>JAPDVU010000014.1:9682115-11064615 GCA_026230045.1 Corynorhinus townsendii | reverse complement strand
CGACATCCTCTGAGGGGTCCCAGATTACAAGAGGGCACAGGCCAAGCTGAGGGACCCCACTGATGGGCCAGGGAGGGACTGTGGGAGGGCTCCAGGGCGTGTCCTGCCCATCTTGCTCAGTCCTTATCAGCCAGACCCCAGCAGCAAGCTAACCTATCAGTCAGAGCATCTGCCTCCTGGTGGTCAGTGCACATCATAGTGAACCGTTGAGCAGCCTTAGCATAACATTAGCATATTATGCTTTGGTTGTTAGGTTGTTCTGCTATTTGGTCTATTTGCATATTACCCTTTTATTATATAGGATGAGGTTCTAGGCAGTGGTGGGGAGAGAGAGGGTAGGTGGGCCAACTTTAGACAGGGATAGGGTCTGCAAGAAAGTGACCTTTGGACTGAGATTGGGATGGCAAGAAGGAGCCAGCTACACTGACACAGTAGGTGGTAGGGAAGAGAGGATTCCTGGCAGAGAAGCAGGACATGCAAAGGCCCTGAGGTTGGATCAAGCTTGGTGGGTTTAGGAAACAGAAAGGATTTCAGTGTGGCTAGAGCAGAATAGGCAGGAGAGTGATAGGAGTTAAAGTTCAGATGTAGGCAGGGGCCACATCATACAGGGGCTTGTCAATCGTATAAAGACCTGAAAGATTTAAGTAGGGGAATGATCTTTTCTCAGGCTTCTGTGTGGAGAATACTCTGTGGGGTGGCAAGAGAGGAAGCAGGGAGCATAGTGAGGAGACTACTGCAGTCACCTGGCCTGAGATAGTGGTGTCCTGGACAGAAGATGGGAGCCATGGAGACAAAGGGGAGAAAACAGATTTGGGGTACATTTTGAAAGGAAAGCCAAAATATTTGCAGATGAAATGAATATAGTTGGGTGATGGGAGAAAGAGAAGAATAAGGATAACTCCTTGGTTTCTGACTGAAGCAACTTGGTGGATGGTGATAGAAAAGGAGAAGATGGGGGAGGAGTAGGTTTTGGTGAGGGCGGTTAGGGAGTGAGGAGGATGAAATGAAGTTTCATTTTGGACACAGGAAGTTGCTATGCCCATTAGGCATCCCAGTGGACATATCAGCTAGCAACTGGATAATGAGTCTGAGACTCCGGGAAGAAGTCAGGCAGGAGACTGATGAGTCATCCTATGAATGGTATTTAAAGCCACTGCAGGAAATTATGTGGGGAGCAAGTGAAGACAGACCCATCCTCAACAGACAGGAGGGTGAGGGTGCAGGTCACCTGGGGTGGAGGACTGGCTTCCAGAATGGTGACCAAGATATCCAGCAGGTCAGCCTCAAACCCAGAGTTCTCCCAATGGACCCTGACTGAAGTTACTTCAGTGTTCTGGAAGCTGATTCTTAGATGTTGTCCACAGGGCTATTTTTTTTTAATGTAGGCTTTACTTTATTTATTTTTGTTAATCCTCACTCAAGGATATTTTTTCCATTGATTTTTAGAGAAAGTGGAAGGGAGAGGGAGAGACAGAAAGAGAAAAACATCAATGTGAGAGAGACACATCGATTGGTTGCCTCCTGCATGTGCCCCGACCAGGGCCAGGGACCAAGGCTGCAACTGAGGTACGTACCTTTGACTGGAATCAAACCCAGGACTCTTCAGTCTGTGGGCTGACACTCTATCCACTGATCTAAACCGGCTAGGGTCCACATGGCTTTTGACCTTCTGAATCCTGACTCCTTCCTCCAAGAACTTCAAAAACTTAGCTGGGGTCCACAGGGAGCTGCCATTCTCCCTTTAGGGCCTTTGCCAGAATGAAGGCCAGGAAACTGGGACAGTAAGTACTCATTCAAGGTCATAAGGGCTCAGGTGGAGCTGCCTCAGAACTAAGGAGGCAAACCCCCATCTACCCACATTCATGGTGGTTTGGTTTCTTATGAGGCTTTTGTTTTGCCAAGTGGGATATAAAAGCAAAAAAGGACTTCCAGAATAATAAAGATGTTTAGCATGGGAGGAGCAAGAGAGACACCCTGAATTATAGACTGAGGAGAAGGAAGTTTAATATAGGAAGAAGTTTGAGAACATTTAGCTTCTAATGTGTGATATAATACCATCCTTGGTCTCCACTTGGAAACTTCAGCAAGATCTGGTGCGCATCAAGGCTTTGGAGGTTAGATTTGTGGTTTGGGGTAGAACAGTGTGCTCAAACTGGTCTCTGGACAGTCCTGGGTTCCGAACCACGTATGGGTTATGTTGGGAGTAGTTTTAGGGAGGCTGTGAAATGCCATGAAATGCTTTCTGCTCCAGACTGGAGCTCCTGGAGGTCAGGGAACACATGTAAACTCACTTCTGTGTTCCCAGTGACCAGCTTCTCCACATCCCTTAAATTGTGACCTCACAATACCATTTGTGTCCAAATGCGGTGAAGGTACATACGTTGTGCTGCTGCCAGTGTTGGAGATGGACATGTTTCTAGTGTAGGGATAATTTGAGAGTTGGAAGTACTTAGATAAAAGCAGAGACAAATGAATTAACTGACAGCATAAATGCATAAGGAACTCTCAGGCTTCTCTTTGTGTTCCCATTTGTGGTTCCAGAGGCATTCACACTCCTGTGTAATCTTCTCTCCTTGAGTGTGACCTGTAATTTGCTTTTTAGCTAATAGAATACAGCAAAGGTGATAGGATTTCACATCTGTGATTTTCTTGCATAAGATGATAACAACTGCCTTGCTTGCAGACTCTGCTATTATCACTCTCCTTTGTTGGCTTTGATGAAGTAAGCTGCCATATGGAGAGGCCCACGTGGCAAAAAACTGAGGGTGACCTCCAGCCCATAAAGAATTGAATCCTGAACCTCCACTGAGCTTAGAAGCAGGTCCTTCCCCATTTGAGTCTCTGATGAGACCCTACCCAGCTAATATTCTTATTGGATGATGAAAATTTCTAAAATTGATTGTGGTAATGGTTGCACAACTGTGAATATGCTAAAAAGACCATTACATTTATACTATTTAAATGGGTGAATTTTATAGCATGAATTATATTTCAATCCAGTTATTAGACAACAACAAACACTTTCTTTTCTTGCTATGTAGCTCTACTGGAATCACCTGGCCTTGGCTCCTGGCTGCAGTTCAGTTCAGGTATGTTTTACATGTTTATTCTACATGTCTTTCATCCTCTTTGGACCAGAGAGGTAAATAACAGAAGTACAAAGGAGCAAGCAGGCACAGGTAAAGTTTCTTAACTCCTTGGCTCAGAACTAGCATATCACTTCTGCCCACATTCTATTGGCCAAAAAAATCGTATGGCCAAGTCCAAGTTCAACATCAACAGGCCAGAGAAATACATTTGCTTCACTCTATGTACTTTAAGGTCATATGGGAGAAGCGAGTGAAGAATTGAAAATGATAATCTAATCTATCACACCTTGTTTCTGAGCTCTGGTTAAACATGACATAGACTCAAACTCCAAATCTGGGGTCACCTTAACTCGCCTCACAATTTCTGCCTGTTCTTGTATCTTATTTCCTCTTGCTTCTCTCTTCCTCATGGGTCTCCCTGTCTCAGGCTCATGTGTCTATGTGAGCTATCTTGCTTCTAGCCTGAGTCAAACTCAGATGGGAAGTCTGGCCTCATCCCATCTGAGAAGAAATCCAGTCACACTCAGCATTTTGTGCACTTAGCAACTTTGCTGAAGATTTCAAGGCTTAGGGAGAAGGATCACATGGCATATTGCACAACTTTCCACTGTATTTATGGCTCCACAATGCTCCCATCTCTGCGTGGAGACTTCAGGGAAGACTTCCAAGAGGATGTGACATTTGACCAGATCTCGAAGGCTGAGTAAGAGCTGAGCACAAGACAGTGACAGGAAAGGACATTCTGGGGAGAGGGAACAGCGTGGATAAAGTGAAGAAATGTCTGATGTAGTTGAGAAAATGCAAGTATTTGGCATTGCCTGAAGTGGAAGGTATGAGCTGGGGAGTGGTGGGGAATGAGGCTAGAGTGTTCCACAGGCCTATGCAGTGACTTGTATGGTATCCAACTAAGCTAGAACTCCTTTTCCAGAATTGGCTTCCCTGTATGGTTCTGGGCTAGCATTGTCCACAAGAGAAATCTGTGTGAGATTTGGAAGGTGTCAGTGAAACTAAAGTCATACTTTTTATGCTCTGAAGGTTGATGCAGGGCCCCAAGCACTATGGACACAGGTTCCACTTGGTTCTCTCAGTTGTCACTGTGGCTCCAAGTTTCTCCCAGGTTCTTTGTGCTCATTTGTGCCCAGCCCTCCTCCTTGATAGCTGATCTAAGGAATGCAGAGACAAGATCATTAAATAGACTACCAGCTCCTGCAATAATGTGCAGTCTAATCCTTGTAATCAATCCTTTCTTCTGTGGTGTTCATAGTGGTTCTCTGGTCAAACCATGACTGATACAGCCAGGATTGTAAAGACCTCTGTGTGCCACAGTGAGGCATTTGGGCTCCATCTTTTAGAATGTTTTTTTTTTTTCTCAAATTTCAGCCATTTAAGGGCCACTGTGATAGAGATAATGCTAAATGTTCACCAACCCCTCTTCTTGAGCTTATGGCGAATCTCCAGCCTCCCTTGCAGCTATGTTCTAGTGTAGTGGAAAACAGATAACTGATACAAATCTACAAAATTTCCCCTCCTTTATAAAATGTCATTTACTTGCCAAAGACATTAAGTCATTGGTTCTTTAGTTTCTTACAATTTAGATTTTTGCTAATTACATTCCATGGATCATTTAATGTTAGTCCCCATCCTATATAATAAAAGAGTAATATGCAAATTGACCATACCTCTGCTATACCCACAAGCCATGCCCACCAGCCAATCAGGAGCAAGTATGCAAATTAACCCAACCAAGATGACTGTGGCCACAGAGCGGAGCAGGAGGCTTGGGTTTCTCCGGCAATGGAGGAAGCCAAGCTTCCTGCACATCCTGGCCAGCCCAGGCCTCAGCTCAAGGCTACGAAGTTTCAATTATAGAAGATAAATAAATCCCAGATACCAGGGTCTCCTCTTGGGTCGCCGGGGTGTGTGGCCAGCCTGCAAACCACCACAGGCCCCTTGCCCAGGCTGCCCCACACCCCAACGGAACCCCCACCCTGGTCCAGGACACCCTTCAGGGCAAACTAGCTGGCCCCCACCCGTGTACCAGGCCTCTATCCTATGTAATAAAAGAGTAATATGCAAATTGATCATCACTCCAACACACAAGATGGCTACCCCATGTGGTCAAAGATGGCTGCCCTATGTGGACAGTAGTGGAGGTTAGTTGAAAGGGATCAGGCCAGCAGGGGAAGGCAGTTGTGAGTGATCAGGCCATTAGGGGAGGGCAGTTGGGAGGGACCAGGCCTGCAAGGGAGGGCAGTTGGGGGCGATCAAGCCTGCAGGGGAGGGCAGTTAGGGGTGACCAGGCTGGCAGAGGAGGGAAGTTGGGGGTGACTGGGCCTGCAGGGAAGGGCAGTTGGGGGGACCCAGGCCTGCAGGGGAGGGCAGTTGGGGGAACCCAGGCCTGCAGGGGAGGGCAGTTAGGGGCAATCAGGCTGGCAAGGGAGCAATTAGGCATCAATCAGGCTGTCAGGGGAGTGGTTAGGGGGTGATCAGGCTGGCAGGCAGGTGAGTAGTTTGGAGCCAGCAGTCCTGGATTGTGAGAGGGATGTCCAACTGTCCGTTTAGGCCCGATCCCGGTAGGATCGAGCCTAAACGGGCAGTTGGACATCCCTCGGGGGGTCCCAGATTGGAAAGGGTGCAGGGACACCCTCACCCCCCCACACACACACACCATGCACGAATTTTGTGCACCGGGCCTTTAATATTTCTTATAAACTGGTAGCAGGCACACAATGTCTGGTTATTCCATTTTGAGATTCCTCTTACAAGAGGCAGCCCTATCTTGGTGAGATAGCCCCTTGGCATATTTGAACACTAACACTGAGCTGAGCTGTTGGTGCCTCCCAAATATTAAGAAAAGGCAGCTGAGCCCAGCCAGTGTGACTTGGTGGTTGAGTGTCAACCCATGAACCAGGAGATCATGGTTTGATCCTCAGTCAGGGCACATGCCTGGGTTGCAGGCTCGATCTCCAGTAGGGAGCATGCAGGAGGCAGCTGATCAATGATTCTCATCATTGATGTCTCTCTCTCTCTTCTCTCTCTTCCTCTCTCTCTAAAAGTCAATAAAACATATATATATATATATATATATATATATATATATATATATATATATAAAGCTAATATGCTAAGTGTCTGACTATCTGACTAGTTGCTATGATGCACACTGACCACCAGGGGGCAGACGCTCAACACAGGAGCTGCTGTGACCCACACAGAGAAAGGTCACCAGGGACCTGGAGCCCACAAAGCAACACTTGGCTTTCCCCAGTTGGGACATAGGCCCCACCACCACCCCAGAGTGACAGCCCACCAAATCACAGCTGATGCTGCCAAGACCCCATGGGGCAAAATGCAGACCATAGCCCAGCCCAAAAACAGTGGCTGTGACATCATGTAGCAACGCTCGGCTTACTCTCCCTAGTAATGACTAGCCAGCCGCCTTGCAGTTTCTTCAGCCCAGGAACATGACTTGCTTTATAGCCAGGTGGAAACATTTTACACTTCAACCTAATGTCTGTGAAGCATTTTTCTGTGCCTCATCTCATTTGATCCTCACAGAAGTCCTGGGGTAGGTAGGTAGGAGACTCAGTAGAATCCTATTTTCTTTTCATTAGCTGGAAAATGGAGATTTAGAAAGCTTAGAAACCTGACCTGACTGAAAAGAAGAAATGGTGGACCTTGAAAATAACTTCAGGTTTTCTCACTGCGCAGAATATAGTCAAACACTGCTGCAGTTAAATATTTTACCCTTTGTTCTCCCTGGGTGATCTACAGTATTAATCTGCTTCATGTTGATATTTACTGCTGTGTTGCTGACAGTTACCTGAAAGAGAAGTTGGGATGCTTCACTGGGCTAGAAAAAGTTTAGCTATATCAGAAAGTAGATCTAATTAAGCAAGTTTATTCTCTCTATAAAAGGCTAAGTTGACTCGTGCATGAGTGATACATATAAAGCTCTTGCTGGCGCCAATCGCACGCATGTGTTTCGATCTGTCATTGTCAATTGTGAATTTGGTTGATACTTATAGAGAAAGGGCGAATAGCAATATTAAAATATTTCTTCTAATTAATTTACTTTCATTGTGCATGAATTCGTGCACTGGGCCACTGGTGTGTGTGTGTGTGTGTGTGTGTGTGTGTGTGTGTAGATAGATAGATAGATAGATAGATAGATAGATAGATATAAAAGAAAAGGCAGCTACTGCCAGTGTCCCAAATGAAAATGACTAAGGAGGAGTAAAGCCAAGTGATGTCATCATTATCTCTGATGAAACACATACTCAGGAGCCCTCTGGTCTCGGGAGGGCTTAGCTTGTCTTGGGAGGCTCCTTCTTTACCCCTGTGTATTTCTATTTCCCTTCCCCCGCAGATTGTCTTTAGCAGTTGCATTTGAAGTCATGTGATTATAAGTGGGTTAGAGGCTTGGAGCAAGCTCTGCTCTTGGGAAAAGTCTGGAGGAACCTCTCAGGCTATTGGCTTGCAAAAGCCTCCATTAGTGGCTCCTTCATTGTTGCCTGGAACAGCGGGGAAAGGAAGGTAAAAACCACAGGGGCTGTGCCCCTGCCTGATGGGGAAGGAATGCCCCAGCTTTCCTCAGAACTGGAATTATAGTCAGACTTCCTGTGTGTTGGAATCCTCTGGGGAGCTTGCTGGAAATGTAGGTTCCTGGGCCTGCTAAAGATCCAATGAGTTGGGCTCTCCTGGGGGATGGAATTTAAGAATCTACATGTAAAGAAACATTTCACTTTGAAATAATTCCATTCTTGCCCAAACGTTGCAGGACTAGTGCAAATGACTCGTGTATATCCTTTACCCCAATTTTTGCCACATTTACCATTTCTCTCTTTCCATATATAAATATGCATATTGTGGGGTTTTTTTCTGAATCATTTGAGAAGTTGCAAATGTGATGCCTCTTTACCTGTGCTTATCTCCTAAAAACAAGGAAATTCTCTTACATACCTACAGCATAATTATCAAATTCAGGATACTTAATATAATGCAATACTATTATCTAAGCCACAGTGAATAGCAAATTTCCCTAATTGTCCCTTTTTATTTTATTTTTTTTAATTTATTTTTTTAAGTATTACAAATAGTAGTACATATGTCTCCTTTTTTCCCCCCCATTGACCTCCCCCCGACCTCCCCTACCCCCCAGTACATGCCTTCACCTGCCCGCCCCCCCACCCCCGCAGTGTCTTGTATCCATTAGTTGTGCTTATATGCATGCGTACAAGTCCTTCGGTTGGTCTCTTACAGCCCCCCTCGCCCAACCTCCCCTGTCTTCCCGATGTAGTTTGACAGTCTGTTCAATGCTTCTTTGCCTCTGTATCTTTTTCCCACCATTTCTTTCCTTTAAAAAGTTTTGCCTTTGCAGACTAGAAATAAACATATAATAACAAAACAAGATAAAACAAAAAAAATGTTTGAGTCCCAATTTCATTGTCCAACAGTTCTGAGTCCCCGTTTCAATGTCTAACAGTTCCTTATGTGTACATGTCAGCAATGATATCTGGATGGTGGGCACATGGTGGCAATACAGGTCCGACCCTCTCTGGTTTGGTCCTAGGTAACCTGCAGCGGTGCACAGCTGCTGACTGCTCGCGTGGCAAGGCGTTGTCAGCGTCTTCCATCTCTGGTAATTGTCCCTTTTTAAAATAATCCAGGAGACACAGTGCTTTTTGTGGCCATTTCTTTTTTGTCTCTTTTAATCTGAAACAGCTCTTCAGGCCCTTTCTTTTTTTGTCCATGACCTTGACATTTTTAAAAAAATTAAAAACATGAACTGTGTAAAGATATAAGACTTAAAAAAAAATACATTTTGATTGATTTCAGAGAGGAAGGGAGAGGGAGAGAGAGAGAGAAATGTCAATGATGAGTGAGAATCATTGATCGGCTGCCTCCCGCACGCCCCACAGTGGGGATTGAGCTCTCAACCCCGGCATGTGCCCTGACCGGGAATCGAACCATGACCTCCTGGTTCATGGGTCGATGCTCAACCACTGAACCACACCTGCAGGGCTTCCCTTGACATTTTGAAACATCTAGACCAGTTGTTGGGGCAATGTTCCTCTAGGACATTTGTCTGAGAACCAACATCTTTACATTTCCTTTGACTTCGAGGCCTTTGAGAGGATTGGGCAGCCAAGATACAAATACTCAAAACTCTAACCTCTCAATGCCGACACCCAAAGAACTTTATTTTTTTAAAAATAGCTTTGTGGGGCACCAGATTTAGCTCCTTGTGGAGTTTAGTTTGCGACTTTTTTTTTTTAAAGATCCGATTTGCTTGGAACTCAAATCCAAGAGATTTCTTTAATTGCTTGGATTGCTAAATTGGTGTAGCCTGAAGGGATCCTCCTGGGCCTTTAATTTGCCCTACTTTGATCCTCTGGAAGATAGGAGGCTTCTGGCAAGGTCAGTGAGCAGACCTGCTGGTTTGGTGTGAGATGTGGCCTGGGGGGAAGCAGAAGGGGACTGAGAGGAAGAAACAGTAACCATTTCCTCCACACGCATAACATACCGGCAACTGGGTGCATGGCCACTGTCCTTGTCACCTGGGCAGATTTTCTTACCCAGGCCTCACAAGTGTTCCCCAGGGAGAAACATCATCAGCTCCATTTTGCAGATGTGGCCACTGAGGCTCAGAAAGGTGAGGTCACTTACCTCTCTTCACTTAGTTAGGAAGTGGCTGAGCTGGAATTTGAGCCTAAGTCTATCTGACCATTAGGGTACCCCTCTCACCAGGGAACAATGCATGAAGGTAAATTTGTGGTCCGAATGGGAATTCAAGAAATGGAAGTGCAGGCCTGGGTTAACCCAACCCTGGTCTTTGGACCAGAAGCTGTTGGCAGCATTTTGTCTGCCTGAGTGGCAAGAAATGCCCAGGATCACCTGCTCCACTCCCTGCTTAGCCATTGGCCTTGTCACCTTGGTAAGTTGCCTACACTCTCTGTGCCTTGACTTTCCCTTCTGTAAAATGGGGACAACCACATTACCTACCTCAGAGGAATGTCGTAAGGATGAAATGAGTTAGTGTGGTAAAATGCTCTGAACAGCATCTAGTAAATAGTGTGTGTTACATAATGTCCGCTGTCATTTTCAACTCATTATCTATTGCAGACCCATGGGTTTGTGGGGCTGAGAGAATTGAGCATCTCTGTTGAATTCACTCCTCTTCTGCTGCCTGGGTCTGAGGTGGTCTCTGCTGAGTTATGTTACTTCTTTGTCCTCATCTGCCAAATGGAGGCCTTTCCACAACTATCTGGACTTCAGATCCTCTCAGAAGGAGGTTAACCCTGTCTAGCCTTGAGATTCTGAGTCCTTGTATTTCAGGATTGAGCTGAGAGCTCCTGTTAATTGCTAGCATCTCCTGGTGGGCCAGCCTGGGTCCAGCTCTCTGCCGTAAGCTGTCCTAACACCCCATGTTCTCATTCACTCACACACATATTCAGTACTTTTATTTAGCACCTACTGTGTGTTAGTCACTCTGCAGGGTGCAGGGACTATATTGTAGTAAAGAAAATAGGAGACAAGGTCCTGCCCTCATGAAGCTCACATGCTGGGGGAAGGGGGTGATGGTGACAGCAGAGATGTAAACAACAAACAAATGAATATATACTAGCAGAAAAAATTAATGGCAATGAAAATAAAAACAAGGCAAAGCAGGGAAAGGGTTCAGAGAGTGACTGGGAGGGAGGTGAGAGGGGTGATGTTTGAATATTTGAATCTCAAGGAAATGCCTCTTCCTGGGACACTCTGGGGTATTCTGGAATATTATGAGATACCTGAGGTAGCTAGGTAAAAATCCCTGGGAATTTGTTGCTGACACTGCCATGCTTTCTAAGGGGTTTCCTATCAGTGACTCTCCCCACTCCAATCCATCCTTCACAATGCAGTCAACATGGTCTTTCCAGATCTGACCATAGCACCCAGTTGCTTCTCACTGGCTGAGGACTAAAATACTTACTGCAGCCTGCCAAACCTGCTTTGTTTAGCACCTGCCACCTCCAGCCTTCGCTCCAGTCATGTCCCCTCCCGTGGCGGGGCCCAGCCAGCAAGGCTGCCCTACTCTTAGCTGCTGGGAATACCCTTCCTACTATTTGCCTGGGTCACATCCATTCTTCATCTCAGCTCAAGTGTCCCTTCTTCCAGGAAGCCTTCCACAACTGGGTCAGACCTCCAGTAATAAACTGCCATTGACTTCCTGGACTTGCATAAATCCAGCACAAAATGAATTCCATATACTGTATGTGTTTTTCTTCTGATGGTTAGGAGCAAAAAGATTCCTGTTTCCACCCTGACCTACAGATTCCGAATTCTTGGGGCAGGTCTCTTCCACCTGCATTTTTAACAAGCCCCTGGTGCCTACTAAATCATGAGAAGCCCCCAGTGGAACTCCAGGGTGCTTTTGGGTCCTGTTGGATACTTGCTAGTAGGTATAGATCTAAGACAATCTGCTAATTTTGAAATCAGAAAAGAATAAAAACTGCCCTCCTCCAAGAAAAACTTCCTCTGCTCCTGAGAAGGGATTTCCTGTTTAGGTCAGAGCCCACGCATTGAACCGAAAAGGCCTGGGATTCCAGTCCTGCCCCGGGTCTTCCCAGTTGGCAGTGCCCACTTACCCCACCCCTATTTACCATCATTAGACCCTGCCCTGTTTCAGAGGAGGCCAGACTCACTTCATCCATGCTCCTGAAGACAAGTTGGAGCAGCAAATTAATTGTGCAAGTTAATTCAAGGGCCACCTTTGGCCTCCCAGGAGCACAGATTATTCCTGAGCATTTTGGCTCGCTTCCCAGAAGCAAAGGGAGACACTTATTTACATCTGCCTGATTTCTGGGCGTTAAAGCAGGTCCCGATGTTCTTTCTGGGCAGCTCCCTGTCATTTACCCAGTCCATGAACCCGACTAAACCTGAGCACACCCTACTTGGCAAGGAAAACAGACTTCTTTTTCTTCCTGCTTATTTGTTACCAGGATTTTAAACTAATTATTATAATAATCACTAGCATTGCCAATTTACTAAACTTTTTATACCCATCAACTTAATTCTCACAAGGACCGTATGAGGCAGAAATGGTGTTACCTCCAATTCACAGAAGAGGAATTGAGTCCCAGAGAGCTGTGGCAAAGACTGTTTTGTATCCCTCAGTGTCCCTTCTAAAGTTTTCCTCTTCTAACTTAAAAGAAATTCAATTTTTAGCAAGACACATGTTAATAAACTAAAAAGCATTGAATTGTACACTTTAATGGGCGAATTGTATGATATGGAAAATATATGCCAAGAAAAGCCATTTGAAAAAAACTCACTAGTGCTGAGGATGAGAAACCCTGGACTAGTAGGTAGTTTATAGAAGAAAATTGGGGGATCAAGTTAGGGGACAATGCAGGGCAGGCTAAGAGTTTGAACTTTATTAACATTGATGGGTGACAAGATTAGTAGACTCATCTCTGGGTATATGTCCATATTTCAAGATTCTTTGAGCACCTACTATGTGCTGGGCATTTTCATGTACATGTAATTCCCATGCTGGATCTGTTGTTAGGCCTGCATCCTAATGTGGAGATGAGTGAGCTGAGGCTCAGAGAGGTTCACAGACTTGATCGAGGCGGCACAGCTGGTAAATTGTAGAGCTGGGGTCTGAATGCACTTGGATTTGTCCTTGCACCCATGGGCTTTCTACTGCTGTCTACTGACTCTCAGTGAACACTCTGCCTTGGCTCTCTCCTGCCACAGCCCTGGTTGCAGCCTATAATCCTGGGGGCACCCCAGAAGGCCCTCTCAGAATGCTGAGGCTCATCCCAGGTTTCAGCTGGTAACTGGATGGGGACTGGTTGCTTAGCAATGTGAATGCAGATCCTGCCCTGTTCCAAGGGAATCATCTCTTCCAAATCTTGACTGTGGAACTTCAAGGAGAATAGTCCCAGAAGGGTTCGAGGAAGCCAGAGCCTGGAATGAGCAGGGAGAGCAGAACAGCTATGCTGCTGGGGGTAGGGGGCAGTTTGGAGATGGGCACCCTCCTTAAGGGGAAGTCCTCAGCTTTAGAGGACAGTGAAAGACAATGAGGAGACCTTGGTCAATCCTATTGACATTATTATTATAACCACAGCTATGTTTCCTGAGTTCTATCTGTGTGCAAGGCACTGTGCTTAGTGCTTTATATTTCATAATCCTTCACCAAACCCATGCAATAAGCTATTATTATTTCTCCTTTGCAAACAAGGAACCGGGGCTCTTAGAGGTTAATTGACTTGTCATGCTGTGGAAAGTGGGGAAGCTGAAATTTGACACTCCAGCTTGGTCCCCATTGCAGCCCTGGCTGGGCACTTGGTGGAGAAAATTTACCATGTGGCTCCCAAGGCCCTGTGTGGCCTGCCCCACTCTTCCTGTGACTCTTCTTGCTCCAGACATACCATCCTTGCTTCATTTCCGCAAACACGCCAACCTTGTTCCAGCCACAGGGCCTTTGCATTTGCTGTGCCCTCTACCCGGGAAACCATTCCATCCCCTGTCTTTATGTGGTTTACTCCTCTTCATCCTTTCGATCCCCAGTGGAACATCTTTCATTCATCCATTGATCTAAATATATTGAGCGCCCCCCAAAGCAGGTAAACATGAATAAATAAAATATAGATGCTCCCAGTCCTCTTTCAGCTTACAAGCTAGTGAGAGAGACAAGCCAATAAGACACATTTGCAAACTCCCACTGCCCCTGGGAAACATTCCCTGACTCCCCTGCCCTTTTGGCAAGAAGAGATCAGAAACCCCCTTTAGATGTACTCATGATCTTTCATAGTGTTTAGCCTACTAATAGGAAATCAGTTAGTTGTATACTTATTTATTTAATGCTGATTTCCTCTCCTAGGCTGTCGGTTTTGTGAGACCAGGGACTGTGAGGCTGTACTGTGAGGGTTGTTACTGTTATTATCAGAGGAAACTGAGGCACAGAGAGTTTAAGCAGCTTGCCCAAGGTCACACAACAGGTAACTGGTGGAGCTGGGATTTGAACTCATGTTTCAATCAGTTGGTTATTAGTAGGTTAGAATGAAAGGAAGAAAGAAAGAAAGAAAGAAAGAGAAAGAAAGGAAGAAGAAAAGAAAGAGGAAAGGAAAGGAGGAAGGAGAACAGGAAGAAGAAGAACACATCCACACCAGGATAGCCCTTCGTGGTTATGCCTTCTCTGGCCAGCCAGGTCCCCCTGGAAGTTGTCATCTGTTTCAGAACCAGGCCCAGCCACTGGGTTCTCTGCTTTCCCTGCAGCTGTGTGGCAGCCTAGGGTTGTACAGCAGCCTGGAAGCTCCTTACATAACATGCCACCCACCAGCTTGCATTGGGCTGCAGGGAGGGAGCAGGAAAAGGCAGCTTGGAATGTCAGAGGGGCCTTTTGGGATCAGCATTCCAACCTCTGCTTCTTAATTGAGCAAACAGATGTCTCAAGAGTATGATGTCATAACACCCGAGTCCAGCATAGGGTTCCTCTGCTCCAGTATTCCAGAGGGAGCACTCTCACATGTCTATGAGCCAATACCCTGTGATTTCTGGAAACTTGTGTGTGCTCATATCAAGGAAGGATTCTGGTCAGAGAGCCCCAGAGGACAATTTTGTGCAAGGCTGGGGCCAGGGAACAGAAGTCTGGCATTATGTGCCGATCAGTGTGATAAGAATTTTGTATAGATCCACATCTCCACTGGCATATAGTGAAGGAGATCCTGTTGTCTCTGTTTACATCATTTTGTTCCCTTTCTTACCAGTTTTGTGATCTTGAGCAAGTCTGTTTGTGTTTCTAACCTTCCATTTCTGTTTCACATTAGAAAGATGACGGGACTTACCCAAACGCATGCTAGTAAGAAGGAAAGCCAAATTTGTCCACCCACACATTTCCTGAGTCATTAATATATGAAAACACACTACTAATTTGGGGCAGGCAGTAGGCAGAGCTGAATAAGACTCCACTTCTGCTTTCAGGGGGATTACCGTCTCAGGAAGGAATAGCGCATGTGGTTTTCTTTCCTGACAGATAGTCCATATCATTTGGTAAAGGCTGCCTGCTGGAGTGCCACATCCTGGATCTGTGGGGAAAAAGTACCAGGATTGATTAGTAATGTCTGCCACAGAGCAGCCATGGAGAACTAAGTATTGGCCAGGTCTTGAGATGGAGACATCAGAGGTAGAGTTTGGAAAGACCCTCCAGGCGGCCAGAGACTGGTGAGAGCAAAATGAGGGTTCTGCACGGAGTTCTGCAGGGGTGAGAAAGGAGGGAGGGGAAATAACCATTTGCACTTAAGGGGAAACTTTGGAGATGTGCCCTGAGGGTAAGGAGTGGATGTGGCCATGAAGACCCGTGGTGTAGCAGCTCTCCAAACTGGAGGTCTCTGGGGAGACAGCAGATTAGAGAGCACACAGGCTCTGGATGAAAAGAGACTTGATTCAAATCCTGACTCAGCCACTTATTGAATGTATGACCTGGGGCATATCATTTAACCTCTCTGAACCTCAGTTTTCTCTTCTCTAAAATGGGGGAAGGCTATTGGAGTGACTGTTGAGTGGAGCCTGACAACAATAACCCACTCCTTGCAGGACTCAGGGGTAGTGTTGACTCAGTAGTCTGTGTGAGTTGCACCTTCTGGCACATCACTGTCAATGGTGTCCTGGAGCTGTGGGACTTGGCAGCCTGGATAGGGAAATGGGGGCCCAGAGAGGTTATGTCAGTTACCTAAGTCACACAACAGAAATAGGTTTGAGCTCTCAGGTCTGCCTGAGTCCACAGCCTAAGCCTGGAACCAGCGTGCCCTCCTGCCCACCACCAATTTGCCAAATCTGGAAAAAGGTTTATCCGTGACTGAACTTTGGGAGATTGCTTAAGCTGCAAACTTCCCCATGTGGATTTCCCCGAAGGGATATGTGGCAAAGGAGCTCGTGCCTATGCAATCCCGAGCACGGAGCCTAGTGCACAGTGAAAGTCGTTCAGAACAGGGAGGAAGAGGCTGGCTGGGAGGTTGAACCCCACTCAGAAGCTAAGAAGGCACCCCTAAAAGAGACAGGGTGACAGTGGCATTTGCAATGGAAGAAAAGCAGATGAGTCTTGAGCCCAGTGTAAAGAGGTAAAGGGGGCTAAGAAAGCAGATTTGGGGGTGAGAGGGCTGCTCAGCTCTCGAAGGGGCTCCCGAGTATCCATCTCCAGGTGCGTCAATCATTAGGGTCCATTAGGAGGAATGGGGGGACTGATGAGCATTAATGCAGCGGCTTGTAACAGAGCTGTGGGTAGGGGAAAAGGGAACCAGCAGGGGATGGTGGTGCTTCTGGAACTGGCAGGAGCAGGGAGCCCCAGTCCTGAAGGAGCGAGGGGAGAAGCTGTCCTTGAATTTGGCGAGAGCTGTAGTCTTGAGACAGAAGCTGGGCTGTAGGCAGAGGAATGCAGTTCCCATTGGCCAGGCTGCCTGCATCCAGACAACATGGGGGCAGCCCCCCAAACCTCACAGACTGGAAGTGAGAGGAGACAAGGGAAACTGGGATGCTCTTACTACGAGAAGGCAGGAAAACCGGGCAGATGTTTATCATGTGGCCCTGAGAAGGATGATTTCAGAACATCCTGGCCACTCTTGAATGACCATTGACTTGATCAGCTTTTACCTGGGACATTAAAATTATGTGGAATGCGGTGGAACTTTCAAAGGATGCAAATTCAGGGCAGGATGGCTGCTGTGTTCAAGCCAGAGATGTCCCCAGAAGGTGAAAAAAACACCATTTCCAAACTCCCTGCTGTTATTAATCAGCAAATGCCTCAGGAGCAGGTGTGCATGAGTGAATTTTGGGGTCATGGCAGGTAATCCAGTCTGGCCAGGCTGAAGCAGGTGACTCTGCCTGATCCTGAGCCACTGAGCCCCTGGATAAGGGGATTAATCTAAATCTCTCCGAGGAGAGGACGATTTTTGAGAAAGCCTGGACCCAAGAAATGAAAGTTGGACTTAATGACCTCAGGCTTGCTCACTGGGATAATTTAGAAAAGCTGCCAGTGTGGTTGAGACCCCCTGGGATGTGGGGGTGGAAAACAGGGAGCTCAAAGGGGCCTGGAAGGAATGGAAATAGGAACCCAGGGTAAGGGGGCTGGGGTGAACTGGGAGTTCATGCCCTTCTCAAGGGGGCAGTTAAGACCCAGTGCTGGCTGGTTGTCACCAAATAGACCCAGCTGGGCTGGATTTGGGTCCTGAGTGGGCCTCTTACTCATTATGTGACATTGGACAAATCACTTCCCCTCCCAAGCCTCATTGATATCAGAGAGAATGGGTGAGGGAGAGAGAGATAGAATCATCAGTGATGAGAGAGAATCATTGATTGGCTGCCTCCTGCACGCCCCCAACTGGAGACCAAGCCCGAAACCCGAATATGTGCCCTTGACGGGAATTGAACCAGAGACCCTTCAGTCCTCAGGCCGACGCTCTATCCATCGAGCCAAACCAGCTAGGGCCTCAGTGGTTTTTTTTTAATCTGTAAAATTGGACAATAATAGGACTCACCTTATGGAGATGTCCTGAATGAATGAATGTTCACAAATGCCTACCACAGTGCCTGAAATATAGTAAAAAGCTATATATGAAAATTTGCTAAATAAATAGGTAAATAAGAATCCTTTGTTGCCAGATCTTCCAATCTTTCAAGGGAAGTAAATCTGGAAACCCAAGTTTTAATAATCATATTAATGGCAAACATTTGGGCAGTTTAGAAACACCTTAAATATTGACACAGCTTTTTAAAAAAATATATTTTTATTGATTTCAGAGAGGAAGGGAGAGGGAGGGATAGAAACATCAATGATGAGAGAGAATCATTGATCGGCTGCCTCCTGCACGCCCACACTGGGGATCAAGCCTGCAACCCAGGCATGTGCCCTTGGCTAGAATTGAGGGGACCCTTCAGTCCATAGGCCAACCCTCTATCTACTGAAGAAACTGGCTAGGCGACATAGCTTTTTGAAGTACATACTGTTATTACCCCCATTTTACAGATGGGGACATTGTGGCACAGAGCGATCACATAACTTGCTCTAGAGTTACATACTGTCGAGTGGTAGAATTGGAATACAGGGCGAGCGACTGTCCCAGATTTAGCACTGGAAGTCTCACGTCCCAGGAAATGCTTCCGTCTGAGAAACCAGCCTGGTGATCACCCTAGATTCAGACCTGATCAGTCTGGCTCCAGCTTCCTTCTCTTACACACTGTACTCTCTTTTCTCTCGCACAAATGCTTCTGATATCTAAATATTCCCACTATGGGCCAGTTGGCAATTCCTGAAAGAATCCGATGTTCCATGGCATCGGACTTCTCACTTGTTCTAGAGATGTGGCCCGGGCATGACCCACCATTAACTCCATTTCCAGCCCCTCTCTGGAAAATGGGGGGTGGTGCTGAAAATGCCAAGCTTTTAATCTGGTGACTTGCCTCCAAGAGTCACCTCATTTGGACAAAATACACTCCAGGAAATTATAAAGGATTTAGGAACTCTGTGTCAGGAGCCAGGATCAAAGACCAATTATAGAACAAAAGATGCTCCCAGTGATAATTCCGTATGGTGCAGGTGGGTACTGGAAATATTAGCGGGAACACTTTCTAGAGTAGATGATTGTCTAACCACTGTGCTGTACCCCTGAAACCAATACAAAATAATGTTGAGTGTAAACTGTAATTGAAATGATTTTAAATGTTTTTTTAAAAGACGCTCCTAGTGCTCTTACCACTTAGGAAATGACAAGGGTCTTAGGAGCATCCAGAGCCTTCTCTGCCCCTCTCTCCCTCCCTCCCTAGCTCAGCATTCTTTACCTGTGCATAACTTGGCTGGGGGGGGGAGAGGGGGGGCCAGGGCCAGGAGAGAAAGATAACACAGATGGGGCGTGGGGAGGGTCCAGTTATTTACTTTTTCAAAAAAGATGGAAGCATTTGGCCCTGCTCCTAATGCCAAATTGAAATTAATGCTGGCTTCACTCCCAGGCTGGTTCCCATCCCATCCGGAGGGCAGCGTGTCTACAGCATTGAATCCAGGAAGGTCACTTGCTTGTCACTGGGGAAGATGGGGAGGAGCTGTGACAATCGAGACCCAAGAAGAAAACTGAATATAGCCCAGGGGACTTTAAAGAAAGGACTTCTCCCAGAGGGTGGGCAGGGTTCTGGGATCAGAGGGGAGTTTGAGGTACCAAGAGGTTGGCAACAGAGGGAAGCCATCGCCACAGGAAAGGTAGGAAGAGGCAGGGGAAGGAACGGGTGTGACAGAAGCACAGGGAGGGCAGGAGCTGGGGTGAGGGCCATCTGGACAGGAGGTATGCAGCTACCACCAGAGACGCCATGCTGAAGCAAGGAACTCAAATCCCTGCCGCTGGGCCCAGGTACCTCTCAGCTCATGGGCTCTGTGCACCGGACAGTCAGCCAGGACCTCTGTCCCAGAATTCCCCAATGGACTTCCCCGCATCTCATTGGCCAACTGAGATCTCAGACAGGCTCACTTTCTATAAGATTCAGTCTTCTTCATTCTATTCTGGAACACAAACCGGGATTTCCCCAGTAAGGAAGATGTGAGGGGACGGCTTTGTGTGTGGCCAACCTTTGAGCAGGTTTTCTGCAGGGGAAAGGGGCTGCCCAGCCCTGACTTTACAGTCTCTTGCTCCAGTGCCCAACACCTATTAATCAGTCTTTTGTTTCCCAGGAAATTTTGTGTCCAAATTCCATTTCCTGGGAAAGAAACTCTGATTGGCCTAAATGGATGAGGTACTCTCTTCTTGTCCAATCAGCCAAAGCAGGAGGGAGGACTGGGTGACATGACATGGCAACATGGAGATTAGGCCACTCACCAGATTCCAGTCAAGGGCATGTACCTCGGTTGCAGGCTTGATCCTCGACCCTGGTCGGGGCGCATGTGGGAGGCAACCAATCGATGTGTCTCTCATCACATTGATATTTCTCTCTGTCTCTCCCCCTCTCTTCCACTATCTCTGAAAAATCAATGGAAAAATGTTCTCGGGTGAGAATTAAAAAAAAAAAAAGCATTATGGAAGAAGTCAGAATCCTGTCAGACTGTCTGACCCTTATCTATGGATTAGTACTATTCTTGTCTTGAATGCTATTGGTGGGGTGAAATATTTCACAATCTTTTCAGGTTTTAAAGTCCTTAATTTGGGCCTCTCAGTCTGAAGAAATGAAGGCTCAGAGAGGTCAGCTGACTTTTCTAAGCACACAGCAAACTAGTGGCAGAGCCAGGACTAGAACCTGGATATCTTAACACCTTGTCCAGTGTTCTCTTCATTATATTACTGTGCCCTCCCTGCTTGTGTCCCATGTTTTGAGAATTACCTTCTCAAAGGTAATTCTCATAATCAGGAGCCACCTGATTATGGCTCCTGGCCCAGGTGATGGGGCCAGCAATGGACATCAGACTGGGTGAATTGGATTCTCTTTCCTGGGGAGTTGAGATTAGGACACTGATTTTTAAAAACTAGGCTCAAATGGGAACTCATGAGAAGCAAGCTGATTGGAAGAGGGGAGAGCAGAGAAAATAGTCTTTAAAAATAAGAGGCCAGGTTGAAAGAGCAGGTTGTTCCAGAGAGAGAGTGCTGGAGAGAGGAGCTGCCTTCTGACAGCTTTCTAGTCCTAGGTTCTTGTTCCTCCAGAGGATCTGCCTTCCGCTTACATGGATTCATAGAATTTAACCTGTTTTTGGCCACAGTAATAGAAATCACAGTCCAGATGGTCTTAAACATTAAGAACACTTCATTGATTCCTTTAACAAGTACAGAGCCAAGGTGGACTTCAGGCATGGCGTGATCAGAGTTCCAGCTACATGGTTCTGCAATTCTCTCTGGACTCTTCCCTCCACAGTGTGTAGGCTTTGATCTCACACTGGCTTTCCTCATGATTACAAGATGGCTGCTAGCAACAACAGGGGCCACATACTTCCTCGTTCCCATCCATAGATCTAGAAAAAGCAGCCTCTCTCTAAACCTGGACTGTACGTCCTTCCTTTTTACCTGATTAAGCCACTGTCAGTTATGTGCCTATTCCTGGACCAGCTGTGGTCTCTCGGAGAATGCTGTGCACAGATGGGCTTAAACTTAGGTCCTAAGTCCAATTATTGGCAAGGGATGGCTGTGATTGGCTAAGAGTGATCGAGATCTATTGTGTATGTGAAACTTCTCTTGGTCACATATGCCGAATGGGAGAGGGATGGTTACCTGAATTAAATTGGGATCTTCTAGGAAGGAGGAGCGGGGAACAGATGCTGAGAGGCAAAAACCCCACACACATCATTTTGAATAATATCAAGTGAGTTTCTGATCCTTGTAGTCACAGAGTCCCTTGGACAATCAACTTGCTGGTCTGTGGCCAAATGCCTTTGCCCAGCCCCTCTGCCGCTTGATTCTAATTTCCTCCTCCATTCTGTAGACTGTGCTATCGCCAACATTTCTCACCGCTGGCTCATCATTTTGGCAAGCTGGCATCTCACTCTGCTCCAAGCCCTGCTGATGGAGCTAAAGATCCCTTTAGCAGAATTGATTCTGGCGTGTTCTAATTTTAAAAGCCTTGCATTTCTCTGCATGGGGGATGCTGAAGTTGGTGCCCATAAAGGTAGAGAGAGTAAATTCTTCTGAGGAAAGCCTATTTTTAACAAGCCCTGAACCTAATTGAACTTAATCATCTGTCGGTTGTTGACACTTGAAATGTGTGAGTCACTGGGCTATGTATGGAGTGGCCCATCAGAGAAATGGTAGATATCAGCTTCCAGAAGAATTGTTCAGGTTTGGAGCTGTGGCTTCACTCGGGGGTATGGTAAAGCATGGAGCTCTAGAGACAGATAGCTGTGGGTTCAAATATTGGCTTCCCCGCTTACTGCAAAAGTCAGTCTGTTTCCCCAAGCCTCAGCTTCCTCATCTGTAAAATTAGGATGGTTACACTTGTTCCAAAACACTTGTGAACCTTGTGAAAGGAAAAGCTCCTTGTGATTAACTGGGCACAAATTCATAACCTGAGTCTGCCAGCCACTGCTCATAGAGGCCTCCCACACATCCTGCATTTCAGGGAAAAGCCAGAGACTGAGCTATCAGCCTTTTGCTGTGTTCCTGCCAGCTCATAAGGGAACTCCTGGAATCCTCTTTCCACCAATGGGCTGAGACCTGCTCCCTCCAATCGGAACTGCTCTGACCAATCAAGGCAATGCTATTTGGACCAATCAGACTGTGCAAATTTGGATTCCTCACTTGCATAAAATGGACCAATCAGGAAACAGTGAGAACTTTTTAAAAAAATATATTTTTATTTATTTCAGAGAGGTGAGAGAGAGAGCTAGAAACATCAATGATGAGAATCATTGATTGGCTGCTTCCTGCAGGCCCCACACTAGGGACCGAGCCCACAACCCAAGCATGTGCCCTTGACTGGAATTGAACCCGCAATCAGCAGGCTGATGATCTAACCACTGAGCAAAACCATCTAGGGCACAGAGTGGGAACTTTCACTGTAAAAAGCAGGTTCTCCCTTGTGTGGGGAGAGCATGCTTTTGATTTCCTCTTGAGGCTGTGTTTCCCTGGGTTTGCAAACCTTAATAAAGATTCACCTTTTTCCCTCTTTTGTTGACAACTCCATGTGAGTCATCAAGGCATGACATGGAGCAACTTCTAATCTTTATTTATTCTATTTGGCATTAATATGCATAAATTTCCTTGCAGAAATGTTAGCACATTTGATTTGGGCATGTTGCTCATAGGTAATATACTGTCACACGGACATCCTTATGGTTACAATAGGGCTGCCATCAACATCTAGGGCAACATGCTTTCTTGTGCACCATATTACATTCCTGAAACCAACAAATATGGTAAGTCCTAAGACACATTTGTTCCAAGAGTTTAGGGATAAGAGAATGGTGATCTTAGTATGATTGAACTACAGTTCACTCAAGGGGCTATCCTAGGGCAGAAATCACATGAAATCAAAATTGCCATAGAAAACTAGTCGTGTTCCCCCTACCCACCCACCCCCGCACCCGCCCAATGATTTCCCTTCACCAGTGTGGCTTCTTCTTTTTTAAAATTAATTTCTTTATTGATTAAGGTATCACATATTTGTCCTCATCCCCCCATTCCCATCCCAAACCCCTCCCCATGCATGCCCTCACCCCCCTGTTGTCCGTGACCACTGGTTAGGCTTATATGCATGCACACAAGTCCTTTAGTTGATCTCTCCCCCTACCCCCACCCTCCCCTACCTTCCCTGAGGTTTGACAGTCTGATCGATGCTTCCCTGTCTCCGGGTGTGCTTTTCTTCATCAGTTTATGTTGTTCATTGTTTCCCCTAGAGGAGTGAGATCATGTGATACTAGAAATACCCTTATAAGAATCGAAAATGAGACAAGCAACAATCATTTCCCTTCAGCAGTGTGGCTGCTTCTTGAGGTTAGCCCCAGACGACGTGGTCGGCTTGTATTTCAGGGGTATTTGTATATAAGAAATGTTTATCTTTTAAACCAACACACTGGGTTAGGCCAGTGAAAAATGCTCATGCCAGGAGTCACAGGTGACTTGGGTCAGACTGGGGTTCCCCGTGTCACGCTCACAGACGGTGGGAGTGGGTGCTCCTGAAGAAAACTGATGGGCAGATTCCCCTGCTCTGGTGAAGTTCCCTTAAATTCTCGAGTTGGTGCATGTAAAGCAGGTAAGTATGCCTGAGTGTGAGAGGGAGCAGGGGCAGGCAAGGGGAGAGTGAGTGGAGAAGCCAGTGAATCAGCCTTGCAGTGGCCAATGCAGGGAAGAACAGAGCATTGACTGAGTCCTGAGCATCCAGCTAGTCTGGTAAAGGGTCGCTGAGGAGTTTGTCGTCCCCACCTCCCCGCAAAGCTTCCCAATCACCCACTGTTCTGTGATCCCCACCTATGGGCCCTGCGCCCTTCCAGTGCGTTCCAGAGGAGAACGCCCGAATGTGCGGGTCACAATGGCGCCTGTTCCAGGGTCCGAGACGCCGGACCTGGGGCTGCGCGAGCGTAGCAGGTAATCCTCCCGGCGTTGCCCGCGCGCGCAGGACACACAGCTGCAGCGCTTCTGCAGGCTCCCAGGTAAGTTTCCAGCCCGTGTGGCTGCACCCGCTGCTCCACAGCGTCCCCTACTGGGGGACGTGGTTGTCCCCAGCCCACCAGACTTTGGGTTGCCCTAAACTTGGAAGTATCATGGCCCCCTTCACTTAAACATAAATTACAGTGTGTAAGATAACTCCAAGAAAGTCCAACAAGCTTCCATTTCACCCCATAATGATCCCCCAACTTTGATTTTAATTTGTGGGTGTTCCTGCATCCCTGCTTGGCTGGCGTCCCAAGCTTACGGTCAACATTCCACCAGGTTAGGCAGCCCTGGCTCTGTTTCTCCAGCCTCCTCTCTCAGAACTGGCATTTATAATCCACGTAGTGGCTTCTCCCAGGGGCCTGCAGAGCCGTTCATGATCCAGGCTTTTCTTTCACTAGTAAAGGCAGATTGTTAAAACGTAGCAGCAGAGGAGGAGCAGGCCTCCCCTACCTCCGCTGATTAAATATTAGACAGTACAGATGCTATCTACCTAGGAGCAGACTTCATTCTCTCAAACAGTATTTGCTGAGAGTTTATCATGTGCTCAACACCAGAGACTCTGTAGTGGACAGACGGAGGCCCCCTTGCCTGATTGTCCCAGACCTGGACCTTTGGATTTCTCAGCACCTGCTATCACACACACTGCTCCCCAGAAGTGGGCAGCTTTGAGATTCTTCCCAGGAATTGCAAACTCAAATTCCTGCTGAAATGTTGACATGTGGAATTTGGGGTGGGGAGAGGAGTTAGGCAGTAAGGAGGAGTGGAGCCTGCAGCCAAGAGAGTGAGTGCATGACCCACATTCTCATTTTAAAACAGTCTACTAAGCAGAACTGAAGGCAGTTTGAATTTGCCCTTGTAGGCCTTCAGTTTGAGACCACTGAATGAGAAGGTGGTGTGGCCGGGGCCAGGATAGGTGAGGGACCATCTGGAGGCCTCTCTGTGAGAATGGAGATAGATTTGTTTGCAGGAGTGGGCCCAGCCCAGAGGGCACAGAAAGGGAACGGCCTGTGTGGGCATCTGGGAACTGGAGAGAAGCCAGTGTCCTTGGGGAGCCTGGTTCTGTGTGTGTATGTTCTCTCCAGCTCCTGGAGAGAAACGCAAAACATACCAAACATTTCAAGGCCAGGATGAACTGATACTGGAAAGATCCTGATTCACAAACAAGCCACATTCATCAAACACTTGCTATGTGCTAGCCACTGAGCAAAGAGCGTTATATACATTATTTTCTGCTGAGGGTGGATGTGGGTATGCCCATTCTACAAATGAGGAGACTGAGGCTCAGAGGGGTAAAATCTCGTTTTCAGTGAATGTCAGGTTGACGTGAGTCATGCTTTTAGAAAGGTGCATTGCAGGTCCACTTAGGAGCAGAAGCACCGGCGAATCTAGAAAAGCTCCTGGATGATGTGAAATTGGAGCTGTATGATATTCCAGAGTTGAAAGAGATCCCAAAGTGAGTGTCCTTTGCTCAGACCTTACCAGTAAGGTGAATCCTGCTACAGTCTCCACCCCAACCTTGAAGGTTCTCCCAGAAATAATCAAGCTATGGAACCATTGTCTTTACCCCACCTCCCTGCCTGTGGGAATTTCCCGATACTAGATATTTTTCTCCACCTATTATTTACCAAAATTCAGTTAGTCCTCAAACCCTCTAGAAACCCTCTAGAACATCTCAGGGAAAAGCCAGAGATTCCGATATTGTTAGCCTCTATTGTCCCATCACTCAGCTGCTTGAAAATCATTCCCAAGGCAGTGGGTTATGTAAGAAAGGAATGCTCTAGGCTGCAATTAACAAAATACTTGATAAGAATGCCTTAAACAATAGTGATACTTATTAGTTAACAAGAAGCCTAGAGATAGGCATTCCAAGAATGGGGCAGTGGCAAATGGTCAATCGGACCTAAATTTTCTCCCATCTTTCCACTCTGGTCTCCTTATTGTGACAGTGATATTTCTCCTCATGGTCACAGGATGGCTGTTGCTGCAGCACCAACCAGCATGCCTACACAATAATTTCCTAAAGCGAGGGAGAGAAGAACATGGACAAGCTCTTTCTGTTCCAAAGGAATAGAAATAGATTTCTCCTTTTGTCTAATTGGCCAGATCTGGGTCACATGGCCATTCTTAGACCAATCACTGACAAACAGGAGATGGTGCAGTGGGATCATCCCCACAGGGACAAGAAATGACCAGGAGTGGGGGTGGTGTGTATCTAGGAGACAGAGTAATTCTGGACACTCCTCAAACCCTTACAAACCATGGGCTTTCACCACAGGAAACAACCCATATCATACCAGCCACCATTTATTGAGCACTTACCATGTGCCAGGCTCAGTGCCTGACACCTTGAACAGCCTGTGAGGAGGTCTTAGAATTTCTATTTTCCAGCTGAGGAAACAGGCCCACTGAACTGAAGTAACTTGTCTAAGGTTAATACGTGGCTGAAGAGGCGTTTTTGCTGAGCTCTGATGATTGACACAACCACCGCTTTGCACTGTAGGGAACCCCTCAGTGGGTAGCAGAGCTAGTAGTTTCTGCCTTCGGAATCTAGCCCCTGAGGTCTGGAAGTTGGGGTGCAGGGGATTTCACAGCCCTGGAGGACTTGTGGGGTTAACACTGCCGCCCTCTCCTCTAAATACCCACAGACCAGGGGGCCCCACAGCTGAAGTTGGGTGAATCTTGTTCAAACCCCATCAGAGGACACACTGCCCTGATGCCATTTGCCTCTCTTCTTTGGGAACACAGGGAGCAGGAGGGTAACCAACATGCTGGAACCATCTGCCCAGCTCCTAATAATAAATCGTTAGAGGAACAGGTTTCAGGCAAACATTGCTTTAAAAAAAAAAAAAAAAGAAGAAGAAGAAGAAGCCTCTTTTCACACCCGGGCAGCCATCTGCCGTGCCCTCCTCATGTGCCAAGCTGTGGGAGGAGGGGGGAGGGGAAGAAGGTGCTTCTGGGTTCTGCACCACCAACAGGGGTGGCTCACAGGTTCTCTCCCTTTTGCCTCTGTGGACAGGGCACGGCAGAGAGAGGAAGGAGCAATTGCTGGCTGAGCAGAGGGAAAGCACAATTCCTTCAAGATGCCGATGGTAGGTAATAATAGCTCTC
Source organism: Corynorhinus townsendii (assembly GCA_026230045.1). NCBI lineage: Eukaryota > Metazoa > Chordata > Mammalia > Chiroptera > Vespertilionidae > Corynorhinus > Corynorhinus townsendii. The sequence continues at coordinate 11,037,323 of JAPDVU010000014.1, read as the reverse complement.
GTGTAGACAGCTTGCTGTGGGTTAGGTGCTGTGCCGTCCAGTATACACATCTCAACTCCTTGAATCCTAACAACAAAGTTATGGGTGCCCTTTTGTAGAGACTAGAGGCTCAGAGATGTGCAGTGACTCACCCAAGGTCATCCAGCAAGGCTGCCTCTTTAGTATGCAATAATGGGCCTAGCCTCCTCTCCATTCTGGCACCCTGAGGGTAGGGATGTTTCCCAGGTAACAGACAAGCAGTTGACATCACTCAAAGATGATCTTCCACCTCCAGCCTTGCCCCAGAGGCCTCTGTCCTCTGCCCTTGAGCTGAAATGTGGGCTTCTCTGGTTACCTAACTTGTTGCTCATGCCTTCTCTGTCTCACCCAGCCAAAGAAGATCTGGAGAAAAGACTCCGAAATTCCCCAGGAACCTTCAGAGAAGGAGAAAGAGCAGCTAGCTGAGGTGGAGCTTCGGAGGCTGAGGCAGCAGTTCCGGAAGATGGTGGAAAGTCGGAAGTCCTTTAACTTCAGCTCCCAGCAGAAGATCTCGAATCAGCAGTGAGTGATGGTTGGGGTTTTGTACTAAGCGAACGTGGAGAAAATTTTGGCTTTGGTTTTGGTGTCATGAGGCTTGCCCTCTCATGGGGCCTTGGCCAGGGCCCTACTTCTGAACCCAATTTGAGGATCACTTGGGATAGCTTCACTGGGCACGGGGGATTGATTTATTCTCAGAATCCAGCGTGTCTCAGGGACTCCAAGGGGAACAGGGCACCCATGTCTTAAGGAAGGACCCAAATGAGAAACCATTTCTGGGTCTTGTTTCTTTCTATACATGGGTGTTCTCTCTGAATCTCAGCCATGGCTGGTGAGACATGGCTGCCTCCAACTTTCTTTCTTTTTTTAAATATATTTTTATTGATTTCAGAGAGGAAGGGAGAGGGAGAGACAGAAACATGAATGATGAGAGATAATCATTGATCAGCTGTCTCCTGTACGCCCCCCACTGGGATTGAGCCCACAACCTGGGCATGTGTACTGACTGGGAATCGAACCGTGACCCTCTGGTTCATAGGTTGACACTCAACCACTGTGCCATGCTGGCCAGGCTGCCTCCAACTCTTGAATTACCAAAGGTCACACAGAGAGACTGTTGTGAATCAATTCCAATCCCAAATTCCCAGGAGAGAGAGGATCTGATTGGGGCACCTTGGGTCAGATGTCTGCTCCTGGAACAATCAGCAGTGGCTGGAGGTGGGGCGGAGGCCTAGGACACAAGATGGCTATGGGTATCATTCCCATGGTCATATCCCTGGTGGTGGGGAATGCCCAGAGAAGGAGAAGTCACCAGGCTGTCAACACCCAGAACGGCGGTCGCCAACCTTTCGGACCTCACCGACCACCAGTGGTCCGCAGACCACTGGTTGGCAACTGCTGTCCAGAGGATGTTTCCTGCTTGTGCATCCTTCTGGGATCTGCAAGGTAGAATGACTGGCCAGTTGGCATGGCTCAGTGGTTGAGCATCGAACTATGAACCAGGAGGTGTTGGTTTGGTTCCCAGTTGGGGCATGCAGGAGGCAGCTGAACAATGGTTTTCTTTCATATTCTCTCTCTCCCCTCCCTCTCTGAAATAATAAAAATATATTTTAAAAAAGGTAGAATGTTTGAAATCGGGTTGCCCTAGGGTTATGGTATGTATAGTTTCTTTGGGCAGTAGGAAAGTGTTTCCTGAGGTTACATAAGCAAACATTAAACAGGTATTTTTAGATTCCCTCCAAGGGAATGTAATTTCTCAGCTCCACCCCTAATGTTTGTACAGGCAGAAGCAGTCCATTATTAGAAAGAAGAGCTTGCTGTTAGATGATGCGTGGGGGTCGGAAGAGAGGGAAAGGGGGCTCTTTAGGTTTCCCATGGATTTGACTCACAGCCACTGCTAGTCCACATGGGATCTGCATGTCAGTTAGAAAAAGGCACCCTTTCTGGAGACAATGTACTGCCATCTGTTGGAAACGTCATCAGGTAGAGGTTTGTTAGAACAAGGTAAAGTGTCTCCCAGAAAAGTGTAATAATCAACAAATCAAAATCTTTTCAAGCAGATGGTGCTCCTTTGGGCCATGCAGGCCCCAGCCTGCACACCTGCGCCTGCGCTTAAAAGGGGGAAAGTCCCACCTGCCAAGTTTGGAAGACTAGATGCTCTAGAACTGGGTGTGCACGCTGGTAGTCCCTAGCCACATGTGACTGTTTACATTTGCAATTGCCCGGCCTGTGTGGCTCAGTGGTTGAGCATTGGCCAATGAACTAGCAGGTCATGGTTTGATTACCAGTCAGCAGGCACATGCCCGGGTTGTGGGCTTGATCCCCAGTAGGGGCGTGCAGTAGGCAGCCAATCAATGATTCTCTCTCAACATTGATGTTTCTCTCTCTCTCCACCTCTCCCTTCCTCTCCGAAGTCAATAAAAATATATTTTTAAGAATTGCAATTAATTAGATACAATTGAAAATTCAGTTCTTCAGTTGCACTAGGCCAGTGGTCAGCAAACTCATTAGTCAACAGAGCCAAATATCAACAGTACAACGATTGAAATTTCTTTTGAGAGCCAAAATTTTTAAACTTAAACTTCTTCTAATGCCACTTCTTCAAAATAGACTCGCCCAGGCCATGGTATTTTGTGGAAGAGCCACACTCAAGGGGCCAAAGAGCCACATGTGGCTCGCGAGCTGCAGTTTGCCGACCACGGCACTAGGCACATTGCAAGTGCTCAAAGCCACACGTGCCTGGTGGATGCTATTTGACAGCGCAGCCAGAGACCATTGCCATCATTGCAAAATGTTCTATTGCATGGTGCTGTTTTAGGACAGTGTCGGCAAAGGACGGTCTGGCTGGCTGCCTGTTTTTGTAAATAAAACAGCCTCAGCTACATTTATTTGTTCATGCATTGCCTATGGTTACTTTGTTGAGTAGTTGCAACAGAGACCGTCTGGCTGGAAAAACCTAAAATATTTATTCTTGGGCCCCCTATAGAAAAAGCTTTGCAGACGCCGTTCTAGTGCGGCACTGCCAACACTCCAATGGGCGTACGAGTCACTTGAGGATCTTGTTACAGAGCAGATTCTGATTCAGTAGGTCCTGGGCTGGGACCGGAGCCTCTGCATTTCTCCAAGCTCCATGAGGATGCTGAGGCAGCTGGCCCGCAAACGGCACTGGGCGGCGGGTGTGGGCTGCCCAGCGTTCACCAGCAACTTTGCCTTGATGCCGTTTTCTGTTGTTCAGTTGTTGTGCAGTCTCCTGAGCCTTTTCTCTTTCTGAAACCCTCGTTCGCCCATATCCCCCACCCTCTCTCTTCTCCACAGTAGACAGAGGGAGAGAAAGGAGGAGACTCAGGTCAGCCAGTTTAACAAATCGTTAGCACCCCAAGTAAGAGAAACTAGTGGAAGTTAGGGTTACTGTGTTGATTCAAAATTGAAAAATTGCCTGATGTGTTTGCCTTTTGTTGCTAGAAATCACTGGTTGTAAAGTCTGGAAAGAGAGTCTGCGGAATCAGACAGATGCCAGTGAGCTGGGGGCAAAAGAGAACGTGGGGCCCCCGCCATGCGGGGGTTATGGGTTTTGACAGGCACAGTTCCAAATTGTCCCCTAGGGGGAAAATGCCCCTAGGAGGAAGGCAGAGCAGTGGACGGGGCAGTGAACTGGGCCACAGGCGATCTGAGTGCCAGACCTGGACCGAAGACTTGGGCAGGTCCCTTCCACTGCTTCAGTGGGCTGTACCTCTCCGAGTCTCCCTTCACAGCGAAGGACTCTGGAGTGTCTGCTCAGGGTGAACTCGGGATTCAGGGTTACTCATGCGCTGCTTTCCTAACAGCAAGGAAATCAAGACCCTGCAAGAAGAGCAGGATGAGATCACCCTGCACTTGAATCTCATAAAGTCCTCCAAGAACTTGGATCTGAATGAGAAAAACTATATGGAGCTGCGTTTCCTGCTGCAAACCAAAGAGGACTACGACGCCTTGATTAAATCGATGAAAATGCTCTTGGCTGAACTGGATGAGAAGGTATGGTCTTACTCTTAAAGGGCCCAACAGAACACAGAGCAAGGGGAAAGGGTATGAGAAGTACCTATGATGCCTTAGGGCAGTTATAACACCCCTCCCATCTTCACTTTCCTTAATGTGGCTGGTCACTGTCTCCACCACTATTGATCCCAGCTCTATTGATCCATTTCTCCGCCATGATCTCCAGTGCCTCCCCACTATACTTCAAATAAATTTCCAAATTCTTACTTTACCTCTAGGGATTGGCTAGAGGGAAGGTTCAGGTAAAATCCAAAATCTGACTAATATGAGTTGCAAACACCAATCACTGATGGACATGAAGCATGGATAAGGAAGAAACCTTTCTTGTTTTAAATCACTGAGTTGGGGAGATGTTTATTACTGCAGCATAACCAAACATCTCCTGACTGATGCAGTAAGAATTTGAAAATTTACTCGAAGTACAGGCACTGGAGAACACAGTGGAGAAATGGATTAATAGAGCTTCAAGGTCAGGGGTTATATAAAGTGGTGGATAACATTCATGGTGTGACAGTTAAGGATGCTTTTGGCTGCAGGTAACACGTAATACTTAAGAGGAATGTGGACCAAAAGGATGTTTACTTATCAATTATTTTTTTAATAAACTGTGTTTATATGTAGGAGACAGCTTGATTCTAGGTACAGAAAATTATAGAGGATATATAGCTGCATAAGTTCCAGAGGGGCACTGGACAGTCACCAAGGATGGGGCACAGTTCCTGGATGTCTGGTATTGTCTCAGATGTTCCAGCATGTGTGACATCTCCTGACCCACCCATTAAGTGCCACTAGAGTCCCATCATTGCAAGAGCCCCAAAACACTCCACAAGGTTACAGAAGGCTCTTGGTGGGGGAAACACCTGCTGGAAACTTTCTGTTGGGAACCATGGGTTAGGCCAGTGGTCGGCAAACCGCGGCTCGTGAGCCACATGCGGCTCTTTGGCCCCTTGAGTGTGGCTCTTCCACAAAATACCACGGCCTGGGTGAGTCTGTTTTGAAGAAGTGGCGTTAGAAGAAGTTTAAGTTTAAAAAATTTGCCTCTCAAAAGAAATTTCAATCATTTTACTGTTGATATTTGGCTCTGTTGACTAATGAGTTTGCTGACCACGGGGTTAGGGTAAGGTGGAATTTATGCCCACAGGTGAATGAAACTTACAGCAAAAATTCTAAATTGCCCTGGCTGCTTTGGCTCAGTGGATAGAGTGTTGGCCTGCATACTGAAGGGTCCCAGGTTTGATTTTGGCCAAGGGCACTTACCTCGGTTGCAGGCTCCTCCCCATCCCGCACCCTGGTCGGGGTTCATGCAGGAAGCAACCAATCGATGTTTTTCTCTTCCATTGATATGTCTCTCTGTTTTTCCCTCTCATTCCACTCTCTCTAAAAGTCAATGGAAAACTATCCTCAGGTCAGGATTAAAAACAAAACAAAACAAAAACCCTCTAAATTGACTCATTTTACCCCTAACTGGCTAGGATTAAACTGAATTGAGCATATATCTGAGAAATTAAAATTCTATTTATAGAAAAAGAAAGAACATTGCAGTTTTTGTTAGCACACTCAAGTTAGTAAGCTGTCGGATTTGTACCCATACAGATGTTAACACAGCTGGGTTTTCTTTTCTTTTCTTTTTTCAGATTACTCAGATGGAAAAAAAAATTGTAAACCAAAAACAGATCTCCGCAAAAATACAGGCGGCCAATAACCCCCGGAAACTGCAAAGACAGATCCACACGTTAGAGACACGTTTGAATCTTGTACGTAAAGGGTTCTCCGCAGCTTTGCAAACATCTCTGCCTCTTTTTGCTCTGAGTAAAGAATGATGTCTGTGGAGCCATTAGCAGAATATATATATTCATTTAGTAGACAGACTCAGGAGGTGGTGAACTAATGGTGTACGTCTAGATCAGGCAGCCTGTTAGAATTTACCATCCACTCACTCTGTTCCACCCACTCTGTTCCATCCTCTCTTGTTGGCCCATTGTTACCCAAGGTGCCTTTCTCTTTCTTGCTCTCTGCACCATAGCACATGCAGATGCCTGCATACCCTCTACTTCTCCCCTTTCCCTCCCCCTTTCTGGGATGTCTACTCTTAGTTCCCTGCTTCATAAACTCCTACTTGTTTTCAAGAAGTAGCTCAAATATTACCCTTCACCAGGCAGAATTAGTTAGACTTTCCTCCCCCAGGCCAATCTGCTCGTGCCTCTATTAGAGCGAGTGCCTTTTGGTTGTCACTGATGTCTCTGAGAAATAGTAGGTATAGATATGCATACCTTGATAACAAGAAAGTGTTGTTTCCTGATCACCTTCAGTCTACTGTGATTTTGGCATTAAGCAGGATTTTGTTGCAAACTGGTATGAGCAAAAATAGCTAATGTATTGGTCATAGAAGTGAAAATTTTAGAGAAGAAGTGGTACCTTCAGGCATAGGTGGGTCTAGGGGCTCCAGACATGTCTTTAGGACACTTGATCTGTCCATTTTTTTCTCTGGGTGGACATCATTCTTGGGCGGCCTCCAATGTGAACAGACATCAGCAGAAAGGGAGTCTCTCTTTCCTAAGACTTCAGACACAAGTCCCAGGGTTCTCATGGGGCCAGCCTGGGTCCCGTGCCCATCTCTGAATCAATCACTGTGGTCCGGAGTCACGTGGCTACCCTTGGACTGCATTCCTCCCCTCGCCCCCTCCTCCCACCAATTGGGGAAGGCAGCCCTATCCAACGATGTGGTCTGAGATGGAAGGAGAAGTGGTTCCCCTGGAAAAGCATACAGAAGGGAAAAGGAATGCTGGGCAGGTACAAACAACACATTCCAGTCTGGCTTGTGAGATTGCAGCTCCCAGGACACCAGCCAGAAGAGAAGGAAAGTGAACTGATTTGGAGGGAAGCTTGTCACTAACTCACTACACAAAGATCTTAGCGTTGCCAAAACTATGACCACCAAGCTTTACCCAGGAGTGGCTGAACCAAATTGGACCTGGTCTCTGTCTTCCTCCCCCCCATAGCCTGGAAGCTGCCTGAGGGCCGGGCAGTATCTCTTTAATATCCCTCCACAGTGATTTGCTGCCATGCCCAGAATGCCTAGGATGCATGTCAAAATACAGGTTCCTGGACCCCTTCCACAGTTACTGAATCAGAACCTCCCAGGTTTGGACATAGGCTGCACTATTTTTTTAAAAATATTTTTATTTATATTGATTTCACAGAGGAAGGGAGAGGGAGAGAGTTAGAAACATCCATGATGAGAGAGAATAATTGATTGGCTGCCTCCTGCACGCCCCCTACTGGGAATTGAGTCCACAACCCGGGCATGTGCCCTTGACTGGACTCGAACCTGGAACCCTTCAGTCCCAGCAGACTTGATCCACTGAGCCAAACTGGCTAGAGCTGCACTATTATTAACAACCCCAGTGAGGCTAAAGGTGGTTAAGAATCAGTAATGTGCCCTAACCAGTTTGGCTCAGTGGATAGAGCGTCGGCCTGCTGACTGAAAGGTCCCAGATTTGATTCCAGTCAAGGGTGTGTACCTTGGTTGCAGGCACATCCCCAGTAGGAGGTGTGCAGGAAGCAGCTGATCGATGTGTCTCTCTCATTGATGTTTCTGACTCTCTATTCCTCTCCCTTCCTCTCTCTAAAAAAAATCAGTAAAATATATTTAAAAAAAAAAGAATCAGTAATGCCTGGCACAGTGTGAGGCTCAGAGTCAGTGCTCAGCAGACCTCAGTTGATTGACTGAATTAATAAATGCATACATGATCTAATGATGACTGGTCTGTAGAGGTCGGCTTTTTGTTAGAGGTCTATTCAGATTTTCTATTTCTTCCTGAGTCAATTCAGTAGTGTCTTGCTTCTTTAACACTCTACAAAGCACAGGACAGCCCCCACCACAGTGCATCACCTAGCCCAAATGTCAACAGTGCTGAGTGTGAGAAGCTCTGCATTAAAACAGCCCCATCCCAACTTCTTTCCTGTCATCAATTTACTGAAGAGACCAGATCAATTGTCCTGCAGAAAGTTCTACTTTCTGGATTTGGCTGATTGCTCCTCATGGTATCATTTAGCTTGTTCCTCTCTCCCCTGTAATTACTGAAAACCATAAGTTAGGTATAAAAATAGGTGAGAAATTTGAAATCCAAGAGAAGTAACTTGTCAAAGGCCACTGAGCCAGTTGGTGCCAACTTCAGCCTCTCATGCAGTACTGCAAGCCGCTGTCCTTTGGGCCTGGGGTGGGAGGTTGGGGGGAAGACCTCCCAACCCTCCCGCTGCTTTCTGGAAGTTTATCTCATGCCCTAGGAAGGAGCCCTGTTTTGAAGCACACCCCTCCCCACAGGTCACCACGAACTTTAACAAGATGCTGACTACCAATGCTAAACTCCGGAAGGAGATTGAGGACCTACGGTATGAGAAGGCAGCTTATGACCACGTCTACCAGCAGCTCCATGGGCGCCTGTCAATGCAGAAGAAAACCATGAATGAGGCCATTGAGCAGTCTGCTCAGGCCTATGAGCAGAGGTGGGCTGAGGGAGAGACCCTCGGGGGAAAAAATGTCTCTTAGATCTCCGCTGAGCATCTAATTTCCTACTCTGGGCCACCCCTGCCTCCGGTGCTTATGTGTTGAGAAACCTTAAATCATAATAATTCCAAGCACTGACTGGGTGCCAAGCCTGGTGCTAGGTGCTTTGGGTAATATTTCAACCCTCACAAATGCCATAGGAGTTAAACCCCCATTTTATAGACCAGGAAGTGGAGGCTTACAGATGCTAAAATACCTGAGATCCAGATAAATGGCAGAGCTGAGATTCAAAGCTCTGTGCTATATATATTACCTCCTTCAGGTGCCCCTGCCTCTAGTCCTAGGGGTCTCAGTCTCCTGGCTTTACACTCACAGGGCCAAAAGACATACAGTTCAGCAGTGAAGAGCACATGTTTTGGAGTCAGTGAGACCTGGTTCAAATCCTGGCTCCAACACTACTATATTGTTGTAGGGCCTCTTTGGGTGGTAGTGAGGATTAAATAATATATATGTATTAAGGAGTGGCTGGGACATAGCACTTGACAAGTGGTGATGATGGTGATGGTGGAGGTGATGATGTTGATGTGTGTTCTGGTGGTGATGAATGAAGAATTTCCTGGGAGTGGTCTAGACCTGGTAGCTCCTGTCATTCAGGTCAAGAGGGTTGTTCCTCCACTCCCTGATTAAAGGAAGTGATGGTCATTGGCAGAAAGTCCCTCTGGGCTGGCAGGGAGAGGGGAGGGTCCTCTGGACACTCAGGCTCTGTGCCCCCTTCACATAGACTGGAAGCCACGGCTCGAATGGCTGCCATGAAGGATCGCCAGCAGAAGGACATCTCTCAGTACAACCTAGAGATCCGAGAACTGGAGCGTGTCTATGCCCATGAGACCAAGCTCAAATCCTTCCTGCTCATCAAGCTGAATGATCGAACGGAGTTCGAAGAGCAGGCCAAAAAGGAAGAAGGTATACTCTCCTGAGGACAGAGGGACCAGATGGTAAACCAGGCTGAGAAACTTTAGCTTCAGCCCAACAACAATGGAGAGCCACAACATGTAAAGGGGTCATGTGACCAGATGTGCCCAGAAAGATCCTTCTAATTGCCACATGGGGACCAAATCAGAGAGATAAGACTGAGTTCAGGAGAGTAGGAGCTATTGCAGGTATCCAGGCTGGAGAGAGCAAGGTTTAGAGATCTTTCTTGGTTCTGATTTCATGAATCTGCCAAGTTCTGAGCCTGTCTCAGGCCCTGCCTGTCCCCAGGGCTTCTTGAATTTCATTCTGCTCAAATGTCTCATCCTTTGAGAGGACTTCCCTGACCACCCAGCTCCCCATCACAGCACCTCCATTCTCAGGCCACAATGGTAGTTATTAGATTTCTTTTTCTTTTTACTTGGCTCTCTTCTTTTTGTCTGATTCCCCCACCAAAGCTCCATGGGGCAAAGATTTTGTACCCACAGAGCCCCACTCAGTGTCTGGCACATAGTAGGTGTGCAGTTAAGATATTTGTGAAGCAACTAAGGAGTGAAGTTCCTGCCCCATCTCCTGGGAAAGCCTAGCGTCCTCCCCAAGGCACAATAATAATAAACACAGAACACATCTCTGCTGTGCACTGCACCGAGCGCCTTCCTTTCCACACTCACATTGTTGGCTTTTCCTTTCTAGCTCTCAAGCCAAAGAAGGCCAGGAGGAAGAGCAAGGGTGAGAGTTTTGAGAGCTATGAGGTGGCCCACCTCCGGTTGCTGAAGCTGACTGAGAATGGGAATGTGAATCAGCTCATTGAGGAATTTCTGGCCAAGGAGGAAAAGAACTTTGCCCGGTTCACGTATGTCACAGAGCTTAACAATGACATGGAGACGATGCAGAAGAAGACTGAGAAAATTCAGGTCAGAGCCATTCTTTAAAAAAAAATATTTTTTAATTGATTTCAGAGGTGAAGAGCGGGGGCAGGAGAGAGAGAGAGAGGGAAACATCAATAATGAGAGGGAATCATTGATCAGGTGCCTCCTGCATGCCTCACGCTGGGGATTAAGCCTGCAACCCGGGCATGTGCCCTGACCAGGAATTGAGCCGTGACCTCCTGGATCGTAAGGTGACACTCAAACACTCAGCCACTGAGCCATGCTGGGTGGGCAGGGCCACTCTTCTTCCCTAGCCTGAGACCGGCCCGCTCCCACAGCAGCCTTCCCCACTGGGGCTCTTCGGAACACTCTTTGAGATGCTCTGCAACAAAAAGGGCCTCAAGGTCAAATCAACTTGGGAAACACTACATTTCCCCCAACGTCCTGCCTGCATTTCACCCTTCCTGGAATTAGTACTTGCCTTGCAATTGATGTACATGCTTAATGTGGTCATGTCCCCTCCCTCCAAGTGACATCTATTATCCATGCCATGTTTTATAATCCAGGGTTCAGTGAATATGGCCTGTGGTCTATTTTTGTATAGCCCATGAGCTAAGGATGGTTTTTATATTTTTAAAGGGGTATAAAAAGTAAGAATAATATATAAGACAGACCATATGTGGCCTATAAATCCTGAGAAATCTATCTGGCTCTTTGCCTCAAAAGCTTGCTGCCCTCTGTTAATCAACAGCTTCACAGAATTGAGAGGAGATGGTCAATTCATCTTGGAGAGACTTGATGTCCATGAGCATCAGTAAATGCTCTGACAAGTCCTGTGGTGAAGAAACCTGTTTGCCTTTGTTGAACCTATCATTTCCCAAACTTAATTGGCTACTTATTCCTCAGAGCACACATAAACAGCCTTTGGGATGTCTACAAAGGATAGAGTCTAAACTCAGGGTGACACTCCAGGCTCTTCAAAATGTAGCTTCAACCTGCCCCTGCAGGCTCCGCTCCCATTACGACCCCCAGGCTCCCTTTGCAGCTGCCAGACCCAGCTGTGCCATGCGTTTCCCTCCCCAGAGGCTTTCCTTGTGTTGCCTCCTCCTCCCCATCCCCTTGGCCTTCTTCTGATGAAATACTGCTCATTAGCCCCTGCCCGGCACAAATGTCATCTCCTCTGGGAATTCATTCTTCCCTCTGAGGTCTCAATGTTCTGTTTATATGACAAGAGGAGCCACTTCCTTTTGTAATGTCACTGTTTCCTGAGTGTGGGACTTGTGTAAGTAGATCATAGCTAGACTATATAGGTGAAACTTTTAATTTACCAGCGATGAATTAATTTTAATGAGGATTAGGAAAACTGTAGCTTGCAGAGCACACTTGTGACTTGGATATTATTAGTGTGATCAGTAATAATAATAGTAAACAAATAATGATCAACATATTAAAATAAAGTTTGGTTGAATTAAACACTATTAAGAGGTAATAGTAGGTTAATAGATAATAATAGTATAGGTGGCATGCAGAAATGGCGGAAATGGAAGCAGTTGTATCAGTTAGGGTTGTCCCAGGAAACAGATGGCATGCCCCACATGGGTAAATTGAGGTGAGTTTTTTTTTAAAAGGGACTATTTACAAAGAAAATTAAGAAGGGAGAGTGCAGGACCAGCAAGAGGAAAGGGCTCCAGAACTGGTGAGGGGAGGGGAGGAGAGCATTTTCTGGAATCAGGAGCGAGGTGTGTGGAGAAAGCTGTCTGTGAGCCCTTCCTGGAGGGATGTGACCAAAGTAGTGACCTGCCAAGGAGTGGGCAAGTAACCCCAACCTCACTCTCCTTCTGCCCTGTAACCTCCAGCTGGTGTGTCTCATTGGCTAGGCCCAACCCAAGCCAGAGGGTAGGAAGGTAGATTCTGGGAGAGATGGAGAATGTCCACCTCACAGTGTATTCCCTCTGCATTCCTGATGCCCAGGAAGGCCCTGCACACAATGGGAGGCACATTTAGTGATGGTTCCCAAACAGTAATTGACCTTGACCTTCCCATTCACCTTGAGGATGCTCTCCTTTCCTCCATTTGCCACACAGACTACCTCTGGCATTGGGACGAATGTGTCTGATGAAGATGGCCAAATTCTCACCCTTTCTGGGCCTCAGGCTCCTCATCTGTAGAGTGACTACTTGCACTAGAGCAGTAGTTTCCAAGCTTTTATAAAAAATCTATAGAACATTTTTGTTTAAACTCAGGCTATGAGGAAACACCAGTAGAGAAACCAGTGGAGCGGTCCCTGATGAAAGGGGTGGAGGTGGATGGACGATGGGAAGAGTCCTTACCTTTTGGCTTTCTTGTGGCATCTCTGCTCAAACCAGGGCTCAGGTAAAAAAAAAAACCACACAAAAAAACCCAAACCAAACCAAAACAAAAAAAGGTCAAAACAATTAGGATTCTAACATCTGCCTTCACCCCTACCAGGGAGGGTTGTGGTTAGAGCTATGGGTAGGGCTGGTTCTCCAACAGGATGTATGCAGCTTTCCTTCTTTTTTGCTTGGTCTCCCCCACCCCCATATTAAAAAATTTATTAGCTGCTAGCATTTAAAAATGAAACTCTGGATTTCTGATTTCTCTTGGAAAATCAGATTTGACAACTCCTGCCCACTTTCGCGTGGGAAGCTTAGTCCCCTGCCCCTATAATCCCCCAAGCCTGCCCTCTTTCAGCCAGACCAGCTGGGTTTGAGTTTGCGATCTCCCCTGTAGGTGCTTCACCACTCCCCTCTGGTGGCCATGTGCAGTATTGCAGGGACGGTCTTCGAGTACAAAGAGATCTGAAGGAACATGGAAGGATGGTCTGGGAGTTGGCAGGACCCCGAATCCTTACTTTCCAGGAAGGAGCACCTTACTAGTCCCAATGGGGTGACAGAGACAAGCCATAGAGAGGGATTTGAGGAAACTAACCTGGCCAGGAAATGGTTCCCCAACAGAATTGACCTAGATCTTTCCCTTTCACCGTGATGGTACTTACTCTTAACTACACAGCTTGTCTCTGGCATTAGGACGGGATGTGTCTGATGAAGAAGGGGCAGGTCCTTGCCCTCTCTGGGCTTCAGATTTTCCACCTGTATAATGATGTTTGGACCAGAACAGTAGTTTCTGAGCTCCTTTGTGAAGTTACAGAAGTGCCTTTGGGGGCTTAAATAGAACTGCAAATGCTTGTTGAATAAATCCTGAAAACTCTGCTTTCCAATGAAGGCTTAATATGTTAAAAATCTTAGAAGAGAAAGATATGCTCATAATGAGAAAATTTGGAAACTACCTAAGGACAGAAAGAATTAAAAAAAACACACCCATTATTCCATTGCCTAAAGACAATCATTTTGAACTGTTTTTCTTCCGATCTTTTTTGGTGATGCTTTAAAAACTTAACACAGTTATTATCACACATTATGCATAAAGTTGTATATTGTAGTTGAAAAACTGTTCTTTCGGTTATTTATGTTCATTCAACAATTTATTTGTTGAACATCTACTATATGCCAGACACTGTTCTGGGCACTGGTAATGTGGCTGTGAGCAAGGTGGCAAAAAGCTCTTCCTCATGGAGCTTCTTTTCTGCCAGGCAGAAACAGACAATGAACAACAAGCCCAACAAACACATAACTGATAGGGTATGTTAGAAAGAGAGAAATGTGGATAAAAAGATACAGTGGAGCATGTTCAGAGAGGGATGCTGGAGTCAGGTGGGGGCATGGCCATTGAGAAGTTAAGCTTAATCAGACTTGTAGGTGAGGGAATAAGCTGTGCAGATCTTTGGGCGATGACTCTCCAGGCAGAGAAAACAGCAGTGCAAAGGTCCTGAGGCAGACGAGTTCCAGGCTAGGGTGCCTGGAATGGAGAGAGAGACGGGGTGGGGGCCGAAGTCCCAGAGGGACACGCTGAGAAACAAGAGCCGTGGGAGAGTTCTGGGCAGAAGAGGAATGCCACCTACTCAGGTTATGTATGAAATTTGGAAAATACTAAAAAGTATAAATAGAAACCCCAAATCAAGAAGCATCCCATCACCTGGGTATAGCATTGTTTAATCTTTGGTAGATTTCTTTTTGGGTTTCTCCTTTTCCTTTAAAGATGGGAAATATAATCTATATGCCTGTGGGAAAATGTAATTCAAGAGAATATAAAGTTTCCAGGTGATTCTGGTTCATGCTAGAGCTTGAGAAGCCCTGCTCTGGAGCTGCCTGTCCATTACAGTAGCCACTCACTACATGTGGCAATTTAAGTTTAAATTAAATTTAATTTAATTTAAAAATTAGTTCCTCAGTGGCACTAGCACATTTCAAGTATTCAGTGCCCACGTGTGGCTAGTGGCTGCAGTACTGGGATGATGCAGACAGGGCATTTCAACTATCACAGAAAATTCTATTGACCCCTCTGTTCTAGACACTTATCCAGAAAAAAATGAGCTATCCACCCTCCTATTCCCGCAATGTATTTTTGTTGTTGTTGCTGCTGACTAGTGCAGTATTCTTTTTTAAAAAAATATGTTTTATTTATTTTAGAGAGAGAGAGGGATAGAGAGATAGAAACATTGATGAGAGAGAAACATCAATCGGCTGCCTCCTGCATAACTTCTACTGGGGATCGAGCTTGCAACCCGGGCATGTGCCCTGACGGGGAATTGAACCAGCAACCTCTTGGTTCATGGGTCGACTCAACCACTGAGCCACACTGGCCAGGCCCTCACTTTTTTTAAATTAGGAAACCTCCAGGGGCATAAGAGCGGCTCAGGGGTTCTGGGCTCCTTGGATTGGATCATTTAAATCCTCACAAACTCTTCGAGGCACAGCCTCATTTCCAGGTGGGGCAGGGAGGGGAGCACCCACTGTTTCTCATGGTCTGATTCTTCTCTCGAGCAGAATGAGATCATCTACTTGCAATCCCAGCAGAAAACGTCTGATGATTATGACCTCTCTGTCATGAGTCAGCTGGAGGTAAGACCAGGATGGGAAGGAAGGGACACAGGAATTTCCTTTGTCTGTCTGTCTGTCTGTCTGTCTGTCAGGCAGCCTGTCAGTTGGTTCTCAGAAGGAGTAAGAAACCTGCCCTGTGACTCTCTCTTGGCCTGAGTCACATCTTGGCAGATCTGACCCTTTGTCACAGGCAGCCTCTGCTACAGCTATTGCTGCAGAATTTTGTCCCTAGGGCCACTTTGTCCATTTAAAGACTCCCCCACTTCAGGGAGCCTAGCCCAGGCTCTTGCAACTATAAATTTATCCCAGGTTGGCAAATTGCAGACAGATCTCTGCCTCAGTCTTTTTTCTCTCCCTTGTCATGGCGGTAGCCTTTCTCAATCAATAATAGTTATTACAAACATATCTTGAGCAAGTACTACATACCAGGTATTAGGCTAAGTGCTTTGCTTGCACTCTCACTTAATCCTCACAGCAGCCCTATGAGGTAGGTGCTCCATTTTACAGGTGAGGAACCTGAGGTTTAGAGAGGCAAAGTCACTTGACCAACATCACGGAGCTGGAATACTGTATGAGCTTTGCATTGTATTTAGCTGCCAATAACACAGACCCAAAATAACTGGGGCCTAATCAAGATGGAAGTTTATTTACGTTGTTAAGAAATAAGACTGAAGTAATGATGTCATGAGGGACCCAGGCTCCTCTTTTTTGTTTTGCCATCCTTAGTGTGTGGCTTACACTCCCAAGGATGCCTCTTAGTTGTGAGGATGAGTATGGCTGCCGATGGTCCAGCCAAAACACATATGTATATTGCCTTGCTGGTTGAGTCAGCCAGCTTGGAAGTTCTTTCCTGGAAATCTCAGCCAATGACTCTTGTGTTTACACCTCACTGGCCATTCCTATCACCAACGAGAGTTGGAAATACAATTTTTAGCTGGGCACATGGCCACCCTAAATACAATCAAGGTTTTGTTAGCCAGGTATAAAGGGAGAATGAATACCAAACATCTGCAAAAGATGTGAATTCAGAGAGTTGAGTTTAAAGCCCCCTTTTAATCCCATGGTTTCTGGCCCAGGAACTGTGTTCCTAGGTCAGTGGTCAGCAAACTGTGGCTCGCGAGGAGCCGCGGTTTGCCGCTCTGTTGACTAATGAGTTTGCCGACCACTGGGATAGGGGCTTAATCACAAGGAACAACAACAGCCTGTAATTATTGGAATCGAGAGTCTAGGTCAGTGGTCGGCAAACTCATTAGTCAACAGAGCGCAGTTTGCCGATCACTGTCCTAGGTCATTTCCCTTCTCTGTGGCTTATTTGTTTTTGGCGTATGCACCTGGTAGACAGCTATGGCGGTGCCATTCTCTAGTGGGCCACTAGGGGGAAGCAAAGCGCATGATGCCCACTGCGCTGCTGCCGCTCAGAGAGGCCTTTCCCCGGAGTCCAGGTGTGAGGAATTAGACTTCCAGGCAGGACCCAAGTCCAATGAGACCTTCCCACGCTGGGCACAGACCTCTCCTCGGCTTCGGGTCACCCAGAGTCCAGGTGCTTTCTTGAGGTTGGGGTTAGTGCTGCTCTGCATCTCTGGGTTTTGAAGGCCTAAAGGGGGGCAGCCTAGGGAAGCTGGGCTCACCAGGCAACCCTAAGCATCTCTCCCACCATCAGCTTTGCGTTCCTTTGGCATTAAAGAGACTTCTGGAGGCCTTTTCAAATGCAAAAACAGGAGGATTTGTCTTAATAGCTTACCGGCTTTCTTAGTTCCGCTTCCATCTGCTCTATTCTTGGAGCCCTGCCACAACACACCTTCCATTTCATCATCTCCAGCCCCTCTGGGAGAAAAGGTGGGGCCATTCTTTGAAGGGAGGGTTTTGCATAGGAGTTAAGCAACCAGGCCCTGGGAACAAATACTTGGCTGTAACTCTCGGGAAAGTCACTTCCTAGCTGTGTGACTTTGGGAAAGTTATTCAACCTCTCTGAGCCTCAATTTTTTCACCTGTAAAGTGGGGGTAATAATTGTTCTCACTTCATAGGACCATTACTTTCACCTTGTTACTAATAATTGTCCAAATAAAGAGTTGAACCCAAGGTCAGGTACTTAGACAACTTGATACAGGAGAGCTAAAAACAAGTTTACTTTTCTTCTCTGACCTCAATATTCCTCATCTGAAAACTGGGTCAATGTTGTGAGGATGAATTGAGATGATGCATGTAAAATGCCTGGAACATTTTAGGTGTTGGACACATGTTATCACCATCACGTTAGGCTTTTTAAAAAAACTGTGAACTTTTAAAAAATATATATTTTTATTGACTTTAGAGAGAAAGGGAGAGGGAGAGAGAGATACAAACATCAGTGATGAGAGAGAATCATTGATTGGCTACCTCCTGCATGTCTCCTACTGGGGATCGAGCCTGCAACCCAGGCATGTGTCCTTGACTGGAATCGAACCCGGGACCCTTCAGTCCATAGGCAGACACGCTCTATCCACTAAGCCAAACCAGCTAGGGCAAATTGTGAACTTTTGATGCACCTTTAGAAAGAGAGGGAAGCTCTTGCTGAACTATGAGAAAAATGCAGTCCTGGACACTGAACATTCTAGTAGCTAGGACAGGAAGCTGCCTGATGCAGAGACTGTTGGAATCCTGACTTCCCTTTCCTGGCTGTGTGTCTCAGAGCCTCAGTTTCTTCACCTGGAAAATGGGTGTGGAGGGAGGGCTGACCCCTTGGAATGATTACCTGGGACAGAGCCCTGGGGAATGGGGTGGGTCCTTACAGGGCCCATTTTACCTTTGCAAGCTGAGGACTCAGAGGGCGATGCTGGAAGCATTGGAGCATTCAACCGAGCGCAGTGATTCTCAGCCTGGGCTGCGAGTCAGCATCACCTCACAGGCTTTAACATTCCCGATGCTCAGGCTGCACCCCAGACCAGTGACTCTGAATCTGAGACCGGGGTCTGTGCAGCAAATATATATATTCTATATATTTTAATTTATTTCAGAGAGGGAGAGGGGGAGAGAGACAGAAACATTAATGATGAGAGAGAATCATTGATCAGCCGCCTCCTGCACGCCCCCCACTGGGGATTGAGCCCTGACTTCTTGATTCATAAGTCAAAGCTCAACCACAGAACCATACACCGGTTGGGCTGCACAGAAAATATTTTAAAGCTCTGAGGTGCTATTAACTTGAGGGCAAGCTTGCGATCCAGTGGACTCCAGGAGGTTCTTAAACTTCGTTTAGTCTGCACTGCAGCCCCATCACTTGTATTTCTAACAGTTTCCCCATTGAAGCTAACACTGCTGGTCCTGGGACCCCACTTTGAGAACCACGGGGCTTGAAAAATGTTTTAGCCTGTGAGTGGTGAAATTAGTTTGTTGGACTGCAACCAGCATTTAAAAAATAATGAGACAGAATAGAAAAGAAAATATTAGAACACACAATAAGAATATTGATTTGTGAAGCTTTAATGTCATTTGATTAGATAATATATATGAACACACACACACATACACATACATATGTATGTAGGTAGGTAAGAATTAGGCTGCAAATATAAAATACATTTCTTCCTGTGGGTGGGTTATAATTTTTAATAAGTGAGTCACCAGCTTTCAATTAAAAAAACAAAAACAAAAACTAACCAACGCCTTAGCTGGTTTGGCCCAGTGGATAGAGCGTTGGCCTGTGAGCCAAAGAGTCCTGGGTTCGATTCTATCAAGGGTACGTACGTTGGTTGCAGGCTCCTCCTTGGCCCAGGCCTGGACCCTGGTTGGGGCTCATGCAGGAGGCAACCAATCGATGTGTTTCTCTCAGATCGATGTTTCTCTCTGTCTTTCCCTCTCTCTAAAAATCAATGGGATAATGTTCTTGGGTGAGGATTATCAAAAAAACAAACTAGCTACCCAGTACACATGCAGATATACATACGTTATATATACAATACATACATACATTGTGTACTAGTATACAATAAAACTTGTATTAAATAATACTTATCCTATTACCTGCAATGCATACTAGTATTTTTCTCTTTCTTTTCTGTTCTACTTCATTTTTAAATGCTGACTGAGGCTCATTAATTGATCTTGCACCCCCTTCGAGGTTTGAAAACCTGCCGTTTGGAGACCCTGGCCCCCGGAGGGTCCTGAACCCTCACCCCCACTGAAAGTCTTTAGAGTGGGCTGACCCTAAGATGGCAGCCTAGCTGACCTGGGGTGGGAATCGGGGTCTGCCACCAGGAGAAACTGAAGAAGACCAGAGAGGAGGCGAATATGTATGAGGACAGCTACAAGGAGATCCAAAAGACCTTGGAGAAACTCAAGAGCTCAGTGGAGAATCTTTTTGAGAAAATAAATTGTGATTCCACCAAGATCCTGGTGCAGTTAGGGGAGACAGGGAAAGTCACCGATACCAACCTTATACAGTACTTTGGTGAGTCAAGCTGGGGCCCGTTAAATTCTTAGGAACCATTTCCAGAGCTTTCTGTCACCAGGCATGAGGACTTGTTTCTGTTTGTTTGTTTTTGTGGTAATAAGTCTGGTGGAAAAGCATATGGGCACTAATGCTTGCCTGCCTGGGTTCAAATCCTGATTGTACTCTTACAAGCTGTGTGACTTTGGGCAACTTCTGAACCTCTCTGTGTTTTAGCTTTTTCATCAAAAGAAAGAAAGAAGTGATCTTTATCAGGGCGGGACTGCCAGTCTGTTGATACTTGATTTTTCCTTCCATGCAGCCACAGTCTACCACAGTGCCTGGCATAGTAGGCATCCAATAATCATCTGTAGAATGAATGAATGACCCCGGAGACTGCATAGGGCTATATAACCCAGGGGAAAGGGCAGCTCCCCCAACCCAGACAGATCCGGGAAACATTCCTGCAGGTGGCAAGGCCTGACCTGGGTCTTAAAACTCCAGTAGGGGTTATTCAGGGAAGGTGTAGTGAAAGCATTTTAGGCAGAAGGAACAGCATGAGCAAGGCCTGAAGTCTGAGACAGAGAGAGCATGGAGGAAAAATCAGTAGCTTAAAGCAGGGCAGTCCAAGCCTTCCAATTTTTACTGTAACCCAATGTCTCTCAACCTTCTTTTTATTATCACCTTCTAAGGAGCCTTTTTAAATATTCTTTCCCTAGTCGCACCATCCTCATAAAAATTTAATACTGTTGATACACTGTATAGCTGTTTATGTCCTGTATGTATATGTGTGCTTTATACGTTAGAGCAGGGGTGGGAAACCTTTTTTTCTGCCAAGGGCCATTTGGATATTTATAACATCATTCTTGTGCCATACAAATTATCAACTTAAACATTTGCCTGCTATATTTGGTTAAACATTTAATTAACTCACCCCTAATGCCTTGGCCGGGCCAGACCAAATGATTTTGCCCAAGGGCCAGACATTCCCCGCCCCTTCTTTATAGTCAGTTTACTTTTTGCCTCTCAAGAACCAAATTTTACCTTTTTGGGTGCTACTGCCCCTTAAGAATGCATGGTGTAACCCAAGAGAAACCCATTGTCTATATAAGAGGACATGGCAGCCCCCACTTCCTATTCCTTCCCTTCCTCTCTGGGGGGGGGGGGGGCACCACCCCGAGATTCCCCTCTTGGCGGTGATCTTGATCGCCTTGTTTTCCCCAGCCATTATTGAGAAGAAGACCAACGACCTGCTGCTGTTAGAGTCCTACAAGCGGTTCCTGGATATGGAAGAGGCAGAGATCGAGACCCTGCCGTCCTTCAGCAACCCTTTCTGGGGCAGCTCTGCCCTCTTCAAGTGTGCAGAACCCATCAAGGTCAACCCCCCAGTGCTCAGGACTGAGCCCTTCACCGACAGGTTGGATGAAGGTGAGTTCTCTTTCTACCCAGGTCTGCCCAGGTCGCTGGGTCAAGGCTCCTGGGAAGCCTGCGGTCATGAGGGTATGCAGTGTTGAGCCTCAGTTTCCCCCTTTTTATGAGCCCATCACTTTCATCGGGTCCCTTCTTGGCTGTGGCCACTTGACATGGTCCCCTTAGGGATGCTTCTCCCTGTGGCCCAATGGCCTCGCCACAGATCCTGATGTTTAGTTATCCTGGATATATTTTAAAATCACAACTGTTTTATGACTATTTAAAATGAATCTTAAGTCCTCGATGGTTTGGCTCAGTGGATAGAGTGTCACCCTGCGGACTGAATGGTCCCAGGTTCAATTCCAGTCAAGGGCACATGCCTGGGTTTCAGGCTTGATCCCCAGTAGGGGATGTGCAGGAAGCAGCCAATGAGTCTCTCTCATCATTGATGTTTTTCTTTCTCTCCCTCTCTGAAATCAATAAAAATATATTTAATAAAATAAAATGAATCTTAAAATATCCAAAATTTCCAAATTGGCAGATTAGGGACTCACAAGATCTCATCTCTCACCCTCACCCTACGCTCTTGAGTCTCACTCCACCCATGATCTCCCTTGGTCCCGTCCTATCCAGAAGCCTTCCATTGATCTTCCTTCCTTTCAGAGTTCATGACGCTCTCCCTCATGGTGGAGGGGGGGGGCGAGGAACCAGCCCTTCTCCCTTAATCTGGGGATAAAATCGGACCCATTTGGTTTGGGGAGGGCAGTTTGGCAGCATGCATGGGAAGCCTGAGAAGTGGATACACCCCTTAAGCCTGTAATCTCACCTGTGTGAATTGGTCTTCCGGGGAAAACGTATTCAGGGGTCTAAGATGAAGGGGTAGGATGTCCACTGCAGCCCCAAACTAGAAGTGACTGAAATGCCCACTCATTAGAGATTGCTTAAAGAAGTTACCATTCACCCCACATACAATGGGATACCACGCAGCCACCGAAAAGAATGTGATGGTATATAATATATCTATATATTCAGGTTCTCAACGGGGGGTGATTTACTCCTCAGGGGACTTTTGGCAATGTCCAGAGATATTTTTGGTTGTCACAGCTTGGAGGAGGGGATACTACTGGCATTAGGGGCCAGGGATGATGCTAAAATCCAACAATCGTACAATGCACAGCACAGGACTTCATAACCCTGATATATATGATGAGAGAGAGAGAGAGGAGGAGGAGGAGGAGGAGGAGGAGGAAGAGAAGGAGGAGGGAGGGAAGTTGAGTGGGAGGGAAAGAGGATGACACCTTGATTATGCACTTGAGAACAAAGAGGATGTAGAGGCGACTTATGGTGGATATTTCTGGGTGTAGTTTGCAGAGAACTTTACATTTCTGAGTTAAACAATTCTGTATTGTTTAAGTTTTTTTTTGTGTTTTTTTTTTACAATGACCTATGTCACTTTAGTAATCAGAGAAAAAAGTAGACTTTGAAAATGCTGCCCCACCTCTCTGAGAAGCATTTCAAGTGTGCAGGTGTGCCAGGGATGGATAGAAAGACCTGCCAACACGCATGCGCACGTGTGGGCATGCTTTCTGTGTGATTTAGCAGAGGCAACCGAAACTTAGCAGGAGTGAAAGTTGGGTCTGGTGTCAGCCGCCTTAGTCCAGCTTCCCTTGGCCCTTTGAATTCCTGAAAGAGGTGGTTTGTGGGCATAGATGGCAAGGTCAGATGTCTTCTCCTCTGTTCAAGGGAATGTTGATAAACTTTGGCTTCTCTTAGCTCACTCACCTCTGTGGCTCACATGTGTGAATTAAGAGAGACACCCTCTCTGGGCACATTAATTAGAAAAAGGTGCCCCTTTTGGGTACACATATGGTTTGGTAATCTAGTAGGGGCTGGATTTCAGCCCATTCATTCATCGTTCGTTCATTCATTCATTCATCTGTCTCCACCTGGCACCTTATGCAGTCTACCTCCTGAACAATGGCACATGGGGTGGCTCTGTCTCCTTGAGATTAAACCAAACTCACCTGGGAGAAAACAACAGTTATTGTCCAGGCATCCCTGAACAGTACATCTCTGCCTATCCGCTTCCTCCCTGAACCTCGAGAATGGTCATACTCCAACCCCAGCATTGTGGAGGAACCCAAATCAGGCTTGGACAGTCTTGCCCTGGGCACCCACGAATGGGCAGAGAGGCAATGTCCCTGGGAGGGAGGTGTGCTGGGTTCCACTTTCAAACTCTTCACCTGAGTCTCCCTTCTGGCGCAGTGGGCCACCCCCTGGACCACAGCAGCCTTCGGCAGATGGTGCTCCGCAGCTACAGCGCAAGGGAGTCTCGAAATAAGGATTTACAGCCGGACAGCATCCCTGAAAAGGGGGACGACCTGAGGCCCAGGAAGAAGCTAGTCAGCATCTGACATGAGTGGGGCCACATTTGTACCATAACCCGCGAGAATAAATGTTTTGTTCTGTAATCCCACTGCCTCTTCACATTCACTACTGGGAGACTAGGGCACAGGGAGCAACTCTGGAACAGGGTAGAGGAGCAGGAGGGGTTGAGGTCTAAAGCCCGCACAGGATCCAAGAGCTGTGTGAGGCCACCATGGCCCCGGAGAACCTGAGATTGTGGCCAGCACAGGTCCCCCCTTGTCATGTCGACTCAGTGAAGCAGGGATGAGTAAAGCGTAGGGGCCAGGGGGAAGCCAAAATATTTAACTTCATGTCGCAGAATCACATGGGGTTGCAGCAGCCACTCACAGGCAAGAACTGGGAGTCACATAACCTTGTGTGTGTGTGTGTGTGTGTGTGTGTGTGTGTGTGTGTGTGTGTGTGTGTGTGTGTGTGTGTGGTGGATGAACGTATCACTGCAGAGCTGTATCCAGGGCGTCTTGCCCTGAAACACACGCTGCTCTTGAACGCTCTGAGCTGGGGCCCCTCCCAGGCCTTCCCGGGACCTGGCTGTGTTTCGGCAGAGCCCCAGGAAGTAGGTTCTGGGCACGAGGCATGTGGGTCATTGCAGTGAGTGGAACGTGGTGTGGCACCCTGGGTCCTTGCCTGCCCAGCTTGCTGTTGACTTTGAAAGGGGCCCCATTTCCCAGCAGCCCAGGCTGCAGTCATCATTTGTGCTGATGCAGCTGCCCCTGAGCTCCTGCAGGAGCTCGTGGTTATTCTTGAGCCTTGAAGACTCTCTCCAGTTCTGGCTCTTCTGACTGCCCGGACCCTGTCATTCCTTCTAGGTGGCTCCAGCTGCCACTTCCATCCCCACTTTCAGCTCTTGGCTCCCATCCCGTCATTTGCTTGGTCTGTGTCCTGAGTTCTTGGGATTCTCTTGAAAACTTACGAGGGTCTGACGTTCACTCTTCTTCCTGAAAGGCATCTGGGTTTTCCTCTGGGGAACAGCCATATGTTTGGGGAAGGGGCTGATATTAGCCCCAGGATGAGGTGAGGGTTAATCATGTGACCCAGCTCTGCCAGTCAGAGCACTCCCCGTTTCAGGGTTTGTTACAGAGCCCAAAGGCCCTCTTCTGGGATGGGTGTGGAGCTGGGAGAGATGTGCCCTCTCTCCAGTAAGATTGCTGAGGGGATGGACAGGAGCCATTCTGCTACCTTGGAGAGCAGAGCAACAGGAAAGACAGCAGTGCAGTGGGAGCCTCCTCAGGAACTGATGGCACCGTGTGAGTTCCTGGATGCAGCTATGCCTGAGGCCCTTGGACTTCTCAGTTACGTGAACCCATTTGTTTCCTAAGTTGGTATTCTCACAGCCAAAATAGACCTGAATGCTTTAACCATGACTGATCACTCAAAATCAAGAGTTGATTCATTCCTAGGCCTAGTTCCTGGACCTCAGACAGAGTCAGAAATCAGTACCCATTCTCCAACTTCCTAGAGAGAAGTAGACAAGTTCTACTTTATCTCAAATTAGAAATTGATCTCTTACAATGAACAGATGTGATTTACTTATATATTTTTGCCAAATGAACATATTCTTAGCATGCACGTGCGGCCTCTTCCTCTTAAATCATCATGGGGCCTGTCTCAGCACTTTTGTTGGAAAAGTACTCCAATGGTGTCCTGGGGGAAAGGGTGTTGTGGAAGCTGGGCTCTACAACTGCTTGAGCTCTAGTTAACATTCCAGTAAAATGTGGCCCTTGATAGAAATAGTGCTGTGTGGCTGCAAAGGTCTATTTTAAATAAAAAGCCACTAAGATTCAATAATAATGACAGCAGGGCCATCACTAGCTTATACACTGCCTTTGTGGAAACTAGCAAAGGGCCATCCCTTCTCCAGGCACTACTGTCAGAGAAACACCGTGAACAAATAAATACACGACCTCCTATTTATGTGGACGTGGCCTCTGCATGGATTTCCATCTGAGGATGTAGGGCCATGTGGCGTCGATAAGCCACCCAGGCTGCAAAGAAGGTGGAGGTAGATACATGAAGCAGCCACAGCTAACAGGCCAGGGGCAGGGATGGCGGCTTTCCTGGGCCAAGTGATAGGAGAGCGGGGACTCCCCTTCCCCACAAAGACAAGCCAATGTGGGGCAGTGAGCCCCTCCCTTAGTCCTTTTCTTCTCCATGGGTGATGATGTGCACCAGGTTCTTATAGTCCAAGTTGCCAGTCACATCAGGGGGGAAGGCGGCAAACATCTGGTCAATCTGCAATGAACCAGCAAGAGGTGCAGAGGATGATGGGAGGGGAAGAAGGAAGGAGGGCTGTGTGCAGAGACAGGCCTGAATGGAGAGGCAGTGGGGATCACGGTATGGGATGGGGATGGTGAGGATTCGTGTCAGGGGGGTAGTAGATGTGGAGATGCATCACTAGACCCCCTCCAGGAAGGCCTTGCCACCCAGCTGCTGCAGAGCTGCAGGACCCAAGGTCACGCCCTTCCTGAGGCAGCCCATAGCCTACTGGTCAGTGTGGGCCCAGCTCGGGACCTCTTGGTAGGGCTATTCTAGCCACAGGGAGTGTCAACCAGGACTTTGCTTGGGCCTGAATCTTGGGTCAACATCTCCCTCCAGCCCTTCTGCTTCCTTGCCCTTCCTTCCCAGGTGCTGACCCAAAGGGCCACTCTGCAGGGATGTCCCCCAGAACCCAACCTGAGACAATAAAACAGGTATCACACACTCAAGTGTGCAAAGGAGCTGGACAGGTTATGTAAGGGAGCGATGTAGGCCTAGTGGGGACTATGGCTAAATGGGGACACATGGGCCACCTACAAAAGTGGCAACTGCTCAGGGCCAGCTGCTTATGGCCACGTGGTTAAGGAGATCAGACTCTGAAGGAATCTGAGTCTAGAAATCTAGATTTTTTTTTAAAACACGCAGTTTCCACACTTAAAAAATATTAGCTAGTTATCTTAAAAAACCATACTGGCTACTAATAGCTAACATGTGATAACATTACCCTTATCACATGTCAGCATGTTACACATACTAACTTGTTTGATCCTCACAGTGTACTATAAGGTAGATTCTATTATTGTCTTCACTTTACAGATGAGGATATTGAGGTACAGGGAGGTTACTGAGCAGGTCCAAAGGTGAAGTCAGGCTCTTTTAACTGCTTGAGTTTGGGAGGGAAAAATCTAAATAGAATTTTTAGTAAAATGTGGAACTTGATGGAATTAGGCCTGAGAAGGAACTATCTATAATAATAAAAGCATAATATGTTAATTAGACCGGACGACTTTGCAGATGACATTCTGGATGACCTTCCAGGCAAAGCTGGGGCTACAAGGGTCAGGGCTGTGAGGGCCAGGGCAAGCTGCTGTGGCTGCGAAGGCCAAGCCCCTTGCACGAATTTTGTGTATCAGGCCTCTAGTTTTAAATAGACTCCTTAGGAAACATTAATAATATTGATAGGACTGTTGCCGGTTCATATAGGACCTTTGGCAAAGTACTAAGTGTCCCTTCCTCCAGGCACCTTACTGCTATCTGCCAGAAAATTATATATTCTGATTAATATATATATATTATTAATATTTTACTGCCATCTGCTGGAAAACTGTTGCAACAAATACACACTCTGATATACACTGAGTGGCCAGATTATTATGATCTCTGAATGCATAATAATCTGGCCACTCAGTGTATATCCTATATCATATAAGGCTAATATACAAATTGTCCCCTCTACCAGGAGTTCGACCAGCAGGCAGGCCGGCCAACTGCTCATGTCCCTTCCCCCTGGCCAGGCTGGCCGGACCCCACCCATGTACAAATTCATGCACTGGGCCTCTAATTATACACACACACACACACACACACATACACACACACACACACACTGAGTGGCCAGATTATTATGCGTTCAGAGATCATAGTAATCTGGCCACTCAGTGTGTATTATAAGAACAGCTTCCAGGAGAATTGTGTAGTGCAGAGCCTACGTGACAGCCCGTGGTACCTGCACATCACCCTCCTCCATAAGGAGACTGGTGCTCTAACCAGGGCTCCCTGCATTGTGAGGGAGGTAGACCTGGAGTCAGACCTGCATTTACCATCAGTGGTATCCTGTTAGGCAAGTGACTTTACTTCCCTGGGGCTAAGTTTTTTCATCTATAAAATGACAATAGTACTAGTTCTGACCTCGTGGGGTGATTGAGAGAATGGCATGGAATAAGGGCTCAGGCAGGTTCTATCTCAGTGTGGGTCAGGGGTGTTTTAGAAAAGAGGAAGATGGAGTCCCTGGAAGGGTGATGCCAGGAGCTGGGGTGCAGAGAGCGTCCAAAGGGCCCTGTTACCTCCTCGTTGGAAAATCTCTCTGCCTGTGTGGTCAGCATCTCCTTAATGCTGCAGAGAGAGAAAAGCAGGTGTTAGCTCAAGGTGTGTGTGGGGGAAGCAGGGAGCCTCCACATCCTCCCCCATGGACCCCACTCACTAATCAGCCTTCAGCACCCCTTTGCCTTCAGGATCAAACACTTTGAACGCGTTGAGAATGGTCTCTTCAGGGTCTGCCCCTGAAACAGAAAACAGGGTTGAAAGGTGCTACAGGTGGCTTGGAACCTGTTGGACCCCAAGAGGCAGGACCTAAGCCCCCCTCCGCCCAGGTTGGGGGGCCAGGGCAAAGGCTATCTAGCTTGGAGGAGAGACCCTGCCTTCCTCTGAGCACTGAGCCTTGATATTTTTAAAAGAGTGGGTTAAGGATCCAGTTATTTTTGAGCAAAACTCAAGGTCAAAGGTGGATCTAGATTTGGAAAGACTAGGATTTAAATCCTGACTCCAACACTTGTTAGCTATGTGACTTTCTCTGAGCCTCAGTCCCCATCTGCAGACTGGGGAGCAGAATAGAACCCACTCCTAGATGCTGTTAAATGAGGTGATGCGTACAAAGTGTTTAGCATGAACTCTGGCTCAGGGGGTGCCTTGGAACAACATTAGGTGCTGTCTTCGTTTTGTTTTTTTTTAGAGAGAGAAAGAAACATTGATGAGAGAGAGACATTGATTGGCTGCCTCCTGCATGCCCCCTACTGGAGATTGAGCCTGAAACCCAGGCATGAGCCCTGACCAGGAATCAAACTGGTGAACTCTTGGCTCATGGGTCGATGCTCAACCACTGAACCATGCCGGCCAGGCTAGCTGCTGTTTTTATTCTCCATCCCGTCCCCTCCCCCCGCAATGTTACTCTGCCTCTGTCTTCTGGCAATCCTTGTCTATTCTCCTAGTGCTTTAGTTCATACCCAAAGATGAAGACACATAAAGACAGACAGACAGACACACACACACAGATGCACACCAGCTTACCCTTAAGTTTCTCCCCAAACATCGTTAGGAACACTGTAAAGTTAATGGGACCTGGGGCTTCCTTTATCATGTCATCGATTTCCTCATTTTGCACATTCACACGCCCTAGGAAAGGAAACAGAAACTCAGGGCCTCCCAGCGGAGACTGAAACAGCGTGCAGCACACTGGCATTTGCCCTGTAATTCCGCTGCAGGGAATCTAGTCTAAGAATAATCAGAGTGGACCCGCCAGAGATTCACATGAGAAGATGTTCCCGACAGTGTTATTTATAATAGCCAGGCCAAACTTTTATGTAGGAGGGGTTAGTTATATTTAAAATAGTGTCTTTTAAACCTGGAACATTTTATACAGATATTTTAATATTTTACCCCAATGGGAAATGGTCATCTTATAAATTGGCCCTTCTCAGCCCGAGGTGGGAGAGACAGATCAGAGTCCCTGGAGGGTACTTGTTCAAATTATGCCTGCTGTAACCCAGGCAGCCTTGGAGATTCTGACATACTTCCCACGCTAGTCCTTGCCACAGGCCTATATAGGACCTTTGTGCAAATTAGAAAAAGGTACCCTTTCTTAATTTATTTTTATTCTTTTTAATCCTCACCCGAGGATATGCTTATTGATTTTAGAAAGAGGGGAGAAGGAGAAAGAGAGAGAGAGAGGGAGAGGGGGAGAGAGAAACATTGATGTGAGAGAGAAACATGGATTGGTTGTCTTTGGGTATTAAACCTGCAACCTTTCAGTATATGTGATGATGCTCCAACCAACTGAGCCACACCAGCCAGGGCAGGATAATTTATGTTTTAAATATAAAAATCCACAATGACTACAAACATGAAGAGTCCTCTGTCGAACTGTGCAGTGCACAGCCTGTACTGCTGTTCACAGTGACCCTGAGCTTTGGAGATCAGAATGTGTATGTGTGTGTGGGGGGGTGAGTGGTGGCAGGTGGGACATATCCTATCTAATAAAGAGGGAATATGCAAATTGACTGCAACTCTACAACAAATATGGCGGCACCCACAGCCAATAAGGAGGGAATAAGCAATTTGACACAACAAGGCGAGAGGCTGAAGGTGGCTCTGGCCAGAGTGAATGCAGAAAGGCGGCTCCGGGCCGGAGCGAAGGCGGTGCCAGCAGCCAGGAGAAGGAAGGCCTATTCTTGCACAAATCTTTGTGCATTAGGCCTCTAGATAAAAGAGTAATATGCAAATAGACCGAATGGCTGAACAGTGGAATGACCATCCAGATGACCATCCGGACAACCATCCAGGACCACTGGTGCCAGGCCAGCCAAGGCGGGTGCGATGTGATTGGTTGGGGGGGCCCAGCCATTGTCCCATGATTGTCACGCAGAGGGAGGCCCAGGCCACTGGCCAGAGGGCTTCTGCGAGGGAAGTCCGGGTTCTGGGTGCTGGCAGCCGGAGGGCAGCCTGGGTTCCAGGTGCCGGAGGGAAGCCAGTGACGACAACCAGGGGAAGGAAGGCTTACTCTCGAATTTCATGCATTGAGCCTCTAGTATATTATGAAAAAGCTCCATGCACTTATGCTCACATTTGAGATGTACGTTTAAAAAAGCTGAATCCAAAATAGAATGATTCCAATTATTAACCTCCCCCTCCAATATACCTAGAAAAGACTTAGAGGCTGAAATGTTAACAGTGGACTGTGGCTTAATGGGTACTGTAGTTTTCTCCTTTATACTTCTCTAAATTTTCCAAGTTTTCTGTTGTGAGCTGGCACTGCATTCAAATCACACACACAAAAAGTAATAAAAAGAAAAGATATGAGGACACTCAACGGTTAAACTATTCTTTCCTACCCTCTGAAATTTATCTTGAAGGTCAATCATGGTTGAGCTGTTTCTTTGGAAAATGGCAAGCTCTTCACCTTTTCAATGGTCCCACCTCCTGGCTCTCATGGGCGTGGGATGGACCCTCCTGCAGGCCTAGAGGGGCAACGTACCAAGAGCAGCAAAGGTGTCCCTCAGATCATTCTTGTCGATGAAGCCATCCCTGTTCTGGTCCATGATGGTGAAGGCCTGTGGAAGGGAGGTGGTTGGCTGGTCAGATCAGGAAAATTGGGGGGCAGGAGCCCAAGAGGCTGGGCCAGGGGGTAGGGGAAGTGGGATTCTGGGATTTTCAAGGAACATTGCAGGACACTAAATCCAGAGTCAAAGATTTAGGGCAATCTGGCAGTTCCTCAAAATGTTAAGTATAGAGTTACCATATGATCCAGAAACTCATCTGGCAGGGTTCCATCAGAGAATTAGAACATCTGTCCACACAGAAACCTGAACATGAATGTCCATAGCAGCATGTCCATTATAGCCCCAAACTGGAAAGAGCCCACATGTCCATCAATGGATGGATGGATACACAAAATGTGGTCTATCTATCCCAGGGGTGAGGAACATCCGGCCTGTGGGACACATAAGGCCCTCAAAATCATTTGGCCTGGCCCTGCCAAGGCACCAGGGGTGAGTCAATTAAATGTTGGACCGAATATAGCAGGATAATTTTCAAGTTGATAATTTTATATGGCCAGTGAATGATGATATAAATATCCAAATGGCCCTTGGCAGGAAAACGGTTCCCCATCCCTGTTATACAATGGAATACCATTCAGCCATAGAAAAGGAAGGAAAAAATGGCAGGTACTACAATATAGGTGAGCCTTGAAACACGATGCCAAGTGAAAGAAGCCAGGCACAAAAGGCCACATATTGTGTGGTTCAATTTCTATGAAATGTCCTGAGTAGGCAAATCCATAGAGACAGAAAATAGACCAGCGGTCACTTGGGGCTGGGGAGGAGGGAAGTGTGGAGTGACTGCTAACAGGTATGAGCTTTCTTTTGAGGGTGATGAAAATGTTCTGAAATTAGATAGGGATAATGGTTGCAAAACTCCGTGACTGTATAAAATAGCCCCTGAACTGTACACTTACTTTTAAAATGCCAATTTGCGGTGTGTGAATTATATTTCTAGAAAGCTGTTATTGAAAAAGAAAAGTTAAAAGCTAGGGTCTCGTGTCTGCCCCCTGACTCGCCAGCCCACATTATCTGTAAAAGAGAGCTGGGAGTCTTTCTCAGCTAGCTAGCAGGGCGACTCCAAGAGCTGTGTAGATGCCCAAGGGTTTTGTAAATGACATGTCATCACTATATTTTTTTTGAGTTCTTTGCAGCAGCTGGAACCATGTCCCCTGTCCCCACCTCCAACAGCTGATGTCCTCTCAGGGGTTGGGATGGGGTGAAGGAGAGGGGTAGTGGCTTTTTCTCCCTGGAAGGTGACTATTTTAAGTTCAGATATGACATTTCATCCCAGGAATTCCTTGTTCCTTGGTGGCCTGTGGGACACAACATTCCTGTGATTGACTGTTAGTGGGGACAAAAGGTCCAAGTGTGCACATCCCATTTGGACCTCCCAGTGGTCTCCCCTTTGGTATAAAACACACTGGCTCTTTAGCAAAGCTTAGCATATTTTCCTCTGAAGGGCCGGGTGTGGGAGCGTGGGTGACTCAGTGTGAGCCAATCACAACTGCTGGAAAAATAACTGTCTGTCCTTCAAAGTCTTCAGGCGGTGGCTTCATTTTGCCTGATTGGTACTTAGTTTGCTTCATAAGGCACAGTCCCATAGAATGTGATAGGGTTTCAGACCTCGTTGGTATTCAACAATCGAGGACTGTAAAATTTGAAATCCAAGAGATACTATTTTTCATCTCTCAGATTGGCTAAAATATTTTAGACTATTGGCCAATGTTGACAGAGATGTGAGAGAAAAAAGCACTTTTTTCTCTGGGGGCTAATGGGAGTAGGATTAGCATCTCATTTCTGGAGGACAATTTAGACCAATGAAACATCAATGCGAGAGAGAAACTTCTGATTGGTTGCCTTCCACATGTGCCCTGATTGGGGATTGAACCCGCAACCTTTTGGTGCACGGGATGACACTCTAACCAATTGAACCACTAGGCCAGGGCTGCTATGTATGTATGTATGTATGTATTTAATTCCTTTGACCTAGCAATCCTGCTTTTAGGATTTTACTCCAAGGAAATAACCAAAGATACAAGCAAAAATGTGTTACTTATGAAAAAATAAAACATTCTAAACACATGTAACATTCTACTGTAGGAAGTGGTTTAAATAAATGATAGAAAATGTTGATACTGAATTGCTCAATGAAAACTAGCAGACATTCATTGGCAGGTGCAGAAGACTGTAACTTCTTTTAACAACAACAATATATATATATATCTCAAACATGACTAGAAGGCTGTATACCCAAATGTTAACTGATAATCTACCTCTGGGTTGTAGAATTATAGGTCATTTGTGTGTTGTGAAAATTTTCCTACATTTTCAACAACAAAAGCTTTACTTTGATGATTAGCAAAAGTTATTAAAAATCTGGGGTTGCCGAAACCGGTTTGGCTCAGGGGATAGAGCATCGGCCTGTGGACTGAAGGGTCCCAGGTTTGATTCCGGTCAAGGGCATGTACCTTGGTTGCGGGCACATCCCCAGTAGGGGGTGTGCAGGAGGCAGCTGATTGATGTTTCTCTCTCATTGATGTTTCTAACTCTCTATCCCTCTTCCTTCCTCTCTGTAAAAAATCAATAAAATATATTTTTAAAAAAATCTGGGGTTGTTTGGAGGCTAAAGACATCTAAGCAAGAGGTTACCATGAGGAACATGGAATGAGGGGAAGGTGCTCCCCAAATGGTGGGAATCTGCCTCCAGACTAATGATTCCATAGCTGTACCCACCTCCTTAAATTCCTGGATCTGGGTCTGTTCAAACATGGAGAACACGTTGGAATTGGCGCCCTCTGCTCTCTTCTTGGCTTTCTTGGGTGCCTAGAGTGGGGGGAAAGGCATCGATTAAAAGAGTCAGAAATTAGAAAATTAGCTCAGGCCCTGTCTCTGGGTGAGCCTCAGCTGTGCATCTGTAAAATGGGTGTGTGGTGTCCACAGTGATGCTGGAGGGATAAAAAGACACAGCATGACATTTCTCCAAGGCCCCCCTGGTGGATCTTAAGAGATTGAGGATTTTGCAGCAGCCTCCTTTTAAAACCTTGCTCAGCTGGTGTGGTTCAGTGGTTGAGTGTCAACCTATGAACCCGCAGGCGGTGATTTGATTCCCAGTGAGAGCACATGCCTGGGCTGCAGGCTAGGTCCCCAGTGCAGGGGCGTGCAGGAGGCAGCTGATGGATGATTCTTTCTCATCATGATATTTGTCTCTCTTTTCTTCTCCCTTCCTCTCTCTGAAATCAATAAAAACATATTTTAAAATATTTTAAAACTAGGAGAGGTCTGTCTCTGGGGATGGAGCCATGCTTTCAGATCAGCCCCTGCAGGGTCCAGCGCTTTTGTTCCAATGCATTTCACAAAAAGTTCAGTAATGCACAGAAGGAGAATTGATTGGGGGCGGGAGTCAGGCTCACTAAACCATGAGGAATGTCGAGATGAAATGACGCTTTTCCAGGGTGTTAAAACCCAATCGCTCCCGCACCCACACACACACAATTTCCCTCTGATCCAAATGGCAGCAAAATCTCTAAATGTTCCAGCCTTGCACCACACAGACAGTGCAAAGATGACTTTAAATAGTTACAGCTTAAACACTGGTGCATACATTATTTCATTTAATCCTTGTAACTGCTCTATCAAGTAGATGCTGTTGTTACCGTCACCTTTTTACTGGGGAGGCAACTGAGGCTCAGAGAGGTTGGGTCACTTGCCCAAGGTCACATAGTCACAAAGCAAAATGCAGAGCTGGAGTTGAACTTGGGCAGTCTGGCTCCAGGGTCTGTGCTCCTGACCACTCTCCTATGCTGGCCCTAATTTGGGGGCTTCCTGCTTCGGGAGGGAGACACCTAACCGAACTGTGCCTGGAAAAAGGTTTTAATTTTGCAAGTTCAAAAGGTGAAAACAAAAAGATCTTTTCCCCAGCTGCCCGAACGATAGAAAAGAATTACAATTTGATCCTTAAAAGCGTTCAAACCCATTTTGCAAGCCCTGGGAGTTATTGATTCCTCCGGAGGTCAGTAGACAAGCCATAAAAAAGCCAACTCTCTTATTTTGTTTTTGCAAGTCCCCGGGAGCTGCTGTTATTTGTGGCTTATCAGGGCATTGATTGGGGTTCCTCTGTGCATACACAGCCAGCAGCGCTTTCCCCACCGGAGCCTGGGGTCCTCAAAAGCCACCGCCCCACCCCCTCCTGCCCCCTTAGCCCTTTGCTTATAGGTGGTGTTCCCTTCTCACCCACCCAGCATTACTCACCACCAGGAGCCCAGGCTACTCACCATGGTGGAAAGGACTCAGTGCTGGTTCCCTAGAAGAATCCCACAGGCTTCCCACTCTCCTCCCCTGAACAATAAATACTTCCTCCCCATGTTTAAAAATAACCGCATGACCACTTTTGGCAGTTAATAGGTAAGGCCCCCCACCCCCCACCCCATGCCGTTCTTCTGAAGTAAGGGCAGCTCACTCGACACCTGGTGACACTTGAGACCCAAAAAGGCATTCAAGGTTAAAGAGGCGGCCGGCTGGGTCATGGGGAGAGATGCTTTCTGCAGCACTTGGGCGGGTGACACTTGTGCTTGTCAGTTTTGAGATGGAAAATGTCAGGGAGAGGGGATTAGAACTGTCACATGATCAGGCCCGGGTCCCATCTCAGGGCCTCTGCACCTGCAGGTCCCTCTACCTGGAATGCTTTTCCATCCGACATCTGCAAGGCTCCCTTCCTCTCCTTCAGATCTTTGCTCAAATGTCACTTTCTCAGGGAGACTTCCCACCACCTGATAAAAGTAGCCATTCATGCCCTGCACTCTGTTCTCTGTTTTTCCCACAGCATTTCTCACTCCCTAATGCACTATGCACTACAGAGTGAGCGGAATTCACTTTTTTTTTTGTTCAGTGTCAGTAGACAGCTCCGGACGGCAGAGTCCTCACCAGTTTCTCCCTGGCTCCCTGCTCATGACAAGCACAAAGCAACTGCTCAACAAATACTTGTTGGTTGGCTGAAGAAATAACTCACTTACCGACCGAGCACTCACTATGGGCCAGGCGGGTTCTCGGTAAATGGCAGTCATCACTCACTTTCCTTCTCTGTGGAAAAAAAAAAAAAAAAGTCCATTTTGGAGGCACAAACCCAAGAACCATTTATTGCCTTGACAAAAAAAGATGTGCTTTTCCCCCCCTCTCTAGTTATACATGGGCTAGAATTACCCCGAAGCATCTTCTAACAGTCTTTAATAAGAAAATACGTGTTTTGTTGTGTATTCATAGGTGTGTACACAGACACTCAAGTGGCACCTGCACTACACACGCACATGCACACGCACATGCACACACGCACAAGCAAAACACTCCCATGCACCCATGCACATACACATTGGCACGCACACTCACACACATGCCCAAGCACACAGACAGGTCAAGAGCTTTTCTGCCCAAGATTCTCTGACAACACGCTGAGAGTCTGATGACCTCTGAGGCTTCCCTCAGGTAAGGGACACACACATCATAAACTTCAACTTGACAAGAGTAGGAATTCATGTTCAACTGTAACGTGGTACAATGATCTATTTTGAAAGTATAGCAGTGTATTATTTCATTATTTTTAAAGCTCAAGTATTGGTTTACTACATAAAACGAAAGATAAAACAAGCAAAACTTAGGGAAACATAAGCAAAACCCAAAAATGACTTCCTGGGCTTTAGGACCTGATTTGTGAACTAAAACAAGGAGGTGCATTTCCAGAAAGGGTGTTGCCGTCCACACAGTGGCTGGGAAAATGATGTGCAGGGAACACCTCAGAGTAAAACCACCGAGAGATGCAAATAATAAACAGTCCAGAAGGAAGGACCGAAAGTGAGCAAGTACAGTTGATCCTCAACCAACACGAGGGTTAAGGGTGCTTCCCCCCAGGAAATCCGTGTGTAACTTCTGACTCGACAGACGGCCCTTCCGCATAGGCAGACTCGCAGATTCGCCAAACTGCACCCGGAAACGATGCACATACACAGACGGCGTAATGTACACGCGGTTGCGAATCTGCGGTTGCACGTGTGAAAATGCTGTTTTAGACCCTCCGTTGGTTGAATCCCCGGATGCGAAACCCGCGGAGGCCAAGGGCCAACTGTATTCCTGGGGGGAGGGAAACGAAACAAAACCCGCATGTAAGTGGACCCCGCCATTCAAACCCGCGTTGTTCAAGGGTCAGCTGTTACGCAAGAACATTTTCTGCAGCCGAGGAGGGGAGGAACTCGGCAGGACTCTGACGCTGGATGGGCGAGGAAAAAACGCACACACCACAGTCTATGTCCTGGTAAAATTCACGGAACTCCCAGGATTCAGAGAGAACCTGACGGACTTCCGGGGAGAAAGAACATAGCTCCAGTGGAGACACTCTGACTGGCATCGGACTTTCCTGTGGTCACGCTGGAGGCGAGCAGAGAACGGGGCTGCGGCCCACCGACCCCCAAGTCCCCTGAGGTGCCTGTCGTCCGCCCTATTGAGGAGGAGGCACGCTTCCTTCTGGTTCTCCTCAAAGTGATCTAATGTGGCTGCTCAGAGTTTGGGAATTGGAGAAACCAAGGTGCGAATCCAGGCCAGTTGCGTGACCTTCTTACGCAGGTTGGTTCTCTCCGAGTCTCAGTTTCCTCATCTGTGACCTGGGGATGATCATGGCACTCACCTCAGAGGGGTGTCAGGAGGATGAAATGGGATGAACGCATTGTGAGCACGTGATGAATGTCAGCCGCTGTGACTGTTTTGGGGTGCTTGACTCTCAGACCTGGGTGCACCCCCCGCTTGGGACCAGGAAGTTTCTAACCTTTTCTCAGGCCTGGAAAATGTAGCCTAACCAGGTGGAGGGGAATCCTTGGCCAGGAACCATCCTCTTTCCACCGACTATTTGGAGCCTGCCGTGGAGCGCCGCAGGGTTGGAACCTCCATTTGAAATTGGGTCCGATGCCTTGGCCTGAGTCTCCTGTGTTTTCAGTGTCATGCAAGGAGGGCTTGGAAGGAGAGGAAACAGGTAAGGGACATTTGCATTCCTGTAAGCCCTTGACTGCCGTTTTGCAGATCACTGCTCCTGTTGTTTCCCTGAAGTAAGCATCCACCTTTCCATCTCAAGATGATATGTGGATGGACTGGCAAAACGAATCTCTCTAGGTTGGTACCTACATACTGCATATAGAATACCAGTTAAATCGGAATTTGAGAAAAACGCGCAGTAATTGGGGGCCATCTGGGGCACTGGGAATGTATGGTGACCCAGGGGCTGTTTGCACAGATGTGTTATGTTTGGGAGATTCACCAGCCCTACACTGAGGACCTGTGTCCTTCTCTTCGGTTCCTCGAATTCAAGTCGAAGTCATTATATCCTACCTGGTAGGGTGAAAGGGAAACCCTTCTCTGTGTGGTTGTTTAGTACCGTTCTTCAGCAGACCAAGTGAACTCACACGTTGATGTCAGTAAATTAAAAGTTAACTTAGTAACCTATTACTATTTAGGAAAATGCCTGGCACAGGAAAGTGCCATAGAAGTGCTTACTTTGATATCATTGGAAGTAACTGGCTTGGCAGGTCCACTTGCCTTGGGGTGTAATGCCCCTTTAAGGACGGAGGTGAAGTCAGCCATCTCCTATAGAACAAAGGCATCCCGGGCCCTGCCAGCCCAAAGCAGGGTGGCTGATAAACTCTGTCATCAAGTGATAGCGCCTATCTCCCTGTGTCAGGGCCCCCAGGTGTGAGCGAGAGCTGCCAGTTAGAGGACTGGGCCTTGTACCCAGGGGAAATGGGTCAGCCACACTGATGGGCCACCCACTGTGTACCGAGTGCAACATGGGAAGCAACATGAGCGGACCACACCTCAGTTTCCTTATCTGTAAAATGGGGACAATAGTGGACCTTCAAGCGTCCTCATGGTGTTCGAATGCGTTAACTAATGCTTATGAAGTACTAGGGCACTGCTGGGCACACAGTGAGTGTCCAGTAAAAGCTCTTAATCTGGAGTGCTGGCTGTCACCTGTGTTGAGAGAGATGGGATAAAAGAGACAACAGGGTCAAATATGAATTCATTTCCCCACTTCTTCCTCTCCCAAACCCCTTTTCTATTAATAACTTTATTTCTCTCTTAGGCATCCAGACCCAAATCTTTAGCCATCTTGATTCTGTCCCTTGGTGATAAAGTCTATCTATTCTGCCTCTAAAATGTCTTATGAATACATTCTCTCCTCCCCCTGTCCTGCCCAGATCTGGCTTATGGTAGTGGCTTTTGATTGGTCTGGTGCCTCTCCTCTCTTGCCTCCAATATACTCTAAATTAATTTTCCCCCAAGAACATATGATGATGACACACATATGTTCCAGAACACTCAATGGTTCCCCGCTACCTAACAAAATCTTGCCTCTTAGGCTTGAGTGTTAAGATCTTTTGCCACTTGACCTTGACTTACCAGAATGGTGCAGTGTTTGAAAGCTGGGTTCCAGGTCAGTGCCTCTTGGCTGTGGGGCCCTGGTCAGTGACTTAACCTGAGATTTCTTACTTGGTAAATGGGAGAAACAATAGTGCTGATCTTAGGAGATTGTCTTTATTATAATTTTTAAAATTTATCTTTATTGTTGAAAGTATTACAGATGTCTCCATTTTCTCCCTATTGATCCCCTCTACTCTGCTCCCATGCCCTCCTCAGGCCTTCACTGCACTATTGTCTGTGTCCATGGGTTATGCATATATGCACATAAGTTCTTTGGTTAATCTCTTCCCACCATCACTCCCTTCCCTCTGAAATAAGCTAGTCTGTTGCATGCTTCAATGTCTCTGGATCTATTTTGTTCATCAGATTCTACATATGAGTGAGATCATGTGATACTTATCTATCTCAAACTGGCTTATTTCATTTAGCATAATGATCTCCATGTCCTTCCATCCTATCTCAATGGGTAAGAGACACTTCTTTTTTACTGCTGCAGTGTATTCCATTGTGTAAATGTACCACGGTTTTTTTGTTTTTGTTTTTATCCATTCATCCATCTACTGATGGGCACTTGGGCTGTTTCTAGATCTTAGCTATGGTAAATAATGTTGCTATGAACATA
Organism: Corynorhinus townsendii; assembly: GCA_026230045.1. Lineage (NCBI taxonomy): Eukaryota > Metazoa > Chordata > Mammalia > Chiroptera > Vespertilionidae > Corynorhinus > Corynorhinus townsendii. The sequence continues at coordinate 10,997,308 of JAPDVU010000014.1, read as the reverse complement.
TCCTTTATAGTAAACTTAGGTAATTGTGATACTAATGATAGCAGCTAACATTTATTGTGTGCTTACTCTGCTAGCACTGTTCCAAGTGCCCTCCATGTTGCCACTCATGCAATATGTGTAAATGGCTTTGTTCAGCACCAGGCACAGAGTACTTGCACCATGAGTTCATGTGTGTGTGTGTGTGTGTGTGTGTGTGTGTGCGCGCACACACATGTGTGTGGTTATTATCAGTTACCTTTCCCGCCTCATTTCCTACTCCAGCCCCACCTCACCTTCCAGGTCCCTCGTGCAGAGCTCTTGGGAAGATGCTCCATGGCACTTGTTGGCTACATTTCATTTGTGGAGTTGTTCCTGGCTTCAGTGATAACTTCCTGGTGGAGGAAGGATACACGCAAACTGACTTGAGTCCTGGAAGGGATATTAAGGCTGTGCTGGATCCCTGAGGGTAGGCAATAAGGACTGGGGAAAGCAGGCCTGCCCACCACGGCCTCCATCCAGCCACTGCTCTGTGAGATTGCCAAATTGTGGTCCCCAAAGAAATAAAATCATCACCATCCCACTTATCTAGAGCTTCCTGAGTGACAGGCGCTGTGCTAAGTGCATTACCTATCATATATTTCATCCTCACAACACTGTGAGGAAGGCACTAATTAATAGTAGACCTATTTTTCAGATGAGGAAACAGGCTCACAAGAGCAGTCACTTTGTAGGGCCCCACTGCACTTTTCCTCACCTTGGTATTGGGGTTTCAGGGCTTGGGCATCTGGACCCCAGCTCTCACCACTCCAGGGAGCCCAGCAGGTGGATCCAGCACCAGGCAGCCAGACAATCCTTTGATGGCGTTTTTGTTCCTGGTATTTTTAGCTGTCGATCATCTGCTTTGCCCGTGTGGGGGACAGAGGCACCTAGACAATTCCATTCTTACTGGTGCCCTTCAGATGTCCGTCTGCCTGCCCTCACCCCCACCCGCCCCGGCAGGCTCAGCTGTCTTGGTGGCATGCCTGGCATTCTGGGGGATTGTCCTCTTGGTGAGGCCCAGATTCCAGTGACAGCTGCTGCCCTGACCTCCCCCACCCGCTTTTCCGCACTCTCCTCTGCCTGCCTGTTGGAGTCCTCCTTTGCTGGACCGTGTAGTGCCTTGACAGCTGAACCTGTCACTAATGACTGTCTGTAACGCCTGCTCTGGAGCTGCTTAAAGGACAAGCTTCCAACTCAGTTATCCGACCCGAGGTTCTCAGGTGAAGGACCTTTCAGCGTGTCTTTAGCTAACACACCCCTGACCCCTTCCTGGCACTATCACTGGTGTTTATGGGGCTGAGATCCTGGAGCAGGAGTTGCAGTCTCAGATCTGTTGACATTTTGGGCCAGATCATTCTTTGTTAAGGGCAGGGGGTTGTCCTGGGCCATCTAGAATGTTGAACACCATGTCTCTACCCAGTAAATGCCAGTAGCAAACCTCTCCCCCCCACCCCAAGATGTCTCCAGATACTGCCAACTGTCCCCTTGAAGGAGAAATCATCCCCAGTCTGACCTAGAGAATTGTTACCATGATGGGAGAGACGGGTTCCCTGCCAGTAGACTCTGAGAGGGTTTAGGGGTGCTGAAGTCCACGGACCACCCTTTGCCTTTCCTGCTGGTGTCTCCTTTCCTGGCTCTGGGCAAGGGGTGAAGTTTGGAGTCGGGCCTGGCATAGAATGCCACCTCTGTCACTTGTTCGCTGGTGATACAGGGCAAGTGCTTTTCCTTGTTGAACCTGCCTTTTCTCATCTGCGAAATGGGTTGGGTAAGAATGCCAACCTCATGGGGATGCTGTGAGGCTGGACTGAGAGAATGTTGAACAAAACGGAACTTGGCTCTTGCCTCCCGCTGTCTTCACAGATCCTATCCTGGGATAATCTATGCCCCCTCGGAGGAAACGACTTTTCTGCTCGTAGCTATTCTGCTTACTCTGTGGTCATTGAGTCCCAAATACAGTCTTCACTATTCAGAACCTCCAGCCCCAAGTGGTTACCAAAATTCAAAACTTCTCCCTGGAATTCATGTCGAGTCTTCTGTTCTTTGTCACTGCCGGCCTGCAGTGAGCACACAGCTACACGGATCACATCCCTGTGACTCCAACAGGCTCCCTGTTTGTCTTCCTGTCTCCAGTCCTTGGCCCTCTACAGTCCTGGGTACCTGGCAGCCAGAAAGACCTTTTCAAAGCCAGTTGTCACACCCCTACTTTTAAATGGCTGCCCACTTTCTTAAGATAAAAACTCTTCCATAGGACACCTACAAAGGAGATGGAATATCAAATACATGGCATATGGCATGCATGCATCACTCTCTGACCCAGCGCCCGTGGCAGACATTGCTAATAAATCACGGCTCATTTGGAGTTGGCAAGAGAGATGAGCTGACATCCTGACCTCTCTCACATGATGGGGTGGATGGGTCAAGAGAGGTCATCAGCACTATTGACATTCAGGGCCAGATAATTCTTTGTGGGGTGGCTGACCTGTGCATTGAAGGATATTAAATAGCACCACTGGCTTCTTAGATGCCACCCAGTCATGACAATCAGAAATGTCTCCAGATACCACCCTGTGTCCCCTCAGGGTATAAATCATCCCCATTGAAAAACCACCGGGCTAGTTAAGTTTTATTCATTGTTTCCCAACTCCTCGGATGAAGGTGTTCAGTACCTGGCTCCTGGCTCGCTCACTTACCACAGCTTCATGGCTCATGTATTTGGCTGATAATTCGATGAGCATCTGATTCCTGCTTGGGCTGTAGTGCCGGAAGGCAGAGATCATGCCTATCTCGCTCCCCGTCTTCCCCCAGCACCCAGCACAGTGCCTAACACGTAGTAGGCACTCAATCAGTATTTGTTGAATAGCTGAGGGATGCTCTATTGCGGGATCCACTGCATTCTGTCAGGACAGAGGCTAGGATTCACTCATCCTTGTAGGGCTCTCAGTCCTGGCACATAGTAGGTGATCACTATAGACTTGTTTCATGGAACTGAATTCCAAAAGAACTGAGGATGGTCCCAAAGTTAGTCCAGAACACAGGTGGGAAAGGCCTGGGCACACTTCCAATGCAGCGTCTTGGGGACTGAAGTCACTGCTCCTTGCACCCACCTCTACCTGTCCAAGGCTTAGGTTGGGCCCCCTCTGGCTGACTGAGAGGGCGTCAAGGTGACAGGCCTCAGAGAAATCTTCCTGAGTGTGGATGACATTCTTTATCCCCTGCCTCTATGGTCCTGCCTCTATGGGCCGTATTGGTAATATTTTTGGGAAATATTACCTAAGCTATATAAGGGGAGGTGGGATGAATTGACAGTATTGTGAGAAAGGTCAAGAATGTCAGCTCATCTCTCCTGCCAACTCCAATTGAGCCGTGATTGATTAGCAATGTCTGCCATGGGCACTGGATCAGGGAGTGGTGCACACATGCCATGTGCCATGTATTTGCCATTCCTCCTTTGTAGGTGTCCTCTGAGACGTGAGACAGAAAGCAAGTCCTAGGCAAGGACAATAGGAGAGAATTCAGAGGTTGTGACACACAATGGAGCAATTCTGTTTCCCCAGGAAAAGCCAGACAGAAACAGCTACATTTGCCCTGTTCTCCTGGGTGACTTTAGACAAGGAAACAGGAGCCGGAGGGATTAAGGGAGAGTGTGTACTAATACCTCTGTATCCTGGCCAGGGGCCAGGGCATTTTACAAAGAACAAAAATAGACAGTGAAATGGGAAAGACAAAGAGGGGTGGATTATGGAATCTGCTCTGGAATGAAGGTGTGAGGCCAACAAGGGCCTCTGAGGTGAGTCATGGTTTTACAAAGGGAACAGGCCCAGTGAAGGGAACGGTTCTGCCTTGTACAATGCCCAGAGGCTGTGCTCAGGGCAACCGAGTGAATATTAATATACATGGAGAAAGCAAGGCTTATCTTAATTCTGAACAGAGAGCTGGGACCCCTGGATCAGTGTGAAATTCTTTGGGCTGCAATGACAGAAATCCATTAGTAGCTGCTTAAACCAATGGGAGTTTATTTTTCTCTCATAACCAGGAGTTTGGGAATAATAGACAGTCCTAGGGTTGTTCAGCAGCTGGACATGATCAGGGATCCTGGTGTTGTTACTGTGTTTCTATTGACTTCCCTTCAAGCTCCCAAAATGGTATTCACAGATCCCAGTATCCTAGGGTGCTGGGGCAGGGCAGGGGTAGTGTTTCTTTACACACACATCTACTTATTTTTACATTTATTTTTCAGTTATGGTTGATATAAAATATTGTATTAGTGTCAGGTGTACAACATAATGATTAGACATTTATGTACCTTATGAAGTAGGCACATAAGGTACATATGGAATGCTCACCCCAATAAGTCTAGTACCCATCAGACATCACATATTGTTATTGTTATACTAGAGGCCTGGTGCACGAAATCCTGCATGGGTAGGGTCCCTAGGCCTGGCCAGTGATCAGGGACAATTGGGGCCTTCCAGCTACCAGCTGGGGCCTCCCTTCTCTGGCTGCCTGCTGCCGGCCAGGGCCTTCCTTCATCCTGTGCCACCCACTGGTGGTCAGCACATGTCATACTGAGCGATTGAACTCCTGGTCTCTTGGTCAAATTCCTGAGGGGACAATTTGCATATTATGTTTTTATATATATAGATTATTGACTGTATTCCTTATGTGTACTTTACATCTCTGTGAGTATTTTTATAACTGGCAACTTGTACTTCTTAATCACTTTCACCTTTTTCATTCATTCCCCAAACACCCTCCCTTCTGGCAGCCATCAATTTGTTCTCCAATCTGTAGGTTTGTTTCTGTTCTATTTGTTCAGTTACTTTATTTTTTGGATTCTACATATAAGCAAAATCATAAGGTACTTGTCTCTCTGTCTTAATTCGCTTAGCATAATACCCTCTAGGTCTATTCATGTTGTTGCAAATAATAATATTTCATTCTTTTTATGGCTGAGAAATATTCCATTGTATATAAGTATCATATCTTCTTTAGCCATTCGTCTATCGATGAATACTTAAGTTGCTTCCATATCTTTGCTGTTATAAATAATGCTGCAGTGAAAATAGGGATGTGCATATCTTTCTGAGTTATTGTTTTGGATTTCTTTGGCTAGCTACCCAGAAGTGAAATTGCTGGGTGTCACGGTAGCTCTTTTTTTTTTTTTTTTAGGAGCGTATCTCCTTCTTACCAGGGGAAAAAAATAGCTATCTTTCCCAGAAGCCCCCAGGAGACTCTCCAAACATTTCATTGGCCAGAACAAAGTAAGGTGCCCGTGTCTAGATCAAGCGTGGCCTTCCTTCTATGAGATCAAAGGCTTTTTAGCCAAATCCTGAACAGAGTTCTGTTAGCAAAAAAAAGATGGCAAATAGATTTGGGGTAGGCAACGAATATTGTCTTTTCCTCCCACCTCCCCTTATATAGCTTAGGTAATATTTCCCAAAAATAAATAGTAGAATACAAAATGTTCAGCAACAAAATGTTTCTGTAGCCGAAGAGTGAGTCTAGTTAAATAGGTTCTTAGTTTCAGAACTTCTCAGAGCCTTTAATAATAGCAATTAGCATTTATTGAGCACTGACTGCCTGCCAGGCATGTTATCAATTGCTTTATCTCTAGTATCTCACTAAATCTTTCTAATAACTCCATGGGACAAGGAAGTGGGAACTAAAGAAGAGGGCAGAGCCAGGATTTGAACAGGGTTGTGATTCTAGACCACTATGATACCATACTCCACAGAGCAAACATTGACTAAAATGGACAAATTATTTCTCTCTGGGGAGATACTGTGCCACGGTTGAAAGCCTGGACATTTCCTCGCTTTCTCCACACTGCCCCTGGCTACTGGGAGAAAAATCCAAATTTAAACACATCCTCATATGGACTTCCCAAAATTGAAGTCTACCCCTGTTACTCTTTTCACAACATCCTGCTTTTCTCTTTCAGAGCACTTACCGCAGTTTTAAATTAGATATTTGAATGTATTTCTGTGTCAAGCATCTGTTTCCCCCGCCAGAATATCAACGCCATGAAGACTGAGATTTTTGTCTGTCTTTTTCTCTGCTGCAGCCCCAGCATCTCTGACCATGCTTGACAAACGGTAACCTGCTCAATAAAAATGCTGAGTCAATGAACAAACTTGGCGTGGCCAATCCATTTCCACCTTCTGTAATGGAGCCAGCACAAAAGGCTGGGTGAAAACTGGGTTTGAAATTCTCATTGTGTGGGGTGATAACAGATACACAACCTGAGAAATACCCTAGACCTGAACTGACCCCAGGGAAGCCAGAAGGTCCAACAAAGATCCCTGGAGAGTTGACTTTCAATTGCCACATCTGATTTCCATCAGGGCCAGTCTTGGCCAAATTTCTCATCAGGAGAAATCCATCCACGTGAGAGATGAACTCAGGACCCCACATTGGAGAGAGTGTGCCCCATTTCCTTCTCAAGCCCCTCTTTTTTTTATATTTCTTTATTGATTAAGGTATCACATATTTGTGCTCATCCCCCCATTCCCCTCCTGAACCCTTCCCCGCGCATGCCCCCACCCCCCTGTTGTCCACGACCACTGGTTAGGCTTATATGCATGCATACAAGTCCTTTGGTTGATTTCTCCCCCTTTCCTCCACCCCTCCCCTACCTTCCCTGAGGTTTGACAGTCTGATTGATGCTTCCCTGTCTCCGGGTCTGTTTTTGTTCATCAGTTTATGTTGTTCATTGTTTCCCCTAGATGAGTGAGATCATGTGATACTAGAAATACACTTATGAGAACCGAAAATGAGACAAGCAATAATGGTTATGCTGTGAGGCAAATGAATCAGTCTGTAGTGAGTTTCTTTCTGGGCCAACAGTTCTTTTGAGTCCCAATTTCAATGTCAAACAGTTCCTTATGTGTACATGTCAGCAATGATATTTCAGTTCTGGATGGTGGACAAATGGTGGTAATGCAGGTCCGACCGTCTCTGGTTTGGTCCTGGGCAACCTGCAGCGATGCACAGCTGCTGACTGCTAGTATGGCAAGGCGTCGTCAGCGTCTTCCATCTCTGGACTATTTCTCTTCCGTCTTCATGGCTGGAGCAAGGAATCCACATGGTCTTGGAGTTGTTTTGTGAAAATATACAAACATATTCTCGACCAAAAGTTAATAAAAGAATCTTTTCTATAAATTTGATGGGATCCTTTTTCATTTTTTTGCCCAAATGATTTTCCTTTGGCTTGTTTTGACACCATGTGTGTTTTTCATGGGTGTCTTGCTGTTAGCATTGCAAATGGAAGTTAATTTTCTAAAGTAATAATTTTCTAGATGTAATTTACTTACAGGATATTTTTCCTTACATGATATTCTTCTACTTTCCCCCCTTATTTGATTTAAATATTAGGAGGCTTTTGGAAATTTTATAATGTAGTCTTGATAGCTTTTAAATTTTAATTTTTTTGCACTAAAATATAACTGCTTTAGGTTCATTACATGTTATGCAATTTTGCCATGAGATGAACTACCAATAAAAATTTTAGTTAACACTTTAGGAACAGCTTTTTGTCCAGTACCATTAATTTATCTAGAATATTGGCATTCCTGGTGCTAGGCTGGATTTAGATATCAAAAATCCACTTCCCCACACCATGGGTACAAGACAACTCAAACAAGTCTTGTTGCAGTGAGAGGGCAGCTGCTGTCGGCCAAGTCTCTGTCTGTTATCTGGGTCCCGATATGAGCTGGGCATGGGAAGCGAAGCAGCCATGGGGGCAGGAGACCTCCCTCAGAAGGGGTGAGGGTTCAGGCCCCTGCAAAGTTGGGGGGGGGGGTGAGGTTCTGTGCCCCACCTCTGTTGATTCCCAGGTTCTCTCCTGATGGCCCCTCTGCGACTGTGCCTGTCTTAGGTTGTTCCTTCCCTGAGGAATCTTACCCATCTCTGGCTAACCAGCCATCCTCTGGGGCCAAGCAGAGTGATGTGAGGTTCAGTTCTGTCTTCTTGGTGGCCTATGCCCCCGTGGCCTCCACGCCCAGCACCTGCCTTGAGATTCCCCCACCTGCTGGCAGGGCCCCCGGCACTGATCACCTATCTTGGGGAACCAAGGTTTCTTCTCCAGGGAGGGCTCAGCTCACCCCACTGGGTGAGAGACAGATCCATGGTACCAGCCACCACGAGGCTTCAACCTCAGGATGAACAGAAAGCTCAGGCAGCAGCTGTGGGCAATTGGATTGTGAAAAGAGGGTTCCTCTTGGCCAAAGGGGCAAGAGGGGACAATATAGAATGCTCTGGTGCCTTCCCAGGGGGCCCTCTATACAGTGGAAGGGATTAAATCCCTTCGTGTCCTTTTTAAATTGCTGCCAGACATTCAAAGAATTAGTTTGTAAGTTTGTTTGGGATAATTGTACATTATGCTGTTGTAATTCTAAAATATCAAGAGATGTGTTAACCTTTTGTCTCCAAGCACCAAAAAGATGATTTTTTATTGATTCCCAAGGGTGTGAGGTACTATTATGGGTAATGGGGGTAATACAAATCTGGGAAAATTATAATGAGATTGTAGAATAATATCATGTAAAGATATTCTTTGCTCTAGGCCATGGCAATTCCATTTCAAACTGGCTGTCAATTCAAGCCCCTCTTTCAGCCTGAAAAGGCCCCACAGGTTTATCTGGTTGCTCAGAGGAAAACAGGGAGGCTTCACTCCCAATCACCTTCCTACTTTGTTCCTTTCCAAATTCCTGGGTTTAATAGTATGAATTGTGTCTGGGACAGCTGAATGCTGCAGTTCTTCAAACTTTCCAGGAGGGGGCGATGCTACTTTAGGACTCAACACAGCTGTCTTTTTTGCTTGCAAATGAAGGGAGAAATCTGAACAGGGAGAGGGACATTTTTTCTGCCACCTGTCCCTCACCAGGCTTGCCAGATCCATCTCATTGACATCACTTCAGAAAAAGAGAAAGGCGAGGATGGAAGTCTTTGTAAAGGAAAACGATTTGCTTGTTTATATTTCATCCATCCATCCATCCATCCATTCCTCAAATATTTACTGAACTTCTACTACATACTCCAAGCCCAGTTCTAGGTTCTGGGAATCAACAGGGAACAAAACAGACAAAAATTCTTGCCTTCCTGGAGCTGAACTTCTGGCTGGGGGCTGCACTGGGGCCGAGGGATAGGGTAGGTGGTGTGGAGAGGAAATTATAGACGATAAATATAATAAACTAGAGGCCCAGTGCACAAAATTCGTGCATGGGGGTGTGTGTCCCTCAGCCCAGCCTGCACCCTCTCCAATCTGGGACATCCCTCTCACAATCCAGGACTGCTGGCTCCCAAATGCTCGCCTGCCTGCCTTCCTGATTGCCCCAACCGCTTCTGCCTGCCAGCCTGATCACCCCCTACCCACTCCCCTGCTAGCCTGATTGATGCCTAACTGCTCCCCTGCCAGCCTGTTTGCCCCTAACTGCCCTCCCCTGCAGACCTGGTCCCTCCCAACTGCCCTCCCCTGCTGACCTGATCGCCCACAACTGCCCTCCCTTGCAGGCCTGGTCCCTCCCATCTACCCTCCCCTGATGGCCATCTTGTGGCGGCCATCTTGTGTCCACATGGGGGCAGCCATCTTGTGTGTTGGAGTGATGGTCAATTTGCATATAACTCTTTTATTAGATAGGAGGATAGAGGCCTGGTGCATGGGTGGGGGCCAGCTGGTTTGCCCTGAAGGGTGTCCCGGATCAGGGTGGGGTTCCCTTGGGGCATGGGGCGGCCTGGGCAATGGGCCTGTGGTGGTTTGCAGGCCACGCCCCCCCACAACCCAGGCAGAAGCCCTGGGATCTGGGATTTATTTATCTTCTATAAATGAAACTTTGTAGCCTTGAGTGGAGGCCAAGGCCGGCCAGGGTGTGCAGAAAGCTTGGCTTCCTCCATAGCCGGGGGCAACTCAAGCCTCCTGCTCTCTCCAGGTCCTGCTTGCTCCGTGGCCACAGCCATCTTGGCTAGGTTAATTTGCATACTCGCTCCTGATTGGATGGTGGGCGTGGCTTGTGGGTATAGCAAGAGTATGGTCAATTTGCATATTACTCCTTTCTTAGATAGGATAAGCAAGTTACGTAGTAGGTTAGAAGTTGATAAGTTCTGTGAGACAAAGGAGGGACATACAGCATGGGAAGAGGGAAGAGAGAGAGGTGTGTGATGGCAATTTTAAGGAGAGTGGTGAGGGAAGGAAGGCTCCTGGAAAAATGACATTTGAGCAAAGAATTGGAGAAAGTGGAGGATTTTGGGGAGAATATTCCAGGCAGAGGGAACTGCCAGTGCAAAGGCCCTGGTGAGGCTGAGCTGGCATGCTATTTTGTTTTAGTTTTTAAAAGTACAAAGTAATATCCACTTGTGGGAACATTAGATACTGAAAAAGAAAAATATCACTTGTAATTCTTACCCAGAAATAACTGGTGCATATTTTTGTGGTCTATTTTAAGCATACACATGTAAAAATACACAAATATATATAGTAAATATGTACACACAGATATATACAAGATACATGTGTGTGTGTGTATATATATATGTGTTATAAAATGGGGTCATTCCATATATATCTATATAATCTATATAATAAAACTAGAGGCCCAATGCACAATTCATGCAAGAGTAGGCCTTCTTTCCCCTGGCTGCCAGCACCGGCTTCCCTCTGGCACCCAGGACCTGGGCTTCCCTCACAGCCCCAGCTTCATCCGGAAGGTTGTCCAGAAGGATGTCCAGTCTAATTAGCATATTACACTTCTATTATTATAGATATAAAAGCCTAATATTCAAATTGTTCCCGTGGGAGTTTGGCCAGGAGATCAATTGCTCTCTATGATGTGTGCTGACCATCAGGGGGTGGCACAGAATGAAGGAAGGTCCTGGCCAGCAGCCAGAAGGCCCCGATTGGCCCTGATTGCTGGCCAGGCCTAGGGACCCTACCCATGCACGAATTTTGTGCACCAGGCTTCTAGTCTATATAATAAAAGCCTAAGTGACCGTTACGGCAGAATGACCAGAATGACTGGTCGCTGTGATGCACACTGACCACCAGGGGGCAGACACTCAATGCAGGAGCTGCCCCCTGGTGGTCAGTGCACTCCCACAGGGGGAGTGCCGCTCAGCCAGAAGCCGGGCTCATGGCTGGTGAGTGCAGTGGTGGTGGCAGGAGTCTCTCCCGCCTCCATGGCAGCACTAAGAAGCAGCGAGCCAAGTGGTAAGGAGCAGTGAGCAGCGGGGGGCAGTAAGGAGCAAGAGGTCCTGGACTGCAAGAGGGATGTCTGCCTGCTGGCTTAGGCTCGCTCCACGGGGAGCAAGTGCAAGCCAGCAGGCAGACATCCCCTGAGGGGGCCTGGACTGCAAGGGGGTGCAGGCCAGGCTGAGGGACTTCCTCCCCCAGTGCACTAATTTCGTGCACCGGGCCTCTAGTAGTTTTATAAGCATTTGTTTGCTTACTAACATAACTAGAAGATCATTCCTTGTTAATAACTATTGACCCACATCATTATAACAGCATTAAAATCTCATTGTATGGATGTCCCATATTTTATTCAACCATCTCCCTCTTTAATGGGCCTTTCAGCTGTTTCCCATTTTTCTCAGTAATAAATGGTGATGCAGGCACCGTTCTTGTAACATTTTTACATTGTCCAAGTACCTAGTTCTTTCCCTAGGTGGTGCTTCTACAAATGGAAATGCTGGGCCCAAGGTTGTGCACACTTCGGAAGCTATTTTATGTGAGAGCTGTATGTTCCTTGAGTGTGCCTTTAGGAGGGCTTCAGGGGGGACCCTACAGGGGCCCAAGGTTATGCTTCTTGGTACAAAATTGTCTTCCTGAAGAGAAACAAATAACCCACTGCTGGTTTGGTTTCAGGGTCTAGCCATATGGGTAATTTTAATTTTATTCTTTATGTGTTTCTATATTAAATATTTTATTTTGGGGCATGCATTGCTTTTTATATTAAATTTTCTCACAAAATAAATGCATGCTTTTTATAAAACTCAAACATAAGAGAAGTATGTAAAATAGAAAGGGAAGATCTGCATCTCTCTAGAAGTTGCCACTGTCGATTTGTGTGTGCAGCTTTTAGACATGGTCCAGCCCCTGTCCACGTGTCTAATTTTATTGACACATCTCTCCTGTGCTCACTCTGCTCCAGCAACACTGGCCTTCTCACTGCTCCTTAAACACGCCAAGCTCATTTGGCCTCAGGGCCTTTGCACCAACTGTTCTTGCTGCCTGGTGCCCTTCTCCCAGATCTTTACAAGGTTGTTTCTTTGTTATCTCTGTGTCAGCCCAGATGTTCCCTCCTAAGAGAGAGGTCTCCCCTGGCCGCTCGAGTAAAGAAGTCCTCCTCTCACTCTTTCACATCATTTTACTTTCTTCTTAATACTTACTGTAATCGGAGTAGATTTTGTTTATTTGCTTCTTTATTTTCGCTCTCCCCTATTAGATTAGAAGCTCTTTATAGGCAAGCATTTTTGTCTGTCTTGTCTACTTCTACTGTCCAGTGGCTGGTACATTGTAGGTGCTCAATAAACATTTATGGATATTGTTGAATGAATGACACACATAAACCTGCATATACTTAAAAACCAAAGAGAGAACTCTTACAATTCAACAACAAAATGACAAATAACCCAATTTAAAACTGGGCAAAAGACCTGAAGAGACATTTCTCCAAAGAAAATATACAAATGGTCAACAAGCACATGAAAAGATACTCAACCTCACTAGTTGTTAGGGAAATGCAAATCAAAGCTATAATGAAATATCAGTTCACACTTATTAGGATGGCTACAATGAAAATAGAAGCAAAATAAAAAGTATGGGTGAGGATGTGGAGAAACTGAAAACTTTATATTGCTGATGGGAATGTACCATGATACAGTCACTGTGAAAGACAGTTTGGCAGTTTCTCAACAAGTTAAACATAGAATTATTATAAGATTCAGCGATTCCACTCCTAGATGTATATCCCAAAGAACTGAAAAGAGGTACTCTAACAAAATCTCATACACAGACATTCACAGCAGCACTATTCACAATAGCCAAAAGGTGGAAATAATCCACATGTCCATCAGTTGATGATATGTGGGCAAACAAAATGTGCTATACAGACAATGGGATATTATTAAGCTATAAAACAGAATGAAATTCTGATACCTGTTACAGCATGAATGAGCCCTGAAAACATTATGCTAAGTGAAAAAAGCCAGACATAAAAGGTCACATATTGTATGATCCCATTTCTAGGAAATATCCAGAATAAGTTATTCCATAGACTCAGAAAGCAGATTAGTGGTTGTCAGGGGTTGGAGGAAGGGGAATGGGAAGGGACTGTTTAATGGGAATGAGGTTTCCTTTTGGGTGATGAAAATGTTTTGGAACTAGATAGAAGTGATGGTTGCCCAACATCGTGAATGTACTAAATGCAACTGAATAAAAGTAACCAAAAATGTTTTGTGAATTATACTTCACTAAGAAAAGAATACTGTCAAAACAATAATCAATCAATCAATCAGTCAATCAAATTAAGATCATGCCACACATTTTAAAACAACCAAACGGGCTCATTTAAAACATGTCTTCTGTTCTTGCTTTCATCACTTAACAATATCTAAGAGATAACTAAAGCAGCAAGAATTTTTAAAACGTGCAATCCCTGACTATTTAGTCAGGAGCACTGACCTCTTTTCCCTTAGACTGACAAATAAAAAAATGACAATAGCCAACACAGCAATAGCCATTGATGTGAAGGAATCAAAATTATACCTATTTGTTTGTCAGATCAGCATTTATGTACAAACTCCCTCTTAATGGACCACTAGGGTGATTCAAATTTTTTCCTGATGAAAAGCCATTTTCGATTGCTTTCCTGGTGTCTTATCTGACTACTTCTTTAGAATTAATTCCTAGTAGTGCTGTTGTGGGACAATAGCACTTTTTAAAGAGATTTGATGCATAGAACCAAACTGCCTTCTCGAAAGATGCTAATTTACACACTTACCAGCTGTATATGATGTTATCCCACACCCTCATTAAAATGCTTACTTGAGAGATGGAATATATTTCCAAACTGCTTTTTAGCCATTTTTAGTTCTCATCCTTCTCTTCATCCTCATTCTTATATCACATTGCATGTTTCTGCCATTTTTTCATGTTAAAAAATCAACAACTGGCAATATTAGTTACTTTTGCAACTATATTGCAAATATTTTTCAAGTATTTCTATTTGTCTTTACCTTATTTCATTTTCATTGTGGTTAAATACATATATTATAAAATTTACTATTGTAACCATTTTTAAGTGTTCAGATCAGTGACATTGTAAGTACGTTCACATAGTTATGCAACCATCACCACCATCCATTCCAGAACTTCTTCAACTTCCCAAACTGGAACTTTGTACCCTTTAAACACTAACTCTCCATTTCTCTCTTCCCCGGCCCTGGTAACTTCTATTCTTTCTGTCTCTATAGATTTAACTGCTCTAGGAACTTCATATAATACAATATTTGTCCTTTTCTGACTGGATTATTTCACTTAGCATAATGCCTTCAAGGTTCATCCATGTTGTATCATATGACAGAATTTCCTTCCTTTTTAAGACTGGATAATATTTCTTTTTTTAAAAAAATATATATTTTATTGATATTTTACAGAGAGGAAGAGAGAAGGATAGAGAGTTAGAAACATCGATGAGAGAGAAACATTGATCAGCTGCCTCCTGCACCCCTTCTCCCCCTCATTGAGGATGTGCCCGCAACCAAGGTACATGCCCTTGACTGGAATCGAACCTGGGACATTTCAGTTCCCGGGCTGACGCTCTATTCACTGAGCCAAACCAGTCAGAGCTGGATAATACTTCATTGTATAGACATACCACATTCACCCATCAATAAACACTTGAGTCGTTTCCATCTTTTGGCTATTGTGAATAATGTTATGAACACGAGTGTGCAAATATGCCTGAGTCCCTACTTTCAATTCTTTTGTGTATATTCCTAGAAGTAAGTGTCCTTAACTTTTAACTTTGACTTTTAACTTTTTTAATGAGTTTTTCACATGCAGAAGTTTTACAATTTAAAATATTTACTTACTTTGGCTCTGGGGTAATTTTTTTTTTAAAGATATGTTTTTATTGATTTCAGAGAGTGGAAGGGAGAGGGAGAGATAGAAACATCAATGATGAGAGAGAATCATTGATTGACTGCCTCTTGCATGCCTCCTATTGGGGGATCGAGCCTGCAACCCAGGCATATGCAATGACCCGGAATCAAACTATGACCTCCTGGTTCATAGGTCTATCCTCAACCACTGAGTCACACAGGCCAGGCTCTGGAGTCATTTCTATATTATTTAAAAATATCTCTAGGTAAGGGCTCTATTCATTCCTGTGAAACAAACCTCCCCATAACTTATTGGCTTGAAAAAACAACAATCACTTATTTTGCTCATGAATCAGCAATGTGGACAGGACGCAGTGGGGCCAGCTTGTCTCAGCTCCATGGGGCCTCTGCTGAGGCAGCTCAGCTGAGGGTGGGAAGATCCACTAAGACTCATCTGGCTGGCGTCTTGGTGCTAACCTGGCTTTATAGTTTTATATTTTTACATTTAGGTCTATAAGCCATTTTCAGCTAATTTTTGATATGGGGCAAGGTATAGGGTGTCAGCTGTCACCATTTCTGTTTAACCTCTGTAGTAGAGGTTATGTCTGCTTTGATAAGGCATGGCAAATAACTAAAAGGCATTCATATTAGAAAAGAAGGAGTAAAATTTGCAGATGACTTGATCATCTACTTAGAAAACTTACGTAATCTACAAAAATGCTGCTAGAATTAGTGAGTTTAGCAAAGTTGCAGGATACAAGATGTTTATACAAAAGCCAAGTGTATTTCTACATAGAGGCAGTGAACAATTGGAAGCTTTTTTAAACAGGGCCATTTACAGTAGATCAAACATAGGAAATATTTAGCAGTAAGTCTGACAAAAGATGCGTAAGGCTTGTAGACTGAAAACTACAAAGCTGAGAGAAATTAAAGAAGTCCTAGAAAAAAAGAGAGAGGTCTGTTGTTCATAGGTCAGAAGACTCTATTGTTGAGATGTGGATTCTTCTCAAATTGAACTATAGATTCGATGCAATTGTAATCAAAATCCCAGGAGGCTTTTTATAGCAATTGACAAGCTGATTCTAACATTCATATGGAAATGCAAAGGGCTTGGAACAGTGAAGACAATGTTGAAAAATAATAACAAAGTTGGAGAACTAACACTACACGATTTCAAGACATTGTAAAACTACAGTATTAGTGTGCTCTTGGTGGAAAGATCAATGAAACAGAACAGAGTCCAGAAATAAATCCATACGTAAATGGACAACCGATTTTCAACAAAGGTGCAAAGGCAATTCAGTGCAGGACAGATAGTGACTTGCCCATTCTAAATTGGGTTGTTTATTTTTATAATAAAATTGGATTTCTTTTTAAAATTGAGTTTTGAGAATTTTTATCTACTTATCCTGGATACAAATCCTTCATAAAATATGTGTTTTGCAAATATTTTCTTCAGGATGTAGTTTCTTGGTTTTTCATTTTCCTAACAGTGTCTTTGAAAGAGCAGAAGTTCTCAATGTTTTTAAATATATTTTTATTGATTTCAGAGAGGAACGGAGAGGGAGAGAGACAGAAACATCAATGATGAGAGAGAATCATTGATTGGCTGCCTCCTGCATGTCCCCTACTGGGGATCGAGCTGGCAACCTAGGCATGTGCCCTAATCAGGAATGGAACCATGACTTCCTGGTTCATAGGTCGATGCTCAACCACTGAACCACACTGGCTGGGCAGAAGTCTTCAGTTTTGAAGAAGTCCCACATCTCATTTTTTTCTTTACTATTTGGTTTTGTGTCCTGTATAAGAAATCTTTGCTTAACTCCAGTCACAAAGATTTTCTCCAAAGTCATCTGGAAGTTGTATAGTTTTAGGTTTTACATTTAGATCTGTGACCCATTTCAAATTAATTTTTGTTTAGAGGGTTAGGTATAGGTTGATGTTGTTTTTGTTTTTGTCTTAAATACGGATGTCCAGTTGTTCTAGCATGACTTGTTGAAAAAGACTATTCTTTGAATTACCTTTGTACTTTGGTAGAAAATCAATTGACCATATATGAGTGGGTCTATTTCCGAGCTCTCTATTCTGTTCCATCCATCTATGAGCCTTTCAGGCTACCCAAAAGACATACGCTTGGGCCCCTTCAACTCCTCACTCTAGGGAAGACTGTGTCTCCAAGTTCCAGAGGGAAGGTGATCTGCCCCCTACCAGTCCCTGTGGCCTCCTGGGGTAGCTAAAAGCCCTCATCTTGCAGGACTCTGTCCTGGGCTCCCTCTTCCTTCCACGTGGTGGGTGTGATGACAGCTGTCAAGAGGGGTCAGGCATTTGAGGTGGGAAGCTTTCCAGACCAAAGAGGGGATTAGAGTTTGCTGCTGCAATTGCCGGGGCTTGCTCTGAGGCTGACTTCTCTCAGAATCATTTCTTCTGAGGTTCATGCTTCCCCTTAAGGACCATTTGAGTCACATAGTGTGTGTCTGGACCTTTAAGAGACATCAGCGCATCAGGTCACATACCTCTGGCATCTTATCTCTCATTCAGTCACAGCCCAGCTGCCTGCAGGCAGGGACAAATGCCATCTCATCTCAATCTATACACTTTTAGTGAGCACCTACTGTGTGCCAGGCATCGGGCATTATCTCAAGTATATCAGGCATTATCCCAGGAAACTGATCATTATAGTTTCCTTTCACAGTTTTTGGAAGTTCCATCTGTACTGTTTTTGTCCTAATATTTTTCTTTAAATCGGCTCCCTTTTTATTTGAAAAGGAACTTTAGGTCACTGCCATCAATAGAAAACAAGTATCACTTGCCAAAAGCAGATAGTAACCTTAAAAATAAAAACATAATTGTTAAAATAAAAACGCTTAATCCTTGTCCAACTTAGAATCACCTTTAGTACCCCTCAGTGATGTATATAGCCAGGGTGATGGTACTTTATTTTCTTTATATTTCACCATGTCCCCATAAGGTGGGTTCCATCGTCATTCCCATTCTACAGATGTGGGAACTGCGGCTCAGAGGGGTGAAGGGACTTGCCTAGGAAAGAGGATTGGGAAGTGGTGGGCTGAGATTCAAATCCAGGTCTGTCTCAACCACAGGGCTTGAGGCCCAGTCCTGGGTCTTGAGATGCCTACATGGGTCTTTTTCTGTGTTCTTGGCTGTTGCTGTCATAGTAACTGAAATTCCTCAGTGCCATGAGAACCTGCTTTTATACTCTTAGGGCATTTATCCACACGTGTGAGAGGTCAAGGTCCCTGAAAGAGCTTCCTGATGATGTAAGAAGGTTCAGTCTCACATCACATGACCCAGCCTGGTTCTCTACCCCTCCCTCCAACCACTGTCTGTAGTAGTCTCTTCAGGGAACCCTCTGTCCTCTGGTTATTCCAAAAACCTCCCCTGCTTCATTAGCTTCAAGGAGGGGGTGTATAGGATGCTGCGTCACTCATGACTCTTGGTTGCCAGGGCAGAGCCTGCCACTCAATGGCTTACATAGAAAGGGGATTTTTGACTCATGTAACTGAGAAGTTCCGGTGTAAAGGACTTCAGCATGGCTGGACCCAGGCTTTAATCCTGTGTCATCTAGACTTAACCCATCTTTCTGTCCCGCTGTCATCCACTCATCTCCCTACCTGCTTCCCATCTCTCCCCACTCCCTTCTTCTGTGTTGGTTTATTCTCCTCTTGCAATGGTAGAAGTGCCCATCGGCAACTCCTGTAGAGAAAGAATGCTTCTTTCCTACTGGTTTCAGCAAAAGTCCCAGATTAGATCAGAGGTCCCTTCTGGAGACCATTACTAAACCAACGAAATCAGATGGACCCAGAGCGGGAGAGGGGTGGTCTCCCAAAGGAAAATTAGAATCTAATTGGTCCAGCTGCAGCCAGAGGAGGGAAAAGAGATGTCCTGGAGGCCAGACAGCAGCTCCTAGGGACATAAACTTGGAAACTACAAAACAGCTCAAGACCCACATCTTCCAGTTAATACAACAACAAAGAGCTGGATCGCCTTCTCAGGTCCTCGGACACCATGGTGTTTTGGAGGGGAAACTACCAGAGCCCACACAGATGTTTCTTCTTTAGCTGTCCTTCCTGGTGTCCCGAAAGTGCTGGCCCTTTCCACCCAAACTGGGAGGCAAGGAGATTCTGTCCAGGCCTCACAAACTTTTGGCTGATTAACCCAGAGAACTTAAATATGTTCCTTCTCTCTCACCACAAACCTTCAACCAAGAAACAGCCCTTAGACCAGAAGAATTTAAATATATTTTTATTGATTTCAGAGAGGAAGGGGGAGGGAAGAAGAGCGATAAGAACATCAATAACGACAGAGAATCACTGATTGGCTGCCTCCTGCACAACCCCTACTGGGGATTGAGCCTGCAACCAGGGCATGTACCCTGATCAGGAATCCAACTATGACCTCCTGGTTCATAGGTTGATGCTCAACCACTGAGCTACACCAGCTGGGCAGGCCAGAAAAATTTAGACACAGGGGCAAGAGTGTAGCTCAGGAGGGAGAGAGACTAAGAATAGGAATTGGCAAAGAAAGGTGATTCATTCTTTTTTCTTTTTAAAATAAATCTTTATTGTTCAGATTATTACAGGTGTTCCTCTTTTATTTTTCCCCATAGCTCCCCTCCACCTGATTCCCCACCCCACCCCATGCCCTTACCCCCCACCACTGTCTTCATCCATAGGAGTAAGATTTTTGTCCAGTCTCTTCCCACACCCCTCACACCTGCTTCCCCTGAGAATCGTCAGTCCACTCCCTTTCTATGTCCCTGATTCTATTATATTCACCAGTCCATTCTGTTCTTCAGATTTTTCATTCACTTGATTTTTAGATTCACTTGTTGGTAGGTATGTATTTGATGTCATTTTGTTGTTCATAATTTTTATCTTTACATTTTTCTTCTTCTTCCTCTTCTTAAAGGATACCCTTCAGCATTTCGTGTAATCCTGGTTTGGTGGTGATGAACTCCTTTAGCTTTTTCTTGTCTGTGAAGCTCTTTATCTGACCTTCAACTCTGAATGATAGCTTTGCTGGGTAGAGTAATCTTGGTTGTAGGTTCTTGCTATTCATCACTTTGAATATTTCTTGCCACTCCCTTCTGGCCTGCATAGTTTCTGTTGAGAAATCAGCTGACAGTCGTATGGGTACTCCCTTGTAGGTAATTAACTGTTTTTCTCTTGCTGCTTTTAATATTCTCTCTTTGTCTTTTGCCCTTGGCATTTTAATTATGATGTGTCTTGGTGTGGTCCTCTTTGGATTCCTCTTGTATGGGGTGCTGTGCGCTTCCTGAACTTGTAAGTCTATTTCTTTCACCAGGTAGGGAAAGTTTTCTGTCATTATTTCTTCTAATAGGTTTTCAATATTTTGCTCTCTCCCTTCTTCTGGCACCCCAAAAATTCGGATGTTGGTTCGCTTGAAGTTGTCCCAGAGGCTCCTTACACTATCTTCATATTTTTGGATTCTTTTTTCTTTTTGTTTTTCTGGTTGGATGTTTTTTGTTTCTACATATTTCAGATCTTTGGTTTGATTCTTGGGGTACGTTGATCTACATTTGAGTTTCTGCATATTCTTTATTTCAGACAGTGTATGCTTCATTTCTGACTGATCCTTTTCCATTTTTTTTGGCATTCTCATTAAGCTCCTTGAAGGTCTCATCAAGTTTCTCAGCGGTTTTAAGAAGATTCTTGAGTAACCTTATAAATGTGGTTCTGAACTCTATGTCATCCAGTAGTTTGCTTTCCTCCGTTTCTTTCATTCGTGACATGTTTCTTTGTCTCCACATTTTGGCTGCTTCCCTGTGTTGATGGAGTAGCTTTGTGTGGTAGGTGATCTATAGGGGGCAGTAGCTCAGCCTCCTCAATCACATGAGGTGGATGCTCTTGGTACACCCCTTTGTGGGCTGAGTGCAAAGTCTTCGTGTAGTTAAGCCTTAATTTCTGTTGGTACACTGGGAGGAATTGACCTCCAGGCCAATTAGCTGTGAGCACTCCCTGTGTCTATAATGGAAGAACTGCTGCGCTGAAGACACGCTTATGGGGCAGGACTTGTTTCAGTGGGGCTTTGGTGCTTACTGAGTCTGCCTCTTGAATGTGTCACTTATGGATGTGAGGAGTTGAAATCTGGTGTCTCACACTGACCACTAGGTACACTGGCTTCTGGATCTCCAATGGGGTGCAGGTCAGCTACTGTCTGAGGCCACTCAGCAGGAGCTACAGTGAGAGCTACAGTTTTCTCCTCTTTGCTTGGGGTTTGGAGGTTTTGGAGCTGTCTGACCCAGGCTGCAAGTTTGCTAGGTTAAGCTGCGATAGGGCAGGGCTTTCTTATGCTAAAGCCACTGCTTGGAGCTTGGGTGGGTTTGTAGGTTGTGCAGGGCGGGGCCTCAGGGTGTCATTAGGTTAGGGCGTGGCAAACAGCAATGGCTGCTAGTTAGCTGGCTCTGAGTCTCCAACGGCATCCGCGAGTCCCATGCCCCAGTGCAATAAACAATTATTCCTGCGCGCAGCTCTGCAAGCAAGCCACCCTCACTGGCAGACAGTCCAGCTTCTCTCCGTAGGAGTTTGGGTCCCCCGAGTCTCCCCAGAGACTGTATTTCAGAGTAATCGGGGGCTTGTCTCCGTTCGGGTTGAAAAAAGCAACACACCCAGTCGCCCGCAGCCAGCCCAGATCCCGCGCCTCCGTACCTCAGCTTTTCAGCGCTCGTGCACGTCTCAATGCTCTTTTCTCTTTCCTTCTAGTTGTAGAACTTCCACTCAGCCAGCTTTCCCGTGGTTCTGGGTGATAGACGTTTTGTCTTTTAGTTGCAGTTTAAATTGTTGTGGGAGGCAACAGTTTAGGTGTTTACCTACGCCGCCATCTTGGATTCTCTTCGTGATTCATTCTTATGTATTCGAACTCTCTCCCACCTTGTCCGCCTCTTTCTCTTTCCCCTCCCCTCCCCTCCCCTCCCCTCCCCTCCCCTCCCCTCCCCTTCCCTCCCCTTCCCTCCTCTTCTCTCCTCTCTCTACAGTCTGGATTCTCTCCTTCCCCATGCGCATGACCCAACAATGCTTCACAACTGACCTCCTTCCCCCCGCCACTCCCAATTTCTTCTCTTTAGAGTCCCATTCATGGACAAGAGAATCTGAATGGTCCAGCTGCCTCCAGGGAGCCCCATCCTGAGCCAGTCAGCTCCAGCCAGGGCGAGATCATGTGATCTCAGGCCCCAACCCTAGGGAGGAGCAGGAGAAGGTGGGAACCAGGACCCCATCTCCAAAGAATCCCTTAATTAACATCCACCAGCATTCAATTTAATCTGGTGACTTTCTAAATTTTATTATAAAATCAGGCCTCCCCTTAGGGCATTTGTGAAATGGAGGGTGTGAGATTTACCAGCCTAGTGACAGCAAAGAGATTTAACAACATTCTTACAATTTTGAAAAAAATATACTGTACAAGACACCCCCCTTCTGAGAAGACGGGGCGAGGGAGCCACCGTGCTCCCCTGCTCAGCACTCCTGGGCCTGCGATAACATTTATTTGGGCGCTTGCATCACACATGTGCCGCATGGTGGATTGCTGGACGTTGACAGCATGGCTCCGATACTAAAAACATATGACTCCATATGGAATGCAGTGCGAAGGGGTGGAAATCCTGGACGGCGCGGGGCTGCAGATGGCCATGTATAATTCACGGGATTTGTAAGACTCTGCATCTGCTCCGTTGCTCATTCTTCAGTTGTCAGACAGACATAATCCCGAGCCTCTTATTTTATAACACAGATCTGCCAACGGCAGTGGGGAGGGGAGGCGGGGGAGGCTGAGCCGCTGCCAGGAGAACTCAGAAATAATTTGGGAGAACATTCGGCGTGTCAGCGAGGACAGAAGCACGCGCCGCAGGAAGCCCAGGCGAGGTCAGAAGCCGACTGCTGGTTTCCTGGTCCCTCGTGGAAGGCCAGGTTCCTGTGGAGACTTCTGGAAAGGGGTGTGTTTTGATTTTGCCTCAACCATGGGATGTTTGGTTCAACCTGGATCAGCCTTGTGGATGAGCCAGCAGGTCAAATGTCGAGGTATGTAGGTATTTTATTACATTAAGTCAGCCTTTCTTATAGACTCTCATGTTGTCACATTGCAGCATTATGTAGCAGAAAGTGGTTTGCTTTATGTCACTTCCTTCGGCGGCCTTTCCTGAACCCTCTTCATTAGATTAAGTACCTGTCCCAGTTATGGCTGGGATGCATATCTCCTCGGCCCAGGCTGGGGTCATCTGCACACAGTTTTGGCACAAGCCAGAGCCAGGAGAGCCCACAGGTGTCAGGTTACCACACTGGACAGTATTACAACTGACTCTCCCCCTCCTGCCCTATCTCAGTCCCTGACTTTAATGTGTGTGTGTGTGTGTTTATTGATTTTAGAGAGAGAGGATGGGAGAGGGAGGGAGAGATAGAAACATGGATGAGCGAGAAACATCAACATCGATGGTTGTCTTCTGCATGTCCCCCCCCCTCCCCTGGGGATAGAGCCCACAACCTGGGCATGTGCGCTGAGGGGGAATCGAATCAGAACCTCTTGGTGCATGGGTGGATGCTTGACCACTGAGTCACACCGGCCGGGCAATCCCTGACCTTTTGACTTAGAGTCATCTCCCTTTCCTTACAGTCTTCCCAACCCTGCTCAGCCCAAACCTCCCACTCTATCTCAGGACTGAACAAACTCTCTTACTTGGGGACAATGGAAGCCTTTGTCATCTTTTCCTTCCTCGTGTGGGCCACTATCTGTATGAGAATCCAGATTACTTGCAGGCTGCGCTGGTGATTACCTCTGAGAATGTCCTCCTAGCAAGCTCTCCTGGCAGGCTGGGGGTAAGTCGGGGCTGCACAAAGGAAGAATGTTATCACAGCAAACCAGGACGGGCCTGGCTTGGCTCCATTGCAGAAAACACTCTTCACTCATGCAGAACACGCCAAATTGAAAAGATCGTGGGTTAATCAAATCCCTTTCTCCTCTGTTTTTATCAAACTCAAGAGGGGCTGGCCTATTAATTAGAAATGCTTTTTTCATGTAAAACATGGGCACTTTGGAGATAAGAAAGGAAGACCCTTGATTCTACAGTCACAATGATGTTACAGTTATTTCATTACAAGGCACCACATTCACCGCTGGCCCCATGGACACAGCGCAGACCTCCCATCGCTCTCTTGGAAAAACTCCCTGAGACTTAGAAAGTTTCCCCGCCAGCCGACAAGGGCAAGAGTTTCTTTTTCTGAAATTAGGATGCACTGGAGACCTCACATTTCTATACAATGCCAACAGAAGAATTTAGCAGGCTTTGATTCTGCTAACTTCTGCTAAATTTGATTCACTGGCCATTAGCCTCATGTGGCTACTTAAATGAAAAGTAATTAAAATTTAACATTTGGTTTTTCAGTTCCACTAGACACTTTTCAAGTGCTCAGTGGCAACACTGGCTAGTGGCTCCTATACTGGGCAGCAGAGATGCAATTATTTCATGGTTACAGACAGTTCTGTTGGACAGCTCCACTTGTTTCAACAGGTTCACAAAACCTCCTATTTCTCATTTGGGAGAAATAGGAGAATAAAGTCAGGATGGTTCAATATGATCTATCGCTTCTACTGGAAAAAAACCCAAACCCTACATTTTTTCCTGTAGTGACACTATTTAGTGTTTCCTGTTCAGCACCCATCCCCCGTTTTTTAGGAAAAGTACCATAATTTTCCTTCTGGGAGTCACCCTTCTCACTACTCACTATCTTGTAGTTCAGGTGGGGCTGATCCTACTGCCCAGCCCCAGAGCCAGGCCCAGCACCTAAGCTTGACCAATCAGATTATTCCTTTCTCTTGGCCATGGTGAGCAGTTCAGTCATGTTGGCCCAATAGAACTAAACTCTTGAACTTTGACTGGAATTGGTGGGCAGGGGTGTCCTCTTCCTGTTGGGGTTGCCAAGGAGGTAGGATATAGGGCAGGAGCAGCTGCTATTGGCCATCATACCCCTTCTCCTCTCTCAGGTAAAAGAGTCGTCCCTGGGAGAGTCAGCCTGCAGATGACTCCATTGCAGAAGAAAGCAGAGCAGAGGGGAGGGAGGAAGAGAGGGTCCTGATGACACTATGGGCTTCTTGGATCCAGCTGTGTTTGTTGATGGATCAATCCCTGAACTTTCCAGTCACATGAAGCTGTTACTATTAACACCTTGGTGCTAATGATTCTTCCATACACTTCTGCTTAGGCCTGTTTGAACTGGGTTTCTGTCACTCACAACCACGAGAATCCTGATTAATCTATGTTCCGAGAATGGCAATCCATTTACAAAGGAAAGGAGGCTATTTTTTCTCTGCCGACACATTTCTATTCTCAAACTATTATTAAGATTTACTTCATGAGATAGGAAAGTATGAATCCCAGAAGGGCCTCCCTGCTCCTGAGAAGGCTAAAAAGGGCTAATTCCAATTTACCCCTGACATTTGGGGGATAGTGATCTGAATCCATGGCAGCAAGCTCAGTGTACATTCTTGATAACCTATAATTAAGTCACTACCTCCTTCCCAGATACTGGTCTTGCAGAACCTGTTACTGTGAACAGGGCACTGCCCTGGAGGGAGGGTTATTAATGCTGGTGCCAGGCCAGACAATCAGATATGGCCTGGAGACCCCCAACACCTGGGGGCCTTCTTGCAAGGCCCACGAAAAGGACTGGAAGCATAATCCATATTTGCAGGACAAAGACCACAGGGAAAGGAAAGCCCCATGCATGTTCCTTCACTCAGATTTGGAAGGCTGTTCCCTGGGTCCGCCGGTGTATTAAACAGTGTCCCTCCTCTTCTTTGAAGCGTTGCTTGGTTTTCTTCTGTCTTCTGCAACACTCCTACCTGGCTTCAGGTAGACCCCACCTGGCTCCCTGACCCTGGGGAGCCAGGTTGCTAGGCTTAGACTATACCAAGCAGATTCTGTTTCTTGATAACTGGGATAAAATTGAAATGAAGACTGAGTTGATAATGGAGTCACGTTCATGGGAGCACTGGACCAAAAGACCATATAGTGCAGCTGCTGAGAACCCTGAGGTTGCTCCACCTTCACCCTGCCGGAGGCCCGTGTCCTTTCAATAAACCACCTTTAATTTGAGCTGGTGCAGGTCAGTATCTATTCCTGACAATCAAATATGCCTGGTTAAGAAGTTATCAAAAGTCTGCAAGGTATTTCTCTTTGGACCAGGCAATTCTATTTCTAGGAATTCATTTCAAGAAAGTATATAAACAAAGTGTATAAACAAAGATTTAGAAGATTTCTTCTTTTTGCTTGTTTGTTTTCATTTTGATTTTGGGTAATGTACATTGCTCTTACTGTAAGATACTACCAGCCTTCTCCTCTCTCAGATAAAATAGTCAAATGATGATGTTCATATCAAAACAGTATTAAACCTTCCATTGAATTTAAGTTCTGGGACTACCAAGTGAGAAATTTTACTTGCTCTTGATAATTATTGGATGAACAGCACTCTTAGAAGGAAGGTCTTACCCACTGCCCTCCCATTCCCCCCTTCAACCACCACACCATATGATTTGGGAGGAAGGCTGCCTGTAGCAGACTCTGGAATTCACATTACTTACTAAGTGTGTAATTAGGGGAAAGTTGCAGGACCTACCTAGGCCTCAGTTTCCTTACCTAAAAAATGGGGGTAATACATGTACATACAGCAAGAAGTTGCCAGAGTCTCTGATGTGCAGATAAAGGTCCCAGCACAGAGCTGGCATATAGCCAGGACTCCACAAACAATATTATTGTCACTTGAAAATAGGGGGATGGGAAAGGAAACAGAATTCCCATATGACCCAGTAATAACACTCCTAGATATATACCCAAAAGGATGAAAAATAGGGACTCAAACAGATACTTGTATGCCATGTTCATTGTAACATTAGTCATGATTGCTAAAAGGTGGAAACAACACAAATGTCCATTAACTGATGATCAATAAACTAAGTGTGGTATATACATTCACCAAATTTTATTCAGTCCTAGAAAGGAAAGAAGTACTGACACATGCTACAATATGAATGAATCTTGAAAACATTATGCTAAGTGAAAGAAGCCAGACACAAAGGTCACATATAGTATTAGCCCATTTATATGAAACTAGAGGCCCGGTGCATGAAATTCGTGCACAGAGGGGATTGGTCCCTCAGCCCTGCCTGCACCATCTGCAATTCAGGACCCCTACACCTTTTTCTTATCTAGCTACCTCTTCACGTTTAAAAAAGTTAACTGAAATATCACCTACTCTAGGAAATCCTCTTTGAACAAATGTGGTTACAATCTATATTAAGTATTTTCATAGTATATCATTCTTTTTCTTTAACAGCTACTTAGAGTGGATGCAATGTGGTTTTCATTCTTGCATCTGAATTTTTTCTTCTTGCTCTTGTAATAGCAAAGCTTATCCAATTTACATTTGCCCTTCAAGGGCTTATATTTGGTTCAGTTTCTAGTTGGCTCCCTGCTTTTTTTTTAAAGCAATAAATTTGGGTTGTGATAGTAAGGCTCACTTGTAATCAAGCCTGTAGGTCTCCCTATCTGAGTATTTCTATAACACCTATCACTTTAGCATACCAGAGATTGTGTTCATTTATAGAAATAACAATAAATGTCACCTGATCATTTGATCTTCTAGTAATATTTTATAGCAAGATGTATTATTCTAGTAATTTAACTATTACAAAACTGAGGCGTATAGAAATAAATCACATTGAACAATAAAGAATGACTCAAATATCAAAGCATATAGACTTAGGGCCTCCCTTGTCCTGTGCCTCAGATATCATAGCATAGTACACAGTTCACGTGGAACTCAGCTTCCTGTAAAATAGGAAGGGATGCCATACTCATGGAGCAGCTCCTTCCACACATATATTTTTTTATTTAATTCACAGCACATAGTCTTTGTACTAATTATTGGAAAATCATCCCAGCAATTGCCTCTGTTCCTCTCTGTATTGTTGCCTTACATTCTGATATTATTACTGCATTTTTATCATCCACTTGCTCTAATAAGATTGTGAATTTTTTTAAGGACAGAGATCATGACTTGAGCTTGTGTTTCTCTGTCATGGTGCCTAGATAAATACTCAAATGCCATCCAGTCCAAATGACTGTGATGCGAGAGGCCCGCCGTTGCTGGAAACCTCTGATTTTTATTTAAGGAGCCTCACTTGTTTTGCGCCTTTACAGAGGGGTAAGTAGGGGTTGAGGGAATTTGAGGAAACCCAGACAGAATTCTCCTCCTAAAAGATTTTGCTAAGCTGGCACCCGGGACTGCCAGGCATTTGTCCAATTAAAATCTGGACACAGCAAGAACAAAGGCACTGGTCTCCTACTGCTAATGCGTGGGGATCAAACTCCAGCCTGCAGGAACTCACCCCCGCAGTCAGGACCAGGCCACTGGGTAGACCTGGGCTGGTGCTCCTAACTGTGGAGAGAGGGAGACTTCCTGTGGCTGCAGGCTAGAGGCCCCGGACTCCACGGATTGCGGGGCAGCTTGGTCAGGCTCGGCCTGGCCTGTTCTACTGGTCGCCGGGCAGCTCAGCTCGGCCTGGGCTCACTGCTTTCCACCAGCTGCAGCTTGCCAGTCTCCTGTGGGTTGGGGGGAGCCGACCAGTCTAGTCCACAGCATGTGGCAGTGGCTGTGAAGGTCGCCATGGCAACCCAGCACTGACTTCCGGTTGGTCAGCCTTTGGTCATGATTGTTCGTTCATTGCAAGTTACAACCCTGGGCTTTTATTATTAGTACTAGAGGTCCGGTGCACGGTTTCATGCATCGGTGGGGTCCCTTGGCCTGGCCTGAGCCCTCTCACAAACCGGGACCCCTTGGGGGATGTTGGAGAGCCAGTTTTGGCCTGATTTCTGCAGGCCAGGCGGAGGGACCCCACTGGTGCTCGTGCACTGGGCCTGTAGTATGCATATAAGATCTTTGGTTAATCTCTTCCCGCCCTCCCCGCTTCCCCCTTCCCCCTTCCCTCTGAGATTCATCAATCTCTTCCATGTTTTCATGCCTGTGCGTTGAGTGTCTGCTCCCTGGTGGTCAGTGCATGTCATAGCTACTAGTTGAATGGTCGCTTAGGCTTTTATATATATAGGTATCTAGAATAGGCAAATTCAGAAACAGAAAGTGGATTAGAAGTTAACAGGGACTTTGAGGAGGGGAATGGAGATAATTATTGCTTAATGGATACATTGTTCCTATTTAGGGTGATGAAAGAGTTTTGAAAATAGTTGATGGTGATGATTTCATAACATTGTGAATATACTTCATGCCAGTGACGTGTATAATTAAAAATGATTAAAATGGCAGTTTTTATGTTACAGATATTTTACCACAATAAAACATTTTCAAATAGGGGTATGAGTTATGAGAGCTGAATACCTGTTTCAAACAGCTCACGCCTACTGTTTGAATTTGACAGCCCATGTAGTGACCAAATCAACACTGATTGCCAAATGCAATCAGTCACATTCATTTATCCCTAAATCAGGCACTGGGATCCTGCTTAGGATTGGAATGAGATAGATATGCATATTTCAGTTTTAACAGTCAGTAAACTGTTTATTTAGCATCTACTCTGTGCCAAGTGCTGAAGTAATTGTTGGAAACTCAGTAACTCACACCATCTCTGCTCTTCTGGAGTTATTATCTAGGTAAAAATTGCAGAATGATGATTGTGGCCTTGGAGGAAGTATCAGGCACTCTGGTAACCTTGAGGCAAGCTACTAAACTTGATGGGGAGGGCATAGTCAATAGGAGGTTTCCTGTGGAGGGAGAGTTACATTTACTGTAAAACCTGAAGAATAAAGACAAAGTGCTCTACACATGAACTGAATCTTTTTGCAATGGTCAGAATAATGTTCCAGGCAGGGAACAGCAAGTGCAAAGGCTCAGAGGAAGAGTGGGCATGGCTTTTAAGAGGAATTTCAGTCCTTGAGTGATAGAATCATAACATGGGAAGGGAGCTTACCCCGGTATGAAGCTGGACAGTTAAGCAGGGCCCACTCATGAAGGGCCTTGCAGGGCAGTTAAAGAATTTCAACTTGATCTTCAAGGCCATGGGAAGTTATTGAAAGAATTGAAGCTGGGAAATGATATGTTACAGTATTTTAAAAAAGACCTTTCAGAGTTAATAAAATGAGATATTATTAGTCATAGTGGCTAGGGAAATTGCTTGTAAAAAAAACCCACAGGCACAATTTTTAACTTGACAGTGTTTCATAGATATTCTAGAACATTTTTAAAAATTCATTATGCTGACACTAGCTATCAAACCCCATTCCCTGGAGCTCAGCTGTGTTGTAGCTGAAAACTTGTTCAGTATGTTTATTCTACATAGCACCCAATTTTCCAAATCTCTGCAAATTTGCCCTTAACAGTAAAATACTGGGTACAGAGCATCTTCCCATTCCACCCAAATTATCCCCCTTAGCATGTGCTAACAGTCTGATGCTATGATTGTTGTTATGATAGAACAGACTGGGGCCATGTCTTATTTGTAAGTCTTTCGGGAGGAGCTTGTGGGAATTTTCTTCTTTAACCTTATTGATATCACAGAGTAGATATCAACTCATTTGCCCTCTGAAACAGTCAGGAGAGACTGGATTATGCTACAGTAACAAATACCTCGTAAGTCTCCATGGCTTACACCAACACAGGCTTATTTCTCACTTACGTTACATGACAATCCTGCCTAGGTAGTCCAGGCTAATGAGTGGCCTCTATCTGGGACATCACTCGTCTCTGACAGAAGGCTAAGCGAATATGGCGAAGCTTGTGTTTGCTCTTAGCTTCTGCTGCTGCAGATAAAACCCAGGACATATTACCACCCCACCTCTTCATTCTTCCTCTGTTGGCTGTCTTTTAGCTAGGCATGTTTAATATTATCCTGAATAACTATAATGAAAATAAAAACCATTATACTAAGTCTCATTTACTGTGGGCCTACTGAGTCCCGGACATTATGATGGTGTCCTATGGGCCTCGTCTCATTCAATCTCACATAACAGGTGTTCTTTTATCACCAATTCAAAGGCAAAGGTGTAAGTGTGATTGTGGCACAGCGTTCTGGAATGGAGAGTACTTCCTTCACCTGAGCCCCCAGCAGTTCGTCTGGCCGCAGTGCAGGAAGGAAACCCTGGCCTGCAACTAGGATCAGGGATGAGCTCCGGGCAAAGGTGCCAGACCCTGCCTCTCCTGAGGTCACTTACTTGTGGCAGACCCATCGAAAGGCCATGCCGCTGCGACTGTTCACCAACTCTTTCTCGTGTAAATGACAGTTTCAGAGTTAAAATTACTGAAGAGAGACAAAGTTCAAAGACCAGATTAGTCTTCCAGCGAATTTTGTGTGATTATGTCTGGAGGGTAATTATTAGCTTTGCAGAAACTCGTGTTTCTTTACTGTAAAACTATTTCTGCAGATCTGGAAGCCACAGTGGGAGACAGATGACCTGGCGCCCAGATGAGTGAATTGTTTAACACTCAGGGCCTG
The DNA here is from genome assembly GCA_026230045.1 of Corynorhinus townsendii. Classification (NCBI taxonomy): domain Eukaryota; kingdom Metazoa; phylum Chordata; class Mammalia; order Chiroptera; family Vespertilionidae; genus Corynorhinus; species Corynorhinus townsendii. The sequence goes on along the minus strand of JAPDVU010000014.1, from coordinate 10,965,670 downwards.
GGTTGGTGATGTGCACAGAGCAGGCACTTACTAAAAGCTTGTTAAGTGGAAGAGAGAGAAAGGAATAGAGTGAAAGAAATAGACAGAGGGAGGAGAGAAGGCAGGTGGGAAGAGAGAAGAAATGGAGGAACAGACGCGAGCTAGGAGTGGGCAGAGAAGAAGGCTGGTGGACCTGGCAGAGGGACGAGGGCCTCTCTGTGTGGGGGGCAATTCTTCAGGAAAAGTACTTGCCTGAGGTGAGTGGCCGCAGACCAAAAAGGCCAGTGGTACTCCTCAGAAACATATATTTCTCCTGCCGCCTGCTAGGGCTGGCAATCCTGTCAGTTTCCTTTGAGGAAGCTTCCAGAATGAAGAAGCTGCCCTGATTCAAATTACTGTGAGATCTGGTCCAGGTCACTCCTTTCTCTGAGCCTGTTTCATCTGGAAAGTGGATATCAATACATTCGGTATCTTAGGGCACACGAGAGTAGTAAAGGCAATAGAAAGTGTGTGTGAATTATCCTCGGTACTTCTCATTATTCACTAACGTATGGGGGACCCCACACCATTGTATAATATACGCTTAGGGAGGGAAGGCTGTTTGTCTGCATAGCAATTAGAGCAAATGTCAACCAGGTGTTCATCTATTACACTGTGTCTGACAGAGAAGGGATTCTTGCAATAATGAACTTGGGAGGACATTAAAAACTACAATCCCCAGCATGCACTCTGTCTCTGTTCCTCACCTGTATCACTCCTATATCTAAGGATGCAAAAAGCTTCTGAGATTCTTCCCTCCATTCCATGCCCTCTGACCTATTCCCTCCTGGAAACTAAATGGTAGAAGGATAGGCCAGCAAGAAGGAAGAGTACTTTTCCTGCAGAATTGCCCCACACACAGTGGAGAATACTCCCTCCCCTTCTGCCACCCCAGTTTTCCGGTTGGCACAGACTCTGGGTCTCAATACTGTCTGGGCTTGCAAGTGGGGTAGGAGTTGAGTATTTTCCTACCTCCTTTTTCCCTGGAGGAGTGCCCTGTTTCAGGAGATAAAACTTGAATAGACTCCCAATTGTTTATCTCAACCCAGCTCCATCTGCCTGTATTTATGGAAATTCCTTCCAGATTCTGGCATGAGGTGCCTGTCAGTCTTGGGTGTCAGCACTGTGAGCTTTCACTTCTCACTGCCTTTTTAGGCATTTCAGTGGAAAGCTGGGAAAATATGTCTCAGGGGCTGCTACTCCAGTGCCAATTTAAATCAGCCACATCCAGCCTCTTCCTTTTACAGCTTCACCTACTTTTTCTCTCATTCACTCATTCAATCAGCAAACATTTACAGAGCACCTAAAATGTGCTGGGTATTGTACCATGCACTGGGAAGAAGGTGAATTGAAATCTCATCTTGCTCTGTGTTCTCTCAGTCCTGTCCAGCACCCAGTTCCCATTCTGGAACACCTTGTTTTCCGGTGGGAATCACTCTTTTTTCTCTCACACAAAACAGCTAGAGTTCCTGGAGGGCAGGGACTGGGTATTGCTCACTTCTACATCCCCAGCAACCAGGCCTGAGCACAGTACATATTTGTTGAAATAACACAAGCTGGAAGCTCCAGCTCATTTTCAGTTGTTCTTTATCATTTATTGAGTTTATTGAGGTCCTACTATGTGCAACTATGCTATATGAATCATCAGAAAAACTCTATGAGGAAGCAGGAAAGATTTTCATCATGAAGATGAGGAAACAGAGGCTCAGAAAATTTAACCATCTTATTTCGTTCCTCTAGCCTTTTTTTTTTTTTTAAAGATTTTTATTGATTTCAGAGAGGAAGGGAGAGGGAGAGAGAGATAGAGACATCAATGATGAGAGAGAATCATTGATCAGCTGCCTCCTGCACACCCCACACTGGGGATCGAGCCCACAACCAGGGCCTGTGCCCTGAGCTGTCACCTTCTGGTTCATAGGTTGCTGCTCAAACACTGAGCCATGCCAGCAGGGCTCTTCTGGCCTTTGTACCTGCGGTTTTCCTTGCCTTGAAAACCCCTCCACCCGAGTTTTCTGCTCCTAATGCTCTTGCCTTCCCTCCCCTGTTTGCTTGGAGTCTGGGTTTGCTCCTCTGTTAATAAAGCAAAAGCCCAACACACAAAGGGAATTCACCAACTAGCTTTCCAGAAGGCCACCCAGGCTCCTGCCGACACCAGTTTCTCTGCTCTTGGCTGGATTCTCTCAGCTCTGGGAGCCTCCTGCTACTCAGAAGCCCTGGCCTGCAGTTTGTGTGTCTTTGATGAATAAAAAATGGGGAAACGAATTAATTATTACTTAATAAATACAGTTCGGTTGACAAAAATCTCTCAAAACATAAGGCCCTCACGTTGGAGCCAGCCCAGATGTTCATCACAGGTGGTTAGTGAAGAGAATGATACTGGGGGGTAAGTGGGGGGAGACCTACGGGCACTGGCAGAAAGATGGCCAGGGCATGGCTTTAGAGGGAAAATAAAATTGCAAGAGACTTTGGATAGCACAAACTCATTCTTGTGGAGAGAAAAGAAATATATATCTGTGTGCTTGTAAATATACATGTATTCATGGAGGAAATTCTAAAAGAACACCATTTTAAAAATTGTTGTAAAATACATATCCTATATAATAAAAGGCTAATATGCAAATTGTCCCCTCAGGAGTTCGACCGATTGGGAGTTCAACCGCTCACTATGATGTGCGCTGACCACCTTATCTAACACTCACAGTGAGGTTTTGGGCAGCCCCCTATAACCAAACACATTAATATTTCTACAGCGCAGAATGAAGGAAGGCCCAGATCAGCCCTGATCACCGGCCAGGCCTAGGGACCCTACCCGTGCATGAATTTCATGCACTGGGCCTTTAGTAATATAATATTTGCCATCATAACCATTTTAAGTCTACAGTTTAGTGGTATCAAACACATTCATACTATTGTGCTACCATCACCACCATCCATCTCCAGAACTCTTCTATCTTTTAAACTGAAACCCTGTACTTATTAAACACTAACTCCCCAACCCCTCTTCCCAGCCCCTGACAATCTCCGTTCTACTTCCTGTTTTTATGAATTTAACTACTCTAATACTTCATATAAGAGTTAAACAGGGGAGAATCCAAGATGGTGGCGTAGGTAAATACCTAAACTGCTGCCTCGCACAACAGTTTCAAAACTTACAATTAAAAGACAAAACGTCTATCACCCAGAACCACGGGAAAGCTGGCTGAGTGGAAGTTCTATAACTAGAAGGAAAGAGAAAAGAGCATTGAGACGTGCATAAGCGCTGAAAAGCTGAGGTATGGAGGCGCGTGATCTGGGCTGGCAGCAGGCGTTGCTTTTTTCAACCCAAAGGGAGACAAGCCCCCGATTACTCTGAAATACAGTTTCTGGGGAGACGCGGGGGACCCAAACTCCTATGGGGAGAAGCTGGACTGTCTGCCACCGGGTCGGAAAGTGAGGGGGGCCTGCTTGCAGAGCTGCACGCAAGAATAATTGTTTACTGCGCTGGGGCACAGGAGGCAGTTGGAGACACAGAGCCGGCTAACTAGCAGCCATCGCTGTTTGCCACGCCCTAGCCTAGTGACACCCTGAGACCCTGCCCCACCCAACCTACAAACCCACCCAAGCTCCAAGCAGCAGTGTTAGCATAAGAAAGGCCTGCCCTATTGCAGCTTAACCTAGCAAACTTGCAGCCTGGATCAGACAGCTCTAAAACCTCCAAACCCCAAGCAAAGAGGAGAAAACTGTAGCTCTCACTGTAGCTCCTGCTGGGTGGACTCAGACAATAGCTGACCTGCACCCCATTGGAGATCCAGAAGCCAGTATACCTAATGGTCAATGTGAGAAACCAGATTTCAACTCCTCACATCCATAAGTGACACATTCAAGAGGCAGACTCAGCGAGCACCAAAGCCCCACTAAAACAAGTCCTGCACCATAAGTGTGTCTCCAGCACAGCAGTTCTTCCATTATAGACACAGCGAGTCCTCACAGCCGATTGGCCTGGAGGTCAATTCCTCCCAGTGCACCAACAGCAATCAAGGCTTAACTACACCAAGTCTTTGCACTCACCCCACAAAGGGGTGTACCAAGAGCGTCCACATCAGGTGATTGGGGAGGCTGAGCTACTGCCCCCTATAGGTCACCTACCACACAAAGCCACTCCATCAACACAGGGAAGCAGCCAAAATGCAGAAACAAAGAAACATGTCACGAATGAAAGAAACAGAGGAAAGCAAACTACTGGATGACATAGAGTTCAGAACCACATTTATAAGGTTACTCAAGAATCTTCTAAAAACCGCCGAGAAACTTGATGACACTTCTGAGGAGCTTAGTGAAACCTTCAAGGACCTTAATGAGAATGCCAAAACAATGGAAAAGGACCAGTCAGAAATTAAGCATACACTGTCTAAAATAAAGAATATACAGAAACTCAACTGTAGATCAACGTACCCCAAGAATCAAACCAAAGATCTGAAGTATGAGAAAACAAAAAACACCCAACCAGAAAAACAAAAAGAAAAAAGAATCCAAAAATATGAAGATAGTGTAAGGAGCCTCTGGGACAACTTCAAGCGTACCAACATCCGAATTTTTGGGGTGCCAGAAGAAGAGAGAGAGCAAAATACTGAAAACCTATTAGAAGAAATAATGACAGAAAACTTTCCCTACCTGGTGAAAGAAATAGACTTACAAGTCCAGGAAGTGCACAGAACCCCAAACAAAAGGAATCCAAAGAGGACCACACCAAGACACATCATAATTAAAATGCCAAGGGCAAAAGACAAAGAGAGAATCTTGAAAGCAGCAAGAGAAAAACGGTTAGTTACCTGCAAGGGAGTACCCATACAACTGTCAGCTGATTTCTTGGCAGAAACTATGCAGGCCAGAAGGGAGTGGCAAGAAATATTCAAAGTGATGAACAGCAAGAACCTACAACCAAGATTACTCTACCCAGCAAAGCTATCATTCAGAGTTGAAGGTCAGATAAAGAGCTTCACAGACAAGAAAAAGCTAAAGGAGTTCATCACCACCAAACCAGTATTATATGAAATGCTGAAAGGTATTCTTTAAGAAAAGGAAGAAGAAGAAAAAGGTAAAGATAAAAATTATGAACAACAAAATGACATCAAATACATACCTACCAACAAGTGAATCTAAAACGCAAGTGAATAAAAAATCTGAAGAACAGAATGGACTGGTGAATATAATAGAGTCAGGGACATAGAAAGGGAGTGGACTAACAATTCTCAGGGGGAAGCGGGTGTGAGTGGTGCCAGAAGAGATTGGACAAAAATCTTACTCCTAGGGATGAAGACAGTGGCGGGGGGTAAGGGCATGGGGTAGGGTGGGGTGGGGAATCAGGTGGAGGGGAGCTATAGGGGGAAAACAAAAAGAGGAACACCTGTAATAATCTGAACAATAAAGATTTATTTTTTTAAAAAAAGAGTTAAACAGTATTTGTCTTTTTGTGACTGACTTATTTGACTTAACATAGTGTCCTCAAGTTTTATTCACATCACAGCATGTGTCAAGATTGTCTTCCTTTTTTAGGCTAATATTCCATTGTATGTATATGCCACATTTTGTTTATCTATTCATTCATTGCTAGATACCCAAGTTGCTTCCACACTTTAGCTATTGTGAATGGGAAGAACATCACATTTTTAATAAAATAAATTTCTGGGTCAGAGGGTGAAATTATGGGGAAATTTTACTTCTTTTCCCTCACTGCAGTCAATTTATTTTAATTATAAAATGTACTAAATCTAGAGAAAGCACTGACCCCCCCCATATACAACTTACAGAAGTGTAACCACTGTTTGGGGTATAGTCTTTCATATGGGAACAGATAAAATGCATATAAATACTTTTGGAAAGGAAGAAGTGAATTATAGAATTACTCAGCTTGCTCTGACTATGGCGTGCTGTACCATAGGCCTCTTTTCAAGTCAGTTCGTGTGGATTGCCTCCATTCTTTGTAACAGTTTCCTAATATTTCGTTGCCGAGTGTATTTAACCCATCCTCTGTTGTGGGCACAAGTTGTTTCTAGCTTTTTTGCTGTGCAATGACTGGTGCAGTGACTCTCCTTGAACAGTTATCTTTGCACATGTGAGTATAACTAGTTGTGAGATAAATTCACAGAAGCAGAATCGCTATTCCAAAGGGTGTACACAATTTAAAATGTGCATGGGTCTTGCCAAATTGTCTTCCCAAAAGGAGTCCATTTTTATACTGTAATGTGCATGGGAATTTCTTTCCACCAACACCAGATAATCTCCCACTTTTTAATTTTATAAAGGTGAAGCTTATTACGGTGTCAATGTGTCACCTTCGATTACAAGTGCAGTTGAATTCTTTCCAAGTTTAGTGGCCAGGTGTTTTTTCTTCTGCAAATATGTAAATACTTTTCTTGCTTTTTCTTTAAGTGGGAGCCTTTATGTTTCTTTAAGACTTTCATTTTCTATGTTGTGCCATTTGATTTTTTATTTTATTTTATTACAGCTAGCAAGTTCAAGTCTACAACCCCTTATCTGAATCTCTTAGGGAAGATGTGTTTCAGAATTCACAATCTGTTTGGTTCTTGGAAAGGCATCGGGGTGCATATGCCTTATCTAACACTCCCAGTGAGGTCTTGGGCAGCCCCCTATAACCAAACACATTAATATTTCTATAAGTGAAAGGTATAAACATCCTTACAAAGTGGGATGAATAAGGAATTTAAATAGCCTCATATCTGCTTACATCAGATTTTGCCACCAAATATGTTAGCAGTGAAAACTCATGGTTTTTAGAGTTCTTTGGACTTTAGAATTTTAGCTAACGAATGGTGAACCTGTATCATATTTATTTGTGTGTGTGTGTGTGCGCGCGTGCGTGCGTGCACGTAGCCCAATAAAGATAACTTTATAATTTAATAAATAGGGCTCATGCAGGGAAATTGGCAAGTGGCAAGATCAGGATTCCTTCCCCCATCTCTGGGCTCTGAGAGGACACGGGCAGGGGATGAGGTGCAGATGCTTTCACTAACCCTGAGCACTTAGGGAAGCGGCACATACACCACCACCACTGTCAGCTAGCTAGCTGCAGCCTTCTTCCTTGCACACTTGAATTTCCTTTTCTGGCCCAGCAGCTCCAACCCTACCACCTACCCTGTATTCCTGAAGCCTGCCTCCTATGCCCAGCCCAGCCAGGACCACCTTTTCAGCATCCCCTTCTCATCTGACGGCTGGCGTGCAGTTTCCTTTGCTCCACGCCTGGATGCAGATAAAATTAATTCATTCCCACAGAGTATCCCAGCATGAGGTCCTCTCACCTCCCTGCTGCCCAGGGATGTAAGTCAGTGATTTCCACAAGGAGGCCCTGATGCTAATTCTTCCCCCAATATATATAAATATACAGGTGCTTCCAGGAACTGTAAATATGAATCTACTTTAGTCTTTTAGAGCTACTGTGGAATTGAATAATCATAAAAGATACTACTTTCATGGAGATTTATGCCCTGCATTCCCCCCCCCCCCCGCCTCCAGTTCTCAACCGATAAAAAAGCCATATTTTACCAAAATATATCTCCCATCAGTGGGTCTGGAACACCTCAATAACTGACTATATTTATTGGGAAATGATTCACATTAATTTCAGGCATCATCCTAATATTATATTTATGACAGACCGTTTGAGCATCGACAAGCACCCTCGCCTCATTCCTGGCATACATTCTCTGTTTCTGCAAATACATATTGTAAACACTGCCTGGAGAGATAGAATCATAAAACTAAAACAGGTTATCTTTGGAAAATCTGTTAATTCTAATCAAATAAGACAAGCACTCACCTGATTTTTGAGAAGCTGAGAGGCTTTGCCCAAGGAATTTGGGAGTATTTGTCTTGGAACTTTCTTATTCCAACCCCGCTCCCCCCCCTCCCCACACATACACACATACACTCTGAGATGTGATGAGACTTTTTCATGCTGTGGAGACCCTCACAGTGATCCAGTCTTGACTGACAAATCCTGCCAAGTGAATAGTTGCTCAGTGTGCAGAAGGGGAAACTAAAGGGAGGCCAGGGACAGGATAAGATGGGGGCGAGTTTGCTCAGTGAATCCATTTTATGTGGTCTGATGCAGCAAGTACAGGGGAAAGACCCAGTGAGAGGAAATGCAGAACGCCCTGAGCATGGACCCAGAGAGAGGAAATGCAGAACGTCCTGAGAATACTGTTCCTTTGGACAAGCCAGAAGAAGAGAGATGAGCAGGGGCTGTTTTCTGATGCTGGGAGGGAAAGGTGCAAGAGTTTATAAGAATGGAGATCTAATATTTCATCTTTAATTATGTGTGCAGTGGGATGTACCTCCCCACACTCACACCATTGCAGCTGTCATGTTCGGTAAAGACCACAATCCAGGACAACCTTCCTCCAGTGGGAGATGTTCTGGAGAAACGGGGCAAAAGGCTTTGTTTACTTTGGGTTGCTATAGTCTAAGGCAGCTGTTTTCCACCTGCCCACCATTCATTCTGGCATCTGTGAACAGCACCCCTTCCTCATCTCTATCTAAGCACTCAAGTGAAGTCCATCTCAACCCTAGGCTCCAAGGATGAATGAGCACATGACTTAGACCTGGTCTGTAAGAGCATTGTATCCTTTTAGACTCAGTGTTTGGTTCCTGTTAGCCATGTGATTCAGACCTGGCCAATCAGAGCATTCTATTCTCCTATAATGATTGGCCTCAGGTCTGGCCAAACAGAGGTTGCTATCCTTCTGGTTATAGCAGTTGCTTCCAGGATTGACACATGACCTAGGACTGGCTAATGAGAACAACTCACCTCCCCATCCCCAGAGGTTGGTACATGAAAGCCAGGCTGAAAAAATGCTGCTCCAGAATTTGTGCTGGAACCTTAGAGAAGAAAAAGTGAAGCCCTCTTTAGATGGGGACTTTTAAGGAATAGGATGTAAGCTTGAATGCCTAGCAGCCATTTTGCCACCATGAGGAAGAACCTGCTTGAGAATAAAGCTCATAGAGGAGGCTCTGGCCAGGTAGCTCAGTTGGTGAGAACATAATCCTGATACATCAGAGTTGCAGGTTGGATCCCTGGTCAGGGCATATACAAGAATCAACCAATGAATGAATAAGTAAGTGGAACCAAAAAAAAAAAAAAATCAATGTTTCTCTCTCTAAAAGACCATAGAGGAAACAGAGTGGAGAGATAAGGAAAGCTGCATTCCTAATAACAATAATTCTAATACTAATAATATCTGACTCTTATATTGTGCTTACCATTTTCAAATTCTACTCTAGAGCTATACCTTTAATGGTTCATTTGGCCCTCCTAACAACCCTAGGATCCTGGTACTTTTATTCCTTCCATTTCACAGATGAGGACATGGAGGCAGAGAAGTCACTTAGTAAATAGTAGAACCAGAATTCAAATCCAAGTAATCTGGCTCCAGAGTCCTTGTTTATAACAACTATGTATCACTCAACAAACAATTATTGAGCACCTACTGTGTGCCAGCTTCTGTGGAGACATGAAGATGATTCATCTCTGATCCCCAGTCTCCAGGAGCTTAGGGTCTAGGAGAGGGGTCCAGAAAGCCGGCAGCCTCGCCTATGGAGTGTGACCAAGTGCGACTATAGTAGCCACTCTCAGCTTGTGACTGCTGAATACCGCCTGCTTCGATTTGCAAAGAAACTCATTCTCTTCAGGAGAGCAACTCTAGCCCTAACAGGCCTTCAAAAATGTCAGGGGTATTTTTAGCCCAGAGAGTTGGTGCATCCAGTGGCAGATTGGAGAAATGAGGCTGTGCTCTGGGGAAATGAAATGTGAAGCCACAAGAAACTCTATTTCAGGAGAGGGGTTGGGCTCAGGGGAGACTTGGGGGCTTCAGGGAGACATGAGGGAAGAAGCCAGGCTGCTAAGCATTTGGAACTGGAGAGGGGTGGCGCACTCAGAGGGATGGACGGTGACACTGTCCAGTCCAGGCCAGCGATGGTTGCTCTCACCTGATGACTGCAGCACCATCTGTCAGGTGTCTTGCTGTGATGCCCACCCTCCCTCCCCCGCCCCTAGTCCATTCTCCACTGGCAGCCACCAGTGCCAAGAGAATGAAAAACAGGGACTCAAGTATTTGTATATACATGTTCATATGAATACTATTCACAATAGCCAACAAGTGGAAAAAAACCAAATGTCCATCAACAGGTGAATGGATAAATCAGTTGTAGTCTATCCAAACAATGAAATATTATTCAGCCCTAAGAAGGAATGATAGATGCTACACCATGGATGAAACTTGAAAACATTATGTGAGTGATTGAAGGTAGGCACAAAAGGCCACATATTGTATGATTCCATGTATATGAGATATCCAGAATAGATGAATCTATAGAGACAGGAAGGTGATTGGTGTTTGCCAGGAGCTGCGGTGAGGAGGAAATGGGGAGTGGCTGCTAAGTATGGATTTCCATTTGAGGTGATGAAAATATTCTGGAACTAGATAGAGGTAGTTGCACAACATTATAAATGTACTAAATGATACTGATGTTTACTTTAAAAATATTTTTAAAATTGATTTTTAGAGAGAATGGGAGAGGGAAAGAGAAAGAAACATCTATCGGCTGTGATCCTGGATTAGATCCTGGACTGGAAAAATAATCATTGTGAAATCAATTTTAGGTCAATCAGTGAATTTTGAACATGGAATCTAAAATTCAGATTTTAGAACTGTATCAATATTAAGTTTCCTGAATGTGGTAATTGCACAATAATTACATAAGGAAATAACCTTATTTTTAGGAGCTACACACTGAACTGTGGGAGTAAAGGATCATGGTAGTGACTGCATTAACTCACAAATGGTTTTGGGGGCCATATATATTACACACACACACACATATATATATACATATATACAGAGAGAGAAATTAAGCAAATGTGGCAAAATGTCACCATTTGGCAAGTCTGGAGAAGTTCAGGGAATTTGTTGCACTCTTCTTGCAACTCTTGTGTTACTTTTTTTTTTTTTCCCAAATAAAAAGTTTTGAAAAATGTCCATCTGCAGAGAGTAAAAGCAGCTCACATTCCACCTAGGGAGGGGCTTACACTTTGGGAAACACTACTTGGTGCAATTTCTCCATCACTCTTCCTTTCCCTTTCTTAGTTCTTAACCTCACAGCTCAGTCTCTCCTGAGGAGGCCCTATCTACGCATTTCCCTCTTAGATTCAGGTCCCACATTTGCATATTAAAGGTTCTGAAAATTCCTGCAGCCACAAAAATGTTGAATGCTTTTTGTTGGGGTGAGGGGCTATTGTTTTTGAGCCCCTACTATGTCCCTGGTACACTGAGAGCCCGAGGAGATGGATGCTGCCATTACACCCATTTCACAGTTGAAGGAACTGAGGCTCAAAGAGGCAAAGTCACATATCCTAAGGTTACTGGGAAGATGAAGAACAGGAATTCCATACCTCCCTTAGTTACCATGATATACCTGCTTGGGGAGCCACAGCTCAATTATTGGAGAGAACTTAGTGGCTGAGAGCAGGGATTTTAGATTCAAATTCCAGCTCTGCCACTTGCTAGCTTTGTGATCTGGAACATCACTTATCTGCACCATGGGGGTGGTGACAATTAAATGAATCAGTACAAGGAAAGCACTTAGAGCAGTGTCTGACACAATGCCTGGGAGAAATGGAGACGCAGAGAGATGAAGTGACTTGGCCAAGGACACACAGGAAGTTTCAGGCTTAGGGATTGAACTCAGGCCTGGTAGACCCAGAGACCCAGCTATGATGCTGTGTCCTGCTGACCCTGAGCTCTGGGTTGAATTCACCTTCTGGTTCTGGTCCCATTTGCCCCTGTATCACAGCTCCCTTCCTGTTTCCCTGCCCTAGTCAAGGCCTATACCCGTTTTCCTATTCTGAGGTGGCTCCAGTCAACCCTCATGAGGACAGGAGACATTGCTCTGAGCCCCTTGCTTGAATCTCCAGTTCGCATTCCACACCCAGCCTCCCTGGGGAAGCTGAGTGCATCTTCCCTGCCACCAAAGGAATCCAAACTGCCGCTGCAGCCAGCTCGTCCACTCGAAACCCATGGGTTACCAGGTTGTCCCTCAGGCTCACCCACCTGCTAAATGAAGGACCACACTAAAGCCAGCATGGGAGATATTTATTCAGCAAAGAGAGTAAAACAACAAGAACAATGAAAACAACAGGGTCAGAATCCATTTCAGCCTAACCGATATTTTACACAATTGGATACGTTTGACTAAACTAATACATATGTATGGGGACTGGTGCATTTCCATTCAAACCAATGTAAATTACCTTTGACCAATATATTTTCCTGGAAATCAATGCATTTTAACACGAGATAATATTTATGAAATTGAATTTTTTATTGAAGCTAATGCAATTCTATTCTATTTTATGCATTTTTATTAAACTAATGCATTTTAAATTAATCCATTGTATATTAAGTACAACAGACATTGGTACTTACAGTAAAATAATATATGCCTGCTGAAATCAATACAGTTTTAAAACTGGGTGTTTTCCATTTAACTGAAGGATGTCAAGAGTATGCAGCCAGGAGTTCAGGGCATGTGAATGTGAAATTATGTCTTTTTCCCCCCAAAATCATTATCACGTAAAAGATATTGTGCCTCAGGATATGGCCAGAAGCTCTAGGAATTAGAATTAATTCACTATTATGACAGCCAACTCAATCAAACATCCTACTTGACCGACTTTTTGACCAAGTGGACTGGTGATTCTTAATCATAGGGAGTGATACAAGTCACTTGTCACTGCTAATAAAATACTGAAATTTGCAAATAATTTACCTTGAAATGAAAGCTAATATTTTGAATCAGACAGAGTCTTTCAGGAAAAGATGGTACACTCAAACTGGTATTTTGAGAAGAGTTTAATAGAGAGTATTTATTAAGGTGAGCGAGGGCACGCTTAGAAAAAGCAATGGTATAGCCCCCTGCGGCTAGTAACCAGGGGAGCTCTCACCATCTGGGTATACTGGGACCTGGAGGGAGCGGCTGGCAAAGAGAGAGAAGCTGTGGCCACCAGTGGAGAACCTCAGTCTCTTGGCAATCTCACAGAGAGGGGACTAGAGGAATAAATACCTGCCCTCTCTCCTCCCTCCTCCCTCCTGATCGCTTGTTGATACTTCCCAGTGGCCAAATCAACCAGAAGGCAGAGGACAGGGACACTGTTGCTGCAGTCCTGGGGCAGCGTAGAATAAGCTGGATGAAAGTGAAGGGTGAACTTGGGCAGACAAATAGAGGATACCAGCACACCTACTAAGTGCTTATTGCACACTAAGTGCTTTCTCAGTTAAATCTCACAACACCCTATGAGAAAGGTGCGACTATTATTCCCATTTCCAGCATGGGAAAATTGAGGCTCAGAGAGGTTAAGTGGGAGTACTAGGGCATGGGCAGCCGTTCATCCAACTTTGAGGAGGAAGGGGACAGTTTCTGGGAAAGACTTTTCTCTTGAATAGAAGAAGACAAGGTTTTCTTTAACCTCATCATACCCGCTTCCTTGCTGCTTGGAACTGTGACATGGGGACCTGCTGTCTGGACTTCTGGCAGCCATCTTGTGACTATGAAGGGAGACATCACCAACACACTGAGTAGAGTAGGGCAGAAAGAGCAAAGGAGTCTGGGTTCTTGCTGCTATTATTGAGTTCAAGCCCAGAGCCTCCTACTGATAAGCTTCCTGATAATTAACAGTAAACACTTTTTTTAAAAACTTTTATTTAGATTTATTTTATGCTGAATTTACTCCTGGGCCATAAGTTTTTGTTCAATTTCTTCTGAGATACCTTTTTCTTCTGTGCAGCCTCCTCTTCTGGTTTAGGAACAATCTTCTTTTCAGTACAGATCATCTCAGTGTGACAGGGAGAGCTCACGTATGGGTTAATCCGCCCATGAGCTCGGTAGGTTCTACGCCGCACCTTTGGGGGCTTTGTTCACCTGAATGTGCTCGATGGTGAGAGAGTCTACATCTAAACCCTTAAGGTCAGCATTGGTCTCGGCATTTTTTAGCATGTGCAGCCACCGAGCCTGGGCCACCGACCCTGTGTCCAGCCCCACTGTTTTGCCTGGGCACATGTTGCCATTGTAATGACAGAACGGCACACACTGCTTCTTTAAAGTGATGTCCTTCAGATACTTGGTGGCTTTTCGAATATGCATGCCCTTGATGGCCTGGGTAGTTTCCCGCGTGTTCTTAAAGTGAACGCGGAGATTTGAGCCTCTTGATTTGCATGATTTTGTGGGGTTTTCTGGGTCTAGCGAATAGCGAACCATCTTCAGAAGTCACCTATTGCTGCTTTGGGGAAGAGCAACAGGAAACACTTTTGTCTGTTAAAGCGATGTTGGTTGAGTTTCCTGTTACTTGTAACTAGAAGCATTCCTAACTGATACACTGTTACAGATAAATTGTTTTAATATTTAATCATGAACATACTATATATTTGTGAAAAACAAAAAAATCAAATAACTTTTTAACCACTCCCTCATCCAACTTCACTAAATTGGTCAAGGACATTTTTCCCCCCTTCAGGACAAAAACCAGATGTGCATGACTTTGAAGGCTGAATTCACAGACCTATTTTATTAGTTTTTTTTATACGATGTTTTTTCGTTATGCACATTTAGCTGGCAGAACAGCTCGAGCTTGTGCATTTCTGTATTCCCTCTTGTTGAGAAGCCCATTTGCAGCTCTCATAGGGCACAACACTGCTCTTGTTGCATTTCCTGTGAGAGAACCTTAAAAACCTGCTCTCTCCCACCTCCATCCGCTCCGAGTCTGTTCAGGGAAACTTCCAGGATTCCCAGTTCCAACCACAGAACTCCAGAAGCCTTGAGGGAGCTCATGGCATTTCCCTAGAACTCTCAGTTGACAACAAGCATCTTCCTTCTATGAGAGAATTTTGTTCCTAATTTTCATTCGCTCCTTCCTCTGAATATAAACTCAGAAGATTCTGGGGCCTCAAGGGCGTGAGAAATTTACTCCTTTCTCAAAGATTTACAGTGATGAGATTCCTTAATTTCACCCATTGCTTTGGGTCTGCTGGGCCTCAGTTTTCTTAACTGGAAAATGGGAGTGATGCTAGGACTTACCTCATAGGATTGTGGAGGGAGAGGAGTTAAAACATGTGGAGTGACTGGACAGACTGAAGCTCAATATCTCTAGGCTCTTATGAATAGCGAAAGTACTAGCATTATTATCTCTTTGAGAGTCTTACTGTAGCCATCCACATTACAGTCAACTTCCTCAGTGCTATCTGTCTTTATCATGGAGAAATCTAAGTCATTAGGATATCTAAACTTGAATGAGTATTTTATGAATTTATCCATAGCACTGAGTTATTGGGAGTTAAGAGCTTGGGTGTTAAAATCAGAGAAACCCGGGTTCAAATCCGACCACCAATTTCCAGCTGTGTGATCTTAGGCAAATCACTCTGCCTCTCTGCTTCCTCATTTAGACAATGAGACTAATAATGGCTGCCTCATGGACTGGCTCGAGGAATTAATGAGGTTATATATGGAAAGTTCTGAACACAGGGCTCTTAAGAGCATCTGCCATCTCTCTTTATAGCTAGCTGTCTTTTTTTTATTCTCTCTCTCTCTCTCTCTCAGTGTGCACAGAAATAAGTATGGAGAGATAGATGCAAAGCTCTATGGTCTACATGCTATTCTGTCTCCAGAGACAGATGGAGAAAGGAGGAAAGTACAAAGAGGTTATTGGTTGAGTTGGAAATACCTTTTTTAAAAAAAATAAAAGTGATCTCAATGTTTATAGAAAAGATAGAAGGGTTTCGTTATTAGTATTTTAATATTGTTTCTAGATTCCAAACTCTTTGTGGGTTAAGACCGAGTTAATGAACCTTAGTGTTCTGCACAGGGCTTGCTTGGTACAGAGCAAATGCCCAATCAATGCTTATTGCTCTAAATTAATCTCTGCATTAGTCTGCTCAGGCTGCCATAACAAAAACAAACAAACAAACAAACAAACAACAACAAACACACACAAAAACAACATATATTTATTTATGGCTTAAATAACATACATTTATTTTCCCACACATCTGGAGGCTAAGTCCAAGATCAGGGTGCCATGATGTTCAGGATCTGGTGGGGGCTCTTTTCCTAGCTTGGAGAGAGAGAGATTGATAGAGAGGTCTGGTATTCCTTCTTATAAGAGCACTAATCCTGTCATGGAGGTTCCACCCTCATGACCTCATCTAAACCTAATTATCTCCCAAACTCAACCATTCCCAATACTAGCACATTAGGAGTTAGAGCTTCAACATATGAATTGGGGGTGGGGGACACAGTTCAGTCCAGAGCAGCCCCCTTTGCAGCTTCAGCTGCAAAGTAGATCAAACCTCAAGGGGAGAAGAGTACATAATCCTTGGAAGAGGAGGATGGGGAGTGAAATGGAGTTTAGCGTGGGCATTACAGGCCACCCACCCCTCTTGGCTCTCACTAGTGGTATAATGGTGAAGAGTTCAGGATCTGGAGTTCATGGCTTGGCTCCATTGCTGTAACACCTTGGGCAACTGTCTTACCCTCTCTGGGTGTAAATTTCTCTACTCGTAAAATTAGGACCATAGGAAATAGTGCTGCATTTGCCTGTATACCATTCCCCTTCCTTGTTTTCCAAGAAAGCAGCCTCTTGGTTTCCTTTTGGCTAGCTTATGCCCTTGTGGCTTTGCCCCCCATCACCACCCTGCCCCAGCTATAGAATTGGGTTGCAATCTAGGCCTGGTCTTAGCAGAGTCAGGGGGATTGGTTCTTGCATATGCATATGATCTGACCTGGACCAATGAGAGTCTTACCCAGGATTTCTGATGGGATCTTTTGGAAGAGGCTCTCTTTTCTTGGAGGATGTTAAGGGAGGATGGAAGTATGGACTCTGGCAGCTATCTTTGTGACCCAGAGGAGAGAAGCCTGGCTGAGAATGAAACCAACACGAAGAAGTCAGAGCTTAGAGAAGGGATCCATAATTAAACTTTCCAGTTAAATAAGCAAATGAACTATTTTTTACTTAAGCCAGTTTGAGTTATGTTTCTGATCATTACAACCAGAAGCATGTGACTAATTCAAATGGATTGGATAGAACTGTTGAAATTAAACAGATAACCAGATATTTCTCCAGCAAAATGGTTTTATTCAAGAACAAAAAAGCAGTGCATTAGATATGCATTCTAATGCCAAACCAGGCGTATAAGTCCACAGAAACAGAGGAGAGGACCTCTCTTTTATGAACTTGGAAGGAGCTGTTGTAAATGAAGAATCTGTTCCAGGAAACGGAAGTTTCAAAGTATAGTGAATTCTCATTGGCTGAGTTATGGCAGTCTCCCATTGGCTGAACTGTTACTGTGTAAAGGGGAATTTTCCTTTCTCCCATTTAGGTAGTGAAGTAGTGTTACGTCCTGTGGGAGACACAAAGTATGGTCTCTTCCTGTTGGGGGTCAGTAGTGTGTACTGAGGGGCCTATAGGTCAGAGTTCTCTTCTAGCCTCCCACCTCCATCTTAAAGGAGGTTTATATTTATTAATTTTCTCAGATCTACCTCAGTGTTTCTCACCTGGGCAGATGCCATCAGATTCTCTTGGGTGGGAAGTTCTGCACCATATTTGCCTGCAGCCGTGAAGAGCTGCACACATTAGGATGTGTCTACATCAGCACTGGTGACTAACCAAGGACTTATACTGCTCTGGACCCTCACGACACTTCTGTGAGGTGGCTGAGCAGCTGTTCTTATCTTATGGAGGAGAACAATGGCGCTGGCTGAGCAGACTTTTTCATCTTCCTGCTTCCATTTTGCTCGGTGTCAGTGCCACCTCTACCCCACACAGAGACGCTTGTTTGGCGCGGGGGGGGGGGGGGGGGGGGAGGGGGGAGCCCTCCCCCCCGCAGCTGAACCCACTCCCTCCAGTCAGAATTACCCTCCACCAGTCCAATGGGCATGTGACTCCATTCTGGCCAATGAGATGCAAGATCAAATCTTCTGGGCGGGGCTTCTGGGAGAAGTCTCTTGAGCCTCAGTAGGAAACTTCCTGCGAGCTTCATGCTGCCGGAAACACCGCGTGCGCCATCTTGCTTTGCTCTGAAGTGGAAACTGTGGACGAAGCTTCGAGCAGGGACATGGAAGGTGCCGGCATCTGGACTGGAACCCCTGAATCACCCATCTGGAGCTCTACTCCACCTCAGCACTCCCCGGTATGTGAGGCAATATTGTCTCTTTCTTTCCACCAATTTTGAGTAATACATTCCCATTTTATAGATGAAAGAATTTCAGAGCAGGGAAGCAGCTTCCTCTGATCCATGTATTATTGTCAGGATTATTTTGGTTGCAGTGACAGAAATCTAACTCAAACAGCTTAGAAAAGAAAAAGGCATTTATAGACTCAAGTACATTCAGACTGTGGGAACAGACAAATGTCCTTCAGCTGGTGAATGGATAAACCGAGGGACGGTGTATTATTATTAGTCAGCAATACAAAGAAAAAAATTACAGCTATGCCAACAACATGGATGAACCTCAAATGCATGATTCTAAGTGAAATGTCAGACTCAGAAAGGCTGCATACTGTGTGATTTCATTTCCGTGACATTCTGGAAAAGGCAAAATTTTACAAACAAAAAACAGATCAGTGGTTGCCAAGAGATTGAGGGGCCGCAGGGGGAGGCAAGGGAGCAGACGGCAAAGGAGAATGGGGGATTTGGAGCTCGGATAGAACTGTTCTGAATCTTGGATTCTTCTGGATCTTGGTTGTGATGATAGTTAAGCAACTGTATGTGTTTGTCAGTACTCACAGAACCACACAGTAAAAAGGGTAAATTTTACTGTATGTATATTATGCTTTAAAAATAAAACTAAGCCCTAGCTGGTTTTGCTCAGTGGATAGAGCGTCGGCCTGCAGACTGAAGGGTCCTGGGTTTGAATCTGGTCAGGTTGTGGGTTCCATCCCCAATGTGGGTTGTGCAGGAGGCAGCCAGTCAGTGATTCTCTCTCATCATTGATGTTTCTATCTCTCTCTCCCTCTCTCTTCCTCTCTGAATCAATAGAAATATATTTTAAAACAAATAAAAAACAATAAGAGTGGAAGTTCTGAGGTAGGATGGGGAGTTACTCCTTAATGGGTACAAAGTTTCCATTTGTGGTGATGAAAATTTTTGGAAATAGATAGTGATGATGGTATGTATGGTTGCACAATGTTGTGACTGTAATGCCACTGAATTGCACATTTAGAAATGATTAAAGTGGCATTTTATGTTAAGTATATTTTACCACAATTTTTAAAGTAGAAGAAAAAAGAGTCCTGGGATAGATTTCAGGCATGGCTGAATCCAGGATTCTCTCCATGTCTCAGTCTCTCTTTTCCCCACCTTGGCTTTGTTCCCAGCAGGCTCCCCTGCGAATGGTGATATAGATGGCCTTGGTCAGTTCCAGGGAGATCTCCTCCCAGCTTAGCAACATGAGCAGGAGGGAAGTGCTTCTTTCCCAATAGTTCCTTAAGGTTCGATAGTTGGCTTGCCTTGGGACATGAGCTTGCCCCTCAACCAGTCACTGGGGTCAAGGAGTTGGAATGATCTCATATGCCCACTCCTGGTTCTGGGGAAAGTAGTAGATCTTCCCAACCCTCTTGGAGGAAGAGTGGAGGGGGAAGGATCTCAAAGAAAACCAAGGAGCTTTGTCAGCAGCCCCTACACCCAAGTTAAATGTTGAATGGCCCAGCCCCAGTTCTCTGCCCAACATTTATGCAGGCTGTGCCATTCTGTCCTTACATTTTCTCCAGCAAAGCCCACGTCGGTACAACATACACTCATCATCTCATCCCTGGGTTTGCATAAAAACCCACGTCCACGAAGTAGCAACTGCAATGTTTTTCAATCACACAGCAAAGATATTTAAAAATATCACCCATATGTGTTTTAAATACAGGCAAATAGCTGGCAAGGCAGCAGGCTTCACACCCGCGTGCCATTCTGAGTTATAATCTTCTCGCTTCCAGTTCTTGAAATCACACGTTGAAGGCCAGACAAGCACAGAACGTGGCTAAGGCTGTGCTTCTATCCAGAATCTTCCCAACCCCGAGCTGCCCAGCTTTCTTTTCTGGTGGAGGAAACAGATTTGATCCTGGGAAGGAATTTAAGGGCTCCTGGGCTTGAGCTGAATTATTTGTGCTCTGCTGAGAATATAGAATTGAAACTAGGAAGTTTTTAGTGAAGTTTGAGGCATTTCCAACCTCCTTCATGATACCATTTTTATCAGTCTAGCTCTCTCTTTCCCCCCTCTGCCTGCCCTTGCTTATATGTGATCTTATAACTTGAGATTCCCCATGTTTTTTTCACCTTCTAGATTTATACATTCCTTTAATGGCAAAACAATTCCCTCTGATATGAGTAATTCCAACTCTGAGTAGCTAAAGTTATAACAGATCCTATATAATAAAAGGCTAATAAGCAAATAGACCAAACAGTGGAATGACCAGTCACTATGCCATGCACTGACCACCAGTGGGCAGACACTCAATGCAGGGGCTGCTCCCTGGTGGTCAGTGTGCTCCCGCAGGGGGACCGCCACTCAGGCAGAAGCCAGGCTTGTGGGGAGCGGGCCTAAGCCAGCAGTCGGACATCCCCCGAGGGGTCCCGGACTGCAAGAGGGCACAGGCCAGGCTGAGGGGGTCCCCGCTCCAGTGCATGACTGTTGTGCACCGGGCCTCTAGTTATCTTATAAAAGAAGGGCAGAAGTAGGTGAGTCTGAGTCTGGTGTAATCAGTGGCTATGTGGCATCAGGTCTCAACCTTGCCATCCTCTGTGTGGCCTTTACCCTTAGCCTGCTTCCCTTCATGGCCCCATAATAGCTGCCCCTGCACTAGGTATCTCATCTAGGCACAGAAAAGTCCATGGAAGCACTTCAGCAGATCTTCCCTCACATCTCATTGGCTAGAACTTAGTCACATGTTCACTCCAAAGCATTAACAAGCAAGGACAATAGAAGGAGCACCAAGAAGAGGAGGAAGAAAAAGGAGGAGGAGGAAGAAAAAGAAAATGAGATAGAAGGGAAGGGGAAGAGTCACAGAGGAGGAAATTTCTGAGAAATCTCAGAGCTTTTGTAATATCTTCTTTATAATTTCTCTTGGGATTGATTCACATTTCATTTTTGCCCTCTTTATACCCTTTATACCTGGTTCTGGCCCCTTCCTGTTCCCTTTGCCTTGGTGCTTCATGGACTTGACTAAGGTGCTTTGAGTGTCACTAGTCTTGTTTCAACAGTTCTGGAATATGAAAGTTTTTATTTTCAAGTTTGTGGCAAACTTATTTGGCTACAAAATCTGCCCAGTGTCGTGCAATATTTAGACTTAAAAAGCAAAACAGAAAAACACAGCCAGGTGTCCACAGATTCAGGATTCAAACCCAATAGCGTTATACCTCCAAGTCCAGACTTCTTTACCACATACCATGCCACATCAAAACCTGACTTTACTGTCGCTGGCATCATTGTGCAGCCATTTCCCAGTGACTAATTTTTAAATAAGATGTGGTTGCCCCAGCCGGTTTGGCTCAATGGCGAGAGTCAGCCTGCGGACTGAAGAGTTCCGGGTTCGATTCCAATCAAAGGCACATCCCCGTGTTGCGGGCTTGATCTCCAGTGGGGGGCATGTGGGAGGCAGCCAATCAATGATTCTCTTTTATCATTGATGTTTCTATCTCTCTCTTCCTCTCTGAAGTCAATAAAAATATATTAATAAAATAAAATGTGGTGCACACAATTTTCTGTACCTAATCTCTCTCTTACATTTGTCTCTTGTCTGGACCACCATCTGTCCCTTTGAGCTGCGGTGACGCTTCAGCAGTGGGGCGAGGCCTTGCCAGCCAAGTTCCCTCCACATTCATGCCACTTAGCAGCCTCTAGCAGATGCAAGTTTTCTGACACAGGCTCTCATAATTAGCAGATGCTCTTTAATTAGTGTTGTTTTCATTGCAGTTGTTGCCTTCCTGAGATTATCTTAATTCTTAACTCCATAGCCCTCAGGATACACATGTTGCTTATGTGCCATTTGCCTCTCTGGGGATTAGGAGGAAGTGAGATTGTTGGGGATTCTTGTGGTGGAGGGCTTACCCTTTAAAACCAGACTAGATTCTAGGGAACTTTCCAGACTTAGCAGAGACTGGGAGGTTAGAGCTGATAGAACAGCTCAGTAGAGTAGGGAATGGGAGAAATCCAGCCTGCCTGGATTTTAATCTACTTTCTGGCTCTGTGAGCCTGGGCAGATTACATCATCTCTGTGCCTCGTCTGTAAAATGGGAGTACTAATAATGCCTATTTTGTGGGGTTGTTGTGATGTTAAATGAGATAATTATTAGTGCTTAGAACAATGATTAAGTTATAATTAATTATAATTATATTGGTCACCTGAGAGTCATCTATCACCCACACCTCCAAGAATCACTTGGATCCCTGGGCGAACAACACTGAAAAAAGTTAGCATTTGTAGAGTGCTTGTTGATGTTGGGCTCTTTGCATGCATCATCTCATTTAATTCTCACCCCAACACTGAGGTCCCATTGTACAGAGGGGGTTCAGAGAGGTAGAATGACTTGCCCAAGGTCACATTTTAAAAGTGGCAGAGCAAGGAGTTGAATCTGAATTTAAATTGGCTTTCTTTCATTCCAGCCATGCTTCTTGTCGCTCCTTAAACAGAGAGTAACTGGCTTGGCTTTCATAATGTTGTTTGTTTCTTCCAACTACCCCGTTTGGGGCTTTATCCCATTTTACAATTGATGAAACAAGTTCAGGGGTGTGGAGTGACTTACCCAAGGACACATACCTAGGAAGGGGAGAGCCAGGATCTGCATCCTCATTTGAACCCGCCTCTGATTTCAGACTCATTCTAGGCTCTCAATCCCTGAGATACATAGCAATTGATTTTGTGCTTCTTCCAACACCTGTTTGAGTTTTTAACCCCATTTTACAGTTGAGTATTCTGAGGCTTGGGAGAGAAGCCAGCAAGTTGCAGAGCCAGTGATTCAAACTCCTCCTCTGGACCCAATGCTCTTTTTCCCGCCTTTGGCCAGGAAATGCTGCCCAGGTAAGGGGATAGGAAGAGAAGGGAGTGCTAAAGGGATAAGGGTGCTCCAAAGTTTAGCTTTGGGTTCACTTATTGCCAGCCAATCGTGGGGCTGCCCAGAGCCCTCTACTAGCTGGGCCTCTCAGGCTTGGAGGTGTGTTGGCATATACACCAAGTGTCCACCAGGTGGTGCTTTTGCCAAAGGCCGGACTCCTGGAGATCCCAGGGACAGGCCTCACTACCCCACTCTGGGAAGGTAAAACCAGGCACACACTGTATGTATCTGCATAGTATGCTCACCCATGTGCACACACAGGCTGTACAGATCTGTGTACTAGTAAGAGCACACAGGTGTGTCCCAGAGAATCTGTTTATAGCCTGTATGCAAATGTTCATGAATACCAGGTAGGTGCATGTACTGGCATGAAGGAGTATGTGTGCATGTGCAAATGTGTATACATATGAGAGTGTGCGGAGGGGTATAGACAAAGTTTGTGAGTGTGGGTGTTTATGCATGTGTGTGCACATATGTGCAAATATGTTTGTGAGTGTGTGCAAAAGGGGGTGTATCACATAGGTAGTAGATCTGCCTAGCCTGAGGTCCTGAGGATCATTATAGAGTTTCTTTCCTAGGCTGGGCCAGATGACATCTCAGGGTCCCCAATGCCTGGCACATTTGCCAAAGACCCTGCTGGATGGCAAGGTTTGGGAGCAAGAAGGGTCATGGCAGAAGGGCTAGATTTGCTTCCTGGGTCAGGGAGTGCTTGAATTGTGGTGGGGGCACTTTGCTTCCCAGACACTGAGTTCTTTAGTCCACAGAGATTTCTGTGGTAGGAGGAATGGGGACCTAACTTTCAAAGGACAGCATCTAGAACCTTCATCTTTGACTCCTAGAGCTCTGGAGAGTATGGTTGGAAACTGCGGGTATAAGGAGTGTTGGCTCAGGGTTCTATTCTGACTCATCCCCTTACCAGCTGGGAAGTGAATTCAAAGCCCCATGGAGGAGTTAAAGGCAGGTGAGGAACAGAAGTGGGTAGCATTCAGGGTTAAGAAATTGAGCCCCGGCATCAAACCGAACAGGACTTGACCTTCAGTTCTGTTACAGGCTAGGTGACCTTGGGCAAGTCACTTACCCTCTCTCCGACCTCATTTCCTCAGCTATTAAAAGGAGGAAATGGCAGTGCTTACCTCCAAGGGCTGTTACAAGGAAGAAATTAGATAATGGGCAGAGCGTGCCCAGCTTGTGGAGAGCAGGCCATAAACTATAGCATTACCATTATTTTTTTGTCCTATGGGGTCAACTGGATCATCTTTTGGTTTTTGGAAACCAAGAGCTGAGGAATCAGAAGCTCCATGAAGGCAGAGAGTGGTAACTCGAGGACTGGTTGGCAGGGTGGCAGACACAGCCCCTGTAGGTCTAATTTGTCTGAATGGCATCTTCTAGAAGCACCTTCATTCCCTTCCCTCCTGCCCTGAGCACATGTAACAGGAAAAAATAAAGCTGGGGTCAAGGCTCTTGCAGTAGGACTACCAAACCGTACACATTTTCCCACGTAGCTTCCAAAACATGCTCAGCCATTGTTCCGTTGAGTGAACTTCGGTAAGCTAGCCTGTCTCACTGATTCTCAGTTTGCTTGTCTGTAAAATGGACATAGCCATGATCGATGTGAGATTTGAGGAGAATGTTGGTGAAGGCCCTAATGCGTAGTAGGGATCATTATGACAATGGCGGTGGCAAAATTATTGGACAGGGGCAAAAAGAAAAGTGTAAGTATTGACATTTCTTCATCTTACCAAAGGAGGAAAAGAATTATTTTTTGTTGTTGTTGTTTGGTTATCAAGTGGTATTTTGCTGACTAGATGAAATGTGAGAATCTTAGATTTGAAGAAGTAATGGGAGAGAGGGTGCAGAAATGGAGAAAGAGTGAAAAAACTGTGGAAAAGACAGAGAGAAACTTACAGTAAGCATTGAGTGAGAGAAGATGGATGAGCAGTTTGAGAGGAGAGAAATTAAAAATAGAAACTGGAGTGATTGCTTTAATGAAGGGAACTTTGGGGAAAGAAAGAAGCAAAAAGGATTTTAAGGTATTACGCCTTCCTTGCCCCTAAAGAAAATCTGTAGTAACAGTCCACTTTTTATTGAGGCTTTAAGGAGTCCAGTTATTGGAGTTTTATTTGGGTGGGTGGGTGGGAGGTGCCAGAGGACTCAGTTCTGAGAGCACAGGGAAGACCTGTGGCTATCCTTGGGGCTCACAGTGCTGGGAGCTGATGGAGGAATTGGTGCCCTAATGGGCATAAAGCGAAATGCAGCCACTCAGGCCAGATGAGTCATCTGGGAGAGATGGAGAGCTAAATGGGTCCTCTGAATTCCATGGTGGTTGTTTCTGAGGACTTAGGTCACTGTTGCATTTGCACACTCAGATGCGAAAATGAGGATGCAGAACCGAAAGGCAGGTTCTTGTCCTGGGGCCAATTTCATAGGGGCTCAGCAGGGCTGTGTGCCTGAAGAAGAGCTTTTGCCAGTGTGGATCCACGTCCTAGAAACTCTAATTAGCTAATGTTTCTAAATCTCCTGGAAGTTGTCAAGTGCCAAGAAGTGTTTCATTCCAGGGATACTATAGAAAATTCAGTCCTGGTTTTGGCTATTGATCTGGCTCTGAAAGGGTCCCTGGGCCATTACATGATCAGAACTATTAGGATGATTTTTCAATAGACAGACATGTAAAAGCAGCTTAATAAGGATATAATTTTAAGTTCAGATGTTCTGTGCTGTTGGATTAGAAAGGAAGACATTGAGTTTCTTTTCTTTAAATCCATCTCTACCTGGAGTTGATCGTTATATGTGATGTGAGGGTAGGGATCTAATTGTATTTTCCCTCCATATGGCTAGCTAGTTGGCCCAGCTAGGAAGCTTGGGAGATACGGTCTATCCTTTCCCCACTAGTTTATTATGCCAGCTGTGCCATCTCTTTGTGGGAGTCTGTTCTATATTTGCATGAATCTGCTTCTAGGCTTTTAATTTTGTCTTGTCCTCCAGCCGCACTATCTTTATTATTATTACTTTATATAATTTTATAATTATTCAAACTTTCCCTGGTTATTCTTAGCCCTTGCATTGCCATAAGAATGATAAGATGGCTTGTCATGTTATGTGAAAAATCATATTGGGATTTTGATTGGAATAGTCTTAAATTTATGGGTTAATTTTGAGAGAAAGGACATCTTCACCATGCTGTATCTTCTAGCCCATAAACATAATATCTCTCTATTTAGTAGATCTTTATAGACATCTCAAATGAATGTACCATTCTGTAGTATGTTTATCAGTCAAGGGCCCAGGAGGAAATAGGTCCACCAACCAACCAAATGAAAAGTCCTGATGATAAAAGTAGTTTGTGCTCATAAAAGAAATTAAGCCCTAGCCGGTTTGTCTCAGTGGATAGAGCGCAGGCCTGCGGACTGAAAGGTTACAGGTTCGATTCTGGTCAAGGGAACATGCCTGGTTGTGGGCTTGATTCCCCAGTAGGGGGCGTGCAGGAGGCAGCCAATCAATGATTCTCTCTCATCATTGATGTTTCTATTCCTCCCTCTCCCTTCCTCTTTGAAATCAATTAAAAATATATATATAAATAAATTAAGATGATGATGTGGAAATTACAAGAGGCCTCTAATCCTATTTTTCAGAACTATTGTTTGTTAACCATTTGATAAATAGTTTTGTTAACCATTTGATATATAGTTTTCCTTAACTTTTTCCTAAACACAACATTTTAAGCAAAGATGGGATTATTTCATAATTTCTATAACCTGCTTATGTTCGTTTTACCATACATCCTAGACATCTCTTCACCTCAACACATAGAAATAGCCCTCATCTTTCTTAACAATTGAATAATATTCTATGGTAGGTGTATTGGTCATGGTCCCAATAGGTACACTCAGCTGGGATTTTTAAATGACACTATTTACAGAGATGTATGCAGGAGAATGGTAAGGCACCCAGATGCTAGCACAAAGACGCTATTTTCACCCCAGATAGAAAGAGGTGCGGGGGAAGGAGCAGTACTTGGGACCAGGGAGAGTAGGAGGACAGCTGGACCAGTGACATCTAGTGAAGGAGAGAGAGAGCTGGGGAAGAAATACTTCAACCTCTCCGTCCTCCCATCTTATCTCCTAGCAGGATGAAACCCCACTGGAAACAAGGGAGCTTGGGAGATACAGTCTATAGAGGTCAGCTTCTGGGGGGTGGGGGCACTAACAAGCGGAGAGTGAATGAGGAGAGGGAGTCCAGGGAGAATCATCAGCATGGTATGAGTACACTACTGTTTGTTTAGCTGGTCTCTGACACAGGGAGGGAATCAGGCCAAGGGAGCTGCCCTCTTCCGTTGTTCCTCTTCAGTGAGCTTGGTCTTTGAGTGTTGGCACATGGTTAAGGCTGTAGCCCTTGCTTTCTAGGCATCTGCTTTCCACTCATTCTTCCTCCCCATCAGAGATACGGCAGGCTCAAGTGCAAAGAGCCCAATTCTTGATGTGAGTGAACCTAGGTATTAGTCAAGTTCTGCTCCTTCACAGCCATGTGACCATGAGACAGCAACTTCTGCTCTTAAGGCCTCAGTCTTTCCATTGGTATTATGGGACTGCATATCTCTGTCCTGTCCAGACCAATAATAATGATAGCTACTAGATACAGCACATTTACATAGAGGTTTACATAGATTAACTCATTTAAATCTCATCACCTTGTGCAATTATTATCACCTTTGTACATATGAGGAAAATAAGGTATAGAGGTAAAACACACACACACACATACCACCATCACCACCACCACCACCACCACCAGAAACTTATGCAAGGTCACAGGCCTTATAAGTGGCAGAGCTAGAATTCACATCTAAACAGTCTGACTCCATAATCATTCTCCTAACTACTATATTAAGCTAATAATTTATTTATAAAGCATCTAGCAGCCAGTAGGTGTTTAATAATGGTAGTGGTTGGTAGCATTGTGTCAGGTGTTTTGCACATAAGGAACTGCTGGCTTGTTCCTTGTAACCAGTTACTCCAGCCTTTGGATCTGAGGCCTAACCATGGGCCAGCCCCTGGGAGCACACCCCTGCAGGTGTTAGCCAGACACTCCCATATTCCTTACCCTTCTCCTAGGGTTATTTAATACTTACTGATAAATTTGGAGTCTAGTCTTTCTCCCTGTCTGGCAGCTGTGGTGGGCAATGCAGAGCTATGGAAGGACATTTTCTTTTGTTTCAGCTTTGATGCTGGGGATTTTGTATATCATTATGTTTGTGGCTAAGGACCTGCCATTATCTTCCTTGGGATTCTTGAACAGTTTATGAATTTCCCAAAGGATCTGGTTCTCTGTCTGCTTCTGCTTTCAGGATAGGCTGCCCAAGTTGCCCTCTGCTTTCTCTTGGTGTGGTGGGGAAGGTTAATTTTTTTATTGTAATTTTTTAATACTCATCTTGACACATGAGTTTCTCTGAATCCAGAATCAACCAGGAACCCACTTAAGTTTTTGCATATCTATGTATGTATATGTATTTGTGGCAAGGAGTGTTAACATGAAAAACAGCTTTTCACAAAATGTTTAATATTTTAGTGCTTTAATTCCCAAATCCAAGGTTGGTTGATTGCTGAAAAAGCATGAATTTCCTGGCTTACCATCTTTCATTAAGGACTACCCATAATAATATCATTCCCCAGTTAACTCTGTTTAGGAGGTAAACACTTAACTGCTGAATTCATTATTGCTGAGCCTGAGATGGTAACAGATGCCTTTGGAATATAAGCCCCCACATCTAATAAGGCACAGGCTCATGAAGCTCTTGGAATATGGAGGGGAGAGATGGCTTAAATTTATTTTGTGAATAAAGCAATAAGCCACTAAGCAAAGCTAATAATGTTTCAGCCCAGACAGAAAGACATGATCATTCAGTATTTATGTAGCAACTCATTCCTCAGTGGGACTGCAAGTTCTACCATTAAAATTGTCGGAATTCTTCAGAGACCCACTGCATTAAGTCATTTAAAAATATCACAGACTAAAAACAATCTGAATTATTGGATTTTCTCACTGCTTCTCGGTAAGCATGTTTGCTGTGGCAATTTCCTGCTCGGTCAAAGGTATAGCCTATGTCAGTCAAGAAGTAGAAAAGTTCCATGCAGAATTTTTATTCAGGAGCCCAATAGTCCCTAACAAACAAAGTCAGACATATTGTATTTTTCTTTTACCTTTTTTTTTTTTTACATAACTTGATATCCAAGAACTGTTGCAAGTACAAAGAATTTTTGTATACGCTTCATCTAGAGTCCTCAAATGTTAACATTTTGCAATATTTGCTATATCATTCTCTCTATGTAGATACAATAGAAAAATGCATATTATTTCTTGTCTGAATTGTTTGAGAGTTGGTTGTAGACATGACGTCTGTCCCTTTGCCCCTAAGTACTTCATTGGGTTATCTAAAAACTAGGATATTTTGTTATATAACCACAATACAATGATCAAAACCAGGAAATTGATACAATACTATTATCTAATCTATTGACTTTAGTCTAAGTGTGCCATTGGCTCCAATTAATGCACTTTATAATAAAAGAAAATCCCAGATCATACGTTTTAATCAGTTGTTAAGTCTGTTTTGCTTCCTTTAATCTGGAATAGTTCCTAAGTCTTTCTCTGTTTCATGTGATAGTGACATTTTTAAAGACAACAGGTTGTTTATTTTATAGAATTTCCCCTCCATTTGGGTTTGTCTGGTATTTCTTCACAATTAGATTCAGATTATGCACTTTTGGTAGGAAATGCTATAGAAGTGATATTGTGTCCTCCTCGGTACATCATATCAGGAGGTACATGATGTCAATTTGTTCCATGACTTCAAAGTCAGACAAAATTAAAAATAATCTTTCATCAGAACCTAGGTTTGTTAAAAATTTCTTTGAAGGGTTTCACATTCACTCCAAATTTCCTATTACAGGTCTTTAAAAAAACAGACTCAAAGACAAGGAAGCTGCAAGATTTACAGATGCTCAGAAGAAAATGCAGCCATTAAAAAAATTGCCATGTGAGAGTTATGAAATTTCCCTAAATTCATTTTGCAGAATGGGAGCTGTAATTTAAACGTGAAGTTATCAAGAGCTGAGATAAACCACACGTCACGTGCAATTTAATCTGTCAAGGAAACAGGCCACTCAGAATTGCTAACTAGCCCTAATTCATTACATCTTATAGAACACTGTACTTTTAGTCTTACCAGTCTTTCAACTTGTGCATTAATATATTTACCCACACCTCATGGAAAATGTATGGAGATGGTAACAGAAATACTGTGTCCTTGTTTAAATCACATTACATCTTTTAAACAGCTCCAGTGATTGCTCAGAAATATCACACTTTCTTCTGAAGTATTTATGAAACAATTATTTACATTACATTAAAAACTTTAATTGCCTTGAAGCACGTGCTCCAAGATACAATATTGGAAAATCATCAAAAATATCTATCACGACTCTCTCTCCTTTACAACTCTTCTAAACTTTATCTTTTTTATAACCCTTGGTATTGATCTATTGTCCCAGACCAAGAGTGATATCAGAAGTCCAAGCTGGCTCATAAGAAGGGAATATAATTTCCATTTGCTCTGTCTATAAAAGCAAATCTTTTGACCAGAGAAAAAGAAGGGAAAATGCCCCTTTTTTTGGGTGGAGAGGTGAGGGGGGTGGGATTTGGCAGGGTAACATGCCAGAAAGGCAGGGAGTGTCCCCAGGTTGTGTGTAGGGAGGGGTAAGTTGGGTTGGTGATGGAGGAGGTTGGGAGTGTGAATTCTTGGGTGGGGGACCTCTGGCTTGTACAGGGGAAAAAGGAAAATCTAAAAGAAGAAACCTGATCAAACCTATTGTCTGAGAAACTGCAAAAAATGGGAACATCCCTCCAGCTGGGTTCAAGACCCTATCCCAAAAAGACAATCATAATAAGGATCCTTATACTGCCAAGGACCTGGAGTCCCAACTAGGTGAATGACCCCGGAGTAGTAATAACAATAGCAGAAACCTCTGTAGTTATTTAAGGATCCAGAGCCCTCACAGCAGGGCTAGGGCCCCTTCATAACAATAAGATCATAACAATTAAAGCCAACTCACTTGGAGAAAAAGCGCTCCAAAGGTTGTGGAAGAACCCCTTCATTAATTATCATAACAGTAAAAGGGCCTGCCATTTTAAAGTTGTGAGGAGCCTTATAATTGGACTCCTCCAAATAACCGGAGTCCCTATTAAAAATCACCCGAGCGACTCCTTCGGCCCCCCCACCCTCCCTTGTAAAAAGCCTTGAGCTTTGGCAAAGGAGCTGTCCCCCAATAATCATAGTTATGCGTATAATGGCGTGGACACTGCGTGCAGCTGTGGTGACATTTCCCATGACTCAGTGGCGCCCCCGGGGCAGTTCCCACCCGCCTGCTGCTCCGCTCCTGCTAGCCCGCCGGCCCCCGAGTCTCCGCGGTCCGATCCTCGGGCTGCTACCTTCGGATCCGTAGCTTAGCTTGCGGAGGAGCGACGGCAGCCTGAGGCACGTGTTGTGTGTACTCCGACTGCAAAAAAAAAAAAAAAAAAAAAAAAAAAACCATTGCAAACTATTAACTTTTTAATTTTGAGTATGCAATGCAGGGGGTAGGGGGTAGACAGTTGCTGGAAGGAGAGTAGGCGCCCCGCCCGCTGGCCTCCCGCAGCCCCCCTCCCAAACTTCCCTTTGCATTGATCAGCACGTTACGTCAGTATTGATAAGTTTGCAAAAAGCCAAAGTCAAGTGCAATCGCGCGGCACACCGACCCCGGACTTGGGGGGAGATGCAGCGAGCGCTTCGCGGGCCCGGGAGCCGGCTGCAGGCAGGGCAGCGGCGGCGCCGGCGCCTCTCGAAGAGGCTGCCTCCCCCCCACCTCTTCCCTCCCACCCCATCCTCGGCTGCCTCCCCCCGGCGGGCGCTGAGCTCCCCGCCAGGCGCGCTCCTCCCGCGCCCTCCGGGGGTCGGGAGGGGGGGGGCGCACGGCTCCCGGGTCCGGCGGCGACGACGGCGCGGCGGCGCCAAGGGGCAGCGGGTGGCAAGAGGCCGGGGGGCGTCGCGGGGTCCCGGGCGGTGGCGCGCAGAGCCCGAGCGGCCAGCGGCGGCCCCGGGGCTGGGGGGAGTCCAGCCCGGATATTGAGTGCAGCCATTGAGAAAAGCCAAACTCTTGTGTGTGTACGTCTCGAATAGCCCCCAAGATGGCCGCCAATGTGGGATCGATGTTTCAATATTGGAAGCGATTTGATCTACGGCGACTCCAGGTTAGTGTGGGCAGCGCCGGTCGCGCGGCCGTGGGGAGCCCTCGGGCGCGCCCTGGGCGCATTGGGGAGGTCTCTGGGAGGGCGGGAAGGCGCCCCGGGGCGGCGGGCGGCGGCTGCTGGGGCTCGCCTGGGCTCGCCTGCCCGCTGCCCATCGATAGGTATTAGGAATTGATCTCGCCGCTGCTCTTTGTTCGGTTCAATCATCGATTAGCCGCTTCGACCATGGAGAAGCGCTAGTGAGCCCTCTGCCCGGGGACCAAGCCGGCTGGCGAACGGCTGAGAGAGGCACGGGGAAGGCAAAGGCTTCCGTCCCGGGCTGGGGGCTACGGGCGAGACCACCGACAGCCCCCACTGCGCCGCACTTTGCGCGCCTCCCAACTTCGCGGCGCCGGGGGAGGCCGCGGAGTGCGCCGCGTGCCTGTTGGCGCCGGGCTGGGGCTGGAGCTGGGGTTGGGGTGAAGGAGGGAGGGAGCTGGTGGGCAGGGAGGAGTCGGAGAGAGGAGGAGGCAGCCGGTGTTGGTGAGGAGGAGGCTCCGCGCCCCGCCGCCGGTCGCCACCTCCGCCACCGCCGCCGCCGCCTGGCTGCGCAGTCTGGACGCGCCGCCACCGGGAGACCGCTGCTGCTGCCCCAGCCACAATCGCAGGACTGGCCGCCTGCTTCGGCAGATCTCTCTACTCGGGCCGGGTTCTCGGGGTTCGTCTTTGCTTCTTGCCTTTATCCCCCCCCCCCCCCTTGTCAAGTCTACATGGGGACGGGCGGTGGAGATGGGCCCGGGGCGCGCTCAAGTTTGCGCTCGTGCCTCGGGGGCCGTGGAGAGCCTGGAGCGCCGCAGAGCAGGTGACTCCCGCCTCTCGGGCCCTTGGGAACTTTTAAATGGGAGATACCCTCGCTGTCTTCTGCCTCCTGTTTTTCCCCCTCACTTTTCTCCTCCCGGCTCCTTCCCTGGTGACTCCATCCCAAACCCCAACACTTTATCCCTTCTTCACCTCTCCCTGGGAGTCTCCCCCAGATTTGGGAGTGTTCTCTGCTGACGGACCCTCTTAGGAGGTGGGGCTGGCGGTGGGATCTCAGAGAATACCAGCTCCAGCCATTATTCTTTCCTAGGTGCCCCAGGCCGCTCTGGATAAGCCCCCAAATCCTGGTGTCTCAAAAAGCCTAGGCAGACACAGTGGGAACAAGGAGCAGGGATATGGTGCTGATAACAGGCGATTACAGCATCCTGCCTTGGCCTTGACATTCTTGGAAAAAGCGAAAAAGCGACAGCATCAGTCTGGAGATAAAAAGGGACCCACTTAAAAAAAATCTGCAGACAAATCTCTTTAAGTTTCTTCTGCTGATAAGTGGTTCCAGTATTCCCTTCCCCCTGGCCTAAGTCTTCCTCCCTAACTCCGCCCCCCCCCCCCCCCCGCAACTCCCTGCTTATCCCCCTCCCCCAAAGCCATTGAGCTGGAGAGAAAATCGGGGCACTCAGGCATGCAGTTAATAACTGCAAGTGCCTTGCAATTCCAAGTCCTCACTTGAGTTGGGGCTCAGTTTCGTGGCCAGCTGCGGGCAGGGATGTGAGCTATGCTTGTTGGTTTAAATGATGCTAAAGTGGCCTCTCTGGAAGAGTGTGGTGTGTGTGTGTGGGAGAGAGAAAGAGAGAGAGTTGGGCAGCCACATTGAGCTTGGCACGAAGGCCAGTGGTAATCGTATTCCCTGCTAATGTTTGTAAATGAGACCCGGGCATGGCTGGGGGACAGCGTCTTTATTTATGATTGATGTTCTGTAACATAAGGAATGACAAGAACGTGGCAGACAAGAGGAGAAGAACCAGAAGGGCTGGCGAAAGCCCTTTGCAGGGTCCTATTGTTATTCTGAGCTGGAGAAAATTTCTGCAGCGAGATTTACAGCGCTGGTATTTGCTCCCGGTTGGCTGGAATGTCAGTTAACACAATTTTCATTAGATAACTCGTTTTCAATCTGGGGAGCTCAACCTGCAGCGGGGAGGGCTGGGTGCTGAGGGGTGGGAGCAGCTCCCAGGGGCTGATTTCTGAGCTGCGGTGGGGGGAGGGTTTAGACCTTACTCTCTTCCTTCTCTGGCTCAGGGGTCTTTTGTGGAGCTGTTGAGGTCACCCAAATCTTGATTTCAGTTGGACTCTCATTGATTTGGGAACCTTTGTTAGGATTTTAGAAGATGCTGAGGTGGAAAAGCAGATTTGAACTGGAAAGTATGAAGGTGGTAGGGTCTTGTTCAGGTGATGGGGAACTGGGGCTGTAAGACTTGTCTTCTGACAAGGTGTATGGGCGGGAGTGTTCATCAAGACAATGGCCGGTGTGTTTGGCACAAAAGGAAAAGGCTCTAGGAAAAGACGATAAGCTCATTTACATGGATATTAAGTGGGGAGGGGGGCCCCTGTGGGAGTTTGAATGGCTGTACACTTCTAGAGAGCAGAGAAATAAATGTGGCAGCGTGGCTGTGTGCAAACATATAGGCCCTCACATCTGCCATCGTCCCCATTCTGATCCTGAAATGTTCAGTTGTTCCCCTACACAACAGGCCTGCAGCTTCCCCCCTTATTCTCACTGATGGCATTTTTGTTGGAACGGATTATGAACCTAAGCACTTTTGCTTAGGATCATCTCTTGTGCATAATGCTAATGACTCCTACGCCGCACTTTTATTTTCATTTTTTCCCCTTTCTACTTTCCTCTTATAGGGGAGATAACTAGGAAAGAATAGGTCTGGCTCATTCTGAGATCCAGGTAGGAGAGACAGGCCCACACCCCAGGCCCTGCACAGGCTGAAAGCTTTGGGCATGCTCATCACCAGGCCCAACTGCTTGTGAGTGTGAGGAGGTGCTTGGTTTCAATTCTTGGTTCAGGTTGAGTGGTTTCAGGCAGCCTGGTTGCTGAGTGTTAAAGTGGCGGAGGCAGCAAAGGCAGCCAGTGTCCCCAGGCCAGACCATGCTGCTGACGCCATCCCAATCCCAGCAAGAAAGGTGACCTTGTACTACCCCCGTGTACAGCCCTCCGGAAGTATATATTTTTCAAATATGGAAGCAGTCCAGTTATTATTTCTTCCAGTGCTGTCTCTGAGCACAACAGGGATATTTTCCTAGGGTGGAAGTCAGTCAAAAGTCTTAATGACTTGTGGGCTGGTGATGGTAAAGATCCTCTGATATGTGGCACCCTGTTCCAGGACCCCTGAAACTGCTTCCCCTCTTCCTTCTTTTTGCTGTGCTGCTAACAGTGCAGGAAATGAGGAGAAATAAAATTCCATCCCAAAGATAATGCTGGACATATTTCATTTGGTTATAAGATTGCTTTATGATGAACATTACTAACGCAGTATTTTTTTATAGCTTTTCTGTGTATAATCGTCGTAACTGGATTCACACCTTTATGACTTTCTGCTCTACTTTGCCACTTTTTTTTTAAAGGTGTGCTGGGTCCAATCTCTTTTTCTCCTCCAAGAAGGTTAAGCTAATAAGAGTTGAGGGTATCCAGTCCAAGTGAGGGCGCCCAATCCAAATGCATATCTGTTTCTTGGGAGAAAATGTTGGTGGGAAGGATCACATGGTGTGAGTTTTGGAGGAAGAGGCAAATTCTGCTTGAGGTGTGAGCATTTAGGGAGAAAGATCGACAGGGCTGGACTTCTGTAAGGAGTTTGGAGAAACTTCTGGGAAGGCTCAATTTCTTGGCACACAGGAATTGGGGCTTGATGGAATGTTTTTCCCTGCTCAAAGTTTAGCAAAGAGCGTGGATGTGATTAAAATATTATAACCTTATGATATTCTGAAGTGCATAAATTTTACATATCAGCCACAGAGAGTTTAGACATCCATTAGAGCCTCTGACAGCTTGACTTATCTAAATGTGCTATCATTTAACAATGTGTCAAAATTCCTCTTTCTGTAGATGACAGCAGTAAATAAGCTATCAGCCTTGTTGGCGGAATCCTAACTTTGGAAACTTCGCTGCCGTAATAGAATCACTGCCAGGGCAGAGAGCATGAGCAGACTGGGCTTGGGCTTGGTGTGGTCCTGGCCCATGAGACTGGTTGGCATTAGGTGAGGGCTGCGGGAGCGGGAAGACAAGGAGAGGTGGGGAGATGGGGTGAGGGGAGATTTCTAGCAGTAGCTCTGTGAATAAAAAAACCAAAGAATTGGCCAGTCCCCTAGACGCTTACAGGTCTAATCAGTGGGTGACCCCATTCCATCTGCCTCTCCAATTCATCAGAACCCTATGGGCCTTTTCTGCAGAAGGAGCTAGAAACGTGTTGAATTTTTATTTAAAGAACCCAGCAGTCTTTTCTGGGCATCCCAAAATTCTGGTTTCTCAACTCTGCAGACATTACTTCCAAAGGTGGGTTCTTTCTTTGAGTGCCAAAAGAAAACGAGCAACATCTCATCCCCGACTGCCTTTGCTGTTGGAGGTCTCCAAGTTTCTTTTATTAATACCTGAATTCACTGTAGAAAATTAAGAAACCACAGGTAGCATTTCGGTGGGTTATTTTATTTTATTTTTAAATATATCTTTATTGATTTTAGAGAGGAAGGGAGAGAGAGATAGAAACATCAGTGATGAAAGAGAATTATTGATCAGCAACCCAGGCCTGTGCCCTTGACCGGAATTGAATCTGGGATTGTTTAGTCCACAGGTCGACGCTCTATCCACTGAGCCAAACTGGCTCGGGCTCGGTGTGTTATTTTCGGTGGTGTGCTATTTTGACTAGGAACAGCTTTTCTGATGGTGGTAGTGATTTTCTCTCTCTTTCTCTCTTTCTTTCTCCTTCCTTTCTTCCCTCCCTCTGTCTTTTTCTTTCTCTCCTTTTTAATTTATCTTCCTCATTCTCCTCCTCCTCCTTCTTTGCTTCCGCTTCCTCCTCCTTTTCTCCTATTAAAAAAAGGATTTTGTCTTCAAACTTGACATTGTTGTAGTAACCTTTCAGCACCTGGGATTTCAAATGTGAACACCTTGGCTGGTGCTAAATTTGGTCCTGGATGATGGTAGATGTGGCCATCCAGAAAATGTGGTTTTCTCTGCTGCTGTCTAAAAGTGCTGAATTTCTGGCAGCTTTCCGGTTATCTAATTCAGTGGTCGAGCCTGGCAGAGCAGAGCATGGGAAGAGGACCTGGGTGATGCCCTGCCTTTGTCCCTGGTTTTGGAATGCAGGGTCCAGTCTTCTGTTTTATTGTTCTTTCTGGGGCAAGCTCTTTATTTATGACAAAAGTCAGGGAAGGTGGAGGTAACTGGCAGAGGGCAAGGGTCTCAAGACCTCTAAGTCTGTGTGCCTCTAGCACTTCTGCATGATCACCCAACATCCCAAGTCTCCCATTTCGTAATCCATCACACAGGCCAGCTGTGCCCATTTGGTCTGCCAAGTTGGGTTATTATAAAGGTGCTGACATACTTTGTGTGCCAGTTACAGGCATTGTCTTCTAATGATCTTGGGGCCTATTGTGGTGGTGGTGGGGTGTGACTGACATTTTAAGCAAATTTTTGAGCTAAGAAATCATGTCTAGGTTGGAGTTATTTGGTTTCTAGTCTTGATGAGTCCTTCACAAAATGGTTTGTAATGTTTTATAGGATATGGACAATATATTCCTATCATGCTTAGATTAAAATCTAAAGTCCTTTCCCCTGATTTCCATGCTCCTCATGATCTGTCCCCTTGTTATCTCTCTGGCTTCATCTCCAGCCTTTCCCCCTTACTGATTCTGCTCCAGTCACAATGACCTTCTTTTTGTCCCTCAAACATATCAAGTACTTTTCTACCTCAGGACCTTTGCACTTGCAGTTCCCTTTCTCTCCAGACCTTCCTATGTTGACTCCTTCATTTTATTCAATTTCAGCCCAAATATCGAGACCACTTAGCCTAAGGAAGGGTAAAGAAGCTTCCACAACTCTTTTGTCCCTTTAATGTGCAAGTGTGCTCCCACATCACTAAGGACACTTTCCCCTGAGGGTTTTAACCTCGGAGCCTTCTCTGGGTGCTGCATCTCTCTAGACACTCTAGGATACCGTCTAAGCCAACCCTAAGGGGTAGCAAACTTTTTCTATAAAGAGTTATAATAATATACTTTAGGCTTCGCAGGCTATGTGGTCTCTTTTGCAAGTACGCCATTCTGCCACTGTCGCATGAAATAGCCATAGACTATAAGAATGAATAGATGTGGCTGTATTCCAATAAAACTTTATTTTTTAAAAAAGGCATAGGGCCAGATTTGGTGTGAGGGCCATCTTTTGCTGACCCAAGTCTACTATGTGATAGTTGCTAGATAGATTGTGTCATGGCTGAAGTTTTTAAATATATATTTATTGATTTCAGAGAGAAAGGGAGAGGGAGAGAGAGAAACATCTATGATGAGAGAGAATCATTGATCACCTCCTGCACGTCCCCCATTGGAGATCGAGCCTCCTGCATGCCCCCCACTGGGGATTGAGCCTGCAACCTGGGCATGTGCCCTGGCCTGGAATCGAACCGTGACCTCCTGGTTCATAGGTGGATGCTCAACCACTGAGCCATGCCAGCTGGGCAATTTTTCCTTTTCAGTTAAGAGTATTAAGGTGGATTGAACTTAGTTCTTGGAATTTGTTTTTTACTCTTTACCTCAGGAGGGAAATACCATGAACCTTCCTGGCTTCCAACCCTGGCTTCCAATCCTAGACCTATCCAAAGTCACATACTAGCTATGTGACTTTGGATAGGTCACTTACCCTCTCTGAGCCTTGCTTTCCTTGTCTTTAAATGGGACTAACATCTTTTAGGTTGTTCTTGAAGATTAAAGCACCTTGAACATAAAAGTGCTTAGCACAGTGCCAGGCACACAGTTACTGTTCTATAAGCTCTTCTTATTGTGGTTGGCATTTTTAGAGCGTGAGAGAGGGGTGAGTAAACCAAATAAACAGCAGCTTCTGGAACTAGCTGGCCTTGCAGGCTGTTTCAGAGCTTTCTAGGCATGTTTTCTCTTATTCCATTGGGGCTTACTATATTAGTATGTTACTAATATTATATGTAATGTCTTATGTTTTTGAAGCTCTGACCACAGAGGTTGCAGACTGGGAGCTATGTCTGACTCATGGATGTGTCTGCTTAGATTAGTGCAATATTTTAAAATACTATGTAAAAGTTATCAGCATTTAAAATATGGGAGATGTTACCTATGATATCCAAACGGCCAGTGTCCTTAACAAATCAAGAGCTCTGATCACGCTGGGCAGGGAGTGGAGACCTGGGAAGGGCATGCCAAGCAGAGGGAACAGCCAGTCTAAAGGGCCCAGGTTGAAGGTACACAGTGGGTTAGGCCAGCTGTAGGGGATCACAAGGCAAGTCATGAGGAGGGTAGCTGTTGAGGCCACTAAGCTGCCTTTCTCCAAGTGCCTAGTATCAGAAGAACCTGCATTTTTGGGAAAAAAGAAAGGTCCTTTATCAACTCCATGGCAAGATATATAATTAGAGGGACATTGCTGTCTCTGCAGTGTCTCAGTCACCCCCCAAAGTGGGCTTGTAGCTGCCCCTTCGTTTCTTGCCAGTCTCTTCACTATTCCCTCCACCCCCCGCCTCTGCCATCCTTTAGTTCAGCCAAATGAAACAGCAGTTCTAGGATACACATTTGTCATTACAAAGAAAGAAAGAAAAAAATCAATCCTCGGCCTCTTTGGCCCGAGCTGGTCGTCTGCCCAAGATGCCCGGAGCCGAGCAGTGCTTAAGACTCTCTGAGCCGCCGTCCCTCAAACTGGACGGGGTAAATGGCTCCCCGGGAACCATTATGGTCGATTGACTTGTCCAGCTGTCTGTGTGGGGTGTGGGTGCTGAAGACAGGGAGACCACAGGGGTTACCAGGATGGCCTATTGAGGGCAGCTTTCCCTGAACAGGGTGGTCAATCAGAGGCCACTCTGCTGGGGACACCTATTTGGGGTGCCTGTCGTCTTTTATGTGTGCTGGTGAAACCAGGTATCTGTAGAATCAAGCCCTGTCCCCTCCCACTCCCAAAGACACTTAGTGTGGACTCTGGAGCAAGGTGGCCTGGGTTCAAGTCCCAGCTCTGCCACTCAACAGCTGTGTGATTTTGGGTAAATCAATGAACCTTTCTGAGCCTCAGTTTTCTCATATATAAAATGGGGATAATAGTAGTATCATCTTGTAAAGCTTTTTTTGTGAGGGTTAAGTGAGTTGATGCATGTGAAATGTTGAGGTTTGTGTTCACGTAGAAATGCTATATAATGTTAATAATTATAATTGCTATTGTCCTTCACTTTGGAAATGTATATTCACCACTCAAGGTATAATTACTTTTTGTATTGTTTTAAAAATAATACTTATGACTAATGGTTATATACATGATAATAATCAATAATAAATAACAAGTATAACTGATAATTATATACTGGAGATATGGTGAATGAGGAAGGCAAAGTGCCAGTTCTTACTGAGTCCACAGACAGTGGGAGACAGGTATGTAGTCACATATTGGGATTAGATTCTGAGATACTTCCTGGAAGAAGTGACCCTTCAGCCAAGACCTCAAGGACAAGGTCAGGGAAAAGCATCCCAGCAGAGGGAATAGCGTGTGCTAAGACCCTGAGGTGGGTGGAAGAATAGTGTGCATGCAAGGAATTGAGGGAAGGCAGATTCTGAGTGGGCTGTTGGACCCATCTACATCTTCACTCTTACCATCTGTCAATTTGGAGTAAGGATGGAGCATAAAATAAGGTTTGGCACATGCATAGCTTGGAGTGAATGCTTTTGTCAGTGGGCACTTTGTAAACTGTCAAACCCTATAAAAGCCTTAGGGTCTTATCACTTTTATTTTTCAACCAGATATTGAGCCCAATTCTTGACCTGTTGCAAAGTGCCTTTTGCCCATTTCCTCTTTCTATCTCATGATTATGCACAGGGCAGCCAGGGTTCAAATCCCAGTTCTACTCCTTCCTGACTGTACCAGTATGTCCTTAGGCAAGTTATTTCCCCTTTCTAAGACTTGGTTTTCTTGTCTTTAAGATGGGTATAGTAATGGTATCTCCCAGTGGTAGCCATGAGAATGTGCCTTGCAGAACTCTGATTGCAGGAAGTATGATTGACCAGTGGCCCTAGATGCTGCTCTCAGATTTAGTCCCCGCAAGGGACTGAGTGTAGGTCTAAAGAGGACGTATTCCTGGGACTGCTCTGCTGACTCTGGACTCCTCAGCAATCTAGGATGCTTCCACAAACCAACCTTCCAACCAAACAACTAACCTCCCTCCCTCCTTCCCTCCCTCCTTTCCTCTCTCCTTTCCTCCCTTCCTTCCTTCCTTCCTTCCTTCCTTCCTTCCTTCCTTCCTTCCTTCCTTCCTTCCTTCCTTCCTTCCTTCCTTCCTTCTCCTTCATGCTGGCTTCCTTCCTCAGGTGTAGGCATGGACTCCAATGTCTCTATGCCTTTTAATCCTGCTTTTGTATCTGCTTCTCAGAGGACCACACTCTCTTATAGAAAAGGTGAATTGAGACTTGGACATCTACCTAAGGCACCCAGTGCATAGGTACCTGCTATGTCTTACTGGGAACCTGGGGAGCTGTCACTCTCAGCATTGCCTCCTGGTTGCCTATCTTTACTTGGTCCTTAGGCCCTTCCTGACGAGATTCCTCCTTCCCTTCATTGTCTCTTGTTCTCATCTCCTGCCACTCTCCCCCTCTTTATTCAAGCCACTCTGGCCTCCTCACTGTTCCTTGAAAACACTAGCACCTTAGAATCTAGGGATTTTGCACTTGCTATTCCTTCTACGTGGGAAACTCTTTCCCAGACATCTCTGTAGTTCGTGTTCTCTCTCTCTCTCTCTCTTTCTCTCTCTCTCATCAGTCGTCTGTTTAAATATCACCTCTTCAGAGAGGTCCTTCCTAACCTCTTTCCAAAATAGCCTGCCCCCATCTCCTTACCCTGCTTTATCTGATGTGATAATGCATATTTATTTATTCATTCGTTTACTGTCTTCCTCCCTCCCTCAGGAGGGCAAGAACATAGTAAGTTCCCAATAAACATTTGCATGATGGAGCAGATGAATTCCACAGGAAGGCTGAGGTGGGCAGCTGCCTTTACTTCACCTTGGGGGAGTGGCCCTGGGGGACCCATCTCCTCCCAGACCTCACAGCTGCTTCACTCATCACTGGTTCTTGAAAGTTGCTCACTCCACACCTGGGAATTGGGCTCCAGCCTCAAGCTCCTGGAGGATGAGGGTTTATCTTTAGCTCTGTCAGTCTCTCTTTAGAAACTGCTGACCCCAATTCCAGCCTGGGAGGTGGCTCCCATCCTAATTAATAAATATATTAATTAATTGCTGTCAGGTTGTGGGCCATTAAGTGATGGTTTGGTGGCCTCAGTTACAGCTCAAAGCAGGTCCTCTGCAGCCTGTGGGACAGCTGTTGTGGGGGACAACAGCCTGTTTCATGGGCCCACTTGATCAGCCCAACAGGCATTACAAAAAGGAAAGGCAGGCCCTAGCCAGTTTGGGTCAGTGGATAGAGCGTTGGCCTGTGGACTGAAGGGTTCCAGGTTCGATTCCGGTCAAACATATCTCAGTTGCAGGCTCCTTCCCGACCTGAGCCCTGGTCAAGGCTTGTGCGGGAAACAACCAATCGATGTGTTTCTCTCACATCGATATTTCTCTCTGTCTTGCCCTCTCTCTTCCACTCTCTCTAAAAATCAATGGAAAAATATCCTCCATAAAAAAAAAAAAATCCTAGTTTATGGTAGGGCAAAATACAGGATTGAAGTATCTACTTTCCTCTGTGGCTGAGAGATCCTTTCTAGGCCTCAGTTTTTCTATCTCAAATGGGGTTTCCCTGGGTTGTTGACACAGGTCATTTAATGGTTCATT
Organism: Corynorhinus townsendii; assembly: GCA_026230045.1. Lineage (NCBI taxonomy): Eukaryota > Metazoa > Chordata > Mammalia > Chiroptera > Vespertilionidae > Corynorhinus > Corynorhinus townsendii. The sequence goes on along the minus strand of JAPDVU010000014.1, from coordinate 10,922,400 downwards.
TAATGAACATTACTCAGCACCTGCTATGTATCAGGTGCTATGTGAGTGTTGGGGTGTAGCAGTGACAAAACTGACCATGTCCCTGGCCTTAGAAAGCTTCTATTTTACAATAATTTGGAGATAGAAGGACTTTTCTTTAAGAGTGTGAGAAGTAAAGAGTGACAAGCCAATGTATACACTAGCCTAGGACTGGGTATGTTCTAAGCCTTCCCTAAATAATGATTATTGTTAATAATAATAATATCTTTATATTATAATGAAAATAATAATCATTAAAATCTGAGGGTATTTCCTATTGAGTTTCAGTTGCCCTGGGAAGAATACTTGAAATGACTTTGAGCATGGAATTGGAGCAGACCTTACTTTGCACCCTGGTCTTGCTGCTTCTTCATTGGGAGGCCTTAGTCAACTCACTAGACTTTTCTAAGCCTTAGTTTTTTCATATGTAAAATGGGAATTAAATATATCCTCTACTATATAGGGAGATTGTTAGGATTTGATGAGGTGAAACATGGAAAGCCCTTAGCACAGGGCTGGAACAAGGCCATTCCCAGGAAACAAGAGGGCTGTTATTACTTCTATTATTATTGCCATCATCAACATTGTTGGTTGTCATTCACCTCCTGGGCCTTACCTGTCATCTCAGAGATGCCCAAATCTGAGTGGAGCCTGGAAGTTTGTTTGCAGAAGCTGGCATGAACTCCAGCCAGGCCCAGGGACCTCCACTGCACCCCACAAGCACAAGAGTCTAAAACCACCCTTCCTTAACAAGTGCCAGAGTCCCACAGGCCAGCCCACCCTGAGCCAGTGGCCAGGTAGACTGGCTCCCTATAGAGAAGTATTGAATAGGAAGTGAGGCCTCTCCAGATGCCACTTGGCTGGCCTTAGTAAGGCCACACCTGGCTTCTGCAAGTTTTGAAAGGTGAGAAGAAAGCTCTCCGCATAAGGAGGCCTGCAGTTCTTTAACAAATAGCTTTATTGCATGCCAGACAGTGTTCAGGGCCCTTAACAAATACCATGTTTAATTTTTACAACCCTAGGCACAGAAAACCACTGCTATGCCGTTTTACTTTTGAGTAGACTGAGGCACAGGAGATTGCGTCCAAGGCCATATTGCCAGCAAGCAGTAGAGCTTGGACTCAGTCTGTTGGCTACCTACCAGGGGGTTCTCCCATATGTGGTCACTATGCTTGTATTTTTCCCTTTAAATTTCTTTAAAAAAAAAAACAACTCTTAAAACACTTTGCCACTGCCAACTCATAGAAATGAATCCAGATCCACAAGCCTGAGAGGCATGGGATGGGGTTGTTAATGAATAACACAAGAAAGAGTCCCGTCTCCTGGTCTGGAAAATGAGTGCCATCCAGCCAGCCATCCATCCCAGCCTACCCGCTGGAGTCTGCAGCCACGTGGTGTGCCCTGTCGTGGGGCCTTCGTTCTGCAAGATGGAATTCTCAGCCCGGGCTGATAATAAGCAGGTATTGATTGCTGCCTTGGTCATTATCAAGATTTATTTAGTCAATATGGCCTCTCCGGTCAATAAATCGTGTCGTTGATAAAGAAGGAAGGGGATAGACTTGTAGAGTTTATTAAAAAAGTTTTTCAGATTTTTTTTTAAACAGCTGAGTCCAGCCCCCCTTTCCTTGTCCTTATCAGCCCCACTCTACTAATACATTTCATATTTAGCTCCATAAGCTCTTTCTTTTCAAGGAGGAACTTTCTCTTATTGCTCTTATTTCTGGAAACAAAGACTTAGAGCCAGGGCTAGGTCTGGAATGGCTCCTGGGACTCAGGTGTCTCCTCACTTTTTTGTTTTCACTCCCTGGCTTGTCCAACCCAGTCTGGCCAGAGTCTTTGCTCTGAACCTGACATGTATTCAGCAAATCACAAATATTTACTAAGCATGTGTTATGGGCCCAGCACAGTGCCAGGTGCTGGCTATAGAGGAAACTGAGGCATAGGATGCATGAAGTAGGTGAGACAAGCATTACCTTTCCTAAAAAGGTTGGGCAGAGGAACCCTGTACAGCCACATTTCTAGAATGTCTAGCTCACCCTCTGTCTCCATATCGTATCTCCTGTCCATACTCTAGCCAGTTCTTCCCCCACCCCCAAAGGAGATTCACACATTCTCTTTATTTTCCTCCTACCTGTGGCCACCATTTTTTTTCTTTCCATGCCCATGCTCCTCTGCTGACCTATAAATATGTCAGTCCCTCTCATATTCATGTATTCTCTCTCATCTGTACCCTGTGTGGTCTCATCTATGTTCACAGCACCACTGCTTCCCAGTTCTCCACTTTCTCACTCACGGCTCCAGACCTATCGACTCAACAACCTTCTTGACATTTCTTGAATGTCTGTTTCAAAGATGTGTCCTACTCATGATGTTAAAAACCTAACTCTCCTCACACCTGGTCTTGACCCCGGTCTACATGTAGGACAGAAACCTGAGAGCTGCCCTGACCACCTCTCTCTCCCCTGTGCTGATGGGGGTTTTACCGCCTAGATACCTCACACACACACCCCCGCCCATGCCTCCATCTCCACCATTGGCTCTTGGGCCCATGCCCCCATTAGTTCTCCCTTGGGCTTTGGTCTTCCAGTGTATGCCCCTGTACTGACTCTGGCCTCCTCCACTCTTTTTGACAAATGGCAACTAGAGAGAGAATTAAAAACCTGTTAAGAACTATTTCCAATGTCTCTCTATTGCCTTTGGGGCAAAGGCCCCAATGTGACCTTCCAGGCTCAGCATGGGCTGGCCCTTGCCCTCCATTCTTGGTTTATACAGTGTTGCAAGTCTTCTATTTTCTGTTTAGTTGTTCTGTCCACTATGGAAAGTAGGATACTGAAGTCTCTAACTGTTAATTGAATTAACGCCCAATCCCCTCAGCCTGACCTCTGGGGATTGGGCCGAAACTGGCTCTCTGACATCCCTCAAGGATTGCGAGAGGGCAGTTCTTAGGTGATGCACCCTGGAATTAGGCTCCCTCCTCTCTGGTTCATCACCCAAGAACCGCAGCTTGGCAGCTCCTGCATTGAGCGTGTGCTCTCCTGGTGGTAATTGTATTTCATAGCTGCCGGTCAGACATTTGAATGGTCAGATGGTCTCTTAGGCTTTTATATATATAGACTAGAGGCCCAGTGCAGGGAATTGTGTAAGGGTGTGGTCCCTAGGCCTGGCCGGCGATCGAAGTGTGAGCATCTGGAGTGGAAGGGCAGGTCCCAGCTGACCTCTGGGCCCTGGGAAGCACCTGGGCCCACAGGCCCCCATGCACCTCCCTCCACCTGAGTCATGGTGCCCAAGTCCCCACGCTGAGATGCGGTGAGCATGGCCAGATGCTGCGGGCCGGGGTGCAGTGTGCGCCTCTAGGCCGCCTAGCAGTGCCACATGGAACCGGGCAGGCAGCACGTTCTCTCCTGGCCGGCCTCACAGAATGGCTCCTGTGCGAACCCACAGGGAGCTGTGGTGTCCTGTGGGAGGGTAGCTGAGGGAGTGAGACCAAGCTCGGGCGGACACCCCGCATTCTCACTTCACCTCCATCCCCGTCACCCCTGCCCCCAGGTAGCCAGCAAGAGGTTGCAGTGTGTTGCCAGTGCCCGCCATGTTCCGTGCCGCCCCCTGGTGATCAGTGCACGTCATAGTGAGTGGTCAAACTCCCGGTCAAGGGGGCAATTTTCATATTAGGCTTTTATTACATAGGATGTCCCTCTTTATTTCTAGTAACATTTTTTGGTGTAAAGTCTATTTTGTCTTATATTTATATAGTCACTCCCATTTTCTTATGGTTTGCATATCTTTTTCATCCTTTTGTTTTCAGTCTATTTGTGTCCTTGAATTTAAAATGTGTCTCCTATAGAAAGTGTACAATTGGATCTTTTTAAATCCAGTCTAGAAATCTCTGCCTTTGATTGGATTGTTTAACCCATTCACATTTAATATTATTGTTGATATAGTTGGATATACTTTTGCCATTTTGCTTTCTGTATATCTCATGTCTTTTTTGTTCCTCTATTTGTCCTTTAATGCTTTCTTTTGCATTGAGTAATTATTTTCTAATGTAGCCCTTTAATTTTATTAATTATTGTTTTTAAAAATATATTTTTATTGATTTCAGAGAGGATGGGAGAGGAAGAGAGAGATAGAAACATCAATGGTGAGAATCACTGATTGGCTGTCTCCTGCACACCTCACACTGGGGATCGAGCCCACAACCCAGGCATGTGCCCTGATCGGGAATCGAACCATGACCTCCTGGTTCATAGGTTGGTGCTCAACCACTGAGCTACACTGGCCGGGCTTATTAATTATCTTAAACTACATTTTTTAGTGTATTTTTTTTAGCAGTTGCTTTAGGGTTTACCATATACATCTTAACTTAGCAGAGTCAGCTTTGGATTTACTAGTATATTACCTTAATTCTAGTATGACCTCTGTTCTTTGTTGTTGTTTGTTTGTTTTTTAATCCTCACCTGAGGATATTTTTCCATTGATTTTCTTATAGAGAGTGGAAGAGATAGGGAAAGACAGAGAGAAGCATTGATGTGAGAGAAACACATCGATTGATTGCCTCCTGCACATGTCCTGACCAGGGCCCAGGCTGGGGAGGATCCCACAAACGAGGCACGTGCCTTTCACTGGAATTGAACCCAGGACCCTTCAGTCTGCAGACTGACAGTCTATCTACTGAACCAAACTAGCTAGAGCTGTCCTTTGTTTTTGACCTTGATCTTGAGCCATGTTCCCTGTGCCCTGTGTTTCAGACACATGCTTTCCTTCAGTTTCCTCTGCACGACTTACCCCCTCCTGCTTCGGACACTCTTTCCACATGTCCCCCTGTCAACGCCTCCTAGACCCTGGGAGTTTGCTCAATGTCATTTCCTTAGGGCACCCACATGAGAATGTAGACACACAGGCATACATTCAAAGACTCTCAGAAGGAGAGTCTTCCCCCTGAGATAGCAGACCCCATCTGTTATACTCACCACAGTGAGTATCAAACATAGTTCTGTGGATTATTGATTAATGCCTGCCTCTTTCTGTGAACTCTAAGCTCCAGGAGGGCATGCAGCAACTTGTACCCCTAGCAGTAGAGGACTGAGCACATAGTAAGCCCACAAAAGTCCCAGTGAAATGAACAAACAGGGATGGGTGTGAATGTCAGATGGCTGTATTTATGTATTTATGTTAGCTGTATCTTTGTGTGTGCATATCTTTGAGTATGTTTGTGGGTCTTTGCACATTTATGTGTGCGTCCTTGTTTTGTATCTTAGTGTGTTTCTCTGTGCGTGTGTCTGAATGTTTCTTTGTGTCCCGAGAGTCTTTGAATGTATGTCTGTGTGTCTGCATTCTCATGTGGGTGTCTGAGTGTGTTAGTGTGTGTCTTTGTGCGTACGTTCGTGTGCTCACACTCCCATGCAGCAGCAGCTTCTAACGTCTCCTTGCCATGCAATTATTTTTTAACTAGTTTGGTGTAGCATTTAATGATTTCCCTAAAGCTAAACATGGCCACCCCAAGTATTAATCTCACTGCGGTGGAGGTGACACGGGACCAGCTGGCAGGTGCTGCCTCCTCAGAATTGGCCACCACACCTGCCCATCTCTCCCAGCCTTGATTTGACCCCCAGAGTGAAAACCCAGATTGGTAGCTTGGTGCAAGTTCAGAGTGGGACTCCTGGCTCTCCTATCATCTCTGTGTGATGTAGGCAGGAGACTGCCCCTTTGGGTACCTCAGTTTCCTTATTAGTGAACTGGGGGTACCAATTATAGTTAGCTTATAGGGTCATAGTGCTGAAGAAATGAAATAATTTATGTGAAGGACCTAGCATGGAGCCTGGCATGCACCATGTGCTCCATAATGTTACTCTGTCACCCACCCTCGTGCCTGCTCCCTGTTACATCTCACCTCAGCAGTGGGAGAGATGATTTTAGGCAATGGGATGGAGGCAAATGACTAAGGAACATTTATTCTTCAAGGGGGCCTTCTCCAAATGGCTTCTCTGGGCCATCCAAGGGATTCACACCTCCAGTGTTAACCAACAGGTGCCCACAGCTTCCCCTAGGCACACTCAGCATTTATTTGCCCAGTAGAATTGGGATTTTGCCCCAGGAGTTTCTGGCATGTAGGAATCTACCAGTGGCTTTCATAGTCTCTAGCCTCAGCTCTGTGTCTTACATTCCTCAACCCCCTACATCCTCCATTAATCCCAAACTACCATATTCCTCATACTTTCCAGCCTTTGCACTTGCTGTTCCCTCTGTCTGGAACAGTATTCTCCTTGCTGTTTCCTGGCCCCAGCCCTCCTTTCCTGACTGTGCTGGTTTGGGCATCATCCTTTATCTTCTGCTTGTATAACCCTGGCCTAGATTGTTTTTCAGGCCACCAGTGAATCCTTGGTTCTTGTTTTATCTCCCCCAGATGGTGAGCTCATTACTCTACATCAGCGATCGCCAACCAGTGGTCCGTGAGGTCCGAAAGGTTGGTGACTGCTGGATTAAGGAAACTTTTAGAGCAGCCATCGCCAACCAGTGGTCTGCGGACCACTGGTGGTCTGTGAGGTCCGAAAGGTTGGCGACCGCTGCTCTACATCACAGTTGCAGTAACTTGTGTGGCCCTTGGTGAATACTGCAGGCCTGGTGCCCTGATCAGGTCACATTTTAAAAGCTCAGATTCCTGGCCTCTCTTTAGCAGAAGAGCTGGCATCTTTGGGCCTGCATTCTATGCAAGGCAGCAGTCAGTTGAGCTGGGTAATGGGGGTGGGAGATGTTTGTCTTCTCTAGCCTCAGTGTAGCCATTCCAAAAAATGGGCAGAATTTACAGGACCATTCAGGAATGAAAGGAGCTCTGAAGTTTTTGTTTTGTTTTATTTATTTTTCACTTAATAAGCACTTATCAAGGGTGGCTGTGTACCAGGCACAATTCTAAGTGCTTCCTAAATACCATCATTTAAGTGATTTAATTAGCATAACAACTCTATAATGCAGACACTATTAATATCCCCACTTTGTGGAGGAGGAAGCTGAAGCACAGATAGGTTAAGTGACTTGCCCAAGATCACTCAGCAGAGTCATACAATCTGACTTCAGAGTGTCGTAGGCTCTCTTGCCTCTTGTTATTTCTGTGAATACCCAAAGCACAGACTGTGTATAGTTGGGACGGGGCTACTGTATGTGCAGGTTTACTTTGTAAAGGTTATGTGATAGCGTTTTGTTCACCGTGGTCAGTGCTGGCTGGCATGAGTGAGAGCCTGGGCCAGGATTCCCTGAGAGGGCACTGACAAGCAGCTGGGATGTCAGGATCCCAGGGGCCGAGGTTGGAGCTGATGATGAGTCAGAGATTGGGAGGAACCAGGCCTATTTCCTGCCCTTCATGTTCTGGTGTAGCTGGCCCCTTGGCCCCTTGGGCCAGCAGCCTAGAAGCCTCTCTGAGCCAGCACCATCCCTTGGAGGGCATCCTCCTCAGCCTCTGCAAGCAAGAGGATTGGTCCCATGGCCCATGACCTACTTTTTTGAAATTCATCTCTGGAAAAAAAAAAATTATTCTTCAAGCAGAGCAGATCATCTTGGTATTTCGTGGTAGGTGAGGCCTTCAGAGGCCTTCTGCCTCCCTGGAGCCAGAAGAAGAGAAACCCAGGCCCAGTTCCTGCGCCTACTGGCTGCCAAGGTTGAAGCATGCCAGGGAAGGTGGCTTCCCCCACCTACCTCCCTGACCCCCTGCCTCAGCTGCCCCATCAGTGCCTGCTCCTTTGCATCCTGCCTGATGCCCCTCTAGTGGCTTGGAGCTGGCTGGACACCAGCAGGTGAATGGGCTTGGGTCAGAGCATAATTTGTTTCTCTGGGATGTATTGATGTGCTGCCCTCATTAAGCACCTTGCTAATGAGAGTCAAAGCACCTCACTGGGAGTCAGGTGAATCTGAGCCTACCTTTGACAAGACCTAGCCATGGGGGTCTGATGCTGCATAGGGGTCTCAGCCATACTAAGGGGCTTCCTGTGTTCCCTCCACGCTAGGCCCCAGGATAGTGTTTTGCTGTGCACTTCCTGCCCCTACACACAGCAGGTACTTGGAGGCTTTAAAGCACTGGATAAAGAGGCATAAGACAGAAGCTGGTTATGGCTTTCTTTGGGAGAAGTTCTTGTCACTGGTGATCAGATCCATCAACCTGTTAACCAACGCTGGGCTTCTTTGATGGGTCATGAGGAATGGAATGTGTTGGAGATAAGACATGTCTTAAAATGTGTGACTGTGTGTATCTGTTAATATAGCAGTCATTTATTGCTGTATAATAAATCACCCCAAAACTTAGTGGGAGTAAACTAACTGTTTATACTCATAGAATCTGTAAGACAGGAAATAAAATAGAACCTAGCTGAATAAGCTTGCCTTCATTCCATGATATTTGTGACTTCAGCTGGGAAGATTCAAAGTTTGGGTTAACTCAACAACTCACACATCTAGTGGTTGATGCTGGCTGTGGCCCGGGTCCTCGGCTACCAGGCAGAACACCACCAGCATGTGGCCTCTTCATGTAGTCTTTCTGTGTGAGCTATTTTGGACTTCCTCAAAGCATGGTGGCTGGGTTCCAGGGGTGAGCGTCCCCAAAGAACAAGGTGGAAGGGAAGGTGTTTTCATGATTTAGCCTTGGAAGTTGAAAAGAGTCACTTACGCCTACTCTGCTGGTCAAGGCACAGTTACCAAGGCCCACCCAGGGTCAAAGGGAAGGACCAACAGGATGGACCACACCATGGGAGGAGTGTCAAGGTCACATCGCAAGAAGAGCATGTGTGATGAGAGGTACTGTGGTGATCATCTTTCGGGGGAAAATCTGCTATAGTAAAGGTGGTGGTGGTAGTGTGACAGACTGTGAAGGGAGTGAATGTGACAGAAAGTAGCTGAGCAGGGGAATAGGTGTGACAGGAGATTGTGTGAGGGGAGTGGGTGTGACAGGAAGTGGCCAACCAGGGAGATCTGGGTTTGCCAGAGTCGGTCATGATGGAAGTGGGCTTGGTGGTGATAGTGCCCAGGATGCTGGCAGCACCATCTCTTCACCCCCTCAAAGGCCTTTGGGTGACCAGGCTGATTCAAACATGGAGACCCATGCCTGGCCACCCTCCTTAACCAGCCCTGTCTTGCCCCTGTCCCAGCCTCCACCATCTTTCTCTCTTCTTGGGGGCTCTGAGGCTCCCCACTCCCACCAGCAGCTTTCCCTTTTTCCAGAAAGAGTGATTCCCACCACCACAGTCTGGAAGCACTCCAACTACCACACTTTTCTTCAAGTAAAAGCAGCTAATTAACATTATTCTTTAATTATTGCCTTTATCAACAAGGGGTCTGATTTGTACCAGCAGGATAGTTGCTTTCCCTTAAACTACCCAAGTGAATGCTTCAGTTCCTGGTGCTTTTGAAATGAATTTGATGTCATCTGCCCAAAGTCACTTAATGGGAACGCCTGGGTAATGACTGAACGCGCTAACTCCGTTAGCAGCCCTGGAAGCATGTAATTTGGCCCCTCAGGCAACAGCACTTTTGAAATCTCTGGATAGTTTTGAACTCTCTGTTCTTAATTAAATATGCAATTTTTCACGGTAACCAGGTTAATTCTTTTGTGTTGTGTTGTAATACTGTTAGGAATTTTCATAGTTCTTATTAAACATTATTCAGGCATTGTGAATTCCATAATTAAAAAAAATGAAAAGAACAAAGCTTGATTCACTTCTTTCTTTTCCCTGGCTAATTTATCAAATGAATTTTGCAAATTTTTCTTTCTGTCCCCAGACAGTGTGGCAAGTGTTTTAAAGGGGAAAGATTTAATTGCCCTGTAGGGATTGGCTGGTTATGAAGGATTTGGCTGTTTGATTAGTAAACCCAGTTGGGAATGGTCTAATGCTCCATGATCTTAAAAATTGTCTGATTGTACCCTCTCCAAGGAGGCCTCTCTTTTCGTTATGTAGAGCATCAACTTCACACAAGTGTAGTTATTAGGTAGTGAGGAAGGGGAGAAAAAAAGATCTGACTTTATTTTAAATTGGGGGCCTTGGGAGATTTCCCCCTCCCCATTTCTCTTGCTGGGGAGAGGGGGAGAACACAGGTGAGCAACAGAGTGAGAGTGAGACAGAGACAGAGGCAAAGCAAATCTCAGGTACAAGAGAAGGTGAGCAGTCACTGTGAGAATGGGGCCCAAGGGAATGGCACCTGCATCCCTGGCCAGTTGAAGAGGCAGTTTATAAACTGAGGAGCCCCCTCTTTGCAGGGCTTCTGGGGCAGGAGGATTACTTTTCCATTTCCAGAATTGGGCCTCTCTGAAATAATGTGCAGACCCGAACTGAGTGTGGTGTAGTGGGTGGAGAGGACCGTGTCTCCCGAAAGACCAGAGGCCCTCTGTAAAGGGATGCTAGGCAGAGATAGCCAGGCACTCTTAGTAAGGGGTATAGGATCACTGGCTAATTCCTGGACCTTTTTGTTTCTAGTGAGAGCCACGTTTATGCTTCCATTTTCACCATCTGCAAAACAAGGCATGTTACTACCAACCTCTTACTTTCCTGGGTCCCCCAACCTTATCTTTCAGTCAGTTATCTGTTCAAGGAATATTTATCCAGCATCTACTATATAACAGGTCCTAGACCATGTGTTTGGGATGTCCCAGTGATCAACACAGACATGCTTTCTGCCCTTGTGGCACTGTTGGTCTCCACAGTATTTAGAAGTAAAATTCCTTAAGAGACAACATTAGTCAAATAATCATATGTATTTGAAATTGCAAGCCTTGCTAAGGGTTATGGAAGAAATGAGCTAGGAATAATGAGATTGTAAAATAGATTTAAACTAGAAGTCAGGGAAGGACTCCTGAGTTAGCGAAGTGAAGAGGGGCCATGGTAATCCAGAGAGTGAGGAAGGGAGCAGCATGTGCAAAGGTCCTGGGATATGAGGACACACCTTTGGTTCCAGGAAGTGAAAGACAGCTAGTGTTGCCAGAGCACTGGGTGAGGAGCATAGAGATGGGTGTGGCTATGGAGGGTAGACAGGGCTGGCTTAAAGAGGCTTATAGGTTCTACTGAGGTCTTTATCCTGAACCTAGGACAACCATGGCTGGGGGGAAGGGAGTGTTGGAGGGATGAAAGAGGAGGGGTTTGAGGGCCTACAACCTAGGGTGGGAGAAGATGCTGGACAAGGAGGTTCAACTGCTCCTACCATTGTGTCCTGACCAGAGACTGCATGCCTGGCCTCACCCAGAAAATTCGCCAGTCTACAGGCCAAGGTAGGGACAGGAATAAAGCAGTTTTCCTGGACAGAAAGGTGGAGGGCGAGAGAGGACCTCATCCTGTTCAAATTATATGCTTCCTTTCTGCCATTTATTATTTACCTCCGGGCTTGTGAAAACAGAAAGATTTTTAAAAAAATGGAGGAAAACTCCCCACCAAATCTAACATTGCTCCAGGCATGCAGCCTGAGGGAACAAGTATTTTTTCAACAATATTTGTGCATATTAGAGTGCGTGAAATGCCATGCTAAAACTCTAGGCTCCGCTAGCAAAGGGAGCTCTGGGGCCTTTGGAGCTGTCGGGAGGGGGGCACCATTGCCCTCCACATCCCAATGAGAGCTGGCATCTGGGGGCTTGCCCTCTGCAGAATGGTGAGCTTCTGTATCTCATCTGCTTTGTGTTCCAATAACTCAAGCGTGGCCTACCTTGGGAGCTGGCAGTTCTCAGGCAGACTGGTTTCTGGAATGGTGGCATTCCCAAATGAGAAGTGGGGAGGTGCAGGGAGTCCAGGGAATTTGGCGGCTGCCCCTGCGTAGTGATATTCTATGCCTCACACATTCTTATTAGCATCGTAATCGCTCCAAAATACTGATTCATTATCACACTCTGAACTGCAGACTGAAGCAATGGGGTTTAATAGTTCCATATAAGCCATTCTGGGCTGTTGAGTAAATATTGCTCATTCTGAAAAATTGGGTAAATATGTGTTTAAGCTGGCAATGAGCAAGGCACAAGCCAAGTAGGTAGTTGGTGTCTGGACTGGCACTAGGTGAGGTAGCTGGGGACAGGGGAATGCTCACACTCTGAGAAATGTCAATTCATGTCTGGCAGGCCTTGGAAATATTCTTCTGGACATAGAGGTTTGGATTAGGAAAGGGGCTTTGCCCTGAAATGAGAGTAGAGGGACTCACGTCTTTTATGCATGTAGAAATGGCTTTGGAGTGGACAGGAAAGACCCAGGCCCTCTAAGCTTGTATAGACAAGTGATTGGATTTAGAACTGGAGGGCTGGTTACTACGGGCTGCAGGAGTTAAGTGTACAGGTGTGTGGGTTCCATTCTGGGATCCCTGTTCTGCCATTGGATAATTGTGGGACCCCAGGCAAGTAAGTTACTTGACTCCTTTGCAGGCAGACCCATGGTTACAAATTCTCAGGGAAGGGTACTTGTTGGTTTTCTAATCTAGAGCAAGGATGAGACAGATTAAATACCTTTTGTTCTTCCTGTGTGAGTGGATGGAAGTGTTCTATACTCCTCTCACTGAGGGTGAAGGCCTCTGAACTACCAAGATGGACATCGTCTCAACCCTTCATTGCCAAATATCAGTTCACATATAAAGCAGTCTGATTTTGAGTTTCCTCTTCAGTTTTGGCCCTTGGGAATTTCTCTTATTTTCTTATCCAACTGACCCATATATTAAAGGGATGTTGGTATATTTTATCCAGCACATTTGGGTGTTTTGTAGTGGGAGCGTTTTCAGACTATCTTATCTCCCATGTTACTGGACACAGAAGTCCTTTCAGTATAATGAAAGGTTGTTTTTCCTTTAGAATTCTTCCTTAGAATGTCTGGCAGTCCGCTGCTTCTCAGGTAACCTGACACTTGTCACTTGCCCTGGGGTCCAGGCCCACTTTGTCACTTTCAGGAACCAGAGGCCAAACATCTCCCTAGGGTGAGGGTGGGGTTTCTCCACCTTATCTTTGCCCAGGGCTTGAATCCAATTTGTATTTGTTGAGCACTGACTGTGCCAGGGACTGGGGCCAGGCCAGAGCGGGGGTGTGGGGGGGGAGGGGCGGGAAGAAGGGGTTCAACTCTGTACAATTGACAAGTATCTGTGCTCAAGGATGGTACTCCATGGGGACCTTCCTCCATCCAGCATGTAAATCTCCTGTGCTTCTCTAGGGAACTTGATTACTTTAAACATTTTTCTCTAGGGGTCAGAGTGGGGTCAGGATTAAGAGCATTGTCTTTGAAGTCCACTAGGATCAGGTTCAACTCCCCCTCTGCCTCTGACAAGCTGTGTGATCTTGGGTGAGCCCCTGCACTTCTCTGAGCATCAGCTTCTCTAACTGTAAGATGGGAGGTCAGAGAGTTGCTCTGAGGATCCAATGAGATCATGAATGGGAGGCACTTGGCAGAGCGCCTGGGAGCTGGTGAGTACTCAATGGATGTTCCTGTTTGTGACGCAAATAGCCACTGTGAGGCTGCCTCTCATGTTAATAGACTTGGAGAAGTCAGTCTGGGAGGGTGACAGACCTCACCCCATCCCCCCAGATGCTCATAGAATGGCAAAATCAGGTAGCAGGGAAGATACCATTGCTCACGGAATGTAGCAGATACACTTTGGGGTATCTATCCACCCTGCTCCTCACCATTCTTGTGGTGGTCTTCTTCCTTCCTACACCTTGCCCTGAATCTTGTAGATACGCCATCCCCCTGGCTACAGTGATTGGTCCAAGGGGAAGTCACATGTCTCGAGCTGGATCAATCACTTCCCTGGGATTTTTCAATTGGACAGAGAGGAGTCCAGTTGAGGTGCTGGAAGGAAGGAAGCCTGGAGAGATGCTGGACAGTGACTCAGCCATAGCAATGTCAGTAACCCACCCAAAGAAACCACCCACATGGAGCATAAGCAGATGTGGGATGTTTCCATCCTCTGGGTCTCAGATTATCTTCAGAGAAGCCTGTTGGGACCCCCCCCTACTAAGGGTGGTCACCCACCTTCCTCCCTTGCACACTGAAGCCCAGTCACACTCTGGCTCCTTGGGAATGAATTTTGCCCACTTTTAAACATGGCCCACAGATACCCATAAAATCCAACACATCTCCCTGAGCCTGCCACACCTGCTGACATTCAGCACCGTTCTTTCCCCTCATTTTTAAATGATTTTCTTGAAAAAGACCATCTTGACAGATTGTTTTGTGTGCAGTTTACCCAAACACCACTTTTTCTCATTTTGCCAGCGTTGCTCTTTTTCCCCTTCCTTTTCTTTCTTTCTTGGATTCACTCTGGGATTGGCTTCCACGAACCAAAATAACCTCACAGTGCACGGGGAAAGTGTTTCCTGTAGGTGAATGACATCTGTATGAAAAGATGGCATAGCTGCCGATTTCTGTCCTTTGAAGATGCTTGTCAGCCCGTACTGTGGTGGAGTGTCAGACGTCACCCGGGATGACTGTTGAGATGCAGGCAACAGTGAGCTTTTTTCCAGAATGCCTTCAGCCCAAACTTTGGGATCTCCGGGGACATAGGAGCAGCATCCATTTTCTGAGGAGATTAAAGGCGGTGCTGGTTAAAGGAGCAGCTGGTGTTTCCTACCCTGCTCCCACAGGGCCCTGCAGCAGTGCTTTGTAGCTCACCTGCTCTGCCTTTCCCGGTTCCCTCTGTTCCCTTTGCTGACTTGTGTGCCTCCTGGCGGGGTCTGGTAGCCCCAGGCAGACCACAGAGAGTAGAGGCGAGGAGAAGTGGGGCTGGCAGTGCTGCCATGGCTCTCCTGTGGAGAGGAGGAATAAATCTCATGGTTAAGAGTGTGGGTCTGGAGTCAGACTCAATCTGGGTTCAAAATCCCAGTTGACCATTCTCACTGAGCCAATTTTGTCACTTCTTTGAGCCTCAGTTTTCCCACCTAAGGAATGGGGTCACTGTTTCAGTAAAGGCAATATAGGTAAAGCATTTCCTTAGCATGGTACCTGGCACATAGTAAGTGCTCAGTAAATTTTAACCTCATAGTAAGTGCTCACCTCTTCAAACGCACTCTGGCTGATCCTCCCTCGCAGCCCATATTGAAGTTAGTGCAGCTTCCAGAAGGCAGCATTATTTCCCCCTTTGTGCTATTCCCCCTATCCACAGTAGTTTTCCATACCTGGGCTATCCAGTGGATTTCTATTCATCTGTCAACACCAGCTTGGGCATCACCTCTTTTTAAGTATTCATGGTCAGCAACTCCTAAACCTTAAAGTTGACCTCCAATAAAACCCTTCTTTATTTATATAGTGGTATTTTGTCCATATGTGTTTGTATTTCTATCAAGAGCAATCCTCTCAGCCTATGGGTCTCCTCACCCCCAAACAGTTTTCCTTCCTCTGTTTTTGTAGTCCTTTTTCCATCTCTCTGTCAGAGTACAGTGCTGATTGCACTATCTCTTTCAGGGAATGGCAAACTCCCATGAGCACAGGGGCAGACAGTGAACATTAATGCTGTATTCAACCCTGTGTAAGCGGAGGAAGTTTGGTGAGGGAGGAAGGTGCTAGACAGCAGGGGAGACCTGGCCCTGCCCAGGGAAAGCAACTTAATACACGGGGCTGGACAGATAAAATACCTGACTGCTTGAGGCTGTGGCCCAGACTCCGGTTGTTATACGCTCCCCCACCTCCACCAAGATTGTGAGCTCCTTGAGGGCAGGGGCTCACCCACTGCCTTCCATAGTGTCCCATGCTGGGCATAATACATCACAGGGATCAGCAAATTTTTGATGAATAAATATAAGTGCATCTGCTGTTGGCCTACTCATTCATTAAAAAAAAAAAAAAAGTCATGTTCAGTATGGCAATTGTAGAAAGAACAACTAAACAAAAAGAATTATCATGTTGTGATAATCAAAGAAGTCTCCAGGGATTGCTCAGTGTTCCCTGAGGGTTGGGTAAAATTGCCTCTGGTTGAAACCCATCCTATTTAATAAAAGAGTAATATGCAAATTGACTGTCACTCCAATACACAAGATGGCTGCACCCATGTGGACACAAGATGGCTGCCTAAAGATGGCCAGCAGGGGAGAGCAGTTGGGAGGAACCAGGCCTGCAAGGCAGGGCAGTTGGGGGTGATCAAGCCTGCAGGGAAGGGAAGTTAGGAGGGACCAGGCCAGCAGGGGAGGGCAGTTGGGAGGGACCAGGCCTGCAGGGGAGGGCAGTTGGGGGGGAACCAGGCCTGCAGGGGAGAGCAGTTGGGGTGGGGGGACCAGGCCTGCAGGGAAGGGCAGTTGGGGGGGGACCAGGCCTGCAGGAGAGGGCAGTTAGGGGTGACCAGGCCTGCAGGGAAGGGCAGTTGGGAGGGAACCAGGCCTGCAGGGGAGGGCAGTTGGGTGGGGGACCAGACCAGCAGGGGAAAGCAGTTAGGGGCGATGAGACTGGCAGGGGAGGACAGTTAGGGGTGACCGGGTCAGCAGGGGAGGGCAGTTGGAGGGGACCGGGCCGGCAGGGGAGGGTAGTTGTGGGGGACCAGGCCGGCAGGGGAGGGCAGTTAGGGGCAAACTGGCTGGCAAGGGAGCAGTTAGGCATCAATCAGGCTGGCAGGGGAGTGGTTAGGGGGTGATTGGGCTGGCAGGCAGAAGTGATTAGGGGCAATCAGGAAGGCAGGCAGGCGAGCATTTGGGAGCCAGCAGTCCTGGATTGTGAGAGGGATGTCCCAGATTGGAGAGGGTTCAAGCTGGGCTGAGGGACATACCCCCGTGCATGAATTTCGTGCACCGGGCCTCTAGTAGGTATATATTAGGGTGTGGAATTGCTGGATTGCAGGGAGGCATGTGCATAGCTTTAGTATAGTATATGCCAAGTGGTTTTCCAAAGTGGTTGTACCAGTTTTCACTTTTGCCAGCTGTGTATAACTGCACACCCCCACTGGGGAGCCCACAACCTGGGCATGTGCTCTGACTGCGAATCCAACCGGCGACCTCTCTGTGCATGGGACAATGCTCAACCAACTGAGCCACACTGGCCAGGGCTGTCTTTTGTTGTTTATTCTTCTAATAGAGTGATTAAGTCTATTCTTAACTCTGGAATCGAACTTCTTTTGGTTTAATACCCAGCTCTGCCACTTTCCTACTATGTGGCTTTGGCCAAATGATTTCATTCTCTGTGCATCCGTTTTTTTCTTCATCAGACAGGGACATTAATGCCTACCTCTGCTATTTGGAGAATTACATGAGTTCATTAATAAATATGAGGCATGTAGAACAGGCCCTGACACGATGCTGGTGCTTTGTTGACTATTACTATCCATTTTAGTAGCTATACATATTCCCTCATGTGGATAAGCTACAATTTATGTCAGTAGTCCTTTGGTATGGGGTGGTAAATGAATTCCAGTTTGGGCTGCCAGACTTTATAAAAAACAATATAAAATGCCTGTTTAAATTTGATTTCAGATAAACAACAAATAATTTTTAATATAAGTATACCCCATTCAATATTTGAGACCTACGTATACTAAAAATGTACATTGTTTATCTGAATTAAAATTCATCTGGATGTTTTGTATTTTATCTGGCTATCCTCTTAATTCCAGTTCTATTCTCTTCTGAGCATCACAGTTATTAGCATCCTAGAAACTGCATCTTTACTCATATACTGTGTTTCCAAAACTTGACTTCTTATTTGAATCACCTGTGGGGCTTGTTAAAGGCAGAATCCTGGCCCCCACCTCAGATCTCTTGAAACTGAAGAATCTCCAAGGCTAGGTTGAGAATCTGATTTTTAAACCAAGGCTCCAGGTGACTCAGAGGTAACCAAGACTTTAGGGTAAACTCCTACTGGTCCATGTTGGTGATGTGCTAAATGGAAAGTAGGGAGGCGAAGACTCTCCTTGCTGCTCTCTGTCTGGTCAGCTCTCTCCCCTGAGGGTGAAAAGAAAAGGCCTGGCTTTTCCCAAGACCTCTCTCCAGGGCTTTCATAATTCCTGGGCAGGGGCCTATGGCAGCATCCTCACCTTGGGCTGCCCCATAGCTTAGCACCTGCCCCAGCTTTACAGGAAGCAGTGCTGAACTTTGGTAGTAGGAGGGTAAGGTGGCAGGTGTGGGCACCAGGACTAGCTGCATTGATTTCTCTCTGCAGTTCTTGGAAGGTCTATCATGAGGAAAACAGGCAGCAGGTAACAGTAGACAGCGGCCTCAGCATCAGGGAGGGCCTGGCTGGCCTGAGTGCCTCTAAGTTCAAGTTGCCCACCAGGTTCTGGTTATCACTGTGGCATTTATGGTGCTCCTTGGGCCCAAGCCTGAGGTCTCCTGAGTCTCTACCATCTGGCTGGCCAAGGGATAGAGCCTGGTCTCCCAGAACTACCCCCTTCATTCCGTCCATGCCTTGCCAGTGCCTCATTCATTCCCCACAGGTCTTTGGTCTGTAGGATGCCCAGTAGCAGCTCCTGTCCTAGCCTTGAGCTCTGTCCACAAGAGCAGCTACTCTCCCCAACTTTGGAGGACAGCTCTAATTTCTTTCTTGTTTCGGTCACTGCCAGGTACCTCTGCCAGGCTGCAACCTGCTGGGCAGACCGACCCCATCTGTTCAACCTAAAGCCACAAAATTACAGCTTAGACGGGATCAATATGATCAGGTCCAGGGTCCTGCAGAGGATGATTTTGCTTTGATGAGAGGTCAGAGGGGCCTCAGACTTATAAATAAATTATTATTTAAGAGAGGATTCCTGGTGATCTGTAAGAGTTTGTTGTCAGCCAAAGTGTCCAGGTGGTTCAAGCTGGAGTGGGCTGGGTGTTTCCTTCCGCAGTGAGAGGGTCCTCAGGGTTTGGAACTGGGGAGGGAGATGTTTCCTTCCTTCTATATCTATTTGCTGCTGATACCGTGTGCTGGGAACAGACATTTTCTGGGGAAGAACTCATCAAAGATGTTTAATTTTAGTGCTTTTTTTCTCTTTATTCTTTTTTTAAGTTCTTATTGTAGGCTGGGCATTGGTCTCTAGACTGAAAGAATAGTGTCATGACTAAGTCAGATGGGGGCCTTGCCCTTTGGGTTTATAGTTCTTATTATCCACCCTTATTGGAGAGGAACCCAGGGCTCAAAGAGGAGGAGTGACTTGTCCAGGGTCACTCAGCAAGAGGCCCCTGCCAGGTCCAACTCTCACTATTAAATGAACAAAGTAATTTGCGCTTGATCAAGTGGGAAACTTAGTCTGAATAATAATGATAACTGCCAGCATTAATTGAGGGCTTGCTATGTGCCAGGAATTATGCTGAGTGAGTTCCATGAGGTCTGTATTATCATCTCATTTTTATAAAGTTATGAAAGCTAAGGCTCAGAGAGGTGAATTCATTTTTCCAAAGGCACATAGCTAGCCTCTGGACGAGCTGAGATTTGAAACCAGGACTTGGCTTTGAAGCTCAAACACATATGGTGTAGGTACTTTCTGGGGTTCCCACTAAAGCCTTGAACACTAGAGAGGAAGGTTGGAATCGTCATTTTTATAAAGGTCAAGCATTTGGTTTGGGAGTGTGCTAACCTTATCAAACACTCCTCTAAGGAGTGTAGAACACCTGGTGTAATACTAGTAATAGCAGTAATATTAACAATAATAACAGCAGATGCCAATTGTTCAGCATTTGAGTAATTCACATATAGAGATTACGTTAAAACACATAACGGAACTTAAAATACATGGCAGCTTTATTGTCCCCATTTGACGGACAAGAAAATCAAGGCTGAGAGAGGTTGAGTCCCTTGCCCAAGTGCACAAGCCAGGAAGTGGTGGAATTGGCATTGGAACTCTTATTTGCCTGCACAGCACACAGAACCTTTCCCCAGCAGCTGTTCCAACAAGCCCATGGTAGCGTCTACACTCCTCTGGGGTCTCCCAGAAGCTCAGGACAAAAAAGTGGCTCTCTTCAGTCCCCTTAGTCACTCAGCTGACAGTCCAGCTTCCTTCTTCCAGTTTCCCATCACCTTTCAACTCTGCCTGAAACTCATATTTTTCCCTCTTAAATTCTTTCTAATCAGGTCAGCTGTGGAATACAGGCTCTGAAATAATAATGCGAAGTGCAGCCCTTGCTGCTGCTCCATTTCCTGCTTGCTTAGCAGCATGGAAACTTTGGCGTGGGTATATGTGTCCTTTTAAAGAAAACCTTTATTTACTCTGCTCTTGTTTTTATAAGTTATGACTCTTAATGAAGCTTTGATTCAAGGTCAAAGAGTCTAGAAGTTGTTGAGAAAGCCCATCGCCCCTCTGGACCCTGCCAGACACATAAATAGCCAATGGCTGGCTTTTTTCATCTCCTCTTTTAAACGACCCCATTGCAACAGAGCTCTTCCTTGCACCCAGAGGTAAAATGCTTGAACTGACTGTATTGCCTGTCGCTGTTTGCAAAATGCAGCCAGGCCCCCCTCACATCTTTGTTTATTTTTTCCTTTTCTGAAGTTCAAGGAAAATAATTTATTAACTTGGAAATTAGGGATAATATGAAGCCAGCCCTGAGTCTCCCCAATCCCTTACCCCCCAATCCCTAGCCCCAACTCAGGCCCTGGCCAGCCTGCCTGCCCTGCCCAGGGAGTTGAGAGAGGCTTTTCTGTCAAAGGCATAGCCCAGGCAAGGTCCAGGCAGATGTGTCTAATGTATTTGCAGTCATGATACGAAGATCCCGAGTGTCTAGAACCCCAGCCTTCTGGGGACCGGCAGGGCCATGCCTTTGATCTGAACCCCCTGGACTGTGCCCTCATCTAAATCCATCAGATCCGTAGCCCTGGTCTTGGACCACTGAATAATTTACGGTCCCACAGAGCAGCAAACACCGGGTCACTGGAGTTCATGGGTTAATAACAGGTTTGGTTTTCGATGTCAGCAGCTCTCTTGATAACGTATGAAAGAATCCTATTCTGTTGATTAGATTTTGAAATGGATCAATTTTTAATCAGCCAAACACCTGACTCACTCAATAAGAGTTGCATTGTGGAGACAGGATGGAGGCCGGCTTTATTTAGAAGAGTATTTGTTTTTTGGGGACCATACGCAAATTTCCACCCAGATCCCTCCTCCTGGAAGGAATTGACCGAATTATCTCCCATCTCAAATGGCAGCATTTGATTCACCTTCTGATTAGTTGGGAAATCCATGGGTCTGTTTAAGAGATAAGAACAGCAGCTCAAGGTTTGATTTAGTCATCTGTGGTTATTGATGGAAAAAGCATTTATTTGCCAATGGAGAAATTTTGCTTAATGTAACAGCAAGGAAGAAGGAAGGAGACCAAGAGAGTCTGGGCGGTAGTGGAGTGGGGGGAAGCAGGTAGCAAAAGCATTCAGCTCTGCGGAGGAGTTGGAGGAGGAGCTGGGGTCCCAGCCCCATCCTCTGAGGTTTTCAAAACAATGGTGTGGAAGTGGGCCAGTGAGCAAATTGAACGCATAGGAGATTTATTGTGGAGGGGTGTTGCTTGTGGCCATTTTATATATTCATTCAACAAACAGGTGAGCCCAGACACTGCGCTAGGCATCAGGGATGAAGCCATTATTGAGAGAGATAAGGTTCCTGCCCTCATAGAGCATACATTCTGGTGTTGGGGAGGGAGGGCAGGCAGTAAAGAAAAAACAAGGTGCATGATTATAAAACATGCCAAGTGTTGTTGAGGAAGCTCTGAGAGAAAATACCAAGAACTTTTGAATTCATTTGTGGCCAGGGAAGTTCTCTGAGTGAAGAAAAATTGAAAGAGAGCAACAGGGCAGGAGGGACAGCAAAGGTAAAGGCCTGGAGGCTGGCATGCTGGAGGAGCCAGGTAAGGCCAGGTGGCAGGTGAGTGATTGACCAGGGTGCATGGAAGGGGAGGCTGGAAGGTTTTTTGTTTTTTTCCTGGAGTACCATGGGGAGCCCTGGAAAGATTTTGAGCAGATGTTGTTTTGTTCAAATTTTATATTAGAAAAGGTCACTCTGAGGAGAGTGGGCTGTGGAGCTGGGAGACTGGTGGAGGGTCTACTGTAATCATCTGGTAATGATGGGGGCATGGACCAGAGACAGCATGGAATAGGGAGAAGGGGATGGATTAAGCAATTCTAGTTGGTGGCCAGGTGCTTGGGCCACCTGGGGCTCTGGCCTGGCCTGATGAGGCCTGTAGCCAAACCTGCATAGCCGGTCCCATGGCAGAGGAGAGCTTCTTTGAGGCAGAACGTCTCTCTGAGGACTGGGCATCTAGACTTCCTCAAACTGGAAAAGCTGGGGTCACAGTGGCACACAGGTTGGGAACTTGGACTGTGAAGTCAGATAGATGTGGGGGCTTCTCTGCCTTTTATAAGCTGGTGACCTCAGACAAATTGCTCTTTGCATGTACAGACAAGTGAGGATGATTTTTGGTATAGAACTTTCCAGAAAGGCTCATAAGAAACTGCCAACAGTGATTGCCCCCTGCAAGGGAGACATGGGGTAGGTGTGAGACTGACTGCCTTATAACCTCTTAATTTATGCCACAGGCATGTGTTATTAGTCAAAACTGGCCACCCCATTTGTGACTTTCTGTGGCATTCACCGGGATGGACCTTCAGTGGTGTTTGGAGCAAGGACTGGTTACCAGCCCTGTTTTACACATGAGGCTTAGAGAGGGGCAGTTGTTTTATCCGGTGGGGTCCAGCCCCTTCTTGGGCCCAGACTCTTTTCCTGGCTCAGCTTGTCTTCCTTATTGCTGTTGGTTGAGGTCGTGGATTTGGTGGGACTTGGAGGAGCTGGATTTTCCTGGCATGAGTAGCGATTTCTTGTTTCCCAGTGCTCCAAGCACCATTGATTGGGCAGCTTTATTTATTAGCTTAATCTTTACACATCCCTCAGCGATGCTGTTCTCACACTTGCTTTGTCAGGGGCCAGAAGGGCCTGCATGCTCACCTGGGTGAATGTCCACAAGCATGGGGGAGTCCATGTGGCTATGGGACTGTGGAAGAGGATACCTCACTTCCCAGCTCTCCCTGGTGACAAGCAGGCTCTCACATGCATCTTAATCCAGGTGTGGCACATAGTAATTGCTCACTGAGATCTCAGTTGAACCATTTGATCTAGAGTCAGAAGTCCCGGTTCTAGTCCTGGGACATCTTACTTGTTTGCTATGTGACCTCGAACAAGTCACTTCTGTTTTCTGGTCCTCAACTCCTCATCTTAAAAATGGGAATGATAATATCTGGCCTTCTTGTTGCTCTGAATAGATGGTGGACACTCCCTCTTCAGGGCCTTTGCACTTGCTGTTCCCTCTTTCCTCACATGCTGGCACAGCTTGCTCCTTCACTTTGGTTGTTACTCAAAAGCTGCCTTCCCAGAGAAGCCTTCTCTGGCCATCCTAACTACAGTTTCACAGCTGGGGCACACACGTGCATGCTCACCATTCTTCTTTCCCCGCAGTGTATTTTTCATCTTTGGTACTTAACATGATTAATCATATTATATCTTTTAATTGTTGGTCTTGCTTACTAATTTCTTCTATTAAAATGTCAGCTCCAATAGGGCAGGGATTTTTGTCTGTTTTGCTTACTGCTATCTTCCAACACCTAAAATGGGACTTGTCACATAGACGGTGCTCAGCAAATATCTGTTGAAGGAATAAATGAAATAAATTAATATAAGGCTCTTAGAACAGTCCCTGGTACCTAATACACTCTCAACAAACTTGAGTTATTATTACTACTGGTATTACTGCTATCAAGTTTTGCTGAGCCTCAGTTTGCTCACCTATAATTGAGATGCTGTTGATAATAACTATTGTAGAGTTGTTGTGAAGATACAGTGATGTGGATGTTGAGTTCTTGGTGCAGCTCCTGACATAGACTTTTCAATCAGTAGGAGCTATTATAGTTATAAGTACAAAATGAATAATAAAGCTCCACCCCCCCCCCCTCCAGTATTGGGGGCATTTCTGGGAAGTGTAGTGTCTGGGACCCAGGGAGCAACCCTCACCACCACATCACTGGTCTTGATTAGCTATAGCAGTGGTGGGGGTGAGGTCCTCTGGTTTGCCTTCAACTGCCATCTAGCCAGAGTGTCCAGCCAAGGAGGTTTGCATACACTCTCTGGCATACCAGCTTTCTCACAGAGTGTCTGATTGTTCCAAAGTTCATTTGTTTTTGTTTTTGTGTTTTTAAGTATAGGAAGTTTTTGTTGTTGTTTTGCTTTAAAGAAATGACTGTTCTTTTTATATATACGCACGTATATATTTACTAGAGGCCCGGTGCATGAAATTCGTGTACTCGGTGGGGGTGGGGGGTGTCCTTCAGCCCAGCCTGTGCCCTCTTGCAGTCCGGGAGCCCTTGGGAGATGTCCAACTGACAGGCGGGGAGCGGGCCTAAGTGGGCAGTCGGACATGCCTCTTTCAGTCTGGGACCCTTGCTCCTTACTGCCTGCCTGCTTGCTACTCCTTACCACTTGGCTCGCTGCTCCTCAGTGCTGCCTCGGAGGCAGGATAAGCTCCCACCACCGCCACTGCCCTTGCCAGCCGTGAGCCTGGCTTCTAGCTGAGCCGTGCTCCCCTGTGGGAGTGCACTGACCACCAGGGGGCAGCTTCTGCATTGAGCATCTGCCCTGGTGGTCAGTGTGAGTCATAGTGACGGGTCGTTCCACCGTTTGGTCAATTTGCATATTAGCCTTTTATTATATAGGATTGATTTCAGAGAGGTAGGGAGAGGGAGAGAGAGACAGAAATACCAATGATGAGAGAGAATCATTGATTGGCTGCCTCCTGCACGCCCCCTACTGGGGATTGAGCCTGCAACCGAGGCACGTGCCCTTGACTGGAATAGAACCCGGGACCCTTCAGTCCGCAGGCCAATGCTCTATCTACTGAGCCAAACCAGCTAGGACAGGAAGTTCTTAATTTTTTCAGAAGGGAAGGATCAATTGATATTTATTATCTCAGAGAAACATTTTCAGTATATTGCTATGTGGATAAAAGCCAGAGCTGAGCAGCACATAGGGTGTAATTTTTGTAAATCATAAAAGTAGAGCCTCTCTCAGCCAATGAGATTTGTCCATCAGCCTAGGCCTTAGTCCTGAGCTTCATCACTAGAGTGAGGGAGGAATCCTTATCCAGGATTTTTAATTGCAAGCAATAGAAACCAACTCAGCTTCCCATCGAGACTCATGAGGGGCTTCCCCACCCACAAGGAGATTCTGGTGCTGGCTGGCCAAGAAAGCATGGTAGATGCTTATGACAGTTGGGAGGGATTGGGATGGGGTGGGACAGGGATCCCCAAATCAAAGTAAGGGACTGTTGCTAAATGCAGTGGTAATTGGCGCTAGGACAGTGGCCATCCACTCTGTAGCCTGAGGCAGAAGCACAAGCAGATTAGCAGATGCTGTCACTGTTTTCACCATTCCCTTGGGACTTTTCAAGTGACCTTAGGCAGGCTTCCACCTGTTGATGAGGAATCTCTGTGTCCTGGGGGCTTTTGTCCAAAACCACAAGATCCACTTTCCTTGAGCCTGGGGCAAGGCAGAAGTGCTGGGACTTAACCCTTGGGACCAGTCCCCAATCTCAGGAGTTGTGTATCAATACTCCAGCTCCCCCACCTGTGAGTGGAATGATTCTGGGGTTTCTTCTGCATTTTGTCAGGTGGTAGAAATTATAGGCAATTTTTGTGTTTGGTTTTCTTTTTTTATGTTATTTGGGTGCTCCTGCGTTGGGTGCATATATGTTTACCAGAGTTATATCTTCTTGTTGAATTGCTCCCTTTAGTATTATGTAGTGGCCTTCCTTATCTCTTGTTATGCCCTTTACTTTGAGGTCTATTTTATCAGATATAAGTATTGCTACCCCAGCTTTTTTCTCATTTCCATTTGCTTGAAAAATATTTTTCCATCCCTTCACTCTCAGTCTGTGTGAATCCTTTGCTCTGAGGTGAGTCTCTTGTAGACAGCAAATATATGGGTCATGTTTTCTTATCCATTCAGCTACCCTATGTCTTTGATTGGTGCATTTAATCCATATACGTTTAATGTTATTATTGACAAGTACATGTTTGTTGTCATATTTTCCCCCTTAGTGTTTGTGTTTCTTTTTGCCTTTCTCTTTCTTCTTTTTACAGCAGTCCCTTCAGCATTTCTTGCATTGCTGGCTTGGTAGTGATAAACTCTCTTAGCCCTTTTTTGTCTGTGAAGCTCCTGATTCCCCCTTCAATTTTGAATGATAACCTTGCTGGGTATAGTATTCTTGGATTCAGACCCTTGCTTTGCATCACTTTGAATATTTCATTCCATTCCCTTCTGGCCTGGTGTGTTTCTGTTGAGAAATCAGTTGATATTCTAATAGGAGATCCCTTGTAGGTAACTTTCTGTCTCTCTCTCTGGCAGCCTTTAAGATTCTTACTTTGTCATTGGTATTCGCCAATTTAATTATGATGTGTCTTGGTGTTGGTCTTTTGGGGTTCAACTTGTTTGGGACTCTATGTACTTCTTGGACTTGCATAGTTTTTTTCTTGCCAATATCAGGGAAGTTCTCCGTCATTATTTCTTCAAACAGGTTTTCTATTCCTTGCTTCTCTTCCTCACCTTCTGGTATCCCTATTATTCTAATATTGTTTCGTTTTGTGTTGTCCCAAAGCTCCCTTAGGCTCTCCTCTTGCTTTTTAAGTCTTCTTTCCATTTGCTGCTGTGTTTGTGTGTGTTTTCCTACCTTGTCTTCTAATTCACTGATGCGATCCTCAGCCTCTTCTAGTCTGCTGTTTAAGCCTTCCAATGTGTTCTTTATTGCAGCTATGTCGTTCTTCATCTCCTCTTGGTTTCTTTTCATGTTGGTGACATTTTCATTCAGCTCCTTGTAGTTCTCATTGAGTTGTGTGTATTTGTCATTGAGTTGTGTGTATTTGTCATCCATCCGTTTAAACATCCTTAGAACCATTACTCTGAATTCTCTCTCTGTTAAGCTGCTAGCCTCAGTTTCATTTAACTCCCTTTCTGGTGATTCCTCTTTTTCTTTCCTTTGGGTATTGCTTTTTTGTCTCCCCATGTTTTCCTGAAATGTTTTAATTGTAGATCCAATTGCTTTGCTACCCAGGTTCTTTTGGTGATGGTGCTACTGGTGAAATCTTTCTGTTCTCCTGGGCTTGGTTATCTAGTGTAATTCTGTGTTTGGTTTTCTTAAAGAGGTTTTGGTTTTCAGCATTGAAACTGTGTTATTTTGTCATTTGAAATCAACCTGCTGGCCATCTCTGTGAATTTTTCTTTTTTGCTCAAGCCCTCCACCACTACCCCTCCCCCCAAGACCTACCCCCCTGCCACGCCTTAGCAGTTGGCAACCTGTGGATATTTTGAGAGTGATTTTTAGTTCCTTCAGTGCACTGCTAGAGAAAGCAAACTTAACTTTTTCCCTTTTTTTCCTTAAGGCCAGTTTTTTTAAAAAATATTTTTTTCCCCCACAGAGCAGGGCACCAGCTATTATGGAAACAGTAAACAGGAGTCAGCACCAGGGCATAAGTGGTCGGTTTTAATTAGAACATTAAAGTATTTTAATGCTTACACTTTTTATTTTTGCGAACTTGATTATATAGCATTTTAAGTACCTGTGAACATTTTAAGGACTCTCAGCAATGAATTATTTGCAGTTTCACAGGAAACTTCTATTTTAAAAGCAAAACGGTATGAAAGTGGCTGCGAAGGCTTGGCAGCAGTGACTACACTGTATAATGAGGAACCACATGGTGGGTGGGTTGGCAGACAGCCCACTCGGCCCAACGTCACTCAGGCTGCCTGGTGGACCCCCTTCTGAGAGGCTCCTACTGAGTGCAAGGGATTTGGGGAGGCTTCGGGATCCAGCTGGGGTCCCCACATACCACCCACTCCCAACACCTGAGGATTCTTCCCCTAGAATTTATCTCAGGGGTGTCTCTTGGTCTCTTCCTCTTTTTGCTACTTGGAGTGACCATAGAAGCGTATCCAGGGAGCTCCTGGCTTTAACTTTTGTGCCCTCCAGGCTTCTCCCCACTCAGCATTCAGAGAGGGTTTCTTAAAACATATCAGTGTTGTTGCTTAGTTGCTCAGAAGCTTTCCAGGAGAAAGTCAAGGCCCCATTGTAGAGTCTCCAGGCAATGGGTGATCGGCCCTGCTGCCATCACCGTGGGTGTGGACCTTCACACATGTTGTATCCCTTTGCCCCACCTTTTCCTGCTGTCTCTCGTGTCACTGCAGCCCAGCTACATGGCCTTCTCATCGACCTTTTATGCTCTTAAACGTCTGCTTATGTGCCAAGCATTGTTCTGGACACTGGTGATTTAGCAGTGAAGAGGCCAGCAAAATTTCCTCCCTTCATGGAGCTGCCCTGCTAGTCAAGGGAAGACCTCTGGTAAAGAAACAAATGATGACCAGGTGTGAGAGGATGGGATGGGGGTGCTGTTTTTAATAGGGGGATTAGAACAGGTTTCTCCAATGAGGTAACATGTAAAGGCCTGAATGAAATGGGGGAGCAAGCCAGTGGTGTGCTGGTGTTGGCTTGTACAAGCTCACATGAGCCAATTGTGCTCATGTCTTCCCAGCTCCTTGTTGAGTGGCATCTAGTTAGCGGCTTGAAATCAGCCACTGTGGGAGGATTTACTTCATGGAAATTGGTAAATGCCACAAATTAGGGCTTTTTACCCAGAGAACGGTTGTTAAGCATTTACCAGGACGCATTTGGAGTAGGTCATGGAGAAAGCCTGGGAGAATTTTCTAGGCATTCCTTGAAGAGGGAATGTGTTTGGAAGGTTTGAGGAACATTGTGGAAGACAGTGTGACTTGAATTCCTCAAATGCTTGTTTGTGCCGCAGGACCTTCACACATATTGTTCCCTTTGCCCAGGATGCTCTTTCCTTAGCTGGTTCCTTTAGTTCCAGAAAGGCCTTCTCTGACCATTTTTACTAGAGCACATCTTCCCTTTATTCTTACATCAAGCACTTCTTGGTTCTCTTTCCAGCATTTGCCTCAATATGTAATTGAGCATTGAGTTATTTATTGTGTTGGGGTCTGTCTCTCCCATTGAAATGTAAGCTCTGAGAAATCTTCCTGCTCGCTGCTGTCTCCCCACCTTCCAGGAAGGGCCTCCACAGAACAGATGCTCAGTGCATTATTGTCAACTGAGTGAATGTTGGTGGAAAGCCTTCTTATGCTCGGCACTGCTTTGGGAGTGGTCTTTATGACATGAGATAAAAAATCAGGAATAGAAGCAGCCAACAGAGAATCCAGAAGTTCCTACCTGGTGCCCAGTCTGATTCCAGTAACATAATTCCTGGGTCTCCTACTTAATCTGTATGCAACACAGCAGCAAGTTGATACCTTTCTGATAATGAGCACAGTGATCACCCCCTTGCTGCCAACCCATATCGGTGAGAAAGAACAAGCTCTCTGCTCCTGCTGAAGACATTGGTGTCATCGGAGGTTAAATATTCCTATTATATCATGCCTGGCATTTTTATTGTCATGAGAGCAATGGATGTCAGGAGTTTAGGACTTAAGATAAAGTTTATTTTATGGTGGAGAACGTGCTTAACCCACTGGCATCTTGGATGGTGTGGACAAAGGTGTGCTGAGGAGGGAAACATTTTGATCACAGGGAACGGTTTTCGTTGACCTGATTTTATATATATATGTATATATATAATGATGAAAGCTTAGAACATATTGATTGAGGTGACCAGCATTTAGATCTTTCATAGTTAATGAGGAGCTGTCCAGTTTATATTGGAAACGGTCACTGCCCAGAGCCTTTAATGAGGTGTGTGGTGCCCAGGAGAGGAAGACAGTTAACATTAAAGAAGTTTAGGCTTTCAAATAACCTCCCTCTGACCTTGAGAGTTCAAATCCTGGCTCTGCCCTTCCCAGTCATATATTCTTTGGCAGGTTGCTTAACTTCTTGTAACCTCAGTTTCCTCTTTTGTAAAATGGGCTACTCCAGGAGCAGTTTATGGTTTACGAGGATTAAAAGTGATGATGTGATGCCGAAGATGATAAATGCTCAAGAAATGTTACTATCATCCACGCTGCCAAGTGATAGTGCTTCCTAAAGCCTATGAAATTGGAACATTGTAGGCTCATTTCAGTGTAACAAGGAGCTTCCTAAAGCAAATGCCCTGAATGGAAAGTCGCCATAGAGTGTTCTGGCCCTTTGGGCTATGGCTTTATGTTGAAGCGATTCAGGTGTAACCAGAAGGTAATGCTTTTTCCTTGAGAAAATGCACTCAAGTGTTTTGCACTTGACTCAGCTTGTGGGAGCAGCTACTAATTTTTTCATCAATCGGAGAACTCTGTCCATTTCTGTATATATTGCTGTAGAATGGCCTTGCTATAATCGTCTGCTCAGTTATTTAGTTTTGTATTGCCTTAGAGGGCATGGGTCTTTGTCTGCCTCATTTGCTGCTTTGTCTTTGGTTCCTAGAACAGTGTCTGCATATAGTAGATGCTCAATAAATATTTATTGGATGAATGAAATCATGTGCCTATAGGGGTTTAAAAATGAACGACTGTAACCCAGAGAAATGTAAATTTAACTTCACATAGAAACCTAAACATGAATGTATACAGCAGCACTAAAACAATGAAATATATTCTCTCACACTTCTGGAGGCCAGAAGTCTGAAATCAAGGTGTCGGCGGGGTCATGCTCCCTCTGAAGGCTCTAGAGGCGGATCCTTCCTCACCCCTTCCAGCTTCCGGTGGTATCGGCAATCCTTGGTGTTCCTTGTCTTTTAGCTGTGTCACTAAACTCAGTCTCCATTGTCACACAGCTATCCTCTCTCTCTCTGTGTCCTTCTCTTCTTATATGGACAATAGTCATTGGATTCAGGGTCACCCTAATCCAGTGTGACTTCATCTTTACTAATTACTTTCTAAAAGACCCTGTTTCCAGGTTATACAGTAATATGAGGTTCCAGGTGGACATGCATTTAGAGGGAGGGGCACTAGTCAACCCGGTACAAACCTCTTTAGAAAATGTTGAGAGCAAAAGTCTCCTTTTCGGTCTGAGCTTTGTTTGGAGTTCTTTGGGGAAGTGTGGATTGTTGGGATGACTCCCACAACTACGGGGATAAGGAGAGACTCCAAGTGTTAGTCCTAAATATGACACTGATGGAAAATCTGAGAATTGGGGTCGTGACTGCCATCAAGAGGAAGAGAAGAAGCTTCTGAGTGGCTGAGCTGAGATTTGGGGCTGTTTGTTTCCTTAGACTTTGACAACTTGCCTTCCCCTGAGCCTCAGTTTCCATCTCTGTAAATTGGGGATAATAACAATACCTTCCCTGAGTTGGTTGGGGACTTTAATGCTAGTGACTGATGAGTTCAAGTCCTCATTGTCTGGACAGAGAGGGAGGATGGCCTTGACCTGAAGTGACAGGCGTAGACTCAAGACAGGATGTGCTGCTCCAAGAATAGCGCTCCCTCCTCTCACATCCAGCCCTGTTCCTGCCAACGATTGGCTAGAAGGGTCTGAGCCCTTTAATTGTAAAAAAGCTCTCACTGGTTTGGCTCAGTGGATAGAGTATTGGCCTATTCTGGGTTCAATTCTGGTCAAGGGTACATGCCCAGGTTGCAGGCTTGATCCCCAGTGGGACCGTGCAGGAGGCAGCCGATCTCTCTCATCATTGATGTTCCTCTCTCTCTCTTCCTATCCCTACCTCTCTGAAATCAATAAAAATATATTTAAAAAATAATAAAACTAATGAATGTGAATTTAGAAGCTATTCTTCCCAGCGACCCTGTGAGGCAGAGACTATTGCAGTCGCTATTTTATAGATAGGAACCTGAGGTTCCAGCAGGTTTAAGCTACCAGTCCAAGGCCACACAGCTGGAAGGTGGTGGAGCTGAGATTTGAATGCAGGTACATCCAAGTTCAGTTCTCTGGTTCCCTCTTCCTTCCTTAGGCACCCAATGCCTCAGTTTCCCCATCTGCAAAATGGCGCCTACTCCAGGTTGGCGGCTCTGGTGGAATTGTGCTGAGTACGAGACCCAGAGTGTTATATAAACCCCGGTTTGCCCAGGAGGGTGTATCAGCTTCCTCATCTCCTGTCTCTCACACCACAGTGACTTGCGATTTTTACACATACGGGAACTGTGTGTGGGGTGGTGGGTGAGTGAGTGTATGTGTGTGTGTTTGCAACAAATATTTTATAATAGACAAACTCGTCTGCCACTTCTAAAAGTAGTGGGGGGAAAAACCCACTTTGAGAAAGTAAAAATAACCCAAAGCCTGAGTCACTTAAGTCATTGAACTTAACCAGAGCTAGATTCTCCAAGCTGTGATTGCTTCAGCTTGACCAGGGGCAGTGGGTCAGGGCCAGAATTTGGGGGGGATGGACACCTGGGATTTTAGGGGGAAAATCCTAGTGGTTAGTTTGCAAGTAAAGTGACTGTCCAACCACCCCACCCCCCCTTTTTTTTTTTTTTTGTGCAGGATGAAATGTCTCCCAGAAATGCTCTGTCCTTTCTGTTTTAAAAGTGACTTGACAATTGATAATTTTACCTAGTGGCGGGCACCTTAGAGCTTTTATTTCTTGGAGGCCAAACATTGATGTTGTTTGAAATGGGAGCTTGGCGGAGCCTTTGTGCGGATCTCAAGCTTCCTGAAAAATTTATTTACTGTGACTGTGATCTGCAGGAGCGAATTGATGTTTATCTGTAGTCGTTTGCGCCAGCAAGGAGGGGAAAAATGCATAACTGCACTTTCCTCAGAAGCCTTGCGAGGCTGTTTAAATAAGTATCTAATAGTGAACTTTCAATAGCAGACAGGCAGTTTGATGGACAGGGTACAGAGTATTATTAACCATAAGCAGGCTTAATCTTTCCCCCATGTTTTAGAAGAAGCTTTATAACCTTCTAGCCGAAGAATTCATGAGAACCAGGTATATGAAGCTAAGCAAAATTATCCTGGCTGTTCCAGTGGCAGAATCAATAATTCTGAGAGCTGCATGAAGGAGGGGGAGACTGGGGCTGCAGCTGGGCCCCATGTGAGCAACCCCAGCCACCTCCTGTGGTGGGAAGGTCAGGAGAACTTGTACAGGGGCCTAGAGATGGCAGGGGGGGTGAGGGTCATGCTATGAGCCTGGCTTCGTTACCAGGTATGTAATATTTGTTGCCTCCAGCATGGAGCATATGTGCAGATAGTTAACAGGATGAGTGCCTTTCTGCTGGGTCTTGGTTACAACAGTGCCTGGCCCTATGGTGGCACCCACCATTCTAAGCAATAGAAAGTATTTATGCAATTGTTCAGTGAATATCTGTCTTGCCCTTTTGGACCAGAATTTTTGTGCAGCCTTGGAAGCATCTTGTTTAACCAGGAGGGCTCTCTTGATCTCTGGGAGAAGGTAGACTCTCTT
Organism: Corynorhinus townsendii; assembly: GCA_026230045.1. Taxonomy (NCBI): domain Eukaryota; kingdom Metazoa; phylum Chordata; class Mammalia; order Chiroptera; family Vespertilionidae; genus Corynorhinus; species Corynorhinus townsendii. The sequence continues at coordinate 10,889,143 of JAPDVU010000014.1, read as the reverse complement.
GTTACAAAGTCCTTTCCTAGTCTCCTACCTGGTTCCCATCACCCTTTATAGTGATGGAGCCTTCAATATCTGTCTTTCACTCATTAGCTGGTCAGCTGCTAGAGCACATAGACCACAGCCTCCCCAACCCTGAATACCCCCTAGAGTTTCTTATGGGGTTGGCCACTGTTGAATGGGGTTTTGCTGAGGAGGAAACAGCTGTGGTTAAGAGCATGAAGGTCAGGTAAATTTGGGATCATATTCTGGTCTGTATTAACCATTTGTGTGTCCTTGGGCAGTGGCGTGCCCTCTCTGGTTCTTTGTTTCCTGGTCTATAAAATGGGATAATGGGGGAGAAACCAAGATGGTGGCATAGGTAAACAACTGAACTTGCTGCCTCGCACAACAACTTCAAAACTACAGCTAAAAACAAAACAGACATCATCCAGAACCACAGGAAGGCTGGCTAAGTGGAAATTCTACAACTAGAAGGGAAGAGAAAAGCACACTGAGACTCAGAGGAGCTGAGGAAGGCAGAGGTACGGAGGCGTGAGTGCGGAGAGGGCTGGCAACTGATACGCGCTGGCTTTTTCAAGCCAGAGGGAGACACAAGCTCCCGACTGCTCTGAACTCCAGTTCCAGGCGAGACTCTGGGGACCCAGACTCATACGGGGAGAAACTGGACTGTCTGGAAGCGGGCAGAACTCGAGGGAGGCTTTCTCTCAGGGGTGCTTGCAGCAATTACCACGGGACACTGAGACCCAGGGGCCCCTTAGGGCAGGGCTGACAGGAAGCCATTGCTGTTTGCTCTGCCCTGAGACTCCGCCCCATCCAAGATGTGTGCAGAGGCTTTTGCATAGGAATTGGCCTGGTCCTTCGAATTCTGAACTTACCTATCAAACTGAAGCTGAGTTAGAAAGACCCAGAACATCCAAAAGAAGGCCCAAGGCCCCACAGCAGCTTGCATTACTTCACAGCTGGGCCTCACGTGGGCACCTCCAAAACCCAAACAAAGAAGAGGAATCTGAAGGTCTCTCTGTAGCTCCTGCTGGATGGCCTCAGGCAGAGGCTAAATTAGCACCTCCTTGAAGATCCAAGAGCCAGTGTATCCAGGGGTCAGAGTAGGACCATCCAGATTACAACTCCTCAGATCCATAAGGGACACACTCAGGGGGCAGACTCAGTGAGCACCAAAGCCCCACTGAAGCAAGTCTTGCCTTATAAGGGTGTCTCCAGCACAGCAGTTGTCCCATCGTAGACACAGCTGATCCTCACAGCCAATTGGCCTGGAGGTCAATTCCTCCCAGTGATACCAACAACAACCAAGGCTTAACTTCAACAAGACTGTGCACACAGCCCACAAAGGAGTGCACCAAGAGTGTCTACCTCAGGTAACTGGGGAGGCTGAGCCACTGGGCCTTATAGGACACCTAGCACACAAAGCCACTCTATCAACTCAGAGAAGCAGCCAAAATGCGGAGACAAAGAAACAGGTCACAAATGAAAGAAATGGAGGAAAGCAAACGACTGGATATAGAGTTCAAAACCACGGTTATAAAGTTACTCAAGAATTTTCTAAAAAAGGCCGATAAATTTAGTGAGACCCTCGAGGATATGAAAAAGGACCAACTAGAAATTAAGCATACACTGACTGAAATAAAAAACAATATACAGAGAACCAACAGAAGACTAGAGGATCACAAAAATCAAGTCAAAGATTTGAAATACAAAGAAGCAAAAAACACCCAACCGGAAAAGAAAAAAGAATCCAAAACTATGAAGATAGTGTAAGGAGCCTCTGGGACAACTTCAAGCATACCAACATCTGAATTATTGGGGTGCCAGAAGAAGAGAGAGAGCAAGATACTGAAAACCTATTTGAAGAAATAATGACCAAAAACTTCCCCCACCTGGTGAAAGAAATAGACTTACAAGACCAGGAAGCACAGAAAACCCCAAACAAAAGGAATCCAAGGAGGACCACACCAAGACACATCATAATTAAAATGCCAAGAGCAAAAGACAAAGAGAGAATATTAAAAACAGCAAGAGAAAAACAGTTACCTACAAGGGAGCACCCATCCGACTGTCAGCTGATTTCTCAACAGAAACTATACAGGCCAGACGGGAGTGGCAAGAAATATTCAAAGTGATGAATAGCAAGAACCAACAACCAAGATTACTCTACCCAGCAAAGCTATCATTCAGAATTGAAGGGCAGATAAAGAGCTTCACAGATAAGAAAAAGCTAAAGGAGTTCATCACCACCAAACCAATATTATATAAAATGCTGAAAGGTATTCTTTAAGAAGAGGAAGAAGAAAAAGGCAAAGATAAAAATTATGAACAACAAATACATATCTATCAGCAAGTGAATCTAAAAATCAAGTGAATAAAAAATCTGATGAACAGAATAATCTGGTGAATATAATAGAATCAGGGGCATAGAAAGAGAGTGGACTGACAATTCTCGGGCGGACAAGGGTGTGGGGTGTGTGGGAAGAGACTGGACAAATATCATACACCTATTGATGAGGATGTGGGGGGGTTGTTAAGGGCGTGGGGGGGTGGGAACTGGGTGGAGGGGAGTTATGGGGGGACAAAAAGAGGAACAACTGTAATAATCTGAACAATAAAGATTTTTTTTAAATGGGATAATGGGGAAAGTGACCACCATTTTAAATCTCAGTTTCCTCGGTTGTAAAATAAGTGTAACAGTGCTACTTGCCTTCCTGAGGGGCTGTGCTGAGGAGTAAATGAAAGAATACTGGTGGAGGACTTAGCCTAAGGTCTGGTGTAAAGCTGGTGTTCAGTAAGTTATAGCTGTTATTATTATTAATGTTTATTGATATTCCTATTATTATTTCATTGTTTTTGCTCTTCATGACCTAAGAGAAATCATAGCCTCTGTCCGTTTTGTCTGCTTTGGACACTCATGCCTTCTTTCGAGGTCTCGAAGCCATAATGGGGACACACTGAGACCTGTGCAGAGTCAGGAAATGCTGGCAGCTCTCACGGATCTGCTCATTGCTGGTGCTATGCGCTGCCCTTAGAGCTCAAGCCCTGAGCCTCCACTCCCACCCTTTCCTCCAGCAAAGGCTCAGGGACCAGGAAGTTTCATGTCCTCCAGGACCAAATAGAGCTGGCAGTGAATCCAGGGGCAAGAGGCAATGGGAGGGGCATGGCCCCGCTTGACAAGATTGGCTCATGGATGAGTTAGTCCCTGTATAATCCACTGAGGTCTCTGTCAGGATGGAGAACCAAGAGCTGCCTAGCACCCAGAGCATTATCATTACCAGAACCTGGTTCATATTTCTGCAGTTGCCCAGAGGGTCCAAAGTGGAGCCTTTCTGGGAGTGTGTGTGTGTGGGGGGGGGGGGGGGGACCCGGGGTGGGGGGCGTAGAACTATAGTATCAAGTTTCCTAACTGCCCAGGAAAGCTCTTTGTTCACCCTGGGCTACTATCTTCCCCTCTGTCCTTTCTTCCTCCTCATTAGAAGCCAGTTGGGTTTGCCCAAATCATCATAATAATGTCCCCATGTGTGGAGCAGAGTGGGAGGCCACGCCCCAAACTGGGTGCGGCCTGTGTGAGATCTCAGGAGACTTTATTACTTACACCCATTTTTCAGATGAGGAAACTGAGGCTCAGAGAGGTGAAGTCACTTGTTTGGAGCTACTTGGCATTTGTTTTGCCTGTTCCTCTTCCCTGATGCTTAAGTCCCCACCTCCCAGTCCAGCTGGGTCTCCAGCCTCCTCTTTTCCTCTGGAAAAGCAGGGCTAGCTTAGCTGCTGAGCAGGTTTGTGAGTGGAGCTGGAATTGTCCAGGACACCCAGCCAGGGAAAGTTGGACAACAAAGCTCTTGGCCTCGGAGGGTGAGTCTCTTTCATTAAGAGAAAGTCCTAACAGTAGGGCCTTGCCACCCCATCGGGCAGAGCTCAGCAACCCCATGCTGAGGGTCTTTCCAATCCTTTCTCAGGGTTCACCTGTCTTTTATTTATTTATTTATTTATTTTTAAAACATACTTTATTGGTTTTTTTACAGAGAGGAAGGGAGAGGGATAGAGAGAAACATCAATGAGATAGAAACATATATCAGCTGCCTCCTGCACACCTCCTACTGGGGATATGCCCGCAACACAGGTACATGCCCTTGACTGGAATCGAACCTGGGACCTTTCAGTCTGCAGGCCATCGCTCTATCTACTGAGCCAAACCTGTTAGGGCTCACCTGTCTTTAAAAGCATGCGCAGCCTGCCTCTTGTTAACCCTGTCCTGACTGCTGACAGTAGCTCCAGGAAGGTGATGTGAGGGCCTCGGATCAGTGTGCACCCCCTGAGGCCCACTGGGTGGCCTTGAAATGAAGACCCATATTGTCCTGGGCTGAGCCTGAGGGTATCAGATATTCAGGTGCCTGTCTTGGGGTGATGATCCTCATCATCTCCCCTCTCCTTCCTGTGTTATTTCTGGAGAAGCCTTTTCCCCCATTGCCCATACACTGATCCCCAAATCCTCTACCTGCAGACTGGAGCATGGGGAGTTGGGGAGAAAGCAGAAGCATCTGGATCTTTCCTTTTGTCTTGATTTATTAGAAATAAACTAATATGAGAACTCAGTGCAAGGCACCGGGCTTAGAAGGAATTTAAAAATTATATTCATCCCAGTAGTGATCACTAATGCACATCAGTGTGTCTGCTCTGGACCAGATCTGGAGAGCCCCTGGATAAATAAGATGGAACTCCTGCTCTCCAGGGGTTCCTAGGGCGGGAATCTCCATCTTGTGCTGTTCCACCCAGGACAGCACAAGATGGAGATTTTCTCCCACACTGGGGACACTGTACAGGTGCTTAGAGCCAGGAGCTAGGAAGGGCCATAGAGGGACTATTTGCAGCAGGTCTGGAAGGATAAGTTTGCCAGGCAGGGAATGAAGGATGGCCTTCTTAACACCAAGGAACAGCATCAGACACAGGGAACAGTTTGGGTATAGCACAGAGGATGAGAACCTGGGGTATTGGGACCTAATGAATCATTTAATTGGGGATTGAGGTAAGGTTGGAGCAGTTGGTGGGTTTCAAATCAGGCAAGGCCTCCTAGTCCACTGTGTAGAGTTTGGACTTTTCCTGGAGGCTCGAGGTGAGGATTTGGGGGTTTCATTCTAAGAGCTACAGGAAGGCATGTAAGAGTTTGAGCCTGCAGGGGCAGTGACAGGATCTACTTCTTTTGTAAGGAGCCCTCAGACAGCCATGGAGAGGAGGGATTGTGAAGGTAAGATCAGAGTTGGGAGATGGGGATGAGGTACAGCAGTCATCCAGGCCTGCTGTCAAGGATGCCTAGGCCTGCGGTGGCACTGGGGCTGCCCAGGCGAGGGCTGATGTAGGGATGCTCAAAAAGGAGATTCAAGAGTTCCCAGAGGAAGGCTGCTGAGACTGCTGTGAGCCATCTGCTGACATTTATTTTTCATCCATCATTTTTATGCTTGTGGCCTGAGGAGCTTCAATTGGTTATAGTGACGTGTAAACATATGGGAATGGCTGGAGGGGCAGCACCCTCAGCTCCAGGGCAGAGCAGATAAGAGCCAGGAGCCTGTCTCACATGCTCACTCTAACAAGGACTTACTGGTCTCTCTGAAAATCCAGAGGAGGAAGACCAGTGCAAGCTGTTTGTTCATTTATTTACTCAGTAGCTATATATTGGGCTTAGACCTGGGGAAACATGGCAGACTGCTCCCTGCCCTAGGGCTGTGGTCAGCAAACTGCGGCTCACGAGCCACATGCGGCTCTTTGGCCCCTTGAGTGTGGCTCTTCCACAAAATACCACGGCCTGGGCGAATCTATTTTGAAGAAGTGGCGTTAGAAGAAGTTTAAGTTTAAAAAATTTGGCTCTCAAAAGAAATTTCAATCATTATACTGTTGATATTTGGCTCTGTTGACTAATGAGTTTGCCAACCAATGCCCTAGGGGGAACCCCTACTGATAGCGGCTATCAGATAGCCACTGGAGGCAGACCAGGATAATGCAGGTGGAACCAGCCTGGGAAGAGCTGTCCCCTAAATGGTGTGTCCAGGAGGCTATGGGAACTAAGCAGAGGCACTCCACAGTCTGGAAACTTCCAGAAGGAGGTCACCTACATTATGGCTCAGTAAAGGCAGGAAAGGGGCTGCTCCACTCAAGAGGGAATCCCCAAGCCCCCAATAATATAAGATGAAGTTACTTGGAAGCTGAGACCTGAAAAGATGACCAGGCACAGCTCTGGCAAAGAGACAGGAAAGTGTGTTTTAGGAAGAGGGAACAGCTTGGGCAAATTCTTGGAAGTGGCCTTTGCAGAAATCACCTGATCAGAGTGCCTGGGACCTCAAGGGTGAGCAGGGTGCACAGAGCTGAGGCTGAAGGGCTTACATTTTGGGGTCTAGGCATCTGAGCTCATAAAATAGCTCACTTTGATTTCCTAGACTGGTGAGGTGAGACTCAAATTTGCAGACAGTGATTTGTGGGGTGGGGTTAGAGAATGGTGCCCCAGTTCACACAGAGCTCCCCATTTGTCAGGGGGCAGACCAACCATTTGAAAACTGCCTTCCTTGTGTATGGTGCTCATACTGGAGGATAGGATTGGGTCTCAGGGATCCTGGCTGGGGTGAGATAGAATTCTCTGGGAGAAGTTTGGGAGTATCTCTTTGCTTTATGCAGACCTGCAAGGATGATGTAAAATTAGACTCAGTTGGCCAACAGGTCCCTAGATCAGTGTGTATAGTGTTAGGTGACCTGTGGTCTTAAGGTGTGAGGCCTGGGACCCATCCACCCCTTGCTGCCCAATGTGGCCGGTGGGCAGTCTTGCAGGCAAGGTACCATCTGGCTGGATTGAGAGCCAGAGGTAATGCTAATGTCTTTTAAAATTAGAATGAAAATGTTTATTGCAGAGAGCAGAACCTGCGTCAGCGCAGAGTCCTGTGGGAAGAGGGTACTGCTTTATCGCAGCCTTTCAGTTTTATTTTTGCACATTCGCTTTTTATTTGCTGGCGGTGCTGCTGACAGGCCCATAGTGGGCTCAGGCTGCTGGGCCTGGGCTGGAAGGACGGCGCTGCCTGTGTCTTGACAGTCCTCCCCAGGGTGAGTGCCAGGACCTGCTGTCTTTTGGAAGGACTTGGGGGTGTGAGAGCAGGAGGTTGTGACTTCGTGTCTGTGTGTGCCCCTGTGTCTGTGTGTGCGTCTAGCCCAGTGTGTGTGTGGCTCTCTGTGTGTATTTGTGTGCTTTGTGGCTTTGGGGGTTGTCTGCTTTCGAGACTGGGTGTGGATCTTTGCATATGGGTTCTTGAATTGTGTGTTTCTGTGTCTGTCCATGTGTCTTTGGGAGGTGGCCATAGGTGTGGCCGGCTCTGGATCCAGGTTTGTTTTTCTGGGGCCTTTTTCTATCTGAATGGATGTATATGAGCATCTTGGGGAGGCACATGGGTGTCTGACTGTGAGTCTGTACCAGCTGCGTGTGCATGCATGTGAGAGTGTGTTCACATACGAGTGTGTGAGTATGTGCATTGGAACATGTGAGCCCATATGGGGGAGTATGTCATGTTGTATGTTGCATGTGAGAGCATGTTGTGTGTAAGCATATACTGCGTGTGATAGTTGTGTGCATCTATGTGAGAACATGTATGAGAGCACATGTTGAATATGAGCGTGCTGGGTGAGCATGTTGCATGTGAGAATGTGTGTCCTATTATTCGCTTGTCCTCTTGCATTTTGACAGTGCCAGCTATGCTGTATTCTCGAACCCAGAGAGTCATGACTCTGGGTTCTAGAATACAGTGTAGCTGGCACTGTCAAAAGGCATCCATCCAGACACCCCGGCCCCAGCTCCAGTCAGAGACTCCGGAAACCTTCAGACGCCTCTAAGGGTTACACCATTGTTAACCCATCCTGTTCCAGCTGAGAAGATTCTGTTGAGCTTTACCTCTGTAGCTTGGGCCATCTAAGCAATGGGTGTTTTGTTTCTAGAGGGGGTGCTGTTTTCCAAATATAAAATTATTTTATAATATACAGAATGTGCTTTTTCAAGGCATGCTTGCCCCTGGTGATGGGAGCCCTGCTTGACAGTTGCTAATCTGGCCCAGAGAAGACCAGCGTCCAGGCTTGGTTCCTCCCCACCTGGGTGGGGAGGCTTTGGCCATAGCACTGGATATTGTCAGGGCTCCCCCAGATTGCCACACCACAATAGCTCTGAACCCCACTACCCATACAGTGTGACCTGCCACAATTGCTTCCTAGGGCAGGAAACCCATGCCGTGCAGGGAACCTGGCGGCTGCTGGGCTTCTCTACCAGGCCAGAGGCACCTCTTTCTAATTCTCATCTCAATCTGGCTCACTTCCCTGTTACTGGGAGATGTCTTTTTTTAATCACGTTCTGCAAGCTGGGGTGTCTGGGGTTGTGGAGTCAGAGTTTACAGAGTAGAAATCGGGTGCTGTGCAAAATTCAGTATGATCAGGAACCAGTGCTGAAGACAAATCTCAGCTTCTCTGAGCCTCAGTCTTCTCAGCTATAAAATGGGAGTGTGACAGTGCCAGCCTTAGGTCTGTCTCTCACTTGTCACCTCAGGGCCTTTCTTAAACATGATAGATTTGCATGAAGTAGACAGCCTGGTTTGTCCTACCTGTGTGTAATCTTGGGAAAAGCATTTCTTCTGTGTTTCAATTTTTTAATCTGTAAAATTGGGCTAATAATAGTACCTACTGCATGGGATGTTGTGAGGGTTAAATTCCATACTTTACATAAAAAGTTACATAGAGGAAGTGCTATAGAACGTGAGCTATTACTGTTATTTCAGGAATGTCTGAACCCAGATTAAAGCAACCTATCAGCACACAATATCATTTTAAAAAAATACAATTTGTAATCCACTCTTTCTGCAGCCTTGCCTACTCTCTGTTGGGTATTCTGCATGGGTGGCTGGGCCAAATGCTGTGGTCGTCTCTTCTCCAACAATTTGGCAAGGCAGCTGTAACTCGGGTTAAGTCACTCTGGGCAGCAGCCAGAGGCAGGAGCCAGCCTGCGAGAGAGCCACCTGGCACTTCTCCCTGCCAGGGTGGATCCAGGCAGCTTGGGCTTGTGATGGTTGTGGGCACCCAAAACTGTTTCGTGCAATTGTCAGTAGGTGACTGACATCTGAGCATTGGCGACAGACAGCACAGGGGAGAGCTGCGTACAGAGAAGGGTATTTCCCCTGAGCCTGACACACATGATACCCTGAGCGCACCCACCTTTAACCGTGTCAGGGACACATTGATGATGAAATACTCTAGCTGAGCAAAGCCTTCCCCATGGGCAAGGCTGCATGCAAAAAAACTTGGCATGCATGTTATCTCATCTCGTCTTCATAGAAACACCTTGAAGTAGGTTCTTCTTATTTCTATTTTATGAAGGAGAAAGCTGGAGCTTGAAGAAGTTTGGAATCTTCCAGGATAGAAGTCCTGATTTCTCTAGTTGCTGGTGATTTGGGGCCAGTTACTTAACCTCTCTGAGCCTCCAGTGCTCCACTTCCTAGAGTTGTAGCAAGGATTCAATGGGACAGTGTAGCTAAAACATTTAGCCTGGCATCTGGCATGGTAAGTGATTTTTTAAAAAACATTGTTGTTATTACTATTATTTTGTCTTTTTGAAAGGGAACATTCCTTGCCAGTTTTATAGATATTGACAAGATTCAAATTTGATGCCTTGATGTCTAGAGGGAGAATTCATTTTAGGAGAAAAACACTCATTATTGGCAACAGGTAAGTTTGCAAGTTTTTGGCTAGCAGGGACACTACTCTTATTTTGAGGGTCTTATCAGCTTATAGGAGCAGAGCCTCTTCTATTTCATGGAAAAAACTTCTCGTGGGTTTTTACTCCTGTGCCCAGTTCTATGAGCACGTTCATTTGGACACTTTGAGCAAAAGGTCTGGTGTGTAGTAGTGACCAACAAATGCTTGTTTGATGGATTGTGCTTCCGAGTTTACCTGATTGGATTCAGGCACAACCTGGAAAGGTCCCACAGAAGAAGGAGCCTAATCTCTAGCACTGCACATTTTGCGGAGCCGTGGGTGCCTGAAACATCTCCTGAACTTAATCATTTAATAACTATGATTGTGGTGGTCAGAGGTGGAGGAACTGGCAGAAAATTATGACACTATCACACAACTTGAAGACCAGGAAATGGGTTTGAGGCAGTGAATATGGCCTCAGGTGTATACTGACTATGAAGGGAACTTCATTCATTTTTCATTCATTCATTGACTATTTCTGTGCTCAGTGCCAGGATCAGGGATGTGGGCAAGTGGCTTCATCTCTCTGTCATTGGTTCCTTGTCTATAAAATGAGATAATTCATGCAGTGCATTTAAGGAAAGGGCTTGGCACACTGCAGATTGTCATTGGTGGTCCACTGCTATTCTTGTTGCCATGCTGTTTCCAGAGTCTCAGGTGGAGAGTGGATTATCTCCTCCATTCCTACTTAACAGTGGAGGAAATAGCAGCCCAGTGAACGTCAGAGACACTCCCAAGATCACAGAGCACTAAATATCAGAGTGGCCTCTACCCCACTCACCTTGACTCCTACTGCAGCCCTTGCTCTTCACCTTGGCTGTCCTTTTTTGGGACAACCTGAGCTTGTAGCCCACTATGGCCCTCAGAGAATGCTGAGGCTCCTTTAGAAGGAAGGAGTGGGAGGGTATGGTGTTATGTGACTCACACAGTTAAATAGGACCTCAGCTTTGGTGGCTTTGCCCAAAACGCCATGTTTCTCCAGCCAGATTTTCACTGTGTCTTGAGATCTACTCTCCTCTGAGTAGCTGCTATTGGCTGATCCACCTGGTTAGTAAAACTTATTACTGCCCCCAAATAGACCTGGGAGCCACACTGAGATCCCCATGGGGCTCAGAGCCCTCTGCCACGCTGTGCCATACCCCTTCTGTGTAAAGATGCATCATCTGGTCTTCTCCCTGAGTACTTTTATTTCTTTCCACCTCCTCAGAAACATTTAGGGGTAATTAAAAGGAAATGTTCTTTTAACTATTATGAAATGGGGCTTGGGGTTTTGGAATGATCAGCCATGGCCTGAGGGGCTAAAGCTACTTGATTTGATAACCTAGTTGATAGGCAACGAGTATTGATTTCTCTCCCCCTCCTCCCAGGAAGATGACTCAGTGAAGAGGAAATGTTTGGAAATTCAGGAGTGGCCTACTGCGGGAGGCCAGAAAACTGTGTGTGTGTGTGAACATGCACACATACTGTGCTGCTTCTCCCTCCAGGGCCTATAACTCACAACCCCCAGGAGATGGGGATGCAGGTTCCACCTCTTGGCTGCCTTTTCCCGCACTTGTCAGAAGAGCAAGGCCGTTGCAGCCATACAGACTTGAGTGCAAAGCCTGCCTCTGTGACATCCTGGCTAGGTGGCCTTGTGCAAGTGACTTCACATCTCTGTGACTCAGTTTCCATTGTCTGTAAAATGGGGAAAACAGTAATACCTGCTGCATGGAGTTGTTCAGAGGGTTTTAATTGAGAAATTCTCTTGGTGGTAATTAGTGGTAGCTCTGATTGCAGTGATGATATTAATAACCAACAATTCGTATTACTTGCCGATAGATGTAGGAGCAAAGTGCCGTGGGAATGCCAGGGAGAGGGTGATGATAGATTTTGGCAGAGGCAATCTGGAAACCTTCCAAGAGAAGGGCCACCTCTTATGACATGTGACAGGAAGAGGATGGGTGGAAAATGCTTTTTTGTTTCAGGGATTCAGAGGCTCAAAGGCAGGGCGGTATGGAAGCTTCTGGTGAGGTGAGGAGCAGCTGCTGTATGTCCAGGAAAGGATGGGATGTGATGGAAGAGTTGTTCTGGAATCTCAGGTGAAGTGAGTGATGAAGAGCTCTGTGCAGCAGGGCCCATTTGTTCTGTCTGAAACTCAGAAGCAATGATATACTACATAGCACTACATCCCTTGGTTGAGCATTAGTTACATGTCAACCATTGAGCTAAGTGTATACTTACACCATCTCATTGAATATTTCCTCGCCCATTTTACAGGCGAGGAAACTAAGGTTTTTTGTAACATATACTGGTGCACCTTCATGCATAGTTTCCGGTGACTGTGATCGTTCCTTGAAGCAAGTCCTGGTGAGACCAGGCTGTCTTTCCTCTCTGTGGCCAAGCCCACAGACCCCTCCCATAGCCCACCCACCTAGAGTGGGTTGTACAAGTCCTTGGAACATAAGTTGCTCCTTTGTGGGAACTTTTTTACACTGGAACACATACATCCTTCCTCAAGGTTTTCTGCCTAATTCAATCAGATGAAGGTGTCATGTAGACTTCACTTACAATTCTTTTCTCCATGTTCCCAGCTAAGTTCTTTTGTTGCCTCAGGGAATTCCTGGGAGTTGCAGGCTTCACCTGGGTAGGGCCTGATGTTACAACTGGCACCAGATTTACTACATCCTCCTGGCTCAGGAGAATTGGAGGGTTGGGGCGGCTGCCCTGGCAGGCAGGGAGGCTAGAATGCTCATTTTCTAGGGGGGGCCAGAGGGTACAGGGAAAGCTGTGGAATGGGACCTGTAAGCCACAGCAAGAAAAAATACACTAAGATAAAAAGCAAATAAGTTATATCATACACAAGAACCTGCCCACCTCTGGGCGGACACCCTGTACAGAGGCCACTTACTTCAAGGCTAACTTCAACTCCAGAATCTTTGTCAAGCACACCCCTCCTGCCCCCAAAGTGCACACAGTGTAATACAGAAGCCAATGATTCTAGAAAGTCCCGGAAGGTGAGAAATGAGGGGGAAATTTAGATGGGAAACACTTCAAGACAATGTAAATACTCTGTTACTCATAATTCTTTCTGCCCGCAAATTTTACCACCTATTGAGGCTTCTTGCCCCAAACAATTACTGATGCAGTGTTTCCCAAATGGTGATTTTATTTTTCCATCTTATTTCTGTATTTATTAATTAAAGACCTTTTGCTTCTCCCCATTTATTTATCTGTTCAATTATTTGTTTATGCCAGTATTGACTCGTGGGTCATATTTTATTGTCTCCTCTCTCTTTTTCCCTATCTCCTCCTTTGTTCCCTCTATCTTTCTGCCCCACCCTGTTTCTCTCCCTTTCTTTTTCCTTACAATCCTTTTTCTTGCTGAAGAAGCCAGGCTGTTTGTCCTGTGAAGGTTTTTCTCCACTGTCTCTGGCTGAGTATGACCTCTCAGTGTCAGCTAACAACTCTCCTCTGTCCCCTGGGTCTCCTGTAAACTGGTGGTAGCCCCAGAGGCTTGATGGGATGCTGGTTGGATATTTTTGGCAAGACCACGTCACAGGTGACGGAATGCTCTTCTGTCAGGAGGTACACGAGATCTGGCTGTCTCCCTTTATGTGACATTGAGATTGATCCGTGGGTTAGGAACTGTCAGCCTGATTCATCCATTGTCACGTTTCCCATCAGTTCTTCACCTGCTAGGTTTTGTGCCTACTGATAATCATTGCCCGAGTCCATTAATTCATTAGGGGCTGCAAAATGTTGATGCGTTGATTTTTGCCCCTCCTTCTTGCTTTCTTAGCTGGAAGATTCCTCTACAAACTACTCCTCATCAATTATTTGCTTACCCCGAAGGAAAGTGTGTCCAGGAGAGAAGATAAATGCTTACTTCTTTCCGTATATTTGCCAGTTTTCAAAATAAAGGGTTGGTTCCCTATCATCCTCCAAAAGTCAATTAGAGTTTTCTAAAATATTATTATAAAACCATGGATGCAAGCATAATTGAAGTGTCTTCATCTATTCAGTCTTTATCCTTATTCAAGCTCAGGTTGTCCCATCTCCAGGGTGTGTGTATGTGGCAGGTGGGGGTGGGGTGGGTGGCAGTGGAACTCTGCCAGTCGACTTTGGATTAATCATTTGGACTCCTCCAGTGGTCATGGGCATTCTCCTTGCTTTTCAGGAAAACAAGATGTTCCAGCCTTACTTACTGCATACATTTGCCACTCCACTTTTGGAGCCCTGGCCCCTTTAATTGAGAAATGGTATTTAGAGACAATCTGGTGCTGAATGAATGTATGCACAAAATATCTTGAACAATGCAGTTGGGGTTATTTTCAGTGTCCACAGTGGAGGGGATGGCCGGAAAGAGGGCAAGGCAGTGGTTAATGATCCCCTAGGAGCTATTTATTCACTTTTACCACCCCCCCCCCCCCCGCCCCACCGCAACAACTTCTTCATTTAGAAAACAAGGATGAAACTCCCCCCATCTCCACTCCCTCCCCTTACTTGAGTTTGGCATTTTCTTGGGGAAGGTCTTTGAGGTCAGAGAGCCTCTGGAAAATGAGACCACTTGTGGTCCATCCATCCCAGTTTGGGTCCGGCCATGCTTTGTTTAACCACTCGATGTGCAAAGGGGCTGTCCCTGCTGTTTGCTTCTTAGTATCTTTGGGATTGGGGAGAAGCAGTGGGAAAGTTCACTGAGGAACCATCAAATCCAGACCAGACAAATAACAGGTAATATCCCTTCGCCAGAGCAACTTAAAATTAATACAAGCCTCCAAGTATTACCCCCGCCTTTATTTGAGCAGCCTGCATGTCTGTTTGAGATTAAAACTCACATTTCATTTTTATATGCTGTGCTTAATCCAATAATGATTTCATGTTACAAACAGCAATAATATCTTTCAGCATAGTTAATCAGAATAGACTTAATGCTGTCACTATTTATTAACCTTTGTTGAAAAGCAGGAAGTTTCTCTCTAATCTGTGATTGTTGGTCTTGTCAGGCTCTATCAAGTAAAAAAACCAGTTTTGGCATTCATTAAAACGGTGTGAATCCTGAAATGACAATTGGAGCCGAATGGTATTTGGTGCATGAAATCTTCGTTGTGTTCACCAGGATAACTGAGAGGGTGTGTGTGTGTGTGTGGGTGGGTGGGGGGGGGGGGTGGTACTGAAAGGTGAACCAAATTTTCATCCCTGAGTTCCTCTTGGCTAAAGAAACTGTTTAGGTAAATTGGGAGAGTGGGGCAGATGTGGTATAGGGGAGGGGAGGGGTCAAGCCGGTTGATGTCTCTAGCCAAAGAAACTCATCATTCATTCAAGGCAGTGGATTTGAACTTGGGATTCCAGATGCCTCGTCACTTTCCCATCCTTGTCACAGGTTACTGATCCAGTGGGAGCCATTTATTCACTTTTACTCCTTTCCCCCAACTTCTTCATTTAGAGAACAAGGATGGGTCTCCCCATCAATAGCATGACCCCTGTCCGATGTCAGCATGAGTTTCAGATTTCCACTCACTGGAATACTTTTGACAAGAGGTCATAATCTGTAGTCCTCAAATTTTAGTGTGCATCAGACTCTCCTGGAGAGCTCCCCAATTCCTGGGGACTCAGTAGGCCTGAGGTGTCATTGCATTTCCTACAAGTTCCCAAGTGATGCTGATGCTCTTGGACCAGGGACCACTCTTTGACTAGCACCGAAGGCTTCGTGGGCTTGGGTTTTCTGGATCATGCCAGGACATCATCACTGGGTCCGTGGCCTGATGATCCTGGCTGGCAGCCTTGTTGGGAGGTTTCATCCGAGAGCGATAGTGGGTCTTGGAATGGCAGGTCTGGACATCTTAGCTTGGGCCAGGCAAGAGAAGGTACTCTCCCATCTGAGGTGTCAACAGTCCCTCCTCATAGTCACTTCCCTGAAACAGACCACCTGAGCCAGTGCTTCTCAAACTTTAATATGAACATGGATCATCTTCGGATCTTGTTTAAATGCAGATTCTGATTTATTAGCACTTGAGTGGAGGCCAAGATTCCACAATTCTGACTCCAGGTGATACCCAGCCACCTCAGCAAAACACACTTTGAATAGTAATGCTCTGTCAAATTGCAAGAAAACTCAAAGTACAGTTGGCCAATTCCTGCACCTTGCTGGACTTGAATAACAGAGTTTGAGCCTTGCTAAATCCAACAGCTCCCCTAAAGGGAAATTTACCAATAAGAAAAGAAAAAAGAAAGATTTCAACTTGCACAAGCCTCCCACAAAGGGAAACACTCTCCCAAGGGGACTCCCTTTCTCTTTTTCACCTAGTACAGTGTTCGGCAAACCGCGGCTTGCGGTTTGCTGCTCTGTTGACTAATGAGTTTGCCGACCCCTGACCTAGAAGAACCCCAACATCTTTCTCAGGAAGTCCCTGTTGGGTCTTTACCCTCCAAAGGTGATTCGGAGAAATATCTAATCCAGAAAAGCTGTCCTGATGCTGGGAGGAATATTCCACTTAGCAAATACTGGTTGTTCGGGGTTGGGTGGGGATGGCCAGTTTCAGTGTCCAATTTGATCTCTCCTCTCATAAGAAGGAGGTCCCACTTGAGCATGAGAGGTGTGGTGCGTTTTACCCATGTAAACAGGGAGGTGAGCAGGTGCTGTTAATTATTTAGGAAGAATTAAGCAGTCTGGATGGGTGGGTTCTATGCTCTGTTTGTTAATAAAGGTTGCTGCAGAAAGGAATTTTAAAATTCAGTATTCTCATTTGCCTCATCTTGCAAAGAAGCTGAACCTCGGTTTGACTGGTGAGCACATTTGGAATTAATGAACCAGCCTCTTAATAGTGCAGAAATCAATGCTGCATTAATTGCATGATGCTGAAACCCCGCTTTTTATTTCTGACTCACAGATCCACGGCCTAAGAAATCTCTCTTCAGTGGTATTGTGGGGCTTTGCTGTTGCCTTCACCTGTCTGAGTGTGGGGAAGGAACCCTTCTTCACCAAGGACTTGTGACGCAGAAACATGAAGGCATGGAGACATGGGGGAAACTTAGGACAAACCATGTACTTTGGAGGTCCCAAAGGGGCAGTTCCTAGAAAGCCTGTAGTGGAACTCAAGGATCCATTCCCTGTTAGAGTAGCGGGACACAGTCTGGACCTTCTGTCTCCTGAGTTTCCAGCTCATTGTGTTTCTTTAGGTTAAAATAAGCCTTATTAAGAAAGTCTGTTTTCAGTTGGACAAATGTCCTTTGCCTCTTCTGCTTTCCCCCACACCAATGGTCAGCGAGCTGCATGTAGCTCGTGAGCCGCGGTTTGCCGCTCTGTTGACTAATGAGTTTGCTGACCACTGGACTATACTAAATGTTACCACGTAGTTGTAAGCTGTGAGGATTAGGCAATTGTGGCATATTGTGTGCAAAGAGGTAAAGGGTAGTATATGGCTCGTGAGCTGCGGTTTGCTGACCACTGCCCCACACCATTGGAATGTTGACACCTTAACCCAGATATAGCTTGGCCACAAACTGCTTAAGTACTGGGGCACCAGACAACATCAGTGTGCCTGCCCTGCCTGGGTTTAGCATTTCTGTAGACCAAGCCTCTGTGCCAGGTACTTTGGATGGACTATGAAGGAGGTAACACTTGAGCCATGTTTAGAGCAATGAATAGGAGCTTGCCAGTGGGGAGAGAAGTAAGGACATTCCAGGCAGAGGGAACAGCATTAATAAAGGCGCCGAGGCAAAGAAGTCCTGGCACGGAGCCCTGAAATGTCTGCTAGCTGGAGTGATGGAGGAAACCAGGGAGTGTGGATGGATAGAGAGTGCTGCCTGGAAAAGAATCCTGGGTAGGTGATTGAGGCCTGAACATCTGGTTGAAAACTCGATTCTCTCCAGTAGGTGGTGGGGAGTCTGGCAAAAGGCTTAAGCAGAACCTGAGATAACTGGTGAAATTTATTTTTAATTGACATATAGTAATTTGTGTTTTGGTTTGATGTGCAGTTCTATGAGCTTTGACCACAGTCAGAATATGGAACAGTTCCATCACCCCCTAAAATTTTCTTGTGCTCCTTTACATTCAGACCCTTCCCCTAACCCCTCTATCTGACAGCCACTGCTCTGCTCTCTGTCCCTATAGCTTTGCCTTTTTCAGAATGTCATATAAATGCAATGCAATATACAGATATATCTCACTTCTTTCATTTAGCACAGTGCATTTAAGATTTCCCCTGTGTTGTTGCATGTATCAGTACTTTGTTCTTTTTCATGCTGTGTAATATCCCATTGTATGGTTCTATCACAATTTGCTTTTCTGAAGTAGCTGTACTATTTCTTGTTTCTACCAGTAATATATAAGCATTTCAGCTGTTCCATATGTTTGCCAACATTTTATGTTACCAATTTTTTTTTTTTTACACACCATTCTAATAAGCATGTAGTGGTATCTCATCATGGTTTTATTTTCATTTCCCTAATCCTATATAATAAAGGTGTAACATGCAAATGGTCGTTACACCATGAAGCTTAACGACCTACCGTGTAACGACCAGATCACGGATCAGCAGGAGGGTGGGGCAGTGAGCTACAAGCAGGCGGGCAGCGGAGAGCTACAAGAGAGGGCAGGGCAGCAAGCTATGAGGGAGGGGTAGCGGGGGTTAGAGGGAGCTCCTGGAGGGTGGCAGTGAGCTACTGGCGCACAGATGTTTGCAGGGCTACTAGTGACTAATAATGTTGAGCCTCTTTTCATGTACTTATTTGCTAACTGTATATCTGTTTTGGACATGTGTCAGTTCAAATATTTTGCCCATTTTTTAAATTGGGCTGTTCGATTTTTTATTGTTGACTTTTGAGAATTCTCTATATTTTCTGGAGATAAGTTGTTTGTCAGATATGTAACTTGAAATATTTTCTCCCAGACTGCAGCTTGTCTCTTCAATCTCTTAAAGTGTAATTTTTTTTAAAAGATCACTGCAGCAGTTGGTGTTTCTAATTCTGCCACTCTCTTCCTCACTTGACACACTCCAGCCATGCTTGAGTTCCTAAAACAACAAAAGCACACACACACACAAAAAAAACCCAAAAAAACACTGTTCTTCTCCAGGGTCTTTGCCCATGATCTTTCCTCTGTCTAGAATATTTTCCCTGTGTCCTATGTAAGAAATCTTTGTTTACCGCCAAATCATGAATCTATTCTCATATGTTTTCTTTTAGAAGCTTTGTTGTTTTAGCATTTATGTTTAATTTAGGTCTCTCTGATTCGTCCTAAATTAATTTTTTTTGTATAGTGTGAGGTAGGGATTTGGGGGTCATTTTTTTTTCCATTGGATACCTACTTTATCCTCTGGCATTTGTTAAAGAGATTTTCTTTTTCCCTTTAGACTGCTTTGGTGCCTTTTTAAAAATATCAATTGTGCGGGTTTATTTTGGGGCTATTTATTCTAGATCATTGATCAATACGTCTATCCTTACAGCAATGCCACATTTTTTTTATTACTGTATCTTCACAGTAAGTTTTGAAATTGGATAATCTTTTAATCTTGTTTTTGTTTTAAAATTTCTTTAGCTATTATGTATATTTTGAATTTCCTTATAAATTTTAAAATTGGCTTGTTAGCTTAATAAGAACAAAACAATAATCACCTGGGTTTTTTATTGCGACCACATTGAATCTATAGATAAATTTGTAGAGAATAAAATTTCTTAGCACTGTTGAGTCTTCCAATCTATGAACATGGTATATCTTCATTTTCTTCCCCTTACTATTCCTCTGACTTACTCTTATTCCTCTTTCAGGTACCAATTTAAGTGCCATCTGCTCAAGGAGGTCTTTGTTGCCTCATGACTAGATGATGTAGCTCCCATTATATCTCCTGGTGCCCCGTCTCTTCCTTCTTGGCACTTAGCACAATGGTAATAATTATTTGTATGATTATCTGTGTTATATCTTTTCCCCACTAAACTATAAGTTTCACAAGGGAAGGATCAGGTCTACCCTGTTCACAGACTGGCACACAGTAAATTTTCAATAAAGATTTATGAATGAATGAATGATAGATCTGCAAGTCACTGGCTATTGCGATTTACCATTTGATGCACAACTTGGTCTCTGTTTCCTAAGGGAGAAACCAAGGCCTAATCCTTGCCCCCTTTCTTGGCCTTCTGCCTAACTTTTAGTTCCTGCTGACACGCAGTATATGTTGAGAACTCCTATTCACTTACAAGTAGTTATGGGTAAGTACGATTTTTAAAAAATGAAATATATCTACAAAGTATTTTAAAGTAATGATTGTAACACATAGGTTTAATTTATTTGGGGGTAATAAAAGGTGTTGCTTTCACGGCATTACTTGGAGTACTTGAAAACCAGTGGTGAAATTTTGATTGAATTAGGCTGTGCTCATAATTAGGAAATGCCAAGGCCTGTAAAGCGTTGAGAAATGGTGAGGATAACGTGATGAAATTAAGAGCCTCTCTCTTTTTTCTTTTTTTTTTTTTTTAAGGTTTAAGAAGTAGGTTGTAAAGGGGCATTGTGTTGTTAACTAATTGGTTTGTGGATGTTATTGGATATATAGATTTCATTCTGCATTTTGATTGTAAGTCAATATTTAGGTCCCGGCATTAATTAAATCCCAGGGTAAACATTTCTAAGGAAGACTTTAGAAAAGAACTTTGTGAAATTGTTGGGACGAGCTGCCAAGGCACATTATAGAATGTTGGTGATTCAGAGTAAGGGGAGGGAAGGAGGGAGGAAGAGAGGGAAAGAGAGAGAAACTCAAGAATGTAGAGCCCTGTGCAGGAACCCTGAAGGAGGAGACCAGAGATATTGTTTACTCTCAGATCTAGATGTGGTTAATACAAAACAAAGCAAAAACTTGACTGGAATTTCTTGGGAACTTGATGAAGATCAATGAAAAACAATCTAACTTTATCACAATAAGAAATTGTAATTTCCTCCAATGATAGTAGCTATGTTTTATGTAATGTACCATCTTATTATAGTTGTACAACATCCTGATAAAGCAAATATGATCATCATTATTATTCCCATATCACAGATCAGCAAACAGGCTCAGAGAACTGATGTGATTGGCCTGATTTTGCAGAGTTACAAGTGGCAGATTGAAATATAGGTCTTTGGTCAGTTAATAATCACACTTTGCTCCCCACTCCTTGCCAGTGAGTCAATACTAGTTAAAATTTTCCTGTTAGAGATATATGGTTTAGGTTGAGGACAGGGTGAAGATATGACATTTGTAGTTTTAAAGACTATTCTTAATAGTAGAAATAAATGCCATTTACTTAGCAATGTATCAATCAGTATAAACTTTATTATATTGCAGTAACAAAAGATCCCCAAATTTCAATGGCTTAACCCAACAAATGCTTCTTTCTTGCTCACCTAACAGCCCATTGGCGACATGTCCATTGTGGGTGGGCATTGGGCTCTGCTCATCACAGTCATTCAGGAACTCAGCTAATGGAACAGCTATAATGTTGCTATTCCCTATGCTGGAAGGATAGGCTGCTATAGAGGGTCTCATGGCAACAGTGAAATGCTCTATTCTGGAAGTGACATGTCACTTCTGCTTTCACCTCATTGGCCAAATCTAGTCATATGCCGTCACTTACTCACAAGTAGTGCAGTCCATCTTGTGTATGGTAGGGAGGCAAAAATATTTGTCAAACAGAATTAATGATTGTCATTTGCAGCCAATAAGCAACAAGTAGTTCATATGATGCTACAAGCCTATAAAATAATAATGAGAGCTAATGTTTATTGATTATTGATTATTTATTACACTAGAGGCCCGGTGCACGAAATTTGTGCACTAGGTGGGGGTGGGGGGGGAGAGGTCCCCTCAGCCCAGCCTGTGCCCTCTCGCAGTCTAGGAACCCTTGGGGGATGTCCATCTGCAGGCCTGCAATCCAGGACCCCTCGCTCCTTAACACCCACCTGCTCGCTGCTCCTTACTGCTCAGGTTGCTGCTCCTTAGCACTGCTGCAGAGAGAGGAGAGTCTCCCGCCACCACCGCTGCGCTTGCCAGCTGTGAGCCTGGCTTCTGGTTGAACGGTGCTCCTCCTGTGGGAGCACACTGACCACCGGGGGCAGCTCCTGTGTTAAGCATCTGCCCCTAGTGGTCAGTATGCATCATAGCAACCGGTTGTTCCAGACGTTCTGCCATTACAGTTGCTTAGGCTTTATTATATAGATGCCATGTACTGTTTACCTGGAAGAGCACATTTAACCATCCAGTGTATCAGGTAGATAGTATAATTATCTCCAGTTTACAGATGAAGAAATTGAAGTTCAGAGAGGTAAAATTACTTGCTCAAGGTCACACAGCTAGGAAGTCATAGAGCCAGTATTTGAATCCAGGCCTTCTTGATTGCAGAGCCCATAGTAAAACAACCTTATTTAATAGATGGGAAATCTGAGCGCTCAGGGAGTGAACCAACAAACCCAAGCTTATCCTGCCAGGAAGTAGCAAGTCTCAATTCCTATACCTTATTATATTTTCTATGTAATTCTGTTAGTAACTACCAGCCATTCCTCCCCCCAGTGCTTTCCTGTGTAGACAACTCCAAACTCTTGGCCTTTTGAGCCTAAAATTGAAAATTATGCTAGAGCCAACTTGTACCAGCTTACATGAACCAACTGTCAAATTTCTAGGGCTTTTATAAGAAACTGGAGGCCCAGTGCACGAAATTCGTGCATGGAGGTGTGTGTCCCTCAGCCCAGCATGCACCCTCTTCAATCTGGGATCCCTCTCACAATCCAGGACTGCTGACTCCCAACTGCTCACCTGCCTTCCTTCCTGATTGCCCCTAACCGCTTCTGCCTGCCAGCCTGATTGATGACTAACTGCTCCCCTGCCAGCCTGTTTGGCCCTAACTGCCCTCCCCTGCAGGCCTGGTCACCCCTAACTACCTTCCCCTGCAGGTCAAGTCACCCCTAACTGCCCTCCCATGCAAGTCTGGTCTCCCCCAACTACCCTTCCCTGCAGGCCCGGTTGCCCCCAACTTCCCTCCTCTGCCAGCCTGGTCCCTCCCAACTGCCCTCCCCTGCTGGCCATCTTGTGGCGTCCATCTTGTGTCCACATGGGGGCAGCCATCCTGTGTGTTGGAGTGATGGTCAATTTGCATATTACTCTTTTATTAGATAGGATAGAGGCCTGCCTGGTGCACGGGTGGGGGCCAGCTGGTTTGCCCTGAAGGGTGTCCCAGATCAGGGTGGGGGTTCCCTTGGGGCATGGGGCAGCCTGGGCGAGGGGCCTGTGGTGGTTTGCAGGCCGTCCGGCCTCACCCCCCCCAGCAACCCAAACAGAGGCCCTGGTATCTGGGATTTATTTATCTTCTATAATTGAAACTTTGTAGCCTTGAGTGGAGGCCTGGGTCGGCCAGGGTGTGCGAAAAGCTTGGCTTCCTCCATTGCCGGGGAAACCCAAGCCTTCTGCTCACTCCGTGGCTGTAGCCATCTTGGTTGGATTATTTTGCATGCTCGCTCCTGATTGGCTGGTGGGTGTGGCTTGCGGGTGTAGCAGAGTGATGGTTAATCTGCATATTACTGTTTTATTAGATAGGATTACAAATTAGGTGATATAAATTTACTATAGTTAAAGAAATTATATTTCTTTCAAACCAAGGTGACAAATACTCAAAAGTCATCACTTTCTATTTTTTTTTACCATATTTTACTATTATATGCTCTTGAGGTGATTTGCCTCTATCATACCAGTATGATTAAAATCCTCCTATCTAATAAAAGAGTAATATGCAAATTGACCATCACTCCAAGATACAAGATGGCTGCCCCCATGTGGACACAAGATGGCCTGCACTGGAGGGCAATTTTGGGCAATTAGGGGTGACCAGGCCAGCAGAGGAGGGCAGTTTGGGGTGACCAGGCCGGCAGATAAAGGTAGTTGGGGGAAACCAGGCCAGCAAGGGAGGGCAGTTGGGGGAGACCCAGGCCTGCAGGGGATGGCAGTTGAAGGAGACCAGGCCTGCAGGGGAGGGCAGTTAGGAGCAATCGGGCTGGCCAGGGAGTAGTTTGGTCAATCAGGCTGGCAGGGGAGTGGTTAGGGGGTGATCAGGCTGGCAGGCAGAAGTGGTTAGGGGCAATCAGGCAGAGGCAGGCGAGCTGTTGGGAGCTAGGAGTCCTGGATTGTGAAAGGGATGTCCGACCTCCCTGTGGGATCGGGCCTAAATGGGCAGTCGGACATCCCTCAAGGGGTCCCAGATTGGAGAGGGTGCAGGCTGGGCTGAGGGACACCCCTCCCCCCCCCCCCCGCATGAATTTCGTGCACTGGGCCTCTAGTATTATATAATAGTGTACTACTGTACATCTCTTTCTAGCTCTGAGCTCAGTGATGTCCAGTTGGTTAGACTGAAGTTGGCTATGGTGGAAGTATTAACACTACAGAAATTGGTACCAATCCAAGACTTTTTCCCTCTGGAGCGTCTGTTGTTAAACATTTACATTCCACCTGCTTTTCCCATTGGGCAGCACCATCAGTGTCCATCCAGAATAAACTAGCCCTTTCAGTGGACCCAGCTGGTTCTAGGGGTGAACTAGCTTTCATGAGGCTACTGCACTGGACCAACAGTCTACATTCATCCTTAAAAACACCAGACTGATGTCCCTCCCTTTAAGCCAGCAGTCCTTGACCTTGGCTGCCCATTGGAATTATCTGAGAGAGCTTTACAAAATACAGATGTTTTTTTATGGGACCCACCACCAGAGGGTCTGATTTGATTGGTCTGGCGTGTAGCCCGGGAATGAGGGTATTTAAAAAGCTTCCCAGCCCTGACCGGTTTGGCTCAGTGGATAGAGCGTCGGCCTGTGGACTGAAGGATCCCAGGTTCGATCCCAGTCAAGGGCATGTACCTTGGTTTCGGGCACATCCCCAGTGGGGGCTGTGCAGGAGGCAGCTGATCGATGTTTCTCTCTCATCGATGTTTCTAACTCTCTATCCCTCTCCCTTCCTCTCTGTAGAAAAATCAATAAAATATATATTTTTTAAAAAAAGCTTCCCAGCTATAGCCAAAGTAGAGCGATACAGTTGTAAGCAAACTCAGTGTGTTTTAAAAAAAAAAGGCCACCAAAGAAGGTAGACTGGAGATTGGTGACTTAATTCACAGAAACTTTCTCACTCTTCCCAACAATATAAGAACACTATAGAGCAGGGAATAATAAACATTTTTTTACTTTGTAGGCCATACTGTCTGTGCCCTACATACTGTCTGTGCTCACCTCTGCCATGATAGTGTGAAAGCTGTAGACAAAACATTACTGAATAAGCATGCCTGTGTTTCAACAAAATCTTATTTGCACATTTTGGTGAGCCAGATTTGGCCCATGGGCCATAGTTTGCCAACTACAATATATGGTGTTCCTTTATTATTATTTTTATTTGTTAATCCCCCCCTGAGAATATTTTTCCATTGCTTTTAGATAAAGTGGAAGGGAGGGAGGAGGGGAGGAGAGAGAGAAATATCGTTGTGAGACACATCGATTGGTTGCTTCCTGCATGTACCCCGACCAGGACCAGGGATCGAACCTGCATCCCAGGTATGTGCTCTTGACTGGGAATTGAACCCATGACCCTTTGGTGCATGAGCCAATGCTCTGAGCATACCAGCCAGGGCTGTGGTGTTCCTTTAAATGGTGGCCATGGCTGTCCAGAGAGTGTTCTTAAAATCTGTGTGCACAATCACTTTATGTGTTCCTGTTTAACTGACAGATTGTGTTGGTCTGTTGAGTGTCCCTCCCCCCCAGATTCTTTAAACAGTTTTTTAACTGTTCTCCCTCATCTGACAGGTGAAAATCGACCATTGCCAGACTGAGTTCTTTGAAGGCAAGGAGCCCCCTAGCATACTGCTTGACTCTTGGGTCTCATTTAATATTTGTTGGATGAACAAACCGATAAAATAAACAGCATTTACTTTTTAAAACAAACCAACCCTGTACTATGGAGAATTTCAAATGTCCTCAAAAAGAATAGTGTGTAAAGTCTCTACATACCCATCTCCTACCTCCAGCACTGTATTGAAGTTGCTCATTTGGTTATACTTCTCTCAATTCTATAAGGACTGGACCCTCTTCATTGTCCTATATATTGTTATATGCCCTGGTACTGTGAACAGGTCAAGCACTTAGTAGGTGCTCAGTAAACATGTGTTGGATAAATGAAAGTTCATGCATTTAGATGTGCTTTATGACTTTGACCGGGATGAACACTAGCTATTATTACATTGACTTGGAAGTATTATGAGTTAAAATATGACTCTTGCACTTAAAACACAAATAAACATGGTTTGGCATTTGCAGGGACATCAAAATCCTTGGAGACATTCTTATTCCTGTTGGTTGCCAGGCCCCAACTTCTAGGAGTTAGGCTGTTGAAAGGAATTTCATTTGGGAAATCCTGGTAGAATCTTGCAGGTAAAAGAAAACTAGCTCCCACTCATCCCTGCACTGCCGAGGATTATACGGATACCCCGTCCTGCAAGCCTTTGACACCTTCTCTCCAGTGCCCCGGTAAGGAAAGGAGGTTATCACACAAAAAAAAATCTGATCTAATTTAAACCCCTTGAAAATTACCAGGCTGCTGCTGATTAGCTTAGAGAAAATATGTCAGGGTCTTCTTTGGTTTGCAATTTGAGATAAATGTGGGAAACGTGTTCTTGCTTCCTAGGAGAGGATTATGTTGCTTTGCAAGTTGGGTCTTTGTCACTTTTGATTTTAGAACACTTACTGAGCTTCCAGTAATGAACAAAAACCCAGCCACATGGAAACCAGCCCAGGAGGTCCTGCTGTCTCAGAAGCCCAAAGTATTCTTGTTCCACCGAACTCCTATGTCTGGATTTCTGCCTGTCACCCGTCAGACTTTAAAGGTTCTGCTCTTGGGCTGCATCAACACTGATGTCTTATTTAAGACTTTTTTAAAAAGTCTTGTTAAAGTAGTTTAAAAAAAAATAACTTGGTATCTTATATTTTGGGGTGAATTGTTCTTTACCATATTGATTTAACATGTAATGTAGCACGCACTTTATAAATCACCCGAGAGTCCTCATTCAGAGTAGCGGTAAACTCAGTCAAATTCAGTCGGTAAACATGATCCTGGAGCTTAAACTAGGAGGCAGACAATGAAATAAATGTATTTCCTATAAATAATTCCTTCTTGCTTTATCTATTAATTGATCGGTTAAGAGAGGGTTTTAAGATAATTTTTCCAATTGAAAAACATCTGTAGAAGCTCCAACCCAAAGATGCTTACTTCAGAGGTGTCATGACAGGTGTGACTCTGAACCCCCTTGAATGGAGGGGCGTTTGGGGTGAGGTCTTGCTTTCCAAAATTTTTAGGTTTACTCTTGGCACGACTCTGGCTTTGAACCTCTTCCACTGATATTTAAAATATATGTGCTATTTCCAGGTGTTACATGTTCCTCAAAAATAAATCACTCCTAGGTGGTTAAATCCCTTTTGCGCAGCTAATATCAAAACACCATCCTCCAGCCTGCATGCAGTCCCCTGCTGGAAGTTTCTGGTTTGGCTGCCTGAGTGCTCTGTGGTCTAAATATAGCCATTTGAAAGAAGATTACGGCCCATCCACTTGGGACTGCTAAAAAGCCTTTCACGGTAACTCGTGAAAGCCTGATGCCTTTAATCCTTAACTTTAATTTAAAGTAAAGAAATCTTCTCAACTCATATTCCGTTTTCCACATTTTCTCTCCCCCCGCCCCCCCCCCACCCTTGTCTGCCCCTACAAATCTTTTAATTTCCACTCCCTTCCATTATTGAGGAATAAGACTCTTTACAAGTAGCTTCTGGAGCAAGTATGGACTAAGCTGTTTTAATTTCTTGCGAGGATGTTTTTATAGAAGAAAATCAAGTAAACACTCAAGAGTATACACGGCCCTTTACGGAGATGGGGAGAACTAATCAGGCCAGAAAGTTCAGAATATAAAAAGGGAGAGGAGGGGGAGGGGTATGGGAAGGATGTTTCATCAAACTGAACTGCTCTGGGAGATGCAAAGATAAAAGGATTTCCCTCTCTGAGTGCCTTAAATATTGGCAGGCAGTGGGGTCAAGATTTTTTCTTTTGTTGTTATGGAAAGCCATACAGATAATTAATGCTGTTGAAAGAAGATTGTTCTGTTGGCGTCTCGGAGGCTACCTCCTCCCCATTCACACCCCCCCCCCATCCCCACCCAGGCTAAGATCTGGAAAAAAACAAGTCAGGGAAAAAGTTATGCATGGGGGAGATCCTGCCAATTTACACTAGCAATAAATAACGTGGAGAGAACAAACAGCCACTGGCTAGTGTCTCGTGGCTGCAGATATTTGATATGGGGACACAAGTCTGTGCGTGCAGTGAACTTTAAATGGAGTAGAAGACCTATTCATCTACTTGCCCCTCTCCCCCACACAATCCACCCCATCCCAGACTTTAAACAATAATTATTAAAGAAAGGAAGTTGCAACAGAAGCCCAGGAAGGTTATGCACCGGCTTTAATATTTACAGTTTTTATTTCTTCCTAGATAAATGGCTATTGCTTTAATTTAATGGGCAGGAAATGTTTGATCTCTTCCTTGGATGTCAGATGTAGCCACGTGGTTTGAAAATCCTGACTAGCCCTGCTGGTCCCACAGGAGCCTTCTGGGCCTCGGGCCTCTGACTGACACAGTCCCAAAGGAACTGAAGAAATTCAACAAGCCGGAGTGATAACAGGAATAGTTAATGTTTACCACTTAAGAATATGTCAGATTTCGTGTACATTCTATACTTTAGTTCACTTAAATCTCATAAAACCCATGGAGGGTGGTGCTATTTTTGGTTCCATTGTACAGATAAGGAAACTGAGGTTCAGAGGGGTGAAGCTCACACAGCTAGCAAATGTCAGAACTGGAATTTGAACCTGGGCAGTCTGACCCTAGGTGACAGTTTTTGAAAATGAAAGTGAAATTCATATAACAAAATTAACCATTTTAAAATAAGCGATTCATTAGTACATGCACAGTGTTGTACAACTACCATCTCTATCTGGTTCCAGAACATTTTTGTCACCCCAAAAGGAAACCTCATACCCATTAGCAGTCACTCGCCATCCCACCCCCATCACCCCCACACCTGGCAACCACCAGTCTACTTCCTGTCTCTATGGATTTGCTTATTCTGGACTTTTCCTAAACATGGAATCATGTGTGGCCTTTTGAGTCTGGCTTCTTTCTTTTGGCATAATGTTTTCAAGGTTCATCTAGGATGTAACATGTGTTAGTGCTTTATTCCTTTTTATGGCTGAATTATACTCCCTTGTATTCCTACAGGTGCCCAATGGGTAGGGTTAATAAGGGAGGTAGAGCAGATGTAAGACTATAGTGAGCCGTAGAAACTACAGCTAACTAAAGAGTGGATGCCCAGGCCAACAGTTCTAAATGATGATTGCCAGGCAGAAGTGCAAGCACCGTGTGCTCTGATATATTCCTGTTTTTAAAAAGAAACTGGAATTTAGGATATTTGTGTAAAATCTCTGGTTTTTAAGATACAGCAGAAACTAAACTAATCACACCTAAAGGGAAAACGAGCCTCCAGTAATGAATTGCATCAGTCAGGGCTCTCCAGAGAAGCCAGAGACCCAGGAAAGCCCTGGGTGTAATTCCAGTCCAAGTCCAAAGACACAGGAATCAGGAGAGCCTGTGGTTTAAGTTCCAGTCTGAAAGCTGGCAGGCTCAAGACCCAAGAAGAGCCAGTGTTTTAGTTGAAATCCAAAGTCAAGGGGAAAAACAATGCCCAACAGCCAAGAAGGAGGAGTTACCCCTTACGAGCAGGAGGGTCAGCCTTTAGTTCTGTCCAGGCCTTCAGCTGGTTTGACAAGGCCAACCCACATTGGGGAGGGCAAACAGCTTCATTCAGTCCACCAATTCAAGTGGTAATCTCATCCAAAAACACCCGCACAGACACACTCAGAACAATGTTTGACCAAATATCTGGGTACCCTGGGGTCCATTCAAGTTGATACATACCGGGTGTTCCAGTTAATACTGTGGATTTTGTAATCTAAGAAAACATGATAATTTCAAGAGAAACATAAAAAGTGCTCTATTCTAAGTACTGTCCATCGCTAGCTACACATTTCCCTCATCTTTCAGGTAATTTGTGGGTACCGTCCCAATAGAACTTTTCTTGTTTTGAGGCAAACCATTCAGAGACCCAATTTTCCACTTCTTCATACGTTTTGAAGTGCTGCTCAGAAAGTGAGTGTGCCATTGATCGGCACAAGTGGTAATCTGAAGGAGCAAGGTCTGGTGAATACGGCAGGTGGGTTGATACTTCCCAGACAAGATCTTTTAACGTGTCTTTAGCTTGTTTTGAAGTGTGTGATGGTGCGTTATCATGAAGCAAAATTACTTTGCCGTGTCTTCTGGCCCATTCTGGTCGTTTTACGATCAAAGCATGGTTCAAATTGATTATTTGTTGTTGGCAGCGATCAATATTAACTGTTTCACCTGGTTTTAGAAGCTCATAATACACCACACCTTCCTGATGCCACCAAACGCAGAGCATTGTCTTCTTTCCAAAGCACTTTGGCCTTGCAGTCGATGTTGATGGTTGACCTGGATCAACCCATGATTTTGTGCATTTGGGATTCTCAGAATAAATCCCCTTTTCATCGCCAGTCACATTTCGATGCAAAAAAGACTTTCGTGCCGTTGAAGCAACATTTTACTGATGACTTTCTGGTTTTCCATTTGTCTTTCGTTCAGTTGATGTGGCACCCATTTTCCTTCCTTTAAAATCTTGCCCATTGCTTATAAACGATCAGACATTGTTTGCTGAGCAACGTGTAATCTTTCTGCAAGTTGTTTTTGAGTTTGACACGCATCTTCATCCAATAATGCTTGTAATTGTTGGTCTTCAAATTTTTTTGGTTGACCTGGACGTTCTTTGTCTTTCACATAGAAATCATCGCTTGTAACACCTTTAAACCAGTGTTCACAAGTATCTTGAGATGGAACTTGTTCACAATAAGCTTCCCGAAGTATACCATAACTTTTTCTTCAAAATAAAGTAATGAATTAAAACTTCCTGCAAATGCTCTTTTTTTGGCACGAAATTTGACATTTGTAAGCGTAAAAATATTTATGGTGTTAACACCTTCAGGAAATTTGACATATGAAGTTTTGAAGCTTGCTGTCAATACAACAAAATAGCATACATATCAAATCGCATATATATCAACATATGTGTAACTCCATCTATTGAAAAAAATCCCCATTACTAACTAGTACACATGTAATATTAACCATCCCAAGTGCAGCCCTTATCAACTTGGTACCTGTATACATCTCCTTAAACCGTACTTACTCTCTAAATACAGGCAGTATCAAGTTCATAAGTCCAACCATCCTGCACTAACTACTTCCCTAGAAGAGGAGGTAAAGTCCTTGAAATAAACACTCTTCTCTTGTTCTGTGTCCCATTCAAAATCAGCAGCTTTTCAGGGTCACTTGGTAAATGGGCCAAGTAACACACCCAAATATAGAATATGTTGCCTTTAAAATCTTAAGAGGTCCACTAAGGCAGTAGGAGGGGATAAATGCAGCAACTTACCCTTCACTTTATTATTTTTGTTAATCCTTACCCAGAGATATTTTTTCCATTGCTTTTTCAGAGAGAGTGGAAAGGAGGAGGGTAGAGAGAGAGAGAAACATCGATGTGAGAGAGACACATCGACTGGTTGTCTCTCACACACACCCCAACTGGGGCTGTGGATTGAACCCACGTTTGAGTCCTTGACCAGGAGTCAAACCCGAGACCCTTCGGTTTGTGGGCCAATGTTCTAACCACCGAGCCATGCCGGCCAGGGCTATCCTTCACTTTAGAAGGGATATCTCTACATGGCCCACACCACTGGAGATAAAAAGCCCCTAAATTGTTGTCAGATTTATTTCCTACCAGAGTAGGAAATCACACAAGTCTTACCAGTGGGTCTAAAGTTGTTGCTACTTCTTGGTCACGAGGTCCTGTCAGCATAATGTTATCACTGTAATGTACCAGTGTTGCTGTTTGTATTATTATTTTTAAGGTGTAGATTCTGCTTTTAGACTCTTGCCCAGGATTTGAGCTGCTCTGCTCAGACCTGCCATCACCCTGCCTCCCAATCCCCCCCAAATCCCCCTACCCCGCTCTCTGGACTAACTTCATGCTACCTATGGCAGGTACATACACATTTCACAGTGAGAGTCCAGGCTGTGTGCTATGGGCTGGGAGACCCTAGGCTGTCACCTG
This sequence comes from Corynorhinus townsendii, assembly GCA_026230045.1. Taxonomy (NCBI): domain Eukaryota; kingdom Metazoa; phylum Chordata; class Mammalia; order Chiroptera; family Vespertilionidae; genus Corynorhinus; species Corynorhinus townsendii. The sequence goes on along the minus strand of JAPDVU010000014.1, from coordinate 10,857,136 downwards.
GCTTCTCAGTGTTCCCATGTCTATGTCGAGATTGTCATGCCACCCACCCCTAGGGCTATTTTGCACAAATAGAATGAAGTACTGTTACATTAATAAAGGCATAGTACAATGCTTGGCATACAATACCCCATAATTTTGGTTGGCACCCTTTCTCCAGAATTTGCTTAGTGATGAGCATGGGACCAGGGCAGGAATTAGGTATAGGGCCACTACCCCCCTGCTCCTGACGGTGGCCACAATACAGCCTGGACATCTGCCCTGCTATGGGGCTTTGGACAAGTGTCTTAGCCTCTCTGGGCACCTGTTTGAAAGGCTCTAGTCTGGGCTATAGAAATCTGTAGAGGTTGGGGCGCCAACTGTCGGGACTTCTGCACCCCTTTTCTCTCTTCCCACAGAATAGCAGCCATGGCCAGGCCAGCCGGCAGTGGGAGGGGTTTGGCATGAGGACCAGCAGATGCCAGTCTCGCTCTGTGCACAGATGTATCTGCCAGTTTCTGATGGGGAGAAGCGATCTGGGAATCACTCACTTCATTGATAATTAAATTCAAATTAAGAGAGATTTGCATTTATCAAAAGCCTATTTGACAAGGTGTCACTGTTCCCATCCAGCACCCAAGCTCTGGAGAGCCAGCAAGGGGAGATGTAGCTACGTGGTGGTGGGCAGAGGGTATGGGTGGGGGCAGGGAGAGGGGGGAGACAGCAGAGAGACTGCCTGTCAGCCCTCATTATTACAGAGGGTCATGGCTCAGTGGTAAATGGGATGGAACACTGTGTGGCCTCGTTCAGACTGCTCAACCTTTCTGAACCTCAGCTTTCCCACAGTAGCCCCTAGGGTCTCCCTCCAAGAAGATGGACTGCTCCTGTTTGGCTTTGGGTTAGGCAGGAATTCCCAACCCTGGCTCCCTTCTTAGGTGAATTCTAGGAAGAGGGAGGACCACAGATCTATGGAGGATGTTGCTGGTGCCCCCCCCCCCCCCATCCCTTTACCTGCCAGCACTGCCAGCTGCTGTGAGTTGGCCGATAGCAGCTCTCCACTGCCACCCTTTCCAGGGCATTCTCAGCCTCCAGGAGCTGCCTTCCCAGAGGTATTCCATCCCACCCCATTCTGGGCACAGCCCCCTGCCACTGACTGATTTAGGAGACCAACAACCTAGTCCCCTTGCCTCAAGGCAGGACCACCCTCCAGAGCTGCCTCTGGGGTCAGGTAGAGACTAGACTCCTGCTTAGCCCACCTCACTGCTCAACTTCTGCCCTTGCCCATACCTGCTTCCCTCACGCCCTCCACCTTCCTCCTGGGGGCTTTCCCTCCATCTCAGGTTCTGCTTGTGGAGCGTTCTACCCCAAACAGAAGCCAGCCTGGACTTACGTCCCATCTTCTGTGCTGTGTAATTATCAGCCTCCCTAAGCCAAGGTCATTGGGGTGGGGGAAGAGTCAGGGGATAAGATCGGCCCTACTCTTTTGGGTTGTTTACAAGGATCAAGGAAGATCGAAAAAATGTGATATTTCTTTTTGTCAGCTGGAGGCTCTCTTCAGAGATGAGAAGGATCCTCTGGTCTGAGTGGTCCTAGTTTACTTGGTGAGAGGAGAAAGGGGGTTACATTCCAAGACCCCCATGGATGCCTGAAACTGGGGATAATACTGAACCCTATATATATATATTATGTTTATTCCTATCCACACCTACCTATGATGAAGTTTAATTTCTAAATTAGGCACAGTAAGAGATTAACAACAATCTTAAATAATAAAAGGCTAATATACAAATCAACCAGACTGTGGAACAATGGGTTGCTATGATGCACACTGACCACCAGGGCGCAGATGCTCAACGCAGGAGCTGGGCTCACACAGCAGCGGTGGTCCACAGCAGTGCTAAGGATTTCTGGGGAGCGGGCCTAAGCTGTCAGTCAGACATCCCCCAAGGGCTCCCAGACTGCTAGAGTGCACAGGCCGGGCTGAGGGGATCTCCCCCCTCCAGTGCACAAATCTCGTGCACTAGGCCTCTAGCAGTTAATAATAAAGTAGAATAATTATAACAATATACCATAAAAAAGTTATAGGAATGTGGTCTCTCAAAATATCTTACTTTGTACTGTACTTACCCTTCTTCTTGTGATGATATGAAATGATAAAGTGTGTATGTGAAAAGATGAAGTGAAGTGAATGAGACATAATTAAGTAAAATAAGGGACACTTAAACCCAAGCACTGTGATGCCACAACAGTCAGCCTGGTCACAATGGCAGCTACTGAGTAGCTAACTGGCAAGTACCGTATGTGTCATGGATATGCTGGACAAAGGGATGATTCACATCCTGGGCAGAATGAAGCAGGAGGGTGTGAGAGTTCATCACACTACTCAGAACAGCCTACAATTAAAAAAAGTATGCATTGTTTATTTCTGGAATTTTCCATTTAATATTTTCAAGCTGCGGTTGACCACACGTAACTGAAACCAAGGGAAAGCACAACTGTGGATTAGGGGGAGCTACTGTGTTAAGATTTTAGACACCTTCTTGGGAGAGGCATCCCTCCTCCCACTCTTCAAAGGAGACGTGATTAAGTGAGAGCAGACTCTGGACACAGACACCTGTGCCTGTCACTTGTTTGATAACCCAGGAAAAGTATTTCCCTTCTCCAAGCCTCAACATCAATGGGCATGATGCCACTTTCTGGGTCAAATGGTATTATAATAGAAACTAACATTTGTTGAGATGCTGCATAGAGAAGAGTTTAGAGGGACCTAGCATAGAGGCAGCACTCAAGGAGAAGCTGGGCTCATGCCCTAACCGGTTAGGCTCAGTGAATAGAGCTTTGGGCCTCAGACTGAAGGGTCCTGGGTTCGATTTTGGTCAAGGGCATGTGCATGTACCTTGGTTGCAGGCTCAATCCCCAGTAGGGGGCATGCAGGAGGCAGCTGATTGATGTTTCTCTCTCATCAATGTTTCTAAGACTCTCTATCCCTCTCCTCTCCTCTCTGTAAAAAATTAATAAAAAATATTTTTAAAAATTAAAAAGAAAAAGAAGCTGGACTCATGATCCAGGTGAGAGATTGTGACGGGCCCAGTGAGCACAACTATGAGGACAGTGGTGGCGAAAGGGCATGATTTAGGAGACATCTAGGAAGGAGAATGTTGGGGATTTATGATGGATTATATGGAGGAGAGAGGGATGGTAAAGGATGACTCCTAGGGTCGGGGGACTTGGTGTAAGAATCCCCTGAGATGTAAAAATTTCCTCCTACCCCTTGGAGCCCTCCAGGTGAAGAGAGGCATGCTCATGCTGGGGAAAGTGTAACTCTTACTTGCTGTGTGACTCTAGGCAAATATCTTCCCATGTATAGTCCTCAGTTTGCTCATCTAAAATATCCCAAGAGTCCCTCCCTCCTACGTTGGCAAAGGGTAGGCTAGATAAAGTAGTATTGTCATCACCACAGAAATTTCTCTAAGGAGGTAAGGTCTGGCTGCAGCAAGAAGCATCAAGTTCAGACTCCATAAGGAACAGTCTGTGCAGTGGGTCTCTGAGCAGTTGTGAAATTTCCCTCCCTGGGAGACCTAGTGATCCAGGAAAGGGGCCCCTGCACAGTTGTTTCAAGAATGGGCTATTATGTTCAGAAATCCTGGCGGGTGAGGTCGTAGTTACTGAGATTGTTGTTATTCTACTTCTGCATTGGGGTGAAGCCTCCTGGATCCTTGGAGGGTACTCTTCTAGGGCAGTGGGAGCTCCTGCCTTTATCTGACCCATCTCTCCACCATGTCTCACACCCAGCCAATTGCTTTCTCCTTCCTTGGGAGGCTTTTGTGTTGTGGCAAAGAAAACCTAATATAAGAAAATCTGTTATACAAAGGAATGAACAAAGGCATGGTTTATGCATTGCACAAGCTCTTCCATTCCTTCCACAGTGCTGAGCTTCTCAAGGTCATTTCAAATAGGATAAGATTTCAAAAGAACATTTTTCCCCCAAGAAACTGCCTTTTGTATCATAAGTGTGACACCCACCCCCCCCCCTTCACTGTGCTGAAGGGTTGTTCATATTTATAGGCCTAGATGTTAAAATCAGACAGACCTGTGTTCAATTTTCGGCTCTGCCCTGAACTAGCTGTGTGACTTGGGTAAGTCACTTAACCTCTCTTAGACTACATTTTCTTATCTGTAAAATGGGGATATGAACGGAGTGGTTGGGAAAAGCAGAGAGGTCATGAGGCCGGGCCCAGAGTAAATGTTAGGATTTGGCATTTCTAGTAACTTCTCTATTCTTTTTCATTCCTGTTTGGGTTCAGTTCCCCAACCCCTGCCTTGCTTCTTACAGAAATGTTTCCAGTGTTGAGACCATCCATATGGACTGTACTTGAAAAGACAGCAGAATCATTGAGGTGAGCTGGAAAACCATTTAACAATTTTCCAAGCATCTGAGTAGGGCTGTCTGTACAAGTGGCCTGATTTCCTGGGCAGAGGAGAACAGCAGCTCCCAGAGCCTGTTGATGGGAGACAATTGGCATGGAGACATGCCTTACTTTTCCATTACTGTAGAGTGAGCTGGCAGCAAAAGATTTTGGGAGTTTTATTGAGGGTTGTTGTGTGTGTGTGTGTGTGTGCGTGTGTGTGTGTGCGTGTGTGTGTGTGTGTGTTTAATATATTTTATTGATTTTTTTACAGAGAGGAAGGGAGAGGGAGAGAGAGTTAGAAACATTGATGAGAGAGAAACATCAATCAGTTGCCTCCTGCATACCCCCCCACTGGGGATGTGCCCGCAACCAAGGTACATGCCCTTGACTGGAATCAAACCTGGGACCCTTGAGTCCACAGGCCGACACTCTATCCACTGAGCCAAACTGGTTAGGGCTGAGGGTTGTGTTTTTTTTATTAGTTATAGTACTAATGTCAAATTGAGAACCCTCTCTTAGTATAGAAAAATGTATACAGAGGGTAATTTTATTTTCCTGACCATGGAGGAGGCAGGTCTTCAAAAGTAGTGAGCTTCCAGCTTCATGGTAGGGTTCATCCAGTTGAGTTCTTCATTTATATACAAAACGGGGGGTTGGAGGGGATGCCACTCCTAAATACAGCTCCTGCAAAGGTGGGCTGAGGTAGGCTGAAGTTGGGGGAACAAAGATTGGGTTCTATTTGTATAATCAAAATAGGAGGATCTTGTAACCCTTTTCACAGCCTGGGTGGTGCTCCAGGACTGCAGAAATCCTGAAGTGACCTAAAAAAACTGTATGATTTTGAGCAGGTTATACCACCTCTCTGAACTCAGTCTTCTCTGCTATAAAGTGGCATCATATCTCTTAATGATGTTTCAGGTTTGACTTTTCCATGACCGTTTTCCCGCCTGGGGACAGCGCCTGAGAAGGGAATGGGGAAATCTCAGGTGATGTCCATGGGGCAGGGGAACAGAATGTAGGATGCATTTTTTAGCAAGTTCTATCATGGATTCATAAATTACCATCAGATTTCCAAAAGGGAAGGCTCATACTGAAATGAGCCACATGCAAAGTACAGCCTTCCCATCCAAAATAAAAGAGATACATTTATATATACACATGCTCACACTTCGGTATCTCAGAAGCCAGGCAGAATATTGTAAAGCAATGTACAATGGCATAAAATATCATCCCAATTTAATCCATCTATCTAGTGTTCCATCTAATTACTATATTAGAAAAGTCTTCAGACCATGTATTGAACATTATAAATGGGAATAAAATGATTCTGGTAATGGCTTAATAAAACAGGTGAGGTAGCTCCGTCTGCCTGCCTGTATCCTTGGACCATGGCCAGATTGATTTGTCAGGGAAGAAAAAAAAAGAAAGAAATGGGCTTGTGTTGTTGCACTTTGGAGATTGTCTCCATTAGGGGCCTTTGATTTTATTCTTGTTTTTCCATATGAAAGTGGTTATCGGTTCCTTTTTTAACAGCAAAATATGTAGAACTGATGGAAAAACTGACAGCAGTCGTTTCATATTTTATAAAGCCATTCCCGGCTTGTAATTTGCGGGTTGGGATGAATCAAGGAACCCTGAAACTCCTAGTGAATGTGCAGCCGATGACTGCAGTCTTGTCTGAGGGCATATTTAACCATGGGATTTAGCTGCTCTGAGAAGCTGCCACTGCGGGAGGTAGAAAGAGGGTCAAGAAATTATATTTCTATCTTTTGGGGCTGGAATTAGTTAGTCAGAAGGGATCTGAACCCTTTGTGCATCAAATAATCTTTCCTTCATGTGCCTAGATAGGTGTTTGCTTTTTTGACATCTCTGAGGCTTTCCGTCTAGATCAAAAAATTACTTGTCCCCTTCCATTTCTCCAAACGCTCAATGTCTTTGTACCTTGTGCCCAGGATCCCTACCCCCTTTCCATAAAAGCTACCATTGCTACTGAGACTTGATACATCCCGACCTTAATTTGCTCCTGTCTTTGGAACTGGTATGTAGCAACCCGAGGCAGGCCAGCTACATGACCCATAGGTGTAATATCCCTTTCTTCCGCGGCACTGCACATGATGAAGGAGAAAAAGCACCCCTTTCCAAATGCCATGCATTTCTCCAGCCCCAAAATCTAATTTCTTGCTCCGAGTTAGACTAATAAGTGGGTGTCGGAGGTTAAATTCCAGCACACTAAGGAGGTGCCCAGCCTTCACGGAGCCCTAGCATTCTCACCAGGCGTCGTCCGCGTTGTCATGGCTACATGGGCTCTGGACCCCAGAGAGGAGAGAGCAGAATTAATGGCAGTCCTGAGTAAAGGATTCCTGTCTTGGCGAAGTTGATGGATTACATTGATGTACCATTTGTCATACTGTAATTGTTCTGGCAAATGTAATACCCACTAGTATAAACATTGTACTGCTTTACTAATAAAACCCAAAATAGGAAGAGAAAGGATGATACAGTGTTATGCTCACTTAAAGAGACAATGCCTCCTTTCCAAGTTGGAGCCTACTTTCTGAGACCTCAGCGCCCGACTCCTTCTGCATTCATATGCATGCAAGTGCTAAGCAGCTGCCCAGCACTCGCTTCCCTGCATGGGTGGCATGGGATGTGTGTGTAGATATATTCTCTGATACTCTTGGGACTCAATTCCCCTCTTTGTGAACATGTCACGTGATTTCTCTTCTTAAGGGTTTCATCCAGTTGGGCTGGGGTGACTAGTCAAAACGTCTTTGCATTTCCTAGATGCCTACTTGGTGTGTCCCAGATGGAGCTGTTTGTCCAAATTGACTTGGCAACTAAGGCTCTGCTGTAGTATGGCTACTGCCTCCAAGAAGGCTTCTGTGACCAGCCCTGCATCCTCTGAATTCTCACATCTCTCAGGCTTGTGACTCAGAGTGAATTCACCACTGCCTGGTGCCTGCACTGCTTTATAATCCCTCCCCTGTAAGATCATGAGGTCTTCAAGGCTGGGACTGGGTACTGAATGTCTCCCACTCCCACCTCTGGTTATGCCTAAAATGGTATTTGGCACACAGAAGGTGCTTAATGAATACTCAATGAATTACTGACTTACTAGTTCCCCACTGGGCATGAGGGGCTTAAATAACAGCCTCATTTGCCCTGTCAGCCTTCCAGAACTCCCTGAAGTCCACCCTTTTTGAGCCCTCCTTGAGCTGCACTCCATAGGAGCACAGCACACATAATGGGGAGACCGTGTGCACTTCCTTCTCCAGCACTTCTCTGAGAATACCATTAGGTCACAGTCTCATCCTGTTCACCTCTGGGGTCCCAGCATTCCTTTTGAAATCTCTAAATGCTTAAAGATGAATGAGTGAATGAACAAATGAATGAATGAATGCCCTCACTTACCACCACCTCCATAGGTTGAGCTGTGCTTGAATCCCCTTTTGCAGTGTGGAGCTGTTGAAGGCAGCACTTGGGGGTGAAATTCCTGGGTCCGTCCAAAGATATTTATCCAGCTGTCTGAATGTTGGGGGAAACGTGGGCCATGGGAACAACTTTTGTTGCTGAGTCAGGCTGTGAATAAGCTGGGTACTGGACTCTCTGGTTATACTGTTTCCTTATGAAAGATTTCTGTGCCCCTGGAATAAGCAAGGCAGAGTCTCCTGTTGGGATCTTGGGAAAGAATGATGTCGGGGAAGGCCCTGGGAGCAGCTTGGCCTCCATCTTTAATCGCACCTCTTGACCTTGAGTTGAGTTCCAGCTCTCCCAAGAGTTCTTCTGAGTCATAAATATTTATCTCTTTGACCACCCCACCACCTTCCCCCAGATTATCAGGGCACAAGGGCCCACACAAGATCTGTGATCTTATGTAATGTCTGGCTAGGCTTTACTGGCTTCCATGTCTTAACATGTGCATTCCTTTCTACCCTTAAGGGGCCCAGCCAATGGCCTCAGGGCCCTCTGAGGTTCTGCTCCTGTGAGGAATGCACTCAGCGACAAGTAACTGAAAAGTGTGCTTTAAATTCATTAGGTTTACTTTGTATTTTTAAATGGACTTTATTTTTAGAGCTGTTTTAGATTCACAGCAAAATTGAGCAAAACATACAGCAAGTGTACATATGCCCTCTGATCCCCACATATGCACAGTCCACCACATCAACATCCCACACCACAGTGGGACATTTGTTACAATCAATGAACTGACATCGACACATCATTATCCAAAGTTCATGGTTTATATTAGAGTTCACTTTTGGTTTTGTACATTCTATAGAATTGGACAAATATATAATGTCATGTATCCATCATTATGGTACCATACAGAGTGTTTTCACTGCCCTAAAAATCCTCTGTGTTCTGTGGATTCATTCATCCCCACCTCCAACCCCTGATCCTTTTACTGTCTCCAGAGTTTTGCCTTTTCCAAAATGTCAGATAGCTGGAATCATTCAGTATGTAGCCTTTTCAAATGGACTTCTTTCACTTAGTGATATGCATTCAAGTTTTCACCATGTTTTTTCATGGCTTAATAGCTCATTTCTTTTTAGCACTGAGTAATATTCCATTGATTGGATGTACCAGAGTTTATTTATTTATTCACCTACTGAAGGACATCTTGGGGGTTTGTTTTTCTCACATGACAAAGTTCACAGGTAGGTGATTCTTCTGTCTTTCCATTTCATCATCTTGGCTTTCATCCTCATAGCTGAAAGATGGCCATTCCTCTTCCAACTGGGTCTCATGTCTGTAGGCCAGGAAGGAATAAGAAGGGAATACCAAAGGGACAGAGGGGAAAGGTTTACTTCTAGTGAGAATCCTACCTTTTAATTTGTGGAGCAAAGTCCTCCTTAAGGATATCTAATCTTCATCTCATTGTCTAGAACTCTCACTGGCCACTTGAAGCTGCAAGGGAGACTGGGAAATCAGACCCTGTAGCTTTCCAGCCTCTGATTATGGGTTGAATTATGTCTCTTCAAAATTCATGTGTTGGAGTCCTAATCCCCCAGTAACCTCAGAATGTGGCTATATTTAGATATAGGTAATTATTTTTACCTTTAAGGGAATTAAATTAAAATAGGGTCATTGTATTGAGCCTTAATCCAATAGGACTGGAGTCCTTATAAGAAGGGGAAATTAGGACACAGACATATATATGTACAGAGGGAAAACCACATGAAGACACGGGGGAAATCGCCATGGAGAATGGCCCCAAAGAAACAGACTCTGCTTATACCTTGATCTGCAACTTGTAGCCTCCAGAATTGTGAGCAAAATAATTTCTGTTGTTTAAGCTACCCAGTCTGTGGTACTTTGTTATGGCAACTAGAGGGAGTTGGGATAGTTTTGGGTGGGCAATCTGTACTGTTTGCCTCAGATGAATACTCTTAACCCATTTTACAGAAGATTCATCAGAGTCAGAGAGGGTTAGTAACAAGTCTGGTGCTACATGGCTGTCTACATGGTGGCCAGAGTTTTACTCCAGAATCAGACCTCCAAGTGCCCTTTGACAAATGAGAGGATAAATAAAGTGTGGTGTATTTATACAATGGAATACTATTCAGCCTTCAAAAGGAAGGAAATCTCATCACATGTTGTAACATGGATTAACCTGGAGAACCTGGACAAACACTGTATGATTCTATTGTATCATACTGTATGGTTGGCATGTAGAGAAGATTCATAGAGATGGAAGTAGAATGGTGGTTACAGGAACTGGAGAGTTAGTGTTCAGTGCATATTGAGTTTCAGTTTTTCAGGATGAATGGCGGTAATGCCACTGAACACTGCTACTGTTAATAATAACAATTAACACAGATTATTCTATGTAATCCCTGAATGATGCTCTTAATACATAGGTAAGGACATTAACAATACCAAGGTTCAGAGAGGTTAAGTCATTTGTTCAAGGTTGCCCAGTTAGCCAGTGGCTGAACTAGGCCTTGAATATAGGTCTGTTCAAAACCCAGTCTGTCAACCATACCAACATAAACTGCTTTAGACTTTGATTAGAGTAAGGTTGAACTTGATACTAATGACATTTTGGGCTGGATAATCCTTTCGTGGGGGAGCTGGGGGAGGCGGGACGGGAGTCCTGTGCATTGTAGAGTGTTTTACAGCATCCCTGGTCTCAATTAGATTCCAGTAGTATGCACCCTTTCCTTAAAGTGAGATGACCAAAAATGTCTCCAGACATTACCAAATGTTCCAGGAGACAGAATCACCCTGGTTGGACCCATTGGTTTAACTGAGGGCCTCCTGGTAGCAAAGAGATTGGGCAGTTGCTGCTACTCTCACCAAGGTGGATTTGCCAGCCGGCAAATAGCAGATGTTCATGCTGCTGCTGCTCATAAGTTGTGAGTGCTCACGTTTTAACGCTACATCAATCCATGGAAATCAGCTTGTGTGCAAAAGATCATTTGAGGGGGTGAGGGGGCAAGAGTGCCTTTTCTGCCCGATGAAAGAATTTTTTTCACTGGAGTGTCCTCATTCTCCACGCCCCCTCCCCATCCTTAACTTGCCCAAACAGGTTGAACATCCATTTAAACATAAGGCTGGGCACATCCTTACTTGTAGCTTGAATAATGTTTATTTGTAAAATGGCTCATAATAGCATAAAAATGTCCCTGCAGGTTTAGGTAGATACATAGTCCCCACACACAGGTTTGAATAGCCTTTCAGTTAAAGGTGTCCAGAACACTTTGTTGGGTGAATAAAGCTAATAGTAGAATGGGATCCCACTTTTGAAAAACACTCCAACAAATGAATATAGAGAAAAGCCCAGAAGGGTGGACTCCAGAATATTCCAATGGTTTTGTTTACAGCTATACCTCCTGGTCCCTGGCACACAGTAGATGCATTATTTGTTGATAGCTGAATGCAAAGTGGAAAGATAGAGCTGTCCAATTTTTTTCTTTGTGTACTTCTCTGTCCATTGGAATTTTTTATAACAGCATATATTAACTTTGTGGTTAAAGGGGGGGAGCATTTCCCCTCAAAGAAAGGAAATTTAAAAAGAAACAGAATCACGTCTTGAACTTGCCTAGCTCTTCCTTCTACAGAGCTCACAACCCATGTTCCTGTCTTGCCAGAGCCACACAAAGAAATGAAGCTGGTGTTTTATGGTCCTTGTTCAATCATGCATTGATAACATTGGACTCCTGAAGAAAACTGCTTCTTTCTCTCACTTTGGTTTTTCCCTTGGGCTTTGGAGGGAAAAAACACCGACAGACAGCCATGGACAGGAAGGGAGTAGGGGCTTGGAAGATTCAGTCTTACTGCTGCCCCTGGCAGAAGGCAGAGGGCTGTGGGCCAAATGACTTCTTGGTAGGGAGGGAACTCCCACTCCCGTGACTTCCTCCTCCTGTGGCTTTGAGATCCTTCCAGAGATGCCCGAGCTCTGGGAAAAGCTTGGGGGCGTGTGAAGGTCAGAGAGGAAAAATATGGCCTAGATTATTTGGGGGGGGGGGTGCTAAAGGAGCTGGGGGCAAGTTTCAAGATCACAAAGATACAGTGATGGAAGAGAGAGAAGAAACGCCCCCACACCAGCCTTCTGATTTCTAAATATTCCAAAGGCCTTTGAGTTTGTGCAATTGCATCTCAAATGTGTTTTAAAGTTTACAACTGACCCGATTCGTAGAAAAAGATAAACACCCTTCTTATGTTTGGAGTCATATGTAATTTTTATCTTTTGACCTTTAAATGTAAGCAGCAGTAAAATGAAGAACTATTGCAGTCATTTAACACTCTGGCTGTACTAACTGGTTCCTGCCTGAGAACCGTGGTTTTAAATTGGCTAATGCAGAATACTTGCAGAGCTAATAATAATTCAGATTACTCCTGTCAGCTATTCCAGTTTCATGGGTAATTTAGTAGTTGAATAAATTTTTAAAAAAATTCATTCGTTACCATGCACTGTTATGAATCAGTAGATGGTTTACCATTGGCAGCAGTAACTGTAAGAAGATTTAAATTGCTACTGAAAAGGATTTGAGTGAAGGTAATGTTTTATAATGTTCTAAGCCATATGCACTACTTTCAGGCCTCATCAGTTTTACATTGATTCCTAGTGAAGTGTTTAATTGCATCATGAATGCAATATAATTCAGTTCTTTCTGCTAATATGGTATATATCTCAAAGTGATATACAGCACTGACAGCGAGAATTCACAGTTTCGTCTGGATTTGGGAAGGCAGTGAGAATTGGGCACCTACTGGATGCATGGAGGGCAGGTGCAGGAGGAAGGCTGGATGTTAGTGTCACCTTGCTGAAACTGGGGGCTGTGGGGTATAATGAGTGTGTGTGGGGAGAAGTAAACTGTGTCATGAGTTCTCAGTGCTGACAGACAGCCAGAGAAGGGTCTGGTGCTATTGGGAGAGCAGGGAGATCTCTTAGCTGGCTGAGAAGTTGTAGAAGGCTGGTCAGGCCCACTCCCACTGTCAAATACTCATGGATTGGGTCTGGCTTTCTCACTGGCCATTTCCAAGTGATTATTGAGAATTGGGCTTTCTGTTGTCATTTGTTTAGTCATCCGGTGGATATTTGTTGAGCACCTAAGAAAATGGTGGTCAAGTGGGCAAACATTTCTCTTGCCTTTTCTTCTCTGCATCTCACAAAGCAACTCAAGGTGCAGGGGCTCTTGCTGAGGTAAGCCCCTGGATTTTGTTTTAAGAGGTCTCTGCCTACCATCCTTCCAGGTAAATGGAGGCATCTTTGCAAATTGCAGCATGTAAAAGCAAAACTCATTCATTTATTCAATTATTTATTCATTCAACAAAATAGTATTACAAGTCATGCACTATTCTAGTATCTGGGGATATAGTGGTGGACAGATATGCCTTACCTCATGGAGCTTTTATTCTAGTGGGGGCAGGTAGACCATTAGCAGATACATAATTAAGAACACAGATTAGTTCCTGCAACAGAGAGGAATTGACAGGAGTGCTCCAACCACGGAGACAAGAGGAAAAAACAGTCCAGAGATGGAAGACGCTGAAAACGCCTTGCCATGGGAGCAGTCAGCAGCTGTGCACCACTGCAGGTTACCTAGGACCAAACCAGAGAGGGTCGGACCTGCATTGCCACCATGTGCCCACCATCCAGATATTACTGCTGACATGTACACATAAGGAACTGTTGGACATTGAAATTGGGACTCAAACATTTTTTTGTTTTGTCTTGTTTTGTTATTATATGTTTATTTCCAGTCTGCAAAGGCAAAACTTTTTAAAGGAAAGAAATGGTGGGAAAAAGATACAGAGGCAAAGAAGCATTGAACAGACTGTCAAACTACATTGGGAAGACAGGGGTGGTTGGGCGAGGAGGGCTGTAAGAGACCAACCGAAGGACTTGTACGCATGCATATAAGCACAACCAATGGATATAAGACACTGGGGTGGGGGGGGAGGGTGGGCAGGTGAAGGCATGTCCTGGGGGGTAAGGGTGGTCGGGGGGAGATCAAAGGGGAAAAAAAAAAAGGAGACATATGTACTACTATTTGTAATACTTAAAACAATAAAAAAAAAAAAAAAAAAAAAAGAACACAGATTAGCTTCAGATACTGGTAATGGCCACATCCCAGTAGGATCCACTTGATAGCTTGTTTCCTGCTTTTAAAAAAGTGTGTCTTAGTGTGTTCATTTGCTCAGGTCGTCATGACAAAGTACCACCAACTGGGGCTTACCCAACAGAAGTTTATTTTCTCGCAGTTGTGGAGGCTTCAAGTTAAAAGCAAGGTGTCAGCAAGGTTGGTTTCTTGAGGGCTCTCTCCTTGGCGAGGAGAAGGCCGTCTTCATGTTAACAAGGCATTTTTCTTCTGTGCGTAGCTGTATCCTGTTTCTCCTTTTTATAAAGACACTGGTCTTATTGAATTGCGGCCCAACACAACGATGTCATTTTAACTTCATTGCCTCAATTTATCTCCAAAAAGAGATAAGTCCGTTCTGAAGTCCTGGGGGGGCTTGGACTCCAACATATAAATTTAGGGGGCACAATTCAGCCCATAACAACCTGTGTAGAGGGAGTGTGTGTGTGTGTGTGTGTGTGTGTGTGTGTGTGTGTGTGTGTGATTATAGTGGGGTAGATCAGTACTCTCAGTGAAAGGAACAAGAAAACAGTGTTAAATGCACTCTAATCAGAGTGCTCTTTCTCTCAACTGTCACGTCTAATGTGAAAGTCAGACTTGCTTGTCACGTCAATCCCTTCTCCAGCAGGACCTTAAAATCAGAGTTCATGCATTTTCAGATATCTGATTGTCATGCAGCCACAAAGCAGAAGCCCGGGACCCAGGACTCCCCCCTCAGCCTGGCGCCTTGATGTAATCAGAGCCTCCTTTTTATCCCCACTCTCGAGGAAGGCCAGCCCGGCCACCTTTTTGATCATTGTAACCTTGATACAGAAGAATAATTTATCCATGCCCCCGGATGAGGAAATTGCAAAATATTATTTATGAAGGTGAACTGACGCATTGTAATTCAGGCCCTGCATTTCTGGATGTGGCTGGCCAGAATAGGGAAATGCAGGTGGTGTTTGATGATAAAATGGGACATGGTCCTCATGAGATGGAGGTATTGGGAGAGCAGGGAATGGGTGATCCCTCAAGAGAGTTTCCAGGGAATGAATTATTCCAGAAGCTGACCCACACATGACTCCTGGTCAGAAGAAGGAGGAGAAAAGACTCCAGGAAAATAGAATGTCTCTGGTGAACACCGGTTTGGGCAAAGGAAAGATACAGAGACCTTCCTTTGAGGATCGTGGTCTTGGGAGGTTGTATAGGACAGTGGTTGTCAGCCCTGAATTTGGAGCCGGCCAGCCTTAAGTTTGAGTCCTGGTTCTATTGCTTCCTATGTAGTGTGTGACATTAAGCAAATTAGGTCACTCTTTGAACCTCAATTTGTTCATCTGTACAATGGGAATAATAACAAATCTACCCAAGAACTGCCTCAAAACTAACATGAAATAAAATGGGTAAAGTGTACTTGTCTGGTCAACAGGCCCGACTCTTTACCTAGGTGGCAGTTAAGTTGAGTGATAGGAATGGAGCTCTGTATCCAGATTGCTTGGCCTGCCTTCCCAGCTCTGTTCCTCAACTGGCTGTGTGACTTTGAATGAATCACTTCACTTCTCTGAGCCTCCATTTTCCTCATCTGTCAAGCAGGCATAAAAATGGTTCCTACTTCATAGGGCCCTCTTGAGAGTTAAATGAATGAATGGAAGGAAAGTGTTTACCAGTTACCTGTCTCACAGTAAATGCTCAGTAAATGTTGGCCATTAATATTACCTTCCTAGTATAGTTCTTAGCAGTCTTCCTTTCACGAAGCTGTTCCCAATCTTGACTCAGATCTGCCAATACTGTCCTATTGAACAACACACTTATTTTTAAATCCAAAATATTTGCATTTCTTGTGTTTTGAAATTTCTTCTGAGCATTGAGAAGTCCCTCAAAGAGGACAGGATGTATATTTCCTGGGAGGACCCACCCTAGCATCTGTCTGCCACAGGAGAGATGGCAAGACCCCCAACATTTCTGATCACCCAATTCACCAAACAGATACACCAACTCCTGTAAACATCACCACACTCTCTCCGGCACCAGCCGGAAAGTTCAGCAGTAAATGTTTTGTAGCCTCTCAGCAATTTGGGGTTCTACTGAATTAGTGTTTGCTATTGAATTAGTATTCATTTTCTCTAATATGATATAAAAGTATAATCACATTAGCAACTTTTATAGGACATTAGATTATACATTTGGAACACGTGCCCGCCTCAAGCAGCTTTAAAAATTAAAAATAAAAACAGCCAGCAACAATAACAAGTGAACCGTCTTTCCCCCACTGGCTCATGAGCCCTGGCTTTTTCAGCTGGGCTGCAGCAACCTGGGTAGAAAATTCTGTGCTCTCTGCCTCCTGGTCCCTACAGGGAAGGAATTTTCATTCCACCGACCTGATTTGTGAAGCGTTGAATTTAAGACCTTAATAGTCGTTCCAAATGAATGTTTCTTTAATCCCGGGGCAGAAACGTAGGCTGTGGTTGAGATGTAATTAATAGTACTAATTACTCTTCTCTCCCTCCATCTCCTTTTTCTCCTGCCATCAACCCCATTCCCCAAGAAACCTTGCGAAAGCAGCAGAAATATTCACCTTTTGCTTCAAGATGTCCCTGAACAGAGAAACCAGTCATCGAACCCAGAGCCCACCCCGACTTATCCGGTCCCCTGGTCTCCTTACTGGGAAATATTTTCCCTCTACCTCCCAGTGGTTCCTCCAGTTCTGGGTCTCCTGGGCTTTCCAGAAGTTTAGATTTTTCTAGAACCTGTTTCCAACTATCTTGGTGACTCAGCAAGTTGTGAATGGTGATGTCCTAAGGAAGCAGCAATATATGGCCTGACTTTCCTGAGCATCTTTTTCTACCATGCGGCCTCACTGATGCATTGGTTCAAGCATGTGTGAAGTTCCTCACGGACCCCTTAAGGTCCCTGCCAGCAGATGTCCAATGAGGGAACCCAACAATAGCCCTGTTGGGTTCAGAGCTCAACCCCACCAAACCATTTTCCACTACAAAATGTAAAGGACTGGAAGGTTTTCTACACATAATGAAAGTCACCTGGTTGAGAGAGCTAAAATGATTTATTTGTATACTGTCTCAAATAATCAGAGGTGTGTAGACCCGCCCAAACGAACTTTGAAAGTAGGTTGCATCTGGCAGGCCAACTCCAACAATTCAGTGGTAGCTTACTGCAGTACCACATTGCGAAGGATCCTCAGACCACATTTTAGATCAGCAAATGAGTCTCATTCAGTCAACAAACATTTGATGTGCCAGGTACTGGGGCCACTGCCTTGAACTGGGCCACAAAATCCCTTCCCTAAAGGAATTCCCATCCTAATCAAGAGAGGCTGACAGTGGATACCAGCAAGGCCAGCTCATGCAGGGCTTGGGCACAGGATTAGTGCTTCTTTACCACTGTGGGTGTCTGTGTGTCTGGGCTTGCACATGTGTATCACCTGTCTTGGGAGGGTTGCTCTGGGGTCTGAGAGCTCATGTGACTGGCGCTCGGAGATGCAGGTGGAGAGCAGGGTGGCAGGCCACTTTGGCCACATGAGGGAGCCCAGGTTTTTTACTCAGTGCCCAGGGAGCTGATGGAGGGGTATACATAGAGCAAAGCTCTCCTATAGCCTTGTCGGAGTCCCTGTGAAACCGTGTTATGGGGACAAGTGGGTGGCCCGGAGGAGGCTGGGTAGTGGCAGAGGATGGCCGGGGCTTCCTAGACCAGGGGCCGATGGGCCTCGCTTAATGTGGCAGAACGGAATGAATGCAAATGCCTCCCAGACTCCTGGCCTGAGCATCTGGGTAGATATGGTGCTGCTTCTTGAGAGGGGGCAGGAGCTGGGAGAAAGTGGGGAGCAGGCCGTAGCGCAGAGTTCCTGTTGGCCACAGGAAGTCTGAAGTGGCTTTGGCCTCCCAGAGGGAATGTCAAGTCTGCAGTGGGTGTACAAGTGGAGCTCAGAGTCCTGTGGGCTGAAGGTAAGACCCGGGCAAGGCCCCCAGAGGACTCAGCCACATCCTTTTCTTGGCTCTGAGGCCCTGAGCCAGACCACTGAGGCCCCTCCCTGCCCCCCCCATCAGTTATCCCAGCACAGGCCATGAGCACTAATGTTAGAAACCTATTAGAAGGATGTCTCCTCTGGGGACCCAGCCCAAAACCACAGCAGCAGGGAGCTGCATGGAGTTTGGGTATTTGCAGGGCTGGCTCCCCCAACATCGGGACCCTGGAACATTGGATCATCTCACCAGCGGCTGGGACAGGCTTCCCAAAGGCCAGTTCATGTCCCCTTTCGCTCAGAAAATAAGGGTGCATTGCATTGCTGAGACAATAATCTCTTGCATGTCTTGGTTGTAGTCATCTTAAAAGCTAAAATTGAGCATTTTACTGTGTTGGCCCTTAACCGCCCACAGGCTCAGTTAATTCTCACAGCAACCCAAGAGGCAAGTTTTATAATGATTCCCATTGTGTAGATAAGAAAACTGAAGCTCAGCAGAATAGCTGTTGCACAGCAGTGTAGTGTAGACAGGATTTGAAGCCAAGCCAGTCTAACTAAAAGCCCCATTCTCTCAGTGTTCACATTCTATGCCAAATGCTTACTATATTTTGTCTCTTAAAGTCACAACTACCCTTCATAGGGTATTACCATTACAACCATTTTTACAGACAAGGAAACTAAGGCTCAGAGAGAAGAAATGCCTTGGGGTCACCCAACTGGTAAGTTGCAGCACCAGACTTTGAACCCAGACCCATGGGGAAGCCCTGAACTCTCTTTTGGACATGAGCGTGCTCCTGGCCACTAGTCCCTGGCTCCCTGGACTGGCAGTGTAAGTCTGTGACCCCCTCAGTTACCCACCAGGGGCAGAAGATGGGACTCTATCTCAGGGCTGTCCTAGCAGCTTCTTAGGCAAGGCTTTGCAAATTAACGAGAAACATCAGAGGCTTATAGTCTTCTTGGAGCTCTGTGGCCAAACCCGGTGAGAGCCTGTTCTGAGAGAGGTGGGTTTATCAGTAGAGTCTGTGCCTGGAGCTGGTGCTCATATTGGACTTGTGTGGCATTAAAGCCTCCACTTCTAGGATGTGCAGCCTTGGTTAGCTCATGGGGTTCGGTCCACCCTGTCCACTAGGTAATCCTGATGGCTCACTGGGACAGCTCTGTCCATCAAAGCACTGACAGCACCAAACAGCTCAATAGCAGAGGGAGCTGTATAGGATTCACTACTTTGCTTCAGCAAATGTGTGAGTGTGTTTCTTGAACCAGTAGTTGGAAAATCACACCCTGATTTAGACACTTACTGAAGCTTCCTGAAGACCCTTGTTTAATTAGTAGAGCTGTTATAAGTATGGGATTTGGGGTCAGGCTGCTGAATTTTAGTTTCATCTGTGCTGCTGGCTGCCTGACCTTCAGTTGAGTGTGCTTAACCTCTTCACACTTCATAGTTTCCCCACCTCATAGCATTTCCCCACTTCATAAGTTTCCCCACCTCATAGCATTGTTGTAAGAAGCAAACAAGTGCCTAGAACTGTATTTGACATACAGTGTGTATGTTAGTTTAGCTAAGTGTTATTACTGTTATTATTGCTGTCTAAAATCGTTTTTTCTGAAAATGGCCAGATAGTAAACATTTTATGCTTGACGGGCCACATGGTTTCTGTTGTAACCATTCAACTCCTGCTGTTGTAACAGGAAAGCAGCCATGGAAAATATGTACCTGAATGAATGTGGTTGTGTTCCAATAAAACTTGCCTACGTTCTTACATGAACATGGTGGGTGGGGGAAGAAGAGTCCTTTTCTTCTGGAAGAGTGTGACCCTGGGAATGCCAGTAACCAGTTTCCCCAGATTATTGGAGGAGCTAGCCATGGTGAGAGAGAATGAGGACAATCAGGGAAGCAGAACCAAAAGTGAGAGATCAAACTCTGTCCATAGTGTTTGAGCTGCTGGATCAAGCCATGCCTGAAGCTTCCCCTGCACTGTTAAGATATAAGCAGTGGCTTCCCTTTTATGCTTAAGCTCCCTTGAGTTGGGAGTCTGCTGCTTACAGTCAAGAGTGCTGAATAATGTTAGCCTCCTCCCTGTCATTGCCTCTCTGTTCCTCATTGCTTTGGGGATTTATAGAACCTTGAAACAGAGGAATGAATGTAGGAGTCCCACAAGAGACTGAGGGATTTCAATGTTTCGGATTTAGACCTTCTCTACTTAAAGTGTAGTTCACCATGGACTATTAGCATTAGTATCTCCCGAATGCCTGATGAAATGCTGGGACACAGCCCCACGCTGCACATCTAGAATCAGAATCTGTGCTTAGACAAGACATCAGGTAATTCTTGTGAACATTAGAGTTTAAGAAGCCAAGAGGATGTGTAGATGCAGCCAACAGGGCCCCTGTGTCATGAGGGGCTATTTATGGAGGTGAGGACATAGGGGATGTGGGCCTTTCGGCTGTTTTATTAGGGAAGCATGTGGTTTCAGCTGTCTGGAGTGGGGAAGAGGCGCGTCTCTCACTGCCTGGGAAAAGAGAAGTGGGAAGGTCACCGAAGTCAAAGCAGATAGGACAACAGGAGGGCCTGCAGAACCAAATGAGATTGACTTGCTGGGAAAGTGGCTTCCAGACAATAATCGAACAGAGGTGGGCTCAGAAAATGCAAGGGTTTGGGGAGGAGGAAAGAAAGTCAGTATTATTTGTGAAGGGGGAGAATTTGAGCCAAGTGCAGAGTGTGAGCTTTGAAATCCACACAGACCTGGATTCAAATTATGGTGCTACTGCAGTTTCTCGCTGTATAACCTTGGACAAGGAAATAGATGTCACTGAGCTTCACCATCCTTGTCTAGAAAATGGGGCTAAAATAGCACTGATGTCATAGGGATGTGGGAAGATTAATGCAGTAGTGATCAGAGCTGACAGCCTCGGTTCTTAATTCTAGGTGTAGTGACATCACAGTGGGAGCTTGACATTGACTATGGTGGGAGGATTTACACTGTGGAAATGGTACACATCAGAACTCTCTTTTTCTCCAGAGACCTGGTGGTTAAGCATTCACCCAGCACACAGCTGGTTAAATGACAAGATGTATTTGAATGGTCATGCCCAGGGCTTGGGGGAGGGGGGTTTCTAATGAATATATTACTACTAAAGGCCCTGTGCATGAAATTCGTGCATGGGTACGGTCCCTAGGCCTGGCCTGCGACAGTGCCATCTTCCCCAGCTGCCTGCAGCTGGCCCCGCCCCCCGCTACCACGGTTCCGGGTTCCGGGCCGTGGGATGATCAGTACGCCTCATAGTGACTGGTCCAATAGTCGTTCTGCTGTTAGGGCCAATTTGCATATTACCCTTTTATTATATAGGATTATGTTAATTATAGGACAGTAGTATTACTAATATTATATTAAATGTTTATCATGATTGAATTTTCTGTGTTGACACTGACATTTATTTTAACTCCTTGGAGGCCTTTTCTGCTTCTCATCCCTAATTCTGGATAGCTGATATTGTCAATTAGCTGAGTTCTAGATGGATGAAGCATCTTATAGACTAGAGGCCCAGTGCACGCTCGTGCACTGGAGAAGGGTCCCTCAGCCGGGCCTGTGCCCCCTCTCAGTCCAGGACCTCTTGCTCCTCACCACCCACCTGCAGCAGAGGCAGTGGGAGAGGCTGCCACCGCTGCTGCTGCTGCTGCTGCTGCCGCCACCTCGCTCACCAGCCATGAGTCCAGCTTCTGACTGAGCAGTGCTCCCCCTGTGGGAGTGCATTGACCATGGGGGGTGCGGGGGGTTGGGGGGGATTGGGGGGGCAGCTTCTGCATTGAGCGTCTGCCCCCTGGTGGTCAGTGTGCATCATAGCAACCTGTCCCGCCATTTGATCGATTTGCGTATTATGCTTTTATTATATAGGATACCAGAAACAAGCATTTATTGAACACAGACTAAACAGGTGCTGAAAAGCATTTCTTATTATAACCTTATTTAATCCCCCTAACAACTCTGTGTGGTATGAACCCCATGGTGTGGATACAGGTGGGTCTCAGAAAGGTTAAGTGACTTGTCCCAGGTTGCACAGCTGCTCGGTGAAGGGGCTGGGCATAGAGCCCATGTGTTTTGACTATAGAAGTTGTGCTCTCATCTGGTAGATCTATGGAGGTTAAACGTGGGGGGAGAGGGAAATAGTTGTTTAGGTCCTTGTGATATGGCTCCTTCCCCTTGCTGGGAGGCTGGTGTCATCTGCTTCGCTGATGGCAAACAGTCCAATTTTCTGGGTTGTGCACTGGCTGTATTTTGATTGGCAAGGGGATATCTCTGTTGGAAAGAAATCTTGGCCTCTTGCCTCTTGGCAGCAAGCTCTTGGCTGCCACGTGGAGCACTGTTTGGAGCGGGGTTTATTCTGCAACCTTGTAGCTTCAGATGGGCTGGGGGCTCTGCTGGTCTCTCAGACAGACTGGCAGAGACCAAGAGAGCTAACCCTGTTGCTGAGAAACCCATACTCAGCTTCTTCACTGTTCTCCTTGCCTCTCTGTCTGTTTCTTGCTGTCCCTCAGGCCTCTCTTTTGCTAGGACTTAAGGAACCAGTAAGATGACAGTTGATTTGGCAGCAGGAGAAGCAATGTATCCTGTCCTCACAGGCCTCCATTCCCTCAACTCTATTAAAACTTGGGGAGTTTTGCTTCCACAGCTCCCAATTTTTCTCAAGATAAAGTTCAGACTCCTGCTTTAGCTTTAAGATCTCTTGTGATATGACCCCTGCCTCCTGCCTCTGCAGGAGGGACTGTATCATACTCAACTTTTGTTTTTCCACAATGCCTAGCATAGATTTTACTCAGAACATATGGATGAACTTGACTTACTTTGGGATTTACAGTCATTGCCATTACTGTATCTTAAGGCTGATTAACCACCTGCCAAGTGCTATGTGAGCTTCTAAGTTTCTTCTATTCCTATTTCATTTATTCCTCATAATAACTCCATAAGTAGGCAGGTCCTGTTTTCCCCATTTTACAGAGGAGGCAACGGTGGTACGGAGAGATTAAGTTACATGTCCAGGATTACCCGGCTAGGACAATACAGTGATAGATTTGAACACAGGTCAGCCTGGAGCCCAAGCTGGCTTGAGATGGATTTTCCTTAAACTACTTTGTGGGAGCATGTCATCAGCTGTGTCGTCTCCCGCACTCCCGCGCCTTGTCAATAGTTTGCTGGCTCCTCACAACGCCCTAACTCTGCTGTGTCCACACATCGTTGATGAATTAACCTTGGCAACACTGGCCTTGCCTTGTCACACCAATGAAGTTAGCGCTGCCGAGAACTGGGTTGCAGAAGGTGTAATGAATGGACCCCTCTCTCTACCTTGTCTCCTTTTCCCTGCAGATTCCAGGGTTGCTTTGATGTTTAGGAAGTGTTGGAATGTTTCTTTATGGGGCCGGGGAGTATTTGGAAACAGAGCAGAGCCCCCTAAGTTGGTTCCTTCCAAGGGAAATCTCCACACCCAAACCTCATCCAGTCTGTCCAGGGTGGCCCATGTGGCTCTGCCCACAGGGGTGATTGTCTCACTGTGTCCCCGCTTTGCTCAACAACAGAACAACGTTCCTGTGCTGAGGTAGAAAAGAGTCGGATTATGTTAGCAATTCTCCATCAGACTGTCACGTTTGGATGGTATTGTATTAACAGTTGTTTTCACTAATGTGATGAGAAAGTTGCTAATCTGAGAAGACTCTCACATTGTATTAGGGAAACAAATATTAATATGACTCGATGGGAAGTAGCTAATATGAAACTAAGTTGCTAATATGACGTGATGGATTGGTGGGAGGAATTTAGGTCGGGTGCTTGAACTTTTCTGTAATGTTCAGTGGTGGGTGGTTGAGTTGGGGGAAGAAGGGTGGCAGGAGCTTCGTGTTACAGTCCCTCAGAGGTAAGGCTTCACATCTGTGTTGAATCGTGTCCCCCAAAAGTTCAGAATATGACTTTATTCAGAAACAGGGACTTTGCCGTTGTAATTCGTTAAGATGAGGTCATACTGGATTAGAGTGAGCCCTAAATCTAATGACTAGTGTCCTTATAAGAGGGCCTTGTGAATGTCCTGTGACAATGGAGGCAGAGATTGGAGTGATGCAGCTACAACCCAAGCAATGCCAACGATTGCCAGCCCCCACCAGTGCTGGACTGGCAAGGATGGGTTCTCCCCTGGAGCCTTCAGAGGGAGGGTGGCCCTGCTGACACCTTGATTTTGACTCTCTAGCCTCTAGAACAGTGAGAGAATGTTGTTGTAAGCCACCCGGTTGCTGGTACTTTGTTACAGCAGCCCTGGGACACTAATCCACCCTCTTTCCCATCACTCCCTAAAAAGGAGAGGCAGGTTCAGCAGCATCCATCTAACTCAAAGATAGTAAATGAGCTTTAGGGGTGATCCGCCTGCCTCAAGGTTGGCCTGACTGCTTGACCAGACCCAAGGATACAGGCCTGCTCTCCTGCTGCCCCCCCCCCCCCGCCCCCACACTCTGTTCTTTGTTTAAAAGGCAGAAGCCTCCTCAGTCTCGGGTTGTTGGCATATGGGCTCCACTGCCTGCCTTGCAGCATGTTAATATGTGATTAAGGGGATCTTAAAACACCCATTCGTCCCCCTACGGTATCTAATAGTGCTTTTGGATTTAGAACAGAATATTATTTACTCACTAGCTGATCATAGGCCCTGAGGACTTATTGTACATATTGGGACAATTATTGGAGTGTGGGTTCCACACAGAGTCACAGTTCCACTGGCATGGCCAGTGGCAGGACAGCATGGTCCAGAAGGCATAGGGGCACAAAATGACCCATGCACCCTTCAAGGAAGGCAGGGGGTCTGCTAGAGAGTGCCTGCCACTGGAATGCCCTGATGGACGGGGTATTGAGGGGATAGAATTTGAAGGGACCAACTCTACTAGCAGCAATACTAGTAGTGATGCCAATAATAATGGCCCCACAGTGGTGAGGGTTGCACCTGAGCATCACCCATGCTTCCCAGGATGAGATGATTCATTAGTAATATGACAGCCACCACAAAGATCAAAGAGATGGGGCAACTTGCCCAGGACACAGCTAGCAAGTGGCCAAAGCCAGGTGCACACTGAGCTCTTTTTGTAAGACCAGGGTTCTTTTCAACATTCCTCTTGTACCCCCTGCAGAAACTGCCTGACGATTCCAATCTTCCCTTTCTCCAATGGCCAGAAGAACGTTAACATCATTTCCTCTTGTGTTTATTTAGTGTGTCAGAAAGATGAAAATAGCAGCACATTGTCCCTACTCAGTGTCTGGGTCCTAGACCTCTGGTCCGATGTGCTGGGAAGGTCAGGGTGGAGGGGACAGGAGTGGAAAGGAGCATAAATGCCACAGGATTAGTTTGGATGTCTCCCAGAAAGCAGGGGGGGTTCCCTCGGAGGGACTGGGGAGTGGTCAGACAGGCCTGTTTCAGTGACTCCAGTGGAGGTCTGGGAACAGGGCTGAGGGGAAGAGGCAGTGAGAGGTCAGTGAAAATCTGAATCAGCCGATGACTTTGGCATTAGTTGGAGGGAACAAATGCTGGTGATTCCCCATGTGGACCTCACAGGTATTGATGGGTGATTTAACGTGAGTGTGAAGATGATGCAGAGGTGGGGTGGACACCATGCAGGGTGTGTGAAGAAAGTCTCCAGTTCAACCTCACACATTACCTTGACCTTAGCAAGCTCGATTTTCAGGTCATTGGTTTGTGGTGGTTTGGGGAACAAACTCATGAATCTTTTAGTATGATGAGTGGCACGTCATAGGAGTACAAATACTGGTGAACTTAAAAAAGGCCCAGCATCTGAAACCTTACCTTTAGACTCAGAATCTCCTCTGCTCCTCTGGGATGTGACAGAAGGAAAGGCAAGAGGAACTTCTTGTATGAGGGTGGAGTGGGTCTCTCTCCAGTGCAGTGCATGCAGCTTGCATACCGTTTCCATGGTGTGCAGGGAAACCTCGCGTGTTGCTGTTATACACAGGTGGCCAGCCAGTTTTGTGGGTCTCCAGGTACGGGCAACTGTTTATTATGAACACATATAGAAAAGGCACGGGGTGCCCTCTCTGGTGTGTCATTCCAGCATCAGGCCACATTGACACTGAAGAAGCCAGAGCTGTTGGCTGAACGCAGCCACAATTAGAAGCCCCAGATGCCACCTTTGTCTGTTGCCTGAGTGAAGAACAGAGCTCCCTGGTGAAAGATTAGCAGGGTCCCTCTCCACGTCCCTGGGAAGGAGCCAGTGGAGAAAGTAAAACTTGGCAAATTTGCCCTTCTGTCCATCTCTCACTCTAGATATATGGGTCCACGTCCCAGCCAGGCCAAATAAATAAGCCACTTCCCAATGGGCATGTGGCAAATGTGTGTCTGTGTGTGTGTGTTTTTTAATAAAGCTCACCATGAGCCAGATATCAATTTCTGTCAGAGAGACGCAGAGCATCTGAACCAGAACTAAATAAAAATAAACATTAAACAATTATTGAATTTAGGTTTATTTTAAAAATCAGCAGGGTTGAGGGAACAAGCCACCCATTAGCAAGGCAGAACTATCGGGCCTTTTAACAACCCGCTGGTTCTTGGCTGCCAGGGAGATTTTGGGCCGTACAAACTGTGGAAACTCCGGATTCTATTGATTAAAGATGATGCAGTAACAGACCAATTATATCGTTGTGGCTGCTAGTGGCACTGGCCGACGCCAGCTACCCATTTGTTTTTATGGAAACGGCTTTGTTTGGGGTCTCTAGGAGGGCAGCTAGTGTCCCCATCCTGGGCAGTACGTTCCACCCCCTCTGCTCCCTGCAGTGGTGGAGGCCTGAGCTGTCCCTGAGTCTTGCATTTTTTTCTCCCTGTCCCCTCCACAGACATCCGTAGTTCATAAGGAACCCGTGTCTTGTCAACCAAATCAATGCAAATAACCGGTGAGCATTTCTTGACTTTTCAGTAACAATTGATCTTCCCAGAACTGATACCGTTTGGAAAACGTAAGTAAGGAGAGCAGCAGCGAGCCAGATGTCCGTATTAAGAGAACATAATTGCTCTGAGTTATAGGAAAGGAAATGATTTCCTTCCAGCTTTAGCTCTAAGAGCAGAGCAAACTGCCATGGAGCATCAGGAAGCTTCCAATAAACTCGGGCTTAGTACAGACTCAGTCTCTCAGCTGGAAAATATGGATGACTGTGGGGCCGGGATCTTCTGAGCTAACTGGCAGATCTGCTTGCAATTTTGTCCGTCTGCAGATTTTTATTTGGAAGCTTTCTGCACAGCTGGTCGCTGTTAGGGAAGGAGAGAGGGGTTTGGGGGATGTTCAGGCATAGGTCACCCACTGGATGGAATCTCCTCTCTGCTGGTTTGTGTTTTTCTTTCCTTCTAATTTGCTAGTCATTTCCATGCACCACTGTGATTGGCTCCTGACTTGACTGGGGTGATAGTTAGAAAATTAGACAGGGATGGGGTCAGGAATGCTGTATGGAGTGGTGGATAGATAACAGGATTCCTGGGGCACTTTCTTTATAAACATCTGCCATCCTTCTAAGACTCATTTACTTGTTCCTTCCTGTATTCAGTCATTTGCTCACCCAACACATGGCTACTGAGCACCTATTCTCTGCCACTCATAATTAATTCGGTGCTGAAGGCACATTGGTATCTGCCCTCATGGGGCTTCAGGTTAGCCAACAAGAGACACGATGTGAAATGAGTATTACAGTTGCAATAGTGCTTTGTAGAAATGAGAAGTGGGGAGTGGGGGCCCACATTAGTAAGAACCTGACCTTGTCTTGGGGAGCTGGTCTTGCAGAAGCATTTTATAAGCTGAAACCTGACAGGGGGTGGGAATGAGCTAGACCAGTGGTTCTCAGACCCAAATATACATTAAAATTACTTAAGTGACACGTTAAAAATATTGCTGGGCACCACCCCCTGAGTTTCTGATTCAGCATGTCTGGAATGTTTCTAAGAATTTATATTTCTAACAATTTCCAAGGACCACACTTTGGGAACCACAAACTGGGCCAAGGACTGGAAGGCGAGGGCATCCTGGTGCACATGCAAAGTCCCTGGGACTAGTATGAACTTGGCAGTTTCCCATCACAGAATAAAGGGACGGAATGGCAGAATAAAGTGAAGGAGACTGGGCGAAGATGCACTGGATGCAAGGGCAGGATGAGCTGCTCTCTCTGGCTGCACAGGGGGAAATGGGATGATGGAAGCATGGCAGGTGTAGAGCTGGGGAAGCATCCAGGCATGAGTAAGTGGTAGTGGGGCTGGACTGGTGGCAGTGGGCATGGAGAGGCATGGACATGTCTGAGAGAGTGAGTTTAGGCGTACACTTTCGGGAAAGACTGCCTAATTAATTTGGGTTCACCCTTCAATCCCTGAAACCAGATTTCTTACCTGAAGACATCATATGTTAACAGTGACATTATTAGTTCCTTGAGGCAAGGCTGTGTGTCCTGTCCACCTTGTTAGCCCACCTGCAGCCCTTGATTGGATGCACAACAAATGCCTTATAATATTACCTGGTCCTGAACATGTGACAATTTACTAGCTAGGGTCACATCTGTTGCCTCATTTTATTTTCCAAGTACCCTGAGCAAAAATGGAGTCATATCCATTTTGCAGATGGGAAAAACTGAGGTTCAGAAAGGGCAGGTGGTCATCCCAAACTCAACCAGCTGGGCTGAAGGAAAGGCAAGATTCTCACCCAGGCCTGGAGTGCCCTCTGGTGAGCAGACAAAAGGACCTGTGATGCCTACACCGGGGACCTTAGCAAATACATTTCCCATTAAGTGGTCTCAGTGGCCTTCCCCAAGATGACACGCCAGTCCACCAGAAATATTAAGTAGATATAGATGAAATTGTCATTTTTTGCAAGTCAAAAGTGGTCAAATATTAGCAGTTCCCTATGGTTCAACCTAAAACAAAGTATGAGCAGAAAGAGTTGCATTTATAGAAAATTCTGCCACAGCAAGAGGAAGAGGAGTTGCAACGAAGTCTAAATTGTCTCTGAAAGCAGCTTCCCACACACAGAAGCTGATGAGGGGGCCGTAGAGGGATGCAGCATCTTAGAATCAGTCTATAATGCAATCAATTTTGTATATCCCTGGTGAAACAGCAACATTTATTTAACGTCTTTTATAGAGCAGCTGAGTTTTATCACAAATCACATTCCATTTCTATTCAGCTGGGACTCCTTGAAGGCTAAAATGCACTTACTTTTCTCGGAGGAAATTTACCAATTCCTCAATAAAGACCCATTTGCTTCTGTATGTAAAATTGACACATTTATTGAATATTAAACATTTAAAGGTTTTTTTCCCCAGCATCCCCCCACTCCATCCCATCCTGCCGACACCTTTTTGCACTTTTCCACAAAGCGTCTCAGTCATTAGGGAGGCTCTCAAAGTGGCAAGAAATGTGTATTTTTGTGCAGAAACAGCCAACATTTAAATTCTGGTCTTATCACAGAAATGGTCAGGTTATGTCATAAATTCATAAAGTGCGGCCTCTTTAAGCCTCAAGCTTTTCCTGTCTCTTTGTGGTGTGCTTGGCTCTCTTGGTCACGCAGCGATACCGTCTTGAGTTCACAACAAAAGTTTTTTGTCCACACTTGTAACATTTGCAGAAGACAGGGGCAGCCTCTCTGACAATAAATTGTACTAATTAGCATGAGGGCCTGTTAATAAAGCGAGTTTTCTTTCATCCATGTTCCTGAATGGTTAGAGACATCCATTAAAGTGGGTGCTGGGGACAATGTCTTTTCACTGCTGGCAGCAGTGTTTTTGTTTAAAAAAATAAGTGGGGGACTGGGCAACTTATGGAACATGTTTTTGTGTACTCAACATGAGAGAGGGCTGAACTGTTGAACTTAGGTCTCAAATGTTGGTTGGGTCCAGAGTTCCTAACCAATTCTAATCAAAGCAGTGATGGACGGGATGGGGCTGTGCTTTATCTTAAGGAGAATTATTGAGTTTGAGGAGTACCTTCCTAATGAGCTTTGCGATCAGACAGATTCCTGTTCCAGTCCTCACTTCTCCCCTACCACTTTTGTGACCTTAAACAAGTGAGTTTACAAACTCTTTGAGCCTCAGGCAGAGTTAAATGGGAACCTCCAGGCAGAGGAACCTCAAACTGCGTAACTGTCCTCCTGAGGACTTTATCCAGTGTCATTGTGTTCCAGGCTTGATTTCCCTTTCACAGAGCCCTCCAGTTGACACCTTACGCTTGGAACACCTTTGGGGACGGGAACTCACTTCTGACCCTCAAGGCTGTATTCCTTATGTCGACCTGAAAACCTGTTTATGTGTAACTTCCTTTGCCCACACAGATCTGAGCTCCTCTCCAGTTCTTCAAATATGTGAAGATTCTCTCATCCTGAGTCTTCTATAGTCCAGGGTGAATGTCCCCAGATCTTTGCAGATCTGGGTTTCTCAAACATGTACACCTTATTGACCTTATGGACTTGGTAATTTCTTTCTTGTGGGGGCTGTTCTATACATTGTAAGATGTTTGGCAACATCTCTGGCTTCAACCCACTAGATGCCAGTAGCACCCCCCGCCCCGCTGTGACAATTCAAAAGTATCCCTAGACATTGCCAAATGTTCCCAAGGGGACAGAATCACTCCCGGTTGAGAACCGTGGTTCTAGAGCTTGGGGTCCTCTGCATCCTGAGCTCCTTTGGTCACTTGTTGCTTCACCTGAGAGACTTCGCATACTTTCATTTCTGTCCCTTCTGGCATTCCAGCATCCTGCCAGGATCCTGAGAACCCAAGAGCAATCATCATGAGAAACCAAAATAAAATTGCCTATTTTTCTTTCTGAAGCTGTCTCCACAAAAAACAGAAACCACCAGGACTGGGAGGTGGCTGGGGCTTCCTTGTTGGAATCTCCATTTTGAAATCAGGAATGATGAGTCTGAGTTGATCCCATAGCTTTTGTCTGAACAGGTAGAGCTAACTTCCCAACACAGGAGGTCAGTGAAGGTTTCTGACTACGGCTGGCTCCAGGTTAGCATTCTGACTTTGCCACAGATTGTCCAAGTGACTGTACTTCTTTGAGCCTCAGTTTCCTCATCTGTATAATGGGGATAAAAATAGCAATTGTCTCAAATCGTTGTCATGATTCAAAGAATGGATCCATGCAAGGTGTCCAGCATATAGTCATCAACCTATAAATTATAGCTACTGTTTTGTGTTACTATTACTATTGTTGTTTGCAAATGAGAAACATGCAGCCAAGGAATGAGAGTAATTCACGCAAGGTCAGCCAGCAGATCATTGTGAAAACATTGGGTAGAAATCTTTTGTTCTGGAAACCGTGGAGGTTTTGCAAAGGTCTTTCTGTACATAGAGGAAAAGATTTGAAGATGATCCATTTTATGTGATTCTCACCCCATTAATAGCCTGTGGTTTTGCCAGAATATCCTCTTTTCACTTTCATTTTAAAAACCAGCCAGTGTAATAAATCTTGCCCTGAAATCTCGGCAGCACATCTTGGCTGGAGTGTATGATAAATCTAATAATACTGTGGCCTCTCTGTATGAGAGACCCCTGCACAGATGTGTATTTTTGGTGGACAGCCCCATGATCTGGCAGGTTTATAATTTGCTTCCAGTTTGATAAGTCCAGCCCTCTGACTGGCTCGTCTTTGTTCCACCACTTCCTTGGCTTCAGGGTAGACAGATGGTTCTGTCCCTTCTCTTTAATCCGTACCGGGGTTTTCCCCTCACAAAGCCACAGAGTTAACCATCCTATTCCCA
Source organism: Corynorhinus townsendii (assembly GCA_026230045.1). NCBI lineage: Eukaryota > Metazoa > Chordata > Mammalia > Chiroptera > Vespertilionidae > Corynorhinus > Corynorhinus townsendii. The sequence goes on along the minus strand of JAPDVU010000014.1, from coordinate 10,825,443 downwards.
CATTTACAACAGGAGCGTGAACAGGGCCTTTCCTGTGCCCAGCATCACTTCTTCTGGTCACCGCAAACCCAGAGATGGGGATCATCAGCCCCACTTGCAGATGGAGAAGCTGAAGCACAGAGGGGGATCAGCAGTGTTCGCAATCTTTCTTGTATTTGCACTCAACTTCTGTCCCTTGCCCTGCTTTCATGGAGGTCTAAATGCCATCTTCCACTACACCAGCCACTCTTCCAGCTCACCACGGGAACAAGCTGCACTAATCTTTAATTGTGAACATCTCTACCTGCTGGAGAATTAGACTCCAGTTTTAAAGGGAGGGAAACAGACCTTGGAGAATTGCTTCTCTCAGCCCCGGAGTCTTCAGACCTCCACCAAAGAAAGCTTTGACACATGACATTCAAATCATCGGCTATGAAATGATCTTTCAGCTACTGATATCTCTGCAAAAGAGAATCTGGGCCCTCACAACAGGCCAATGAGTAATTTCTTTGGATTAGTGTCAACATAGAAATGCAAAAGGAAAAGTCCAAGGGACCCCCAGTTTGGAAAATGCTGCCTTTGACTGGCATGTTCCTGTATGGCACATTCCAGAACTTTCTTCATTCCTGTCTTACAGGACTCAGAACAAAGGGCTTGTGAGGGTCTGATGGGATTGAGGCCTCCTGCTCCTTTTTTCCCCTGGATCTCTCAGCTCCGCAACTGAAGAGGCCCCATGCAAGGTTCCCCGGAGAAACTGAGATCTCCGCTGGGACCCTGGGGCCGCCCCCTCTCCTTGAAGTGAGAAGTCCAGTGGGCGAGGCTCCTGTATGTTATTGAGGGAAGAAATACAGCCTAGAACGCTTTCTGTAAAAATAACCTCCCTGGCTCCTCCTTTATGGGTGAGGGAAAGTGCTTAAAATGCTTAGAGGGAATAAACAGCTTTTAATGAAGTTACATTGCCACATAATGGGTATCATAAAATTGCCTTCATACTACAGGGTCCCAGGATGGCATTTATTATCGACTGCGCCGGAATAGTCTTTGCAGAGCTCCGGCAGCTGCAGAGAGAAGAATGCAAAAGTCTCCTTAAATTACCTGATTGAAATAACCGGCAGAATATTCCGCCGGGCCACCGCATGCCAGGGAAGCCGCCTTTGGGGTGGTCTGTCAGAGGCGGTTTGCGCATTCTGAAGAACACAGGAGTTTCATTGCAGCAAAACAGATGTTCATCTTGTTTCTCCATCGGCTGTTTGATGAGAAATTTATTGCTCTTCCGCTGGGCAGGAGCCCCTCTCGGCTATGGAGTCTATTAGGCAAGCCATCAGCTGGCAGGAAGCCAAGGTGAGGCTGTTTTGATGAAACCCATGAAAAGCCTTGGCTTGGAGGCGCCGGTAATAATGCACTGGCTAGACTCTCCTGATTGGGCGATTGATTGGCCTGATTTGATTTATTGATCAATACCCTCAAATTTGGCGTCGGAGAAGCTGCACTAATCTTTAACTGTTGTGAACATCTCTACCTGCTGGAGAATTAGACCCTGATAAGGAATGTATGAAAGGAATCGGGGCTTATCTTAATCACACACCAGGCCCCAGCACTGCCTGCGCCGGCAAGGGCCCCAGTGCACCGCGCCCCATCGCCAGGCAGGCCGGCGCAGATCTATAAATTGATGGAATTCAAAGCCTCCAGCATCGATTACCGTTATAACAAACAGTGGTGCACAGAATGTCTGATTATTTTTAGACAAAGATTCTGTTCTCTCAGCAGCAATTTTGCTGAGGCTGTCACTGTGTCAGATGTCTACTGTTGATTGCAATTAGATGCAATACAAAAAAAATTAAACTATCTGTATCCTTAGTTTTATTTCCAGTTATTAAATCTCCCTCTTTGTTTGCCATTTCCTCATGATATCTACAGCTGGATGAAATATTTGGTTGGCAGGAGAAATCCTTGTAATTCAGCGGGGGTGCCATGGCCCACTGGCTCATTGGATTATATCTGATGGTGTGCATAGAACCTTGGGGGAGGAGCATTGAATGGGGGTGTTGTCTGTTTAAAAGTGTGCAGGGTGACAGCTTTACGCAAAAATGTTTCAGGGCAGGATGGGGGGATAAAAACCAGTCTTCAAAAGCCCTCCAGAATGCCTGCCTTCAGTCTCCATGTTTCCTTCCACATCGGGCAGGACCTAACCAGGGGTGTGCCCCCATCATTGGGTGAGGAAGGTTATCCAAGCAACTGAGCTCATAGGTTGGCGCCACTTGAAGTAATTAATTCCTCCAAACAGAGACCGCACTTGGGACCCCTTCTGCACTCAATCATACCTGAAGAGCAGGCTCCAGGTAATTGTGGGTCTGAACAAATTAAGCATTCTCTTTTACCTAGTATGTACGGCCTGGCGGCCAGCATCCTGGTGTTGGGCACATGCATCCATCATCTTGGCGCTCTCCAGTTGATCTCTCTTCCCAGAGCCATTAGCTCCAGTGTCCTTGATGGTGGAACAGCTGTAAACTCGAGACCATTAGTGGGGTGACCAAGACCAGCTATTCATTACTCGATGGGACAGAGACCAACACTCAGGTGACAGAGCCAAGGCCTCTCGGTTCCCAGAAGCCAGCTCCTCTTGGAATAGGCAACTCCAGCTAATTTTAGAACATTCATAAATGGATGGAGAGGGAGGAGGTGGCAGCTTTGACTTTGGGGTCAGCCAAGGGGGTCCTGTGGGAATTGGAAGGCAGGCATTGATCCTCAGAGCAAGAGCAGTCAAAGAACGTGGCCAATGTTCCCACCCGGGGCAGATGTTCAAATGCCCCTTCAAGGTCACTCCAGGGGAACTGGTGAGGGTTGCTTTAAGCTCCCTGAAGGCAGGGAAGGGATCATTGTTGTTCTGTAATAATCAGAATAATACCTGCCACTTATTCATCACCAATTGGCCCAGATCCTGTGCAGAGCACTTCCAAATGCATCTTCCTCAACTGCCCAGTTACCTTGCGTGGTTGGAAATAATTATTCCTATTTGGCAGATGCAGAAACCGAGGCTCACAGGCATAGAGCAGCTTGCCCAAAGTCACATAGGTAAGAAGTAGTGAGGCTGGAAGTCATCAGATTGGTTTCTGGAGTTTGGGTTCTTAACCTCAATGGAGAATGCTCAGTAAATATCTGTTGAATGAACGAATGAGGCACACATCTCCAGTGGGGACTCAGCTGGACCCTGGGATAGCCAAGCATGTCTGGACTGGCCACCACTGCAGGGGAGAAAGAAGAAATCAGAAATATAGAAATTTCAATTACCTCCATGGGCAGGCCTGATGGGGGCCTCCAGGGCTACTGGAGACAGCTCCAGCTTTGTCTTCATGGGCACAGAGCTGTGCCCAGGCTCAAGTCCCCTCAGAGGAACTAGAGGAACTAGGAAGCTTCTGTGCAAAGGGTTGATGGGTCTGGCAATAAGGAGAAGCAAAAAATGGGGTCTCAAAACAGGGTGAGCTCATTGGTCACTGGTCTTGGAGCCAGACAGCCGTGGACTGGGATAATGCAGTGGTTAAGAATTCAAACCTTAAAGGCAGGTAGACCTTGGTTCAAACCCTCGGGTCATCATTTTCTTAGCTCTGTGTGACCTTGAGCAAGCAGTTGAACCTCTCTGGGCCTCACTTTCCCAATCTGCAAATAGGCCTAATAATAGCACCTTTCTCTCAAGGTGACTGTGAGGTGATATGTGTCAGCCCATACACAGTGCCTGGCTCATGCTCTTTGGTGGCAGTGATCATTGGTTTAGGGCATTCAGGGACACCCAGCACCCCTATGGACATTTGTAACAAACTCATGTAGAATTTTAGGCCAGGGAAAGAGGTGTCAGGTGACTTCTCTGAAATCACAGAGCAAGTCCTTGGCACATTCGACATCTTCCTTGTCGCCCTCTTCTGGGCACAGTTGTGCATGTATCACCTCCTTTTACCTTTCACATCCCTGCTGTCCTGACCCTCTGTTATAAGTGTGGCTAATAGTTAAAGCATGGCTGTGAGGAGAGGTAGTCTTTCATGTGATTGGTGCGAGTGACAATGCAGTTCAGTTGGAGAGCAAGCAGGCAATATACACTGAGTAGCCAGATTATTATGATCTCTGAATGCATAATAATCTGGCCACTCAGTGTATATCCTATATAATAAAAGGCTAATATGAAAATTGTCCCCTCAACCAGGAGTTCGACCAGCAGGCAGGCCAGCCAACTGCCCATGTCCTTCCCCCAGGCTAGGCTGGCCAGACCCCACCCATGCTCGAATTCATGCACCAGGCCTCTAATATATATCCTACACACACACACACACACACACACACACACACACACTGAGTGGCCACATTATTATGCGTTCAGAGATCATAATAATCTGGCCACTCAGTGTATATTACATTTATATATCACATCCTTTAGATCAGTGGTTCTCAACCTTTTTAATGCCGCGACCCTTTAATACAGTTCCTCATGTTGTGGTGACCCCCAACCATAAAATTATTTTTGTTGCTACTTCATAACTGTAATTTTGCTACTGTTAATGAATCGTAATGTAAATATCTGTGTTTTCCGATGGTCTTAGGCGACCCTGCAACCCACAGGTTGAGAACCACTGCTTTAGATGCATCCTCACAGGAGCACCAAGATGAATATCTCAGTGCATTGGTGAAGGACCAGTAGTAGTAACAGCTAAGTCTGGAAATAAATTGAGTGTCCATTAGTTAGGGATTGGAAACAAACTAAGTGTCCAGGAACAAGGGATCAGATACATAAAATAAGGTACCTCCATGCAGAATACTCTGTGGCTGTAAAAAGAAGACAGATACTCTTTATGTATCGATAAAAAGAGTAGGCGAGATAAATTGATGAATTCAGTGAAATGGCAAGTTGCAGAACATGGTATATAGCAGGCTGTATCTGAGTAATACAAGATAAAGATTATGCTTATGTATGTGCCTAAATATGAATTAAATGTTAAAATATCTTGGAAAGGACACAGAATAATGTGAATACCTCTGGAGAGAAAAAGATGTTTTAATGTTAAATCTTTCTGTGTTGTTGCAGTTTTTATCATATGTACTAGTATATATTACTTTAGCAGTGTAAAATTTTTGATATTTAAGAAAAACTGGTATCTGTAACAAACTGGATTCTTAGAATCAGACTTGGGAGCAAATATAGGCTGTTACTTACTGGCTGCTGACTTTAGATAAGGAATAAGAACACTACACCTCAGTTTTCTTGTCTGTAAAATGGTGACTTTATGGGATGGTGACAGATGTCAGTGAGATTGTGCATGTAAACCAACAGAAGTTATTGTTAGCTAAAAGGAAGCGATGTTTATGGCAATGCTGGGCCCAGAGCCCTAGGTGGAGTGCCCAGCTTGATTCTTTTTCTTTTTAAATCAAGTTTCAAAGCAATGAGTTGGTCCCCAGCCTCTTCCAAAGTGACAAATGAAGGGTTTTGGGGTGGGGATGGTTTTGTTTCTTTGAGTGTTTTCTTAAATATTACTAGAGGTCCATTGCACGAAGATTTGTGCAACAATAGGCCTTCCTTCCCCTGGCTTCGCTCCTGGCCACCTGGGAGCCTGCAGGTCCTCGCTCCTGGCCGGAGCACTGCTCCTGTAGCTCCCTCTGCCCCCCACCCTCCCCCTCATAGCAGGCGTGTCCTGCCCCCCCCCAGCCGCTCTGCGCCTGCATATGCAAATTAGCCTGTCATCTTTGTTGGGTTAATTTGCATACTCACTCCTGATTGGCTGGTGGGTGTCGTGGAGGTACGGTCAATTTGCATGTTTCTCTTTTATTAGTGTAGATTATGGAACTTAAACCTCTTTGATGAATTTCAGTCCATGAAAATTACTTAACTTTTTTGATGCTGAGATGGTCCCACTTCTCACCCATGGGAGTTCCTTCAAATTGGCCCTTGGGGTCTTAACAGTTTCCTCACCTGCCATCAGGGATTCACAGTTCGTTTTTACAGTTCCCTTGAGGCAGGTGGGCAGGATAGGTGTTGGCAGTGTGGAGCAGGGTATACGCAGGCCCAGCTTCAGTGTCTGATTCTGCCCATTTCTTAGCAGTATACTGAGCCTCTCTTAAGCCTCAGTTTATGCATCTGTAAAATGGGGTTAACAAGAGTGACAACCTGCAGTTAATGATAAATGACATAATATACGTATAGCCTTTAGCACAGGGCTTTGCACACAGTAATTGGTTAATAAATATGATGACCTGTGGAAACACATTGCACAGTGCCTATTTTGTAGGGAGAGCTCAACAAATACATATTCCTTTCTTCCCTTTTCGATGGAAAGTTTCAAAAGGTCTTTGGTCCTCCCAACCCTCAAAACTGAGGAGGTTTTTCTCAAAGTACATATTCAAAGATCTCATCCATGTTACTCTTTCTAATGAACCTTTTTATACTGAAAATGCTAGCCAGAGAAAGAGATCAAATTCTTTTTATTTTTTTAATAAATATATTTTATTGATTTTTTTACAAAGAGGAAGGAAGATGGATAGAGAGTTAGAAACATCGGTGAGAGAGAAACATCGATCAGCTGCCTCCTGCACACTCCCTACTGGGGATGTGCCCGCAACCAAGGTACATGCCCTTGACTGGAATCGAACCTGGGACCCTTGAGTCCGCAGGCCGACGCTCTATCCACTGAGCCAAACTGGTTAAGGCAAGATCAAATTATTTTTAGAAGTTGTTGTCCCACTCCCTAAGACAACATACTATTTATAGGGCTGAGCCCCAGGGGAGGCCTCTGAAAGCCATTTCCAGTCCTTCTCAGGATGCACACGTGACCCCTTCCCCCCCCCCCCAGTCCTTACCTGAAATCCTGTTAGTGACATCACCTACACCTCGCATGACAAAGCTGCCCACTGGCTCAGGTCAACTGAGGGGCCTGGGTCCCTCAGAGAACTGGATTGTTATGGCTGCCAGTCACCCCACGAGCTAAAAGCCATCGATCAGATATTTTCAATGAATCACTCTGTTTTTAAACTTGGCCTTTCTGTCTCATTTTCTTACGTCCCTCAAGGACATATTTTCAAAACCTTAAGTGGGCCAGCCAGACTCTGGCACAGTCATTAAAATCAGTAACAACTGAGCCTCAGGAGGCATTCAGGAATGCTTTGTAAAAATGTCTTTGGGTGCTTGAGCCTACCTCTTGCCTTGCTCCTGCAGCAAGTATTTATTGAGCACCTACTGTGTGCACTTTTCTGAATGGATGTTCTACTTCAATAAATAGGTTACTAATACAAAGTATCCATAACATCAGAAACAAGGAGCAGGTGAGAAATGGTAGCCCAGGAAGAGGATTATGGTGCATGGAGGAGAAACAGTGGGAAGGAGGACCAGCTCTTTTCCTTCTGCCCAAGGAGCCAGGCTAATGTGTGTGTCAGATGCTGTCACAAGCCTAGGACACAATAGTGAACAAGACAGACACAGATCCTGTTATCAACATTGAGCAGGGGAGGCAGCAAGAAGCAAGCAAACAGAAGTGTAGCAGGATGCTTCTGAAGGAAGCCACCAGTGCCCAAGAGAGAATAAGAACAGGGTCCCCTGTAGGCTTCATGGTCAGAGAAGATCTGAAGGAGAAGTTATAGAAAAATCTAGGAGAAGAGGTCCAGACAAGGGAAACAGCAGGTGCAAAAGCCCTGAGGTAATCAAATGAAAGTCAGTGTGGCTGGAACACAAAGAGCAGGAGGCATGGTCACCAGCAGAGAGGTGGCAAAGCCAGATCACACCCAGATTTCTGGCCCTAGGCGGAATCTGGGACATCAGCCTCAAGAGCGGTGGGAAATCACTGAAGAGTTTTCGGCCTGGGAGTGATGTTATCTGATTCACATTAGTGAAAGCACCCTTGGGTGCTGTGGCAGAACTCATTGTTGGGAGGTAGGAGCAGCAAGAAGATGCATGCCTGGCTACTGCACCAGTCCAGGTGAGCAATGATGGGGCTTGGTGGCAATGGAGATGGCAAGATGCAGGCAGATTCCAGAGTACTTTGGACAGAAGGAGAAAAGCTGGCTCTCCCTCCCCCAACTCTCCCCTACTCTGCTCCCCCAGAACAGTCAGTCATTTGGAGAAGTGTACACATCCCAAAGGTAGAGCTTGTCAAATTGCCACAACTGAACACACCCATGAATCAGCACTGAAATCAAGAAATGGCCCTGGCCCTGGCCAGGTGGTTCAGTTGGTTGGAGCATGTTACAGGTTCGAACCAAATGTTATAGGTTTGGTTCCCAGTCAGGACACATACGGGTGGGGGGGGGGGGGGGTTGGAGATAAACTGATCGATGTTTCTCTTTCACATCGATTTCTCTCTCCTTCCCTTTCTCTCCCTCCCTCCCTCCTTTCCTTTCTCTCTCTCTCTCAAATCAATTAAAAAAACACACAAACAAAAAATCATATCTTCAGGTGAGGTTTTAAAAAAAGCCATTCCCAGCCACCCGGAAGCATCTCTTGTATACCTTCCAGTGCTCCCCTCCCAAAGATACAACCACTCCCCTGACTTCTGACTATATTGATTCATTTCCTGTTTTCATGCCTTATGTAAATGAAATCATCAAATGTAAAGTCATTTGCAACTGGCTTCTTTTGCTCAATGTTACATTTTTAAGATTTATCAATATTGTTGTTTGCTGTTGTAGTTCATTCATGCTCGTGTCTGTACTATAGTATTCCACTGGGTGAATATGTCACAAATTTATTTATCCATTCTACTGTTAATGGGCATTTGGGTTGTTTCCAGTGTGGGGCTATTATGAATAGTGCTTCTAAGAACATTCCAGACCAGTGCTTCTCAAACTTTAATGTACTCATGAATCACCTGGAGATCTTATTACGGTACAGACCCCAATGGAGTAGGTCTGGGGTGAGTCCTCAGTTCTGGCATTTCTCACAAGTTTTCAGATGAAGCTGATGCTGCTAGCCCACGGCCATGCTTTGAACAGTGACCTCTGTTTTGGTGAACATATTTCTTGGGGTAGATACCTAGAGGTGGAATTGCTGGGTCATACATAGGTCGACGTATATTTTGCTTTAGTAGAAACTGCCAAGTTGTTTGCCCAAAACCATGTGACACCCCCACCAGTGGTATATGAGAGTTCCAGTTGCCCCACATCCTCGCCAACACTTGATATTATCTCTTCCATTGTAGCTATTCTGATGGGTATGTAGAAGTATCCAGTTGTGGTTTAAATTTACATTTCCCTGATGACAGTGAGATTGAGCATCTTCTCGTGTGCTCATTGCTTTTAGGATTTCCTCTTTAAGGAGGTGCTGGTTCAAGTCTCTCGCCCATTTTTATATTAGGTAGTCTCTTTTTAAAAAGAAGTTTTAGACATTCTTGATTCTGGACACAATCCTTTCTTAGGTAAACTGTACATACCTTCTCCCACTCTGTGGCCTTGCCTTTGCACTCTTAATTTCACCTGTATTTTTTTAATTCAACCGTTAACGCTTAAGACTTGTGAGGGGTGAGAGCCCATCATAACTAACTCAGAGACTGTCACCAGAAGGACTATTCCCTCAGCTTCTTGCTCACTTACATACTCAAACTCGTCACTGACTCATCAAAGAGAGGCCTCTCCCCATTTCTTCCACCTATAAGCTGCTCAGGCCATAGCATCCCCTTAACCCTGATATTCCTTTGATATCTTTCCACCTCTGATAATTTTGGGCCAGTCTACTAGGTCATCTTTCCTGGACACCAGGTAAACACCTGGCATTATTATCAGCCACAGATCCCAAGTATATTCCAAAAGGCACACCTCTGAGCATGGTTGATCCCAGGCCTGCAGGCTGGAGGAGCAAAGGCCAAAGAGGAGCAAGCAGGCTGCCTATGTTCATGTGCGCCTGATTTAATTCTCCACATTTTTTAAGTGTACAAAAAGGTCCTGAAACAACAAAGGTTTGTGCTGTGTTACATGAAAATACTAAATGAATGAGTGAAATAAGAATGAGTAGATGAGTCAATAAGTGAGTGAGTGAATGAATGAAGTGTGTGCTAAGGAGTTTCGACCTGGCTTGTCTTTAAGGGATGGCAACTGGAAGACAGCATTCTTTTGTCCATGTGGGGGATAGATTGGAGGGAGGCAGGAGGGACGAAAGAGGTGAGGGGTGGTAAGAATTACCCAGGCCCCGATTTTGGAGCCTGTTGTCTCCAAATAGGCTTTTTAAAATATGTATTTTTTTATTGACTTCAGAGAGGAAGAGAAAGAATCATTGATTGGCTGCTTTCTGCAACACCCCACACTGGGAATCAAGCCCACATCTGCGCATGTGCCCTGACTGAGAATCAAACCATGACCTCCTGGTTCATAGTTTGACGCTCAACCACTGAGCCACGCTGGCTGGGCTCCAAATAGGCTTTGGCCAGCACAAGAGTCCCTGACATGGCCAGCGATTGACTGTCCCAAGGTGTTTTCTACGCTGGAACAATCTGAAATAATTAAAACTTCACAAAATGTCTTTAAACATGCTGGTAATGGACAAGAAAACACTTGTAAAGTGTAATCAGTTATTAGCAGCTGATCAATTATCTTCATGGGTAGCTGTTGAGGAGGGGGGACAAAGAGAAGCAATAATAAGCCCCTTGATTAACTAATTTGAATATCTTTGGAGAACAAATTCTGAAATTTCTTTCTATTTTCTTTCCTGCTATTATAACACCAAGCCGCACATCTGCTGGAAAAAGGAGGGATAGAAATGGTAATGAGCATTATGTTGTGATCTGGCTCCTTGTCTGGGATTCTGGGAAAAAGGAACTAGAGGTGTGGGGATGGTCAACCAGCTGGCCTGAGGACCTTATGCTGGCTGGAAGGCAGTCAGCTCTGCCTCCCATCATAGGCGGACACAGGTTGGGGTGACCATCTGGGAAACAGCACAGATCCTTGTGAAGACCTTCTAGGGTCAGCTGGGCCTGCGGCAGTGCCAGGATGGAGTGGACAGTGAGAGAAACCTACATTCTGGTTCTCAGCCTTGGGCTCCTCCCCAACCTCTGCGAGTTAGATTTATAAAAGGTGGGGGTGATGAATCTGGAAGGTTAAGGACCCCCACATGTCCAGGGGTCTCTCATTCCACAGACAGCATGGACGTTGTATCAGTGGTCATCTAGCTTGTATTCATCTCGTGGTTAAAGCAAGGCTCTGGGCCAAACCCAGCTGTGCCACCTCAGCTGCGTAGCCTTGGGCCTTTCCTTCTCTGTGCCTCAATGTGCTCCTCAGTATAAGGGAAATTATAACAGTGCCCACCTCAGAGGATTGTTTTAGCTCAAGTTCATGTAAATCATAAGCACACTTTTAGTAGAAGCCATCATTATTATTATTATTCCCTCCATCCTGTGTAATTAACAAGTTAGACTGGAGTCTGCAAACTGGCAGCCCAGGGTCCAAATCCCCCAGTAAGTGTTTTGTTTGGCACAGACTGCATTGTTGATTTTCTTTTCTTTTCTGAATTTGTTGCCAACAATTAAAACATTGGGAGATTTTCAAATTAAAAACCCGGATTTGGACTTTTCTGTAGAATGAGATCCTCCAACCCCACTGGGCCTACAATCCTCTGTGGCACCAGTTGACCAGAACTGAGTATTTCTGTCTGCTTTCAACGGGGCACTTGTCTCCTATTCTTCATGCCCCACCCTTGATATCACCTGCCAGGCCCAGGCCCTCACCTGTAAGCCCCATGAGGTCTGCTGGGAATAGGTCAAACTAGATCCCTGATGTAAGTGCTTAAAGCACATTTGACTTGATGGGGCAGGTCACCCTCTGCACCTGAGTTGGTCTTGCCTGAGAGAGCTGCAAACTCCAGCTTTGGCTGATCTGCTCTTTGAGTCTCCCTCCCTATATTTCCCCCAACTCCTGAAGAAGATTCTGTTTCTGCCTGCTCCTTCACTGTGCTCTCCCCCTGTTTTCCCCGCCTCCCCTATACGAGATGTTCTGCAGGCTCACACACAGGGGTGTTGAAATGCTTCACTGAGCAGCTAGTCTGAGGCCCGATGTGCCAGCCACATACCATCCCATGGCCTGTACCTGCAGCCACTGGTCTAATTCACCTCATTCAGACAAGACCTTCTGTATTTTTAATTTGAAGCTGTTATAAAAAAATATTGTCTGAAACCACCTTTAAAATTTCTCCCTCCTTCTCCCACCCAACTTTTTCCCCTCCCCCGCTGTTCCATTGCTTAAAAATGGCTTAACCAATTTACGTTATTTTTAGAAAAATGCCTGGCATGTTGGCTGACAACCTGTATTCTAAATTTCAGCCTGATACAGAAAAGACAGAGTTTATAAACCCCTAGGAAAAAAAATAAAAAAAATACTGCTTCAGGATAGAACTCATCTGAAACTGGCCCCATGATTTCTGGCCAGCAGGACATCAGGTGACACAAGGGATGGGTACCAGCCACCAGCTTGTGATTTTAAGGGCACAGAATGAAATTTGTTCTTCTGAGCTTTCACCAGCACCTCTGGGAAACCTGGATACAGTATCCTGTGGACTGTGAGAGGAAGGATAGATAGACACTGGTTTAAACCCTGGTTCTGCCACACTCTTTGTCCTCAAGCCAGGGAAGTGCCCTCTATGAGCCCTCAGTTTTGCCATCTGTGACATGGGGATACTAGTTACCACTTCAGGAAAAATGCTGACTACGGAGTCTGATGGGCAGTGATGCATCCAGTGACTTATCCATAAAAGTGTGGACAAGGGGTCCCAGCACCTTACCTGACACCCACCAGGGTGGGGGCTACTTTGTTTTCTTGGTGCCACGAGGTTTTACATTTTGAGAACTCCAGGATATGAAAGAGCAGTCAAAAGCAGGAGGAAGTGATTGGATGTGGCTCCCCGTTTGTGGCAAGATAATTAGGTGCTTGATTGACATCCTCAGCTGCAACAAGGACAGCTTCCTGCAGCAGGACAGGGGAAGTTTTCCTGCCTGATGCTTGAGGGGGCAGGGGGACCCTGGAGGTGGGACAAAGCACTGAGTTGGGGGCAACTTCAGGGGGTGGGGGTTTGGAGCACAAGTTGGCCAGCCCATCTTTTATTTGTTCATTTATTCATCATTCATTCATTCAACAAGTATTGGGCACCCACCATGTGGCAAGCATTGGAGTTAGACACATCAGTGACCCAAACAAACAAAGTCTATGTCCTTATGGAGATGACCTTGGAGGAGGGCAGGCAGTGGATCTTGCAATAAACAAATAGAAATGTAACTACATAAATATGTCGGTGACAGTGCCAGCAAGAGAAATAAGCAGAGAATGACAGTTGTGGTAGGGAAGAGGTGCTTGGTGTTTTAAATATGACAGGCCTCTGTGAGAAGATGATACAAGAGCCAAGATCCAGAGGAGGCCAGGGGCAAACTCATATGGAATTCAGGGGGACAAGGAAGCATTTCAGGCAGAGGGAGTTGCCAGTGCAAAGGCACTGTAGAGGGATGTGCTTGACGTATTCAGGAGCCAGCAAGGACCCTGTGTGGCTGGAAGAGAGTGAGGGAGGGAAGAATAGAAGGAATTAAGGCCAGAGATAAATCACATGGAGCTTTGATGTCATGGTAAGCACTTTGGCCTTGATGCTGAGTCAGGTGGGAATCATTGGAAGGTTTGAACAGAGGAGAGACAGGATGTGACTTAGGTTTAACAAGATCCCTCTGGCTGCTTGGTGAGGAAGAGACTATAGGAAGGTGAGGGGGTGGCCTTGGATAATCCAATGAGGAGGCTTCTGTGGTTACCCAGGCGGGTGATGACAGTGGTCTGGCCAGGGTGACAGCAGTAGAAAAGATGATAAACACTGCAGCCTAGGGTCTGAGGGTTGGCAGTGGCCCCAGCCCACGCTCCAGACTTGGACCTGCTGCCCTTCTAGACACCTCCTGATGAAGCCTAGACACTCTCCTGGCCACAAGTTTTTCATCCTGCCCTCACTGCTGAGAGGAAGGGATTGCCATGACTCCATTAAACAGTGGTGACTGTTAGATACAGAGAGGCCACGGGTCTGCCCAAGCTCATGGAACCAGTAAGCAAAAGCATCAGGACTTAAACCTGCTCTTTCTGCCAAATGCTGGCTCTTGGCCTGCCTCCAACTAAAAGCAAATTGCTGCCTGGATTTTCTGGAAGCCAGAGCTGTGGGAGCTTCTAAGAGGGTTTGATAAAGCACAGCTTTAATTGTCTGTGTGCTCTATGTGATCAAACACTTGATGTGGGCAGGACCTGAGTCTGGCTTGTCTTGTCAACATTGTAGGCACTTAAATAATAGTTGAGTGAATGAATGAGTGGGTGGGTAGGTGTGTGGATGGATGGATGGATGATGGATTGATGGATAGACAGATGGACAGACTGACTAGGCCCAGCCATGCTCCTGTTCTTCAGGCCACGAGTCCTTGGTGAGGACAGACAGGTTGGGAAATGTTGCCCTAGCAGTATCTGGAGGAAAGAACCCAGAAAGACATAGGTCCAATCCCCATATCACTTTCCAGCTCTGTGACCTTGGTGAGTAGCTTTGTCTTTGCAGGTATCATGTGTAAATGATATCTGCATCAAAGGATCATTCATTTGCTCCCTCAACAGATGTTCTAGAGAATTGTTAGGAGAATTAAATGAACTTTTGTGTACCAGTTAGCATGGACAGAGTATACATAATAAGCCCTCTTTGGGACAGTTATTATCTTACCTAATAAAAGAGAAACATGCAAATTAACCATCACTCCGCTACACCCACAGCCAATCAGAGTGAGTATGCAAATTAACCCAACAAAGATGGCGGTTAATTTGCATATGCAGGCGCAGAGTGGTGTGAAGCCTGCTATGAAGGGAAGGGGGGTGGCGGAGGGAGCTACTGGAGTGGTGCTCCAGACAGAAGTGAGGACGTGCCGGCTCCTGGGCAGCTGGGAGTGAAGCCAGAGGCCTATTCTTGCACGAATATTGTGCAATGGGCCTCTAGTATAACTAGAAGCCCGATGCATGAAGATTCGTACCAGAATGGGCCTTCCTTTCCCTGGCTCTGGCACCACTTTCCCTCTGGTCTGGAGCCGCCTTTATACCTTCCTACGCTGCTCAGAGGCCCACAGCAGCCGCGGATGCAAATTAACCGCCATCATTGTTGGTTACTCACTCCTGATTGGCTGTGGGCATCACGAAGGTACAGTCAATTAGCATGTTTGTCTATTATTATGTAAGAAGTTTGCCAAGAAGTTGTTGGCTGTCTCACTCACACACCCAGGCCTCATGGTTGGGCTCTTTGACATGAGTGTGAACTGTCTATCCCCTGGGCCAGCTGATGGAACGAAATAAAGCCAGCTCGGCTGGGAACTATTTCTCATAGGCATCTCCCCTTGCCCTGGCCTCAGATAATTGGCCCAATACATCTTGGCATCTGAAATTTACATACGGTGCAGGGCGTGATGGATGGCTCTGGCAACCCAGACTGTCTCTCAGTGCTGCTCAGTTATCCATCTCAGTGGGCTGCGGAACCATCCATCTTGTCTTGTCTCCTTGCTCGTGGCAGGCTAGCATGTGCCCTCCATTCCAGGTCATCTCCCCAGCTCCCTTCCAGAGCCAGCCTCTGAGGCCCCCCTGAAAGCAACACTTACATCATGCCCCACAGCATCCCTTGAAACTCTCCTCCTCAGTGTTTGCCTGGTATTCTAATAGCAAAACCCCGAATGGCTCCATGGACCTGAGATGCAGAATGGAACCCCACCTTGCTGCTGCCACAAAGGATGTCTTGTGCTTATTTCTACTAACAGTCTTTCATTAAAAAATGTGCATTGAGTGCCTACAATGCACCTGGCATTCCATTGGAGAGTGTGAACACTGACGACACTAAGCACTTTACCTACTTACAATATAGTTCTCAAGTGTTGCTCTTAATAACATTATGGTCATAAATTTTTATCCCCATTTTACAGACACAGAAATTGAGGTTGAGTCGTGTGTCAAAGTCAGAATTTGGACCCAGATCTATGTCTCTGAACCATGTCATTGTTCACCAGACAGACCAGATTCTTTCAGAGCTTCTGACACATAGCATTCATTTATTCATACATTTGACCAACAAACGTTTCTAGAGTGCCTACTATGTATCATGAACTGTTCTGGGCACTGAGTACATAATAATAATGGAAGGACCAAAATAAGTAAATAAAATTTATAGTGTGTTTGATAGTGTTACATATTAAGGAGAAGAAAACTACAGACAGGAATAGGAAGACCAATTAGGAGGCTGTTGCAATTATCCCATTTCCTCTGCCTGGATGTCTGGCTTCTTTGTCTGACACAATCATCCTTCTAGTCCCAGGTCAAATGTTCCCACCTTAGTGGCCCTTTCCCCCAATCACAGGAAATCACCTTGCTCTCTGTGTTCCTTTCATACTTTTTTTATACTTTTCGTATAATACTTAGGCACACAGTATTAAGGTTGACTCATCTGTCTTCTCCACTGCACTGTGAACTACTCAAGGACAAGGTCTGAGTTGGTTGATTTCCATATACCAGTGCCTAGCACTATCCTGGCACAAGAATTTGGGCTCAGTAATTAGTTGGATGGATGATTGGATGGGAATGGATGGATGGATGGATGGATGATGAAGGAGATACCCAGGCTTGGAGGGGAGGTTCTGGGAAGTCTTCCTGAAAGAGATGCCATTTAACCAAGACAAAAGGATGACTAAGATCAGCTGCAAATACAGAATGAGATCATCTGGATTGAGGGATGAAGTCTGTGGAGCCATGGAGAAGGGAGACCTCGATGCATTTGGATTTCTCTACAAGGAATTCAATCTGGTTGGGAAGGAGAAAATGGGAGGGGGATAGCAGGGATCCAGTGATGTCTAAATCAGAAGTGTGAAAATTGTCCTAAGGTAGTAAAGAGCCATAAGCGGTTTTTGAGCAGGGAAGGGACATAATGAGGAAGACTTTATTTTCCTTCATGAATCTCTTAAAAGCATGGAAACACCTGAATTCCTCACTTCCATAACCCTGATCCCTAGCAATTTCTGCATTTTTTTTTGAATGGCCTTTTCTCAGAATTAATATTAGGGGGACGTGTCTGAATGTGAGTCTTCAGAGCTGAGCAGAGTGGGAGAACTGACAGGAACATGCACAACTCAGATTGTGTCATATGTGTGTCTCCCCTATAAGAACACAGCGTCTAGCTCAAAACTTTGTACATAGTTGACATTTTGGGATCGGCTGTTAAATTTCTTTCAAAATTTAAGTATTCTTGTGAGATTCCCAATCCTTCCTGGTTGAACTAAGATTGTTTAACTTGCCTCCCCGTAGGTAACCAACAGTTTTCCTTCTCCGCCCAAAACCCACCCTCCCCTCTTAGGAAATCCAACCTCTTCTCTTACTCAGCTCTGTGGCTTGGGCAGGTGGCCTACGTTGTCCTTGTTTTCTCATCTGTGAGTGGGAGAACTGGATTGTACCAGTGTTTGCTAACGTGTGGAGCATGCACCCACTGGTGGGGCATGAGATAATTATTAGCAGTAACTAGACCTGGCTTTAGAAAGGATTGACTCATGTCAGGAGGAGCAGTTGGTTATCCATCCTGAGTGCCCTTCCATTATTTCTCATTCTGACAATAGGAAAAAAAAATTGCCTTTAAGCAGTACTCATTAGAAGGGGGCATGAGGGAGCCTTCTGAGATGCTAGGAATGTGAACATTCTATACCTTGATCTGGGCAGTGGTTACAAGGATGTAAAAAATTATATCTTAAAATTGAACTTAAAGTTATGCATGTCTCATTCAAAAAGAAATAGGAGTCAGTTGAAGATGTAAATATTAAGTAAATAGAAATTCATGTTGAGTATCAGTATGGCAAAATTCATGCAGAGGGAAAGGTATGTGTGGTTGAAGTTTGGACAGTGATGGACTGGAAAACTCAGAGGTTTCTTCTTGCTCAGACGTTCTGAAAGTCCCAAAGTTGCCCAGCACCATGATGACAGCAGACCCTGAAGAGCGAGGGGTATTGTTTGGGCAGTGGGCCCTTACAGTAAGCTAGCAGCACAGCTGTCTAGCTGCTCCTGGTCCTGGGTGCAGCGCAATCCCAGCTTCCTTTCTCTCTGCACATTGGCCCACGCCTCAGCTGCATCTATCATCTGCTTCAAGCTCATTAAAATTATTTCTTTTTAGTTGCAAATGGGCTGTTTATGATGATCATTATTTGAATGGTCTGCGCCGGGCTCCGGGCTGTCTGTCTGCTGCTGATGGCCTGTTAATCAGATGAGTCTCCACCCTGCCTGGGCCTGGCCCAAAAGTCTAGGACTGTGTTAATCATGGTTCCCTGAAGGTGGGGGGTGAGGAGTGGGGGCTGGGATGGGAGAAGATCCTGAATTCTGCTGGATCATCAAAGGGGAGGCTAGTTGTGTATGTGCGCCGTGGTTCAGACACTCATTTCTAAAACTCCACTTCAGACCAGTTCTGGTTTATGTGGATGAGAGTTTTTTCTGTTTCTTTGAAATACAGTGCTGTGAGCTTTTTTATTTTAAATGTGTTTATTTTTAAAGACTTGTCAATTCTGTCACTGGCCCACTTGCCTTTGTTGATGTTCAGATATACTATCTTTTTGGGTGGAAGAGACAGGGTGCTTTTTAATGCCTTTGCTTAGTACAGTAAAACTTGGCAATATTCTGTCAGTCTCAACGATTTTATTTTTCTTTTTTGGTGAGATTTTTACTGACCTGTGAAATCTAAAACTATTAGAATCACTGATCTAGTGGAGTGTTTTCTGAGCTCTGTTTATCTAAATATAAGATTAATATCAGCCAATGTTTATTGAACACTTGGTACTGTGCTTTTGTTGCTTTTCACATTTGTAGCATTTAAAACAAGTTCCCTGAACATCCCCTAGCTGGTAGGGAAGTGGAGTAGAAGCCCTGTAAAGAGCAGGCCATTACAGATTTGCCTTTATAATCCATCCACCAAGGAGATAATTCACACCTGAATTATTACAATAGACTGATTTATTTTTTAGTCCCTGCTTGTATCACCTAACAGACACATTAATGTGTTTGTTACGTGCGATAATGTATACAAGGAGCTTACCAGGGTGCCTGGTATATGTAAGCACTCAATAAATGGTAGTTATGATCATTATTGTTGTTGGTAGTGAGCTTATCATAGAAACAAGAATTTGGCTGAAGGACAGAGCACATTTAGGCAAAGTTGAGAAGACCATGGACATCAATCATACTGTCTGCTCCTCTAGTGCTGAGCAGGAAAGACACCAAGATCTGGGCTTGTGTGGGACCAGGGCTGGGGCCCTGCTGATATTTTCCGGCCTGATCTCGCCTCTGCTCTGTCTGAATTGTGGACACAGCACCCACTAGCAGCCAAGGAGGTTAGGATGGTGGGAGCCAGTGTAGTCACATCAGGCAGTTGGACTTATCCTGCTCTGAGATTTTCTTTAAGAGCCTGGGTTGGATGTTTTAAATGAGGAATTCAAGTTCAGCCCCCACCAGGAATATCGGTTGCTGTGGTGCAGGGAGGGGCAGTGTCCCAGATATAAGAAGATAGTGTCAGATACATAATAATCCAAAACCGGATGGTGTCAACTCAAGCCCCAATTCTGATAGTCCAATAACAGTGTGAAAATCACATCTTTGTCTTCAGGATAGATGAGAAAAACTAAGAACAACTGTGAGCACTCTGCCACACCAGTTTCTTCTTTCCTGCCAAGTGAGGTTCTGTCCACCTGGCTGCACCACCCGGTTGGTGTTTGTCTACTTTTTATTAGCCCTATTGCTGCACATACAGATACCAGCCCGATCATTTGGTTTGAGGGTTGTGATCGATTATAATTTCTTTATTGGTAACTGATTACTTTTAAATGATGATAAACCAAAAATCTTCATGTTTTTTTCTTCTTTCACCTTGACAGACTGTTAGAAACTGTTTCTGTTTCTCTCTCCCATGACACCTTATTCCTCATCTGGCTCAAAATTCCATGGGCCTTTTGCACCCTAACCTGGGGTGGGAGTGGGGGACACCTTTAAGTTTGTGTACCCACTACTCTGGCACGGAATTGATTCCAGCACCTTGGAGAGCACCACAAATCCTATTCCCATGTCACTATTTTTTAATCCCTAACTTTATACTTAGACCTCTTCCCTTCTAGTCTCATGATTTTCCAAAGAGATTAAACATTCCTCAAAGAAAAAAAATAGAAATTCCCTCCCTGATTTCTCCCAAAGGCTCCATAGGCAGAGTCACTTATCCTGGGTTTGGGGTGGACTTTCCAGCCTCTGAGGGGTATGAGGTTTATGGTGCTATGGTGAACCGCTATTGAGCAGATTTACCGACTCTCAGACATGATATAAGACAATTACCATGCATTTCGTCTCTTAGAGGGAAAAGGATTTGCAGCGGGTTAATAGTACTTTTATTTCATTATCTTATGGTAAAAGTGTTTCATTGTGTGTGCAAGATGAATGCGTATTAGATTTGACAAATGGGGTCTTTCAACACGGTGCTGGGCCTCATCATAAGAGTTCACCCTAGAAATACACTTGCATCTGCGTGTGTGTTTTTAATAAATCTGATTGCAGAAATTTATTGCATCACCGGATTTAGGAAATTATAGGGCTTGATTGCTGCAGAAATAATCGGGTGATACAGAAATGCTCCTCGAGTTATGGTCCAGGGGAAAAAAAAAAACCATCTTGGAATGGTACAAGAAAGCAGCAGACCACATAAACAGAGTGTTTCTTGAATTATGCAAATGAAATCCATGACAGCTCGTGGTGAATTGTACACCCCTTGTGAAACTGCCACTATTAAAGGGAAGAAAGCTACAGAGGGGTGATCAAATATACATGTACAACCAGCAGACATTATCTGTTACATGCGTTAGCTGGAGCATCCACCACTCCATCTTTCACTCTCTTTTTCCCCCTCAATGGTATGTCTTGTAAAAACCTGGTCTGCTGCCTTCATTGCACATAAGCAAGGCTCCTTCTAATCCATTTCTTCTGAATCCAGGAGTCTTCGATGAAATATTTCTTACACTTGAAGTGAACCTTATATGACTTACTGCAGGGTACACAAAAGGTCAGCTTGCTTCTTATTGGCACCTTCATTTTTCCAAAATCTACTGAAATTAAAAAGCCATCTATATCTTAAAAGGAGTATTTATGAACCCTTAAGTGTAAGTTAGTCATAGTTGGAACAGTTCCCACTTCTGATATATGAAAGCTGTCGACAGCACTTCCTTACACTATAATATGCCCATACAATATGCCGCATTTTACTATTTTGACACGGTTTGGAGATGTTTTCTACAGTTACTGGCAAGCTTATGCCATCACTTGTTTGGAAATTTAAGAGGTGGAGCAGAGGGGTGAGGGAGAGATGGGAAAAAAAACTTTATAGGAAATTATTGATCTGGCCCAACTTCCAACCAGCAAAGAAAACTGTCCTGGATTTTTTTTTATTGCATCCCCAGTTTTGTAAAATATTCATTTGTGCCAGGAATCAATATCCTGTCTTTTCTCAACTTTATAAGTTAAGAAAACTTGTTCATAATGCTGTTTTGTATGATAATTAAAAAGAAAAAGGAGAGGAAAAATCTTTTCCTTTTCTCTCTCTCTTTTTTTTATTGTTCCAGAAGGAGCTTAATTCCGTCGCTTCTGAGCTGTCTGCACGGCAGGAGGAGAGTGAACATTCTCATAAACATTTAATTGAACTCCGCCGGGAATTTAAGAAAAATGTACCTGAGGTACAGTATATTTGCTGTTATAGAATTAACTCAGTAGGAATGCATATTTTCCTTTGTTCAAACTATATTTTGAAAACTGTAGACATAAGTGACTAACAAGAAAAGAAGCTAATTAGCCCCAAAGAAAAATTACAGCCTTTCTGGGTTTCTCGATATAGTGGTGCTCAGCGCTGCTGTCTAAAGTAAGGGCAGGACGCTTCACTGAAGTCATTGCTTTTGAGGGCTCTATAAAACATCCATTTTCTCTCCACATTCATATCTAAGTCAAATGCTTGGCCTTGATGGCAAAAGCAATTTGTCTAGAGTTCTTGATTTTATTTTACTTTTCCATTGGCGTTTAAGAGATGACAGCTACAGCCACCCCCTCCTGTCCTTCCCTCCATCTCTGAAACTGCCTCCCACCACCCATATACGTGCCTCATTTTCCCCCTTCCCCCCTCCCTTACAACTCCAGCCCCCAGCTTTGTCTTTCCCAGCTGCCATGAGGGTGGTCCAGATAATGACCTGCCCCAAGCAATGTAAGGGCCCCCTAGGAGAAGAGACTAGAAAGGACTTGCTTCCATTCTTTACAGGGGCAAATGTGTGAATTCCTTTCCCTCTTCTATTAGGCCCGCTGTTGCTTCTCAAAAAAAATTTTCTTTAATGATAAAGTAAACACAAATAGGAAAAACAAAGCCTTCTGACTCTACAGAATGTTGGTAGTTGTGTGGCACCTCAGAGCCATTATTGGAAAGAGACCCCGACCACCCCCAAACCCAATTGTGCTTCTCTGGTCAGTGGAGGTTAGTTGAGCTGTCTCTCCAAGCCAGCTCAGGTGGCCTGGATCTTGGAGGAGGATGGAGCAGGATCCAGCACTCTGGAGGTAGCAGACCTGGAGATGTTAATTATGCTCTACCTGTTGGAAACTTCCAAGGGTCCTGTTGCCACCTGGGCAGAGGGGGCAGTCTCTTAGCTGTGAGATCCTCCTCACACAAGTCATGAATATCTTTGGTTCTTTAAGGCAGGAAAGGGAAGTAGGATCTAGCTAGAACTTGACCATGGAGCAAGTTGGGAAGGAATCTTAGATGTGAGAGCTGAAGGAAGGTGCACTTAGAGACGGGCCAGGAACTTCAGATCTGTTTCCCATGTCATGGCTTCAGAAAGGCCAAATCAGATCCTTGGCATAGGTATTCTTCTGCCCATCTCTTTCTTTCTTGGTTTGACTCCAGGAGCTAACAATGGTAATACTGAGCTACTCTCCCTTCCTTCTTAGAACAAAGAATATCTTGGTCTTTAAGCTGATTTTTTTTTCTGCCTTAGAATGAGTCCCAGAAGCCTTGCCTCTGTCTCTCCAGTCTCTGGGAAGCAGAGACCAAAGGGCCCCAGATCTTCACAGCCTTCCACCTCATCCCCCTTCCTCAGGCCCAGGTGAGAAGGGAAATCCAGGCCAGGTTTTAACCCTCAAGTTTGGCTTCCATAATTTTAAGACTGCATAGTTATGCAATTATGTAATTAGGAGGAATAAGTTTCCATTTCTATTATAGTCATGCATCTGAAAATTTTCGTTTTTGGAACTAGTCTCTCCTGATGGGGAGAGTCATGCCAAGGTTTTATTCAAGAACATCATCTGGCTGGTGCCCAGCTCAAGTCCCGCTGGTGCCTTTGCTCATTTCCCCTAAGGGTTAAGCAGGCAGGACATTGGCCCAAAGTCCTGCCAGCCGCCTTCCTGTGGAGCCTCAGGCTGGAATCCCCTAAACACACTTGAGTGTGGGGTTGTGAAAAGAGCCTCTTTGGGGAATCTGTTGACCTGATCAGAGTCCGGCTGCACCACTCAATCCTGCAGCCCGTTGAGGGAGCCAGCCCACTTGGGGCCTCAGTCTCCCTTTCTATAAATTCAGGGGACTGGAAAGTTGGTTCCTCCAGTCCCCTTCAGGCTCTGGCATTTCCTGAACCTGAACCGGAATTTTCCTGCCCAACTGTTTTATTTGGTTTATAAGGTCTTTTACATTTTACAGTAGGGTTCCAATGTTTAGCATATAAGGAAATTTTAACCAAAAACCTGGGTTTCCAGCATCTTTGAGATTAGATCTGGCCACACAGAGGCTCCATGCCCACATGACAGTCACCACACAGAGCTGAGCAGCTGCCACCCCATTAGACGTGTGTTCCCTCCAGAGGTTTGCCATGGGACCACCCAGCCTGCCTTCCTCGTGTACACTTCCCCCCAGCCTCTCAGGATGCTTCAGTTCACAGCCTTTGACCTACATTTCCTTCTCCATTGCACAGCCCAGGTGCCTGTGGTTTTTTGTGACCCCCTCTGCCCAGGTTCAGTGCACTCCCTATGTTCCTTCTGCATATCACCAACATACAGCTGTGTATCAGCAGCTCTGAAAAGTCCTAGGGGACACGTCAGTCAGTGAGGAGGGACACCCAGGGCCCAGAAGTGGGATTTTTTTCCAGGGCAGAAGCAATACAACCTTATCCTTTACCTGAATATAGGAATTCTTCTGCCCATCTCTTTCTTTCCTCCTTCTCTTTGCTGCCCCTTCCCTCCCTATGCTCTCAAGCAACCCCAATTCCTCTTTCCATCTGGGTCTCTTGTGGGCCATGACTGACAGTGGTCAGATGAGTCATTAGTGGATCTCAGAGGAAACTGGAGCATTTAGGGGTGGGATCTTGGGACACTTGGTTTTAAAAGCCTCTCTCTTGCATGCTGGGGAGAACTCATGGGAGTCTACCAGGGAAGCCTATGGGGCTGGAACCTCAAGGTTACTTGTGAAAAGCAGGAAATTAGGGTCCAGAAAGAAGGCTCCCTTCTGAAGACAGCCTAGTGCCAAGAAAGAAGGCTCCCTTCTGAAGACAGCCTAGTGCCATAGAGGTCATCAGACCTTTATAGAGCCCTTCCTGTGAGCTGGACACTGTGAATGGTGACCCAACCAAACCGCCAGAAACTGCACATTCTGGTGAGGAAGGAGAGACAAATACAGAGCGATGTTGCTAAAATGCTGGGTAGGAAAGCAGAGATGGTGACCTGAAGGAGACAGCCCCTGATAACACCCGAAGGACGGAAGCTTTCCATGAAGGGACTTTGGTGACATGACCCTGGGTGTGGAGAATTGGGGTCACCTGTCCAGTCCCCACTCCAAAGAATATTCCATGATGGATCCCCAGTCACACAGGTACTTTGCATTAAAGAGTATTCTATGATCAAATCCATTTGGGAAATGCTATTTCCTCTGTCCCTCTTCTAGAAATTCCCACTGTGCATTATATTAAAGGCTCCAAAGAGTCCTGCAGGGAAGAAACTTTATCTTGGGCTTGATGTGTCCCCGTGTGTGTGTGTGTGAGTGTGTGTGTGTGTGTAGGTGTGTGTAGGTGTATATATGAGGAACCCTTACAAAATTCCATTGAGTGCAGGTGCTGAGGTAGGGGACAACAGTGAGCTGCATTCAGGGGCCATGGGATCCCACCTGGCACTGTGGTGAACTCTTCACTGATCTCTTTTTCAGGAAATCAGAGAGATGGTGGCTCCTGTATTAAAAAGCTTCCAAGCTGAGGTAAGATCCAAGGCCCATGGCATATCCCAAACCCAGTTCCCTCCCCTGTCCCACCTGGAGTTGCCAGAGGAGGCCAGCAGTCTCTGGAAGTTTTGGAAGAACTTCTCTACCCCATTCCCTCTAGATCAGTCAATGGTGTCGTGATAAGAGTGGGATCTCTGTTGAGTTTGATGGGATTCCAGTGTCAACCCCAAGAAATCTCCCTCTTCCTAGACGTTGCCCAGCCTTACACAGGCTCTGCTACATGTAATATCCATGACCTCGAACAAACCACCTCACCTTCCAGGCTGGTTTCTCATTTTTGGAGGTTTGTACTCAGTCACCTTTGCCCTCCCCTGGCATTCTGCTCTGCTTTGATTCTGTAAGGCAGTCTTGCAGATAAGTCCAAATACTTACCAGCCTGTCCTGAAATCCTCTCTACCATCCCACCCTCGGAGTATTAAACCAGCATTGTTCACATTCTTTCCTGCCTACCCATCAGGCCCTAGTTCCTTTGGCAGCAGCTGCGCATCCTCAGCCAGTTCCTCTTGCCTTCCTGGAGCCCTAGGATAGGGCTGGACCTCCCCCATTTCTCCTCTTAGCTTGACTTTGTGACCAGGATCCTGAAAATGTCCACTTGTCTGGCTGGCCCAGGAGGTACGCTAGGAAAATAATGGAACTACATCGAGGCAGGGGAGTGGAAGGGGAGGCCATTTCTCACATGTTCCATCTTCTCGGGCTCTTCTTGGTCTTCCCTGGATTCAAGCAGGACCCTGGAGGGATTTGCCCTTCTCCAACCCGCCCTCAGAGATGTGTTTGTGTGTGTGTGTGTGTGTGTGTGTGTGTGTGTGTGTGTGTGGTTATTGTTGTTGTCATTTTTTAATATATTTTTTATTGATTTCAGAGAGGAATAGAGAGGGAGAAAGAGATAGAAACATAAATGATGAGAGAGAATCATTGATTGGCTGCTTCCTGCATGCCCCACACTGGGGATTGAGCCCACAGCCCAGGCATATGTCCTTGACTGGAATCAAACCGGGGACTTTTAAATCCCCAGACCAATGCTTTATCCACCGAGCCAAGCCAGTTAGGGCCAGAGATGTGTGTTAAGTCTGTCATCTGCCAAGTGCCACATTACTTTAAATTTGTCTCCTTGGTCCTGCATAAGCTCATAAGGCAATATTAAAGTAAACAATAACTGGATTTACACAAATGTCTCTGATTTCCATATTTTTCATCCCTTCATTTTATTACTGAGTTGATTGATGTGCTTATTTATTTATAGGGCTATTCAGCATTGATTCATTTGGTTGTGAGGTGCCTGAGCTGGAAGGGGGAAAAAAACAACAACAACAAAAATAGAAGGACTAATAATGTTGGGAATCTGTTGTCATGGCTTTGTGTTTTTTAAGAAAGAGGTCCCCATCTGCCAACTCCTGGTTCCATGAGGGGCACTCAGCACACAAGCCTCTCAGGCAGCTGATCCCTCTGCTCAGGCCGAAGACAGGCATTGAGCTTTGTGCATAGAGCATCACATTTTCAGCTGTTCCATTGCTTGGGTTGGAGCTTCTCCAAGCCACTTAGAGCCTCAGTTTCCCTGTTTTGGGTATAAAGATATGATAGATTTTTTCATGTTGTTTTGAGAATGACTGAGATATAATGCAGAGAAAGGTTTTAATGTAATGGCTACCACATAGAGAGCTGCTAGGGAGTGAAGAGCACAGACTCCAGAGTTAACCTGGGTTTGAATCCTGCCTCTGCCAGTTACTAGCTGTTTGATTTATGCAACTTACTTGATCTCTCTGCGCCTCTGTTTCAAAATCTGTAAAATTAGGTAATAATTATACCTACTTCATAGGGTTGTGATTGAGGAAGAACAAAGTTAGTACCCATGGAGTGCTTTGAACATTTCCTTGAGTAGTTAAAGTCTTGGCTGTTTTATATTCCTATTATCAGTGACCTCCATTATATGTTTATTTAACCTTTACTATACCAGGGCTGGAATCTGCCTCTTTCTTAGGTGCTCAAGGCTTTTTATCCAAAAGAGGGAACCTTTCTGTCTCGGTAGGAAATAAGCATGACTTATGTCATCTTTTCAATAGGAGAAAGAGTTAAACAGGTTTAGTTTGTGATCCAGAGAAGATTCAAGTACAGGGTGATGGGAAGCACATGCCAATAGGAGTTAGATAGGACTGGCTTGACTCTCAGCCCTGCTGTTTACACAAACTGTGTGGCCTGGGGGAAGTTTCTTAACCTCTCTGGGCTACAGCTTTCCTTCTTTGGCAAATGTGGCTAACAGTAAGGATTTAAAGAACTAAGTAAAAGCGGTTGACAGGTGTCTGGCACACTGTTGGTACTCAATAAGTGTTGGGGCAGACAAAGTCTTAGTGGGGCCAAAAGGAGAGACAAAACTGAATAGACACTGTTGTAATAGCTAGGGGTTTTCAAAGAAACTCATTAATTTTCTTAAGATGGCTTTGCATTGTCCCTTTAATGTACCCAAAAGACTACGTTTGTCTGGAATTTTATTCCTGAAACCCCTGCTTTCCTCATGATTTATTGACTAATCCATTGGGGCAGCCATGTCCCTCCGCAGGCCTCAGGAGAGACTGGCAAAGAAAGGTGTTAATGAAAAGCATCTTCTTCATCCAGAACAAACTATACACACACACACACACACACACACACACGCCGTTCATAATCCAAATTTGATTTTCATTTTAATTTTTTAATGAGGGTTCATCCTTTATGCCTTTTCCCTCTCACCAGGCTCTGGGCTCAGAGCAGAGGATTCCCAAGTGGGCATTAATCACCTCCCAGGAATATTCCCCAAGGCAAACACCTTCCCTAGTCACATAAACTAGCCCATAAAACACCAGGGCTGAAAATCATACCGTCATTCCCTCTTCCCCAGCGCCGGCCTCTTGTTGAAATATAACATGTTCAAGTTCATCCCTTAATTTCACTCTACCGGCCATGTTTACAGAATCTTTATCTTTTCATTCTATATATGTGAGTGCGGGTCTTTTTCTTTTTCTTTTTTTCCCTTCTAATCTGTGTGTGTGTGCTGGTGGGAGGGAGGAGGAGAGGAAGTGAATTTGCCCTGCTGTGAATCAAGGAAGCTTTTCCTTTCCGCCTTGATTGCTTAAAGGCCAGCCTTGATTCCCCCTGCTCAGGAAACAAAGACAGCTGAGAAGGTGGCTTAATGGAGACAGCTTGAAATGGCCAAAGTTTGAATATCCTTGCTTGCAGAGAAAAGAGCAAGACGAAAGCCCCGCTAATTACAAAAGTTGCTTTATGAAAGATAATTCAAAGCAATAATTTAGCAAACATAATCAAGTCGCACAGATGGGGTTGTTGATGGATGGATTGCAACACGCAATTAGCAGTTCTCGCAGTTACATATCATTAACCCTCCGAGCACAAAAATTATTTTCTCATTATTAGTTGAAAAGGTAAAATTAAGCTGACTAGACAGTAAAGGAACAAACTACAATTAATTACCTTCATTTATTACAGTCATTATTTTAAACTTATTTTTACTTGGAGAGAGAGATGAAAACATCTAAATTAAAAGTTTTGTTATGCGAAACCAGAGGTGAAACTTTTCTAAGCAGTGTGTGCGGTGGCCCAGCCTAGGAGATTTTTTTCTGCTTCCTTCTTTTTGTACCATGAAGGCAGCATCGTTTTCATAATAACAGACCCTTTGGTTGGAACAGACACATTCACCTGGGCCTGATTGAAATAGCAGTTTGGGAACCAAGGGGGCTGACAGGGCCTCTGACCCCAGGGGAGGCAGGAGAGCGTGGTGGTCAGACACCAGTGTCTGAGTCCCATCCTAACAATGCTTGAGGATCTGAGAGGAATTCATCTGGCAAAGAGACAGTGAGTACAAGGAGAGATTCCAGGCAGGGAGTGGGGAAGCTCTCCCTGACTACCCCCAAAGTCCTGGTCAGGCTTGGATGCCCCACCCCCCCCCATGGTACGTAGCATTAGTCATCTTTATGCATCTGTCTTAAGGTGAGGGGCCTTGGGGCCACTTTAAGTGCACTCTGGCTGTAACTCTGAATGAGGTGGGAACCACTGGAGACTTTAGAATAGAGGAGGGATGAGGAACACTGACTCAGATTGTAACGGAATCCTTCTGGTTACTAATCAGATGGCATGGGGGCAAGAGGGAATCAGACTTTCGAAGATGACTGAGAGGAGACTGTACCCCTCACAGCTCCCACTTAAACCTCCACTCCCCCACCCAAGCCTCTCTCTGTTCACTGCCCACATCCAACATCCAGAGCCTGAAGTCATCAACTCCTTCCCTGACCATCTTTCCTAGCCCCAGACACTGAGGACTCCCTGCTTTTCCCTCCCAGGCAATTGTGGCTGAGAAAGGGAGTCCTAACCTAGAACAAGATCCCCAAAGGGTCAGTTTGTGTCCCTGCAGTCGAGCTGCCTGAGAAGGGCATGGAAGGCATCCTCACAGCCCAGATTACCTGAGACAGGCATGTCTCTCCCTACCTGAGTATCCCACCTAGCCATGCATGCTCCTAATTTGGTCCCTGTGTCTCCTCCTGTTCTGCATCTGCCTGCAGGATTCCTGCCTGCCCTTCCTTTTGAGCTGCAATTTAATTACAGGGCCTTTCTTCTTTTTTTTGCCTTTTTAACATTATTTGCTTTTTGATGTCATAATTCTCTCGCTCCCCAAACTACCTTTTCTCTGGTGCTCCCAGCACTGGCATGACCATTCCTTTGTAATGGCCACAAGGCCACAATAGACGTTAGACATGGGCAGTCCTGGCAGCCTGCAAGGGGGGAGCAGTGGCCTCACTGACCAACAGGACCCACTTGGGAAGATGAGCAGAGGGGGTAAATATGGGGTCTGAAGCCAGTTTGGCATAGGCTTGCATCCTAGCTCATCCACTTCCCAGTTGTGTGACCCTGGCAAGACCCTCTGGGTCTCAGTTTCCTTGGCTTCCCCCCACTCTTTTTTTCTTTTCTTTTTTTTTAAGTTTAATTGACATGCAACATTATATTAGTTTCAGGTATACAACAGAATGACTCAATATTTATATATATTTCAAGATGATCACCACAGTAAGCCTAGTTAACATCCTTGTCAACTAAAAAAACAAACAAACAAATAAAAACCATCCTTGTTAACTTCTAAATGGAGATGTTAATAGTATCCACCTCGAAGAGTTGGTATGAGACTTAAATGGGTCAATATGGAAAAACCCAAGAACAGAGCCCAGTGTGTAGTGAGCACTCCTTGAACTTTAGGCGGCATTCCTAGCAGGCTAGCTGAGACTTGCCTCATCACATTGATTTCCTCCCAAAAGCCCCATGAGGAGGCTTCTGCTCTCATCCATTCCTCAGGTGAGGTAACTGAGGCTCACCACCCTGCACATGGTGGTGAGTGCTAACCCAGCTGGGTCCCCAGCCAGCCATATTTATGGAGCATTTAGCCATGCCTCTTATGCAGCACCACCTCTCAGCAACTTGGTGAGGGAGGTGCTGCTGGCATCTTACAGGTGAGAAAGCGGGGCTTAGAGAGGTAAAGTCACTTGCCTAAGCTCCTACAGCTCTTCAGCAGAAGAGATGGTGGAAGAGCCTCCGCTTGGAGGGCTGACTAGAGCCCCTTAAGGGATCTGGGGGGTGCAGGAGGAGCTAAGGACGTAGATTCTAGATTGAGAGGCCTAAATTGGACACTTGCAGGTGGTTAGGATTGGGAAGGACCTCATTGCTCAGCCAGGCCCATGCTTTTCAGATGTGTCTTTGCTGAGCTTTATCAGGCAGAATCTTCCAGGGAAGCCGAATGCATACAGAGAGCTTGGATTCGAACCCCAGGTCTGCGCACCCAGCTCAGGCCTTGGCATTTATAGTAAATGCTCAGCAAATAGGGTTTTGTTTGCAGCTTAAGTCATATGCAGTGAGAAGGACTTCTGTTCTTCCTTACTGCCTCAGGCTAACCCATGTGCTCACACACTCATTACACATCTTTTTGATAACTTAATGTTGATAGTACAGGTCTCCTTGGCTCCCATAACTGAGGCTTGCCCCTCTGGCTTTACCTTGCCCAGCTTGGGGTAAAACTTATAATGAGCTGAACATCCTTCTGAATTTAATATTAAGAACCCACCAAAGCGTCATTGAACCTGTCATGCCATATTACAACCAAATTAAGAAGCAGCAGCAGTCCTCTTTCATTCAGTATCATATGCCTTATAAAGTAAATTATTAATGCTTTTCCCTCAGTTAAGCAGTTATTTGCAGTTGTTCTGGGTATTTCTCATTAGAAATAACATCATCTAAAGAACGATATTGATTGATTTTTTTAATCTTGGAATCATGGACGTGAAGCACATATTTATATGACATTCCCTTTAACTAGAATTCTCATGCTTTATTTTTATATTATTGATCTTTTTGACACGAATTGCTTTTTGGCCTTGTGCGAACGTTGTAAGCTTTCTGCCTGCAGAGGAATGGGCCGAGCTGGGAAGAGTGATCGTTCCAGCAGCGTGGTGGTAACATTCCTGCACATTTAACAACAATTAGTCTATGCTGACGCCATGGTCGGCTTTCGTGTATGAAAATTTACAAGCCTTTTAATGGACTGCATTATGGAAGGCCATGTGGGGCCAGTCGGTGGGGAGATGAGGCTGCAGGGAGCACATCCATCTCGTGCCACTGTTGGCCAAGCGTCTTTTATCACTTATGTCTGTCTGCGGGGGAGGAAGGGGGACAAAAGCTAGTGCAGCAGCCATGCCTGTATCGTGGGACATGTGGCCATTCACACAGTCACTCATGCATTCATTCATTTATAGGTGTTTATTGAGCACCTACTCTGTGCCAGGCATGGTGCCAGGTGGCAGGGCTAAGGTGATAAACATTATTAATGTCTTTGAGACATAGTTGAGCACCTACTGTTTGCCAGGAACTATGCTAAGCATTAAAAGTAAGAGGTTGAACACAATCACTCACTCATCAGGCACCTGTGGTAGAGTGGAAGTGACATAATAAGCCTTGAGTCACACAGACCTTGGTTCATATCCCAGCTCTGTCCTTTGCCAGGGTTTTCAGGAAGTCCGGTTTCCCTGGATGTAGAATGGGGATGGTAACAATCCCTATTCCCTGCAAGGATTCACACAGGTAAAGAGCTTGATGTTGTGTAAGCCTCGCAGAGATGGGGCTATAGGATCATGATTATTTAGGGTTGTGGTCCCTTCCCTTCCAGCCAACTCCCCTAGAACACACATGCATACCCCTGCCTTCCTTCTCAGTTCCACTGAGACCTTCACTCTACAGCAGACATTTATTTGGCAACTGCTGTATACCAGGACGAGTGTCAGTCTCCAGCTATGTGGCAGTGAGCAGTCCCAGATACTGTTTCTGTAATCATGGCACTCACAACCTAGTGGACACACACACCCCTCAGTGACAATGACAGTCACAGTTATGATTTAGTTTCAGTGGCAAGTTTGTGGGATGAGAGATTAAGCCAGCACACATAATTCAGAAACTATTTCTTGAGCCCCTACTATGTGCAGACCCTGTGCAGGGCCCTGAGGATGCAACAGAGAGCAGGACAGACATGGCCCTGTCCCTGAGAAGCCCACAGTACAGCGAGGAACAGGCACATAAATTTGAAAGGCAGTATAGTGCAGTTGTTAGGAGCACAGTTCTGAAGCCAGACTGCGTGGGTCCAAAATACCAGCTTTGTTACTGAGGCAAGTTATTTTTCTCTGTGTGCCTTGATTTGTTTACATGTAAAATGGGACTCATAATAGCCCTTACCTTATAAGGTGAATGTGAAGATTAAATTTGGGGATATTTGAAATAATAGAGCTAAGAGCTTAAAACCATGTCTGATGCAAAGTAATTTAGGTAAGTGTCAGATTGATTATACTGATCATTATGATTATGAAGTTATCCCATGGTATTTTTAAGTATGGATGTGCTGAATTCTGTCAAGGCAAATGCAGTTGTACCCAGAAAGACCCTACTCTTACCTTCCCTTTGAACTAGAGCAGAGGCAGAAGGCTAGACTTTGTGACCCCCTTTGGTCATTGTCAGGGTGGGGAGCCTGAAGTGCCATCCCCAAATTTAGGTACTGGAGAAGGAGCCTTCTTGGATGTGGGTGTCCTCTGTGAGGTATGCCCTAAAAGAAGCCTCCGTCATTCAGTATCACAGTCAAACCCTCCCCATGTCCTGAGCAGCAGGGGTGAGGCCCAGAGAGGGTGAGAAATCCACCGAGAGTCTCATGGCCAGGAGAAGGAAGGGCCCAGATGCTGTTCAGGCTCATGTACAGTTACAAGGCCATGTCCAGTTTCAAGGGAGGCTGGGTATATAGCCTAACATTGTGTGCCCAAGAGGGGAATAACAACCAGAGTTATTCGAGTTCATAACCCTGTCTGCTGCACTGTGGACTCCCTGATGGATGCAGCACCTACCTCATTACCTATTAGGGACAGAACTGAAAAACAGACCCTTTTACACAGTAGGATGAGTACAATTAGGGCAGGTGAACAGGAGATGGAATTCAAGGGGCCTGCCAAGTCCAAGATGCAGCAAAACAAGAGCAAGGGAGGATTTTAACAATTTAGCAAATGTTCTAAAGTTCCTACTGTGTGCTGGACTGGCTAAGAGAAAATACTAGTTCTGTCCGAAAAGGAGGCTAAACTACCCATTGGAAACCCACACCCACTGTTTACTAAGGAAAAAAAGCAAATGTGAAATAGCAAAATGTCCTGGGTATGCCAAGATCAGGGAAGACTCCCTGGTGGAGTTGAAATCCCAGCTCAGATTAGGAAGACTTGGGCAAGATGGAACATGGAGAGTGGGGTGTGGTGATAAGAGTACAGGCCTTGGTGTCAGGCACACCTGGGTTTGAGCTCCAGTTTGATCAGTAGCTGGTGGGGACCTTGGGCATGTCACTTCCCCTCTTTCTGAGCCTCAGTTTCCTTATCAATAAAATGGTACCTAGTGTACAGGTTTTTCATGAGGATTAAATGAGATGGTCATGTATGTGGAGTGCTCAGCCCAATGCATAGCACATAGAAAGCTTAAAATGAAGAATAATTACTCTTCAATAGCTGTTTTGTGAGTGATGCCAGTAAACCTATCTGGAGCTACGATATGTGGGAGTTTGAGAGAGGACAAGGCCAGGAAACACAGTTGGGCAGGACACAGGGCCCTTGAATGCCAAGTTAAGTCTGCACTTTGTGGATGAAGGAGGTGCCACAAGTCTTTTTTTTTTTTTTTTATAAATGAGGACAGTATGACCAAAAGCTTGTTCTAGAAAGAGCCCTCGGAAGCTATGTGGGTGGAAAGGGGGTTGACTCAGGAGTTGGGATTTGCAGCACTTGAGGTATGCAGCAATAATGTTGCCCTGGCCTGAGGAGTGACAGAAAAGGAGCGCTTTGTAGACCATTATGTTCCCAGGTCGCGCAGGGTGCCTGAGACGCAATAGGTGCTGAATAAATATTTATTAAGTGAATGTTGACATAGTAATCTTGGCAAACATTGCTATGGCTCTTGCTGTGCTCCAGGCAGCATTCTAAGTACTTTATAGGTATCAGCTCATTAATCCCCATGACCACCCTGTAAGGTAAATATTGTTATTATCAACATTACAAATGATAAGAATGAAGCGCAGAGAGGTTAGGTAATTTGCCCTTGGTCGCACAGCTACTAAGTGGCAGAGACAAGATTTACATAAACCCAGGCAGTCTGGCTCCAGATTCCTTGCCCTTAACCGTTATTTACTAAGTGCCCTATATTGCATATGAATATTTCAGGAATCCCACCACTTCCAGAAAGGTGGCTTTATTTACAGGTGCAGATGCTCAAGCATAGAAATGCTCAGACACTGAAGAAGGTCACAGCCAGTTAGTGGTAGAACACCTCTTCATTCCAGGCTTTCATGCTTACTACTATACCCTGTGTCCACGGGGAAAGGACACTTAGACAATTTAACCAGTCAGTTACAATATTTTTCTCTTGCAATGTTTAAAAGAAAAAAAACTTGGCTTGCTAAGGTATAATCATGGCTCAGAGGCCAACCTGACATTAGTTATTAATTAGGCCATTATGCATTCCACAGTGATAATTGCTTTGCTGCAAAGTCACCAAGCATGAAACGGACCCAGCACAGAAATGCAATCTATCAATCTGAGAAGTCACAGCCCAGTTGTGTTCTTTCACCTTGAATCAGGTGTATGCTATAGTGGGAAACAAAAAGAAATTAATGAAACATCGATAGTCAATAGCAAGGAGGACCCTTCCCAATCCCGCCCCAGAACTATCATGTGCCTGGGTGCAGGGATGGTGTTTAAGCAAAGTTTATCAGCAAATATGGCCATTTCTCTTTGATCTAGCTGGTGGAAATTTGTTCATTTTCCCTTTTTTTTCCTCATCTTGTTACTTAGGGGGAGAGGGAAAAAGCCATCTCTCTGCCATCTGTTTGCCTTGCCTGTTGCTTTTTGCAATGAGTGGGTGGAGGAATAGCAACTGCCTGGGCTTTCCAGGCTGTTAGAAGCAATGCAGCACCCCTGTGTGTTTTCTCTCCTACTAGATTCTGTCTCTGACCTTGGTGGGGGAAGGAAGGAGACCCCAATCCCACCATTAGCCTCCAAGTGTGAGGTGTCGTCAGTTCCAAAGGTAGCTGGACGTTCATCGTTATAAAAATCCTTGGGTGCAAGAAACAAAAATCCACCCAAGCTAGCAAACACAAGAATTTATTATAATATTAGAGGCCTGGTGCACGAATTTGTGCACATTGGAAGGAAATTAATTAGAAGAAATATTTTAATATCGCTATTCACCCTTTCTCTATAATTGAAGTGTCAACCAAATTCACAATCAACAATGACAGATTGAAGCACACACATGCAATTGGCATCAGCAAGAGCTTTATATGTATCATGCATGTGCAAGTCAACTTAGCCTTTTATATGTCCTATATAATAAAAGCCTAATATGCTAAGTGTCCAGTCATCCATTCAACCAATCAAAATGTAATATGCTAATGATATGCTACCATCAATCAACCACTCGCTATGACATACACTGACCACCAGGGGGCAGGTGCTCTGACTGGTAGGTTAGCTTGCTGCTGGAGTCCAGCAGATTTGGGACTCAGGGAAATGGGCTGGACACTCCCTGGAGCCCTCCCACGGCCCCTCCTCCTGGCCGGCTCCACCCCTGATTGGTCCCCAACACCCCAGTTGGGGTGGGGCCAGCCAGCCAACCTCCTGCAGCCCCTCCCCCTCGTTGGCCTCGCCCCCAATGGGCGCCCATTGGGGCAGGCTGGCCGGACCCCACATGTGCATGAATTTGTGCACCAAGCCTCTAGTATAGAATAAACTTAATTAATTAGAATAAACCTGCTTTCTGATTTAGCTAAACTTTTTCCAGTCCAGTGAAGCACCCCAACTTCTCTTTCAGGTAATTGTCAGCAACACAGCAATAAATATCAACATGAAGCAGATTATTATTGTAGATCACGCAGTAAGAACAAAGGGTAAAACATTCAATTGCAGCAGTAATTGACTATATTCTGCACAGTGAGAAAACCTGAAGTCATTTTTAAGGTCCACCATTTCTTCTTTTCAGTTGGGTCAAGTTTCTAAACTTTCTAAATCTCCATTTCCCAGCTAATGAAAAGAAAATAGGATTTCACCGAGTGTCCTGTCTACCTACTCTAGGACTTCTGTGAGGATCAAATGAGATGAGGCACGGGAAAATGCTTTACAGACATTTGGTTAAAGTGTAAAATGTTTGCACCTGGCTATAAAGCAAATCGTGTTCCTGGGCTGAAGAAACTGCAAGGAGGCTAATCATTGCTAGGGAGAAGAAGCTGGGCATTGCTACATGACATCATTACCCAGTGCCAATAGCAACCGTTTCTGGGCTGGGCTGGGCTGGGCTGTAGGCTGCATTTTGCACCATGGTGTCTCAGCAGCATAGGCTGTGATTTGGTGGGCTGTCACTCCAGGGTGGTGGCGGGGCCTGTGTCCCACTTGGAGGAAGCTGAGTGTTGCTTTGTGGGCGCCAGGTTCGTGGTGCCAGTGTGCGTCACAGCAGCTCCTGCATTGGGTGTCTGCCCCCTGGTGGTCAGTGTGCATTATAGCAACTGGTTGGACCGTCGGACACTTAGCATGTTAGCTTTTTATACATATAGATTAGCATTTTTGGAATATCTATTATAAGCCAGATGCACAGTTGTGTCATTTAATTGTCATAGCAGTCCTGTGAGGGCAGTTTTGGTATTTTCCCCATTTTACAGATGAAGAAACTGGGGCCCTTCAAGGTATGGTGACTTGCCCAGGGTTCTACAGCTAGTGGTGGAGCTGGGATTTGAATCCAAGCTCATGAGCACAGCACCCTTCTGAGACCTCATAAAAGGCCAAAGAAAGTGCAAGTGGGCTTCCCAGAGGGTAGACAAAGAACCAGAACTGCCCAGAAGCAAGGAGGTCACTTTCCCTGCAAGAAAAGAAGTCCCCTCTCTAGGCCATCTTTTTCACTCATGGTAGATGGAAGGTGGCCCCCCATAACGGCTATCTCAACCCCCAGGTTTACCCCACAGTCACCGAAGCTAATAACCCTGTCACATCAAAATCAGCCTGTCTCAAATTCAAACCCCTGGGATAACGAAGACATTGGCCTAACTCAGTGGTCGGCGAACTCATTAGTCAACAGAGCCAAATATCAACAGTACAACGATTGAAATTTCTTTTGAGAGCCAAATTTTTTAAACTTAAACTTCTTCTAACGCCACTTCTTCAAAATAGACTCCCCCAGGCCGTGGTATTTTGTGGAAGAACCACACTCGAGGCCAAAGAGCTGCATATGGCTCGCAAGCCGCAGTTTGCCGACCACTGGCCTAGCTCAAGACCAATGTCGGCCCCAGATGTAGTCAGCCATCGACAGGAAGATGTCCCAGTAAAAACATCAGCCACTGTGGCCCGTCTCAGGGAGATCACAGACAAGCAACCTGGCCATCACCCTCATCCAACTTGCTATCTTTTTGTCCATTCATTCTCCCCACAATCCCACCTCTCCCTCTCATCTCACCCCTTCAATTGCCTACTTCACATGCTGGAGTTATTGCTAGGTCCCTGCAGGCATTTGGGGTTTTGCTTCTAGAGGAGTAGAAGAGTGCTTCTCAGCAAACAAAGATGGTAAACAGCCATCTACCTCAGGGTCTAGAAAGCCCTGAAGGTGTGCAGACCTCAACCAGCCCAATTGTCTATATTTTGCCCAGAATGGAGATAAAGGAATTCATACTGCTGAGAATGGGTTGCTTCCAGTTCTCACCCCTTGGAGCCAGGCTCTGATGCTATCTTATTTCATTCTTCCTCATGATTTGCCTACACCAAGACCTTACATACCCACTAGGTTCTCTGTGGAAGGAGACTCAAAGCCAGTGAGCCCTCCAGTGGAGTTTATTTCCAATCCAAACAGGATGACGGCCAAGACTGGATGAAGACTTCCCACATTGGGTCAGCTCCTCCATGGCACTTCCAACCCATGTTCCAGTCTCTGGCCAGGCCTTTGAGGGGGCAGGTGGAGCAGTCTACTACTATTGTGGCTTTGGTCACCAGAGCTTGGAATGGCCAACTTCCCTGGACCACCCCTTAGAGTAAAGGGTTTCTGATGCTTTAGCAGACGCAGCTGCACAACTTCTTCCAGAGTTCTCAGGAACTAACTCCTTATAGTGTGAAGTAGGACAAATAGGATTTAGGTGTCTCTGTTCTAAATCTTCCTTTTTCAAGGTACAAGGTGGGGAGACTCTGACATTTTGAAAAGTAGTAAGAAGACCATGTTCCCTCATCTATACTTTATTTGCTTGATGGGGGCAGATATAATCATTCATCATTCTAACAAATATTTGTTGGGCTTCTACTGCATGCCAGATGCTATTGTAAGCAGTGAACAAATATTCTAGCGGGTATGACACATCAATAACAGTCTACTGTTTGTTGAGGACCTGCTCACTTCATCATAGACCCAGCTTCATTCATTCATTATCTCGTTTAGTCCTGGCTCGCTGTAGTTACTGTTATCATCCCCATCTCACAGAGAAGGAAACTATGACTTCGAAAAGTTAGACGACTTTCCTAAGATCACAAGAGCCAAGGGAGTGGTGTTGCTAAATGCAGTGGTATCCTTCTAGATCAGGGATTAGCAAATTACGGCCCATGAGCCAAATCCAGCTGGCTGCCTGTTTTTGTAAATAAAGTTTTATTGGCATACAGCCATGCCCTTTCATTTACACTAGTGGCCCGGTGTAGAAGAAATATTTTAATATCGCTATTTGCCCTTTCTCTATATAAAAGTGTCAACCAAATTCACGATCAACAGTGACAGATCGAAACACAGGTGTGCAATTGGTGCCAGCGAGAGCTTTATATGTATTGCACATACAGGAGTCAATGTTTCTTTTTAAATTGCCAGTGTGCATCATATGTACCGGATGGACAGACCGATGGTCATTCAGTCACTTAGCCTTTTATATAGAGAGATATTATCTATGGCTGCTTTCACACTATGAGGGCAGAGTTGAGTAGTTGTGATAGAGAACATATGGCCTGGGTTCGTGCACCAGTGGGGTCCCATATGGCCCACAAAGTGGAAAACATTTACTCTCTGGCCCTTTACAGAAAAGTTTGATGATCCATGTTTTAGATTAGACTTGTAAATTTCAGGTGGTCAAATTTGACTTAGAGAATGCATATCTTCCTACACTCATTTATTCCTTCCTTCCTTCCTTCCTTCCTTCCTTCCTTCCTTCCTTCCTTCCTTCCTTCCTTCCTTCCCCTCCCTCTCCTTTTCTCTCCCTGCCTTCCTTTCTTCTTTCTTTCCTTCCTTTCTTTTACTCTTTATTGTGGAAAAACTCAAACACACAAAAGTAAAAAGAATAAAATAATGAGCCCCATGGACCCAGTTTCAACAACTATTCACTCATAGCCATTCCCTCCAGCACTCCTGGATTACTCTGAAGCAAATCCAGGACATTGTATCCATTCATCTGTAAATATTTTAATTCATAGCTCTAAAAAATAAGAAATCTCTTTTTAAACATAACCACAATATCTTCTTACCTAAAAAGTTTTTAATAGTAGTTTTCTTTACATTGAGATATAGTTGACATACAGCATTATATTAGTTTCAGGTGTACAACATAATGATTTGATATTTGCATATATTGTAAAATGATCACCACAGTAAGTCTAGTTGCCATCCATACCACACATAGTTACATTTTTTTAATAGTAGTTTCTTAATAGTTTCTTAATATATTGAAACTAGAGGCCAGTGCACGGATTCGTGCACCAGTGGGGTCCCTCAACCTGGCTGCAGGGATCGGGCCGAAACCGGTTCTCTGACATCCCCCAAGGGGTCCCAGATTGCGAGAGGGCAGTTCTCAGGTGACGTACCCCAGAATCAGGCTCCCTCCTCTCTGGTTCTGGGTGCATCACCCAAGAAATGCAGCTGCCAAGTCACCACAGCTTGGCGGCTCCTGCATTGAGCATCTGCCCCTTGGTGGTCATTGCGCATCATAGATACCGGTCGGACAGTTGCTTAGGCTTTTATATACACTTAGTGGCCAGATTATTATGACCTCTGAATGCATAATAATCTGGCCACTCAGTGTGTGTGTGTGTGTGTGTGTGTGTGTGCGCGCGCGCACACACTAGAGGCCCAATGCATGAAGATTCATGCAAGAATAGGCCTTCCCTCCCCTGGCTGCCGGCACCGCCTTTGCTCTGGCCAGAGCAGCCTTTCCGCCTTCCCACGCTGCCCAGAGGCCCAGAGTGGCTGGGGTGGTGTGGAACACCTGCATCCCATCCTGGCCACTCAGTGCCTGCATATGCAAATTAACCTGCTATCTTTGTTGGGTTAATTTGCATGCTCACTCCTGATTGGCTGGTGGGCATTATGAAGGTATGGTCAATTAGCATGTTATTCTTTTATTAGGTAGATTAGAGGCCTGGTGCATGAATTCGTGCATGGATGGGGTCTGACCAGCCTGGCCATGGGGAGGGGACATGGGCTGTTGGCCGGCCTGCCTGCTGGTCGAGGGGACAATTTGCATATTAGCCTTTTATTATATAGGATATACACTGAGTGGCCAGATTATTATGTGTTCAGAGATCATAATAATCTGGCCACTCAATGTATATAGATATGCCAGCAATGCTTCAGTGTCCCTGAATGGCTCCTCATTTTTTAAAAATTGTTTCTTGGTCTATATCAGAACTTACACAGGTCCACACATTGGGACTTGTGAATGTGTCCCTTAAGTAGGATAACCAGCTGTCCTGGTTGGCCCTGGGCTGAGGGATACCAGATGGAAAAGTTTGGATTATAAAGCTGGGAAGGTCTTGAGGTACAAAACTTGGAAACTTGAGGGCTAAAACCAGGAAAGTCCCAGGCAAACTGTGACAAATTGGTCATGCTACTTCTACTACTACTTCTAATCTGTAAGCTCCCTCTTTGAACCCATTTTTTGTTTGTTTGTTTTTTTGTTTGCTTGTTTGTTTTTAATGTGGAAATAACTGGGCCATTTTTTTTCTGAAGACTTTCCCCTAATTACAGCTGACTGCACCAGGGGCTGACATAGGTCTCAATATAAGCCAATATACTCATTATTCCAGGAATTAGAATTTAGCACTGGTAGGGGAAGCACTGAGAAAGCCTACCTCGAGAGATGGTAGAGGAGGGACCTCTCCCCTTGTGGTGGAAGCGCCCTCCTTGCTTCTGGGCTGCTCTGGTTCCTTGTCCCACCCTCTGGGAAGCCCAGCTGCACTTTTTCAGCATCTCATGTAGTCTCAGGAGTGTGCTGTGCTCCTGAGCTAGGGGTCAAATCCCAGCCTCACTGCTAGCTCTGTGACCTGGGCAAGTCACCTCACCTCCAGCTGAGATTTTGATGATTGCATCCCTGTGGCATGGTTTACCTTGCTCTTGTGTCCCTTGTATTTCCTAGACACTGGCAGTTGATCACGTGCAGTTTCAGTGTTTTTGACAAGTCACTCGAAGGTGGTGCTGGGCATGTCCATGACAAGGTATATAATGTATCTCTCAGTCAATTCCAAGGTGGGTTGGGGGTCAGCTGGGAGCAGGAACCAGCCTGATTATTGAGAAACCAGGTATGGCAGCCTGGGGACACCTAAACCCCCAGCCCCAGCCTGTAAGGAAACCTCAGCCAGTGTCCTCTGATAGTTAACATTCATCATTAATAATGGAAGCAGAAACCAAGAGATTTCATAGCTGTGCAAGGTAATTAAATTACTTACATGAATCTACTCACACTTGACTATTTCCACGTTTCTTACCAAACATATGCCTCTCCCTCGTGTGCTGTCATCCTGGGCCCTCAGCTGGGAGAATGTGGGTTTTGGAGACTTCACAAGGGCTGCCTGTCTCTGAGAAACAGCAAAGAAAATGGGGTTCCCCACCCAAGCCCCCTTTCTTGACAAATGGAAGTGCATTCTCCCACCAGAGCATAGGAGATGCAGCAGCATTTCCATTTCAATCTAAGGTGAACTGGTTTTGATCTTTTCTCCACTATGAATCATGTTTCCAACTTTTGTTACATGAGGTGGCAGGAAGAGAAGAGGGGAACAGAAAACTTGCTTTCATTAAAGTGATGCAGTTAGTACTCCTGGCAAAGAGAGAATAAAGGGGAGGGGGAGCAGGGAACATTTGAACGAAAAGGTTTGCTGACATTTTTGTGCCAGGCGCTAAGGGATAGCGTTGGGGTAGAGGAAAAGAAGCTGGTTCCCCACCACCCTATACCTCTGTGTCCAGGTACCTGGTGGGGTTCCCAGAAGTAGGGGAAAAGTTGAGGCCAGGGTGACATTTCATACCCCAAAGCAGGGATGCAAGCTTAGTTGCCCACAGGGGCCCTGCAGGTCAGCTGAATGAGCAGCACAGACAGAGATGAGTTGGGGACTGAGGCAAACTGGGACTCTGTGTGCCACCTGAGGAGTGGCCTCCACGTGACTAGTGAAGACTATGGCAGTCTGGTCTCGCAGCATATTGTGTGGCCTCAAAGCACAGTCTTCAAAGTCAGGCTGCCTGTCTCCATATCCCTGCTCTGCCCACTCCTAGCTTTGTGGCCTTGGGCAACTCTGTTGACCTCTCTGTGCTTCTGTTTCCTCATCTGGGAAGTGGAGATAATAACTGCGCCTACTGCTCATGTGCTGAAGAGCCTCAGGTATCAAACTTCATGGTTAGTGACAATTGGTAAATTAAAATCCACCATATATGCCACAGAAATTGGCAAACAAAAAAATCAAGGCCTTTTCTTTTTCACCAGATAAACCATTACCACATCGCTGCACCCACATTATAGGGTTTTTATGAGGATTTTTAGGCTTAGTGTGTGAAACACTTAGAACAGTACCTGGCATACTTAATACTCAGAATTTGCTGTTAGTTTTTGTTGTTGATGCTTTTGTTATGCAGGGATGTGAGCCCACTGTGTCCACATTTCCCAGTACTTTTGGACAGGCTGGAAAGCTCAATTTTTATGTAAAATCTGATTTTAAATGTTGGCTCAAAAATGAACATTTTTTAACCTAAAAAACATGCAGTGAAGTGCATGTGAGGACTTGGACCATAGGCCCAACATTTGCAACCCTGGATGTAGAGGGAGGGACAATGAGTGTTGTCTGATTACACCAGGCTTTTCTCACTCCCACCTTGGCACACACCACTGTCTCTCTCTCCTCTGTCAATCAACCACCTGCTCATTCTTTGAGAGGCAGTGCCACCTCCTCCTTGAATCCATCCTCTGGCCTGTGCCCTGGGGGATAAACCACTCTTTCATTATCCCTCCTCAAATGCTGCTTGCCTTCTGCCCTTTTCCTTGGTCTCTCTCGCTCTCAGTTCCTCCCTCCCTCCCTCCCTCCCTCCCTCCCTCCCTCCCTCCCTCCCTCCCTCCTTCCCTTTCTCCCTCCCTTCCTTTCTTCCTTCCTTCCTCTCTTGTTTTTTATTGATTGATTTTAGAGAGAGAGGAAGGGGAAAAGAGAAACATCAATTTGTTGTTCCACTTATTTATGCATTGATTGGTTGCTTCTTGTACCAGTATGTGCCCTGACCAGGGTTTGAACCAGCAAACCTTGGCATGGTTTATTCATCTCAGCATAGTGCTTTGTACATTGAAAGTGATAACAATTAGTAATAGTAAAATCAACATCTATTAAATGTCTGTTTGCCAGGCTGTGTGCTAAGCAATTTTTATGCATATCACTTTTAATCTTTATCATTTCACTTTTCATCTTCATCATAATCCTCAGATGTGGAAACAAAGTCTCAGAGAAGGCCAGTGGCTGCCCAGGACCACAAAGAAGTGGGGGGACTGGGAATGGAAACCAGGTCCCTCGACCCTGGAGCCCAATTCAGGAAGCTGAGCCCGTATCTGATAACCACAGCTGGGAAGTTAGAGGTAGAGTGATGCCCCGGGTGTCTGGCTGAGGCCCTTATGGGGCTGTCTCGAGCCTCACTCCACAGAGACATCCAGAAAGAACACTGCTATATTTAAAAGCCTGGGCATGGTGGTG
Organism: Corynorhinus townsendii; assembly: GCA_026230045.1. Lineage (NCBI taxonomy): Eukaryota > Metazoa > Chordata > Mammalia > Chiroptera > Vespertilionidae > Corynorhinus > Corynorhinus townsendii. Next base: position 10,780,662 of record JAPDVU010000014.1, on the reverse strand, counting down.
CTTGCATGACATTTGGGTGGCCGCCTCCATAAAGGGCACGCATGCTCTTTTAACTTTACTCTTCTGGGCTGGCATTTTGGAGAACTTAGGGGGTGCCTCAAGATGGGAGACTGCAGCCACCTGGGACCCCTGCAGCCCTCCCTCCAGGGGAAAGAACACCACAGCACTTGGTCAATAGAACATAGGGCAGCAAGAGCTCAGACGCCAGCTCAGAGCCATCTAACCAGCTCAGGGAGCAGCAGGTGTCGTTTGGGCCTGGCACACAGACCCCTGGACTGCCCTGTGTTTCACAGAGCGCTTGTTTCTGGGGCAGAATAGGATGATTCTTGGCATCACTAATTTTCTGCCCACACTCCACACTCGTAGTCCAGTGGCTTCTACCTCTCACATCCCCCTTGGATAACATTGACTTCTAACACTCATAGAATCCTTTGCACAAAAATCCCAAGAATCTTTTATGGCTTGTCCAACCTCATGTCATACTTAACAGTGAACAAAGCATATCTTTTAACTGTTAGTGTCTGACACCCAAGCTGGGTCTTGGTGTCCCTACTCTCTAGGTGGAGAAACTGAGGCACAGAATGGTCAAGGAAGGGATATTCATCCATGCATTCTCCCCAGGCACAACCACGAAGTGCTGGTCAGGTAGACACTGTGCCAGCTGCTTCACCCTCTGATTTGACTCTTCAATAGCTCTTCATTGAACCCATTTTACAGTTGAGAAAGCTGAGGGTTTGAAGGCTCAGCAACTTACCCAAAGTCACACAGCCAGGGATGCAGATTTCAGACCTCAGTCACTTGGACCTGACTCCAAAGCCCTAGTGCTTTCCAGCCCTTCCTTGAATCCCCAGCTGCATGTGTTCCTGTGGTCTCCTCTTGCCCTCACTGACTCACCCCTTTCCTCCAGGACCCATCTTCCTTGCTCCCCCACTCCCATCAGAACACCAAGCCCTGCTGGGTCTTTCTCAGCTTTGCCTACAAGTTTCTCATCACCCAGGTTGGTACAGAATTATTCAGATGCTCTAACTGGCTCCTTTTCTCCAAGCCCAGATGGATTGAGTTTGTAGGATTTAACCAATCTGTATTTTGGTTGGAGGGCTCATGTGGAGATCTTGTTGCAGTTTGGAAATGCCGTTTGCCAACCTTGTGGGGCCTGGAAGCAGGAAGTAAGACCAGTTCAAGACACCCTCTCATCACTCGTGGTTTTCATCCAGCCCATGAAATCACTACTTGAAGGAAGGAAGGTGTAGGGGGCTTACAGGACTCGAGAAGAGTGTGGGGAAAACAAAGCCAGGGGAAAAGAGGGTCGGTGTAGGCCAGGCTCAAACCTGAACTGCAGGTGCGTGGGGAGCCTGGGGTGAACTGCTGACGCCCACCTGTCTTAACAGGAGGCTGCTACTGGGCTCCAGGTGGGTGTCAGTGGAATGTGGCTCGGAATGGCCAGGTCCTCTTGATTTTCTAAGAGAAGCCAGCAACTTGGATCTCTTCTGGTTTTTAAATGTTGGCTCAATATATATGCACATATTTTCATGCTCACAGTGCTTTATGGAGGTATAAATTTACATATGGCAAAATGTGCAAATCTTAAGCATGTAATTTGATGAATTTTAATGGCTCAAATATTTTTAAAACACTAGAAGGTCCAAGAAAATATGTCCATGGGGTGCATCTGGCCCTGGACCCATCATTCATGACCCCAGACTAACTCACTATGTGACACATGAGCAAGATGGGATGCACATACAGGACAGTATCCCATGGGAAGGGGACAGGCTTTTGGAGACAACCCAGCGATAATCTCATTATTCTCACCACTAAGGGCACAGGTTCTGGAGCCCAGGGTGTGAATACTAGCTCGGTCACTTGCTGTGTAACTTTGGGCAAATTACTTCACCTCTCTGATGTCTTGTTTTTCTCAACTGGTAAAATGGGGAAGCTAATGATACTGATCTCACAGTGCTGTTGTATGGATTCAATGAGTTAATGTGATAAATACTTAGAGCAGTGCCTGAAACAGTAACTGCTTTGTACATGCTCACTACTATCTTTATTTTTTTAATTAATAGACTATTATTAGAGCTATCAAATTTAGAGACAATTTGATCAGAAAGTATAGAGCCCCCATACACTCCCTCTTTCTTCCCCCCAACACTCTACTAACATCTTGCATTATGGTACATTTGTTAGAGTTGCTAAACCAATATTGATACATTGTTATTAACAAAAGTCTGTCACTTACATGAGGGTCACTCCTTGTATTATACATTCTGTGAGTTTCGACAAATGCATAACATGTATCCACCATCACGGTATCATTCATAATTGGTTTCACTGTTGTTTTAAACCAGGAATCTTTGAGTTCTGCAGAGAAAAAACTGGCTGCAGCTTATGAGGAACTTCAGGTGGGCTAGTGAGAGCCCTCACTCTCCCATTCAGGAAAACACAGCATATTCAGACACAAGAAGGGGACACTTTAGGGGTGAACCTAAGTCTGTTCTAATTTACCCAAAATAGAAGCTACTCTCCCACTTCAGGTGGGGAGTCACAGAGATTCCAGCCCCAGATCCCCTGTGTCACGGCTGGCTCTGAGACCAAAGACCCTGTTCACAACCTACCTCGACCTCTCCCGTGTGACTGAGCTGCTGTGTCAGACCCACGGGGCCTCTCAAACAAGGATCCTTCCTCCCTGCTCAGGGCCACCCTCTCGGAGTGTGTGGAGGCTCAGATGCACGGATTTCTGTGAAAGGTCTTTGTAAATTATAAAAAGCTTTAGATTAAAATTGGAAGCTATATGAATATGATCCTTTTTTTTTTTTTTTTTTTCAGAAAAACCAAGCTGTTGTCAAAGTGGGCCTGGCCTTCAGAGGCTGAGCCACAGGAAGTTGGTTGCAAGCAGGACTCCATGGCAATCGCCTGTGGCTTGTCCCTCTGGAGTAAGGTAGCCAGAAAGTCAGACACACAGCAAGAGCCTCTTTGGCTGGAACATCACGTTCCAAGCTGGGGCCCCCGTTCCTGGGTTGTTTCTGCTCCCAGAGCCTGCCGGACAAATGCCGGTCAGCATGGAGCTATGGTCGTGGTATCAGCAGCTCCCAAAAAGGGGGAGATGGACACGGATGCTTCCACCGCCCATGAGAATTCATCTTAATCATCCAGGTTCATACACTGGCCACACCCTGGGCAGGACAGGAAACATAACTTCTGTCCTGCCCTCATATGTATACCGCCTTGATTGCTTTTTAGCTCATTATATGAGCATATGGTTGATTTTTTTTTTTTAAGGCAAAATTTATTTGTAAAGCACTAGAGAAAGCCTCCCTTCCCTTTTATGCCGGGAGCCCTCAGAAGAAAAGTGAAATTGTGTATTTGCTGCTAAAAAAAGCCCTGGCTTATACAATTTTAACAATAGAAAAATGATCTTTGTGCTTCAGTGCATGGATGCTTAAAGGAAAACAGGCAGTCTGTTCAGGTGGCTGGTGAATTACAAATGAGTGGCTCGCCTTTGTTTTGAGTGACAAGCAATTTAAATGCAGTCTTACATGGAGGCCTGGAAATTCTTTTTCCCAGAAGAGAGCAAGCAAGAGGAAAAGAAAAAATAGAGGGAAAAGGGGGAGGAGGGGGCTTCCTTTTTGAACTGAGAGATATTATTTGCCACTGAGCGGAGGTGAGAAGTTAGAACTTCATTTGATAATTATAAAATCAGTGGTTTGTGATTGGACATAATTGATGATTATACCGTTGCTAATAGCAGGCCTGCCAGCCTGCGCTTGTGGGACATTTCATTTTTGCGCTGCTTCCAAGCTGTGAAAGCCAGCCCAGTGTGGGGTGCTGCTCACAAGATCTCAGGGAACCTGACATAAATGCATTTGGGGGCCTGTATTATGTTGGATAAAACGTGTTCATTAATGCCGACATTCGAAAACACTTTGTGCTGTGCCTTATTTTCAGCCTGGGAATAATTATAAATATTAGAATAAAATTGCACGGTATTTTTCTCCCCTGCCTCATGGTCTCCCCACAGATCCACCCTCGGTCTGAGCCTGGGTGGGTCTGCTGGGAGAGCATGAGGCACAGGAAAAAAAAGCCTTGCACTGTCTTTGATTAAAACCTCAGTGGGGTGGGGATTGATGTGTGGGGAGGTGTGTGTCTGTTGCCTGTCTGCTTGGGGAAATTAGAATTATTGCACAACTGAGCTGGAAGGGGACTCAAGCCCAGCATTTCACTTTACAGATGTGGAAACTAAGGCTCAGAAAGGGGGTGTGACTTGCCTAATGGTGAATAGGGATGCGAAACCCCAGCTGAATCCAGACCCGTGTCTGCTCACTCCAGGTCCAGCTTTTCCTGTTTCCTAGCCTGCTATTAGCTTCCTGGATGGAGACAAGTGCCCAGGACCTGTGGGCAGATCCTGGGCTTTGTCCCCTCCCCACTAACCATGGGTTCCTCAGCTTGCAAGAGGCCTCCACAGAGCCTCCAAGATTGCAGCTTAGTTTGGGCTACTTGGAGGGTGTCATTCTATCATCCTCTTGACGTGGGGTTTTACTAAAGTTTGTAGTTCAGAAAGGTTAGTTCATATAGCCACTTAACTTCCTTCCTTATGGTATTTGCTTATTCAGTCACTGTTGATTTAGTGCCCACTCCTGACCTGTCCTGTCCTGGACTCTGATAGAGTGGGAAAATCGTAACAGTGGCTATTCAAGAACATCCAGTTGTTCATGCCCCAGACCATGGTGTCTCCTTGACTTCCTCTTCCTCTGTGCCTCATATCTTCATCTGTTAAATTGGAGTAACAACCACTCCCCGCCCAAAAGTTTTGTGAGGATTAAATTAGTTAATACATGTCAAACACTTAGCACAGTGCCTGACAGAGTCAGTGCTTAGTAGTCACTGTTATTATTTTTATACTAGAGGCACAGTGTACAAAATTCATGCACAGGTAGGGTCCCTAGGCCTGGCCAGCAATCAGGGCCAATCGGGGCCTTCCAGCTGCCAGCTGGGGCCTTCCTTTCATGCCGCCTCCTGGTGGTCAGCATGTGTCATAGCGAGCAATTGAACTCCCAGTCCCCTGGTCAAACTCCCGAGGGGACACTTTGCATATTAGCATTTATATAGAGAGATTTCTTTATTGATTTAGGAGAGGAAAGGAGAGCGATAGAAACATCAATGATGAGAGAGAAATATTGATTAGCTGCCTCCTGCATGCCCCATACTGGGGATCAAGCCTGCAACCTGGGCATGTGCCCTGACCTGGAATCAAACTGTGCCTCCATGCTGGCCGGGCAGTCACTGGTATTATTAATAATAATAATAACAAGTTCAATATCCCATTTCACCTGGTATGAAATCAGGTAAAATCGGAATATTACTATGAGGAAAAGCAATTTACCGCTTAGAGTCAGATGTGAGCCTTCTGGATAATCTAGCCAAACCTCCCCTTGTGCAGGTCTCCCTGAGTACTTTAGAGCCTCACAAATAGCTGGTTATGTACTTGGACACCTCTTCTGATGGGGAGCTCAGTACCTCATATGAGAATCCATTCTGAGAATTTAGAACTTTCTAAGACTGAGTCTCCTTGAAATTTCCACCCTCTCTCCCCCACCCCTGGCTCACCCCCACCTCTTGAATATTTACAGCCCAGGATACACCCTATTCCTCTCAACAAAATATCCTGAAATATCTTCAGCTAGTTGTAGATTGCTCTTATAGTGTGTGTCCCCGAGTCTGCTGCCCTCCATGTCTGTGCCTCCCTTATTCTCCACAACCCCCTCCTTCTCTGTGCTCTCCTCAGTGTCCATGAACTCCCAAGTTGTCTGAATCCCCTGCTTTCCATGCCCTCTTGCTCCTACCCCTCACTCTCCATGCCAGGTTCCTCCTTTTGTCTCCCCTAATTCTTCTTGCCCCTCTTTGTTGCCCAGATATGTATATCCCAGAGGGAGATCCAGGCTTCAGATGCCCCCTGCTGATTCCTTTTCTTGCAGATCTCATTTCTTCTGTCTCCTCCTCAGAACTGCTGATTCTGAGACCCTCTGAGCACCCATCTCCTCTCAATTGCCCATCAGTCTTTAGTGTCTTCCAGAATCCTGCTGTATCAGATCCCCCATCACCCAGAACCACCACACCTCACCCTCCCTAGAGCCCAGGACCCCATGGTAAAGGGAAGCTGTCCTCAAAGTGTGTTCCTCAGAATGCAAGTTTCCAGGTTTATTTTCTGAAGAAAAAAGTTCTGTGGCCAAATGCATTTGGGAAGACAATGGGCTAAGCCAAGGTGAAGGGGATTTTTTCCTGCAGCTCTTGTCCAAGCGTCCAGTGTGTTGATATATTTCATATATGTCCACTCAGAAAGCACATGCAGACTTGACCAAAGATTCCACTTTCACACCTGTGGGGCTGTGTGACACACTTTGAGAAGACAGGTTTTCTGGTTGCAAGTGAGGGCCCTGGATGAGAAGATTCTGGACTCAGATCCACTCTGCCACTAACTAGTTCTTTCATCTTGGCCAAGTGACTTGGTTTCCCTGAACCTCAGTTTCTTCCTCTGTAGAATGGGGACAGTAATGGTGCTCATGTCTTAGAGTTGTTGGGGAGACTCCAAAGATACAGCTCTGAGCACAGAATGAGGGTTCTGTTTCCGGAAGCTTGACCATTCTTTGTAAAGATCTCGGCATGGAGCAGTTCTCAGTAGCCAGTAGATGTCACCGCTATCTCAGACAGTCATCATGGAAGCCCACATTTACCTGGCTTAATCACCTGATAGACAAAAGCCAGGCAGCTAGAACAGGCTTTTGCCTCTTCTCTGGCTTACCCGGTTCTGCACCTGTTATTTTCATACTTGGGGGGAACCAAACACATTTTCACCCCTTCTATCACAGCAGGTGGTGTAAATGCCACTTGCTCCGTCAGACACTAAGCTATTTCTGATGGCGACCTTCTTGGTGTCTGTAGCTGGCCGCCACCTCCTCCTCCTCCACTTCTTCCTCCTCCTTTCCCAGATGGCCTTCAGAGATCTGCCTGTCACAAACCAAATCTGTCATTGTGAATACTTTTCTCCCACCCTTCTGCATAGTAGGACCCAGCCATGAGGCAGAAACACGTGGCCTTTTATTTATGCCGTGCTCACCTGTTCTGGGCACATGAGTGAAATGCATTCAAGCTGCAGACCTTGGAAAAGACATACTATATGATTGGAAAAAGAATTATCTGATTTATTATAAAAATTTTTGCCAACTTCCATGGGACTCTTTGCCACATGTTAGCTCATTCCTTTCCAATAGCTTCTTAGGCAGATGGAAATTTTTCTTCCCACCTGATAGATGAGCAAGCTGAGGCCAGGTGATGCTTGATGACATTTAGTCCCAGCACTAGATTGGGCTGTGAACCATCAGAACTGGCTTTCTGGAAACAGAAAAGGTCATTGCTCTAAAACAAGGCTGAACAAGTTAGGGCATCCAAATGGCTACTGTCTTCAGGACTCATATTTACTATGGGAAGCTCTAAACTTGAACCAATTCAAACTGGATGCCAGTCAGGATGTTTTCTGATCTCTGCTTTTGAAAATACTGTCCAGCCATTTAGAGAACCTCTAAATGAGGGATCAGCAAACATTTTCTGCAAAGGGCCAGGCAGTAAATACTTTCAACTTTGCAGTCAGGGTGTCTGTCACAACTATTGAACTCAGCCATTGTAGCATGAAAGCAGCCAATACATAAAAGAATGGCTGTCGCTGTGTTCCAATAAAACTTTATTTATACAAACAGAGGAAAGGCCATAGAGTGCCAACTCTTGATCTACACAAGTACTGTCCAGTTTAAATATAAAGTAAGTCATATGTAATTTAAAATTTTCTAATAGCTATATTTTTAAAAGTATAGAGAAACAGCTGAATTTAATTTTAACAATATATTTTAACCCATTATGTCCAAAATATTATCATTTTCAACATAAAATCATTGTAAAATTTATTGAGATATTATGTAATCCTTTTTACATTCCACGACTTAGAAATTCCATATGTTACAGCTCATCTGAATTTGAAATAGTCACATTTCAGGTGCTCAGTGGCCATTGTGCTAGTGGCTACTATACGGACAGCACAGCTCTAGTAGGGAGACCCACAAGAAGGCAGTCACATATAAACAATGCGCCATTACAAAGAGATAAGAGCCGTGAATGAAAAATAGAGGGTGCCATAGGCAGAGACAGGGAAACATTAAAGAAACCTTCTAGCATTTCCCCCCACTTCCACCCAGGGTTCCTTTTTAGAAGTCCATGGAACATTCTAATGCCTTTTCCCAAACCCCAGCCACCACACGTGCTCAGAGTGACGACTGTAAAATGAAGCATTCAGACTTTCCACTGACTACTCGGATAACTCCCCGTGCAGGGATCAGGAGATGAATTGCTTCCATTTCTCATGGCTTTGCTTGGGCTCCAGGTGGTACAGCCATGGATAACAGCATCCACGGGGGAGGGAGGGGGGATTCGAGTGACTGTCCCTGTTGGCTGGGAGGGCTTTTCTATCCAGGAGAAAGGGGCCAGTGTCTGGATTCAGAACGGTAATTTGAACCTCCAGACCTGTGTGACTCTTGCTATACCATTTACTAACTGGGTGATCTTAGGCAAGTCGCTTAACCTCCTTGAGCCTTGGTTTTCTCTTCTGTACAATAGAGATAATGACAGCAGCTGACTTCAGTGATTGGTATGTCTATGGAGAGAGATGATCATGAATAGTAAGAGCATATGGCACATATGAATATTACATTTATTGTTATTATTATTGGCCCATCAGGAATGCTTCCCCCAAAAAATCTGAATTAGTTGCCCCCTCACATTACTCTGGGGGCCCCAGTGTTTGCATCACCTCTTCCCATGTTGTGGTTCCTCTTGGGTGTAGCTGTGTCTCCTACTTAGCTGTGATTCCCCAAAGCAGGAACTGTGTCTTGTCCATCTCAGCAAGAATAAAAATCTGCCCACACTTGGTGATTTCCCCTTTGCCTAGATTCTAGAACATTCTTTCTGTCCACCATCTTCCCCTTCTTGAAGAGACAGGTCCGGATGTTCCACCCACCAAACTCCCCCACTTGCACGTACTCAAGGCCTGTTTGAAGCATTTAGATCTTGTAATTAATTATCTGGAGAATCTGCTATAATGTCAGTCTCCCCAGTGGGAGTCCCATATGGGCGGGGCTTGAGTCAGCCTCATTCATCACTGAGTTCTCAGCCCATAGTGCTTGGCACAGAGCAGGTGCTCAAGAAATGTTTGTTGAATGAATGAGAGTACTCTCATTCACTCTGGAATGCAAAAGATCAGAGACTGTTCTAATAACAAGAGAGCTTAAGTAGTTTTTGTAACTTCTTAAAAATCACTTGCTCAACATCCACCATACGTTTCTCTCTACCCCTCTGAAATAACGAATTTAATATGGATCTTGTAAATCCTTCAAGCTGCGCTGTCCAATAAAAATGCAGTGAGATCCATGGAGATATATATATATATATATATAACTTTTTATATATTTTATTGATTTTTTACAGAGAGGAAGGAAGAGGGATAGAGAGTTAGAAACATCGATGAGAGAGAAACATCGATCAGCTGCCTCCTGCACACCCCCTACTGGGGATGTGCCCACAACCCAGGTACATGCCCTTGACCAGAATCCAACCCGGGACCCTTCAGTCCACAGGCTGACGCTCTAGCCACTGAGCCAAACCGGTTTCGGCATCCACGGATATATTTTTATATTTTGCATTACTTACATTTTTAGGAAGTAACAGAAAACAGGTAACATGACTAATAAGTAGGTTTTATTTAACCTATGATATCCACAATGTTATCATTTCAACATGTAATCAGTATAAAAAATGCCAATAAACTGTAGTAAATTCTGTTTTTTCATAGTAAGTCTTTAAAATCCAGTGTGTATTTTGTACTCACAGCACATCTCGATTTGGACTCATCGCATATCAAGTGCTCAGTAGCCGCATGAGGCTTATGGCTGCCATTTTGGAAGCCTTAGAGGAGCCACTATGCCTTTCTAATTCTTCCCAAAGTGCACTGCTGCATGTGGCGGTGCTCTCCATAGGAGACCAGAGATGAACACAACTGAGGTTCACCCAGCACTGGGCAGAGCCTGTCCCCATAATAGGCAAGAAGGAAGGGGTTGGTCATACCAAGAGGTGACATATCTGTGGGGCTTAATGCATGCCAAGAGTCTTGCACAGGACTTTACATGTGTTAAATCATTTGATCCTCTTGCAATCATTTGAGGAAGGTTGTCATATTATTGTTCCTATTTTACACCTGGGGAAGCAGAGGTGCCGGGATTTAAGTGTTCTACCTGTCAAAGGATACACAGATAGTAAGTGATAGAACTGGGATTTGAACCCAGGTGGCCTGTCTCCAGGACCTGTGCCTCAGTTGGCCTCTGTGTGAATGGACTGTCTCAGAATTGGCCCCAGTCATTTCTCTAGGATGGTGTCAGACAGGATCCAAGTGGGTGCAATCCACTTGAAGTTGTTCTTTCAACAAATTGTGTTGAACACCCTCTGTGCACCAGACAATGTCCTCCCAGAGGGAAGGAATTCAATAACAAACACCCTCTTAGTTGGCATCATTGGGCTTCATAAGAAAAGCCCAACTCTGAAAGAGGGTGATTGACAAGTAGATGCTCTGATAGATTCATCGTTTAGGACAGCGAGGTGGTCAGTGAGGTCCAAAAGGTCGGCGACCGCTGGTTTAAGGAAACCTTTGGAGCAGTGGTCGCCAACTGGTGGTCCGCGGACCACTGATGGTCCCTGAGGTCTGAAAGGTTGGCGACTGCTGGTTTAGGAAGTTGGCACCAGTCGGAGAAGTATATCGGTGCCAGGGAGAATAAATCTGTTCCAGTCCAAAGGGAGATACCCGCCCCAGAATGTCCTTGAGGAGGGTAACGATGGTAGCACATGAGTACCAGGAACTCATATGCAGTCAAGAAGCATTTACTGAGTGCCTTTGGTATACCAGCAACTATTTCATATAACTCTGTCACCCTTGACATTTATTGGAGCTATTTGCTATCTTACTAGAGATTTAATGATTTCTCTGTATTTTCAGTGGCAAATATTCCCCAAGTGTACCGCCCTTTTCCTCAAAACATGGGTCATGTTTGAATATCCAGTGTAGCCTTTTAATAATAAGAATAACAATAGTAACTGTAAATAAGCTACTATGTGCCCTGTGCTAATAGCCGCTTATATGCAGCTTCATTTAATCCTCACAACAGGCCTAGGAAGTAGGTTCTATTACTTATTCCCATTTTACAGATGAGGAAACTGAGGGTCAGAGAGGGCCAGTGACTTGCCCAAGGTTACACAGCCAGAATGCAGTAGAGCTGGGATGTGAACCTGAATTTTCTAACTCCATACTTTTAACCTTCATTTTCCCTCTCCCACCTCCCATCCCATGCTTGCACAGGTAGAAAACGATCAAATTTGCTTGTAGACTCATATACCATGGTTACACATGACTTTTTCTTTTGTTTCCAAAGGTGGTGGCCCTTAGTAAAAGAAGTCAGGAAGCTGAGGCTGCTTTCTTGAGTGTTTACAAGCAATTAATTGAAACACCAGGTAAGAAATGCTTGGGCTCCATAATTAAAGAATTAATTAGAAGAAACAGCCATTACACAGGGGCCTCCTCATGGTGGGGTGTGGGGACAGGCTGACTCCTGGGCAAGTTCATGCCTTCCATGGGTGGGGATTATAGGGGGGTGGGTTCTGTGCCAGGTCTGGTGTGACATCCCCACATGGCTCCTCCATCTTCCCCCACTACCTTCTAATGTCAACCAGAGAGCTTTGGGGGGCTCCTGGCAAGGTCTCCCACCTGCACTTTCGTGGGAGGCCAAGAAGCCTGTCATGCCCCCCAGAGGACAAATGGCGCCAAGTGCTTTCTGCCAGCAGAGGGTGTGAAAGAAAGACCTCAAAAGTTTCCTCCGACATGGTACAGCGAACCTCAAAAATTTGATGAAGAGCAAAAGCCAAACCCAAAAGAACATGTACTGTGTTGCTCTATTTACATAAAACCTGAAGACAGACAAAAATTAGCCTGTCAGCACTATTCACAGTGGCCAAAAGGGGGAAACAACCCAAATGTCCATCGATGGATAAATGGATAAACAAATATGCTCTGTCTATTCAATGGACTACAATTCAGTAATAAAGAGAATAACACACTGACACATGCTACAGTGTGGATGAGCCTCAAAAACATGATCCTGGGTGAAATAAGCCAATCATAAAAGGCCACATAGTATAGGATTCGATTGATATGACGTGTCCAAAACAGGTAAATCTATAGAGGCAGATTTGATCAGATGGATGATTACCAGGGTCTGGGGGCAGGGAAGAGGGAATGGGGAGTGAGTGGTTAATGGGTACCAGGTTTCCTATTAAGGGTATAAAAATGTTTTGGGACTAGATAAAGGTGGTGGTTGTACTAATGCCACTGAATTGTACACTTTTAAATGGTTACTTTTATGTTATAGGAATTTCACCTCAATTTAAAAAACATTAACCTGTGTTTGTTGTTAGACAGCGAATGGCAACAGTTCTTGGGAGGAGCCTCTGGGGGCTGCAGATGCTGTTTCTTGATATACTTCTATAAGTTGGACTTACAAAAAGTGGCACATTCTCTGCCACCGTCTCATTTATTGGCTCAGAAAAGGGAGCCTAGAAAGGTGTAGTGATTTGCTTAACAGTGGCGGAGCTGTGAGGAGATCCCAATGCGCTAACGCCCTCTACTCAGAGAGCCCCCTGACCTTTCCCACGTCCTTCCATGCAGCTGCAGGAATCGGTGCTGTGGGGATTGATTGGCGGTTGATAGAAGAAGAAAGTGAGATCCCAGTGTAAGACAAGCCATGGAGAAGGCAGTCATTTACATTTGAAATAAAAATTGTTTGTGAGATCTTTGTATTTAGGATGGGAACGGTCCTCGTTTCACCTGTCTTGGGCAACTTTAAAAAGTATCCTTCCAAAATTCATGGCCACCCTGAACCTCAGAATATCACCTTATTTGGAAGCAGGGTCTTTGCAGATGTAATTAGTGAAGGACTTCTAGATGAGATCATCCTGGAATTAGGGTGGGTTTGTGGCCACATCAAACTCCAGTCTCTGCCTCTGTCTTCACATGGGCTTCTTCTCTGTTTGTCTCTGTGTCCCAGAAACCCTCTCCTTTCTCTAATAAGGATTTGGAGTCATTGAATTTAGGGCTCACCAAGACGACCTCATCTCAAGATCTTTAACTTCATTACATTTTCAAAGACCCTTTTCCCAAATAAAGTCACATTCACAGGTTCCAGGGATTAGGACATGGACATATGTTTGGGGGCCACCATTCAGCCCACTACAGAGGCATCTGCAGCCTTGACCCCCTCTGCCCCAGTCCTATGCTCTGCCCTGATTCTGCTCTCAGGAAGACAGCATGACCATGTGGGCTTTCTCAATGAGAATGCTTTGGTGGTGAGAATGGCTAGAGCTAGCTAGACAGCACAGCACCACCCCCCCCCCCAGGGCTCTGTGCCCCCCTCACTCTCACTTCCAGATGGCATGGCCCTGAAGTGTGAGGCTGAAATAGCCATGTGTCTGCAGCCCCTGAGGACCACACCAGATATGTCCGAGAAGCCCTTTGCAGCTTTCTGTTTATAATGTCTTCACCCTCATCAAAGTTATTCGGAAACATTTTGGAAAAATATACCCTCTTATTTCTCCCTCTTATTTCTCCCTCTTTTCAATCTTTCAAGACCCACAGTCTCAACAACATATGACATTGGAGGGTGACTCGGTACAGAGCCCGAAGTTGCCTCCTAGGAGTCCTCAGACCAGGCTCCTTCACTGGGCCCATAGTACCTCATCTATAGCACCAGGGAGCAGCACTGAACAGGCTTGTGTTCCCAGGCTTAGGGCCAGACCCAGATTGGAATCCTGCCTGTACCACTTACTCACTGGTGACTGCGGATGAATTAATTCACCTCCCGGAGCTTCAGTCTCCTCTTCTATAGATTGGGAATAATATGAGAACCTACCTCACACAATTGCATGGCACATAGGGGGTACTTTGCTAAGTGACACCTACTATCATATATATTTATGTTTATGTTTATATTTATATTTATATTTATATTTGGCTTCCCTTGGAGAAGTAAAATTCTCCAAGCCTGCAACTGAATTATACTAAATTTATAACTCAGAACACTGTACATAGTAGGCACCTAATAACTGTTTGGTGAATGAATTAGAAATACGACTCAGATGCAGAAAGGGGAGGGTTATTTGAACAAAAAGTCCCCTGCTTGTCATGTGTTTATTTACTCAGATAGCATTTATTGAGTGCCTGCTGTGTGCCTGGCACTTGCAAGACACTGGGAACATGACCATGAGCTCACTGAAGCAGACGGGAGCCCAGCCCTCAGGGAGCTTGCATTCTGGTGGCAGAGGTGACCAGATCATTGCTCGAATAACCAGCCTGCTGTCATAAACCAGGGGAATGCCAACGACTCTAGTGCTTGGGGGTGAGAAGGAGCTTACAGCCCCCACTTGAAAAGGTCTCATTTCTGGGGTTCATTATGGGACCCTCATCTTTCTGGAGATACGGCTGTTAACACAATCACAGGGCCAGGATTGCAGTGCCAACTGGGGGGCCTTGAGAGACCCCAAGACAGGCAGGAACTTCCGAGAAGGTCCTTGTGCCCTCTTGCCCTCTCCCCAAAGGGTTGTTCCCAGCCTGGTGCTGACTCCACGCATCTGATTTCCCAGCTCCCTCCCCGGAAATGGAGGGGCAGGGGAAACGTATGTCCCCAGCTGTCACCAAGTTAGAGAATGAGGAGCCTTAACTGATGGAGACGTACCATACGAACAGCCCCTTTAGGGGCTCTAATTCATTCTGAGACATTTAAGAATAACAAAATGTTTTAATGATTTCTTGGGGGAATTAGGAAGACATATTTTTGTTCTCATTAAATTTTATCTGCAGACACAAGAACCAAATGTCAGATGTGTTTTTGGTGCTCAGAGCTACCCTGCTCGCTGTCTTCCCCACACACACGGCCCCAACCCCCTCCATAAAAATAACACTCCTGGAAAATTTGCCAGGATATGCACTCTCCTGTTTTTATATTTCTTGACAGGCAAATTATTTGTGGAAATACTCCCCCCTCCACCCCCCGCAAAACCACACAAGTCCTGATTCAACATTTTTGTTTTGAATGACTGCTGCCAACGCAAATCTTTGGCAGAGAATGCGATATAGCGTGATTGCTCAGCAAGTATTTTGATAAGTGTGCAGCCTGTATGTCTGTAATTACGAAAGAAGACCGTAAATCTTTCGGATATTGTTCACACAGATGTGGCGTGAAGTGAGAAAAAAAAGCAGTAAAACGTGTTAAAAGCATAATTAATGTCATTGTTGTGGAGGATGATTTGATTTAAACCTTTCTGACTTCTGGATCCATGACGGCTGATTTCTTTATCACGCTCATAGAGTCACTAGGAACTGACCCAGCTTCAGGAAGCTAACTTGTTAACTAAATGATTAGTTAAAAGCGAAAAGAATCAAAATAAGCAAAGAGCGAGTAAGAGGAAGGCTGAAGAGATAAGATGACAGGAGTGAGTGCCCCAAAATGTGTTTTCTGCTTTAGTTTGGTTTTTAAAAGTCTGATGCAGGCCCTAACTGGTTTGGGTCAGTGGATAGAGCGTTGGCCTGCAGACTGAAAGGTCCCAGGTTCGATTCCGGCCAAGGGGGGATGTACCTTGGTTGCGGGCACATCCCCAGTAGGGGGTGTGCAGGAGGCAGCTGATCAATGTTTCTCTCTCATCGATGTTTCTAGTGTTCTATCCCTCTTCCTTCCGCTCCGTAAAAATCTCAATAAAATATATATTTTTAAAAGACCCTATTTTAAAAAAGAAAATCTGATGCGGGAGATGGCATCATTTCTCTCCCTGCTCCTCCGCAGGAGGCAAAAAGCTGGTCAGCTTAGGAGCTTGAGCTACAGCAGCAGACACAAGTGGTGGACTGTCAGCTTGGTGTTTTCGAGCTGTGTGATCTTGGACAGGGCCTGAACCTCTCTGAGCTCTAGTTTCTGTGTCTTTAGCAAAGGGATATGTTGACCTGAGGATTTGATAAGCTGTGCATGAAAGTATTTGGAGGGTTTAGTAATCAGTAGCCCATTGCAACACTGACATCAGGGGACAAATTACAGAGTCACAAGTGTTTGCTGTTGATTTCACAAAGTTCTGTCAGTTGTTACAGATGTGAAGTGAGCTGTTTAGCCAACAGGGTTACTGAGTCTATGGAATAGGAAAATTCTTTATGATATTTAGGGATTTAAAAATTTTTTCTCCCGTATGCACACTGTCAAATCAGAAAATACAGAAAAGTAGAAAGGAGAGAAAACTACCTATTAGAAAAGCAGTGGAACTATTTTGTTGCTTTTCTTTCTGACCTTTTTTCCCCCACGTACTTTTTCAAAATGGTCATTCATTTCTACATGAACCATTTGCATCCTATTTCCTTTCACCCACCACGAGCATCGTTTTCCCCTATGTGATTAATGTGTCACACTCTCTTGTGTGGCTGTGCTGTAATTTACTGAACCCCCTCTCCAACACTGGGCATTTAGGGTGCTCAGGAACACACAACTTATTGGTATTGTGCTATAGTTCATAGGACAAGGAAGAAAACTTGGGAAGGAAAATATATTGTAGCCGTGTATTGACCACAACCTCAGGATCAGTGGTCAGAGAGAATACGAATTTTGTTCTCTTTGATTTATTTTGCACTCCTTCACTTATTCGTTACATTAAATATTTTTTGTATGTTTGTGAGCTACTCATATTTATTCCTTTGTGAATCACTGGTTCATGTACCTTAGCCCATTTTTCTATCAGAGAGATCTTGTATTGATTTGTAGATGCTCTTCATATATTAGGGATATTAACCTTTGTCTTGGTAAACGTATTTTCTATTTCCTCTCCTGGTTTGCCTTTTGTTTATAATGTCTCTTGTATGTGGTGCATAGTAGGCATTCAAAAAATGTTTGTGGACAGTAGAGAATTTTACTAAACCTTTGTTTTATGGCTTCTGGATTTCATGTCATATTTTAAAAGCCTCTTTTTAGCTCAAGGTTATAGGTTTATTTAGTACTTTTATGATCTTAACTTTTAAAAATTTGAATCTCTGAACCATCTGAAATACATGTTAGTGGAAGTGGAGAGGAAGGTTAAGAATTTAGCTTTGTGTTTGTCCCAGATGACTGGTTTTACTGCCACCTAGTGGATAAGCCACCTTCACAGGTATAGCAAATAGATTTTAGTATAATGAGAAACTGTCTCTGCCTGTCCTTACCTCCTTCCCTTCCTCCCCACATATGCCTCTGCTTGGTTAGTAGTGTAGGGTCAGGGGAACACCAAAGGGTAACATAAAAGACTACTTAACCCATAAAAAGGAAAAGCTTAATGTAACTGTCTACCTCCCTGAGCCTCTGATTCTCCATCTGGGAAAGCATACTTACCTCCTGGTACCTCTGGGAGGATTAAACCAGGTGAAAAGTGTGAAGTCCTTAGCTGAGTGTCTGGCACATAGTAAATGCTCAGTAAACAGTGGTCGTCATTGTTATTGTTGCTGTTACTATTACCATCAGCACCCAGTGCCAAGAAAGAAGGCCTCTCTGTGCATGCTTAAGCCAGGAGACCTCCTGAAACAAACCAGCCCTGGCAATGGAGTGAAGAAAAGGTGGCGGACATACGTATAGCTCACAGCTTATATAAGGGACCACACCCCTTCTGCTATTGAAAAACTAAGATTAAAGGATCAAAGTTATTCTCACTGCCACTGCCACCATCAATAGCCTGAGCCTGCCACCCACACAGGAGCCTGGAGCCGGGGCCCAGATGGAAGAGGACTTCTGTCTCGAAGTATTTTGGAGGGGCGCATGCATACTTCTACATATATGTGTTTCTAAACAGCCTTTCAGACAGCCTTTACGGTTCCAGCTTTCCTAAAAAAGCTCAAAACGCCACTTTCCCTCAGATGGAAACAGTGGGAGGAATGGGACGGCTTCTCCTAGATTCCTGACTCTCCCCCCACCCTCCAAACCCATATACCCTTTTTAAAAAACACCAACAGCATCAACTAGTGGTGGAAAGTGGAATAGATGATGTTTTACCCATCTCATCCGACAATGCCTTTGGAAAATCTGCTGTGGTATTAAAATATTATAAATTCGTTGGCAGTATTCTCTAGGGGTTTAGATCCAATGTAACCAAAATGAATTAGTCATTTTATTAAGCAGTTTATGCACAGAGAGCAGGTTGATGGCTGTAAGACAAGGCACTCTGCCTCCTGACGGTGTTCCCCCTTCCCACACACCCGCCAGGACCCACCACCTCAATGGTTCCTGCTTGATCTTTCATGTCTGCCAACGTGCTCAATTAATCCATGTCTGATTTGGGGTTCCCTGTTTTGGCAGTTTTATTAAGGCTGGATCTCAGGTCGTTGGCTTCCCTCTGCGCTGCCCTTGTCTATATGTGGACTGTCTGTATGTTGCAAGAGTAAAGTAGGGGAAATTTAAGTCCCCCTCATGGCTCTGGGCAGCTGCAGGTGTTGGCCGAAAGATTTCCGGTGGAAATGCTGAGCCCGGCAGAAACCTGGGCATCCCTCTTTCCAGGGGTGTTCTGACACGAGGGTATGAGGTTTGCCAGACTCCAGAGGGGCACACGGGGAGACTAGGGACTTGACAGGACCCAGCACTCCCCCACGCAGGGTCACTTGACATAGGGAGCAGCCTCAGTGTACCTGGTGCAGCACTAAAACTTTGAACACATTGTGTGCCTAGTATCACCTTTCTGCTTTCTTCCTGCGCCTTCAAAGCCAGCATAAGGCCTTCACTCTCTCTGTGACTCTAAGGTCGCCCTCATCTGCAACCTTGATTCCCTCCTCCACGTTACATACCATATTCACAGGTTCTGAGAATTAGTATGGGACATCTTGGGGGTGGGG
This sequence comes from Corynorhinus townsendii, assembly GCA_026230045.1. Lineage (NCBI taxonomy): Eukaryota > Metazoa > Chordata > Mammalia > Chiroptera > Vespertilionidae > Corynorhinus > Corynorhinus townsendii. Next base: position 10,761,647 of record JAPDVU010000014.1, on the reverse strand, counting down.
GCATTCTGCCCCCAACAGAGACACCTCAAAGGAGGACTGAGGATTGAAAGCAAGATTTCCCAGACCCCTATAGCCATCAGGTTCTCAGAGAAACCTCTTTCAAACATGTTAAAGATCTTTTGTCATTTCTCTTTGTGTTTATAAGAGCAGCCAGTGACATTCAGCTGATGTGTCGAACAATACCATTAGACAGAGTAAGTGGGAAGCCCTTGGATTTGCCAGCTACCACGACCGAGCATTTTGCATACATATAATTTGGTAGAATGTTCCAGTCTTCTGGATGCTAGTAATTTTTTCCCTCCCTGACCCAGTCCCCAACAATGTAGCTCTGGGCTCTGTGAACTTCTCCCGGATGGGAGAAGTGGGAAGAAGTGAGTTTAACCATACCCTGTCACATCTGGGAATTCCACACTGCTGGGGAGGAAATAACGAGTAGAAAATGCCCAGGGAAATGAGTATCATCATTGCTGTGTACTTTTCAGAGCAGGGACCCTACTTAACCCACAGCCTAATTCCTCAGTAGCTGGAGGGAATAAAAAATGCAGGTGGATCAGAGCCCAGGACCTGCTGCTTTCTCGTACAGAACAAGCTTGTCTCCCTGAACAACAGGTGAAATAGATGCAGCAGGAGGGTAGTGGGCCTGTCTCACAATTTGCACCTAATCAGTTACCACATGTTATGGGTTGAATTGTGTGTCCCCCTGGTACCTGTGAACGTGACCTTATTTGAAAATAGGGTCTTTGCAAATGTAATCAAGTTAAAAGGAGGTCATTAGGGTGAACCCTAATCCAGTATGACTGGTGTCCTTATAAGAAGGAGAGACAGACACGGACACAGAGGAGAAAGCCATGTGACAACGGAGGCAGAGATTGAAGGGATGCTGCTACAAGCCAAGGATGCCAGCAACATCAGAAGCTGGGAGGGAGCATGGCTCTGCCCATACCTTGACTTTGTACATCTAGCTCCCAGAGCACAGTGTGTGGGTTTTCTGGGGCTGCCAAACCAAATTACCACAAACTGGGTGGTTTAAGACAACAGAAGTTCAGCTTGAAGGCGTTTAATAATCACCCTCCCTGAGCATCCCGGCTCTGAAGAGTAGGCCCAGAGCCAAAGCACTCATTTCAGCAGGACTCAGCCCCTATCTGATGACGTCCCATGTTGATTGTGTGCCCAGGATATACTTATAATAGGAATTTGAGTCCAGAGCCCAGAGAGGTCTGGTGCTTTGTCCAAGGTAACACAGCAAGCCAGCAGCAAGGCCAAGAACAGAGCCATTAGTCTTGTGCTCCTGACCCAACAGTAAGAAATCCCCCCATGTCCTACCTCAAGGCAGCTTGGCCCACAGCAGAGTCACCTGGGTTCAAACCCCACTTCTGCCACTTCTGAGCAAGGTGACCTTGGGCACATGGCACCTCTTCTCTGGGCCTTCATTTCCTTGTCTGGAAAATGGAGTTGGCAGTATCTACCATACTAGGCTTTACCGTCACACACTCCCTGTGCCTCAGTTTCCCTATCTGTAAAATAGGAATGCAGCAATACCTACCTCACAGTGTTGTAGTGAAGACTGATTGAATTCTAAAATGTTCAAAGTACTGGAGAAACCAAGATGGCAGCATAGGTAAGTACCTAAACCGCTGCCTCACACAACAATTTCAAAACTACAACTAAAAGACAGAACGGACACCATCCAGAACCACAGGAAAGCTGGCTGAGTGGAAATTCTACAACTAGAAGGAAAGAGAAAAGCTCACGGAGTATTGGAGAAACGGCAAAGGGTTGAGGTACGGCAAAGGGTCTTTGTGCGCGCAGAGAGGAAGGGCGGCTGAGAGCCGGGCTGACTTTCTCTGGCAGGAGGGGGAAGGAAGCCCCCGACTCCACTGAACCCCAGTTCCATGTGAAACCCCGTGGACCCAGGCTCACACAGGGGGAGTCTGGACTGTCAGGTAGAGAGAAAGGCACTTGGAGACTCGGAGACCCGGGGGGGGGGGGGGTGGAGGGGTGTTCTGGAGGCACGCGTCAGTGTGCACAACGACTGCGGAGGTTGCCACAGGCTTTCCCTAGCAGAAGGGAGTCGGAAGCTCCTGACTGCACTGAACCCCAGTTCCAGGTGAGCCCCTGGGGACCCACGCTCTTGCAGGGTGAATCTGGACTCTCGGGTGGAGGCTCGGGAGCCGGGGAAGGCAAAGGTCTAGAGGCGCATACGTGCGCACTAGGGCAGGGCTGACAGGAAGCCAAGACTGTCTGCTCTGCCCTGAGACTCCACCCCATCCAAGCTGAACACAGAGGCTTTTGCTATTTGGCAAGTCTGATCCTATAAAGCTATCTCCAGCACCGAACACAGCCAACTGGCCTAGAGGTCAGTTCCTCCCAGTGATACCAACAATAATCAAGACTTAACTACAACGAGGCTGTACACACAGTCCACAAAGGGGTGCACCAAGAGTGTCCACCTCAGGTAACTGGGAGGCCAACCCACTGGGCCATATAGGAAATCTAGCACACAAAGCTACCCTACCAACTCAGGGAAGCAGCGAAAATGTGGAGACAAAGAAACAGATCACAAACTAAAGAAATGGAGGAAAACAAATGACTGGATATAGAATTCAAAACCACGGTTATAAGGCTTTTCAAGAATATCCTAGAAAAGGCCGATAAATATAACGAGACCCTCGAAGATATGAAAAAGGACCAACTATAAATTAAATATACACTGACTGAAATAAAAAATATTATACAGAGACCCAACAGCAGACTAGAGGAACGCAAGAATCAAGTCAAAGAATTGAAATACAAAGCAAAAAACACTCAACCGAAAAAGAAAAAAGAATCCAAAAAGTTGAAGATAGTATCAGAAGCCTCATGGACAATTTCAAGCATACCAACATCAGAATTATAGGGGTGCCAGAAGAAAAGAGAGAGCAAGATACTGAAAACCTATTTGAAGAAATAATGACTGAAAACTTGCCCCACCTGGTGAAAGAAATAGACTTACAAGTCCAAGAAGCACACAGAACCCCAAAAAAAGGAATCCAAAGAGGACCACACCAAGACACATCATAATTAAAATGCCAAGAGCAAAAGACAAAGAGAGAATATTAAAAAACAGCAAGAGAAAAACAGTTAGTTACCTACAAGGGAGCACCCATACGATTGTCAGCTGATTTCTCAACAGAAACTATGCAGGCCAGACGGGAGTGGCAAGAAATCTACAAAGTGATGCATAGCAAGAACCTACAACCAAGATTACTCTACCCAGCAAAGCTATCATTCAGAATTGAAGGGCAGATAAAGAGCTTCACAGATAAGAAAAAGCTAAAGGAGTTCATCACCACCAAACCAGTATTATATGAAATGCTGAAAGGTATTCTTTAAGAAGAGGAAGAAGAAAAAAGTAAAGATAAAAATTATGAACAACAAATACATATCTACCAACAAGTGAACCTAAAAATCAAGTGAATTAAAAACCTGAGGAACAAAATACACTGGTGAATATAATAGAATCAGGGGCATAGAAAGGGAGTGGACTGATAATTCTCAGGGGGAATGGGGTATGGGGGGGTGCAGGAAGAGACTGGACAAAAATCATACACCTATGGGTGAGGACAGTGCGGGGGGAGGTAAGGGCAGAAGGTGGGGTGGGAACCGGGTGGAGGGGAGCTGGGGGGGCGGGGGGGAGGAGAAACAATTGTAATAATCTGAATAAAGATTTATTTTTAAAATAAATAAATAAAATAAAAAATAAATAAAATGTTCAAAGTACTTTGGCTGTTAGGATTCGTCATAATCTGACATTGGCTGAGTCATCTGAACCCCTCCCTGACTCTCCCTCAAACTGGGGAGGCAGGAGGCAGTATAATGGGAAGAAGAGGCCCAAGGCCATTTCGGCCCTGCTACCAATGTGCTGGCAGACTTCTGTGAAGTCACTGGACTCCACTTTTCCCCATCTGTGTACTGGAGTGAGGGATATTGCACAAATGAACCTGGTAGGTCCCTCCACAGTGTGACTTTCTAAGCTGGAGTCTTTGGGTCCCAAAGTGATATTCAAAGCAGAACTGTTGGATTCTGGATCTCCCAGGGACTGCTGAGATATATGAGGCTATTCCTGTCCCAAGGTTTCACAGAGGTCACAATGCAGACAGACAGCCCCCAGAACACCACGAGACCAGGAGCACTGCCTCCTCTCAGCAGTCAACGCTTAGCAAACCCTGCTATGCACCTCGCACAGTGCAATCTCTATATATGTTCTCTAGCCCAGTCTTGGCAACCACGCTTCACATGTGCTGCCCCATTTTACAAGTGAGAAAGTGAAGGTTCTACCTGTCCAAAGGTCCTTAAGTCACACTGCCTCTCTCATCTGTTTTAATCTTCCAGTAAGTTTCGGGGAAGTAGGCACTGTTACGTTTTTCTCACTTTATAAGTGGGGAAACAGGCTCAAGGCCCCAAGGGATTTGGACCCAAAACTAGACTTCAGGTTCTGTGAGCTTAACCACCATGTTCTACCCTGTTAACAATGAATGAAGGTGAAAGACAGAGCCCTGGAACCTGCTGAACCTGTATGAGTATCTCTGCAACCCCTTCCTCCAGCCTCTCCAGGGGCCATCTGAGCTCAGCTTCTCCTGCACAGAGCGCACAATGCAGCACCCTGGACCTGCAGGGACTCCAAGCGAAACAAAACACAAAACGTCAACCCCTGAGTCTCGGAAGGGGGTCGATGACATTTTATCACCCGAGTGCAAGCTTTTGGCTTGGATGGGCTCGTGGCAGCCTATGCTCAAGCCCTCAGCTGGATCTTTTCCACCTCCTTGGAACCAGAGTAAGCCCTCCTCCATGGAGCAGCACCCTCCAGTGTTTATCTAACTCCCCCAACCCTGGCAAGTGCCTGTTGCCTTTTCCCCCCTTTCTCAAAAACCAGGACACAATAGGAAGTGTTTTCTTGAACTTATTAAAAAATCCAGACTTGTAAATTAATTTGTCCGTGTTGTACAAAGGGAGTGCAGATGAACTCATTAGCATGCGCACAACAAATAATTATAGATGAATTTTTAGCTGGCCTGCCTAATGCGCTCGCTGGGTTAATTATGTCAATGTATAATTACATCAGCCCGGGGAGACATAATGGCATACCCCGCTGAGCAGGCCCTGCCTAATGACGGGGTGTGGAGGGAGTGCTGACAGAGGAAAGACGGCAGCCTTCCTGCACACCTGCCTACCTCGGCACAAACACCCATTGTCCAAGCCTCCCACTACCTAACAGACAGGAGGAAAGGGACCTTGTTCCAGCCAGACCTGAAGGCCCGGGTACAGGCACTACCCCATTTCTTCCATCAGCAAATATTTATTGGATCGAGCTGTCCATCCATCCACAAATGGTCCAGCAAAGGACCAAAATAGTTATTGTCCTGTGCCTGCCTTATTGTGGCATTTCAGTCTAGTGTGCGTTAGTTAGGTGGACTTGCAAATCACTGGAAATTATAAGTACAACGAATGCTGTGAAGGAAAGATGCAGGCAACTGAGAGAGCTCATATCAGAGGACTGGCTGGTCAAGGAAGGCTTCCTGGGAAAAGTGACATTTGAGGTGCAAAGATGAGTCAGCATTAACTAGCTGAAAGGGGTAAGGGAGGGCAGGGTGTTCCTGGCAGAGGCTCCTGCCTATAAAAGGCTCGGGTGGGGAAGGTGCATTTGAAGGGCTGAAGGAAGAAGGGCAGTCTGACTGGAGCTCAGAAAGGCAGGAAGAGCCAGGGCTTCCATTTGTTCTGAGCTGAGCAAGTGCCAGGCACCATGCTGAGCACTTTGCATGGATCTTCTTCACAGCCCCATGAAGTGGGCACTTCTGTGGTGAGGCACAGAGAGTTACAGTCTTTTGCCAAAGTCACACAGCAATGCTGAGAAGCAAGTATGGATTAGGCCAGAACCCGAGGATCTGTCTCCCAGGTTCATACTCTAATGATTCCAGGGGTCCTCAAACTTTTTAAACAGAGGGCCAGTTCACTGTCCCTCAGACCGTTGGAGGACCGGACTATAGTTTAAAAAAAAAAACTATGAATAAATTCTTCTATGCGCACTGCGGGCCCGGGACGAGTCGGCTGCTAAGCAGGACAGGCAGCGGCACCCGGCGGGCCAGATAAATGTCCTTGGTGGGCCGCATGTGGCCCGCGGGCCATAATTTGAGGACCCCTGCATCTAATCCTTCTGCCCCTTAGCAGAGAACAGTGGCAGGTGCAGATGCTGGCAGGAGACCCTGGTGGAAGGATGAGAAAGACTGAGGGCTCCGGTGCTTTTAAAAGGACTGTGGACCAGACCCAGGACCCTGATCTGGAATGAGGAGGCCCTGGCTTTCCTGGGCCCCCATGAACACTCACCTGTGGCTGCTGGGGTTGAAATGTTCGCATCACTGGGACAGGAAGCATCAGAGAAAGAGACCCAACTCAAATCTCACCTCCACTCCTTAGCAGCTTACCTGGCTTCTCTGAGTCTCAGTTTTCTCATCTGTGGAAATGAGGTGGATCCTAGCCAGCCTCCAGGGGATGCTGGGAGCATCATGGAGCCTGTTCCCATGGACAGGCTTGGTGACCTGGAAGATGCCACACCAACACCTGGCATTATCCAGGTGTTCTTAGTACCTGTGTGGGTGGGGAATTGAGCAAAGCCACCTGGAAGAAAAGGTGCTGGATTCTAGATCTGAAAAAAGGAAGTGTTCGCTAGGTGACAGTGGGAGAGGGAACAGAATTCCAGGCAGATGCACCTGCACATTCCTCACTTTTTAGCTATCGGGAATTAAGGAGGCCTCTAACACCCAGGTGTGCGTTTCCAGAAAAGCCATTATTTAATCGCCCTATGTGTCAAAAATGATGGTATATTAGTCCACTGAGAAGTACCCCAAAGATTCTATGTGCAAAGCTGCTACTAGGGAAATGTAGGTGAAGGAAAATAGGGAGGGAGCTGGGAGAACTAGGTGGAAGCATCCAGACCACATACAGCCTAAGGAAGTGCTGGGCAAGGCCTTGGGAGTGTCTTGGGCGGAAGCAGATCCACCTCTATCTTCACTGCCCTCAAGCCTTGTCTGCAGAGGCTGGTCTCAGACTGATGGATTTCAGAGCAAGGTCCTTCCTCAGTGACATTTCCTGTGATTGGAAGCATGCAAGACACAGTCTCATGGCCACCACAGATGGCATCATAGAATTTGGAAAATGCAATTATGGTGACAGTTATTGTTATTACCATTCCCAGCTGTTCAAGACACCCACACCTATGGGGACAACACGCATTTCCCTGAGCCAATGCCTGGAAAAGGCTGCTTCCTCATGATGCAGAAAATCCACGTTGCTCCCCGAGGTCATCAGAGCAACTCCAGGCAGCTCTTGTGAATTGTCCCCCTACCCCAGCTCCCCATGGAAGGACCCGCCAGGTCCCATGGCTTCAGTCTGGGTATCCCTCAGCCCTCAGAGCCCCCCAACCACCCCTGTCCTCCTCTCTCTGCAGACCCTGTACCTGTATTTGAGGCAACGCGCAGCCTAGACGACAGACTGCAGCCCCCCAGCTTCAACCCCAGTGGGCATCCGCTGCGAGACCTCCACGCTTCGTGGAAGAGAAACCCCGAGATCCTCAGCCCTAAAGGTACTGATAAGGCCTTCACAGGATGTCCATAGCAAACAACTTGTCTGTGGATCTTTGGCAGCCAAACTCTCCCTCCATAACAAATTCAGTTCCAAAGGCTCGCTAATCCCTGGGATGAGCTGCCTGGGCACCTGTAATGAGCCAGGTGGTGATTGAGCATCTGAGGGTGTGCCATCAACTGTGGGGAGGGGAGAACAGTATGGACGTTCCTCAGTAAGTTAAACCTAGAGTTACCCTGTGACATAGCAATTCCACTCCGACCCCAAAGAATTAAAAGCGTGTACACCAATATTTACCAGCAGCACCACTCACAATGGCCAAATGGAAATAACCCAAATGTCCATCAACTGACGAATGGAAAAACAAAATGTGGCATCCAAAAAAATGGAATGTTACTCAGCCATAAAAAGACATGAAGGTCTGCTATATGCTACAACCTTGAAAACATTTTGATAGTGAAAGAAGCCAGTCACAAAAGGATATATATTATGATTCTGTTTATATGAAACTAGAGGCCTGGTGCACGAAATTCATGCACAGGGTGGAGGGGTTGTCCCTCAGCCCAGCCTGCACCCTCTCCAGTCTGGGACCCCTCGAGGGATATCCAACTGCCCATTTAGACCCGATCCCAATGGGATGGGGCCTAAACAGGCATTCGGACATCCCTCTCACAATCCAGGACTGCTGGCTCCCAACTGCTTGCCTGTCTGCCTTCCTGATTGCGCCTAACTGTTTCTGCCTGCCAGCCTGGTCACCCCCTAACCACTCCTCTGCCAGCCTGATTGATGTCTAACTGCTCCCCTGCCAGCCTGTTTGCCCCCAACTTCCCTCCCTTGCAGGCCTGGTCCCTCTCAACTGCCCTCGCCTGCTTGGCCACCTTGTGTTGGCCATCTTGTGTCCACATGGGGGCAAGATCTTTGACCACATGGGGGCAGCCATCTTGTGTGTTGGGGTGATGGTCAATCTGCATATTACTCTTTTATTAGATAGGATAGAGGCCTGGTGCATGGGTGGGGGCCGGCTGGTTTGCCCTGAAGGGTGTCCCGGATCAGGGTGGGGGTTCCCTTGGGGTGTGAGGTGGCCTGGGCGAGGGGCCTGTGGTGGTTTGCAGGCTAGCCACGCCCTGCAGCGACTCAAGTGGAGGCCCTGGGATCTGGGATTTATTTATCTTCTACAATTGAAACTGTGTAGTCTGGAGCAGAGCCAAGCCTTCTGCTCCCTCTGTGGCAGTAGCCATTTCTGTTGGGATTTATGTATCTTCTATAATTGAAACTTTGTAGCCTTAAGCGGAGGCCAAAGCAGGCCAGGGTGTGCGGAAAGCTTGGCTTCCTCCATTGCAGGGGAAACCCAAGCCTCCCTCCTGCTCTCTCTGTGGCCACAGTCATCTTGGTTGGGTTTAATTTGCATACTCATTCCTGATTGGCTAGTGGGCGGGGCTTGTGGGTGTAGCAGAGTGGTGGTTAATTTGCATATTGCTCTTTTATTGGCTAGGCTATCCACAATACCTAAATCCATAGGTACAGAAAGCAGGGCTGGTGGTTGCCAGGGGCTGGGGGCGATGGGAATGGGAGTGACTGTTTAATGGGAACAGGTGTCCTTTACTGGTGGTGACATTTTTATGGAATTGGTGGTAATAGTTGTACAAGATTGTGAATATACTAAATATTACTGAATTGTACACTTTAAAATGGTAAATTTTATACACTGAGTGGCCAGATTATTATGATCTCTGAAAGCATAATAATCTGGCCACTCAGAGTGAGTGTGTGTGTGTGTGTGTGTGTGTGTGTGTGTGTATTAGAGGCCCAGTGCATGAATTCATTCATGGGTGGGGTCCAGCCAGCCTGGCCAGGGGGAGGGGACATGGGAGGTTGGCTGGCCTGCCTGCTGGTCAAACTCCTGGTCGAGGGGACAATTTGCATATTAGCCTTTTATTATATAGGATATACACTGAGTGGCCAGATTATTATTGCATTCAGAGATCATAATAATCAGGCCACTCAGTGCATTTTACCATGACTTTAAAGAAAAATAGGAAAGCTGAGGAGACAGAGACAAGTCTGAGAGAGCAAAGGAAGCCTCGGGTGTACTGTATGAGGTTGGCATGATGGGAGCTTGACTTAACATGCGCACACTCGCTGGCTGCAACCCAGCTGACCTCGGTGACAAGCAGGTCCCAACAGCTGCACTCCCTCCAACACTAAGTTTGGGAAATTGATTCTCCTCACAACTTTTGATCAATCTGATTTGTAGAAAGTGGCTCTGGTTGTCACACTGCTCTCAGCAATGGGCATTTTTTCATCTTTTTCTTCCTCCAGAGCAAAGAGAGGGGACGTCTCCAGCCGGGCCCACGCTGACCGAGGGGAGCCGCCTCCCAGGCATTCCCAGCAAAGCCCTCCTGACAGAAACTTTGCTGCAGAGAAATGAGGTGGAGAAACAAAAGTGAGTGGGGGAGGGATCGGCAGGCTCCTGCTGCCCCACCTAGCTGTGAGGTGGGACCAGGAAAGTCACCCCTGCACAGGACAGCTGGGGAATCCAGATGCAAGTTGGAGGTGAAGACATAGGCCTGGTTTGAGCTCCATCTCGGTAGTTCAGTGGCCACCCTGGGCAGGTCACCTCACCTCTCTGAGCTTCAGTTTCCCCAACTGGAAAATGGGGCTAATGGTAGTTTATTAGCCAGGGTTCTCCAAAGAAACAGAACCAGTAGGATTTTTTTTAATTAATTGAGATGTATTTTCAAGGACTTAAATCACACAATGGGGGCTGGCAAATCTGAGCTGGTAGACTTGGCCAGCAGGCAAGAAACTGTCAGGCAGGAGTCAATGTTGCAGTCTTGAGGCAGAACTTCTTCCTTGGTTTTAAGACCTTCAACTAGTTAGATCGGGCCTACCTACATTAGTGAGAATATTCTCCTTTACTAATGTCAACTAACTGTAGATGTTAACCACATCTACAAAATACTTCACAGGAACACCTAAATTAGTGTGTGATGGGATAAATGGATACTATAGCTTAACCATCACACGTGATATCAACTCCTAGTCTGCCATGGGAATGAAACGAGGTGACTCCTGTGCATTCTTATTAGCCTGGCACTCACACAGAGAAGTGTATGTCAGTAAATGGTGCCTTTACAGTGGTGCAGCAGGAATATTTATAGAGCTACCTACTGTGTGCTGGTCACTGTTTTAGAGACCCAGCAGTGAATAAAAGGTACAAAACTCTCTGCCCTCCTAGAGTTTACTTCCTAGTGAGGAAGACACAAATGAGTAAATAAATAAAACAAGCAATGTGTTAGATGATGTTAAGGGTTTGAGGAAAAACAAAGCAGGGGAGGAAGAGGATGAGATGGAGGGCTGAAGTTTTAAATAGAATGTTGGGGGAAGCCTCACTGAGAAGGTGAGCAAAGTCCTAAGGAGGCAAGGGAGTGAGCCCTGCAGGTATATAGGGGAAGGGTGTCACAAGCAGAGGGAACAGCCCGTGCAAAGGGTCTAAGGCTGGTGTACTGGAACTGCAAGGAGATGAATGTGGCTGGAGCAGAGTGAAGGACGGGGGGGAGGCAGGATGTGAGATCAGAGGTAAAGGGGGCTCCTTCCCTAGAGTCTCTGAATCTAATGCTGTAAGGCCAGGTTTTGCCTAAACCTTTCACTAGCCCAGGTAGGACCTCCCTCTGCTGCAATACTTGCATTACACCCGAACTGGGCCCCAGTAGGCTGGATGGACATCCCAAACTCCTGCCAAAGGGAGGGGGGAAATGCCTCTGGGGCAGTAATAATAGCTGACAGTACTGAGGAACACACTAAGCATGCTTACAATACCCACTGAAGCAGACCCCATCAGAAACCCCACTTTATAGACCAGGAAATTGAGGCCCAGAGAGAAGTTGCTGGCTGCCATAAGCCCCTTCCCCCAAAAATGCTGCCTGAAACTTAACTGGCCCAACCATTATGGAGGCCACATATCAGCAAAACAGTGGGGCAGCTAAATGCCTAAATGTCAAGTTTAAGGACGTGTTGTTATTTAAGACAGAGGTGGATATTACAGGGAATGGGCAAGGGGATAGGAAACTGGAGGGGGGAGGGGGGGTTTGGGGGGGCTCAGGCACGGCCCATTCATTGAGCAGAGCTGGCATGAGCAGGCCCGGTCTCTCCACAGGGGCCTTCAAGAAGTACAAATCACTTTGGCAGCCAGACTGGGGGAGGCAGAGGAAAAGATCAAGGTCCTACATTCAGGTATGTATGTGGCACATGCCCTGGCCCTCACACAGCACCTTGGTCCTCTCAGACCATGAGGAGGAAGAGAGGCACTGATACTATGAACATAGGCCCAGGTGTTTCAGAATCAAGAGGGTAAGAAGGGAGTCTGGGAAGGGGAAGGAGAGAAATTTATATTACCCAGTGGGGGACTGAGCCCCCCGTCCCTGGAGGCCATACTACTGTGGAGAGAAGGTTTGAGCTAGAATTAAAATAAGGGTGGCAAATGTAAGGCCTTCCGTGTCCCAGCACACAACTAAGCCAGTCAGTCAGGTTAGAGAAGACAGTAGGGTGGGGTGGGATCTGGGGCAAACGAGAACCCAGCCTTATCTAAAGAGCACCAGCCATGCATTGCCTTATGGCCTAGTGTGGCCAATCCCTTCAATTTTCCTAGAAAAATCAGAAATCTGGAATTTTATGAGAAATCCCTCATTTATTATCATATACTTATATCTGTTGGCTTTGTTACTCCTCCCTTTCCCCCTTACTTGCCAGATCTGGATCTCAGGGTGGATGAGCAATGGGTTGGTCATCCTACCCTGGTGACCTAAGGGTGCTAGAAGGCTCATACCCTAGGCCATGAGACAGACAGCCTCCCTCCCCACCCCAGCCACTCCACATGCCTCTCACCAGCTTGAAGCCCCTCTAGAACCTGTCACCAGTTCTAACCACAAGAAAGGTCTTTTATCACTACCCTAGACCTCCTTCTGCCTTCCAGACCCTGCAGGAGTGGGTTCCACCTCCCTGGGGGCAGGCAACCTCACCTGGCTCTTTACTTTTTCCCAGCATTGAAGGCCACGCAGACAGAGCTGCTGGAACTGCGGCGGAAATACGATGAGGAGGCAGCGTCCAAGTAAGTGAACACCCTGCTGAGGTATGCCTCCCCGCTCTGACCCTCCCAGACATGCCTCCTCTTTCTGATTCTGTATGAGATACCCATTTTATTAACACCCTCTGCTCCCCACCCACAGAGGCACACAGCTATATTCAGTGGTCATTGCTGTGCCATTTATATACAACAGACTATAAATGGCATTCTGGGTCTACTGGGCAGGGACCTGCACCTTACCCCAGCCTCCTGGGGCTGTCCCACTCCCCAACTCCACAGTCCAACCCTCAGGGCCAAGTGTCATTCACTTAAAGTACTCTGTACTCAATGTTTCTTCAGGATTTAAAACATTGTTTATTTCACAAACACTTATTTAGTGCTTACTATTTCCCCGGTACTGTGCTGAGTCCCTGGAGGAAACATTAGAAGATAGCCCTGGCAGACACTGATGTACACTGATAAATTCATTCATTCACATACACTCCTGAGCATTTCCTGTATGCCCAATACTGTTCTGGGCACATGGTAAATGCTGTGAAGGGAAGAACAGGAACAGCAAGAGGGAATAATGGAGAGGTGGGTTCCCTGAGGTGGTGACTTTCAGTGTGAGACCTGAAATATGAGCAGGAGATGGCCACGTGAAGAACGCTGGGGAGTGTGCTCTGAGCATTGGAAAAGCTTGTGCAGAAGAGGGCCCTGAACATGCATGGAGCACATGTGTGGCTTATAGTCACCAAATGCTCCCCACAGGCCTCCTTTGGCCCCCACCCCACACCAGGCAGAGGGGCAGCCAAGGTAGAAGATGCCTGTTCAGACCCCCTAGGTGCTGAAGGGAGGAGGGCAGCAAAGTAAATAAATGGCCACTATGGGAGAGTAGAGAGGGCACCTAGGATGACACTTTGGACCTGGTTCTCTTGAGGAAGGCATTCCAGGCAGAAGGCACAGTAGGAGCAAAAGCTGGGAGGTACAGCTCTGCAACAGCTTCAGAGAGTGGACCCTGGGGGAGATGAGAGGCCAGGCTGCAGTCCTGAGGCCCATTTCCATTTCCCCGCAGCCTGGGTTCTTTTCCATCCAGCCTGGTTTCTCCAGTAAGAAGAGTGGAAGGCAGCCTCCTTGGCCCTCAGTTTTGAGACCCTTGGGTTCAGGCAAGGGCTGGGGGGGTATCAGTATGGGTAGGGGGCCTGGTGGTGGCCAGAGTCCCTTCCTCAGGGCCTCATCTTTCTGTCTCAGGGCAGATGAAGTCAGCCTGATCATGACCAACCTGGAGAAAGCTAATCAGGTGAGGAAACCTGTGCTGGGGGGGCGGGGGGGCTCATTTTGCACGTGGTGGGGGTCTCGGGCCAGGCTGGGAGGAAGGGCTATGCTCAATCTGTATTTATTGAACTATGTGCCATACAGAGTGCTGAGGCTGGGAGATGTCTGAGCTCCTGGAGGAGGGAGAGCGAGGGTGCAGACAGAATACTCAGAAATAGGGCAGTCCGGGCAGCAGGAGTCAGAGAAGGGCATTTGACCCAGATTCAGGAGTCAGGGAAGACATCCTGGAGGAAGGACCGTGGAGCTGAGTCCCGATAAGTCAGTCCAGACTGCAAAAGGATGGCATTCCAGGACAGGGAACGGCCTGGGCAAAAGCTGGGAGGCAGCCTGCACAACAGGCAGGAGGCCTCTCTAGGTGTCTTTGCACAGCAGAAGGTGGGAAGCAGAGCATTGGCCAGTGATCCCAGCCCACAAGTGCCCATCTCCAGGCCAAGTTAGGACATGGGTCTCTCCCAGCCAAGACTGAGTGAGGAGCTAGGGTTGGTGATGGAGCACAAGCCTAGGTCTGCTTCTCTCCCTCTCTCCCCACCTGGCGTCTCCTTCAGCACTCTATCGGTAAATTCCCAGAAGTGGGATTGCTGGGGAAAGGATCGGTGCACTTATAATTTGGCAGATGTGGCCAAACTGCCCTCCACGGGGTTGGACCAATTTACACACCATCCCGCAAGATAGGAATGGGCCTGTGTCCCCGCCTCGCCAGTACCGCCTGTCATCAGACTCAAAGACCTTTTCCAGTCAACTAGGCTAAAGAAAAGGGATCTTAGTTTAAATAGAAAGCATTTTTCATGTTTAGTTTTTCTGAGTATAAGCTAAAACCTGCTCATTATGGAAAGTATGGAGAAGGAAATAAATGTCATCATATTAGGTTTTTAATATCCTGAATGTGAACAAGCAGATTCTGGAGCAGAGCAGATCAGTGCTGTTACTGACATAGCAATAACCATGCCAGTTTGCCCCGATTCTTACATGGGGTGATGGGGCAAAAGCCAGCTGGCACCCTAAATGCACCAGAGTTTGTACTATACTTTAGCCCCTCTAGCCGCCACCCCCCCCCCCCCGCCCCCCAAATTGGAATCTAGGTAGTTCTGAGAGAGGCACCTTCTGAGGGAGGGAGATAAATTATCTCCTGAGTGTCAAGATGAACAGAAGGGCAGGGGTCCAGGATTTAGCACGTGGAATGCAAATGCTTCTCTCCAGGGACAGATAAGACTGGTAGTGTTAAACCCAGCTTTATAGCCCAGGGGATGTCTCCACAGTCTGGGGCTCATCCCCCTCGAAATGTAAACACAGGCCCTCAGGGAGGTAAATATCTCTGGCATTCTCACCAGCTCATCTGTCATAAATTGTCTTCCAAGGCCTGTCTTTTAGCCCAGATCCCAAGCTTCAGTCAGATTTTCTCAGAAAGCCCTAACTGCAGAAACAAGAATATTTTCTCTACAACCCCACACACCCAAAACAGAACTGACTTAAAGCTTTTCTGGAATAAGGCAGGATACAATAAATAAACAAACCCATTAAAAAGTAAACAGAATGTGCCCTAGCTGGTTGGGTTCAGTGGATAGAGCATTGGCCTGTAGACTGAAGGGTCCTGGGTTCGATTCTGGTCAAGGGCACATGCCGGGGTTGCTGGCATGATCCCCAGTAGGGGGTATACAGGAGGCAGCTGATCCATGATTTTCTCTCTCATAATTGATGTTTCAATCTTTCCCTCTCCTTCCTCTCTGAAATCAATAAAAATATATTTAAATAAATAAATAATCAAACAGACAGAATGTGCCAATGGAGGTGTGTGGGTCTCTGTGTGTACATAATGGGCATAGCATCCTGATTGTCAAGGTCAGTGTGTAAGTTAAACATAATCACTATGCCCTGTGTCACCAGCTGAGGGTAAAAATAAAGTTGCAGCTGTTCTAATTTTTCAAGTAATGGCTCAAGATCCCACACACCCTGTTGATGTTAATAAAGTTAACCAGATATTGACACACTTACATGTGTCAGGCACCAAGCTAAAATGCCTAATGAGTTGTATTTTACCAAATCACTTAATAAAAAACAACTCTAGCCAAAACCGGTTTGGCTCAGTGGATAGAGCATCGGCCTGCGGACTGAAGGGTCCCAGGTTCGATTCTGGTCAAGGGCATGTACCTGGGTTGCGGGCACATCCCCAGTAGGGAGTGTGCAGGAGGCAGCTGATCGATGTTTCTCTCCCATTGATGTTTCTGACTATCTCTCTCTTCCTCTCTGTAAAAAAATCAATAAAATATATTAAATAAATAAAAAAAGAACTCTAGAAGGTAGTTGCTTTTATAATCCCCATTTTGTAGATAGGGAAACTGAAGCTGGGGAGATGAAATCTCTTACCCAAGGTCACACACACCCAGGAAGTGACAATGTACAGATTTCTCTCCAAAGCCACAAGGCTATGTTGTTAACACTTAGATGCTTCCTCCAGGCTTTTATTCTCAGAAATGTTTGAAGAGTTAAGATGCCCCATAGACCCAATTCAGTAAAATGCCTCTTTCTGATTTAGAAGTATTTCAGTATGTCTCTGCAGTAGATGTGTTTCATTTTCCCCATTTCCCAAAAGGAAAGCTGAGACCCAGGGAGGGGAAGTGCCTTACCCAGGGGCCTTCAATAGCTTGTGGGCTGGGAAGCCACCTCAGCAGATGCCCCATCCAGGATTCCACACCAGGTGGCAGGGGAGCTGGAAACAAACTCGCCTTCTGACCAGACAGGCCTGAAGTTTCCTTGGGATACAGAGTGGCCTGGAAGTGTGTAAAAAGTTGCCCATCCCATCAAGACAGCATCTCCCTCTTGCCCTTGTGGACTGGGAATGTTCTGACTCCTCTTGGAATCTCAAGAACCCTGGGGGAACCAAAAGCCAAGTCAAGGGTTCAAGACCCAAAAAGTAGGGCCCTCAGCCCTCAGCCCTGCCTGCCCAGCCCATGCCTAAGATGGTGGCAGGAGAAGGTGGAGGGCCAGGGTGACATCCATTGGGGCCTATTCACTTCTTAACCACATTTGTCCCATTCTCCTCCTCAGAGAGCTGAGGCTGCTCAGCGGGAGGTGGAAAGTCTTCGGGAACAACTCGCCTCTGTCAACAGCTCTATCCGCCTGGCCTGCTGCTCCCCCCAGAATCCCGGTGGGGTAAGGATGGTGGGAGAGCCAGAGGGAAAGGTTGGGAAAGGCCATGTTTGTGGTTATGAAGATATGGGTTGTTTGTGTGCATCTATGCGAAATTGTGCACACGGATGTGTGGGTTTCTGATGCTTATAGTGGGAGTAGCATCTTAATTGCCAAGGTCACTGTGTAGTTAAACAATAACTACGACTTGCTTCAACAGTTAAGGGTAAAAATACAGCCCCAGCTTTTTTAACTTTTCAAGCTTCCATATATCCTGATTAACTGGAAGTTCACTATCTTCTTTTAAAGGTCACCTCACACCCAATTGTCCAAAAATGCCAGAAACTTAGACCAAAGATGATCATTCCTATTGCCAAATGTCTGCCCCGCAGGAGGGCAATGGGGTGGGAAGGTATGATCAATGGAGCAGCAGTGCGGTTTTGGTGGATGTCACCAGGTGTCACTGTTGACCGCTGGTCTCACACTGCTTGGGGAATGCTTGGGACTACATCCTGCTGGTCCTCTGTATCCTTCCAGACCCAAACAAAAATACATACCAAGATCTGAGGTTAATGCTCATATTTAACCATTCGCGCCCAAAACATGCCAGCGGTGATTCCAATACCACACGCTATGAAGAGCCAATTTTCTGTCATTGACCCTGAGGTCTCTGTATTCTTTTTAAATATATTTTTATTTATTTCAGAGAGGAAAGGAGAGGAGAGAGAGATAGAAACATCAATGATGAGAGAGAATCATTGATTGGCTGCCTCCCACATGCCCCCCAATAGGGATTGAGACCACAACCCGGGCACATGCCCTTGACCCGAATCGAACCTGGGACCCTTCAGTCTGCAGACCAATGCTGAGCCAACCAGCTAGGGCGTGAGGTCTCTTTATTAAGCCTGGTTGGCTAGTGCAATGGTCGGCAAACTCATTAGTCAACAGAGCAGCAAACCGCGGCTTATGAGCTGCATGTGGCTCGCGAGCCGCACTTTGCCGACTACTGGGCTAGTGCATTTTTCTCTTTCCCCCTGGGTGGTGTCCCTTTGGGTCGCAGGATCGTTTCCTGCCAAACGATTTTAGTCCGAACCACCCCAACCTATCCTTGTGTCATATATTAGGAGTCTCCATCTCACTTCTCTCAGAAAGCCTTGAGTTCCTTATGTGAATTGGTCCGCCTACTTCCAGATCTCTGCAGGCAAGGCATTAGATTCACGATTCCTTACATAACAGGTCTACCCCCAGGTGATTTATTGTCTCCACCCATGAATCTGAAGTGACCGGCATAATTTTAACCTCACCTGCCATCCTGATGCACAAGCCTGTGTCTATGTCTGTTTCTGTTTGAATATTGGAATGTGCGTCTGTTTGTGACCTTTGAAAAATGACTGCATCTTTACTCTAACTGTGCCTCAGTTTCTTCCTCTGTACAAGTAAGATCTACATTATAGGACTGTTAAGAAGATTACATGTAAAATACCTAAAATGGGACTTGGCTCAATCTATGCTCAGTAAATATTGATGCTACTATGACTATTATTATTAATATGGTTTTGGTGTGTCTGGGTTTTTGACCACAAGAGCAATGGTCTTTTTGAGCACATACATGTCTCTGTGTGTCTGGTGATGTCCACATGAGTGTGTCCCCTTGACACCTGTGTATTTCTCGGTGTGTGTCAGCATGAGTATTCAGGCAGGTGTGTGTGTCAGTGTGTGTTGTGTCTATCGATATGTCCACCTGTGTCTATGTCCCAGGAGGTGGTGTGTGTGTCACTGTGCCTGGATGTCTGCACGACACAGAGTGAACACGACAGAGACTGCGAGAGCAAGAGCTCAGGAGGATGCCTAAGAGAGAATTTGCTGATGGATCTTAATTAACCCCCGTGGAACCCAGCAAATGCCTGTGCTAATCAGCCACCAGGATCTTGGCTAGTTTGGGGGCGAGCTTTTCTGAACACAACAGTGGCACTCGATGCTAATTAATTTAATGAATTAATGGCATCCGCTTCCTGTTTTAATTGTTGCTTATCTCCATGGAAGAATACCCAGGGTTGGCAGTGATGGGTTTTTATTTTTATTTGATTTGTTTTTGTAAAGCTTCTTAGATTCATTTGTAACTGAACTCAAAATCAGCCTGACTTCAGTTTCCTTCAAACAGCAACCTCTTTGTCTTCACCCAGGACAAAGGGACCATTTCCTAAAACGTAGAGAAGCAGTGGGGTTTGGGGCTGGTGGTAAATTAGGAAAAGGAAGGAACCACCCCTAATGTGACCTGTGGCTGCAAGGTCTCAGGTCTCACCAATGGGTCTCTTACTGCCTGGAATGGAGACATCCTGCACCCATTTTAGAAACCCAAACCTTTGTCTATGCCAGTGGTCGGCAAACCGCAGCTCATGAGCCACAGTTTGCTGCTCTGTTGACTGATGAGTTTGCCGACCACTGCTGTAAGGCATTACCCTTACCCAGAAGTTTGACTTCAAGTTAAAGACATTAGTACATTATTAAAATGTTTTTTAAGTGTTTTTCCCTATAGGCAGTGGTTGGCAAACTCATTAGTCAACGGAGTAGCAAACTTCGGCTTGCTGTTCCCTATGCTGGGAACACCCTAGCCCCACACTTCCTCACCCTGACCCTGGTCCTGATCCTGACCCTGACATTCTAACCCTGACACGCTAACACTGACCCTGACCCCAACCCTAATCCTTAACTCTAACCCCAGTTCCTAACCCTGGCTCTCACCCCTGATCCTGACCCTCTTGACTTTTTGCTGAGTCATAATAGCTATTTTGGCTGAGTCATGCTATTTTTACATGCTTTTTTGCTGAATCATGCTAGTAGATTGTTGACAAGCCATGCTGGCGGTATTTGTGGAGTCATGCTAGAGATTTTTGCTGAGTCATACTGTCAAATGTTTGCTGAACCGTGCTAGTGATTTTTTGCTGAGTCATGGTACTGTGTTTTTTTTTACTGAGTCATGCTAGTGAATTTTTGCTTAGTCATGCTAGCAGGTATTTGCTGGGTCATGGTTTTAATTTTTGCTGAGCCATGCTTGTTATTTTTGCTGAATCATGGTATTGACTCTACTAAGTCATGATTTTTATTTTTGCTGTGTCATGGTTTTAACAAATGTTTTAGTGAAGTATCCTATATAATAAAATCCTAATATGCAAATCGACCAAACAGTGGAACAACTGGCCTCTGTGATGCGCACTGACCACTAGGAGGCAGACGCTCAACGCAGGAGCTGCCCCCTGGTGGTCAGTGCACTCCCACAAGGGGAGCGCCGCTCAGCCAGAAGCCGGGCTCATGGCTGGCAAGTGCAGCAGCAGTGGCAGGAGCCTCTCTTGCCACCTCCGCTAAAGGCAGGCAATAAGGAGCAAGGGCTGATGTCTGCCCCAGAGTCATAAGGCCTAAGCTGGCAGGCAGACATCCCCCAAGGGGACCCAGACTGCAAGACGGCACAGGTTGGGCTGAGGGAACTATTCTCCCCAACCCCCCAGTGCCCAAATTTCATGCATTGGACCTCTAGTAATATACATAAGGGAAAATGTGCATATCATAAGTGTACAGCACATTGAATTTTTCAGAATGAACACACCCCATAACCAGCATCTAGATCAAGTAGAACATTCCCAGCCCCCCAGAAGCTGTGTTTGTATCTGATCTTAATTGAATAACACATACATCTTTGTGTCTGGTTTCTTCACTCCATACTATATCTGGGAGAGTCATCCTTATTGTGTTGGAGTAGTTGTAGATTATTCTTTTTCATTCCTGTATAGTATTCCATTGTGGGAGTATACCATAGTCTATCCACATTCTCTTGTTGGTAGACATTTGGAGGGTTTCCAGTTTGGGGCTATTACAGAGAGTCTGCTGTAAACATGTGTCCTGATGTTCAGGTCTTGGTGCAGAAGGGCCTGCATTTCTCCTGCATATATAACCAATGAGTGGAAGCACATATGTTTCCTTTCAGTGGATGCTGCCAAGCAATCTTCTAAATCTCTAACATGTTCTTGAACTTCATCACGGTTTAGACACATCTTCCTCCAGAAAAACTTTCCTGCTCACTTCCCCTCCCACCTGTTTAGTTTCAAGAATAGAGGGAAAGGCATCCAGGCTGGTAGGTCCAGCCTGGACAAGGCTCAGAGACGGAAAGAGAAAAGCCATGGGCCTGTCAAACAAGCTGACTGCTCTGTGGAGCTCAGCACTAAGACCGTACCACAGATGGATCTCCCATTTTGTTTGGGACTCAGGTGGGGAGGCTGGCCCTGCAGCCCCTCAAAACCCCTCTTTGTCCTCAGGATAAGGTGAACTTCACACTGTGCTCGGGCCCGCGGCTTGAGGCTGCCCTGGCCTCCAAGGATCGGGAGATCCTGCGGCTGCTAAAGGATGTGCAGCACCTCCAGAACTCTCTGCAGGAGCTGGAGGAAGCCTCCGCCAACCAGATTGCCGACCTGGAACGGCAGCTCACAGCCAAGTCCGAGGCCATCGAGGTAGGTCTTTGGGGAACAGGTGGGCAGATGGGAGATGGGTCGGACATTCCCAGGCAGAAGGACAGCCCAGCCTCATCGTCTTTGTTTGCTCCTCTAGAAGCTGGAAGAGAAGCTCCAGGCACAGTCTGACTATGAAGAAATTAAAACAGAGCTGAGGTACTGTGCAGTGGGGCTCAACAGACCCCAGCCCTCTTCCCTGGCTGGGGCCACCTGGGCAAATGGCCAGGGCCCTGGGCAGAATCCACCACCTTTCTCCCTCCCACCACACTCCACTTTGTGATGCCCTTCTCTCCTCTCCACTGGTACTTTGGGTGTCATGCGCAGTCCTTTGCCATCAAGCGCTGCCTGTCGGAGAACATGCAAGGCAGCCAAGTTGTCAGTGATGTGCCTGGGGGGAGACAGGGATGATGCATTAATCAGATAAGCTCAAGTGGGCCAGTGTGGGAGCCGGTTAGCACAACACCCCTCCTGGTAACATTGGAACCATTTCACAGGCCCCCTACTTAAAGTCTTGTTACCATGAGTCCAGCGTTGTGCGGGTCCAGGGGGGTGAGGGCAGTTGTTCTCAGTCAGCAAAGATAAGCCAGTGGAAGTGCCTCTCCCAAGGCCTCTCCCCAAGCCAGGGAAGTATGGCTGCTTCACACTCTCCACTTTCTCTGGCAGCATCCTGAAAGCCATGAAGCTGGCCTCCAGCACCTGCAGCCTCCCCCAGGTGAGTGTCCCTGCCACTCTTGCCAAGGGACAGGCTGCCCCTGAGAGCCTCCCACCAACCACACCCTCCCAGCCTGGCCTCTTATCTCCTCAGAGCCTGGCCAAGCCCGAGGACTCGCTGCTCATGGCCAAGGAGGCCTTCTTCCCTGCACAGAAGTTTCTGCTGGAAAAGCCGGGTCTCTTGGCCAGCCCTGGTAGGGGAGGGGATGTTCTCGGGTTGGGGCTGTGATGGGTCCCTGGCCTCCTCCATGTCCACGGACCACTGCCTTCCACTGAGGCAGCAGAGTGATGGAGAAAAGGGGTGTACAGTGATTGACACCTGCTGTGTGCCTGGCACTGAGCTGGGCACCATCCATGTCGAAGCCAGTTGGCAGCTGTCCCACAGGGTGTCCACACACATTCACACACACTCAAGGACAAACAGCTCACTCAGGCCTCCTAAGGTCACCAAAGGCTCCACACAGACCCAAGCCTTCATGAGCAATAGGATGAGGTCACAGGACAAGGAGGGCATTCACATCGCACCCCCGCAGCAGACATTGCTCTCTCCCAAATGACCTGCTCAGCCACTTGCCCCTTCTTCCTACACAGCGACTCTAGGACCTTTTAGCTGTGCGGCTCCAGCCAAAACTCTGTGCCTCCGTTTCCTAACCTAAAAAATGGAGGCAGTGATGGGGCCTCCTTCATGGATGAGGCAGGTGCAGGTCGGGCGGGTGCCGGGGAAGTGGGTACTCCTGCAGATGGGATTAATCCAAACTCCCCACCCCGGTGGGCAGTGCTGGGCCTATAACAATTGCTCAGTTAATGTTCTTCATGGCAGGCGGGAGGGCTCTCCAGAGCAGGCAATTGGACCAGGCCTCGAAGGATGGGGATTTGAGAACAGGGGAGGGACTGCTGGCAGAAACATCAGTGTCAGCACTGGAAGCCTATAGCACTTCTCTCCTTCCCTCTTCTTTCCCCTCCCCCCTTCTCCCCGCTTCCCCTCCCCCCTTCTCCCCGCTTCCTCTCTCCCCTGCCTCTGGATTTCTGTCTCTATGTATGTTTCTCTCTGTCTTTGTCTCCTTCTTTATATCTCTCCATCTGTCTTTCACTCCGTCTCTCTACCTGTCTCCCTCTGTGTCTGTCTGTCTCTCATATGTATGATTTCTCTCATGTAATTTCTCCCTGCCTCTCTTTTTTCTCTCCCTTGTGTCTCTTTCTCTGTGTGTGTCTCTCATTATTTCTCTCCCTGTCTTACTCTCTCTCTGTCTCTCCTCTCTCCTTCTGTCTGTCTCTCTCTAGAGGAGGACCCTTCGGAGGACGATTCCATCAAGGACTCTCTGGGCATGGAGCAGCCCTACCTGTCTCCTTCACAGCTCCCTCCACCGCCACCACCAGGGCCAGAAGACCCCCTGTCCCCAGGCCCTGGGCAGCCCCTGCTGGGCCCTAACCTGGGCCCTGATGGCCCTCGAACTTTCTCACTGTCTCCTTTCCCCAGCCTGGCTTCAGGGGAGAGACTGGCAGGGGACGTGCTGCTGTCTAAGCACATGATGCCCCCGGCCGCCTTCAAGGGAGAGGCAGGCAGCCTGCTGGTGTTTCCCCCGGCCTTCTACAGCGCCAAGCCCCCCACGGCCCCTGCCACACCAGCCCCTGGCCCTGAGCCTCCTGGGGGCCTGGAGCCAGCTGATGGTGGCGGGGGCAGCACGCCCGGGGCAGGTGCCGGAGCAGAGGAGGAGCAGCTGGACACAGCGGAGATTGCATTCCAAGTGAAGGAGCAGCTGCTCAAGCACAACATCGGGCAGAGGGTATTCGGCCACTACGTGCTGGGACTGTCACAGGGCTCGGTCA
Organism: Corynorhinus townsendii; assembly: GCA_026230045.1. NCBI lineage: Eukaryota > Metazoa > Chordata > Mammalia > Chiroptera > Vespertilionidae > Corynorhinus > Corynorhinus townsendii. The sequence continues at coordinate 10,737,476 of JAPDVU010000014.1, read as the reverse complement.
GTGAGATACTGGCCCGGCCCAAGCCCTGGCGCAAGCTCACGGTGAAGGGCAAGGAGCCTTTCATTAAGATGAAGCAGTTCCTGTCGGACGAGCAGAACGTGCTGGCTCTGAGGACCATCCAGGTGCGGCAGCGAGGTGAGTGCTGGCCCGCAGGGTCTGAGAACGCGGGCTCCGGATTCAGAGCCAGGCTCAGCCATCTCCAGCTGTGTGACCTGTAGCAAGTGACTTTGCCTTTCTGTGCCTTACTTTCCTCCTCTGTAAAATAAGGAAATGCATCCTCTCTCCCTCCTTCCTGAGGCCTGTGGCTGCCCCTCTCTCCCCATCTGGCCCTCATGGGACAGTTTAATAATGGTGGGAAAAGGCTGGGTCTCAGGGGCTGTTCTGGCAGCTACCCCCTAAGCACCTTGAAGCCTCATTTTACCCATCCATTAAATGGCCTCGGTGACCACTAACTTTGCCAGACTTAATTTTTAGGCTAATCCATCTGAAGGGCCCAAACTCTGACCTCACAAACACCTGAGTTTGAGTCTCAACTCTGCCCTTCACCCATGGGGTGGCCTCAGGCAGCTCACTTGCTTGCTGTGCCTCAGCTTCCTCATCCATCAGTCTCCAAGGGGGTTAAATGAGTATAAAGCACATAGTAACTGCTTGAGAACTGTTAGCTGTGGTGGTGGCTGATCATCGTTGTTTTGCTGTTATTATTTCAAGCCACAGTCACTTGTAGGTCCACAGTGTGTCACATAGACTAGCTCAGCAGCTGCACACACTCATGTTCTGGCCTGTGCTCTCCTGGCCCTTGCCCTGGCCCTGGGAGGAGGGGCCCAGCCATTCACCTTGCCCAGCTCCAGGGACTGACCCCTAACATGCAGGTCCCCATGACAAATGCCTCCTTGCCTCTCCCAGGCAGTATCACCCCAAGAATCCGCACACCAGAGACAGGCTCTGACGACGCCATCAAGAGCATCCTGGAGCAGGCCAAGAAGGAGATCGAGTCACAGAAGGGGGGTGAGTGTGGCAGGCAAAGGCCTGAGGCCTCTGGGATCTGCTCTGAGCAGCAGGCAGGATCTTGGCCCCCTCATCCCCTGCTGTCCATACAGGGGGGATTCTAAACAGGTCAGAACCTCTTTGCCTCTTTCAATCTGCAGCCAGGCAAAGTCTAGGCCTGGAAAGTGCCAGATCCATGCTATCCAATATGGAGCCACGAGGCACACACATCTATATACATTCAAATTAAAATTAAATAAAATTACAGCTTCTTGAGTCACACTGGCCCCGTTGCATAGGTGACTGGTGGCGGCCATATGGGACAGCACAACTCGGAATGTCTCCCTCATCACACAGTTCTGAGCTGTCAAACACACCAAGGCCTGACCCTCATCCCAACTGTCAGTCTCACCCTTGCACCTGTACCTTCTATACCCCATGGAGACACTTGTCTGGCTTCCTCCTGCTTCTGTGACCACGCCATCCACACCTTCCCATGGGGTACCAGATTCGTCTCCTAGTGCTGCTGTTAGCCACAAACTCGGTGGCCGAAAACAATACAAATTTATTATCTCATGGGTGGGGTGGGTGGGGCAGAAGGTGAAAATTAGCCTCCCTGAGCTAGTCAATGAGTCAGCAGGGCTGCGTTCCTTCCGGAGGCTCCAGGGAAGAATCCGTTTCCTTGCCTTTCAAGCTTCTTGAGGCCGCCCACTTCCTTGCCTCATAACCCCTTCCTCCGTTGTCAAGTCCAGCCTCATAGGCATCCTTGGGATCATGTAGGGCCCACCCAGATAATTCAGGATAATCTCCCCATATCGTGATCCTTAACTTTCATCACATCTGTAAAGTCCCAGGAAGGAGCCATGGATATGTTGGGGGGCCACCTCTCAAGAGTTTCAGAGCTACAAGCCAACTACTGGACATGTCCATCAGGATCCCCACTGGCATCTCAAACTCAGCATGTCTGAAACAGAACTCATTGTCTTCCCCTACCCCTCACTCCCTCTTCAAAGTCACCCACTCAGGACTGGGAACCTGTCACAGTGGTAGAAACCCAGGGTGAGGTAAGGGACTATCCTCACCCCTGGCAGCCAGTCAGCTACCCCATCCACGGTGTAGCTCACCCTCTTAAGTGTTTTCTTCAAGCTTGTCCATCCCCCACCCCAGTTGCCCCCAGCCTAGTGAGCCATCATCATCACTTTCTGGGACTGCTGCCGTCGTCTCTTCACTGGTCTTAACAACGACATTCTAGGCCCCACTCCACCCAGATACCAGAGGGATCTTTCTAGAGCACACATGGTCATGATGTTACTACTCAAAATCCTTCCGTGGCTCCCCATTGCCCTCAGGATAAAATCCCAACTCCTCCACAAGGCCTGTAGTAATCAGACTCCTCCCGATCCCTTCACACCTCTCACGTGAATTGTTTATAATCATTCTCATCCCCCCAGTTTTCATCCCAGACACCTCTCACCTGGCCAACTTCTCATACTTTATGAGTTCACTCAAAAGTCACCTCCTCCAGGAAGCCTCCCACCACTGCACAGATGGATTGGATACTGCTCCTCCTTGGATCCCCCAAATTATATATATGCTTGGTGCAATGGAGCCAGATTTGTCTTGCTGCAAATTCTGACCCTGCTGTTTATTAGCTGTGTGACCCTGGGCAAGTTTATTTATCCTCTCTGTGCCTGCATTTTCTCATTTTTAAAATGAGGGTAGTGTTAATACTCCTTAAAATTGTGTGAGGATCAAATTAAATCAATCCTAGCAAGCACTCAACCTGGGACCTGGCATGTAGAAGGTGCCTCTGAAAGGTTACCGTTAATATTGTCATTATATCTCTATTGTTGTATTTGCTTATGTTACAAATGACTCTGCTAATGTGGCTGTCCCTCTCACTGGTTTGGGGCTTCTTGCAGCTAGGGACCCAGTTGCATCCGTGCAGCCAGCACGCGGTTATAAGACAGTTGCTGACTTAGAACAGGTTTCAGCACTCCCACTCTTGCAGTGTCTTCTGCCCCCTGGTGGTGACTCAGAGTAAGTGACCTGATTTCCAAGCTTCTGCTTGCTGCTGGGAGCCATGAGTTTCCCAAGGGTCCTCCCCTTGGCCTAGTCCCTGAGAGGGGGTGGAAGGAGGTTTACCCTGCTAGGAACCTACAATGCCCCACCCAGATTGAGATTTATATACAAGCTTTTCTTTTATCATTGCCACAACAATGACAAAGTAGAAACAACCTAAGTTTCCAGCAGTTGGGGAACGGGGAAGTCTCTACCTATGTATGAATGGAAAGTATACAATGTGTGGCCTTTTGTGTCTGGCAGCTTTTACTCAGCATGTTTTTGAGGTTCATTCATGTTGTAGCAAGTATCTCTACTTCATTCCTTTTTATGGCTGAATAATATTCCATTGCTATATTACCTTTTAATCAGAAAAGCAACATAAATTATTTTTAATGGGACTGTGGGATCCACTAGGGTGGAGACTGGAGAACAAGATAATAGAGAAAGGGCTGTGTTGATCTGGCTTGGTCCAGGGGTGGGGGGACCCAGAGTGGGAAAAGCCACTCAGAGGCCTGAGGGAAGACTGTTCTATTATTCCTTTTTGTTTACTACTTATTGAAAAGACTTTTTATCAAATAATATATTATTTGTTTTGCTTGTTTTGGAGCTTTATAGAAAGTGGATTATACTGTGTATCACCTTCTGGGACTTGCTGTTTTCGTTCAAAATTATGTTAAGATTCATGTGTAGTTTTGCACAGTGGCTTCCTTTTTCATTGCTGTATAGTATTCTGTTGTGTGGCCATGCCACTATTATCCATTCTCTCCTCCAAGGGCAGTTGGGTTCATGCCATTATTTTGCAGTTAGAACAAATTAAGCAGCCTCTTTTATGTGCTATAGTATTTTTCTTATCTTTGAACATTTGTGTAGATGGATCATAGCATATGTAAGAGACAAGTCCTTTTTTATATCACATTATCCACAGGAATACTTTCTTCATATATGCTAAAATCTCACTGTCTACCTGATTTTTAATGGCTGCCCAATAGTCTGCCAAACAGTTGGACCATAATTTACTTAATCAATCCCCAATTGGTGGACACAGAAATTACCTCCAACATTTTGCTGACATAAATACCAATGCTGTGACCATCTTTGCCCTTTGTGCCTTGTCCTAATGACTGGCCTCTGGCCACCCTGTCATCCACCCTACAGGTGAGCCCAAGAACTTGACAGCCCCATTGAACATCACCAATGGCACAGCCTCTGCCAGCACCTCAGAAGATGCCATCAAGAACATTCTAGAACAGGCACGCCGGGAGATGCAAGCACAGCAGCAGGCCCTACTGGAGATAGAGGCAGGACCCCGGGGCCGCTCAGTACCTCCTTCACCCCCAGAGCGGCCCTCACTGGCAGCTCTGAGCCAGAATGGGGCTCCGACCTACGTCAAGCAGGAGGACAGCAGTGGTAGCAGTGGAGGCGGGGGGACCAGCAGCAGTGCCACACAGACATCCCTCACTGTCCTGTCTCCGGCTGCCTTCGTGCAGAGCATTATCCGGAAGGTCAAGTCAGAGATCGGTGATGCTGGCTACTTTGATCAGCACTGGGCCTCGGACCGCGGCCTGCTCAGCCACCCCTACACCTCCGTCTCACCCTCACTCTCCTCCTCCTCCTCCAGCTACTCTGGCCAACCCAATGGACGGGCCTGGCCCCGTGGGGATGAGGCTCCCACAATCCCTGAGGATGAAGCGGCTGGGGGTGAGGATGAGCCCCCAAAGTTGGGTGAGCTCAAAGCCGAGGGGGGTGTCTCTGAGTCAGGCTGCAGCGGGCGGCTGGCCTACTACCCAACATACGTGCCCCGCACCCTGAAGCCCACTGTGCCGCCCCTGACCCCAGAGCAGTACGAGCTCTACATGTACCGTGAGGTGGACACGCTGGAGCTGACACGCCAGGTCAAGGAGAAGCTAGCCAAGAACGGAATCTGCCAGAGGATCTTTGGGGAGAAGGTGAAGACGGGCAGGGGAGCAGGTAGGGCAGGAGGCTCAGGGCCGTGGGACCCAGGGAAAGAGGATGGATGACCTGACGATCCAGCCCCAAGTGCCCATGGTCTGGAAAGAAGCAAGAACAGGACAAAAGCAAGATTCAAACGCAGGTTCTTGTGACCCCAAAAGCTAATCCTAGACAATAAAAGACTAATATGCAAATCGACTGAACAGCGGAAGGTCCGGTCGCTATGATGCACACTGACCACCAGGGGGCAGACGCTCAATGCAGGAGCTGCCCCCTGGTGGTCAGTGCGCTCCCACGGGGAGCGCTGCTCAGCCAGAATCCAGGCTCACGGCTGGCGAGCGCAACGGCAGTGGTGGGAGCCTCTCTCACCTCTGCGCAGCACTAAGGTTGTCCGACTGCAGAGGGCACAGGCTGGGCTGAGGGACTGCCCCCCCACCACCCGAGTGCACAGATTTCATGCACCAGGCCTCTGGTTCTTCTATATCTAGCTGTCCCTGGGTTCTGTGGGAAAGGATCATGGGAAAGGCTGGCATTCAGTTCTGTGGTTGTTAAAGCAGTAAAACACTTCCACCTGGCTAGGAATAACCACTTAGCCCCCCTCCTCCAGGACCCTCCATTGGTCCAGCCACTAAAGGGGCCTCCTGATTGGTTGGTGCCCCCGCAGTTCCAGTGATTAAGTAGTTTTTTAACATCACCTCTGCCCACAGCAGAGGAGCAGGCAAACAAGCCGAGGAGGGAGAAGTGAGTAACCTAAGTGGGAGACACAGGAAGGCCTCCTGGAGGAGGGGGCACTTGAGGGGGTCTTAACAGCTAGGTAGGATTTTTACATGTAGGGAAATCGGAAAGGCCCTGAAGGTGAGGGTACTATACAGATACACACCTGGGAAACGAAGAACTCATGAAGACAGCCCTGGACTCTCAGGCAACAGAGTGACCAGTGATCCCTAAGTGTCTTAGGGGAGAGGGAGGTGATGGGCTATGTCCCAGGGGCCTGCTGACCCACCCTTCCTGCGCCACCGGTCCCCAGGTGCTGGGTCTGTCACAGGGCAGTGTGAGCGACATGCTGTCCCGGCCGAAGCCATGGAGCAAGCTGACACAGAAGGGGCGGGAGCCCTTCATCCGCATGCAGCTGTGGCTCTCGGACCAGCTTGGGCAGGCCATTGGCCAGCAGCCCAGCGCCTCACAGGGTGAGTGCCCATGGGACTCTTTTGAGGGGTGCTACCATCCCCCAGAACTGCGGAGAGCCCTCACTCTTCCATTCTGCGATGGCACATGCATCTGCTTTACTGCCTCTCTCTCCGGCCCCACTGCCCTGGCCACCATTATTGCTGCCCTGGGAGACTGCAGTGTGTTCCTAGCTGGAGTCCCTGCTCCCCTCACTTCCTTCACTAAGAGGGATGCATCTGTCGCTGGTTTTAAACCTCCAAGTGGTGCCCAAGCAAGTGTAGAAAATAGTTTACATTTGGAGCCCCACCTCTGATCCCATCAGAATCGCTGATTGATGTCTGTTTTCCCAGGGATCCAGCCTGCAGCCTCAGAATCTTTAGCACAGGGCCTTGAGCAGCTGTCATGAGACATAGGCAGGGTGGAGTTTGGACTTTGCCTCGGTGAGAAACAGGCTCAGAGAGTTGCCCAAAGTTATGGAGCCTAAGAATGAAAGAAGGGGCAAAGGAGAGACTCCAGCTGAGCCCAGTCCCCTTCCCCCGCCTGCCCTCAATGGGTGGATACTTGAAACAGCCTCTTGTTTTCCCAGGCTGGCCCTTCCCCACCAACGTTGTATTTCTGCTGGTGACAGTGATCAGAGGACATGTCCACGTCAGTTCTGGCATCACACAGATGTTGCCTAGATGTCCAGGATCAGCCAATTTTGGGGCAGGTGGGACCATAGGGTCTTCAAGACCCCAGACGTGGGCTGCCTGCCACCTGGGGCTGTGGTGCACTACTCAGAACTTTGAGGCTTCTCTCTGCACCTTCAGGGTAATCAGGGGTCCCAGCCGAAATTTACTCACTCAACAGACGACCCACCACCTGTCTTCCAGAAAATCCTAATCGGTGGGTGAGGAAACCTGAGCTCTAGTCCTGATGTTGCTACTAGTCACTGTGACCTGGGGCAAATTTTTTTTCTTTTAATCTCTCTGAGCCTTAGTTTCCACGCCTGTCTCCTAGGCATGTTTATGGTGAATTGAGATCATGGGCGTAAAACACGTAAGTGCTCAGTAAAAGGAAGTTTTTGTTGATTATTGTCCTCATGGTTGTTGTTACCTGGTAAGGGAGACATCTGGCACCAGCAAGAAATTATAGTGAAGCCAGTTATTCTATGTATAGACTGTCTCAGTTTGGCTTTGTCTGATGCTTCCTTGTGATCAGATTCAGGCTGCACACTTTCATTAGAAATATCACAGAAGCAGTGCTGTCCTCATTTCGCATCATATCAGGAGGCACCCGTTGTTGATTTGACCCATGATTGGTGGTGTTTCCTTTGACCACTTGGTTGAGGTGGTATCTGCCAGGTATCTCTTTGTAACTAATAAGTATTTTGTGGGGAGATACTTTGCGACTATGTAAACTTTCATCTGCTAGTTTTCCCATCCAGGACGGTCCCTGCCTGAGATATTACTATGTCGGTTGCACAATGGATCGTTGCCAACTCTTGGCTCTAACAAGCAAGACTGTTGTCTAAACTGTGTGTGACTATGCAGTAACCACCTTCTCCGTCTCTCTGGCCCACAGCCAGTCCCACCGAGCCCAGGTCCTCACCATCTCCACCCCCTAGCCCCATGGAGCCTGAGAAGAGCTCCCAGGAGCCCTTGAGCCTGGTATTGGAGAGCAGCAAGGAGAACCAGCAGCCAGAGGGACGATCCAGCTCCTCACTGAGTGGGAAGATGTGCTCAGGCAGCCAGGCCACAGGGGGCATCCAGGAGATTGTGGCCATGTCCCCCGAGCTGGACACCTACTCCATCACCAAGAGGGTCAAGGAGGTTCTCACAGACAATAACCTAGGTAAGGGGTGGTGGGACTGGGGCATGTTCCCACCCCAGTTAGCTCCTACTCTTCTTGAGAAAAGTCCCCACAGTGAGATCGCAGGGCACTGGGGTCCGGCCAACAGTTGCCCGGCAGTCCTAGAGCACCCAAGACTCTCTAGGAGGCATTTAACTCTGACCTGGGTTCCTAGAGAATTAAAATAAGTTGAAAAGTAAATAAATAACAACCCCCCAAGCCTCCCAATCAGAATCCAGTTTTTATGTATCTTTGATACTTTTCTGAACACATACAAGAATATATGTATACTAGTTTCTTCTTTTCTATATAGAGGCAATTACACAACATACACATACTGCCCTACAGCTTACTTTTTAAAGAATTTTTTTAATCCTCACCTGAGGACATTTTTTCCCCCGTTGATTTTTTTAGAGAGAATTGAAGGAAGAGAGAGAGAGAAAGGGGGGGGGGGGACATCGTGAGAGAGACATATTGATTGGTTGCTTCCTTCTCGCACCCCATTTGAGGCCAGGGATTGAACCTGCAACAGAGGTCTTGGCCAGGAATCAAACCCAAGACCCCTTGGTCCACAGGCTGACACTGACCACTGAGAAAACCAGCCAGAGCCAGCTTGCTTTTTAAAAACTCACATCGTGGACATACTTCCATGTAGAATAATTAGGCCGCCTGCATTTTTTTGCATTGTTGTAAAGTGTTTTAGGCCATGGATGGCCTACATTTTTTACCCAACCGATGGGCATTTTTGTTGTTTCCAATTTCCTGTTGCCTCTGAAACTACGTCCAGATGCATCTTTGTGCCCTTGGGCAAGTACGGCGGGAGGGTAGATCCAGTGGTAGTGTTCGGTCAGAGGGTTTGCACATTGAAGTTTTGCTAGAATCTGTCAGATTATTCTAACAAAGTGATATTAATTATACATATGAAATGTGCAGACAACTTTGGGGATCTCCTAGGAGTAAAGAAAATCTAAAGTATGAAAGCAATTTTGTTGGTAGCTGTCTGGTCCGCACCATGCCTCCCCACCCCCAACCCCGTCTTCTATTTTGCTGAAAGGTCCCCTCTAGATCCACACTGGGTGTGGGTTCCCCCCGTGTCTGAGTTAGTGGAGACATCCTGGATTCTCCCCTCTGCCTCTCCCATTTCTTGTCTCTCCTGAGAGAACCCCTGCCAGGCCTGGGGTGACAGTTGCCCCTGCCCCCATCCCCAGGGCAGCGGCTATTCGGGGAGAGCATCCTGGGCCTGACGCAGGGCTCCGTGTCCGACCTGCTGTCCCGGCCCAAGCCCTGGCACAAGCTCAGCCTGAAGGGGCGGGAGCCCTTTGTGCGCATGCAGCTGTGGCTCAATGACCCCCACAACGTGGAGAAGCTGAGGGACATGAAGAAGCTGGAGAAGAAAGGTGAGCACTGGGTCCTCTGGGTCTGGCCTCGGGTTTTCCCACTGGAACCCTATCTGGTTCTAACCCAGGGCCGCCGTGGTCCAGCCTCAGCCTGGTGCGGGTCAGCAAGAAATAGGAATCCCCCAGTGTCACTGAAAGCAGTGAAAATATTTAATACTTCTCCCATGAGAATTCCAGTCCCCGTCTCTCTGTTTCCTTCCACACACCCGTAGCTACTTCAAAGTTTTTCCCAACCCCTCTGCATGTTCCCCAAAACACCCCCTCTCTGATCCTCTGTCCTCTACATCAGCTCCTAATGTATAATATATAGATAGATCCCCCTGTGCTGATTACCGCAAAACAACGCAAGAATTGACCCAGCCAACAAGGCTTCTGGGGTGGCCCGGCCGGTGTGGCTCAGTGGTTGAGTATCAACCTATGAACCAGAAGATCAGGGTTCGATTCCCAGTCAGGGCACATGCCTGGGTTCTGGGCTCAATCCCCAGTGTGGGGTGTGCAGGAGGCAGCCGATCCATGATTCTCTCTCATCATTGATGTTTCTATCTCTCCCTCTCCTTTCTTCTCTAAAATAAAAAATAGATTTTTAAAAAAAAAAGACTTCTGGGGTGGAGATGGGGGGGGGGGGCGGGCAAGGAGATTGCAGATTCTTATATTGTCCAATATTTTCTTTTATCCTGAGAAAATGAGCTGGCACTGAGCACTTGCTGTGTACTCACTTGCATGATGTGTGTAAGGGATCCCTGGAACTTAAATTAAAAAGCTCAGGGCCCAGTTGGGAGGTGAGGTACCAGGAGCTGAAAAGTTGTCATCCAAGGCACCCAAGACAGCTCATGAGGAGAGAGTCCAGAGCAGGCCGTGTGGGACACATGGGCCAGGACCAAGCCTCAGCTGTTGGCACAGACCACTTTGCAGCTGAGAACTTGGCCTGCCACTTCCTGGCTGTGTGACCTTTTTAGCAAGTTACTTCCCCTCTCTGTGCCTCATTCTACTTCTTCTGAAATTAAGTCGGGTAGCATCTACCGCAGGGCATTGCTATGAGGATTTAATGAGACCCTTCTGGCATCCTCCATTCTCAAGTGGGCTTCCTCCCCGCCCCCCTCATTTTGATGATTTGAGGTTGAGATGCATTTACTGCGTTCCCAGTCCCTGCTGCCCCTGGAGGATGGGAGTGGCAGTATTGGTGAGCCTTGGGTCGGGCCCCTCTCAGCCCTCCTTTCCTCCCTTTCCCACCCCAGCTTACCTGAAGCGCAGATACGGCCTCATCAGCACCGGTTCAGACAGTGAGTCTCCAACCACCCACTCCGAGTGCCCCAGCCCCTGCCTGCAGCCCCAGGACCTGAGCCTCCTGCAAATCAAGAAGCCCCGAGTGGTGCTGGCACCCGAGGAGAAGGAGGCCCTGAGGAAGGCCTACCAGCTGGAGCCCTACCCCTCCCAGCAGACCATCGAGCTCCTCTCCTTTCAGCTCAACCTCAAGACCAACACCGTCATCAACTGGTTCCACAACTACAGGTGGGACGACTAGAGAGAACCCGCTTGGGGAACGGGCAGGGTCTCTCAGGACCCCCTTCCCCATCGCAGGGCCTGGAGGGAGCCCAGCATGGATGGCCTCTGGCAGATGGGGAAACTGTATTGCATGGGTGTTTAGATTTGTAGATAAACCTGGATGTAGATCCCAGCTTCATCATTTCTAGCTGTGAGACTCTGGGCAAGTCATTTCACCTCCCTGAGCCTCAGTCTTCTAACCTGTAAAATGGGGACCATGATGGGATCTACTTCACAGAGTTGTCCTGAGGATTCAATGGGCTAACACATTTACATAAAATACCAGGCACATAGGATGTAGTGGATGTTGATGTTACTGTTATCACTATCTTCATTACGACTTCCCCAGCTTACTCTGTGTCTGCCTGTATGAGGGACAGGGAATGGTGCTGGGGGCACAGGCCCAAGGAACCTAACTTCCCACTGATCCTCACATTGGATCCCTGACTGGGGGTCTTGGCATCTCCCACTCCTGAGACCAGAGGAAAGCCTTCTGGCATCCTCTAGGTTTCCAGTGGCTGCCTCCTCCCACTCACAAGGCCCCAGTGTTGGAGTCACTGACCTGCAGTGGGCTGGGCTCCCTGCGATTTTGTTCGGGTGTTGACCAGATCTGGCAGGTTCGAGGAGACTGCAGAGGGGCTCCATAAGTCTGGTTGAGAGCCCTGTGGAGAAGGCTTAATGGGACTTAAGGGACCATGTCTGAGGTGCCCCTGCCAAGCTTCCTGAGAAGGAAATGTCTCTGGTGTCCCTGAGGTGCCAGAGAGCAGAGTCCATATGCGTGTTCTAGGGGCAGAAAGAAGGTCTCTTGATCCCCAGGGGAGAAGAGGAAGGAGGAGGCTGGAAGGGGGAAACACTAGAAATGTCTCTCCAGAGCCCAGGCATGGGCATCACACAGGCCTGACCGCCTTGGCTGTGTGTTCTTGAGTTTCATCCCTGTTTTATAGATAAGGAACCTAATACCAACAATGCTGAATCAGGGATCAAATGAACCACTTGAGGTGTAAACATTGTGAAATATTGCTTATTGTCTGTCTCAGACCCACACCCTGCCAAACATCAAATGAAATAGGTTCTTAAAGCTGCACATGCTCCTCCTCTCTCTGGGGGATCTAGGGATATCCTCGCCCCTTTGGTTCCCCCCAGGAACTGAGCACTCACTCCATTATTATCCAAAATGTTCATTCAACGAATACTTGCCAAGTGTATACAGTAAGCCAGGGTCTGGAGAAACATGTTCAAAGTTCATCATTCCTCCCCTTACGGTGCTTAAAATCATGAATCAGATAATTTCTACAACCTGATAAACGCTGTGACACAGGAAGGAATAGGGGCTGAGGGAAGAGGAATTCTGCCTCCTGGTGGAGGCTTTACAGAAGAGGAGGCATGGAGCTGGCTTTGAAAGGATGAATAGGAATTGGCCCCAACGAGCAAAGAGAATTGCACTCCCCAGAACAACCACTCTCAAAAAGTTGTAGGTATAGAAGAATACATTATTTCATTTGATAAATGTTTATCGAGCACCTACTCTGTACCAGGCACTGAAGGTGGAACGGACCCAAGACAAAGTTCTTACCCTTAGCATCTCCTGCAGACCACCAGAAAAGCTCACTATTAAGCAAGCACTCGTATTAATGTATCATTACAAACTGCAGTGAGCTCTGAGAAAGGCAAACAACAGGCTGTTTTGAGGAAAAATTACCAGGATGGCCCCAGTTATACATTTGGGAGTTGGGGCTTGCAAAGACTAACTTATAGTATAGTGTGAATGACTCTTAGCTTCATATTTATATTTGATCTGCAGTTTAGAAGTTCTCATGATGGAGCTGCAGACTTTGAGCCATCCTAAACCTCCCTCAAACCCTTCCTCACTGGAAACTACTATGGCTGCTCCTGGTCCCTTCGGCTTTTCCCTTTAGCAGGGACAGAGAGATGGCAGAGTCACTGTCAAGTGGACAAGGCCACCTTTGTGGAGGGACTGGGGACTGAGACAGGAAGTGAACCAGATGATCCCTCACCGTCCCTCTTAAGCCCAGGGTCCTGGAATGGGGCACTGTCCCCCACCTGGGCAGGGAGCCAAGGAGCAGGAGAGTGTAGCGAGACTTTTAGGTTCAAACCTCAACTGTTTTACTTTCTGACTCTGGTCATGGCTATCCTTGTGCCTCTCTGAGCCTTGTCTCATTTATTGATGGGAATGATAATGTCCCCTCACAAGGTTATTATGAAAAATAAATGAGATAATCTGCAAAAAAGTAATTGGCCTGGTGCCCGGTACATATAAGCAGCCATTATTATATTTATAATAATTACAACTGTTATATTACATATCAATAATGTACTTTATTATTAATATAAATGGGCAAAAGGCTACAGCATTGAAGAAGCTGAGGAAGTCCTATTGTTTGATTATCTTAGATGAGTCATTTGACCTCTCTGGACCTCATTTGCTATTAGGAAAATAATTAATGGGCTTAGACCCACGTCTCGCCTTCCAGTGCTCTAAAACATGGTGCATGGGACTAAGTTTCCCTCACAAAGCCGGGAGGCTATTGAAGAGAAAATGGGTTCTGGACTAGAATTCTGGGGGTACCCAGACTCCAGTGCCAGCTCTGCCTCTGTGTTCCGTGGTGATCTGGACAAGTCACTCTCTGTGCCTCAGTTTCCCCTTCTGGGCTGATGTCGAAGAGTCCCTTCAGGAATGAGGCAGGGAGCTGTTGCCACAAACTAGACCTGGGTTTGACTTTGAGAAATGCTCTAGAACGGCACTGCCCAATAGAAATATAATCCAAGCCACATATGTCATTTAAACTTTTCAGGTAGCCGCATTTACAAATAATAAAAGAAACATAAAATTAATTTTAGTAGTATATTTTACTTAGTCCAATATATATATAAATATAACCATTTTGACATTTTAATCAATATAAAAACTTCATTAATGAGCTCTTTTACTTTTCATTGTTTTGTATTAAGCTTACAAAATCTTACCTTTCCATCACATACTAATTCTCACTAGCTACATTTCAAGTGCTCAAGGGCCACAGTGGCTGCTATACTGGATAGTGCAGGTCTAGATCTTGGTCTTTGGGATCATTTGGACAGTCCTGAGGTTGAGTATTGGCCCTGCCACTTACTGGGCAGGTCACTCAACAGCTCTGGGCCTGGTTTTGTCCTCTGTGAAGCAGGGATAATAATAGCACCCACCTTGCACGGTTGTGGAGAGGACTTACTAAGATGCTGCATGTGAAGGATCTTAGTGTCTACTGAGCCCCCAGGGAAGTGGGTGGAGTCAAAATGCCCTTCCTGTGGCGTGAGTTCAGGGTTAGCCGGTTCCCCCTCCATCTCCTCGCTCACCGTCATCTCTGCCCCAGGTCCCGGATGCGCCGGGAGATGTTGGTGGAGGGGACCCAAGATGAACCAGATCTCGACCCCAGTGGGGGTACTGGCATCCTACCACCAGGCCACTCCCACTCAGAGCCCACCCCACAGAGCCCCGACTCTGAGACTGAGGACCAGAAGCCTACGGTGAAGGAACTTGAGCTCCAGGAGGGCCCTGAGGAGAGCATCACTCCCCTGACTGCCCAGGACAGGGCCCCAGTGAAGATCAAGGAGGAACAGACTGAGGACAATGCTGAGGAGGAGGCGGGCAGCCAGCTCCAGGACTCCGGGGAGCAGGACAAAGGCCACGGTTCTCCCAAAGAGATGCATCCAGACCCTTTGGGTAATGATGGACTCCCAAAAGTGGCCCCAGGACCTCTTCTTCCAAGCAGGCCTGCCCCAGACTGCCCCTTGCTACAGCGCCCCCAGGAGAGCAGGTCTGGAGAGCAGCTACACCTGGACCCTCTAAGTTTTAAGTCAGCCTCAGAGTCCTCGCGCTGCAGCCTGGAGGTGTCACTGAACTCACCCTCGGCTGCCTCCTCACCAGGCCTCATGATGTCTGTGTCACCCGTTCCCTCCTCCTCAGCTCCCATCTCCCCATCCCCACCCGGCGCCCCCCCTGCCAAAGTGCCGAGCGCCAGCCCCACTGCTGACACGGCTGGGGCCTTGCACCCCAGTGCCAAGGTGAACCCCAACTTGCAGCGGCGGCATGAGAAGATGGCCAACCTGAACAGCATCATCTACCGGCTAGAGAGGGCTGCCAATCGGGAGGAGGCTTTGGAGTGGGAGTTCTGAGGCGAGGGCAAGGGGCCATCCTCACTCTCTCACTCTCTCCCAGACAGGGCAGGGTACAGGAGGGAGGAACTCAACCACCGAAATGTGGACAGCAGTGTTAGCCACTTAGGTTCTTTGTTGTAATCCTAGTTCTGTAAGTTGTGAGCGAGCAGGTGGGGCAGATGCCACTGCCTCCTCTTTTTGGCACGCCCGCCCCAGGGAGCACCCTCTTCTCTACTCTGGCCTCTCCGCAGGAGGCAAAAGCAAAGTGGCGCCACATTTTCACCTGGAAACTCCAAACTCTTTTAGAAAAATAAATAAATATTTATAGACCTCTTTTAGATATTTTAATAAAGGATCCTTTGGAATTTATTCCCAGCCGATGCTGTTTTGATATTATAGAGAGTTATAAAATCAGGATGCTGTCACAACTGTTGCGAAGTATACACTGAAGTTGTGTCACTTTTGCCACTAGATGAGATTAAAAGAAGACAATTGTTCAAAGCCATCACAAAACACTATTAAGACTGACCAAAATTTAGATAACCTTTGAACCGCGGTTTTTTCCCATGTCTGTCTATGAGACGCAGCGCACTGCTCCTGCCTGTCCAGAAACCGTGCCGGAAAGAGAAAGTCCAAAAGACTCTAAATGAAAACCTCGATGCTGTTGAGGACGTGTTTCGTTCTGGTGGTCTGTTTTGCAACCTTGATAACACAGAATGCCGTGCCGTTGTAAATGTTGTCGAGATGTGGGCTGTGGCCGACTGTCCTATCCAAGATGTAACGTGGTACACAGTGAACTGCCTGCACTCCGTCAAGTCAGAAACCCCTGGCCGCAGAGGTCGAACGTCCAGCTCGTCCACTGTAGACAGAATGTGTTTCCGGATCCTATGGAGGCAGGTGACTGGAGGGTGGCACTTGAGCCAGGGTGACCCCATTCCCCAACCTGAGTCATGGCCACAGTCAGGAAGTCTCCCCCCCTTCTTTTCCAGAGCAAGACAGTGGCTGCCATCTTCCCCTTTTTGTGTTTTAAGGAAACAACAGCATTGGTCACCCCACAAGCACCCAGCTCAGCTCTCAGCACCAAAAAGTAGATTCATCACACCAGAGACCCCAGTTCCCCTTCTCACCATCTCTCAAGTGGACCCCAATGCTACTTCTGGGATGTGTCTGCAACTCCAAGTTGATGCAGAACAAGCAAGAAGGTTGAGTTTGCTGCAGCATGACCACCGTAGCCCAGTCTCCACATCCACCCTCCTGCCTTCCACCACACGACCTTTTGGGGAGCAAAGACTCAACCCTCCAAGTAAGAAGCCGTTCCTCCAGCATCTTGATGGTTTCTAGAGGGAGAGTCCCCAATCTGGATGGAACAGCCACAATATTGGTTGATGAATCTCTCTTCTGATTTTATTTCTTACTCTTTTTCAACTCTGTGGGAAGGCTGAGTTGGGTACCTCCCTACCTGAATCCAGAATGATGAAGAAAGGGGGCCATCACCCGTGCCAATCCACTGCAAGGGGGAGAGATGGCTGATGGGGTTTCAAGGATGCTGAAAGCATTTTGAAACCTGATGACCAGAAGGGGATAATTGAGGGCCTTTCCAGAAATCTCAACTCTCATGCACCCAGCCCAGGCTGCAGTCCCCACGCCAATCAATGAAGAACAGCGCAAACCCTTCAGGAAAGTCTATTCCATACACCCAGGCTATGCATTGAAGAGTTTTCCACTGTATACATTTTTATCCAGATGAAGGTATTTTTATATTTTGACAATAGGAAACAGTGACCAATTTTCAGAGTCCTCAAATCTGGAATAAAACAGCTCCTTTTAGTCACCACTGCCCTGTCACAATTAAGACACCACTTTTTACTGTTGAAACCCACACACCATTGAAATTCAGGCTTATACGCAGACTGCGATCCTTAGAAAATGAAATCTGGCTTTTGTGTGACGGGATTTGATTAAGCACTTAGTATAGTCTTTTGAACATGGAAATCCTGTTGTACTTAAAGCTAGCGGACCCTTGAACAGCTTTGTCCTATCACGGTGAAAACAAAACAAAAAACCACAAAACCGTTTCTATGAGAAATTGATGAACTTTGTTTAAAATTTTAAAAAAAGGAACACGTTCTGTAAATGCGTCGCTCAATACAGAATTGTATAATGAGGTCTGGGTGTCCTGCTTGCTTTGTTCTGGAGTTGGGGGTGCAAGTTGGGGGTCAGATCTGGCCCTCAGGGTGTTTTACAAAATGGTGTTTTTAAAAACTTTTTAACTAGTTTACCACCATTAAAATATGGGGGAATGTTATATAAAAATGGCGATTACCGGCTTTCCTGGAAAACAAGAGCAGGCCACACCAGGCCAACCTTCCAGTGTGACAACAGCCAGCTGAGTGGCTACTCCCTTTTAACAGGACATATGTCCGTGGTTCGCCTCAGTCCTTACCTGTGCTACTTGTCCGGGCCCTGTGGGTATCTCGTTGGGCAGTTGTGCTATGGGCTCACACAAAGGAAGATAGAAGAATTGGAATCCATTTTTCCATTCAGCAGGGTGGAAGCAGGTTAGCCTCTAGGGCCTAGGACCAAGGAACCAAGATCATGCCCTGCCCCCAAATCAGTGGCCACCGGCCATGGCCCTAAAACCAACCACTTTCTAGGCTGTGCCCACCTCAGTAGAATGTGTGAGGGGCAGGTGGCCCCGGCCTCCTGAGATGAGCACCGCCCCTTTCCCAGCTGTATAATTAGGATCTCAGTTTCCCCAACTGTAAGATGGGAGTGCTGCAACAGCCAGCTCAGAAAGTCATAAGGAATAATCACGCATGTAAGACACATAGAACAGTGTGTGGAATGTAAGGGCTCCGTGTTATCAGGAGTGGGGATTAGGTTCTTTCAACCCATGAGGATGAGTTTCCGTGCATCAAGCTGCAGAAGGTTTGTTTTTTCCTAACCAATAATGTCAGGAGAGTCCCCAAAGTAGCACTGAACATTACTCATCCATGAGCCAAGCAAGGCCTCATGGCATCCCAAGACAGATCTTTCCTCTTTGTCTGGAAACCTTCCGATTGCCCCACTTTTTCCACACATCCTTGAAGTGGGAATTACATGATTAATTACCTCCCCTTTGGTTAGGATAACTAATTGTTCCAGACCCAGCAGGACAGCCCCCTGGGAGGCCTAAGTATCCCATCAAGCTGGGGAGGGTAGCTACAGTTAGAGGCAAGGCCCCATTGGCCCTGGAAGTCCCAAGCTAGCCATTAAGGGTGACAATACAGGCAGGCCCAGCCTTCAGTCAGAGCTGGAGGGAGAGAAGTATGAGAGTCAAGAGTTCAGGGCGTAAAGCCAGACCACCTGGTTTCAACCCCAGCTCCGCCTTTTAGAGCTACGTGACCTTGGGCAAATGCCAAAACTGCTCTGTGCCTGTTTTCCCAGCTGTGAAGTGGGGAAATGATAGTAAAGGCACCTTTCTGATAAGGTGGTTGAAACAATTCAAATGAAGTATAGCCAGCGGGCCCTTTGGACCCTTGGTTCATAGCTCTGGAGAAGGTCAGAAGTTAGAGATGCCCAGGATGTGGCCCTATGGTGTAGGTGGGGCGGGGAGCGGGGCGGGGGGAGTGTATATCTGAACACACATGCCACCTAAGAACCTGTGGAAGTAGGTGCTCCTAGGCCATCGGCTTTGGTGTTGACATTGTGTCTGCAGCTGCAGCCCATCTGCTGTGGAAAATATAGCAGAAACACCAAAATGTGGAATTCTGACCTAGGGACCATGGGAGAGCAGGGAGGGGAGAGGCTGGAGAGGAATGAGAATACAGGAAAGGCCTTGCAGGGAGAGGCAGGTTTACACCGGGACAGAGAAGAGCAGAGAGCTGATTTAGGGACAAGTTGGCAATTACCTATCAGGTGATACCTATTTCAGGAGCATCTGCAATGTGCTCAGAAACTCTGGGAACCATGAGAACATGAGTAATGGGGTCCAGGAAGGCTTCCTGGAGGAGGGGACATCTCACCTGACACCTGAAAGACAATAGGAGTTAGCGGAGAAGGGAAAGGAGGGCAAAAGGAATAGCGGGCAACTTGCAGGATAGACACGGCACATGGGGAAAGAAGTGTAAAGGAGGATGCAATTTGAGATGGGGGGGAAGAGAAGGAGGACAAGGGCCAGATCCCTTGGGGCATGATGGGAAGTACGCCTTTTCCCTGAGGGCACTGAGGAGCAGTGAAGATTTGAGGCAGGAAGTTGCTATGGTCAGACTTGTACTTTTAAGAGGTTAGGAGGTTTCATCTGCCTAAGGAGACAGTGGGCCAGAGGAGAGTGGTAGGGCCCATTCCCCCCATAAGCCTTGACCTTCAGGCTTCTGTGGTCCTGGCTTCTTATTTGTCAACATAAGAAACAACCAAATTTGTAGAGAATTTTTCTTAAAATTGTTACTGACTGCTGAAAGAAAGAGAAAGGGAGGCAGAGAGAGAGAGATTTATGTTCCACCCCTCCCCCCCATGCTCTCACCGGTTGCGTTCTGTATGTGCCTGGACCAGAGACTGAACCCGCAACTTTGGCGCATTGGGATGACACTTCAACCAACTGATCCACCCCACCAGGGCAAACCTGTAGAGAATTTTTATGAGTTTGAGCCACACTGACGACATATGCCAGGGAACAAGATTTCAAATGCTTCAGGGAATAAAAGTTTTGCAGCTTCTTTTATGCATTTGAAATTAAGGAAGAAGTGTACATGGAGGTGGGAGAAAGGAAGGGAATGGATTACAGGATAGTTTAGATTATATGCTCTCTTGAGAGTTAATATGTCTGCTATTACAAAGACGTGTTAACCTAGGTGTACAGAAACAATGGATAGGGCTTGCTTGAAGCAAAGATAAGCCTTTACTAAACAAGTTATATGCCATGCCTAGGGCATGACTACCTACCATAACCTGCCTAGTTAGGAATTTGTGATCAGATCACCCTTAGAACCCTCCACACATCCCTGCCCTCCTTTCCTTCCTAGTTAAGCAACTTGAATTGTGTCAGCAGCTCTGCCCCCATCACTCCTATGAATGAAAGAGCAGAACTTGGCTCACAACCACTGGGGAAACTAGCTAGAGGTCATTCTAAAGGCTCCCTAGTCGAGAAACAGGATGTGTGTTGCTCCAGAAACTGGGCTGCCTGTGTAGGCACCCAGGAGGCCAGAGCCCCCCCAATCCCCACCTAAACCCAAGAGCAGTGAGTACCAAGGGTCTTTAGCCAAGGTGACTCCTCACCCTGGTGGGTTTCCCCTTCTGCCACAATGAGTGGGATTAAACAATTGATCTCTTTAATGCTTTTTTTGACCTTCTTCAGCCTCCAAGGGTGTAGTTGTTAAAAGCACTGGCTTTGAACTCAGCCCGCTCTGGGTTTGACTCCACGATCTTGTAATCTGCAGTCCTTCAATGAGACTCAGTTTCCTTATCTGTAAAATGGATCTGATCCTAATAGTATCTACCTGTACTTAGCACCTATTGCTGCATAACAAATAACTGCCGAAACTTAGTGCCTTAAAACAGTGAACGTCTTTTAAGATCTCGCTGGGTCAGGAATTTGGGAGTGGCTTCACTGGATGTTTCTGGCTCTTGAGGTTAAGCTGTCAGCTAGGGCTGAGGCCAGTCCTAGGGCTGGAGGATTTGCCTCCAAGATGGAACACTCCCTGGCTGGCTGTTAGTGGGCATCTCTGGTCCCCTGCAAGTGGGCCCCTCCACAGGGCTGTTTGGGTGTCCTCACAACGTGGCAGTTAAGAGTAAGCAAGGCAGAGGCTGCAGTGTGCTCTGTGACCTAGAGTCGGAAGCCCACTGTGGCCTCCACAGTACCCTGGTGGCCACACAGGCCTGCCGTGCAGTGTGGAAGGGGACTACACTAGTACATGAATACCAGGAGTCAGGGATCATCCAAGGGCATCTCAGATGCCTGATAAGTTTCTTTGAAGATTTCATGAGCATTTCTTAATTTGTGGTCCATCCTAAAATCTTGTTTCCTACACAAAAAGCAACTTCCTGGGCCCCAAATGGACCTACTGACCCAGAATTCCTAGAGCCAGGCAAGCCCAGGGATCTGCAATTTTAAGAAGTATCTCAAGTGACTAGACATCATGGGTCTCAGTAAATGGGAGGCAGTTCTAACTCATTTTGTTTACTTGGCCCCCCTGGGTGGGTGTTCGAGGCTCTGGGAAGGATGCTAGATAAATGAGAGAACAGGAGTGGGAACAAACATTCACTGATGTCGGGGCGTAGTTGAGAACTATTGGGTTGAAGGAAACTGTGATCCACTTAAAGATATCTGAACCGGTGATTGGGAATCCTGGAGAAATCCACAGGCAAGATGTTCCGCCAGGCTCCGGGGACTGCACAGCCTACCTTGATCCGTTCGTTCTCTCTCTAGGGTCGCCTCAGGCCTAACTTAATCCATTCCCCCCAATTCAAAATTCCCCAGACCCCGGTTGCTCAGCTTGTGTCTTGGGACCGAGTCCCGCCCAAGCAGCTGTAGACAGGGAGGAAAGGATCACATGAGCTGAGGGACAGAGGACACAGTGATTGATGTCTCTGTGCTGGGCACTGTGCCGGGCCATGGGGGCGCCCAGGAGGTGGACATAGTCCCTGTTCTCCGGTGCAGTCTAGAGGCCTGGGTGCACTGCCTGGGCTATCTCACAGGTAGAGGAGCAATGACAACAGTGACCCTGGACAATGAAGAGAGGGCAGTGGCCGTGGCCCCAATGCCCAAGTGCTTTCAGAGCTGCGCCTGGCAAGGGCAGCCGCAGCCACGTCTCCAAGAATGGGCACACCAAGCGAAGAGAGCCCTGGCCCTCAGCCAGGAGCGGGCTCCCGTTTTGAAACCCTAAGACAAAACCAGTTGATGGGCCCACCTTTTAAAACCTCTTCCTCGGCAAATGCAAAATCTGCCGCTGGGCTTAAGCAGTTCATTATTTTACTGCATTGGCAGTTTCACTTGGATGCAGCAGTTTCAGAAATTGGGACAAGGAGCAGGGCCATTTGTATGACAGTTTGTGTAAGGTAAAGTGATGTGGGGAGGGATCGGGAAGAGTGGACAGTTGGCACCAAACTAGCCCCAGAGTAGGAACAAAACGGCCCCGTTTGGGAACATGCGAGTGCAGGGCCAGAAGTGAGCACAGGGAGTGCTGCTTTTCAATATTTGTTCACTCGGCTGAAACGGGAGCTGGAAGGCTTCCAGGGAAGTGAGGAGAAGCAGCGGCCCCTTTACGGTGCAGGGGAACCCCACTCTAGCCCTCCTCTTCACCCCACTGAGCCAACAGCAGCTCTGAAGTTGGTCAACCATAGCCATACAGTCACTCCACCTTATCTGTTAGGAAGCCTCTGGCTGCAAATAACAACAAAAAAACACGTCTCCCTTAAAGCTTCATACAAGGCTATTTATTACCTCAAATTACCAGACTGTCCAGAGGTAAGGTTGATTCAGAAGTTGAAGAATATTTTCAGGTGTCTGCCGGGGACACTTTCCTTAGAGTGTCCTGTTTCATGATCACAAGATAGCTGCCATGGCTCCAGGCATCAGACAGAGCTTCACTCCCAGAAAACAATGACCAGCTCTTCATTGTGTCTCTTTTAGACGAAGCCCTTTCTACTAACGTCACACTGGTCAGAACTGGGTCACACAGCCATTCTTCAGCAGCTGAAGGTTGGCTAATTCCTCCAAGTCAGATGGAGCAGCACAACTGACTGGCATGGACTAATCTAAGCGGCTTCTCAGAAGGTTGCTTCTGAACACATGCAGGATCCCCCAAAGGCTGTTGAGGTGAACAGTTTTCTAGACTTTGTCGTGCTCCTTAGACACGTCCCCTGGGTCAAGACGAAACACTGACCTATTAGCAGGTAGATACACACCACCTAGGTATTGACCAACTTGTCCTGCCTGCCCCCTCCCCTCCATTTCTGTTAAATTCGTGGAAACGCCAGTCCTAAGAAGTCTAGCAGGTGACCCTCCCTCTTGGAGCTAGCTGTCTCTCTCTGTTTCCCCCATCTGTGTCCTGCGGTGGCTGTGGTCACAAGTGCCACAGGCTGGGCTTTGACTCAGCCTGTGTGGGGAGCCACTTCCCCAGCCCCCGTCTGTCAGCTGTGGTCCCAGGAGAGGTGGAAGGAGTTACTCAGCACGCCCTCGGGTGCTCACGAGGGACGAGTCCCCGACCTTAATATTGTTCGTATCAGTTGCTCATCCTAAGCCACATTTTCCTGAATGTGCGTGCATGATTTTTCCAGGTTGGCAAGGCATGTGACCCAAGCTCTGAATCCGCATTAGGAGGACCTAGGGCCTAGTCCATCCTGCTGGTGACCTTGGCCAGCCCCTCCCATCTGTGAATCCCCAGTTAGCCCAGCAAACACTCAGCAAGTCTGAGATAGCAGACAGCATGAGAGCCCCCACCACCCACCCCGGAGCATGGCAGACATTACTGCAATTGCAGGGTCTTCCCCTCTGAACTAGTGTTTGTGCCAGATCCTAACCGTAGGCCCCCAGGCAGCCCAGGAATGGACCAATAAGAGCCAGGTTTTGACTCTTCCGTTTGCTATCCTGACTTGCCCTCCTCACAGTCAGGCCTTCATCCCACAGTTGACTTTCAGACCCTCGCCTTTCCCTCTTCCTTCTCTCCCCTGAGAAGTAACTTCGCGACTCCATTTCCCTGTAGTGCTCTGGAAGGCCCTGCCCTTCCTCCACAGGATTCCAGAGGTTACATCCCTGCTCTACGCTTTTCAGCTGTGTGAACTTGGCCGTTTTCTTAGCCTCTGTGAGCCTCAGTTTCCTCATCTGTAAAATGGGGCCAGTACCCGGCATAAAAGGTTGTGATAATGTGCCTGGCAGAGCGTCTGCCATGGGGGGGGAGGGGTGCCACACAGTGCACACTGGTCCAATGTCCTGTAGTGCCTGTTCCTGGCTCTGCCAGGCAAACCAATCCAGGATTTTGATGGGGAAAATGATGCAACCAGCCATTACTTGACAAAGTTTTATTTCATTTTAGTCTTGATATCTTTCCCCCAACCCAACTCTGACCCCATCTTGTGCTTTCAGGATGGGGAGTAGAGTGGGGGTAATAACCACCGACCCCCAGGGAGACCGGGGCACTGTACCTTTAGAGCTTGTAAACCTGCATCAGGACTGGGGCCAGCATCTCATCCCGCCAGCTGGGTGTGGCCAGGACATGGGCTGGAAGGCCAGGAGACCCAGAGCCTATGGACAAGAGCTGCCACCCCCACCCCCACTGCTCAGGACTTTGGAAAGAGCGGAACAGGAAACGTACCAAGGCCCAGAGGCACCTGCCACAGCTCAGAGCTGGCCTGGACAAGGCAAAGAACTGGGTGAGATTCTTGAGATGCCTCTGTCTCCAGCCAAGACTGGTGGCCCTCTCCCTGGGCTGCCAACTGCCTCTCTCACCCCCACCCCAGCCAAGCTGAGAGCCAGGCACCCTGTTCCCACCAGCTGACAAGAAACAGAAGTAGTGGAAATGCCAAGTGTTGTTGCTATAAAACAACACCTAAGTATTAAAAATTAAATTAAAACCGAAGCCCCAGTCCACTGAGCCAGCAGTGAGCTGGTGATTGCAGACACACAGACAGCTCCCCAGGGCCTCTGAAGACAGCAGGAAGGGGCCTCGGGGCCCCTCTGGAGAATCAAGTTGGGGGGGGGGGGGGTATTCAGGGGGTCCCCATGTGGGGCACTGAGGACTGTAAACATGACCCAGCTTGAGGGCCCAAGGGTGACCCAGCCCCCTGAGATTCTCCCTGGATGAAGAACAGCCACTCTGCTGATGAGAACAGTGAAACAGCAGTCGGCCTCCCCATTGGAATATGGAGGTGGAGGGGGACTGGGCTGTGTTGGGGGAGGGGATTCCAGAAGCCAAACACAGCTTCCCAACGGCTTCTTTGCCCCTACCCAGTCTGCAGCGGGGCCATTTCTGGGCGGTGAGTCCGCTTGTGGCCACCCCTCCCTAGTGAAACCTGCTGTAAAGTCAGCTCCAGCCACAGCTGCCCAGCCAGACTGGGCCAGGTCAGGCGAGCTCCCAAGAGGCCTTGTCCCAGGACGGGGGTGGGAGAGCTGGCTCTGGGAGAGGAGACTGGGGATGTGGTTAAGGACTGTCGGGAGGGCCAGTGAGAGCCACCACACCAACACAGGCACAGCCCCAGGCCAGAGGGTCGCTACTGCACCAGGAGCACCACCTCAAGGTCTGGCTGAGGCCCAGGACAAAGCCCTGGGACCAGGCAATCTCACCATACCGGTTACGCATAAAAACCTGCTGCCACCTTCTGCACCTGCTGCCTCTGGAGGCGGGCGGGCAGGCGGCCTGGAGCCAGGCCAGCTTCTCAGGAGCCACTGGAGCAAAAGGAGGTCAGAGCCAGGTGAGGCGTGGCACCCGAGCCTTCTCTGTCCGTGTTGAGGCCCCGTCAGGGACCAGGGCTGACTGGGCATTTGCCTTCGGGCCACAGAACCTCACCAGGTCCCAGCCACCGCAGCCAGGACCTGATGCCAGCAGCAGGCCTTCACTGGGTGATTTGGGCTGGGCCCGGGGCTAGAGTTCCTTCAAAACCAGCCCTCGGGCGTCCTGAGGTTCGGCCAGGCCCAGGATTTTCCTCAGAATGAGGCACAGTGACCCCCTCTGAGTCCTAAACGCCCTTCGGATTCCAGCATCTTCTCGGCGCTTACATCCCACACACAGGCCTCAGTTTCCCTCGGGACTTGACTGTGATGTCCCTCAGGACTGGGCTCCCCAGTCTCAGGGCTGGGCCCATCAGAGCCTGCTTAGGACTTGAGTCCCTCCAGGACGGGGACCCTGGTGACCTCAGAGCTGGTCCCGGCTCCTGAGCCACTGGCTCCTCAGTGCCCGGACCTCCTGCCCATACCACTCGTGCAGCTGGAGGAAGGGGGCTGAATCGAGAGGCCCGTTGGGTGCTGAGGCCCGCCGGCGGGGTGGCAGTGGGGGGCGCTCAGGGCCAGACCGGGCACCAGCGGAGGTGCCCGTGGAGGCAGCGGGTGGCTCGGCACTCCAGACCGCACAGCCATTCTCCTTGGGCAGGAGGGCACGGGGTCGGCGTGGCGGCGGAGGGCAGCCCCCTGCCCGCATGGCAGCTAGCTGCTGCTCCAGCTCCCGCACCACCAGCCGCAGGTAGTCGAAGCTGGCCCGTGACAGGGCCTTCACCCAGCCCTCCATGGCAGCCTGGCTCTCAGCGGCCAGCACGTAGGTGCGGGCCCGAGCCTCGGCGAAGCGCACGGCGAAGGTGAACTCCTCAGCAGCCTCCACAAGCTCCACTGTGCAGCCCTCCAGGATGATGACGCCCACAGGCTCACGGCTGGCCGCGTCCTCGAAGTAGAAGAGCATGTTCCCACGCAGCACGAACCAGCGCCGATGGTAGGCCGTGTGCCGGCCGCCCTTCTTGTACAGGAAGCCCGCGTTGTCCACCGGGGCGTCACAGGTCGCATAGAAGGCCAGGCTGCGCTCGTTCAGCTTCATGGCGGCCTGCAGGGAGCTCAGGGCCTGCCCCGCACCGGGTCCGCTGTCACTAACGTGGCAACCGCTGCCAGATCACCCCGTGCCTCATCCTGACCTTCCAGCCACCCTCCGGCGCCACAGCACTCAACACCCCTCTCTCACAAATAAGGAAACTGAGGCTCAGACAGCGGAAGCGACCTGCCCAGGCTCACACAGCTCTCAGGACCAGACCCAGGACTCACACCTGGATCTGACTCAAACCCTGGCCCCAGAGCCAGACTCAACCCTCCTGCGTTCTCCTCCCCAAAATAATGTTGGGGATTCCTACTGCATGCCAAGCATCTTATGCATCTTAACTCATCTTGCAACAAACCTTAGTTGGCAGGGACTAGCCCGATTCGCATTTGACAGATGGGGAAACAAAGAGAGGTTAGTCATGCCCCCAAGGTCACAAAGCAAGTTGGGCGGAGTGAAATTCCAACCCAGGCCTCATCCCTGGGGCCCAGATGGGCTGACCTTGTGTGGTCCCTTTCAGGTCCCAGTTTTGATTTCATAACTCAGCTTTGATTTGCCTGTCCGGGCTATAACGACATGAACAGAACCTATGTCAGAGGGGTGTAGGGACTTCGTTTGGCAAACATTTATTAAGCTCCCACTGTGTGCTGGGCGCTGTTCTCAACACTTGGATACTGTATTAGTAAACAAGATGAAGAGGGTCACTGCTCTTGTGGTGCTGACATGGCGGTGGCAAGTGAAGAGGGAAGAAAATGAACAAACAGATAGAACGAGTCTGCCCGGTGGTCTGGTTCTGAGTGCGGAGGAAATCTGACGTGGAGAAGGGGCCAGGAGTGTTGTGGACAAGAGGAGTGTTTGATTTTCCTGGGGGTGAAGGCTGTACTAAGAAGGTGACATTTGAGCAGATACCTAAAGGAGGGGAGGGCGGGAGCCCGGGGACAGGCCAGGCAGAGGGAACAGCAAGTACAAAGGTCCTGAAGTGGGAACCTGCTCATGTGCTTGAGGAACAGCCAGGAGGCCAGTGAAGCTGGAACAGGAGGAAGGGGAGAGGCGGTGGAAGCAGCCTGACAGACAGAAAAGATTGTGGTGAAAAGAAATCCAGAAAAAGGGCCCTGAGCTTGGCCCACAGTTATAGGAAGGGGGTGGGAGGAGAGCATCGTGGACTCAAAGGAGAAGAATCTAACTGGGCACTTGGCTCAGTGATTTAATCCACCTTCCCTGAGGAGCACCTGAAGGGGCAGCACTGGCCGGTAGGATTTACTGGGCGGGGCTACGTGGGCCCCTAATGCGACCACACCTTCCTTTGGGATTTTCCACAGCCACTGTGAGGACCTACCTTGTGCTCCTGCTATCACAGCCTCACTCTACATAGGATAATAGCTGCATTTTTCAAGAGACGACGTATGTGAAGTCCCTGGAATGCAGTAGGTGCTCAATTAATGTTTATTCCCCAGCCTGGGCAGTGCTTTACTCGGGGCCTGGAGGAATGAGGTATGGGTGGTAGTTCTCCTGAGAGCAGTTCAACCTGACCCAGGGTGGAAGGAGCAACTGCTCCCAACTGAATCACCTAGGCAGTCAAGGATGGCTTCCTGGAAGAGGTACCACAAGCTGTGATTTCATAGGTAAGGTGAGACTGTACTGACCTAGCAGCCAGGCCAAGGCTAGAGGCCCAGAAGGCTCTACCTCCCTGTACTGTGTGACTTCAGACACGGGCTGCCCTTCTCTGAGCCTCAGTTTCTTTCTCTGCAAAATAAGACTCATGCATTTTCCTCAACAGCCCAACTCCATGTGGACCCCGCCCTATTTCTCGAAGGAATCACCCACCCTATTTGTCCCGTTTCCCTCCTACCTCTCAGGCCACTGCTCCCTCCCTGCCTTCTGCCCAGTCTGCTCTCAGCTTGCTCTTCTCTGGGTTGAAATGTCAGCTCTGTAGTGTCCAGGCTGTGTGACCTCAGGCAAGCGTTAAGCCTCTCTGGCTCTCTATTTCCACATCTGTAAAATAGGGTCATAAAATACCAAAGTCAGGATTTTTGTGACATCAACACAGTGATTACACAAAAGCGGCTGAGCATGGTGCTGGGCACGCAGTATGTGCTCAGCAGTGGTAGCTCTTGATGTTCTTCTCACCTCTCCATTTGCTCCCCTCAGCACTCTGTCTCAGCAAATGGCCGCTGGCTTCTCCCCACCCCCCACCCCCCACTCTGACCACTCATCAAGTCCAACTGATCTCCCTCCAGCCTCTTCCAAACCAGTGGCCTAATCTCTACCCACTGCCACCTCCCCATTCTAGGCCCCCGTCAGCACTCCCTCGGCATCTCCGGTGGCCTTTTCATTGGCCTCCCTGCCTCTACCCTTGCCTCTTCCCTGTCCATGTTCCTCAGGGTAAGAGCCAACTCCTTCCCAAGCCCCTCCCCTGATCCCATTGAAATCCATTCGCCACAGAAAGATCCTGCTTAAAACTAAATACAACCATATCCCTCCACCACTCCACACCCTCCCAGGACTCCCTACTTCTCTCCGTGTAAAATTCAGTCCTTCCCATGGCCTCGTAAGCTCCCTTCCCCTACCTCTGTCCTCCTTGCTCGCTCAGCTTCAGCCACCGTGGACTCCCTGCTGTTCCTCAAACACATCAGGCACATTCCCACCTCAGAGCCTTCGCCCTGGCTGTTCCCTCTGCCTGGGCTGCCCTTCCCAGATCTTCTCATGGCTGACCCATCCTTCAGTTTCAGCTTGACCATCACCCCCTCAGGGAAGCAGTCCCTGACGGCCCTATATAAGAGACTTTCCTGTCCCTCTCTCATACCCCAACCTGAAATTACCTGGGTCATTTTTGCCTGGCTCTAGGGGGGGCAGGGTTTGTTGTGTTTTTTTTGTTTTTGTCTGAATTCCAGTGCCTGGCATGTAGTTGGTGCTCAAATACCTATAGAATGAGTCCAACAGTCATCTTAAATCTCTCAACAGCCCTGTTGAGAAAGTGTCTGTTCCCATCCCGCATTAACAGATGTGGAAACTGAGACACAGAGACGTTAAGTAACTTGCCCAAAGGTACAACACTGGGCCCAGAACCGCATGCTCTAGCCTACTGGCTCCAAAGGGGCTGTTCCTGGGGTCTCCCCACTCCACGAAAGCCGGAGGTGGAACAGCTTCCCTCACACTCAGCAGCTCTCCTCTTCTCACTGCCCAAAATGGGGTCCAAGGTCACCCGTGACACGGGAACCACTCTGCCCATGGCCCCTGCTTCCAGCCCCAGCAAGAACCAGGGGGGCGAGGCCGCACAGTTCTGGCTTATCTCCCCACACTCCTGCTGTTTCGAAGAAGTTCAGAGTCCACTGTAGGCACGGCTGCTGACTCAACAGCCCCTGGCCTGGCAGAAAGCTGCAGGGCAAGCATGTCAAACTTGCTTGCTAGGGGGCCTGGCCCCTCTCTGGTCCCAAGGCCAAGTTCTCACTTAGATCAGTCCAGGCTGGAGGGTCTCGAGAAAGTCACTTCACCTCTTCAAGCCCCAGTTTTCTCATCTGTCAAGTGGGGAGGATTCCATGAGTTAAGATGAGGAAAGCCCGATGCCCAACTATGGGAAAGCCACCAACCATATTGCGGCTGTGAGTCTGAGTTTTCACAGCCTCACCTATAAGATGAGAACATTAACACCCATCCCTCTGGGAGGGCTGAATGAATTGTCCTGAAGAGCCATTTTGCAAAATGCTTAGCAGGTAGTGAGCACTCAGGGGAGCTATCCAAAAGACAAATTAGCTCAAGGTCTCCAGGGACACAGCTGGCCCAGAAGCCTGGCCTCTGGAGAAACTGAGGCACGGCATTTGGGCACTCAATGCAAGGAAAAAAACCACACCACAGGTCCTGGGGTTGAATCCAGCTGTTACAAGTGTCCCCTAGCAGTGGGTATGGGGGAGAGGGTGTGGCAAATGCAGGCATAAAAAGGTGCTGGGAGCCCCCAAGCAGGGGCCACAGGGACGCCAGGAGACTGCCCCAGGCTAGAGGCAGCCCCGCTGCCCATCCTAGAGCTGGATCTCCAGGTCTGGCCTGCTCCTAGCAGCCCTCTGTCCCTTTGTGTGCCCTGTGGGGAGCGCTCTTGAGTTTCCTAAAAGACAGCCAAAGCCCCAGATGGGTGGTCAACAGCGCAATGTGGGTGCCAAGTGGAGGGCTTGTCCACAGAGTTCCCCCAGCAACAGAGGTCCCTTAGGGACTGGGGGAAAGAGAGCGGAATGAAGGATCCCGGGTTCGATTCCAGTCAAGGGCAACTCATCTGCTGAGTCCGCCGGAGCAGCCGGGTTCCCTCAAGGAAAATTATTCCTGTTGTGGAATCGCAAATAGGCAGATCCCCAGCAGAGGTCTCCCCCGCCGGCCGAGGAACCCCGAGGCCCACGGCGGCCCGAGCCCGGTCCCGCACCCCCTTGCAGGTCCCCCCGCCAGGCTAACACTACCTTGCGGCGCGGCCTAAGGCGGCGGCGGCGGGACGGGAGGCGCGGGGCCGGGGAGCGGTCCGGCCATGGCCCGGGACCAGCGCGCTCGGTGGTGGCTGCGGCGGCGGCGGCAGTGGCAGTGGCAGTGCTTTGTCTCCGGGCGGTGGGGCGGCGGGGCGGCGCAGCCGCGGGAGCACAGGGCACGGATGAAAGGAGGCGGGACAACCGGGCGGTCCGCGACCCGGGGGCGCACCCCTTTAGCCCCCGCGTTTGTCCCGCCCCCGGATTGGCCGGCCCCGACCGGCACGCCCCCGGATTCTCCCCGCCCCTGGTGCTCATCCCGAAACCACTCTTAAAGGGACCGCGACGGGTTCGCAATCTTCAGTGCGGGATCCCAGGAAAGAGGATTGGATCCCCGAGAGTGAACCGGTTTCCAGGGGTAAGGACAGGGGGAGGGTTCGCCCGGAGAAAGCCTGGGGTCCTGGGCAGGACCACTCACTGAAGCCCTAGGCCTGGAGTCCCACACCCTCCCTGGCTAGGGTTGCCAGATTTAGGAAATGTAACGCCCAGATAAATTGAAAAATAACTCTGAAAATGTGTGACTTACTGGAAAAAGAACTGAATACAGGACATTTCGGGCGTTCTGACAGTCACTAGAGGATTGTACTATATGTACAGGGTGCCTGTCAACCTTTCCCTTTGCCCAGGGGAAGAGGGGAAGTTCTGAGGGGGGTGGTTAGAGAAATCGCTCCACTTCTCTAGGCCTCAGTTTCCTCTGTAAAATAAAGACAGTCGTTGTATATAAAGTTCATGGTACATAGTAAATGCTCTCAGCAAATAGCAGTTTCTCTTCTTTTTCTTTTACACAAAATAACAGAGTCTACCTCCCTAGATCTGTATTTACTTCCTGCTCTTGCTGCTTCCTCCTCACCACCCTCCAGGACTCAATAGCTGTCCAGTCCTGGCCTGAGGGCAGGAGAGAAATAGGACCTCTCAGGATCACCTGTTCATTCTACAGCCTCTCACTAAGTGCCCACTGTGTTCCAGGCACTGCTCCTGGGTCATTCAACAAATCAAAGAAGATGAGTTCTAGAAGTGACTTGTGCTAGGAAGACTATTAGCCATGGCAGTGGGGTAGAAAGACTGGGAGTGCAGCCCTAGCCAGTTTGGCTCAGTGGATAGAGCGTTGGCCCTCAAACTAAGGATCTTGGGTTTGATTCCAGTAAAGGGCATGTACCTGGGTTGCAGACTTGATCCCCAGCCTGCGAGCGGAAGGTGATTGACATATCTCTCTCACATAAGTAATTCTCTCTCTCTCTCTCTCCCCCCACCCCCTCCCCTTTCCATTCTCTCTAAAAATCAATGGAAAAATATCCTCAGGTGAGGATTAACACAAAAAGAAAAGAAAGCCTGGGGGAGTGCAATTTTAGACAAGGTGGTCAGTCAGGGAAAGCTTCTCTGAGGAGCAGGGACCCGAAGGAAGTGAAGGAGGGAGCCATGTAGGTATCTGAGGGAAGGGTGTCCCTCTGCGTGTTTGAATGAAGAAGAGGCCAGGAGGCTGGAGTCTATTGAGCAAGCAGAAGAATAGTAGGAAATGAGGTCCTAGAGTATTGGCCAGGTTGCTCAGGGCCTACCTAGTGGATCATGGGAAAGATTTTGCTTTCAAGATACCTGATGATATCTGATATCAGCTAAGCCCCTGGATCCAGCTATACCTGATGCTGCATGAATTCCTCCTGCAGGAAAGGCAAGCTGGAATTTCCCCAAATCTAGATGCTCACCACATAAAGAAAACGGCCGGCACTGGGCATTTGGACCGTGGTGTGGGGGGAATTTCCCAGTGCCCCTCTTGCTGGAGTCAAGGATTGATATAGGTGAAAGGGCAGATGTTGGAGAGCAAGAACCTAGTATGTTGGGTTTTTTATTTCTTTATTGTTGAAAGTATCACAGATGTCCCCCCTTTTCTTGTCATTGTTTTTTCAATTGGGTGAAATTCACATTTAAAAAATTAACCCTTTTAAAGTGAACATAAGTATAATGTGGTGGCTATAGTAGGTAACACTATATTGAATAATTGAAATTTGCTGAGAGAGTGAAATTTAAATGTTCTCTTTCTCTCTCACACACACACACATATTATACAAATAAATATGTGAGGTGATGGAGGTGTTAATTAGATGGGGCAATCTTTTCACAATGTATACGTATTTCAAATCGTCATGATATGCACTTTAAATATCTTACAATTTTATATGTCAATTTTACCTCAAAAAGCTGAAAATTTAAAAAAAAAAAGATAAAGCTCCCAATTTTAGAAATCACCAGCAAAATATAAAAAATGAAAGTGGGCAATAATTCAGTGACATTTAGTACATTCACAATGTGTGAAACCCACTTCTGTCTAGTTCCAAAACATTCCGTCACTCCAGCGTAAAACCCCACATCCATTAGTAGTCACTCCCTTCTTTCCGTGTGGATTTACCTATTCTGGACATTTCATACAAACAAACTCACACAACATGTGTCCTTTTGTGTCTGGCTGCTTTCACTCAGCATCATGTGTCCGAGGTCCCCCACCTCACGCAGCGTGTCAGTGCCTCCTCCCTGTATGGATGAGTAATACTCCATTGCATGGAGGGACCACATTTTATCTCTCTCTTCATCCGTTGATGGACATTAGGTTGTTTTCACCTTTTGACTACTATGAGCAGCCAGGCTTCTTTGTGGCTGCAACTGTGGAGGCTGGAAAAGAGGCAGTGATCCAGGACAGGACAGGGGAATCTGAACCAGAACTGGGTCGCGGCTACCGATACCAAGTTCTGATGATTTTACCTCCAAATCATGTCTTGAGTTTGTCACTTCTCCATTTCCGCCGCCACGTCCCCATCCCAGGCCGCCGTCACAGCTCACCAGGTCCGCTGCGGTAACCTTCTCTCAGAACTCCCTTCTGCCTCTCCAGTGCCTGAGCCCCCTGAATCCATTCTCCACGGGAGGATCCTAGTGAACTTCAATCAAGTTATGGCACTTTCTTGCCCAGAGCCTTTCTGTGGCTCCCCACTGTGTCAGGAGCCAGTCCAGACTCCTTCCTGTGAGGGACGAGGCGGTACTTGTCACCCCTCCAGCCACTTCGCACAGTTCCCTGTCCCCTGACTCCCTCCGCTTCGGCCACCCGGCTTCCCTCTGTTCTGAGAATGCACAGGGCTCTGAGCCTTTGCACCTGCCAGTCCCTTCCACGACTCATCCTTCGACACTTCACTTAGCCATCACCTCTTCCGGGAAGGCATATGACCCCCAACCCCACCCCGCTGAGTTGAGCGTCTTTGTTTCCTCCAATCAGTCATTCTTTGAACCAATATTCAGTGAGCACTACTGTGTCCCAGACATCAGGACACAAGTTAAAAAGACAGACAACTACATGCAAGTTCATAGCAGCTCTACTTACAATAGCCCAAAGGTGGACACAACCCGTATCTCCCATCAATGGATGAATGGATAAATAAAACTTGGTACATCCACGCAATGGAATATTACTCAGCCATGAAAAGGAATGAAGCGCTGGCACATGCTGCAATGTAGATGAACCTCGAAAGCATGATGCTGAGTCAAAGAAGCCAGACACACAGGCCACATACTGTATGCTTCCATTTGTATGAAATGTCCAGAATAAGTGAATCCATGGAGACAGAAAGCAGACCCGTGGTTGCCAGGCAGTAGGGGAGGGGAGGATAGGAAGTGGGTGCTTAGTGGGTAGGGGGGGGGTACTTTTGGGTGGTGAAGATGTTTTGGTGCTAGATAGAGGTGGTGGTTGCACAGCATGGTGAATTCACTTCAAAGTGGTCAATTTTATGTCATGTGAATTTCTCCTCAATAATTTTTTTTTTTTTAATGACAGACAAGTGATCCTGCTCTCCCTTGCCAGAGGGGAAAAAAATAAGAAAGCAACATTCATACAGCACATTAGATGACGTTAGGAGTCAGGGAGAAAAATGAAGCAGGGGAGGAGCATATGAATTGTGAGTGAGGACGATGGTGCGGCCATTTTCCCTAGGAGGGGCCGAGAGAAGGTAGCTTTGGGGGAAAGACCTGAAGGGAACAAGGGCACAAGCCATGCAGATATCCAGAGGGAAAAGCATTCCTGGCAGAGGGAACAGCACATGTAAATGCTCAGAAGCAAGAAAGATGCCACGAAGTCAGTGTGGCTGGAGCAGAGAGGGCAAAAGGAGAAGAGAGGGCAGATCAGGGGGGCCTGTGGGCTCTTCTCAGAAGTCTGGGGGTAGGAGGAGGAAGCCACGAAGGAATGAGAAGGCACAGACAGTGAAGTAGGAGAAAAACGAGGACAGGACAACTGTAGGCAGCATTGCTGGGTTTGAAGATTGTGCCTAACCTGTGACACGTCCCCACCACCCCCAGTTAGAAGGTAGGGCCACTAGATGATGGGGACATGACTCAGGGCTGAGCCAGTTCCTCCCAGGAAGGTGCCCACAGGACCTGCCATCTCACACCCAGACCTCAGCCGCCCAACTCTTTCTACTGATCGCCCACTCGGTGCAGCACCCAGCAGGGAAACACAGTGGTCCAAGCTTGGGTCTGAGGGAGAGTTTCCTTCCACAGTGGTTGCCCCACCCCAGAAGTGGTTAGGACCAGCCAGCCCCAAGAAGGAACTGAAATTGTCCTCCACCACAAACACCTGGTCCAGGCCACAGGCTGGGAGGGACATGGGGGAGGTGAAGTGATAGGAAGGGCCAGAGTCCCCGGACTTCAAGGCCCCCCTCCTCTGGTACATGTGGGGGGGAAACAGGGACCTGTGCACCACCAGCCCGAGACCCAAGTCCTGTGTGTGAGCAAGTTTTGCTGAAAGCATGGAGACCTGGAAGGTCTTGCCAGCTCATTCCATAGCATCAAATGGAGGATTTAAGAGGCCTGCCTTAAAAGATGGCATTGCCAACTCTTCTCATCCCTTCCATAATTTATGGGTCCTCTCATTCCCCCTCCCCAAACCCCTTCGTCTATCTTCTGCTGCAGACCCCAAATTCCTAAATACTTCCTCCCAAGGAGCAATTTAAACTTCCCCAGAGTTTCACCTGCTCCTTGATAACAACCAATAAGGCCCAGCCGGCGTGGCTCAGTGGTTGAGCATTGACCCGTGAACCAAGAGGTCACGGTTTGATTCCCAGTCAGGGCATATGCCTGGGTTGCAGGCTCCATCCCAATGTAGCGCTTGCGGGAGGCAACTGATCAATGATTCTCTGTCATTATTGATATTTCTATCTCTCCCTCTCCCTTTCCCTCTGAAATCAATAAAAAATATATATATTTTTAAATGTCCTCTGTATCTATGAGTCTGTTTCTGTTCTGCTTATTTATTTTGTGTGTGTTTTAAATTTAATTGTTGATAAGTGTATATTTATTGCCATTTTATTGTTCATATTTCTTATCTTTTTCTTCTTCTTAAAGAAGACCCTTTAACATTTTATATAATACTGGTTTGGTGGTGATGACACCTTTAGCTCCAACTCAGAGCAACTTGTAACCATGCTTTGAGCTGGAAATTAATGTATGTAATGCACATATTTGGGTTCCAATCCCCACTCTGCCATTTTCAAGCTGTGTGACCTCCTGCAAGTCACTTCACCTCTCTGTGCCTTGGTTTCCTCATCTGTAAAACTGAAGAAGTAACCGTCTCCATCACATAAGATTTTGTGAAGGAGTTCAAGAACAACAGGTAACATTTACTGAACACTTACTGTGTGTTTTGCTTCTCATGACAACACTGAGAAATAGGACCAATTACCACCCCCATTTTACAGGTAAAGAAACCAAGATAAAGTGGCTTGCCTGGATTTGAATCCAGGCAGTCTGGAGTGTGAGTCTACACCTTGCTGCCCCTTCAGGTAATAACATAAAGCCCTCAGAA
Organism: Corynorhinus townsendii; assembly: GCA_026230045.1. Taxonomy (NCBI): domain Eukaryota; kingdom Metazoa; phylum Chordata; class Mammalia; order Chiroptera; family Vespertilionidae; genus Corynorhinus; species Corynorhinus townsendii. Next base: position 10,700,572 of record JAPDVU010000014.1, on the reverse strand, counting down.
CAGCATCCGCACATAGTAACTACTCAGTAACTGTCAGGTGTTACTGCCTTCTCCTGCTTACAAGTTTGTTGTTCTGTTCTGTTTCTGCTTACAAATCTTGGTTGGCAATTCTAACATCTTTGAGTAATAGGTTTAAAAACAACTAAGTCAGTATCAGCAGGTTAAGAACATCAAAATCTAGGGCCCTTGGGGGAAATTTATAATTTAACCGTTTTAGTTTAAAATATGAATTAAAAACTAAAAAGTTTTTCAGGGTAGAACACAGACAAAGCAATGAGTAATTTCACCATAAGGGACAAGCCCTCTCCGAGCCCTTAGAGACGTGGTTCAGAGGAGGCAACCAGGGTCGACTTCAGGCAGAGGTCACATTTCAGGTGGTTTTAAAGGATGTAGAGGAACTTTCCAAGCAGAAGAAAGGAAAATGGAATATCAGGCAGTGAGACTAGTATGAGCAAAGGTCTGGAAACATAAAATGGGACAAAAAGAAGTCTGGTGTAAGGTATTTGGTGGATATTGTCATGAGATGAGGTCTTTGGGGTTGAGACTGTAAAGGGGTTTGGAATGTCGGGCTGAGGTGTCTGAAATTTATAAGGTAATGGGAACCATGGAGAGCTGGGAAGAGACATGGCACATTAATTTCCAAGAGATTTGTGCCTCGGAAATTAATAATAATAATAATAGCATTTATTGAGCACTAACATGAATTATTTTACTTAATTTTCACTGCAATTCTATAAGATAAGTTCATCCCTTATTCCCATTTTATGGATGAGGAAACTGAGGCTCAGAGAGCCCAAGTCACTTGCCCTGGGTGACAGAGCCAGCGCTAAAGAAAGAAAGACAGGCATTAAACCATGCCCCAAATCCGTGCTCTTGGCCTCGATAGCTGTTTGATGGTGGATTATAGGCATCCTTCCTGGAACCTGGGAGGCTTCCAGGAAGCGTGGAGGGAATCCAGGAGCGAGAGGTTCCAGGCAGAGGATAGCTGCGAGGCTAGAAGCTAAGGCTGTCCAGGAAGCCACTCCCCAGGCCTCCACCATCCCGAGGCCACTAGGGGGCGCTAGAGCCCCGCGCTAACCGGCTGCCGCCCAAGCTTGAGCCCGGCAAGTTCGTGCGCCCCATGCAGAACCCGGGCAGAGGCGGAGACCGCTGGAGTAACTAGGTTGTCCGTCCTCTGTGGAGCCATTAGGGCCTTTAATTACCGGGATTGGAAGTGAATAATTATCTGTGGGGCCTCAAGCCACTGAGTCACTTCCCCGCAGAAACCAGATTCCCCTGGCGGAAGAGGGGCTGGGCTGGGGGCCTGCGGGGTGGGTGTGGTGAGCGGCCACGGGGCCAAGGGCATAATTCTAGAGACTGAGTGTACATCTCTGCCGGGCCGCTTACCAGCCTTGTGACTTGGCAGGTCATGTCACCTCTCTGTGCCTCAGTTTCCTCCTCTGTCAAATGGAGAGAAATAACATTCTGTCCTTCATACAGTTGTTGGGAAGATTAAATGGTTGATCCGTGTAAAGCCCTCAAAATAGTGCCTGGCACATAATGCTCTAATAATGATTAATTCTGTTATTACCATCACCATTATTGTTATTTGGGCATAGTAGGTAGTTAGGAGCCGGAGTTCTGCAATCAGATAGGCCTTGGGTCTGGAACAGCTGCTTCAGTTACTTAACCAGTTGCATGACTTTGGACACATCACTTCACTGTTCTTGTGCCTCAGATTCCTCATCTGAAAAATGAGGAAATCCATAGCAAAGTCCTCCCGGGGCCGGGGGCGGGGGGGGGGGGGGAGGGAACGCAGGGAGGGGGGAGGTATAATATTGCCTGAGATGGTCTCAGCTTGGTGCACACTTCAACCACTGAGCCTTGCCGGCCAGGCCAGGCAATTTTAGACTCAGAGGCACTCCCAGAGTCGTCTGGAGCTTGGTATTATGTGCAGTGTAACAAATTCCTCCCTAACTTAGTAGCTAAAAACATCCAAAGACTCTCCCTGGCTGGGTAGAGCATCATCCCAATAGGCCAAGGTTGCAGGAACTCCTGTCAGGGCACATACAAGAAGCAACCAATGAATGCATAAATAAGTGGGACAACAAACCGATGTTTCACTCTCCTTTCCTCTTTATCTAAAAATCAATTTAAAAAATTTAAATACAAAATCGCATCTAAACCAGTTATGAGACTCAAGGTACAACCATCCATTCTGAGGTAAATTCCTCTCCTCCTGTGAAATCAAACGTGTTATGTGCTTCCAAATACAATGGTGGGCCATTAGGGGACAGACATTCCCATTCCAAAAGGGAGACATAGAAAGGAAGAAAGGAGTGGCAGGTCCTGGGAAGTCCAAATCCTTAAGGCTCTTTGGCTAGATGCTCTGCCCTCCAGGCCTGCTGGGACTGTGGTCCCACCTTCTGGACCCGCTGGGCTGGGGGAATCCTGCCTCTGGCCACACCAGGATGGCATTTCTGCCTCTGAAGGCTCTGTGCCCATCCATGGCTTTATTAGGGGAAGCCCTGGCAGCAGGGTTCCAGGGCTGGGCTTGTAAGCAGGTGGCTCTGCCAGCCTGGAGGCGCAGGGGCAGCCCCGCCCCCATGGCTCTGCTGGAGAGTGCTCTGGTGAGGGCGCTCAGAGACGGCCCCACCCTTGAGGTGGCCCTCTGCCTGGGTTGTGCTGCTGGCGGCTCTTCAGAAATCTGGGTGGAGACAGCCACACCCCCCACAGCTTTTCTGGGCACAGCACAGACCTGGGCAGGGGCAGCTTCTCCTTTAAAGTCCTCCTGCCACAAAGGCCCTTATACTGTAGGTTTGTGATGGGGGGGAGCCCTGTGGCCTCCAAAATGCCTCTGGGTCGTTCTTCCATCATCTTGGACACCTTTTCCGGCAGCCCTCCTCTTTTCTTCCTGGGCCCTCACCAGAATTGCCCTGGTGGTCAGTTCATGGCAATATAGGCTTCTCCCAGCATGGACCCCAAAACTCTTCTAGCCCATGCCCATTACTCCGTTCCAAAGCTGCCTCCGTCTGTTTGGGTATTTGTTACAGCAGCAGCCCCCACTTCTCGATACCAATTTTTCTGACTTAGTCTGTTCGCACTGCGATAATGAAATACCAGAAACTGGATGGCTTAGAAACAACAGAGATTTATTTCTCACAGTTCTGGAGCCTGGAAGTCCGAAAGCAAGAGGTCAGCAGATTCCGTGTCGGTTGAGAGCTAGCTGGCTGGCCACAGATAGTGCCTTTCAGCTGCAGCCTCACATGGCTACTTAAGTTTTAATTCATCAACATCAAATAAAGTTATAAAAGCCAATCCCTCAGTGACACGAGCCACATTTGCAGTGCTTACAGCCTCTGACCATATCAGACAGCCCAGATAAAACATTCCCACCATCACAGGAAGTTCCATTGGTCAGCACTAGTGTGGAGGAATGCCTGGCATCAAGCAAGCCTCCAAAACTGTTACTCGTAGGGTTAACCATATAGCTGTTGAGTAGTATAATTATAGTGTTATATCTGTTACTGTTAATCCTGTGCTAGCTTATTGTTATTCTCATATTTATTATTAATCCTATAACTATTAATTGCTGTACTGTTAGTTCTAGAACTGTTAACTATGATTATATTATTACATTGCATTTATTATTAATCTTATTACTAAGCTATTATGTTATATTTATTATTATTAATCCTATAACCATTAGTTCCTATTATTACTATTAACCCCTGACCTGCTATTATCCTATGTATTATTGCTACTAATATCCTACTGTTATTTTATATTTGCTATTAATCCTGTAATAGTTAATAGTTACTATTATTATTAATTAGACTTGCTAACTATTGTTACATTATTATATTTATTGTTATCAACCCATTTATTATTAATCCTGTACATCTTAATCTCCATTTTGTTGTTAGTTATTAATGTTACTATTAATGGTATTAATAAGTACTTATTAATATTGCCATCGACCATTGTTTTGTTATTAATCCTGAGTCTCTGGCCCCTGGGAGTTGGCAGGCAGCAGGTGCTCTCACCCATTGGAAGGAAGAGCTGTGGGACCTGTTCCCTTCAAACCGCCTTGCTGGTATGGGGAATTCAAATAAACCTCTTTCTCTTTTGGGCCCTAGCAACCTGTGGAGTGGCAGGAGCCCCAGCCAGCCAGCCTCTGGAGGAGAAGAAATCGCTGCTCTGAGCTAGATGCTTTCAAATCCAGGGCAAGGTAAGGCAATGGAAGGGCTATTCGTTGTAAACCACTTGCCTTTCTAAGGAAAATCACAGAATGAGAAGTCTATCGCAGAGAGCATTGAAACAAGAAGCTGGTTCTGAAGGGGACGCTGGTGAAAAGTTAAGCGAGAAAGAAAACCACTTTGGGCCTCAGAGAAATCTGGCGAGAGAGAAGGCTTGCGCGGTGATTAAAAAGGGGAAGAACCACAAGTCTCCATTTAAGTCAGCAGAACTGCTGTCTGGGCAGTGAGAGGGAAAGTGCTTGTGGCTGGCAGATTTCAGCAACCATTTGACAACTGCTGTGTACCTGGCAGCTCTGTTGGCACCACCTGGCAGCTGTTTGACTGCAGGCAAGTAACTGCTCTCTCTGGCCCTCGGTCTCCCCAAATGTAATAAAGAGATAACAATACAGGGTGAATAATGTAGGCTTCCCTCATACCTGCCTCCCCACCCCCTTGTCCCACATCCTCACATGCGTGTGAAAATCACTGGGGTTCCCTCCTAATGGGTTGCCAACTGTGAACTATGAAGCTCAAATCCAAAGTTAAACAGACCCTTCAGCTCAAAACACTCCGTGGCTCCCCATTGCCCTCAAGAGAAATCCCAAACTCGCCACCACTATCTTCCAGTCTCCGGGTGATGGACCCGCCTTTCCAGCTTCACCTTTTCCCATCCATCTCGGTGTCGCCACTGCCTTCTTGACTTTCCTCCAACACACCACACTTATTTCCACCTCAGGACCTTTGCACTTGCTGTTCCTTTGGTCTGGAATGTCCTTCCCTCAGACCTTATCATGCCTGGATCCTACTTGCTTTGGGGTGGGGCAGACATGTGCTCTCAGCTCCAGTGTTAGCTCCTCAGAGAGGTCCTTCCTGAACCTCCAGTCTAAGACAGAGTCTTTCCACTCTCCATCCTGTAATTGTATTGTCATCTTCATAACACATTATCCCAGTTATTTATTTCTGCTCTTCATCCCCCACCAGAATGTTAGCTCCATGAGAGCAGGGATATCTGTTTGGTTTACTGCTGTGTCCCAGCACCTAGAATAGTGCCTGCCAGTCAGTAGATAGTAGATATTTAATACATACTTGTGGAAAGCACATGTTTGTGGCCAGTGCCTTCAAAGTTATAAGAATTTTTCAGCTCACCGGTCCCTCCCCCCATCTGGGTGGAGTCTGGAAATCCCCCCTTTCCGGGGAACCCCTTGCTGAAGCAGGAGTAGACTCGATTATTTAGAAACACTAATGTAGTAGTGTTTTCCCTGGGGCAAAACTCCATGCTAACTGCTTTAATGCATTAAACTCATTTAATCCTCACAGGAACCCAATGGCGTGGGTACTCGCGTATGGTTTCCATTTCATAGATGAGGACATTGAGGTATGGAGAAATCTAGTCATTTGCCCAAGACTAATAAGAGGGGGAGGCAGTGGAATAGAGCACTAAGCTGTCTGGGAAGGGGTGATGTGGCCCCGGGTAGCTGGGGGCGTGAGTAACTTGTTTCCGGTTGGGAGGGAGAGAAGAATAGGCTTTCTTCTCCCTCCTCCCAAGTGTTGGAGGAAGGCTGGCTGAGCCTATGCTCCACCTCAGACTAGGGGGGACCCCACCGTCCATCTCACCCCACATAAGGCCCATACAGAAAATGAAAGTAGTCCGGGGGAGAGCAGAGAGGGAGGCCCAGAGGACATGGGATCCAGCGGTCCGGGAGAGCTTCCTGGAAAAAGATGCACTCCTGGAGTGGGGTGACGGGTGGTCGGATAGAGGCACAGGCTGAGGAAGAGCAGAGCTGGGGGTGCTGGGGCCGGGTGGGGTTGGGATCCTTCCCCAGGCGATGATGAAAGCTGCGGTAGCTATTGCACCGGCTGGACCCGCGCGTGCTGATAAGGCCCTGTTCGGGAGGGGTGGGGGGGCGGGGAGTAGGCAGGGCCGCGCCCCCTCCAGACTGAGCGGCTCGGCCCCGCCTCTCCCCCACTTGGCCACGCCCCCGACGGCTGAGGCACTCGGTGGTAGGCAGGCGCTACGTGGGCGGGGCCAGAGTTGTCCAGCCCCTCGGGTCGTTCATTCCCTTCTTTAGGCTGCGCGAGGCAAACTCGGGTGGGCGGGAGAGGAACGTTGCTTCGCAAGGCCCCGCCTCCCGTCCGGCTCGCGTTGAAGACTCTCGGACCTGGTCAGCCTCGGGAAGCAGGGCTGGTGGGCGGGGCCATGTTTAGCCCCGCCCCCTCTGACTGAGTCTGGCTCGCCGTCGAACAGGGGCGGGCTCCGTGTGGCCCCGCCCAGGACCGGCCCCGCCCCTGTCGTGCCACCCTCCCCCGCCGGGCTCCGTTAGCACAGCCGGTTCCTCTTTACATAACGGCGCGGGGCGGAATGGGCTCGGGCCACCGCCTCCGCCCGGCCGCCCGCCTGGACTATCGCGGCCCGCGGTGGCAACGGTGGCGGCAGCAGCAAAGTTTCACCGGCGGCGGCCCGGGGGCGCATCCTCCCGCAACTGTCAAGCACTGGCGGCGGAAATGATGAGACGCTGGCCATTTTCCGAGCCCGGGTTTCCTGCCTGAGCCCCGCTCGAGCGAGCCGCGAGCCAGGAGCCGGCGCGCGGGAGAGAACGTGCCCGGGGCGGGGGCCCGCCCGCCCCCTCGTGATTTCGAGGGGTCGGGGGCGCGCGACGCCATGGGCCGACCGGGCCCGGACCCCCTCTCTCTCAGGTAAGCCCGCCTCTCCAGCGCTCTCGTCTTGGGGAAGGGAGGGCTTTAATGGGGAGTAGGAGGCCCATGTCCAGTCTGTCCAGTGTCTGCGCACTCACAGCAGCCTAAAATACTGTCCTGCAGCTAACTCGCATGGAGGTGTTCCGGGGTGACCCTTCTCCAGCTTCTGTTTCACCCTCCCGGCGACACCCCCACCCACCCACACACGTGTTGGAGATGTAATGTGGGTAGCCGAGGCGGTGAGGGAGTGCTGAGAGAGGGTATGGCTAACACCCCCAATCCACCTCTTAAGGTAGCCCAGCCCGTCGAGGGCTGCATTCCCGCTCAACTTGTGTCTGGTGAGGAAGGGTCGGGGGTCACCGTTTGCGACCTTGAAAGTGAAAGTAGTCAAACTGAGGCTGTGAGAATGGAAGAGCCCTCCAGCCGCAGCCAAACTCTCCTCTCTCCCAGGCCAGGCCATGTGGTTACTAGGGTAGCACCCCGATTTTGGAAGCCCCTCTTCCCCACTCCTTGCATTGTGGGGGTGAGCGGGGTCAGGTACCCCCATGCCACTGAATTTAGAGGTTCACAAGGGTTAGAAAGTCTCAGGCCCAGGTCTCTTTGGTCTAGGACCCGCACAACCGGGACCTGGGGCTCCCGAGGCTCCTGGGGAATCCTCCCACCAAAAAAAATAAAAAGGGGGTGAGGGGCTGCATTGGACCAATAGATCAGCAGAGCTGGGAGGGTATCTCAGGGGCTTTTAACGCCCGTGAAGAAATCCCCTTCCTCCCTTTGGCCACTGGGGCTTTTGGAATGATGGGGACTACATTTGAGGAACTGTATTTGCCTGTCCGGCTTCTTTATTTCTTTAGTTTCCTCATTCTCCTGTTTCTCTTCCCCATTCCCGGGGCCACTATGATGTAGGTGAGGAGGTCACTGCCTGCAGCTGGGGACCTCCAGGGAGGGACATGGCCAGGCCGGCCCTGGTGGGAGGAAGTGAAATTGGGGTGCGGGCAGGGGCTTCAGGGGAGAGGGCCTGGCAATGCAGTGTCTGCAGGGCTAAGGTCCAGCTTTGGGGCCAGGAGGGGCTGAGATCTGATCCACACCACCCCCCACCCTTGCTTGGGAGGTGAGCATCCCCTGACACCTACCAGCTGCCAGGCTCAGATGGACCACCAGCCCATTCTGCATTCCCACTTGTAGTCCAGCCACAGGGCCCTGCCAGGGCAGTGGGCGCAGGAGTCTCCAGGGTTGTGGGTGTGAGTTGTGTCTGGATTTACCATCACTGACCTGGCTGCCAGAGCGGAAACAGCTCTGTAGGCTCCTGGGACCTGTGGGGGCTGGGACCCAGCCCTAATTGGGGGAGAGCAGGCAGAAGCCGCCTGGGCTGCCTGGGGGTCAGCGGATGAGAGGCCGGGGCCTGTTGGGGAAATTGGAAGGGTTTTTAATACACGTTTTCTGAGCCTTTTCCCATAACCCCCCCTCTGGGAGGGGAAAATCCTTCTGAGCCAAAGGGTGAACATTCCTAGAACTTGTCGGAGTCCCTGTGGGCTCCAGAGGCCGAGGCTAGGCTGGGAAGGGGCTGGACTGAGGTATTTACTGCTGGGGTCCTAGAACCTTCAGGGGCTCAGCAGTGGCCGAGGAGCATCCTGGAGGCTTAGATTCAAATCTCTCTCTGCCTCTTTCCAACTGAGGAGGGGGGGGGAGGTGACACTCGTGAGCCTCAGCTTCCCATTATGTTAAATGGGGTAATAACAGGTTTGTGGTAGAGACTTAATGAGCCAGTGTATGAGAAGCACCTGCTGCCTGGCAGAGAAAGGGTTCAATTATAGGTGGAGGTGGTGATTTTATCACGGCCATCATTAGTGTTATGGCTGCTCCGAGGTTTCCTGAATCTGGGGAAAAGAATTCTGAAGACCCGGGCAGGAGGAGCAGATGGTGCTTCCTGGCTATGAGACCTTGCTTAAGCACCCCAGCCTCAGTTTTCCCACCTGTCAAATGGGAATGTACCTATTTCTTAGGGTCTGTGGAGCCATAAATGAGTGAATTCACCAAGTGTTTACAATGGTGTGATCAGGAGGAGGAATAATAACAGTGTGAGATTGTCCTTACACTGTTTGTCATGATGTTAGCTCTGCTTGTTTGCCTACCAGGTTCTCCCGCTCCCCACTCTTCTGAACCCTGGGCATGAGCCTTCTCTGATAGGACTTCCTAATACAAATCAGATTCTGGAGAGCCACTCCAGATATGGCAGTTGCCTGGGCCCAGCAGGTGCTGGGCAGGTAGCTCTGCAGTAGTTCAGTCTGTGGGGCCCTGTGGATGGCTGGGTCCAGCTCTGCCACCCCGGAACACCCTCCTCCTCCTGCATGGAACATCTCCTTGAGCAGAGGGTGGTGGGGCTGGAGGCACTCCTGCTGCCAGTCCTAAACCCCCACTCACGTTGAGTGGCAGACGCAGGGCATATAAAGCACTTAGTGCTGGGCCTGGCATGCAATAGATATTATTATTGTTGTTATTACTAACTGAGAGGCCTTTCCTGTTAAGTTCCTACTCCCTGGTAGCAGCGTGGACTTTGAAGCCGAATATGGGCTCTGCTAGCTTGTAGCTGTGAGGCCTTGGGCAAGTTACCTAACTTCTCTGGGCTTCACTTGCCCATAGGGAGCCAAGAATCACTGCCTCTCCAAGGTACATGAGCCTGTATATGAGCTCACGTTCCAGGTGTATGAGCTGGGCACAGAGCGTTGGGTATAATTTCGACGGCTGTGTGACCTTGGGCATGGCCCTTAACCTCTCTGAGCCACGGGCTTCCTCATCTAGGACATGGGAGTACAAATGACTACACAATAAGAGGCCTGCACATGCCTGGCATACAGTCAGTGATCAATAAGTGGGAGCTACTGCTATTAATGCCCAAGAGGGGGTTGGCACTTAATTGCCAGGTTTCCAGGGAAAAGAATCCCTAGGGGGCCCTGGTTGTTCAGCATTTGGGCCTGGGTGGGGCAGGAAGCTGCTTCCATCTGGCAGACAGGAGAAGCTGCCTCGAAGAGTCCAAAGGTGTAATGCAAGTTGCTCGTTCCCAGCCAGACCCTGTTCCCAGCTGCCTGTCCTCTCCGAGGAAACTGAGGCGGGCAGGCTGCCCAGGGGAAATGACTCAGCCGGGGTCACTAGCTGAGTCAGGCCTAATTGGACCCAGGAGCCCTGTGCCCCAGCTCCCTGGCCTCTGGGGGCCTGGGGTCCCTTGGGGACTAGGCAGGTCCAAAGGCCACAGCTGGATACTGCTTGTTTAGGCCCTGAAGCCTGGGTGACCAGCTCTCCTTGGTCAGGGCTCCAGGGTCCCACTGGCCAGCGTCCTTCCTCCCGGCAGGGCAAGGGGCACTTCCCCGGGAGAGAGAGCAGGTCCTCCTGGCGTCCCTTGGCCCGCCCAGGCCGGAAACCCGGCAGCTGAGCAGATGGCTGGAAGATTTTTCCTCCCACGCCACCCTGTCAGGGGTCGGCGATGGGGGCTGGGCTGCAGGCTTCCTTGTGAGCCGGCCGGGAGCCTCTGGGGGCCTGCCCGGATGTGGGCCCCCACCCTGGCTGGCCAGGGGGAGCCTGCCACTGCCCCATTTGTCCCCAGGGAGGCCTAGGAGGGAGGAAGTTTGTGCCCTGCTCACCGGGAGCTGACTCACAGGGCGCCTGACGCGGGGGGGGGGGGGGGGGTGCGGGGGGGGGACGCGGGGGGAGTGTGTGTGTGGGAGACTGGCCTTGGGGGACCAAGGGACTGGAAATGCGATTGGGGGAGGTGGACATAGAGGACTGGCAAGGAATCTGGTCTTTGAATTCTAGTTCACAGGAAGGCCCCAGAGAGGGTGATGAATGTGGGGAGAGGCAGAGGAGTGGGTGGGTTTTGAGGGCACCACTGATTGGGGTGGGGAGCTTGTTGAGACGCTTCCCCTTGGTAGGGTCCCACCCTTCTCCCCTCCAGCTGGGGCAGTTAACAGGCAGGAGTCACATGCTGGGACTGGGAGGGGGTGGGGTTTGGAAAGGACTGCCCATTCTTGGGTGGATGGTCCCTGTCTTTCCCCACCTCCCCAAGCCTGGCTGGGGTCCGGAGTGTCAGACTGGGGGCGGAGGCAGAGGAAGCAAAGGACATTTCCTGTCTGGCAGACTGTACTGGGCTGATAATGTCCCTGAGCACTAGGTGACCCAAGAGAGTGCATCAGGGCCTTGTGGCAGCCAAGGGCCTGGGCAGACCCCACCTCAGCCTCCCTGGGGCCCCAGAACTTTTGTTCCCCACTTCCAAGGTACTTTTCCATAGCCTTGCCAGCTTGAATGCTGTGAAAGCGTAGCAGGACGCCTGCCAGGAAGTGTGTGGGAATCCCCCAACTCTCTAGGGCTCCTTGGGCAGAGGGTCTGGGCTCCTGTAGAAAGTGCTGTGGGTGGGAAAGAAATGCTCTGTGTGGCCTGGAGTCAACCTGGAGGCCTCCCTGGAGGAGGTGTCTCAGATGGTTTGAGACTTCCTGCCCAAGCATCTGTGAGCTGGGGTCAGTGGTGCTGTGTACCTAAGGCAGTAGTCGGCAAACTGTGGCTCGTGAGCCACATGCAGCTCTTTGGCCCCTTGAGTGTGGCTCTTCCACAAAATACCACATGTGGGTGCGCACGTACATTGCGATTGAAACTTCGTGGTCCATGCACAGAAGTCGGTTTTCGGCTCTCAAAAGAAATTTCAGTCGTTGTACTGTTGATATTTGGCTCTGTTGACTAATGAGTTTGCCGACCACTGACCTAGGGGACAGTAGAGGCTAAGACTGGCTCATTTTAACTTCATTTACCACAATTTAAAATATCCTCCTCAAGCCTTGGCAGGTGGAATTCCCACAGTGGGGAAGGACCTTCTCTGCACCTGGGCCTGATCATTAAAAGGGAAGTGTTAGCTTGCCGAGATTACATTACCCAGGCTGATTGGATGGAGGAGAGCCTGAGAGCCCCGATCTCTGGGGTCATGGGCCTCACAACTCAGAGCCAGGATTCCCAGCTGTTTAAGAGCCTGATATCTCCCTGACTTGGTAGAGGCTTTAGGGTTCCTTAGCATGAAGATGCCTGAACAGGGGACACCAGACAGCAGGCTAAGACTTCAGCCATTGGACATGGTTGTTCTGAACTCGAGGTCCTGGAGGCCGACCCATCCCTATCCTGACCCGAGGATGGCCATGGACGAAGCTGTCATCATCTTCGTATGTTGGCTGTGGGGATTTGGGGGAATCCTGGAGCCCTCCCCCACAACTGGGAACCCCCTGTCTCAGAAGAGTAGGCTGAGCAGGTGTGGGGGGACCCCTGTGTGGAAACTCTTCATCCCTCTGGCTGCCCAGGCTCCCAGATGCTCATGGGAACCTCCAGGTGATTAATAATTGCTTTTTACCAAGAGCTTTTTAGCCCCTGATCCCAGGGTTGGCATGATCTAATCAGTTGCTCATCCTCCATGCCTGGCACATAGTAAGTGCGCAATAAACGGCTATCACCTGGGCTGAGGCCCAAGAAGGAGACCATCTTCCTATGGCCTGGCCACCCACAGGGCCAGGAAGCCTCCCCAGCACCACCCCTCCCTGGTTCAGGCCACAGCTGAGTGCTCCAGCTGGCCATTTCCTGACTGGAGCAGCCGGTTCTCCCCTGAGAAGGCCTTTTGTTCCGTTCCCATGATGCCCCTGCCCAGCCCAGCCCAGCCGGCCAGACTCCCTGTGGCTTCTCGTGGCAGGCAGGCCTGACCTTCTCTGGAGCTGCCACCTTTATTTTCTAACAATAATAGTAATAAAATGGTAACAGCCACTTGTTTCTTGAGCTCTGTGCCAAGCACCCCACAGACTTCAGTACCTAGAATACTCCTAGCGAATGCCATTTTACAGATGGGGACACTGAAGCTCAGAGAGGGAAGCCCCTCTTCTGCATCACCCGGCAAGGAGGTGACCTCAGATTTGAATGGTAGCTCCACCACGGAGAGGTCATCTGGAGGTGGGGGGCAGTCTTGATGGGTTTTCCGGACCCCCACTGCCTTTTCTATCAGTCCTTCTGGGTCAGGAGAATGACTCTAGAGTGTGGTTTGGCAGCCCATCTCAACCACAGGGGTTCATTAATTCATGCAGCTGGTATTTCTAGAGTACCTGCTCTAGCCAGGCCCTGGGAGTGGACAAGAATGTGAGGGCCTCTCAGTCCGCTGGGCGCACAGCCCTGGGTTCTAATCCCAGCTCTGCCCCTCACTCCCTGTGACCCTGGCCAGCCGCTCCTCTAACACCTCGTTTGCTCAGCTATAAAACGGGCATAATGTTGGGACTCCCCCTGCAAAGGGGAATAAACAAGTGATAAATGCAAAGTGTTTGGAACAGAACAGGACACATAGACAGCATGAACTAGTACCCTTTTTAAAATAAAAAATGATCTATACTAATAAAGGGTAATATGCTAATTAGACTGGGAGACCTTCTGGACAAAGCCATGGTGGCAGGGTGAGGCAGAGGCAGTTAGGGGCGATCAGGCCAGGAGGGGAGGGCAGTTGGGGGTGATCAGGCTGGCTGGGGGGTGGGCAGTTGGGGGAGAGCAGGCTGGCAGTTGGGGACAGTTGGGGCAATCAGGCCGGTGGGGTAGGGGGGGCAGTTAGGGGCAAGCAGGCCGGCGGGGGGGGGGGCAGTTGGGGGTGAGCAGGTCAACAAGGGGGGGCAGTTGGGGGCGAGAAGGCTGGCAGCGGGGACAGTTGGGGGTGAGCAGGCCAGCAGGCGGAGTAGTTAGGGGCGATCAGGCAGGCAGGCAGGTGACTGGTTAGGAGTCAGTGGTCCTGATTGCAAGAGGGATGTCCAACTGCTGGTTTAGGCCCAATCCCACAGGTATCGGGCCTAAACCAGCAGTCAGACATCCCCCGAGGGGTCCCAGATTGGAGAGGGTGCAGGCTGGCCTGAGGGACAACCTCCCCCCAATCCCCGCACGAATTTTGTGCACTGGGCCACTAGTGCGTGCGTGCGTGCGTGCGTGCGTGTACATGTGTACACTTAGTGGCCAGATTATTATGATCTCTGTGTTGTTTCTCCATCTATAAAATGGGAGCAGTTATTGGCCCTACCTCCAAGTATTGTCATGAAGCTTGGGAGAGTTAATGTTTTGCAAGGGTAGTTAGAAAAATGTGTGAGGTACAGCAAGGGCTCAGTACACCTCACTCTTATGGAGAAATTGGAATGGGGGCCGTGGCCTGCCATCACCTGAGCAGGGGACACAGCTTGGAGTGGACACAACTGCAGGGTTTGGCCCCGGGGTGAACAGGGACAGGTGTTCCAGGCAAAGAGACAGGCAGACAGGCCCAGGGTTCACGGGAAGATTGGGCCATTGGTGGGTGCTGGCTGCCATGTGTCTACCAGAAGAGCCAGAGGTTGCCAATTCAGCTGAACTTTTGTATTCATTCAACAGGCATTTATTGAGCTCCTGCCATATGCTAAGAACTGGGCATAGAATGGGGAGCTCCTGGCCTTGCTGAGCTCAGTGTGGTGAGCTAATTAAATAAGCTTCACTGTTAAGTATGTGCCAAACAAGGTCAGGATGTGACTGGGGGGTGGGCTTAGGGAAGGCTTCTTGTGTGAGATTGAAGGCAGACTGAGAGCAGGCAGGGCAGAGGGGGCATGAATGGTCACCTAGGGGCAGCTGGGGCAAGTGGGGAAGATCCCACAGAGTCCTGTAGGTGGGGCAGGAGCTTGGGTCTGGCACCTGAGAGCTCTCTGGTTCCCCCAAACGGTGAAGACAGTACCTGCCTCACGTGTGTCAAGGCATGGATGTGGGGTACACCAGGGTCCACATTACCTACATGTGCAGGCAAAACCCTCCCCCTTCGGCCACAGGGCTTGTATTCTTGGCAGTGTGGTGATCAAGGGCACATGTGGCTCCTTTCCTCTCCCTCTGCCTGGCTGCTTTTACTGGTTACCTACTATGTGCAAAGGTGCCCAGGACACTGTGATGTGCAAAAATGTTAACTGTGTGCACAGCACCCTCCCAATTGGGGTGTCCTGCTTGATCAGCTCCAGGGTCACCACCAGGGCCTAGAGATGGTGGGGTGAAAGAATCCATTTTTGGGGTTTCAATCTCCATTTGACACTTGAGTCCCGTTTTCAAGGACTCTTTACAACCACCTTATGTGGTCAATACCATACTGCTCCCAGTGTGACAGACTTGAGTCAGGTGTCAGAGGCCACACAACCAGTACATACATGTGTATGTATGTGAGCACGGGTGTATAAAGTAGCCCCAGGAAAACAGGCATTTCTGTCTGGTTTACTATTGTATCTCCAAGGCCTACCACAGTGCCTGGCACATAGTAGGCCCTCAATAATACATTTTTGGGGAGGTGAATGAGCAGCCATGATTATGTGTCTCTAATGGGGGCCTGAGCCCAGCCTAGTTTAGTTTGAAAGCCAGTCCTGATGGTAACTAGAGAGCTCCAGGGTTCAGCACCTCGGACAGCAGAGGGTTGGGGGGCTTCTGCCCTTTGATGGTGAGGTGCCTGGGGAAGGACATAAGAGGTGGAATGGAAGGGAGCCCCAGGCTGGGATGGGTGGGCAAGGGTTGGCTGCCCTGACATTCCTCCACCAGAGCAGGAAATCTTTTTGCACCTCTTGTGAGCCTAGTCAATTTATTCCTTTTTATTCATTTTTTAATATTTGTTTTTATTGACAATAATATACTCTAACATTTAAATAACAATAAAAGCAGCCAACCCTTATTAAGCTTTTCTTTGTTTCTGAGGCCTTTACATTAATTAACTCAATCCTCATACACTCCTATGAGATAGGTATAATCATGGTCCCCATTTTACAGGTGAGGAAACTAAGGCAGAGAGAAATCAAAGAACTCACCCAAGGTCACACAGCTAGTAAGTGGTGGTGCTGGGATTTGAACCCAGGCTCTGTGTTCTCTCTCCTTTTTTTTTTTAAACAGGAGAAAATCAAAGGTTGAATTCATGCTCATGGGGAATTCACATAAGCATGAAATTCCTAAGACAGTGAGGCAACATTGGATATATAAGACATTTTTTGACAAAGGAAAAGGGAGGTGGGTATTGTATCTCATAAGTGAGAAGGGGCGATTTATAGATAGGAAGAGACAGAAGTATATGGCAGGAAAATTCTTGCTAGACAACTCAGAAACAATGGCATACAGGGTATCTATCGAACAGTCTCTGTGTTCTTAACCACATTCCTAGAGACAAGTAGTGGGTCTTCCTTCGGTACATTCCCCCTGCTCCCCAATTCTTGTTCCTCCCAGAGGTCACCAGTTTCTGGATAGGTTTGCTCCAGCCGCACCTTTCTTGCCCACCACTCACTCACACTCACAGAAATGGGCAGTTCGGTTTTGTGTGTGTAAACAGGATCGCACAGTTTGTATTGTTCTGTGGTTTGCTTTGTTTGCTTCATGGTGTATCTTGGAGATGTCTCCTAGGTGGTGGTGTGGATCTTCCACATCCTTTCCCACTGCTGCAGACTATCCCAGGCTGCTGGGGTCACCCACTCTCTGACTGATGGGCGTATAGGTTGTGACAATAAAAAAACTCTGAGATGTTCTAAGTCAGTGGTTCTCAACCTTTCTAATGCCGCGACCCTTTAATACAGTTCCTCATGTTGTGGTGACCCCCAACCATAAAATTATTTTCGTTGCTACTTCGTAACTGTAATCTTGCTACTGTTATGAATCGTAATGTAAATATCTGTTTTCCGATGGTCTTAGGTGACCCTGCTAGCGGTTCTCAACCGCTGTTATGAAGTAGCAACGAAAATAATTTTATGGTTGGGGGTCACCACAACATGAGGAACTGTATTAAAGGGTCGCGGCATTAGAAAGGTTGAGAACCACAGTAAAAATTACAACAATCTGAGAGTGAGACAGAGCAGTTACAGCTGTGGGCCAGCTCTGAGGAAAGACTGCTCACATTCATTCCTGTGTAACTGTTGAAATTTAGGATTAATTTCCAAGTGTCTATTTCCATGATTATTGAACGCCAGGAGCCTCCGCTTTAATTTACACATGAAGTCTCTAATCTGCTACCCGCAGGAGCAAACCCTTCTTCCTGGTAGGTGTGGGTGGGGGTGTCTGCATCATTTCCCCATCCCCTCTGGCTATAGTTAATGTAAATCCTTTCAGATCGACTTAAACCCTCACCCCCACCCCCACACTTGGTGTATAAAAACTTGCAAAACTTGGGGCTCAGGACATTTGTCTTTCCTACCTAGCCATCTGGCCTAATAAGCCCTTTCTTTTAAAAAGACTTTCAGCCGTGGGAGTTAACATTTTGTGTGACTCGGGCCAGCGTGGCTCCGTGGTGAACCAGGAAGTCGCAGTTTCAATCCCAGTGTGGGGCGCGATTTTTGACGTCGTGCCTGGTGAATGACAAGCCGCTGGTGGTGGGTTTAAGTGGTAAATTCTCACCTGTCTGCTCACTCCTTGTTGCCTAACCCACTGTGTCTTTCAGCCTGGCCACTCCACCTCCCTCACCGCCATGAACGGGCCCACCCTGCAGCCCTCCTCCGCGCCCTCCGCCTCCTCGTCCGCACCCGCGGCCCCGCGGGGCTGGAGCGAGTTCTGCGAGCTGCACGCGGTGGCCACGGCCCGGGAGCTGGCCCGGCAGTACTGGCTCTTCGTCCGAGAGCACCCGCAGCACGCGCCGCTGCGCGCCGAGCTCGTGTCGCTGCAGTTTACCGACCTCTTCCAGCTCTACTTCTGCCGCGAGGTGCGCCAGGGCCGGGCGCCGGGGCCACCAGCTCGTGACTACCGGGAGGCGGGCCGTGGGCCCCCGGCCAAGGCCGAGGCGCCTCCAGTCGAGCCCGACCCAGGCCCCGCCGCCCCTGTCCTGCCCAAGGCCCGCAGCTCAGAGGAACTGGCCCCGCCGCGGCCGCCTGTGCCCTGCGCCCTCCAGCACCTGCGCCATAGCCTTCGCCACATCATCCGCCGCCGCTCGGTTGGGGAGCTGCCTGCGGCTGGGGCCGCAGGGGAGACCCGGGCCAAGCCCAGCCTGGCCCGGAAGCTCCTGCCCTGGAGCCTGGCCCGGGAGCCGCCGCTTGAGGTCCTCAAGGAGGCCGTGCTGCGTTACAGTCTGGCCGACGAGGCCTCTATGGACAGCGGGGCGCGCTGGCAGCGCGGGCGGCTGGCCCTGCGCGCCCGAGGCCCCGGCGGCGCGGACCGCGGGCTGGAGCTCTTCGACCCGCCCAAGGTAAGCACTGCGCACGCGCGCGTCCGCTCAGCGGCGTGGAGGCGACATGAGGGCGGGGCCTGGTTTCCAGCAGGTGGCCGCCAAGTGCGAGGGAAGTACCGTATACCTTTTCAAAACGGAACCTTTCCTTTGAGAATCATTTGGTGTGCCTTCGCCATAGCGACTTTTAGCAATAAGGCGAGCTCCCAAACCTGGGGTCCTGGTAGGACACAGGGCAAACCCGGGAGCCAGGCAGCAGGGCAAACACCTTGACTTCTGCAGAAGGGTGCTGCCCACAGAGCCTGGCAGCAAGCACCCT
Organism: Corynorhinus townsendii; assembly: GCA_026230045.1. Taxonomy (NCBI): domain Eukaryota; kingdom Metazoa; phylum Chordata; class Mammalia; order Chiroptera; family Vespertilionidae; genus Corynorhinus; species Corynorhinus townsendii. The sequence goes on along the minus strand of JAPDVU010000014.1, from coordinate 10,682,175 downwards.
GAGCTGGCGGCATCCCCCGCAGGGGACCTGTCCCTCAATTCCCGATGGAAGAGCTGAGGCTCGAAGTCTTGCGCGACTGGCTAATTTAAAGGAAGGGGTTGACATTTGCAGTTTCAAAATGGTGGCCCCGAGGTGAGCTGCACGTCACACTGCCAAAATAGCGGCCGCCTAAACTCCCTTCTTTGACAGAAAAGATGGTTTATTTTCCCATAAGGAGCCCACATTGGTCATTACTGTTAACGAAGCTTTGAGGTTTCTTTGGATTTTGCTATTTTTCCCCTAATGTGCGTTTCCGCTCCAGCATACTGTATGATTGTATTAGATTCCGCTGTGAGGTCTCCTTGGGCGCCTCCTGGCTGTGACAGTTTCTCAGGCTTCTCTTGTTTTTTGGTGACTTCGAGGGTTTTGAGGGGCACCGGGGAGGGGTTTTGTAGAACGTCCAGGGACACCATATGGGTGGCACCTGGGCCGTGGCAGGTTAGTACGGGGCCTTGAAGACCCTGTCACAGCGGGTGGCTCCTGGTTGAGCATGGACCTATGAACCTGGAGGTCACAGTTCAGTTTCCAGTCAGGGCACGTGCCTGGGTTGTGGACTCCATCCCCAGAGTAGGGCGTGTAGGAGGCAGCCCATCAGTGATTCTCTCTCATCACTGATGTTTCTCTCCCTCTTCCTTCTTCTCTGAAATCAATAAAAATGTGTTTTTTAAAAAAGGCCCTGACACAAACTGACTATGAAAAATAGGAGGTTTTCTAGGGGTTCAAAACTATCATGGAATTCCTTTGCACCCCCATACTTTGTGGATGTCTTGTTTTCTTTCAGGGTTTAACAGTTGTGCCTTTTCCCTTTGTAACCAACTGAATTCCACCTGTGCAGTACGGCCGCAGGGTCCGTGTTCCCACCCTGTGCTGTCTCTTCTCAGGTGTGTCAAGTTGCTGGGATCTCACGGCTTTCACTAACTCCTTTCTCTCTGTGGTTCTATTTGGTGCTAGGAACTTGCTGAGGGAGCAAAGCAGACCTGATCTTTGCCTTCAGGGTCACAGTCTAGGTCAGGAGACTGACAGTTACTCATTTGTTCAACAGATATTTATTTACTGAGCACCTGCTATGTACCAGGCACATAGGGAACTGTGGGTGGTGGGGGGTATTGAAGGAATAAACTACAAGAGAGCATGGATTACAAATACACTAGAGGCCCCGTGCACAAATTCATACACATTGAAAGGAAATTAATTAGAAGAAATATTTTAATATCGCTATTCACCTTTTCTCTATAATAGAAGAGTCAACCAAATTCACGATCAGCAAGACAGATGGAAACACATGCATGCGATGGGTGTCAGCAAGAGCTTTATATGTATCACACATGCAGGAGTCAACTTAGCCTTTTCTAGATATAGAATAAACTTGCTTAATTAGACCTGCTTTCTGATGTAGCTAAACTTTTTCAGCCCAGTGAAGCACCCCAACTTCTCTTTCAGGTAATTGTCAGCAACACAGCAGTAAATATCAACACGACGCAGATTATTATTGTAGGTCATGCAGGGAGAACAAAGGGTAAAATATTTAACTCCGCAGTGTTTGACTATATTCTGTGCAGTGAGAAAACCTGAAGTCATTTTCAAGGTCCACCATTTCTTCTTTTCAGTCGGGTCAAGTTTCTAAGCTTTCTAAATGTCTGTTTTCCGTCTAATGAAAAGAAAATAGGATTTCACCGAGCGTCCTACCTACCTACTCCAGGACTTCTGTGAGGATCAAATGAGATGAGGCACGGGAAAATGCTTCACAGACATTTGGTTAAAGTGTGAAATGTTTGTACCTGGCTATAAAGCAAGCCGTGTTCCTGGGCTGAAGAAACTGTAAGGAGGCTAGTCGCTAGGGAGAGGAAGCTGGGTGTTGCTACGTGATGTCATCACCTGGCGCCCACAGCCACCGTTTCCGGGCTGGGCTGTGGGCTGCGTTTTGCGCCATGGGGTCTCGGCAGCATTGGCTGCGATTTGTTGGGGTGTCGCATTGGGGTGGTGGTGGAGCCTGTGTCCCCCTTGGGAGAAGCTGGGTGTTGCTTTGTCGGCGCCAGGTCTACGGAGCTGTTTCTCTGTGTGCATCACGGCAGTTCCTGCGTTGAGTATCTGCCTCCTGGTGGTCATTGCGTGTCATAGTGACCGGTCGGATGGTCAGACACTTAACATATTAGCTTTTTATATATATGTCGATACTGTGTCCTAGAGGCTGAGCAGTGAGGCCGCTGTGAGGATAATGGAGGGGCCCTAATTAGGTGGTTGGGACGGGGTGTGGTCAAAGAATCCCAAGTGTGGGATGTGCACCTTAAACTCTTAGTGTGTGAGTGTATCTCCCTCAGTCAGTAACCCACACGGACTCCTGCCCCATGGACTACATTTCTCTGTTCTTGAACTTCCTGTGAGTGGAATCATGGCATGCTGCCTTTTATGTCGGCTTCTTTTGCTCAGCATGTTTTAGAGAATGTCCATGTTCTCCACGGGTTGTTTCTTTTCACCGCTGAGTGGCGTTTCGTTGCATGTGCACCCCAATTAGTTACCCATTCACCCATTGATGGATATTTGGGTCGTTTCCGCTTTGGGACTTTAGCGTATAATGCTGTTGTAGAAGCTCAGGTAGCTCTTTGTGTGGACAAATATTTCCATTTTTCCGTTAGAGCGCTAGAAGGGGGCTTGCCAGGTCACATGGTAAGTGCGGGTTTAACTTGGTAAGAAAATTCTAAACTGTGAGTTTCATTTCAGCCCTTCCCGTGGAGGTGTAGTGGCGTCTCACTGCGGCTTTCATTTGCCTTTGCCTGATGTCTCAGAGGTTAAGCACCTTTTCATGGTCAGTGGACATTGGATTGGACTCATGAGGCACGTTTTGATTGAGTTGTCTATCTTACTGATTTGTAAGTTTTTATATATTCTGGATACACTTCCTTTGTATTGTAAATATCATCTCCCCTATGTGGGTTGGTTGCCTTTTTTTCTTTCTTTCTCTCTTTATTGATTAAGTAATTACGTATGTGTCCTTATTCTCCCATTGCCCCCTCCCCCGCCCCCGCTCATGCCCTCACCCCCTGGTCTCTGTGTCCATTGGTTAGGCTTATATGCATGTATACAAGTCCTTTGGTTGATCTCTCCCCTTAACCCCACCCTCCCCTACCTTCCCTCTGAATTGACCATCTGATCGATGCTTCTCTGTCTCTGGATCTGTTTTTGTTCATCAGTTTATGTTGTTCATTAGTGTCCACAAATGAGTGAAATCATGTGACATTTACCTTTCTCTGACTTTTTTCACTCAGCATAATGCTCTCCAGGTCCATCTATGCTGTTGCACATGGTAGGAGTTCCTTCTTTTTTACAGCAGTGTAGTATTCCATTGTGTAGATGTACCACAGTTTTTTAATGCACTCATCTGCTGATGGGCACTTAGGCGGTTTCCAAATCTTAGCTATGGTGAATTGTGCTGCTATGAACAGGGGTGCAAGTATCCTTTTTAAAAAAAATTTTTTTAAAACATATTGTATTGATTTTTTTACAGAGAGGAAGGGAGAGGGATAGAGTCAAAAACATCAATCACCTGCCTCCTGCGCACCCCCCACTGGGGATGTGCCCGCAACCAAGGTACATACCCTTGACCTGGAATCAAACCTGGGACCCCCTAGTCCACAGGCTGACGCTTTATCCACTGAGCCAAACCGGCCAGGGCCAAGTATCCTTTCTGATTGGTGTTTCTGGTTTCTTGGGATATATTCCTAGAAGTGGGATCACTGGGTCAAATAGGAGTTCCATTTTTAGGTTTTTGAGGAAACTCCATATTGTTCTCCACAGTGGCTGCACCAGCCTGCATTCCCACCAGCCGTGCACGAGGGTTCCTTTTTCTCCGCATCCTCACCAGCACTTGTCGTTTGTTGATTTGTTGATGATAGCCATTCTGACAGGTGTGAGATGGTAGCTCGTTGTTTGGATTTGCATCTCTCGGACGATTAGTGACTTTGAGCATGTTTTCATATGCCTCTTGGCCTTTCTTATGTCCTCTTTCGAAAAGTATCTATTTAGGTCCATTGCCCATTTTTTGATTGGGTTGTTTATCTTCCTTTTGTTAAGCTGTATGAGTGATTGCCTTTTTACTCCTTTAATGAAACTATCTCATGAATGTAAGTTCTTAATTTTAATGTAGTGCAGTTTATCAATTTCTTTCCTTTATGGTTAATGATTTTTATGTCCTATTTATATTTTATTTTTTAAAAACATTTTTATTGACTTCAGAGAGGAAGCGGGATGCGGGGGGCGGGCGGGAGAGAAAGAAAGAAACATCAGTGACGAGAGGGAATCATTGATTGGCTGCCTCCTGCACACCCCCTAATGGGGACTGAGCCTGCAACCTGGCCATGTGCCCTTGACCAGAATCAAACCTAGGACCCTTCAGTCCACAGGCCAATGCTCTATCCACGGAGCCAAACCAGCTAGGACTTTGTCCTTTTTAAGAAACCTTTGCCTACTCAGGTCATGAAGCTCTTTCTTGTCTTGTCTTCTAGAAGCTTATGGTGTGGGCCTCCCCATTTTGTACCACGATCCATCTCAAATTAGCTCTGTGTTAGGTGTGAGGTGGGGGTCACAACTCTTCCCGGTCCAGCGCTATTTGCTGAAGTGCTGCTTTCATCCCAAGCCCAGTGTCCCTCTGTGGACTCTTCTGCTCCATCAGCCAGTGTGTCTGTCCTCATGCCAACACCAGTCTCAATATCAAAGCTTCACGGTGAGTCTTGAGAAGGTGACTTGGGACTGAGATGTTAATCCTGAGCTAAGAATCTCTGGGTGTTCCAGCAGAGAGAACAGCATGGGCAAAGCCCTGACAGGGGAAAGTGTTCCATATGTTTTGAAGAAAGAATAACAGACAAGGCCAGTTTGGGGGAGCAGAGAGGGAAGATGGGGCATGGGGGAGTGTGTGAGGGCAGAGGCAACCATGAGGAGTAAGCATTTTATTCCAAACATAGCCTGAAGCTGTTGGAAAAACACAAGTGCAAATAAAAAAACTTTGTTTTCTCATCACTTTTAAAGTCTCGAGGCTGTGACACCACCAAGGGCAAATAATGGCCAAACATATCTTATCTGCACGATAGCGTGGGCTTCCCTATAAAACTTCACTTTAAAAAACTGCCGCTCAAAATAAACCTTTGTGGAAAACCAGGTGTCAGGAGTCCAAAGGGCCCGGGGTGGGAAAATGAATTAGCTCTTTCCCAGCTCAGAGGCCTTAGGCAAGTGACGTCACCTTCCTGAGCCTCAGTTTCCTCCTCTGTACAAGGGGCCTATTCATAGTTCCCGCATCGTGGGGCTCATGTGTTTAACTGGGAAGCGCATCTGCTGAGCGCCTGGCACAGGGAAACTCTCAGTGTTACCCGCCCTTCGTGTTGTTATTATGGTTGTCATGGTATTGACTCTGGGGCTGAGAACACAGATTTATCTCCAGTGCTGGTTTGGGTCCCTGTCAGGGCTCCTGTTTTTGGGAGCCCTGAGGTGGGGCCCCAGTCTGAGTCCTCAGGGCTCAACAGTGGTGGTGGAGAAGCTGGACCCGGGGGAGAGTAGCTAGGTCCCAGGCTGTCCCAGGCACAAAGGGAGCAGTCCTGGTGCAGCCTCCCTGTTTTCCCTCCCCCTCCCCTGTCCCCCCCCCCGCCCTTCCCCCCAGGAGACAAGGCCCAGAAGGCTTCTGACAACTCATGGGAGTTGGGTCCCAGCCCTACCTCTGACCAGCTGTGTGACCCTGGGCCTTGTCCCTTCCCCACTCAGAGCCTCAGTTTACTCCTCTGTAAAGTAGAGCCATTCTGAGGGCTGGGTGGAAGGGAGCTCCTTGTTACTGGGTGTGTAAGGCAGGCCACAGCCTGCAGGAGGTTGGAGGAGACATCTGTGGCTATTTCCCTAGGTCCAAAGAGGGCGAGAGAAGTCACTGTGTTCTCTGGCTTCAGTGGCAGCCCTGCAGATGGATGGGAGGTAGGGCAGCCCTCCTTCCACTGGGCACTGGCCCTCGGGGAGCCCAGGGGTTGCTTCCACTAGAAGGTGGTCATAGAAGGCCCCTTGGCAGGAGGTGACCTTTGAGATGAAACAAAGTTCCAGTCTTTTTTTTTTTTTTTTAATAAATCTTTATTGTTCAGATTATTACAGGTGTTCCTCTTTTTTCCCCGCCATAGCTCCCTTCCACCTGATTCCCCGCCCCACCCCATACCCTTACCCCCCGCCACTGTCTTCATCCATAGGTGTATGATTTTTGTCCAGTCTCTTCCCACACCCCTCACACCTGCTTCCCCTGAGAATCATCAGTCCACTCCCTTTCTATGTCCCTGATTCTATTATATTCACCAGTCCATTCTGTTCTTCAGATTTTTTATTCACTTGAGTTTTAGATTCACTTGTTGGTAGGTATGTATTTGATGTCATTTTGTTGTTCATAATTTTTATCTTTTCCTTTTTCTTCTTCTTCCTCTTCTTAAAGAATACCCTTCAGCATTTCATGTAATCCTGGTTTGGTGGTGATGAACTCCTTTAGCTTTTTCTTGTCTGTGAAGCTCTTTATCTGACCTTCAACTCTGAATGATAGCTTTGCTGGGTAGAGTAATCTTGGTTGTAGGTTCTTGCTGTTCATCACTTTGAATATTTCTTGCCACTCCCTTCTGGCCTGCAGAAATCAGCTGACCCCAGTATGGGTACTCCCTTGTAGGTAACTAACCGTTTTTCGCTTGCTGCTTTCAAGATTCTCTCTTTGTCTTTTGCCCCTGGCATTTTAATTATGATGTGTCTTGGTGTGGTCCTCTTTGGATTCCTCTTATATGGGGTTCTGTGCGCTTCCTGAACTTGTAAGTCTATTTCTTTCACCAGGTAGGGAAAGTTTTCTGTCATTATTTCTTCTAATAGGTTTTCAATATTTTGCTCTCTCTTCTTCTGGCACCCCAAAAATTCGGATGTTGATACGCTTAAAGTTGTCCCAGAGGCTCCTTACACTATCTTCATATTTTTGTGGGTTTTTTTGGTTTTTTTTGTGTGTTTTTTTCTGTTTGGGTGTTTTTTGTTTCCTCATATTTCAGATCTTTGGTTTGATTCTTGGGGTACGTTGATCTACAGTTGAGTTTCTGTATATTCTTTATTTTAGACAGTGTATGCTTAATTTCTGACTGGTCCTTTTCCATTTTTTTGACATTCTCATTAAGATCCTTAAAGGTCTCAGTAAGTTCCTCAGAGGTTTTCAGAAGATTCTTGAGTAACCTTATACATGTGGTTCTGATCTCTGTGTCGTCCAGTAGTTTGCTTTTCTCCATTTCTTTAATTTGTGACATGTTTCTTTGTCTCCACATTTTGGCTGCTTCTCTGTGTTGATGGAGTGGCTTTGTGTGGTAGGTGACCTATAGGGGGCAGTAGCTCAGCCTCCCCAATCACTTGAGGTGGACGCTCTTGGTACACCCTTTTGTGGGCTGAATGCAAAGTCTTGGTGTAGTTAAGCCTTGATTGCTGTTGGTACACTGGGAGGAATTGACCTCCAGGCCAATTGGCTTGAGGACCCGCTGTGTCTATAATGGAAGAACTGCTGTGCTGTAGACACGCTTATGGTGCAGGACTTGTTTCAGTGGGGCTTTGGTGCTCACTGAGTCTGACTCTTGAAGTGTCACTTATGGATGTGAGGAGTTGAAATCTGGTGTCTCACACTGACCACTAGGTACCCTGGCTTCTGGATCTCCAATGGGGTGCAGGTCAGCTACTGTCTGAGGCCACCCAGCAGGAGCTACAGCGAGAACTACAGTTTTCTCCTCTTTGCTTGGGGTTTGGAGGTTTTGGAGCTGTCTGACCCCGGCTGCAAGTTTGCTAGGTTAAGCTGCGATAGGGCAGGCCATTCTTATGCTAAAGCTGCTGCTTAGAGCTTGGGTGGGTTTGTAGGTTGTGCTGGGCGGGGTCTCAGGGCGTCACTAGGTTAGGGCATGGCAAACAGCGATGGCTGCCAGTTAGCCGGCTCTGTGTCTCCTACCGCATCCCCGCGCCCCACGCCCCAGGGCAGTAAACAATTATTCCTGCACGCAGCTCTGCAGGCAAGCCCCCCTCACTTTCCAACCCGATAGCAGACAATCCAGCTTCTCCCCATAGGAGTTTGGGTCCCCCGCGTCTCCTCCGAAACTGGATTTCAGAGTAATTGGGAGCTTGTCTCTCTTCGAGTTGAGAAAAGCAATGCCTGCTGCCAGCCCAGATCGTGCGTCTCCATACCTCAGCTTTTCAGCGCTTGTGCACGTCTCAATGCTCTTTTCTCTTTCCTTCTAGTTGTAGAACTTCCACTCAGCCAGCTTTCCTGGGGTTCTGGGTGATAGACGTTTTGTCTTTTAGTTGTAGTTTTGAAATTGTTGTGCGAGGCAGCAGTTTAGGTGTTTACCTACATCGCCATCTTGCTGTGGTTCAAAGTGCCAGTCTTGACAGATCTGGGTAAGAGTCCCAGGCTGAGGAAAGGGCAAGTGCAAAGGCCCTGGGGTGGGCATGGGCCAGGAAACCAGGCAGCCAAGGGCTGGAGTGGAGGGAGCAGGAGGGATAAGGTTGGAGAGTGATGGGGCTGGATTTTGTGGGGCATGGTGCGGATTTTGGTTTTACACTAAGAGCAGTGAACCCTTGGAGGAGTTTGGCCCAGAGGAGCTGAGACACTTGCTGGAGCTGCCTAGCAGGAGTGCACTGCGGAACTCGATGGGGCTGCCTGAGTCTTCTGGCATCAGGCTGGCCATGGGAGAATATGGCATGATTCTGCCTCTAGAAGATCCTCCGGTCACCATGTCCACTCTTCCTGTGGCACCTTCCTCCCCTCTGATCCCCCTGATCCCAGGGGGTCCCCACTACCAAGCCCCCTCCACACTATTGAACCAGCTCTCTCAAGTCAGAGGGTGCAGAGCGCCAGCTCCTGGCCAGGCCTGAGACGCGCTCCCCCACTTGCCAATATTTAGAAACACAAAATAGAGAGATCACATCAGAACCCAGATTCCTGGTTTCCCTTACAGAAATGGGTCTGGCCGTGCGAGGCCAGCATCGCTGCGAGTGGATCCGAGCCTGCCCTCTGCCCACACTCAGCAGAGGGAGGTGGTGGGGGTGCCAGGGGAGAGATGATAGAAGCAGCCACTGGCCAGGGGGGGCTGGCCTTGGGCAGAGACTCCCTGGGCCCTGGAGTCCATTTTCAAATGGAGCATAACCGGCTGGCCATGGCCTTTGGGGCAGCTCTTTGCTCTTTTGGGCCTCAGTTTCCCCATATGCCCAGGCCTCTAGGTTGGCTCAGTTGATCTCAACGCCTTGCCAGCCCTGCTGGGTCTGGGGCTGAGCCTCAGTTTCTCTCACCGGTACAGGGCCTGATGCTGGAGTTCTAGCTCCTGTTGAAAAACCCCTTCAGCCAACAATGACTTGGCACTTGTTACATACCAGGGCCTACTGACGCTGCTCCATTTAGCCCTCACCACTGCCCCGGGAGGGCGCCTCTCTCACAACCCTGCTCCACAGAGGGGGCACCTGGTGCCCAGAGAGGGTAGGTGACTTGTCCAAGGTCACTCAGCTCTCCAGATGGGATTGGAACCCAGGCAGATGGGCTGTACCTGGCGCCCAGCATGTCTTCAGAGAAGTCACTGTTGGTGGTAGTGGCTACCCAGTGGCCCCATCGAGGAAAGGGCATCTGTTTTGTGTTCTGACCAAGAAAGGCTCTGGTGCCATCTTGACTAGAGCCACTGTTTACATATGAGGACACTGAGGCCCAGAGGGGTGGCCAGCTCCCTCCTCACCCAGTGCATCCTGCCCTTGGGCTTTGCTGCCCAGCCCAGAGAAGAAGTAGAGGAAGGGTTGGGGCACCTCAAGGGACTCAGCTCACAGCCCTGAGTCCTCCCCAGGGAAGTGGTCTGATTGGGATTGGCTGGTCCTGGGAGTGGGCAGGAGTGGCCAGGCAATGAGGTCAGAGCCCTTCCCGCTCTGCCCTTTCTGAGCTGGGTGCCTTTGGACAAGTGACTTGACCTTGCTGGCTTCCGTTTGCCTCTGTAAAATGGAAATGGCCACAGTGCCTGCCTTCGGGGTTTGGTCGTGTGGGGGAGGCTGCAGACACACTAAGTGCTGATTGGGAGAGTGAAGAACAGCCTGGGGCCCTGTACTGGCGCTGAACACTCCTGGGGCTCCTGGCCCTACCTTCACAGAACACGTGGTTCAGCCAGGGAGATAGCCTGGGGGACTGGGTTTGTGACAAGAGGCGACCCGGACCCCTCAGCTCCCTGCCCATGCTTGTGGTCTGCCCAGGAGCAGGCAATCTGTGTGTGGCGGGCCATGTGGGCAGTAGGTGCTTATGAAAGAAAGCCTGGGTGGTGAATGGACTGCCATCTCCCAAGCACCCAGCTCCCCACAGGGTGGGGGACGTACTGAGTCATCCAACTCGTGTTCCTGTGAACCTTCAGGCTGGCACTGCCACCGCACCTACTTCACAGGTGAGGAAATTGAGGCAGAGGTCGCCGAGGGGTGGGCCCTGGGGCCGGGCCGGGAGCCCAGTCCCCGAGTGTGGGAAAGAGGAAGCAGAAAGAAAGGGACGTCCGTCCGGAGGCCTGGCGGTTTCCTCGAGGCAGGAGTGCGAAGAGGAGGGGGGCGGGCAGGAAGCCACCGCCACGGGGGGGGGCAGCTCACTGGGCTCCCACAGGCCTGGCTCCTGCTCTGCCCCAGGCGGGAAAGGCTGAGCCCTCACTCTCCGTGCCCCCAACACACCGGGGATGGCCCGGGCTGCGTCCTCACGTGGGTGCCGTGCCCAGCACACGTCGCACAGCCACGCTCAGCTGCAGTTCTCGTTATTTTTGACGCGACAGGCACCCATTTGACACAGCCCGTGGAATCGCCACACGCCCTGTGAGACGGGATCTCCCGATCGGATCGGGAGCTGAGGCACAGAGCAGAGACTCGGCCAAGGCCACACAGCGGGGGGCGGCAGGCCCGGCAAGGCCAGGGGTGTGTTTAGGCCCCGAGCAGGCGGAGAGAACACCCACGTGCCAGCTGCAGCCCCCTAGCTCCTCGTGTGCCAGAGAGACCAGAGGGAGAAGGCGCTCTGGCCCCCCTCTCCTGGGAGGCCCCGGGACAAAAGGCTCCCAGGGTGACGATGAGGGCCCTCCTTGCTCTGCCCTGGCTGCTCTGGACCCACGTGGGCACTGCCCCTCTCTAAGTTGTGAAATGGGTGACCAAGGGGCTTAATCTGGGCCTCCTTGGGGGGAGGGAGGGATGCTGGTGGGCAGGACTCCCGTGGGCCCCCCAACCGCGTACACAGCCACCCCACCTGCCCCTTATTGGGGTTCCATGAAAGAAAACTGCTTTGCTGCTTAGAAGAAACGCCTGGCCACGCTGAAACCGCGGACAGATGGTATCGGCGTGCTTCCTTTCAGCTCAAATTCTATGAATCCACAGAGACTAGAAAGGCCCCAATTCCACAGGGGAGGGCAGGGCACAAGATGCATTTATCATCATCCCGGCGCTTCTGGGACTGCGCCAGGTCCCTCCTGCTCATGGGCCAGCTTCTTGGAGGTTGATCTTCTGTGTTTGTTTGTTTGTTTGGGGACTGGGTGTTGGGACGAGACCATCACTGTGGAGGCTGGGCTGTGGCCTGGCGGCCAGGGAGAGGTTTGGTTGACACCTTGGCCTCTCTGAGTCTCAGTTTCCCAATCTGGAAAGTGGGATGTCATTGCTTGGTTTGCTGGGTGATTGAGTCCAGAATAGGCTCCGGGAGGCCTGGCACGATGTGTCCCCACCCTATTTAGGAAGCATCAGAGCAGAGCTGGGTCCTGGCCACCCTGCCCGGGCTGGGCAGCCACCTGGCTGGCCTCACAGTAGCCTGGCCTGGGCACCCGCTGGGCGGGCGCCACTGGAAATACCCCACCCACTTCTTTGTGAATGGAAAGGAAACCAAAATGCAAAAGAAGAGATCTCTGCCTTTTGAGCGGCCAGCCCTCACCGGTGCGGGGGAGCTTCCTCCCCCAGGGCAGGAGGGGCCGCCTCAGCTTCCTTTTTGGGGCCCCACATCCCTTTTTCCTATGTCCCTAAGAGCCGTGGAGGAGGCCACTGTGTTCCTTAGGCGTGGACCTCAGCCTCCGGAACCAGTGGCGACGGTGTACCTGGGGCGGGGGGGGGGGGCGGACACTGTGGCTGGTGCCTGGATCCTCCCATCACAGGCTGAACCTGAATCTGCCTGCGACGAGGGCGGGGGTGGGGGTGGTCCTAGCAGCAGCAAAGAGGGGAACCTTCTGGAACTAGGGGCCCTGCTTTGTCTCCTCTCAGATCTCCATGTAATCTTGGACTTTAACTTGCCCAGGCCTCCAAGTTTGAGCTCCTAGTATTTTTGGGTTTGTTTTTTCAATTAATAAAGCTCATGGAAGAAATTATAGAAGAGGAACTGAAACACCACCCACAACCCTGCTACCCAGAGAGAGGCAGCGTTTCCATTTGGGTAGATGTCTTCGTAATCTGCTTTCCTTCTCTCTCGCTACCTGGCCCCCCCACGGCAGTGCCTTCAGCCTCTGTGTGCCAGGCCCTGAGTGGGGGCTGGAAATGCTGGTGGGAGCTTCTGGGCAAACCCCAGCCCTGGGGGCTGACATTTATCTACCTGCTTTTTCTCACGTGTTTTGATAATTTTTCTGTTTTCGCAAATATTTTTAAAGAATGTCTTTTTTAAAATGCTGGTTGCAGAGTATTTCATTTTATACAGTTAGGCCATGATATTATTATCTGGACTCCTATTTCCAATCATTTCTAACTTTTTTGATCAAATAGATAACCCGTGATGAACATCTTTTACTTAAATCGTGGGTCCATCTCTGATTGTCTCCTTAGGCTGAGTTCCCAGAAGGGGAAGTGCTGGTCAGGAGGCCTCAGGAGGCCTCTGCTGCTCGCAGGCTCGCTCGCTCTCTGAGCTTCACTGAGATGCTGTTTACATGCCATAGACTTAACTTGTTCAGAGTGTGCAGCGCTTTTTAGTCTACCTGCAGAGTTGTGCAGCTGTCACTGTGATCTGCTTTTAGAACATTTTCATCATCTCACAAAGAACCACGTACCCTACCCGTTAGCCATCACCCCCAGCCCAGCCCCCCACTAACCTTTCTGTCCCTCCATTTGCCTCGTCTGTTCTTTCCACATAAAGGGAATCAGACAATTAGTGATCTTCTGTGACTGCTTTCTCTGCAATGTTTTCAAGGCTCACATGTCATTTATCCGTTTGTCCTGATCGGTGTTAGGTGGACACTTGACTGTTAGGAGTAGCGCTGCTGTGGACATGGTGCACAGGCAGAGCTTGGGGTACCACAGGCTTTTCTTTTAACCTTGAATTTTTTTTCTCTTTATTGATTAAGGTATTACATATGTGTCCTTATCCCTCCATTGCCCCCTGTCCCCCGGCTCATGCTTTCACTCCCCTGGTCTCTGTGTCCATTGGTTAGGCCCATATGCATGCATACAAGTCCTTTGGTTGATCTCTCCCCCTTACCCCCACCCTCCCCTGCCTTCCCTCTGAGGTTTGATGGTCTGATCAATGTTTCTCTGTCTCTGGATCTATTTTTGTTCATCAGTTTATGTTGTTCATTAGCGTCCACAAATGAGTGATATTTGTCTTTCTCTGACTGGCTTATTTCGCTTAGCATAATGCTCTCCAGGTCCATCTATGCCGTTGCAAATGGTAGGAGTTCCTTCTTTTTTACAGCAGCGTACTATTCCAGTGTGTAGGTGTACCACAGGTTTCTAATCCACTCACCTGCTGCCACAGGCTTTCCGCTGGAGGAGGGTCTCCTTGCTTTCGGTGCATAAGAAAAGGCAACATCTGTGCTGTGTAAGTTTCTGTGTGGACATGTGCTTTGTTTCTCTGGGGTGTGTATCTCCAGAGTGGAGTTGCTGGGTTGTATGCGAACTCTGAAGAATGAACCAAACTGGTTTTCAAAGCGTGGAACCATTTAGTCCTCCCACCAGCATGGAGTGAGGGCTCCCAGGTCTGCGCCTTCTCACCACGTGTTACTGTCCGTCTTTGCCATTCCCGCCATCCCAGCTGTTGTCACTCTGGTGGCTCATGATGTGGAGCATCTCTCCACGTGCTTGCTGCCATCTCCAGTGCGCACACAGCTCTTCACAAAGCTTTCCAGAAAGCGTGTACCCACGCATCTTCTCGTCACAGCGGGGCCAGCACTGGGAGTTGAAAACCTTTGCCAACTTCCAGGTGAAAAGTGGTTGTCTTGTCCTTTGTGATTGGTACGAGTGGAATGAGGCGTGAGGTGTAACTCGCAACAAACCGACCGTGGCAAAGTGCAGCTCATGGGTTTTTACGGCGTTCGCCGTGGCAGCATTTCCGTCCCCCAGAGAAACCCACTTCCTGTCCTACCCCCGGCCCCTGGCAGCGCTAATCCACTTGCTGTCCCTACGGATTTTTTTTGTCCCTACAGATTTTGACTGTTTTTCTTATGTTTCTTGGTTGTATGCATTTTTTTGTGGTTTGTAGGCCTTACTCTGCTGCCTTTTTCTTGTTGATTGGCAAGAGTTCTTACTTGACATTAGCTCTCTGTTATGTAGCAGGTCTCCCTAGTTTGCCATCTGACTTTTCAGTTTTGATCCTGAGTTTCTTGGCTTATGGAGGCTCTGAAGCCTGGACAGTTAAATACAGTGATCTTTTCCTATATGGTTTCTTTCTTTGCTTTTTCTGCTTAGAAAGGCCTGGGATCTGATAATTACTTAGGTTTTATTTTTCACTTTCAATTATTTAACCCAGCTGGTTTTTACCCTTTGGGGCCAGTGTGATTCCTGTGTTGTTGTTTTTATGTCAGTGAGAGGCTCTGTGTCAAGGCCTGTCACATAGTAAGTGCTCACTAAATGCGGGCTGAAGATAGCCATGCCAGTCTGACCTTGGCCAGGTGCCGTGTTGGTGTGGTGGCTGCAGCGCTGACCTGGTCAGCTCCTGGGCTCCTGGCTCTCGCCTCCTCGCTTGTCAGCTCAGCCCGAGGCTGTGCCAGCTTAGCCTTCCTGGCATCCGTCCCGCAGCCCCTCAGGCGAGGCCCTCACTGTCACCTCTTCCTCTGAATCGTCATTCTTCGAAGGCCGGCGTTGGCCACCATCCAGGGCTTTAGGGGATCTTGGTGGTGACGGAGCCCACTCCCCTCCAGCACCCCACCACCACCACCGAGGCAGTGACAGGGGTTGTTTGTTGTCTTTTAACCACAACGTTTTCCACCGTCCGCAGGCGAGCAGCACACTGGGGCCCAGCCAGGCTGCCGTCTGGACTGGCTCTGTAGCAGGGCTAGGGGGTGGGTACCCGTTCAGGTCCCACCTCCCAGCTCTGGGATCCCTGGCTCTAGGACACCCACCGTGATCCCCACAGACGCCTGAGGGGTCCATCTGCTTTCCTGGGTGTGGGATCCACAGAGCCCCCGGAGAGCAGGTTTGATGCTGGGTGTTCCCCTCCCTGCGCAGGGGCCTGGGCGCTTGGCATGACCTCTCGGAGTCAGGCTTCCCCTTCTGTCTGACGGGCTGACCTCAGCCCAGCCCTCGTGGCTGCAGTGTCCCTGCGACTGAGGTGGCACATGACAGGAGGAAGGCAGGCATAGCCTGGGCGAGGGTGTGGATGGGGGCAGCGCACTGGCTCTGGGGCTCTGGCCACATGGGGACGGGGCTGGGAGGACTCCTGGCAGGGATGATGGGAGCAGGATGTGGTCACTCAAGGTGTGGGCTGTGACAGCTGATTGGCAGCGGGTAGTGGGGTGGGGTCTGGCTGTGCCCGACCCGGCTCTGGACTCCCAGTCGTCTGGGGCGTGTTGGGTGCTAGCTGGATACTTCCAGAGAGGCCCGTGTGGTCCTGTGGCCGGCCAGGCCCAGCGGGCAGCCGGATCGTCGAGGCTGCTTGCTGAGCACCCATGACAACCCGCTCTTCCGGCCGCTCAGCTCCAGGTCCCGACAGTTGTCTATCCTAATGACACCTGAGAGCCAAAAGTCTGGCAAGAACGGTGGCCTGTGAGGAGGGCACAGCGGGAGAACAGGTGTGGGGGGAGGAAGGCAGAGGTGTGGGCACGCGGCCTGGCTCGGAAGGGCGGGGACCGGCTCCCTCCAGCCCTGCCCTGCAGGCCCTGTCCACCCGGTGTCGCCAGGATTCGGCCTGGACTTCTGCCACCCTGAGGGGGGTGAGGTGAGTGATGGTGGTCAGAGGGGGATTAGTTCCTTGGTTCCCCCGTTCAGTCACGGTCCCTCTTAAGCTACAGTCACCCCCCCCTTGTGTGTGGCCCCTATGGGCAGGCTCAGACCGGAAGTCTGGCTGGTCCTCACAGCTGGCTGATCCTCTCGGGTGCCACCGCACTGCATCTCAGGAGGGGGCGCAGCGGTGGGATCCCAGCCTGGCTGTGTGTGGTGTTGGGGGGCTGTCGGTCTCTGTGGGGGAGTGGGCTTTGTGTCCCCGTCACTGATTCTGTGTGCGGGGGTCTCCATGTCTCTGAGAAGGGGCTTTGTGACTGTGTCACTGTGAGTCTGTCTGGTGTGGGGGGACCCTCTGGGCCTGCGGGGAGACTCCCTGTAGGTGGGGCTTTAGATGGGCCCTCACCCAACTGTCCCAGCATCCCTGGCAAATGACCACCACGCAGCCTCTTTGGGCCCCAGAGGGTCCAACCGTCGGTTCCTCAGGGTGTGAATTGGGGTACTACCTGCCCAGGGGAGGGAGGTGAGATGATGGCGCCCTGTGTCTGCAGGGGTGGTTATATTTGGGGATCTGTACCCCCTTTTCCTTGGCTCTGGGGAGTTCTGTTTCTGGCACTTGCAGGGGCTCTCATTTGCTGAGAAAGGGGAGAAGCCGACTTGCTTTTCTGGAAGCTTCTCTCATCCCTCTCCTGTTCCTCAGTGGAGACAGGGGCACAAGGCAACAGGAGGGCAGCCCAAGGGGGAGATGTGGCCCGTAGGGACTGGGGGAGTCTGGGCGCCCTGTGAGTGCCAGAAACAGACCAGCAGTCGGCAGTGTCGCTTACCTGGAGGTTGCATTCTGTTATCACCTCCATTTTACCAACCAGGAAACACAAGCACAGGGAAGGGAAGGGATTTGCTCAGGATCTCACAGGAAACCTGGGAGGCAGGCACTTGGAGGGGGGCTGGCGGTCCTCGTGGGGGCAGGGTAGGAAGTGACCTGTGGCCTGTGGTTCCAACATTCGTTCAGTCCCTGGAACTGGCTCCCCCCCTTCAGTTTGTCCCCAAAGGCGCCTGAGAACAAGGGGTGAGATATCACTGCACCCCACGTCTGCCTCTGCTCCCCAGACATCCGAGGGCTGAGGCCCCAGCAGCCACCCAGCTACTCCCCATCCACCTGACAAACCCTCTCTGATATGCTCTTTTCTGGACCTCATCCGGTCCTGTCCCCACCCCCAGAGGAACTCCCAGTCAGAGGGGGGGCGGAGGGGGGCACGGCAGCTGCCGCATCAGGAAATTATGGCTGGGCCTGATAAGCCCGAGCAGAGGGAGAGGCACAGGATCGCACTCACCATGATGATACACCCAAGAAGGCTCCCTGGAGGAGGGAGATTTTCTCCGCCAAGACCTGGCCTGGGAGAGCACAGGCCCTGAGCCTGGGCAGACGAGGGTCTGAGCCCCGGCTCTCCTCAGCCCCATCCTCTGGTCCTCTGTGGCCAGGACAAATGATTTTGTCTCTGAGGGCCTCCATTTTTCCTTCTGTAACATGCTGGTGTGGGCTGTTCTCCCCTGGCCAGCCAGAGTGCTGGGGGGCCCAGCCATGTCCCCCATCCTTACCCTGATCCACCCTCCCTATCACTCCTCCTTAGCCCTCATTGGGTGGGGTGTCTGCAGTGGGTTACTGTGCCCCACTGATCCCCAGCACCCGTGACACTTGGCACCATAAGGCCTGTGATGAGTATTTGTCGTGGGGATAAAACTGAGCATGTACAGACCAGCAGGTACTGTGCTCAGAGCTGGGGATGCCACACGAACAAGACGAAGTCCCGATGGAGCCTGTTTCACAGGTAGATAAATGCAGTGAAGGAACTAAAGGGTTATGGGCTGGTGACTGTTATTCAGACACTGTGGTCAGTGATGGCCTTCCTGAGGTGACACTTCAGCTAAGACCTGCATCTGAGAAGAGCCAGATTTGTGCAGATGTGGTGGCACTTCCTTGTCTGTCAGCGGAGCAGCAGGTGCAAAGGCCCTGAGGTGGTGTGTGCTTGGTACATTGAACAGTGGAGGCTGGTGTGGCTAGAGCAGAATGAGGGAGTAGTTGAGGTCAAGGTGCTAATAAGGACTAGACTGTGCAGGGTCTGTGGGCCACGGCGAGGACTTGGGCTTCCTCACTTAGCTCATCGGGGCCCACAAGTGAGTTTTGAGCAGAGGGGGGTGGGGGTGGGGTAGGAAGCAACTGGATCTGGATATTTCTGGGTGTAGCTGTCCAGGGGTGGCAGCTGTTTTGATGCTGCCCACCTCAGGGGGTTCAGGATACCGTTTTCTGACTCCTCACTCTATTGGGGGTGGGGAGGTCCCTGTGAGCACCACCATTCTGCCTTCTCTGTGCTCTCCCTCCCTCAGGTCTCCTGGGGCTCCCGGTACCTGTGGGTTTCAGTGGTAATGGGCTCAGTAATGGGTAAAGTGGCAGAGGCTCCAGGCCAGCTGGTTGTGATGCTCTCTCCACAGGGGTTTCCTCAGCCTGGTCTCGAACTTGTGAAGTGGGGATGAAACACCAGCCTCAAAGGCTGCTGGGAGGTCATGGGAGCCCCCACTGATCTTTAGGCAGACAGATGGCCCAGAGCAGGTGGTGAAGGTTCTCACCTAGTGTCCCCAGACTTAACACCAAGGATGGTCTTGCTCTGGAACGAGGACCTTCCTACTTCTTTGGTCCCAGCACCTCTATCCCTTGATATGCTCTTTTCTGTGAAAATTTTTGAATAGTGCTGGCCTGTGGATTCAGCAGTCCAGAAGCCACTGGTAGACAGCCCAGGCACACAGTAGGTGCTCACTAAAGGGTGGTGTGAGGCTGTCCGCGTCATGTCTAGCCACAGACCCCTTGCCATCTTGTGGATTCGGCTGTACTTTTTGACCTCTGGGCATTAGTTCTTGGTGTCCCCTTAGTCTCCAATGCCTTTCCCTCCACCTTCTCACTCCAGAGCAGTGTAGATAGGCCCTCTGCAGGGTAGGGACAGTGGACAGTGTCCTGGTGGGGGTGGGGGGCTTTGGCTCTGGAGCCGACCACAGCTTCTAAGACTGGGTTCCTAAGGCTCATCCCCACCTGGTGCCACTCCCGGGATCTTTCCATACCCTCTGTGAGCGCCTTCGTACAGGCTCTATTGCTGCTCTCTCACGGGAGGGGTGGTGGCACTGTTACCCCTCTTTACGAAACTGGGGACTTGGGCTGGCAGAAGTGAGCTGCTTGTCCATGGAGGATGAGGCAGAGCTGCTACTCAAGGCCAGAACTAATTCCCAAACCCTAGGATGGGGATATTGCTGGGCAGCAGTTGTGCAGGCTCCAAGGTTTCTGAGCAGGACACGGGGTGGTGGCCCAAGTCTGGGGAACACATGGTTCAGCAGGTTTCCCTGCTCCAGTTCTGAGAGCCTCTCGTGGACTGCGTGTACGAGAAGCTGCCGCTCTTGGAAAGCCCTCTCCGCATTGGCTGCCAGGAAACAGACAAACTTGTGGCACGTGGGATTCCCCGAGTGTCCCTGTAACCCGACTGCAATCCTTTGTGGAACAAGGCAGGGTATTTGCTCTCTCATGTGGTACTTTATTTTTACAGAGAGGGAGGGAGAGGGATAGAGAGTTGGAAACATCGATGAGAGAGAAACATCAGCTGCCTCCTGCACACCTCCTACTGGGGATGTGCCTGCAACCAAGGTAAATGCCCTCGACCAGAATCGAACCTGAGACCCTTCAGTCTGCAGGCCGACGCTCTATCCACTGAGCCGGTGAGGTCTTGTATGGTATTTTTAAAAGGCTGTTTTGATACCAACCAGTAAGACCTGAGTAAGCGTGTTCCATAATGATGTTGCATGTTTGCTCATCCATCCAGGCATCTATTCTGGGTGCTGGGCTGGCGGGACCAAGCTTTCTGTAACTGGGATCTGGAATTTGCTGTGTCTGAAAGTTTTCAGTCCCCCATCCAAGACCTACCTTCCTCCCCTACTCCTGGCAGGTGAGCAGGCTCTGCCTATGGTCACCATGTAAACTGAGGGTACAGTTAGTAAATGGTGGAGCTGGGGCTCATTATCCATCTCCAGAGCCAGGCTCCAGGCCATAAGATACACTCAAGGGCACCGCGATTCCCGGCTTCCTGTCCTACCACTGCTATTTGTAGGAGAGGAGGGAGGGCCCAAAGCCTGTGGAAAGACAAGACTGCCAGGGGCTGGTGTGGCCTGGGGGGTTCCAGACGGTGGCTGGTCTCTCCTCAAGGGTAAAGGCCCCTTTAGTGGCCAGGCAGGTCACAGTGGATGGGACAAGGCCATTGTGAGGGTCCAAGCCTGCCCATATCATGGAGCCTCTGTGCCAGGCTCTTTGCTGCTGAGTTTCCGGCAGAGGCGGCAGGCAGGGCTGGGTTTGGGCCAGGCACAGGCCTGCTCCTGTCAAGGGGTTCAGCATGAGCTCCCCTTCCCCGCTCCGCCTTAGAATAACCCAAACTCATGGGGACTTCTGGGCCCACATGCTTCCCCACCTCAGGACGTTTGCCAAAGCCATCCCAGCACCCGGTAGACTCAGCCCCGCTCTTGATGCCGCCTTGTTGGCCTTCACTGTGTCCCACCTGCCTGCCTCCTTCCTTTTGGGTGTCCGGCTTCCTGGGT
The DNA here is from genome assembly GCA_026230045.1 of Corynorhinus townsendii. Classification (NCBI taxonomy): domain Eukaryota; kingdom Metazoa; phylum Chordata; class Mammalia; order Chiroptera; family Vespertilionidae; genus Corynorhinus; species Corynorhinus townsendii. The sequence goes on along the minus strand of JAPDVU010000014.1, from coordinate 10,661,388 downwards.
GGAATGGACGCTCTGGGAGTCCCAGCCTGGGGGGATCTTGTTCCTGCTGGGGCACGGGCACTGGCACCTGGAGCTCAGTGAGGACTTGTCTCTCTGTCAGGGTCTCAAGGTGGTTGTGAGGACAAGGCAGAGTTGGGTGCAGGTGAGGGACAGCAAGGCCTGCGGGAGGAAGGTCTGCTTCACCCTCGCTTTCCTCCCTTCCAGGCAGGGGCCCCTGGGGTGGAGGCACAGCAGTCCCCGCCACCCTCCTAACGTACCAGACAAACCCAAAGCCAAAACCTGCGCCGTCTTATAAGTACATGGAAGTTTCTGCCCAGTTTTAATGGCCACTGAACCGATTGTCCTTCCAAAGCTCACCCTGCCCTCCGGCTCCTCCATGTTCTTGACCTTTTCAAAACAAACTCAAGCAGTCACAGTGAAATACGTTTTATTTTAATGTAGATTGTCTTAGGGCATGTAGGTGTGAATTTCACTGCAGGATGGAAAGCATGGTACACACACTCGGGCAGGTGGAGAGGGAGCTGCATGCTGAGGGTGCTCTGAACCCTAGTCCTCTGCTGCTGCAGTGGACCCACCTGGCGGGCCTCAGGCCCCAGCCAGCCACCACACTAACCCTGCGGAGAGAGGGGCTGTTAGAACCGGAAGCGCACAGGCAGGAGGGCTGAGCCCTTGGTGCAGGGTTTATACAAGCGGAGGGTCAGGACTGAACCGTAAAGCCCCGTAAGGTTCGCTGTGAAGGGCAGGCCCTGCCGTGAGGGTCTGGCAGAGCCGGTTTGCATCTTCGTCTTCCTAGCAGCCAGAGCACAGAAAACAATGGGCTGTTATTCCCACTGGCGTCACATTGGCCATAAGAAAGAAGCCAGCTTTTTGGATACTGGGAACTGGGAAGACGGGGATCCCAGGAGTGGATGCTGCAGGAGGTGGTAGGTGAGGCGACTGCTCGTAGCACAAACACCTGGAGTGGCTTTGCCATTTTGGTCACCTAAGCACGGCTGCAACTCAGGTAGGTCCAGAGAGCAGCCGCTTGCTGGCCCAGCTTATTAGTAAGACAGCGGGACTAGAGGGCATGAGAGCAAGGGACCCGAAGCCCTCTGATGTCCCTGTGGTGCTGTTTGGGTTCGCTTCTCACCATCACAGTTCTGTGCCCGCACGGCGCTCAACCAGAAAGGCACCCAGCGCTCCCGAGTCCTGTCTAGACCATTCCCAGGTGGGGTCCTGTCCTCATGCTTCCATGCCTTCAATCTGGGCAGAGCCTCTGGTGTCGCCCCACGCTCAGGCAGCAACGCAGTAGCCCGCCCTGCTTCAGAGCCCAGTTCTTACCCAGGTTGCAGGGGGTGACGGGAAGAAGCCGCCATGCTCAGCCTCAGGAAGGTAAGGGCCAGGACGAGTTCCACATCGCCTGTGGGACAGGGCCCTCAGGTGCAGGAGGGATCCTCTTCCCACCACTTTCGCCAGGTCAGCAGTTCCTCAGCTGTGGGGCGGAGCTGGCACGGAGGCCCCACACTCAGAGTGAAACCAGTGGCTTTGCTGCTTAATCTCTACACTCCCTGGGCTGGGACCGGGGCCAGGCCTGGAGTGGAACTGAAAGGGAGACTAGGTCTGTTCCCCTCTTGGCCTGGCCTACTTCCTCTTAGGGATCCTGAGGCTGGAGCCAGCGGAGGGGTGGGGGGTAGGCAGGACCAACTGCAGAAGCAGGAGAAGGAAGGAACTAGCCCTCCATCCCTTACCCTTCTGCAGACAGGAAACAGGCTCCGAGACTGGCTGGCTATGAATGCTGCCAGGGATGCACAGGCCCCACACCTGATGCCCAGCTGAGAAACTGGGGTACAAGGAAGGGATGGGGAAGAGAAACTGGAAAGGTGAAAACACGGGCTGGGATTCACTAGCTGTGCACCCCTCCACGCTCTGTTCCCTCACCTTGTGATGTTAGTGAGACAAAGTGAGTGGTCCCCAGAGCTGCTGTTACTGCCCCCAGATGCTGTGTCCAGCAGCCAGGGCAGGACTGGGACCTCCAAGCAGACCTGCTGGGAGGGGCCTGGACTGGGGAGAGCCTCTGTTTGGCCAGCCTGCCCGCTCGCCTCTCTGTGTGGGAGGGGACTGGAGGCAGGCGGCGGCCTGGGTCCCAGACTTGTCAGAGGTGTCCCGTTTCTGTGTGCCTACAGCATGGTGAAGTGCAGGGCTTTGGGGATCAGCTCTGGAAAAAAGGCAGCCTCTGGGCAGAGGTAGAGGTGGGATCCCCCAAAGCCCACCTCTTGTGTCCACCCCCACCCCCACCTTGTGCAGTGTTAGGGGCTGTGCTGTTCCCCAGGTGCACCTGGCCGTCTTCCTGGCCCGGGGGAGAGCTGCTGGAGGCGGGGGGCTTCCTCTGCCCAATTCCCCAACTCCTCTCTGGCTCTGTCCACCATCTTATCTCCTTTGGTCTCTGCTGGAAGCAGCCAGTGACATCTCATGCCCCTGAAGAAACAAGCTTATCACAAGAGGAAATGGAGGCGGTGGGGGGCAGTGTAGGGTGCCCCAGAGCCTCCTGCTCTAGCCAGGCTCTCAGGTCCTGGAAGAAAGGGCTCTTGCTGGCAAAGGGCTTATGGACCGTTTCCCACCTTCTCTGAACCGTGCGCTGTGGGTGTCACGGAGACCCCTGGGCCCACTGTTTGGTGAGGGTTTCGGGTGGCTGTAACCGGGACCAGCTGTGCCAGGCTTTGCCCCCAAAAGCCTGTGGCTAAGCTACTCTGCCCATTTCCACCCTCCAGCCAAACCTATCCCCCACCTTGTCCTGAGACTTGCAGGCAGGACAGATTAGTGAGGTTTGGGAAATTCGAGGTTCTAATGTTCAAAGCCGGATCTTTCCTTCCTCGAGCAAAGGGCTGCACTTCCAAGATTTGCGCTTCTTCTGGACTGTGTGGTGATAGCATCCTCTTCCCAGGGTGGCTGCTAGCCCTGGAGACCCATGCTCGTGGGGAGCTGATGGAAGGGAGGGGATGAGGGGGGCTAAAGGCATCACAATGACCTGGGGCCCTAGCAGCCAGGCAGCACCAGGAGAAAGGCGGCTGGGGTTGGACACTGATGCCCCCTCTCTGGGCTTGTTCAGGGATTTTGGCTGCATAAGCTCTTTGCTCCCCAGTGGGGAGAAGCAGATGGCAGCAGGCAGGCATGTGCTGTGCTGGAAGGGTGCGCGTCCAGGTGAGGGGGATTGGCTCTCAGCCCACATAGGTTTCTGGGGATCTCGGGATGTGGGGACAGTGCTTCAGAGGCTAACGGAGGACCCTCTGTGGGCCCCTGCAAGCCAGAATGCTAACTTCCTCCAGACTTGGGTGTCTGCTCAGCAGAAAGAGAGAGGCCAGGGTGGGCAAGGGGCTATCAGGGACAAGCCTGAGTAACCCCTGGGTTTCCTAGAGTTCAAAGCCCAAGCTACAAGCAGCCTGCTCCAGCCTCCAGGAGGTCCGGCGATGCACACGCCTTGAGATGCCCGACAACCTCTACACCTTTGTGCTGAAGGTGAGTGACGGAGCATTCCGCACCCGGGGGGACACACGCACACACGGCTCAAGGACCCACACAGCTGCTCCCTTCCTCCCACCAGGTGAAGGACCGGACAGACATCATCTTTGAGGTGGGAGACGAGCAGCAGCTGAATTCATGGATGGCTGAGCTCCGGAAGTACACAGGCCAAGGGTGAGGTGCCAGACTCCCCATATCTCAGCTTTGACACCAACTTGCTCTTCCCAGACCCTTAACCGCTGCCCCTTCTCCGCAGGCTGGAGAGCACAGACCCAGAGCTGCACGTTCCCTCCGCTCCGGAGCCCAGCTCTCCCAGAGGAAGCACAGATTCCCTGAACCAAGGTGAGGGGTCTGGTCCCTTGTGGTCTGGGTGCATCAGAACCCAGCCTCAGCCGAGGTCGTGAGGTGCCCCAGGGGGTCACCATTACATATCTTCTCAACCAGGTGCTGCTTCTCCTGGGGGGTTGCTAGACCCAGCCTGCCAGAAGACAGATCACTTCCTGTCCTGCTATCCCTGGTTCCACGGCCCTATCTCCCGAGTGAAGGCAGCTCAGCTGGTTCAGCTGCAGGGCCCTGATGCTCACGGAGTGTTCCTGGTACGGCAGAGCGAGACCCGGCGTGGGGAGTATGTGCTCACATTCAACTTCCAAGGCATAGCCAAGGTATGGCCAAGGCAGGTGGGGCTGCTCCCCTCAAGTTCAAGGCCCTTAGGGGTCACTGCCTGAGCCTCCCCTTCCTCCCCATGCAGCACCTGCGTCTGTCACTGACGGAGCGGGGCCAGTGCCGTGTGCAGCACCTTCACTTCCCCTCGGTCATGGACATGCTCCACCACTTCCAGCGCTCACCCATCCCCCTCGAGTGTGGATCGGCCTGCAACGTCCGGCTGTCCAGCTACGTGGTGGTCGTCTCCCAGCCACCAGGTGTGAACCCAGTGCCCCTTGCTAAAGGGGTGGCGGGCCCAGGGGACCGCTCGCTGCCACAAACCTTCCGACATGGCCTCTTTGTCACTTGTCCCCCAGGTTCCTCCAACACCGTCCTGTTTCCCTTCTCCCTCTCGCGCTGGGATTCAGAGCTGGGCCTTCCCCACCTTAGCTCCTCCGGCTGTCCACGGGGGCTGGGCCCGGAGGGTCTCCAGGGCCGCTCCTCCCCACAAGAGCAGATCTTCCACCTGGTGCCTTCGCCCGAGGAACTGGCCAACAGCCTGCGGCACCTGGAGTCGGAACCTGCCAACCGTGCCCGGGACTCAGACTATGAAATGGACTCCTCCTCCCGGAGCCACCTGCGGGCCATAGACAATCAGTACACGCCTCTCTGACGGGCAGTGGACTCCCAGGCCACAGGGGCCCTGAAGGAGCACAGCAAGCAGACAGGAACTGGTGAATGTACTTTCTTTCCTTCCTTTCAGAGAGAGAGGGAAGGGACACTGTTAACTGCTCCTTCCAGTTTGGATGTGACCCTTCTATTAGGCCTGTTAAAGGGCCTCCTGTAAGTTCCCACCTGGCTTTCTCCTTATTGTTTACAGATGTAGTTCTTATCCGCAGATGCCGCTAGCTCCTGCCCAGGCCCCCAGGACCAGCCCTGGCACTCAGAGGAGGGGGGAGGGGAGTAAGGGCCAGGCTGGCAGTGGAAAATTTTTCTCACAGACACTGTCACAGCTGATGACAGACTTTCTACTTGGGGAACAGGGCAGGTGGGGAGGAGGGGGTCCATCAGGAAGCCCAAAACACTAACAAGCCCTGGATTCCCTATGGTTTTCCCGCATAGCTTCCCCCACGTGCAGCTCTGCGGCTCCCACGCCTGTCCGCTTCGACCCAGCCTTACAACAAAGCTCTGACAGGAGGACAGGCTAAAGATCAAAAGTGATTTTAAACATTTTACCTCAGATAAATTTTTCAAAGGATTCAGGTTTCAAAACTGAACCATTGCTATTTCATTGCACTGTTTGAACTAATACCCATCCGATGTTTGTAGTCAGACAGCTATGCAACCCTCCGAACTAGGGCCGCGCCAGCACCTGCTGCCGAGTAGCCACTGTCCTTCCTCCACGTAGAGAAGTGAAGCCTGCGGCCATTTCAGAGAAATCCAGGCAGTTACTGAACTAGGAGGGTGGCAAATTCCAGCTCTACCTGGTGCCTTAGGAATAAACAACTGGACTCTGCTCCTGGCAGTGCTATGGCAAGTTCTCCTTCGCAGTGGGCTCAGCCCCCAGCATCCAATGGCTCATCCAATGACCCCACCAGGTTTTAGGCTCTACCTGGTGCCACAGCTGACAGGAGCTCCATTAACAGCCCCGTCAGCGTGCTGTGCCAGCAGGTCCCACTGCCTCTATGAGGCATGCGCGTGCACACACGGGCTCAGATCTGCACCTCTTCACATGTGACCCCACTCACCTGGGGGCTGGCTCCTCCCAGAGAAGGCTCAGTGACAGTGTGAGGTCAGCTGCTCCTGGGACCAGCTCAGCTTTAACATGTATGACACACATCAATTAGAGGCTAAACCAAACCTTGGCCTGAACTTAAACTCCTGCCTGCCTTATCTGGCCAGGGTCAGGGTTTTGTCTGCTCCCTCCAGCCACTCTCAGTATTCTAAGAGGTCAGAGGTGAGACTTTTGCTTATAGTGCTTATAGACTTTTCTGGGATTTGAGGGTGCGGGGGGGTGGGGGGCAGGGCATCAACTAACCACCTCTTCACTTTTTACTTTTAAAACCAACACTCCTGGGTGTTCCCACAGGTTGTAAAGCAGATCCGATCCCGATCCGGATTTCCGGTCCATTTCTAAGGACACTTCTTTTCTACACACCAAGCAGGTTTCGCTAAGCAAAGCGTGAACCAGAGGAGCACACACTATTTTGAATGTCACTTAAAAGATAAAGCTCATCACAAAGTCCATGCTGACGAGTCACTGGTACAGAAAAAGGGCAAAATAGATAATGAACCACGCATACCCCCTCCCTCCACATCTGGGCTATGTATGACCTCTTCAAGCCAGGGGCACCCACTTCTAAGCAGTCTCAGCATAGACGTCTCAGGTAGTACCAAGAGGCAGCAAACTAGTGGCTCAGCTCTGACCCACTGGCTGTCAAGCACCAGCTCAGATTCTAACAGAGAGCTGGAAGTCACCGCCTCTAGGCTGTTCCAGTATAAATGTTCAAGGAAAACATTTCCTTGACAAACGTGTCCGAGTCACCAGGACACCTCAAATACATCCCAACAGAAAGCCCCGCCAAAACTGGGAAGGACTGACCCTAAGCCAGGCCTCTCCTTTCTGCTAGAGCAGGTGGAGCTGGAGGAGAGGGAGCAGTGGGTCCCTGGGCTGATGCCCTCACAGTGACCCTGCTGGCTGTAGCTAGCCCACAGCATGGCAGCACATGCCACCCTCCTTCCAGTCCTGATGTGACCACCGCTGGCCTCAAGAGGCTAAGCCAGCACCTCCACGGAAAGCCGGGCTGTGAGTGCCAAAGGGACCGCTGCCGTTCTCTCCAACCAGACAACAGCCAGGGACTGCTCTCAGCACCGTCACCTCCTGAATCTGACTTTAACGAACTTTTACAAACTAATAGTCACCAGCACCAAAGAATTAAGTCAACTAACCTGCCTTGAATTTTAGACCAGCAATCCATATGGCTTTATCTGGCATAAATCTTCTGCCTCTGATCATTTCTGGACCGTGTAGGAAAAAGGAATAGCAATCGTTAAAATCTTAGACCACAAAACACTATTTTTATATATAAAATCAAGGCCTTGAACTCTTCCCTTCCCTAAGGGTTGCCTAAGATTCCTCCATGCTTTTATTCAGGGCTAAGTCTCCTAATTGCAAATGTCATGTGAGCTCTAACATCTCCCACAGGTTAGAGGAACTTGTATATTTCCCACCGCCTCTAACAAGGACACATCTGTCACCCAGTGTTGGGCTGGAATAAGCCACACATTGTAACACACAGAAAATGGGTTCATCTTGTATCATTACAGGCAGAAGGTATTTGGCAAATTGTTATATATTGTTTATGTACTGTACAAGTAACTTATTCTTGAATAACACAAATTTTGCTATAATGTACAAATTGCTATATGTGAATTAAAAAATGTTTTCAGAATACTGATTTGTTGCCAACAATATTTAAAGACTCTGTGTATTAGGACTATGGTCTCTGAAATTGCTGCCCTGTGCAAACACTTGCTTTTCCCTTTGTTCTCCCATAAATTGAGGACATTAACAAGGCTTATGAGTCTAGCCGTAAACTGCTTTGTACATCACTGCACCTCTTCTGCCCTCTAGATTATCAGCTTTTCTTTTTTTAAAAAAATGAATTCCTATTTTTCCATTACAGTTGACATATCAGTTTCAAGTGTATCTCATTCACAGCTTTTTAAAAAGTATCTCATGCCCCCTACTGGTGAAACAGGCAGATGTCTGAGTCAGGACCTCTGGCTAAGGACCCTCATTTGGGTTAAGGAGATATTGAGAAGGAAGCTTACAGGAGCAGCATCAGGCTGAGGATGTGGAGTATCAATGCTGCCCAACTCTGGCCAGCCTTCCTCCTTCTGAAGCGGACCTCTATCCACCAAAGAGAATATCTCAGTCTTGTCTTTTTCTAGAGATACCTTGAACCAGAACTAAAGGTGAAGAAGAAAAATCATTTGACAACTAACCTTCCAGGATATTAATAAAACACAGCCTTCCTGCCTTGGTATTAACTAGAAGCTTATACAAACACACACTAACTGGATATCAGTTTTTAAAACTTTTTTTATTTTTTAATTTTTTTTAAGTTTTTATTTTATATTATCTACAAAGTAAAAGTTTTTCCCTTAACTTAAAAGTTGAACCACTGTAGACAGTGATCACTTCATCAAACTTGATTTATAAATAATAATCCGTCAGTTTGACGGTAAGAATTTACTGAAACTTTGTCAAGTTTAGTAAAAGGGTGTTCCAAGTCTTGATTTTTTTTTTTAGCAGTAATAGCAGCAAGAATCACTCTTGTTACTTTTGCTAGCTGATGTATACATGACTTTCAAGGGTTATGAAAAATAAATAACTTCCAGTTTGAGCAAGCAGAGCTGGGGTACTTGCGGGACTCGGAAACAGCATATGGAATTGGACAGCCCACAAGTTCCTAAATGCCTCTACTCGGTCCAAATATCTTCCACTGCAAGTGAACTGTTAGCATTCCTACTGGATGTTACAAGAAATCAACATATATTTTTAAAAAACAAAATAAATGAAATTCTAGTTTTCTGTGCTTCCAGTTGGTAGAAGCAGTAGAAGGGAGGAGGGAATTTGGCCTTTCGGTTCCTCCAGGGCAGCCTTACAACTGCTGTTGGTGGTGGGCTTGTACTGTAAGAAAGAAAAGTGAATATTTAAACAGAAAACTGGCAACACCGCACATCAGCCTAGTGTTTCTGCAGCACATGACTGTACACTATCCTTGTGCTAGCTGAACAGGACTCAAAATTTAGTTCACTTCCCCTCCTCATCTGCACCAAAGGGGGGGAGAGGGGAAAGGGGGGTAGAACAAACCAGGAAGACGTAAAACCACTTCAGATAAAACTCCCAGAAGACTTGTTGCTCATGGGGTAGAAAAACAGGCTGTGACATGCCCCCTCCCCAAATATTAGCCAAGCACCAGTCCTGCTTTCAGAGGAACGCCATGGCAGTCTCCAGTGTTAGCGCAATCACGGCCTCTCCCTGTCAGGGTGCAGGCTGGAGCCCATGCTACACTCAGCCGATCCACACACAGCACTGCTCATCAGCAGTCTTCTCCAGAGCTACGATCAAACTGTCATAGTGGTAATCCCCACGCAGACTTGGGACTCAGGAAGGAAACCGCTGCCCTGCCCAGCCTGTCATAACAAGGAAGGCCAACTGAGTCCTAGGCAGCATCAGCTCCACAGCTGCCGCTGCTCCTCAAGCCAAACCTGGACCATCAGAACACACACAGACTCGGCCCAGAGCCTCAGGCCCTGGCACTGGCTGATCGTCACAGTCCCTACTGTGCACACTGACGGGTCTTGCTAGTTCTCAAATGCAGGGTTTGAAGCGCTGGCCCTGCCTGCCATTCGACCTGTGCGAGCAGAATGCTTGGGGTGCCCGGCGGCCCCTGCACACACACGCCTCACCTGAAGGGTGCGTCATATAAGGGAAATGCGCTGTTGTCGAGACTGGAATGGGCTGTAGTGCACTTTGAGCGAGGGCGGCCTGGGGACCGCCGGGTGGCTGTGTCGTCATTAGCATCATTGGCGCATGGGCAGTTGGATGAGAAGGAACCATTCCTGACTGTACATGAGCCTGAAACAGAGAGCTCTTTTACGCATACAGGCAACATCTCCAGCTTAAACAACATGTTAACTGTGTTCCTTTCAGGGGCTGGGGCTCTCGGGAAAGGGCAACAGTGGGCCCTCAGGGCCCCTTCTTTTCTATGTGGACACTCCCTAGTGGGACATCAATTGACCTACAGACATGCTTCACCCTTTAGCAGAGTGATCCTGCAAGGCTGAGGGGACAGACACCCACTGAGCACGGGGAGAATCAGGACTGTGGTAAGTCCTAGCCTTCATTTCTGATCACTCGATTCTAGGAATGGGGCAAGGTCTACACAAAGCTCAGACCCCAGGGCCACCTGTTCAACGTAACAGGCGAGAAGCAATCATGCTTGAGAGTCTGGCTTCCATGAGGGGCCTGAAGTAGTTTTACAGAGGCTATTCCTTTCAATAGGAAAGCAGATTATTACTTTATAAGTGGAGACTTGTCAAATTCTGTTCCACGGATTACTCTCCTTTGTCCCCCACCCAGCCTTTCCGCTTCCTGCCTGCTCACCAGCACCCTCAGTGGGGAAGGAGCCAGGGCAGTGAGAGAATCTGCTCTGCTGAATGAGACGCTGATGGAGTAGGAGGAAGGGGAGGTTGCAGGGAATGGCGCCAGTGAGATGGGAGAGGAAGAAACAGTCCGTCCAGCCCCGTGGCCCTGTACCGAGTGACAGCGAGTTCGACCTGGTTTGTCAAGGTGGGAAGGTTTTGGCAGGGCCAGGAAGAGCCCTTTCCTGCCGCCCACACCGTGCACAATTCCGGACCCTGATAAGGCTGAAGGAAATGCTGTTTTCATTATCTTACATATTCAAAAGGGCCCATGGCATATCTGGCTTCCCTGTGTTAATCCATTTTGCTCTTTCAGCACAAAAACACAAAAGTGAGGTTTTAGGAACCCCACCCTACATTCCTATACCTACTTAGCCACCAGCCTCTGCTCGACATCTACAGGACCCTGCTCTCATGAAGCTCCTGATCTAGCCAACCAACCACGCTGGCCCACACTGACCACAGCAATCCCGCCCCACATCCAGAGCAAACCATCCACTGCAGTGCCACCTGCGCCAACTCCCAGAGCTGTGGGTCTATGACAAGGCCACCTGAGCGCACCACTAAGTGTCCTTTCCAGCCCCACACTCCAGGGCTCAGTGGTGCACTTGGACATGAACTGGAGCTCAGGGAGGCAGTCTAGTCAGACCCACCTAAGTGCTGTTATGAAAGCAGCAAAAAGAGACATCGCATACAGCCAATTCGCCTTCCACGGCTCCAGGGCAGGCCTCAAGGACAGTGCTAGAGCCCAACTTCAGTGCGGCTCCTCTTCCTCCTTACGACAATCCAACTTGGCCCTGGATTGCATCGGACTTTTGTCAGCAGCTGATGCAAACAGCAACCACTGAGACAGCAACCATACCTTCCGACCTTTAAAGCTTACACTGGCGGTGAGCTCCCAAGTGCTTCCAGAGCTGCTCTTTAAGAAGAATGCGAGCACCTGGGTGCTCTCAGCCTCTCATTACACTGCACCAATGTACAAGGGCAAGCCTCTCAAGCAGTTCAACACATGGTCAAGACGGATGTATGGACAGCCAGAGAAAACAGGAGAGATTTCTCTGGAATCCATGTGACCAACATTCAAGCTGACAGGCCCAGGGTAGCCAGAGAGTTAAGAATTTGTGAAGGTCCCTTCTCCCTGCCACACACTTCATTGTGTGTGTGTGTGCGTGTGTGTGTGACAGTGCATGTGTGTAATTGTGTGTGTGAGAGACAGTGTGTGTGAGAGAAAAAGAGAGAGTATATGTATGGAGACATACATATATATCTCAATGAAGCTATTTAAACACAGAAAGCAGACACAGGAAGGGAAGGAGGACCAGGTTGCATTCCAGAGTAAAACATATTTCTATGGTCTAGGTCTCAGCTGGAAAACGTTAAAGGACTGACCAATCAGCAACTTCACTGACCCCGTTACAAAACCACACAAACATCCATTTAGGGCCAGATCACGTGTATTTGAGCGGGAGAAGGGAGACAGGCAAATCACACAGCGTTTCCTAGCGTGGAGAGCATCCGGCTCCCGGCTGCTTATCTGATAACCTTCCTGTTCTACTTGGTCTTCACAGGAAGTCGGCTAAAGCTCATTTACCTGAGGTACGTGGGCCACGTGGGGCGGGGTGGTGTATGCCGGCTGGACGTGAGAAGGGTGGATTGTGAAGACCGTCTGCTGTGCTGCTGGGAAACTGTTCTGTGGCGACTGCGTGTTGGAAGCAGGTGTCATGGACGGCGGGGTTGGCGCGAGCCCCGCGTGGTAAATGGCTGATTGCTGCTGTGGACCCGCCAGGTGGAGAGCCTGGGCGGCCTGGTGCTGATGGTGCTGCAAAGTGACAGAAAGAATTAAGCAAACCACCTTTTTCATGAAAAGCAGTTAAGGGCCACACACAAAGCTGAGCCTTGTGCATGAAAATGGGCGCCACCTGGGCGCATCTAGGGTGCGGGCATGGCAAGCACAGGAGAATACACAGGGAGCTGAGAGAGAGTGGGACCCGTTCAGAGACTTCCTTTCTGGGGGAGAAGCCCCAGTTTAAGTGTGACAGAGCAAGGCCACTGCCCAGGGAACTGACAGATGTCAGAAATACCTAACCACCTGTTAACCAACGTGATTAAAGAAACAAGAAAAACTCATCATGTAAATATTGGGAATTAAAAGTCCCAAGCAAATTCCTTAGATTTTTAAATATTGATGTTTATTCTTATTGTGTCTCTTAACGTGACTTAAAACCAGCCCCAGGGGCACAGTCTGCAGAGTGCATGCTGGGCTGCTGGGTGTTCTGATCACGTAGTCCCAGGCCCCTGCCTGGCACGGAAGCAAACACTCAGCACAGAAGAGGAAGCAACGCCATGGAGACCTCTGGGTCTCTCCTCACCTGGACGGGACTGGGTGCAGGGTGACTTCCACCGTGTTGGCTTTGCTGCTGTCCAGTGGGGGTGGCTGAAGGCTGAGGATGTGGAGTATGTGGGTGCAGGGTAGCATTAGGGTGCGCATACTGCTGAGCAAGGGAGCCAGTGGAAACTGAAGTGGAAAAAAAGGAGTGTGTACAATTGACACGTGAAGGTCCCAACTGCTCCTTATGCCTGACCAAATGAGCTTTCTTGATGCTCAAGGCCTAACTTATGCTGTTTCCAATCTCTACATTTGACTTCATTTAAACCATCAATTTCCATGAAAAATTAAGTGTGAAGTTATTGCTTAACAATCAGATTAGCATTTTATTCATGATAACACAACTGTACACATTATATACTGTGAACTTATTCTTAAAACAATTATTAGGTTTTCCTGAAAACACACACACTGTAGCTCAAGGCCATCATCGGGCTAACCTCACCATGCTACTGCCCTGGAGCTGGCGCAGTGTCCCATGGGCCCAGACTGGGAAGGAGGGGCTGGATAAGGAATGCAGCGAAGACAAGGCTCTATCTTAGGGCCGATGACCACAATTTTTCTCCGCTGTCCACAGAAGCCACCTGGGCGGGCCCTCCCTGTTCAGCAATCTCTTGCCTTGCTTTATAAAAATCTAGTATAGAATTACCTAAACTATGTAGAAAATGGAGTCTCTTCAAAGCACCTCCGCCTTTAGAAAGAATGTTACTAGTTACAGTAACGTCAGAGGAAACATGATGCACCAATTTAAGTAAAAACATGTTCATTAAAGATCAAAGCCAATTCTTTGTGAATCTTAGCATGAACCATACCTTGGTATAAAACAGGGAGATTAGGTATAGATGCATCTATTTACATCTTTCTAAAAGAGCAATTTCAGAATCAAAAGCACAGTAAGATGGGTTAATTGCTTTGTGACTATCAACAGCAAACTGACACAAAAACAAATCTTGACGTATCAATAAACAGAGGACAGCGTTCTAGCAACCTGTGGCTCCCAGCCTTCTCTCAAATTCCTCCTAAGATCCCTGAGAAGCCAAGCCCAAACATACACAGCCATATCGGGGGCTAAAGCAAGCACTGTTTTTGGATCAGGCACCCTAACTCCAGCAGTCTAAGAGGCAAGGCTGTGACGGTCACCAGAATGAACACCTCTGGGTGAGTCCCCTGTCAATGTTATGCAGAGTGTTACACACAAAGCAATTCTGGAATGCTTGATCTTGTAGGGCCAACATTCCAGTCCAACTGGTCCTCTCTCCAACTGCATATGTATTTTTTAAAAGAGGGAAGGGCAGAGCCAGTGCTAGGACCACCTGTGCATCCACTGCCAACACCACAGCGGGGGGATGCCCAGAGTAGATTAAACGAAGAAAACTCCTTGGTTTATAGATTGGGAAATTTCCCTAATTTATACAAGTTACCATCCATTGAAACATATTAACAAGGAAAACTGTGGTAACATTCTCTGGGTGTATTTTGTTCCTCTTTTTAACAGATTTTTATTTTTTTTAATTTAAGTATAGTTGATATACAATATCATATTTCTCTGGGTGTTTAATAAGAGTCAGTGACTGTTTTCTGGGATCTAGGAAAAATAATGTGCTGCTTTCATAGTTTGAAAAGTCTATGAAAGTAGTCTTTCTTCTGATTTATGGGCTTATTACAAGGCCATTCTTCACCAGCACACTCAGTAAGCTGACTTTCAGATCCCCTCAAATTATCTAGGCACTGACTTGGACCAAAATATTTGACTAAATTTCCAATCATTGTTCTTGTAAAAATCTTATTTTTCAAATGTATCCTTTTTATCTTTATTGTTGAAAATATTACAGTTGTCCCTTTTTCTCCACACACTCCAACCCGCCTCTCAAATTTATTTTTAAATGACTAGAACAGCCACATGCAGTGAGGGCTGGTTAGACAGCGCTACTCCATCCCCACAGGACGCCCTCCTGGACAGTGATGCCTAGTCACTCATGCTCCCTGCCTCCAAGCTTCTCAAATGTTTCATTTGCAGTAATACTAAGGCTGTCTGGGGAAAAGCAATCCCTTAATCCAAAATTCTATTTATGAGGTCTAAGAGTACAGAATCCCAGAGTTCCTATTTTTATAAACTTTATTTGTTCAATAAATTTTTGTACTAAAAAGTTTTAAACTTTACTTTTAATTGTCTTATCACCAAAGTATTAAGAAAATAAAAAGCAACAATAAAAACACAAAACTCTAGCATGACCATCACAAAGAGACTGTGCCCATAAAGTCTGATAATTATTATTCATCAATGAGAAAAATGTTAAAAATCTTGAAATTATTTAAAGAAAATTAAAGATAAAACATATTTTACTATACATTTTTAAAGGGCATCTCTGTGATAGTTTACCAATTATTTAAAGCCTATAAAGTAATCAAATCTATATCTCATTTGCCTTCATAGTACTATACTTCAACTAATCTGAGTGCACCCATATAGGTTTTTGTTTAAATAAACCCATCCTGCCTGGCCAGTGTGGCTCAGAGGTTGAGCATCAACCTATGAACCAGAAAGTCACGGTTCGTATTCATGGTCAGGGCACATGCCCGGGGCAGGAGCTCAATCCTGTGTGGGGCATGAAGGAGGCAGCCAATCAATGATTCTCTCATCCTTGGTGTTTCTATCTCCCTCTCCGTTCCTCTCTGAAATCAATAAAAACTTTTTTTAAAAAAAATAAAAACCCCAGCCTTTTCCTACTCTAAACACCGGTAAACTGCAATGTATACAAGAAAAATCAAGTAATCTATAGTTCATAAGCTGCAAATAAACTTCAAGGAAGTTTAATTAGAAATATTTTTCTTTGGTCACCTTCTTGCTTAAAAGATATAAAGCAAGTACCTTATCCATGAACTCCTTTTCTTCCTCAAATACAAAAACGGAGGGGCTAGCTAATTAATTCAATATAATTAACAACAAAAATATACAGTGTCCCCCCCAAAATGGATTCACTTTGAATAATTATAAAGCAGTGCTTATTAAAATACATTTCATTTCCAAAATTGAGCTATCAGCTGTTAAAGTGTGTGTAGTACATTTTTTGGGGACAACCTGTAGTTTGGTTCCTTGAAAGGCCAAAAGAATGAAACCAAAAAAAGGTAGACGGAAGGAACATTAAAGCCTGAGAGGGCCCAGGACTTGTGGCTCAGTTGGTTGGAGCATCATCCCTTCCACCAAAATGTTGTGGGCTCGATCCCAGATCAGGCCACATGCCCTGGTTTTGGTTTCGATCCCTGGTCAGGGTGTGTACTGGCGACAACTGATCAAGGTTTCTCTCTCACATCAATGTTTCCCTCTCTCTCTCTCAAATCAGTAAAAAATAAACATATCCTCAGGTGAGAATTAAAAAAAAAGGCTGAGGGGGAAAACAGGTGGAAAGAAAAGAGACAAGAGAAAGGGAACCAACACAGAGTAAATGAGAAACAAACGTAACAGAATCTGAGGAAATAGAAGTGGAGAGCAAGGGCAGTAAGTTCTGAGGGTTACTAAGTGTGTATCATTTAACTGCTTTTGTTATACATGCTCATTAATTTAGCTAAAGATTTCAGACAGGTTAACAATAAAGTTAATTTTCTTCAACTGCTTGATTTAGCTATTCATCAGTTAAGCACTTCTATTTATAAAACTTAAGTTGCCTTCATGAAACCTGAATTAGGTCAAGCAAACCAAAGAAGTATTCCTTTTTTTTGGCCAGACCTGGTCCAGAAGTTTCCTACTTGCTGTGTTCCTTGATATAAATGTTCAAAACTATAAAGACATGATTTTTTAAATCCTCCTAGCACTAACCACATTCCAAAAATAGTTTCCTAAGCCATGATCTTACTGAAGCCAATTCAGTCCAGAAAGCTGTGTGTTTAATTTGCAAGTAGGTGTTTTCATTTTGACCTTGGATGCACAAGTCATAAGAGATCACCAGCACTGCAAAACTTTAAAAACAAACAAAGCAAAACAAAATCTTCCAACTTTTAATTTTGATGTTAAATTTAGAAAAAAAAAGGAAGTGAAGGAAAGTTGAAAACTCTTTAAAAGGCAAGTAAAAGTCAACTAGACCAAAACCATGACAAAATGGCAGCAAATTAAATTACAAACAGCAGCCTCACTGTTAGTTTCTTTTAAAAAGTACTGACATTCCTTTTTAAGAGAATCTGTACTGAGGCAGTTAATGCTTAGGTGTGATGATTAAGGATCTTTTAGCTACTTACCAGGAAATGGACTCCAAAACTAACAGAGACAGTAAGATGGTGAGGATAACTACATTTGAGACCTCAAACTGAGTACATAATAAAATTACTGACACTGTCTTTTACATAACTATATTACATACAGTTTCCCTTTAATAGTATATATACAGCAAGACTCCTTTTTAAAGAGCATCTATTAAAGGATTAAATTTGTTAACATTTCCTAGCACCACATAAATAATATTTATACACTTATTTTTGGATACCAAGTCATGGCACAATTAATGAAAATTTAAGTCAAATGTTTTCTAAATTATTTTTAAAATCTGACATTTAGTAGATTCAGACATTGAGTCATTTGAAAATAATTCAAAATTTAGTCTCTAAAGTAAAATTTTAATGTTTCCTAGAATATATATTTCACATAAAGTGACACATTACTGGCATAAAATTTTAAAGGATTTCTGCAAGTTAGTGCCATTCTATTCAAAACCAGAAGTCCATGACTAGCTTTATTGAAAAATTGCCCTACGAATAGAGAAAACACACCTTCCAAGTTCATTTCCAAAAGAAAGCTCTGTCCAGGCTTTCTCCCTTTAGGAGCAATCCTTTACCTTTTCACTGGAGGTGAGAGGGGCTGGTGTTGGCAAAGATAATCTCTGCTAGGTCATGCTTTCCCCTGCTTAAGCTCAAGACATCCCGAGGTGTCTGCTACAAATACTTTAAACCTTTAGCCATGAAAAGATTAAAATTAAGACAGAAATGTTTCCCCCTAGTTTTTCCATCCTATTCAACTCACAATCCTTGTAAGAATGTTTCTTATCAGAATATTAGAAAAACTAACGTTCTTGTTGTTCTTGTTATTAATACTAAGTTTGTGGCTTGGTTAAAAAAAGTGGTTCAGGAAATGTTTTTCACACAAGGAAAATATTAGGCATTTCCAAAACAGTCACATGTTTGCTTGGTATGCAAAAATTAATTTCTGAAACAACTCAATTTTTTAACCCAGCTTTCTTGAGCTGGGTTATATTTCTTTTTTAAAATTCTGAATTATTTACAGATACACATATCTTTAATAATTTTGTCTGGCACAAGGAAAATATTGTTCAACAAGTCTAATCCCTTAACATGTATTCTTTAAAAAGTGTTTTACTGTTCAGTTAAAATGAGTATAAAAAACCCAACTCACTGGCAAAGTAGAAAGAAGGGCTTGTCTCCTTGCTGTATGGTAATTTGGGACATGCTGAATTTGGGAAATAGAAAGGCAAATTAGGCTTTTGAGGTCTGCATTTTCCTAATTTTCTGGAAAGGTTGACATACTTAGTAATTTCTTTTTTTATTCATGCATAATTCATTCTTATTTTACAAGAGATGGCAAGCACTTTAAACATTGCTACAAAATTAATTAAGAGAGGGCTGAGGAAAAAGACACTTTTCTTCTGTACTGGGATATCAAGTTCTGCAGGCTGACTTGCTTAAATAAAAGGAATAACATTATTATCTAATAAACAGACCAACATGGCATTCCACTGAACAACCTTGATATCAAAAATATACCAAAATAAAAATTACACAAGTTTAATTCAAAAGATAAACAATTCTGCAAGTCACTATTAACAGAAGTAAGATGTTTATTAGGCATCTGATACTGGATCCAAATTTTAGAAACGTAACAGTAATATTAAACATGAGTATATCATTTATTACAATGACTACATAAAGGTGTGTGTGTGTGTGTGTGTGTGTGTGTGTGTGTGTTAAATACGGCTGAAAGGATATGCACCAAAATGTTAACAGATGTTGTCAGGTGGGGGGACAATAGATGCATTTTAAATCTTTTTGCCTACTATATTTTCCAATATATCTGCATTAAATTACCAAAAACAAACAAAAAAAAGGATTCTGGATTTAACTCTTCCTGTAGAGAAAGTCTCAGAACTATTTCTGAAAGGTAAATAAAACACTGCTGTGAAACAAAGGAGATGAATTAGAAAACTAGATGTTAAGGAAACAAAAAGTAACTTCTTAGGAGGAAGGGAGCAGAGGCAAGGATAAAAGTTAGATTAAGATCAAAGAGATGAAGTTTCTGATCAAAGTCCTTTTTAAGATAGCTACAAAGAGAACAAGGTCAACAATTACTTAGAATACACACACACACCCTAATAATTTAACTATTTAGTAATTTGTTAGCATATTTATATTAAATATACCAAAAATTTAAAAACAATAATCAGTCTCTAATTATTAGTCATTAGTGGTCCTTTCTATTCTCTAAGCCTTTGCCTATGACCAATTTATGAATAACAAAAAGGTGACCTAACTGTCACTAACATCTGGGTGCATATTCTTTTGTTCATATAGTTTTAAAAATCTAGATAGGATGTCGCTCAAAAACAAACCTAATACATACTCAAAATATTTGATTCCTTTGGGAATACAATATATGAATGTTCAAAGGAGATGAGTACACAATTACATTTCTATGTAAGAGTTTTGTCTTAGTTTAAAATAACATTTAAAATTTGTATGTGGCATAATTAGGATTTAGAATATCTACATGACTGAAGAATTAATAATAAACTTGTTTTAGATTAAAAAAAATTATGGTTTATGACAGCAAAGAACAAAATAATTCCCTAGTGTTCTTTTTAAGGTATGAAGTATCTAAGAGAACCTCAATTAACCAGTAACAATCATACCAAGTTCACAGCCTTGCTCCTAGACAGCCATCATCAACAGACATCAATGAAATACAACCTGGGTAAAATGCAGGAGAGTAGTTCAGATCTGGTTGAGCAACTTTCTCCTGGCATTAAAGAGCTGGCTCCGATGACTAGTACATTAAATCTAGTGATTTGTTTTGTTGCAATACTTCCTATTTACCCAAACTTGAATGGACCTCAGGTCCAAGGCCAAGTGCTTTTCAAATGAAAATGTTCTGGGGAGGCATAAAAACCACTAATGCCTCAAAAACAGTATTTATTGTATAGGCTGTTTTAAACCAATGAGGTTCTTTCAATCCAATGAATATCCATCCAAAAGTCAAAGCCAGATGTTGGCGTTGAGGAGAAAGGATCTTGCAAAACATCACAGTGTTGCTACAAAGTCTCAAAACCATGGGTGCACAAACGGCTATTATCCAAAAGCAACGGAAATTTCAGCTCAAAAGTTTCAGATCTTATTCCAAGAGGAGGATGCGAGAAAATGGAAGGAAAGAAATGTTTTCTCCATTTGTTAAATGCTGATGTATTCAGCAGAAACACAAAATAATCATAGCGGACTTTTCACCTAAGCTTTTAACCAACTGGAAAAGTTGAAATATATACAAATTGCATAAAAGCCAGTGTAGGAATCAATGGGGCCTTTCCGTACATACTTAGTCCTGGTTAAGACAACTGAAGACAAGCCAATGAAAGGAGATCATATTCAAAATCATAAGTCAAATCAGTCTGTCAGTTTATTTCTCAATTTAATTATGGATGGGCTTCTTGAAGGAAATGTAGCAATGCCATCATTTTTACTTAAAGCACACAATCCACAATGGAAAGCGCAGAAAAATAAAACCAGACTTCTGCACTTGGTGACAGAAGTGCCTGTAGCCATGTGAAGTCTGAGCTGTGCAACAGGAGCCGCCTCCAGGACAGAGGCGCAGCGCTGAGCTCCGGGTGACAAGGATGCCTGCTGCTGCCCGTCCCGTCCCTATTGACCTCTAAATGCTATCTACTGTTATCTGAAGTTAAATGAAAATCTTTACATTCCTAGTCATTCAAAAAGGTGAAAGAGATTTATAAAATGAAATGTCCATGTAGTTACATGTATTTGTGATTTCATTCTCATAGTGGTATTCTTTCCAATTGTATGCAGAAACTTACATCTCTCTCCTCACACTCCAAAAAACTGAAATGCCAAAACATCAGAAAAGTGCAAAAAACAAAACCTACTTCTTAATAAGGCTGGTACTTAAGGTGCATTTTAAAAATATAAATATAGGAAAACTCATTAATTTTATGTTACACAAGATATAAAGTGGAAATCTGTTTTAAATCTCAACATTGAAAACCATATTATTTTAGAACTTTAGACAGCTGCTAAATTAACCTGTACGAAGTTCTCTGGCTATAAAATTAAGACAGTAATTTTTGCTTATTATTAATTATTCTTACATATATTTAATTTGTATAGAATATTTTCATTTTACCATTTTTTTAATTGATTATACTTGAAATGTAAATGTCTAAAGCAGACCTAATATTATACAATTTCGACCACTTAAAATACAGCATGATGCAGAAACACAATCCTATATAATAAAAGGCTAATAATATGCAAATTGACCGATTGGCAGAAGGACCGGTCGCTATGATGCGCACTGACCACCAAGGAGCAGACGCTCAATACAGGAGCTGTCCCCTGGTGGTCAGTGTATTCCCCCAGGGGGAGCGCTGCTCAGCCAGAGGCTGGGTTCACAGCTGGTGAGCACAGCTGCAGTGGAGGAGCCTCTCCCGCCTCTGCGACAGCGCTATGGATGTCCAACCGCTGCTCCCTGTGGGGAGCGGGCCTGAGCCGTCAGTCAGACATCCCCCAGGGGCTCCTGGACTATGAGAGGGCGCAGGTCAGGTTGGGCTGAGGGACATGAATTTCGGGTACCGGGCCCTAGTAGCGTTATAACAATAGCGTTATAACAAAAAGCAATAAAAATATGTAAAGCCAGTGACCCCTGAGCAAGAGGTGAAGTACTGGCCAGGGCTTTCATTTTGGTAAAACTTCCTCGCATGCCTTGCGCAGGGCACATCAAATGATAATACTGACGGGGAAGAGAAGAAAGATACCTTTCTCCACCAAAGATGCTTCTGTTACACACATCATTACATTTAGTTAAAGAAGACACATTTAAACAGAGGAATTTCAGGAACAGAAGTAGAAATAATCAGCCAAGGCATAAAGCAGGTAAGAGATTAAAATGGGTCCATTTTTTCTTTAGATTCTTTACCCTCAATGTCATTAAAAGGCCAAGTTATTCTTAAACAGAGTAACTTTTTAAAGCTTTAAAACACATTAAGAACAGTCACACATTGAAAAAGACAGACAAAGTGCTTCCTACCATACATCGCATGTGTCTGCTCGTGAGCCCCGTACTGAGCGGCTGAGGAAGACACGAGACCCGGCTGGGCGTGTGCTGCTGGTGCCATCATCCTGGCATTGCCCTGAATTACAGGACTGTAGACATGAGGGTGCTGTGTTCAAAGACAAAATGGAGAGCAGACATTCAAATACCAAAAAGACTCACTCAAGCAGATTTTAGTTCGATGTCTTAACCCCTGGTGTCCAGATTTCCAAAACAACTCTGAAAAATTAAAACTTCTTGGCTATTTCTTTTGAAATATTTAAAATGACCAACAACCTTCTAATATATATTAAAAAGCACCCCCCATCCTTAGCTATCAACCACAGCATAACAAAAAGCACCAGATATAAAGGGAAACCCAAACCCCTCTACCATATTAAAAGTTAAAATTAGAAATTATTTAAATGAAAGAAAAATTTTGAGTCCCATCGGCCTTACCTGAGACTGATAATGGGGCACGTGCTGAACAAGAGGCTGATTTGGAAACTGCTGAGGACTATAGGCAACGTACTGTGTGGAATAAGCTGGTGGGGTGGCCACAATGGGTGGGCCTGCCGCTGAGGCGGGGTGCATCATGGTGCTCTGATGATGCTGGTCTTGCCGTTGTTGGGGCATACTTGGTACTGCAGAAGACGCCAGAGTGAGACAACAGCATCGCGTGGCACAGAACATGCACATGGTCCACAGGCTCTGCGGGATCTACCCTCCTGTTTGCCTCTCCAATGCCCGTTTTATTGCCCCACGCCCACGTCAGCCACTCTGGGTTGTCTGCCCATCAGACGTGCTATTTCTCAACCTCAAACACCAACCCCCCAGTTCCCAGCTTTGGTCATTGTGACTTGTCTTCCAGGTGTCAGCTTGAAAGCAACTTCCTTAGAGAGACCTTCTATGATGAGCCTCCAAACTTGATCACACTGTGAAGCGTTTCCTTCATACTCCTTCTCAAATAACCTGTTTTATAACACCAAATTATGCCACTTGCTAGAGAAGGGCAACGGATTTAATAACAATAAAAAAACAAACACGCAGACATACACCAAAAAGCCAAAATAGACCCAACACTATCTTAACTCCAGCTTTCTTCATTTCCTACCACTGAATTCTCCAACAATTTCCTGCTTTTGCCCAAATCCAGAATCACACACTATTTTGTAGCAAGTTTCCAAATAATAGCTCTTTTTAAAAATTAATTTATGTCTTTTACTATTCCACACAGATATCTGCCTATGGCCGGCCCTTCAGTTAAGAATTCTGCTCAAATGCCATTTTCTCTATAATGTCCTTCCCAGTGCCCGCTAAAGGAATCAGCTGCAAGCTCCGCGCCTCTCGCTCTCGTCCTATAGACATGAGGACTGTAAACAGCACTGACTGTTTTCTCTGATGGGTTTATGCTGTGATGTTAAACAAGCCATTTGAGGGAAGAAATCATGAACCACTGCTTACAATAGGTATGAGGCACAAAAAATATAACTTAGTATGTTCATAAAGTCATCAGAACTATTTATGTAAGTAGCTGCTAGTTTAGAGATAAAATTTGGTTTTTATTTTAAATATTTGAATTTTTTTGCTAAAAATATGACTGTTGCTGAAATTTAGGAGAACCAGTTATATACATTTTATCCCCTTAGAAAAGCAAACTTGAAACCCAATACAGTAATATTTTTCTGAATTTAATCCTGAGATTTCCCATATCAAAAAAGCATCTTTTAAAAAATATCCTCACCAGAGTATATGTTTATTGATTTCAGAGAGAGAGGAAAGAGAAAGGAAGGGAAAAACATCGACAGGCTGCCTCCTGTGTTTGCCCCAATCAGAGATGGAGCCCACAACCTAGGTATGTGTCCTGACTGGGAATCAAACCTACAACCTTTTGGTGTATGGGATAACGTTCCAAACAACTGGCCACCCGCCAGTGCTCAAAAAAGCATCTTTCAGTATAGAAAAGCCATCCAAAAATCAAGTATCTTTTTTTAAAATATATTTCTTTATTGATTTCAGAGAGGAAGGGGAAGGAGACAGAGAAACATCAATGATAGGAGAAAATCATTGATTGGCTGCCTCCTGCACACCCACTACTGGGGATCGAGCCCACAACCCGGGCATGTGCCCTTGGCCAGAATCAAACCTGGGACCCTTCAGTCCACAGGCCAACGCTCTAGTCACTGAGCCACACTGGCTAGGGCTCGAGTATCATTTTTATCAAGTGAAAGTTTGTCTAATTAAGCTTACTGAGTTTAACCTATTCACTATCACTATTACTTTTGATACATATTATGACCCTCATGTATTAAAACAAATTTAAAAAGCTAGTCAAGTTTACCATCCTTTTTAAAATTAAAAATTGAACATTCAGACATCTTGTCTGAAGCTTCCCAAGAGACTGAGAGGCAGAACCACCTGGCTATGTCACTCCTGGATTACTGACCCTCAGAAACTGTATGAAAAATGTTTGTTGTTTTAGACAGCTAAGCTTTGCAGTAATTTGTTGAAAGATAGATAAAAGAGTTACTATTTTTACCAGTTTTTGGTGTAAGAGAATAAGATGCAAGCAGAGAGAGTAAAAACCTTGCAAAGTTAACTTGAATTAGATATATCAATATGAGTTTCTGAATTTCTTAAAAGAAAAAAAAAAAAGTGGTATTTCCCAGGTTAGTCCACGGAAAAGGCTCAGAATCAATCAGTGTACCCAATAACCAGAAAATGGTTTTTACATACTATTTCCCAGCAAAATGAATCAGGGTTCCTTGGAAGAATACTGATTTGGGTTTGAGTTTGAAGATTAGCCTCAGATACTTTATTTGTAAAGAAGATGAGCACTACTAGCTCTAGCTGGTTTGCTCAGTGGATAGAGCGTTGCCCTGCGGACTGAAGGATCCTGGATTCAATTCCGGTCAGGGGCACATGCCTGGGTTGCTGGCTTGATCCCCAGTAGAGGGCGTGCAGGAGACAGCTGATCAATGAGTCTCTCTCATGATTGCTGTTTCTATCTCCCTCTCCCTTCCTCTCTGAAATTAATAAAAAATATATATACACATATATTTTTTAAAAGATGAGCATTAAAAGGACCTGGGAGCCAATGTGAAGGGATTGCCATTTGTCAAAGGACAATCAATGGGAGCAGAAAGGATAATCAACTGACTCAAACACAATGACTACACAAAAGTATATGAAAACCTATGCAGCATTCATAATTAAAAAAAAAGAAAGAATAAAAGGGGAGGGTGAGAGCTCCATCCATCCTTAAGCAAACAAACAAATAAACAAACCAACCCCAAAACCATTTTCACTGGACACTATGGAAAGCAATAAGGCACCAGCTCACCACTGACAAGGGGCACCTGGGCCCATTTTAAGCACTTAACTGTACGCATGTACCCTAAC
Organism: Corynorhinus townsendii; assembly: GCA_026230045.1. Lineage (NCBI taxonomy): Eukaryota > Metazoa > Chordata > Mammalia > Chiroptera > Vespertilionidae > Corynorhinus > Corynorhinus townsendii. Next base: position 10,635,937 of record JAPDVU010000014.1, on the reverse strand, counting down.
TTTTCTGTATAAATTCTTCAGGATAACCCAACAGCCCTTGTTGAAAAGAAGAGCTCCTCACAAAATGATTCTAGCTAATAAATGGAAAAGAAATGTAAGAATACACCATTTTCAAACTCCTAATTAAAGTGGTTTTTCAGAGTATAGCAGTCCCAGATCAGCAGCCTCACCTGGAAAATGGTTGTACAAATTGCATGAGAAATGCAAGTTCTCGGGCTATGCCCCAAACCAACTAAATTGGAAACTCTGGGGATGGGGCCAATTAATTTGTGTTTTCAACAAATACTCCAGTGATTCTGATGCACAAGAAAATTTGAGATCCACACTCCCAATTAAAAAAAAATGATGTTAAGTGTCAATCATCAATGAATTAGATGAAAAATTAATAGAAAACTTTACAACTGGGGAGGAGAGAATCACTACCTGACCCCTTAATCAGTTGAGCTATCTAAAAAAAAACTCCCATACTTTAAGTAGCCAGACACTAAGTATGAATGAAATGGCATGATGTCTGGGCTTTGTGTTAAATATGCAAAGAAACAAAGCACAGCTTAAGTAACTATAATAAAATCTTTTCTTTTTAATATATATATATATTTTATTGATTTCAGAGAGGAAGGAAGAGGGAGAGAAAGATAGAAACATCCATGATGAGAGAGAATCATGGATCGGCTGCCTCCTGCAAGTCCCCCACTGGGGAATTGAACCAACAACCCAGACCAGAATCGAAACTGGGACCTTTCAGTTCGCAGGCCGACGCTCTATCCACTGAGCCAAACGGGCCAGGGCACAAAATCTTAATAGTAGAATCTGAATGATGGACAAAGCCGGTATCTAGTCATTCCCTATCTTCTTAGCACAGCACCTGTTTACTGCTGATGCTCTCTGCAGTGCCTGTTCCATCTTATTAGTGCCCTCGGCATATACACTTTCTCCTCCATCACAGGCCTCCCGCATTAAGAGCACTCTCCCACCAGAGAGCTGCACTGTAGTGCTTGCTTCCACTCCAATAATCCTTTATGTTTTAACATAAAAACATTCCCATTTCATTGCTTTAAGTAATCATTAAAATAGCAACACCAGGTGGCAATATATGAACATCTTAAAATTAACCTCATTCAAAATGGCACTAAAAAACACACTTTTCTTCCCTAAAATTTTCAGGCCCTCAGCATAAGTTTGATCCTGTAACTAGGTAAAACTTCAACAGGATCCAGTGTTTTGAAGCAAAGATAAAGGATATCATATGTGTAAAAACAAACAAGAACCATTAAAAGTTTAAATGATTTTCAGCATCCACAAAAGTACAATTACTTCAAATACCGAGGAGAGCTTATTAATGTAAGATATGAAATTTTTATGTCATGGGAGTTAAAACATAAAGGATTACTGGAGTGGAAGAAGCACTACAGAGCAGCTCTCTGGTGGGAGAGGGCATTCAGATATGTCTCTTTTATACAAATCATTCAATTTTCTACTGTTTCTCAATAAAATTATAGCTATTAATTACCCTCAATTACCTCCTCAAAAAAGGAGGCCCTCCAGGCATTTTTCAACATTAATAGATAAATGTTTTCTTCTATGAAGGCTCTTTAATCACACAAGCATATAATACTAGGTTATAAAGAATTTTAAATTTTTTATTTAATTTATTGGGGTGACATTGGCTAATAAAATTATACAGGTTTGGGGGGGTAAAATTCTATAATACATCATCTGTATATTGTACTGTCTACCCACCACCCCCTTTGCTTCTGTCTATGAGGCAAAACACTCATTTTAGTGGGATTTTGATGGTTTCTAAAATGAGCTGCCCTGTGTTTTAAAAGAAATTCTGGATTTTGTGGGGAAATTATCCGTTAATATAAAATAAGAATGTCAGGAACCTTGGTAAATTAATTTAGCAAACACACTTTTTAAATTTAACATTGAAAACTTCGAAAGTCAGTTTTTTGTTTTTTTTTAAGAACCTGAATAATCACAACTGATGAATATTTCTCCTCCCATTTTGTTAGTAAATAATGAGTGTGGACCTCATTACCTTATGTAATGCTGGTCATCAAAAGTCAAAGTTGAACCACAAGTATTTCTTCATTATAAACTGAGTTACTTAATACATGCATCATGCAGACTACAAGCAAACACAGGCAGGATTATTCTCACCTTTACCTGCTCTATATGTCTTGGCTTGATTCACTGGCATGGGTGTCATAGGTATAGGGTATAAAGGCTGAGGGATTAAAAAAAAAAGGAAAATTAGGCTCTCAAGATAATAAGAATACATTTTACCATTCTCTTAATTGTATATTGCTAGAGAGGTAGATCTGAGGGTTCCTGATTCTCTATGAGTCGCTAAAAAAAAAAATTACACCTACAAACCTCAAACTACAGTAAATCTAAATCATCTTCCTCACCAGAAACATTCTCAGACTTAGCTCCTCACTAACAACACACGACACGGTTGCGCGTCTCCCCTTTTCAAATACTTGTTATGCCACCACTGCCTCAAGTCACCGCACACCTACAGAGCATGCTGTCAACTACAAATAACCAAGGAGAATAAGTGAACATCAAGGTCTAAGACTTACTTGCACGCCTGGGCTCACTGGGACTGGATACATCATATTTGGTGCAAAACAAACAGGCTGAGTATAAACTGGAGTTGGCTGCTGATGACCCACCATGGATGGGCTAGGTTGTGCTTGAGGACGAGGCGAAGTTGGGGTGGTAGAAGGCTTTGGCTACCAAAAAAAAAAACAAAAATCGACTCTCTTAAGATGAAAAGCTGATTATTATTGCAACCTGAAAACTGATTTTCTCCATCTTCCTAAGTTTTACTCATTTTTAATTAGTCCTTTTAATGCAAAAAATACTTATAGAAAATAAACTTCACACACTTCAAATAAAAGAAAAATACTTTGGTAAGGTAAAGTAAAACTCCACCAATTATTCAATAATACTATTAAAAAATAGTAACAGTGACTTTTAAGAAACTGAAGAAACTTCTAAAAAATAAATCTATTTTCTTATAAAGTCAGTAGAATGATCACAACCGGGTAGCTAGCCAATCATCTTCAAATTCTGAGTCAAAAAGCCTGAAAGATTTGTCCCAACAGTGTCTAACTGATGACAAAATAAGGATCTTTTTCCTCTGGCTCAAACATATACATTAATGACCATAAGAAAAGGGAACTTAAGCCAAATTTATTTTAGCATACTGTATTTGAATTTAGATGTCAGGTATGAAAAAAGAACTATTACTAATAAGAAAAAATTTATTTTTTTAAAGGATAGATTACTTCAAAGAGGAAATAAATTTACCTGAGAAAAAGAACGAGGGTTGAATTCCTTTGCATTGGGATTCAATGTTGATTTCCTCACTTGCCTAAACCAGAACAAATATGTAAAGGCCAGTGAAATCTGCATGGAACTTGTGTCTCTGAAGTCTCTTATACCTGACAGTTGTTGTTGTTGTTTTTTTTAATTGCTAAACACATATTGCATTTAAACAATTCTCACCAGAAGATCATCAATCCACTTCATTAAAACACACACACACAATGTCTGGCCGGCATGTCTCAGTGGTTGAGTGTGGACCTCTGAACCAGAAGGTTCGATTCCCAGTCAGGGCATAGGCCTGGGTTGCAGGCTCAATCCCCAGTGTGGGGCATGCAGGAGACAGCCAATCAATGATTCTCTCTCATCTTTGCTGTTTTGCTGTTTTTCTCTCTCTCTCTTCCTCTCCGAAATAAAAATATATTAAACACACACACACCCAGAGCCCTGGCTGGATTGCTCAGTTGGTTGGAGCGTTGTCTTGTACACCAAATGGCTGTGGGTACAGTTCCTGGTCAGGGCCCCTACCTAGGTTTGATCCCCAGTTAGTACAGGAGGCAACCGATCGATGTTTCTGTCTCTCTCTCTAAAAATCAGTAGAAACATACCCTCCAGTGAGGGTTAAAATAAAATTAAAATATTAAAAAATAAAACACACACACACATTTACCACTCCTTAATCTGGTAAAGACTGCCCAAAAAAGGACAAGTATTTTTTAACAGTATAATATGTAACATCTCTCTCAAAAGCAATCAATAAATACTTCAACTGAAAAGACAGTAGCCCGTATAAAACATCCTGAAACTCAATCCTTAACGTATTGATTCCTTAGCATGCACTATTTTTTAATGTGACTAAGTGTTTCCCACATGACAAACCTTGAGAAAGTATCATAAAAATTTTCTGCCTCAAATCAAGAATAAGCACTCCCCAATTTATCAACAAGATACATTCCAAAAGTTCAGCCGTAACTGGGTTGTATGGAACCCTGAACAAATAAATCAGTGGTGCTTAAGTTAGGTTCTGAGGCTAGCCTATAGAAGTCCATTTAATTGATGGTACAAATATTGGATGTGCAAAATTAAGTCAACCTTAACAAATCTAATCATTAATTAAAACACTGTTTCTGATGGACAATGTGAACTGAGTAGGGGCACCAGACACTTCTCTCGCTCGCAGGCAAAGGCAGTTCTTACTCCTGGCAACACAGCCAGGAGGTAGATATGGACTAGCATCCAGGGGATAAAGGTCCAAAAGTCAGTAGTTTTCAACTCCCTGTACATTTACAGAAAAAAGCTTTCTTAATTCATGCCTAGGGTTTTTTTGTTTTGTTTTGCCAACAGATGCAAAAATGGAGAAGAGTCCAGGATACAATGACCTCATTTACTTATGTAAGATGTCATTTGTTTGGACAAACTGTAATCTGAGAGCTACGTATGAAACAGTCTAAAAGTCCATATAAATTCTTGAGCTGGAAAGCTCTGAACACCCTAAGAAAAAGTTAAGTGACAGGACATGCTAAATGCCAGGTTTACTTACTCAGCTGCGTCTTTTTTCTCCTCTTTATCATCTTTCTCTTGTTTACATCCTGGGCTGGAAGTCTGAACTCCTTGGGAAGTGACCTCAGGTCCCCTCCTGTGCTCCGTGTTACTGAGGATTGAGGGGGAAATGCTGGGGCTGTTCGGCTTGCTGCTGCAACTGGTACAGTTGCTGCTGTTATTTTCAAGGAAAGAATCCTTAGCATTTGGTTCAATTTTGTCTTTGATCAAATCTCTTGATTTTTCTCCCTCTCTATTTTTGTTTAGCAGTTGATCCACAGATTCAGAAGTAGAACTTGGCTGTAACTAAATAAAGGAAATAATTACACTTAAATATTTTAAGTAACTCCAGTAATCAATTTTCTCCATAACACAAATACACTAACATTATTTGTAAGCATGAAAATATTGAATAAGACTTTTTCATAGTTTAAGAGTAATGTCTTTATTATAAGACAGTAAACAAAATATCTGTACACCACAACCATAGCCATCTACATACTCAAATGTCCTAACCTCAAAATTTAGATATCTACTGATTGCCTACCATGTGTCAGAAATTGTGCCTGCTGGGTCTAGAAAATATTAAATAAGTTTTCTAAGCTAGGTGAGAACAAATACTTACAAAATGTGGTAAATTCTATGGGATCCCACAGTTAAAAGCAACTTATGGAAAGAGAAGGCTTCTCAATAGAAGTGTCATCTTGTCCAAAGTGTGAAAAATGTTTGGGGAAGGAGGGAAGTTTACAGAAGGGAATGGTCTATGCAAAAGAAACAGCATGTTTAAAAAATTCAGGGCACGGCCCACTGTGAAACAGAGAGCCCTGTGGCTGGGGCAAGAGTGGGCACCTTTGCACGGGTGAGTCAAGAAATGACAATTTCACTCCCGAGGAACAAAGATAAAGGCACTGGAGAGCTATCTCAGGGACTCTAGCTTTTACTTTTCAGGGTGTTGAAGAATTCCCTAAATAGTTTTAAGCAGGTTACAGTGTTGAACAGAATTTATGGTTCATAAAGATGAGCACAGCAGCTTTGTAGAAATGAACTGGAAGGAACAAGTGAGAACGGAGACCCCATTATGGAGGCTGCAATAAGATTAGGGCCTGGCCTTGGGAAGTGGTGGCTTGAAAAGTAAGAAGCAGGTGGATTCTGAGGGAGACCTGACTAGACATGTTGCTTAATATACTTTATTAGATCTTCTAACCCGTAAGTAAAGAAGGAAATCACAAAACTCAAGTACCAACCAGCAAAAAGAACAGAAGTGAAAAAGACATTAGTGAAATAAGTGATGGAGTTTTTGTTTACACAACAGAAGAAAGCAGGCTACTCCTTTCTGAAGACGAACGAAGATGCCATGCTCCACGGAAGAAAACAGACAGCTGAAGGAAATAACAAGGAAAGAGAATGAAACTGCAGCAAAGAGCAGTCAAGGCGGAAATGAGCACAAACACAGGCAGCAGCCCCAGCACCTGCACAGCAGAAGGGCTGCAAGGATGGAGAGAGAGAAACTATATCCTCAGCCCCAGGATGGGCAAGTCAGTGTCAAAGCCTCACTCCTGAGCCCTGGGTGTCTGGTAAACGGCATTACATATCTCAGGACATCTCAAGTTTCACTGCATCACCATTGGGGTGGAGAGCAAAAGTGATAGCACATTTATTTGGACTCAGTAATAACTTAAGTAAAAATATAGACATTTAAGTTTTAAGCCAGCATTTGTTCATGAAAGCCTTTAGTAGTGGCGACACAGACCAACTGTACTAGAGAAGACTTCTCTAGTGTTTATCACCAAGATCTTTGAGTAAGGCAAAAGTAAGACTTCTGTTGTTCGTATAAAGGTAAACATAGTTCTCACTATGGGCTGGACACTGTTCTAAACTATCTACAAACTCATTCAGTAGTCACAACAGCCTTATTTGATATAGATACTATTACTGACATCTTACAAATGGAAAAACTAAGGCGCAAGTCATGCTTTTGGGCATTGTGGCATATTTCCTATCTACAGTATAATAAACCTAAGGGAAACCAGATTCTCCCCCCTCCAAAAGAGAACCACTGTTTAAAAACAGATATAATTGAAATGTAGCACTGCATTAGTTTTATATGTACAATATAATGATCCAATGTATTATGAAATAATCACAATATGTCTAGTTAATAGCTATCACCAGTTACCACTTTTTTCTTATGATGATAACTTTTAAGGTCTTCTCTCCTAGCAATTTTCAAATATATAATACAACAGCATTGACTATGGTCATGATACTGTACATTGCACCCCCATGATTTATTTATTTTATAACCAGAAGTTTGTACCTTTAGACCACTTTCACCAATTTCGAGGACCTTTGCCTTTGGCAACCACCAATCCATATCTATGAATTTGGCTTTGTTATTTTAAAAATTTCACATATAAGATCAAGTGGTATTTCTCTCTCTCTGTCTTATTTCACTTGTCACAACGCCCTCAAGGTTCATCCATCCTATATAATAAAAGCCTAATATGCTAAGTGTTCAGTCATCCGTTCAACCAATCAAAGCAAAATATGCTAAGGCCGCTCAACCGCTCACTATGATATGCACTGACCACCAGGGGGCAGACGCTGCTGGGGTCTGGCTGATTGGGACTAAGCAAGATGGACCGGACATGCCCTGCAGCCCTCCCACAGTTCCTCCCCACTGGCCAACCTCTCACGTCCCTCCCCAGCCCCGATTGTTCACCGGTGGTGTCCCTTGACCTGGCCTGCGCCCTCTTGCAATCTGGGACCCCTCGGGGGATGTCAGAGAGCCAGTTTTGGCCCAATCCCATAGGCCAGGCTGGGGGATCCCACTGGTGCACGAATTCATGTGTTGTCATAAACAGCAGAATTCCCTCCTTTTTATGACTGAATAATACTCCCATTGTGCACATACACACATTTTCTTTCTCCATTCACTGATGGACATCTTTGTTGCTTCCACATCTTGGTTACTATAAATAATGCTGCAATAACATGGGGTGTAGATATCTTTTCAAGTGTTTTTGTTTCCTTTGGGTAAATACCCAAAAGTGGAATTGCTAAATCATAAGGTAGTTCTATTGTTAATTTTTCAAGGAGCCTCCACATTGTTTTCCATGGTGGCTGCATCAATTTATATTCCTGTCAGCAGTGCACAAGGATTCCCTGTTCACACATCCTGGCAAGCACTTATTCTTTTTGTCTTTTTTATAACGGCCATTCTAACAGGTATGAGGCGATTAACTTATGTGGTTTTGATGGTGAGCACTTTTTCATGGATCTGTTAGCCATCTATCTGTATGTCTTCTTTGGAAAAATTTCTATTCTGATCCTATGTCCATTTTTTAATTTAAAAAAATTTTTTTAAAAATTTTGCTTTGAATTGTGGGAGTACTTTATATATTTTGGAAATTAACTCCTTATCAGATTCACAAATGTTTTCTCCATTCAGTAGGTTGGTTGCCTTTTCATTTTATTGATGGTTTCCTTTGCTGTACAGAAAAACATTTTAGTTTAATGCAGTCCAGCTTATTTATTTTTACTATAGGTGCCTTTGCTTTTGTCTCTCAAAGGGAAAAAAAAACCCATCAATGAAAGACCAGATTTTTGTGAACCATCATAGTTCAAGGACACGTGCATGTCATGAGGGTGGGTCTGATTCATTCGCTGAGCAATGCAGTACATTACTATGCATTAGCTACTGCCCAAAGCACTGACAGAAGTTCAAACACACAGACAGCCAGGCCTATCTTTTACTAGCAATGAGAATCTGGGAAAATTATTTAACTTGTCTTTGCCTCAGTTTCCTATGTATACATGGGGTAATAGTAAGATGTACTTCAAAGGGATGATAGGACAATAAAAAGTTTATCATATAAACACTTAGAGCAGTGTCTGATACATAAGAAATACTCAATAAAGGTAAAGCTAATAACATTTTATCTGAATAGAATTGTTAATGAATTTGATTACTCAGGCCCCAAACAGTAATAGAACTGAAAATCCTAAAAGAGATAGAGTTTTAATGCTATATCTACCTGGAATTTAGGGGTCAAGTATTAAAAAAGATTTACAGAAAGTTGTGAACTGATAACAAAATGTTTCCTATTAAATGAAGATATTACAGAGACAGTGTGGTACTGGCATAAAAGATAGACATAGCCCTATGACGAAGAACTGAGTCCAGTAACAAAAACCTTCACAATTGCAGTCAATAGATTTTCAACAAGGGTACAATTCAACGAAATGTCTTTTCAACAGATGGTGCTGCGACAAGTCATATCAACATGCAAAAGAATCAATCTGGAGCCCTACTTCACACAACATAAAAAAAATTACTCAAGCCCTGGCTGGTTTTGCTCAGTGGTTGGAGTGTCGGCCTGCGGATTGAAGGGTCTCGAGTGTGATTTGTACCTTGGTTATAGATCCCCAGTGGGGTGCGTGTGAGAGGCAACCAATTGGTATGCCTCTCTCACATCAATGTTTCTCTCACTCTGTCTCTCCCCCCACCCTTCCACTCTCTCTGGAAATCAATGAAGAAAGTATCCTCGGGTTAAGGATCAATAACAAAAAAAAATAATAAAAAAAATAAGATAAAATATACTTTTAACAAAAAAATACCAAAAAAAAAAAATTACTTAAAATAATCAGAGCCGTAAGTGAAACTCTTAGAAGTAATGAGAGCGGCCCTAGCTGGTTTGGCTCAGTGGACAGAGCGTCGGCCTGGGGACTGAATGGTCCCTGATTTGATTCTGGTCAGGGCAAATGCTGAATTGCAGGCTCAATCCCCAATTGGGGGCGTGCAGGAGGCAGCCGATCAATGATTCTCTCTTATCACTGATGTTGCTATCTTTCTCTTCCTCTCCATTCCTATTTGAAATCAATAAAAATATATTTTTAAAAAGTAAGTAATGAAAGCAAATCTTTATGACTGTGACATATGCTGTTGGTGGGAGTGTAAAATAGTACAGCTGCTTTGGCAAACAGCCTGGAAGTTTTCCTCAAAAGGTAAAAACAGAGTTATCATATGACCCAGAAATTCCACTCCCAAGAGAAATAAAAATATATGTCCACCCAAAAACTGTACACTAATGTTCACAGCAGCATTACTCATTATAGTAAAAAAGTGGTAGCAACCCAAAGACACCTCAATTAATGAATGGATCAACAATATAGTCTATCCACACAATGGCATCTGTAAAAAGGAATGAAGTATTGATAAATGCTCCAACATAAATGAACCTTTAAAACATTACGCTAAATGAAATAAGCCAGTCACAAAGGCCACATACTGTATGATTCCATTCATATAAAATGTCCAGAATAGGGAAATCTTATAGAGACAAAAAACAGATTAGTTGTTTAGGACCTGGGGGGACAGCAGTGTCTGATAACAAATGAAGAGTGACTGCTAAGGGGTATGAGGCTTCTTTTTGGGACGAAGAAACTTCTAAAATTGAATATGATGGCTATAAAACTCTGTGAATAAACTAAAAACCACTGCATTATACTCTTTGAAATTGTTAAACTGTATGCCAATTTTACCTCAATAAAAGTGCTACAAAAATATACCAACTTATATGCTTCAAAGCAAAAATATTTCTTTCCTTCAAAACCTAATAAACTCAAAGCAGTGTACTCTAAGAAGGAACTGAATGACTGACTACCCTATATAATAAAAGGCTAATATGCAAAGCCACCAAACAGTGGAACGTTATGATGCGCACTGAGCACCAGGGGGCAGATGCTCAACGCAGGAGCTGCCCCCTTGTGGTCAGTGTGCTCCCACAGGAGAGTGCTACTCAGCCAGAAGCCAGGCTCATGGCTGGTGAGTGCAGCGGCAATGGCAGAAGCCTCTCCCGCCTCTGCGGCAGCACTAAGGATGGCCGACTGACGGCTCCCGAACTGCAAGAGGGTGCAGGCTGGGCTGAGGGACACCCCCTCCACCCCCCTGAGTGCATGAATTTCATGCACTGGGCCTCTAGTAAAAAATAATGCTGAGGAAACAAAAGCAAATGGACAAGAATATCCATTTGCTAACAAAATGAAGATTATGAAAAATAATATTATCTGTTGCTTAGAGATCTATTCATATGCAATGAAAAGAAGTGTATAGAAACCTAACCTAGAAATCCTGTTTGGAGGACTCATACATAAAGCAAAAGAAATAAAAAGTTATGGCATTAAATAAATAAAAAAGAAGAGTACAAGAAAAATACTCTTCCCTCTGACAGGAGAATGCAGCTGAGGACAAGTTCACAAGAGGACTTTAGTTAGGGAAAGTCTGATGATCAATTTTTTTCTCTTTGAGAAACTAAGTTTCAGGGTGATTTCTTGAGTTGGTCTCAAAATATACCTTGATATGCACAATATATTAGTAAATATTGAGCAAAAAATGAAACAGTTATCCAGGTGAGATTACAGTATGTTCAGCAAGTCTATCAAAGATTGCTACCACATGAATCTGTGCACAAAATGTAAACCTGCAACTACATCACCACCCCAGAGTGCGGGGTATCTTCTACACCACATCAGATAATGAACACCTTGGTCTTGCTCTGCTCTTCAGTGAATCAAGTAATCAAATAAACACCAAATAATAACTTACGGTAGCTTCGAATGTTAAAAATTATATTCCCTTTCATTTTATATCTGTATTGTTCTTATAAAATCTCATGATTTTAGCTACCCTAAAGCATAGGCAAAGACAACTTTAAGAATGTTTAGCTTTTTATGCACACAGTTCATTGTTTGTGGTTGTATATATAAATCCATTTTTATAAACAGATAACATAAAAATTCTTTGTAACGTTTAATATTTATTTTTTAGGATTCTAATGCAACACTTACCCTAAAATCATTCTTAAATTTCTTTAAGTCATCAATCTGTTTTCTATGCTCGGAAACAACTGGTGATATGCCTGTAAAATTAATAATGATTACCGATTTATTTCTAATCTTTAACTTAAATTCTTTTAAGGATAGGATGTTAGAAAATAAAATAAATTCACCCGGCTGGTGTGGCTCAATGGTTGAGCAAGGACCTATGAACCAGGAGGTCATGGTTCAATTTCTGGTCAGGGCACATGCCTGGGCACATGCCAGGGCACATCACTGGGCTTGATCCCCAGTGAGGGTGTGCAGGAGGCAGCTGATCAATGATTCTGCATTGCTGTTTCTATCACTCTCTCCCTCTCCCTTCCTCTCTGAAATGAATCAATAAATTTTTTTTAATGAAAGTTATCAAAATAAAAATTTTAATACATTATAGACTTTAGCATTTGTCACATTATGCATTTCAATATGCACAATACTAAGAAAAAGTGTTGAACAAAAATACTCTATATTGGGCATGAGATTAGACATACTCCTTTCTATTTCTATAGTTTTCCCTAAAGACTTTTTAAAGCTCTCACCTTTATTTTCAACTTTTGAGAAGCTGGGTGATGTCTCATTGGGCTTCATGTTTTCCTTATTCCCTGCAGGAGAGTTCTGCCTCTGATCTTGAAGCCTGGAATCCTTAGCTAGAAAATAATTTTTAAAAAATTTTAAAGTTAGATAAATGTTAGAAAAGTAAAATAGGAAAATATTCAAAAAAATTCTGTCTCCTAGTTTTTTGGAAAATAGTATTTCCATTTAAAAGAGGCCTTTCTCCTTTGCAGACATATGAAACATCAGTAATTTTATGTTAATACTAGAGGCCCAGTGCACAAAATTCATGCACTGGGGCGGGGGGGAGGTGCACGCGCGGTAGGAGGTGTGTGTGTGTCCCTCAGCCCAGCCTGCACCCCCCTCCAATGTGGGACCCCTCAAGGGATGTCTGACTGTCCATTTAGGCCCTATCCCACTGGGCTGCTGGCTCCCAACCGCTTGCCTGCCTGCCTGCCTGCCTGATTGCCCCTAAGCACTTCTGCCTGCCAGTCTCATCTCCCCTAACCACTGCCCTGCCAGCCTGATTGACACTAAATGCCCCCTGCCGGCCCGATTGGCCCTAACTTCCCTCCCCTGCTGGCCTAGTCTGGTCACCCTTAACTGCCCTCCCCTGCAGGCCTGGTTGCCCCCAACTGCCCTCCCCTGCAGGCTTGGTCCCCCCCAGCTGCCCTCTGCTGGCTCGGTCACCTCTAACTGCCCTACTCTGCAGGCCTGATCACCCCCAAATGCCCTCCCTTGCAGGCCTGGTCCCTCCCAACTGCCCTCCCCTGCTGGCCATCTTGTGTGTTGGAGTGATGGTCAATTTGCATATAACTCTTTTATTACATAGGATTTACTATTCAGGAATGTTAACCCTCTTAACAAAAGACAGTCAATAATAACATATAAAATTAGCAGTATTAAACAGCTAACTTCATTTACATAAAACTTTAAATGTGCACACAAATACCTATCCTTGAATAAAGCATAGCATTTTTTATATAATGTTCAACCTGTAACGCTGCAGGACAAATCGGAAACCTTTTCTTACATACCCTCAATAGATGGGGTGACAGCTCTGTTAGATGCAGGACTGGCAGGTGTGGGAGATGCAGCTGGAACAGGCATAGGAACAGCTTCTGTGGGAATAATACCAGCTTGGGGTGAAGCAAGAACTGGTCCACTAGGTGTATTTCCAATACTGTTCTGTCTGGGAGACCTGGGTCTGTGACTTTTGGGGGATAATCTTGGAACTAGAAGAAAAAGAAAAGTTATCCATTATATTCTCAGCTCAAATGTCACCTCCTCAAGGAGCTTCTCTTAAGATCTAAATAAAAATAGTCCTATCTAACCTCCATTCCCAATTACCCTATCCCATCACCCTGTTTTTCTTTTCCAGACTCTTATTAAGAGTGGTAATGATTGAGAATATACTAATAACTAAGTACAAGTGTAGTTTTTCCTTCTAACTAAATATATTAAGTTTAAAGGCAATATTTTAAATGAAGTTAAAAACTGGGTTTCTAAGGTAAGATAAATGTCATTTTAAAAAATAAAGATGGCAATATTCTCTATTAAAAAGTGGGACAGTTTCTTTTTTAAAAAAAAGGTGTGTAGCCTGGCTGGTGTGGCTCAGTTGTTGAGCATCGACCTATGAACCAGGTGGTCACAATTTGATTCCCAGTCAGGGCACAGCCCTGGATGCGGGCTCAGCCCCCACTGTGGGGTGTACAGGAAGCAGCCAATCGATGATTCTCATCCTTGATGTTTCTCTCTCCCCCTCTCCCTTCCTCTCTGAAATCAATAGAATTTTTTTAAAAAGGTGTATGTGTGTGTGGATCCCTAAGGAACAGGCTTCTATATTTCTCCTTCCAATAACAAACTCAAACACCTTTTAGCAGCTTGCAACCAATCCTATATGTTCTCTCTTGCCACATCAAGATCCATTCTGCAGTAACTAAGGAAATTGGAGATTCAATTTAGCCAAGAGGGGAAGATAACCCAAGCAAAGGTTCATATGCACAGCTTCAAAATAAGTATCTAATTAGTGTTCATATTCCGTTATAAACCCATTTGTAGAGCTCAGATTCAAAGGTTTAGAGAAAATGGTTCAATTTGCTTCACATTAGAGATTCATTACTTTAAGTCACAAGGGTCATGGAGGGAAATTATTATTCAACATTTGCAATTTTTAAAATTATTGTAAAGAACAAACTTGTTATACTGTCCTATATGTACTTATAACAAATATGTTTTCACTCCTATAATCATGCTTTACTCTCAAAATTCATTTCTAGATCTGAATATGTCACATGATTAATGGTAGAAATGGAGAAATACAGATTTTTAGAAATCTATTTTGTTAATTGAATTGTTTACTTATAATTGGAGACCAAAGAAAAAAAATAGAAATTGCAAAGGAATTGACAATATAATTGCACATTCATGAAGCTGAGCAGTGTATATCAACTAAAGACATTTAACAGAGTTGGGTATATTTTTGTTTGTTAAGTTTAAAGGTATTTTTTCTTTTAAAGGTTCGATGCACTGATTAAAATAAGACTGTGACCAAAAAACGCAATCATTGCCTGCCCTCTCTAGAGCTATCATGAAAGCAAAACCTAAGTAGAAAAAGCAGTCTTAGTTTAATTATAAGATCGAGTCAAAGTGTGTGTACTTTTTATACTTTTATAGCTGCTGTCAGCACATTCCTTAGGCTAGTCACAGATAAATCGTGGGTCTCTCATATGTGTTTAATAGTCCTTGTAAGGGAAGTAGAGTCAGTAGTTAGTGCCATATACAGATGCCATAGAAGAACATAGCACTGTAAGCCCAAAATAAATGTGGAATGAATCAAGCTGCTAAGAGGATAGGAAATATGGTCCCTCCAAATGGCATTACATTCTGTACTTATATTTCAGTACTTTATATGTAAAAAGGATATTCATACTTATAAGTAGCATATGAATCTCATCACAAGTCCATAAATAGACCAGGCAAAAATTTTACTCACTGAGACACTGAAATTCAGAATGATCACAAATTTGCTCTAACGTATGTTGAGAGTAAGTTGTAGAGCCCAGAATAAATACATACAGTTTCCAATTCCTGGTTACTTCATTTTTAATATATACACATATACTTCCTCAAACAGCTTGAGCTCAGCCCTTTTTATATTTAGTAAAATTGCAAAATGAACACTGTCGTCATGCTCTAATCCACGTGTTACCTACCCCCGCTGACCACAGATGACCACGTGCCCCCCGCTGGACTGGTCCTTGCTGCCGGAGGAGCCACTACTTCACTCGGTGGAGGATGGGAGACAAATTCTAGTCCACTGGAAATGGAACCCCTTCCAGCAGAAACTCTGTGATTTCGAGGGTGTCGCTGGGCCTTTGGGGACATCCTTGGAGGCCCTAAGAAAGGAAGAGTGAACATCACATAAATGCCACAATGTCCATCAGTACAACTTTTCTGCTAAATATACACAACACCCCATTCACACACATCTGATTCTCTCTCTCTTTTCCTTGTTTTGGGCTGGCGGGGTGGGGGGGAGGATATATTTTTGGCCATATTCTTTCAGAATTATTTTGTAGAATGCTACCAAGTTTTATAAATAAATTTTATTTTATTATTTTTAAAGAAAGGAAAGTTGATGGTAACAAATCACATAATAAGATGTCATAACTCTTCAAAGATTTTAGCAATTTAACCTATATCCATTATTTATAAGCATTTAAAAACAAATATATATAAAATGCTAACAGAAGTTATGGCTACATGATGATATAATTTTTATTTTACCATATATACTTTTAGCTTGTTCCTCAAATTTTCTATATTTCTAAAATTATAAAAATATTTTTAAACAAAAAACTAGTAATCCCTATATATCTTTGTATTATTAATATATATATGTATATACACACACATATCCTCCTTAAATTTCTCTAAAATCTTAATTTATCTACCTCTTCTGCCATGGTAATCAATTTTATAACCCATGCCTTAACCAGTCCTCCCCAGTAAGCAGTTCCTCATTCAACAGGCTATGAGCTGAAAATTCTACTATTAAGGCATGACTTTTAAAACCAGAATAATTGACATTTGGGGAAGAAATTTGCACGATATGAATTATCAAAATTCTACATAATTAATTCTGTCACCCCATTAATTTTATTTATTTCTAAAGAAGTCTACTGTACCTTCAAACAAAATAGGTAAAAACTGGACAGAACGGCTCTCATCAGAGAAGCCAGACAGTGCCAACACTTGGCAAAACTCCTTCAGGTCAAAACCCAGGCTCCTCGCCTCACCTGCTGCCAAACTTTGCATAATGTCAAATTAGTTTGTGTCCTCAGCAGGAATTTAATCATGGATACAATCTTAAAAAGGATGTTAATCTTACATATTATCGTTTTCAATGGGAGACATAATTGATGTCTATCAAAGAATGATTTAAGAATTGGGTATTTACATATTTTTACATACTTTTTTGTATCTCTTAGAAAAAGACTGATAAAGTAGGTTGGCATACCTCAATGAAATCAAACTGCAACTAAAAAAACTCGTTCTTTTGGGTATTATAGCAAATACTTACAGAAACAAAATATACTCCCCTCTATTAAGCACAAAACACCACTATATTTAATAGCTTTAATTTTGAAGTTCACACTTAAAAATACTTCACTGTCACCTACCTACGTGATTAGAAAACATTTTTTAATTCCAATTAGTTAACAAGAAACTCAGGTGCAGCATCCCCGAATAAGCAGAAGGTGACTTCTGCCCGAACAGTCAGTCCACAAGCAGCCCATGCACCTCACACTGTAGACGTTCACACTCACTCAGGAGTCTTGTTTACCCAACACAGTCATGACAACATCATCACTTATTTAAACAACGGCCTATGACAATACTTTGACAGAATTTAACTTTTTGTTTAGTGGCCACCATTACAGGCACTTCAGAGTGAGGAAGTCACCTTGAAGATCAGTGCAACCTGCTGTTGAAGGTTAGCCACTTTAGTCAAGGTCACACGACCTCTCTGACCGGAGGGCAACAATTTATTAAAAAGCAGGCAGCATAGTTTTCTCCGGGGAAGCACTTTATGCCAGAAAACCCTAATTAGTCTCAACAGAAGCTAGTAAAAGGCAATTTTAATGAACAAATAAGATCAAAATTGTTTGATCAAAAGGACATGATCATTCAGAAAACAGGCTTTTAATTTATGTACTGCATTTAAGTTAAAATGTGACCTTTCTACAACACATCCATATATTTGATGTGTAGCAATGGCAAATTAGCATCACATATTGACTGAGAATCATATTCTTTTTCCTACAAGGGCAAAAATAAATAAAAAACCAAAACCCTAAAGATTAAAATTCATATATGGTTTTTATTAAGAATTTTACTTTAGATCCAGAACTTCTTCCAGATTCAAGTAGACTTTCATTATAAAATATTGCAAAGCTAATTTTTTTAATTCCCCAAACATAAAACCAAACACTATTGTAATCTAAGGATTGACACAAAAAGGCAGCTAGCTATATGGAATGTCGCTCTCAAAAAGTATCCCTAAATCACCACTCCTGCCTACAGCCAACAGGTAGGTTCACTAATACCTTGGCCAAGGAGCTATAAAATGATAGGTTCTACAGTAAGTCCAAGACTGGGTGAAGAGTTCATTGCTCGTCATTAATCATCGTATCCAATGTACACTGGGGGGAGAAGGCGTGGGCAGACCTGCTGGGGCTGTAAAGGAGCATCATTACCAGGCAGAGATAATCCCCATTCTTACAATTCTGGGTAGTTCATAGCTTCACACAGCTTTTTATCAAATTTCTCTCTAATGAACAAAAGGTTAATAGAAATAGTTTTAATAAACTAAAGTTAAAACACGGAAATTATAGGTTATCAAATAATGAAGAGGAAACTTTTCTAATTATAAACTCACATAGGAGTTAAACAAAGACAAACAAAAACATGAACAAATTGTGGTATTGTACCTTCTGAAGACATGCGTTTAGGCATAGTAGAGACAGGAGCTGGAGAACCATGAGCAGAGGGGTGAGACGGGGGTCTGGATGGCCGCGAGGGGGGCCTGGAGGGCGGCCGTGTAGGGGTGGCTGCCCGAGGTGGAAGAGAGTTGGGACCTGACTGGTAGCGAGAAGGTGGGCGAGAGGAAGGAGATGGGCAAGGCGATGGCCAGGGAACACCTGACAGAACAAATGATATGAAGGAAAGTATAAAAACTAAAGAAAAAAATGAGGGAAAAAAGTAAACAGAAAAAAAAAAGTAAAATGACAAAAATGATTTCTTGTACATTTTAACCCTTTGAGGACATCATTTGATTTGTGTTAAGTTTTAGCATAACTTAAACTGACATAAATCCACATTTTACTTTAACCTCCTTAGAATTAATCTGTTTAAATGAATACACGTTCCCAAAGGGTTAATTAGGATCTACACATACTACTGAAGAAGACAGTTAAGACTTTGCCTATTAATCCTACTTCTACAACTGTTTCTCAGTAATAAATAGATAAAAGAAGTATAACATATAGTAGATAATTTCACACAATAAATCACAAAACTCAGGAATAACATTTACATTACTTTTAGCTTTGAAACATAATGAAAATAAGCATCAACTATAAAATCCCATTAAAAATGCTGGTTTCTCATAACAATTCGTGATTTTCATCTAGTTTATACTTGAACATAAGCTTCAGTCTGAAATCTCATTAAGCAAGTTCATTCAAGTAGAAATAAAACATTACTTCCACTATTTTCTAGAGTCACAGGAGTGACAAAGGTTAATATTCAGCACCTTCTCAAAAAACATTTTAATCTTATCAAATAAAAAAAGGGGGGCCCTTCTGTATAATTATGCAGCTTTTCTTATCTAAAGAAATTAACTTATCTAAAAAACTGCTTAATGAACAGTTCAACTACAGAGCAGTCATCACCAAATAACTGACACTGATGGATATGCACAGGTCAAAACACAGCTACATGTAAACAGAGCATATCACTTACCTTCATCTTAGCAAAGAGTCCAGGTCTCCTCTCCACAGGCGGCCACACACTTGAGTATCATACATTTCCCAGCCCCTTCAGGTTTTTTACTTTGGAAATTCTTGTTCATGAACAACTGAAATTCTTTACTCAGTGAGCAAAGAAATTTCACCCCCAATACTAAGTATATGAAATACTCAAGAGTGTTCATTTGGAGAGGAATTATGGAGAAAGACTCAATAAAATGAAATTGGAAACTTAGTGTTCTCTATTTTCCCTCCTAACTTTCCAAACTTAGATACCTAAAATGGCTTGCCCACTTTCCCCCTAAGTTAGTATTATTAATTACTGTATTTCCATACTGTCGGTATTGCTGTCTAGTGTACCAGACCTAAAGATCCATGACCTATGAGCTATATTCAATCTATACTTAGAGGTAGAGTAGAAATATCTCTTCCTACTGAAGATGCATGCAAGTTTCTTTTACTTAAGATAAACTACAATAGCCACCTTTACGCTAAGAGTTGTTTTGGTGTTTTTTTAAGCAAATTTCACTCGTCACCTTCTTCACATGGCTATTGGTCATGTCTTGTCAAGTCATCTCAAATCTTTTCTTGAAGCAAGCAGAATATAAATATATAAGCAAACAGTAAGTGAAAATGAATCTATATTAACCACTGCATGTTTCACACAGAATAGGATTTTCCATTTAAATTTTGTGTAAATAACTTTATCATCCAGTGTTTTTAAAATTGAGAACCTACCCAAAGTTTCCAATTTCTTTATATGGGGAGTGTTTTGTTTTTATTTGCCAAGTGAATGTCTTTGGTTAAATTTAGCACTTTATCTTATTTCTCATGATGCTAAATGCATTCCAATTACTTATACTAACTTTTACTAATTTGATATCCACAAAGGTAAATTTAAATAATTTTTTGAAGTGAAAACAACTCCACAGAAATTAAGGTGTGCACATTCTTATCATTATGTAAACTTGTAATTATTTAGAAAGCGATATATTTGATCAATAACACTGACAAATTTGGTCAAAATACTTGCCTCCATTAACTACTCTTTGGTCTGAACCAGAATTCGGGTTGAAATCTGATGTGTGGGAAGTGGATCTTGATGCCATGGAGCCTGATCCAGGCTGGCCCATCCGCGGTGAATTCTGTCGCCCACTTCCCCAGGACATGACTTCTCTATTTCTTTGTCCAGGAGGAATATATTTATTTTCCCTGAAAATGAGAGATCCTCTAAATTATTTTATCCTAATAGGAACCAGGCCAATAAAACAATCCCAAAATAATTTAGGCAGAAGGGAATTCTTCTTGTAAAAAGGTTAAACACTAAATCAAACTGCCCACTCCCAAAAACCCTTTGCTTCCAATTTACTCTGAGTTCTAGCTCACCACCTTTCATTTCCTCAGATTCTCCCTCCTCAGCAAAGTTTAACAGACTTGTGTTTATTCTGATCTACTCTGCCTCTTCATGGCTGACTCTATTATTCATAGCCTAGCTTCTTGAAACTTTCTTCTTCCTTGGCTTTCTCTTTGATCTCTTCTCTCTGTGCCTATTCAAGGTTGGTCATGACTTTAATATCAACAATGCTGATGAATCCCAAGTCCCCCTGCCAGTCCCAGTCTCAACATCTCCCACTGTACACTTTCATTCAAATCAGAAGACTCTCAGCTATGAGTGTGGTGAAACGGGATGCATATCTTACACTACCAAATATATAGCAGGTGCTTTTCAACATGTGTCTGAACAGATGAATGAAAGATGTGTGAAGCCCTCAAATGCAATAAACTGCACAGAGGGACTCATTACATCGCCCCTCAAACTTGCTCCACATTTTCTGTCTCCATTACCAGTTCAACCACCAGCCCACTTAGTTATCAAATAAACCTCAGTCACCTCTGGTTTTTCTAACCTTTCCATTGCCAGCCCTGGTCCAGTTGGTTACCAAGTTTTCACACTTGAACTATTATAACACTAACTGGTCTCCATGTTATAGTCAGTTCTCTATGTCCCAGAGTTCCTTCACATCATCCCCTGCCTACAAGGTGCTCTTTTAATGTGACATGTGAAGCCCTTCACTACCTCAGTTCCTATCACCAGCAGCCACCCCCACACCCTCAACACTCACCCTGTACCCTACACACATGAAACAACTGCCCTTTTCCTCAGCTGGTGGGGTTCTTGCACTTATCTTTTCACCATGTGAGGAGTTCTTCTATTTCTCTGAGTAGCTGATAGATCTACTATGCTATCACAAAATGTCACCCCCTCTGACCACACAGGCTGTGCTAGTTCCTCCTCACTCTGAACGTCCTTAGTACTTTGAACACACCGCTAATCTAAATGAGCTCTTCCAGACCTTGGCTTTCTCATCACTGTGTATCCAACACTTGACAACAGAAAGCTGATGCTCTAAAAATACTTTCCAAGATTTCTATGATCTTCTAATAGAACCTTAAAGCAATTCCATTTGCATTTCCTACCTAAGCTACATTAAAGGAAGATGAAACAATAATAATAATAATAATACACCTTCTCACACAGACCTTGAATGGTGTATCCAAAATACTGCATCATGATTTCCTTTAAATACCTAGTGTTTATGCCGTGACCCTCACGTTCACTGGAATTTCTCTGAACTGCTGTGTATTTTTCTTCTTCGCTCCTGTCATCATTTTCCAGGGCTACCCGGGCTTTGTACTGGGCACTTGATTCAATTTCTTCTGCTAATTGGTTTGCTCTTGCTTCTCGTTTTAAAAATTCTTCTGAATTATCCCTTTCTAAGGGCACCCTGAAACATGAGGAAAACAAAAAGCAAAGTGAGTATTTTAAAGTCATAGTTTATATAATTGTCACTATCAACTATTAAGGGAATTTAGAGTTTGAAATTCTGGTAAAACTGTCAGAGAGTCACAGTGATCTATATATTGTAAATCAAAACTTGAATTATGTTATTATCTTTTCTCTAAAGGAATGTATTTCCAAAACCGGTTAAATTGATTATTCCCCCATAACTACTAGACCTGTTAATTTAGTTTATAAAATGTTTACACAGCATACATTTAGAGTATACGTAAACTATGTGTATTCCCTGTTTAATGGGAATTTATCAGCTTAGGGAGTAATAGGTAATGCTTTCACAGAATTGTTTCATTTAAGAGCAACAGAATTTATTCAACATCATAATGTAAGTTGATAACCAAAGACAAATCCACTAAAATAAAAGCAAACTTTTTAAACTTACGTATATGAAGATAAACTGCTATCATATGTAGACACTACACCATAATTTTCTTCATTATATCGAAACATATCATTGGGATCCCATCCATTAGACTAGAAGAAAATGAAGCTCATTTTTCAAAATGACAAAGTATTTGTCTTCTTTAATTCAGTTACAATCAATATCTGCAGTTATTCAGATATTCAGTTAATTCAGTTACTTAACAATGTCTATCCTACTATACTAGCACAATCTAGAAAATTAATAGGCAAAATTTTCCTTTAGAAATGTTTTAAGGAAAAACTTTTCTTGCACATCAGCCCCTACAAGTTGGTAAATACTATATAAAACATTTGACAGATTAGTAAAAATTTAGAACATTTCAGTTACTTCATAAAACATGAGCCCCTTAGGTCAGGGTTCTCTCCTTTCCCTACTCCCTAGCAGCCATCTTTCTAAAGCAGCGGTCACCAACCTTTTGCACCTCACGGACCACCGGTTGTGGACCGCTGTTCTAGAGGGTATTTACTGGAAATCTTGACTGATCATCAGGTCTGTGGGGGCCAGGGGTGTTTTTTGACAGCCAAAAAGATTTTCAGTGTTTTGGAGGAAGGAAGGGAGAAGCCAAAGCTTTCCCTGCTGCATCACTACTTATAGGTGGAGCAGGGTAACAATTCCCTGCTATCCTCCCCTCCCTTTGGGAAGGCAGAGGCTCAAAGGAAAGGCAGCATGACAGAGAAAACAGGCAATCACTGGACAAAGTCACAGAGCAGTTTTAGAACCAGCTTTATCATTAGCTATGGTCCTCAGCAATGAAATTCTAAGCCTTGGTACCCTAACCTGTAACTCTACAATCCTATGAGAAAACTACCACTCTCTCAAGCTAAACTACATACTTAAAAAAAAATTTTTTTTCTATTTATTGATTTTGAGAGACAGAGGAAGGGAGGAAGTGGGGGGAGGAAAGAGGGAGGGAGGGAGGGAGATGGGGGGGAGAGATTAATTTGTTGTTCCAATTATTTATGCATTTATTGGTTGATTCTTGTATGTGCCTTGACTGGCATCGAACCTGGCTTATCGGGACAATGCTCTAAGCAACTGAGCTATCTGGTCAGGGCTAAACTACATTTTTTAATTCAGAAGAATTAATCCATCAGGGGCAGAGGCAGCAAGAATCTTCACTGGTGAATATTAATGTTTAGGTAATCAATTGCTTCTCTATTGTTTCAACTCTTCTTTTAAAGGCCTGACTGGTGGAAAGGACCAAAATACAGCCCATAATCATTATCCATCTCAGAAGAGAGAACACAGAATCATCCAAGCAATGTCCATGGCAACTTCAACACAAAAGCTTGCCTCTAAGGTCACCCATCGACCTTGAGTTCTCTGTGTTAGTCCAGATAAAACCATAACATAGCCCTAGTCGGTTTGGCTCAGTGGATAGAGCATCAGCCTGTGGACTGAAGGGTCCCAGGTTGATTCCAGTCAAGGGCACATGCCCGGGTTGCAGATTCGATCCCCAGTGTGGGGCGTGCAGGAGGCAGCTGATCAATGATTCGCTCTCATCATTGATATTTCTCTCTATCCCTCTCCCTTCCTCTCTAAAATCAATAAAAATATGTTTCAAAACAAAACTATAATGTAATTCCACCTCTAAAATCAATAAAAATAAATATATTTAAAAACAAAACTATAATGTAATTCCACCACTAAAACAACTCCTTAGGCCTAACATGGACAGAAAATCAGTTACCTATGAAGGTTTTAAAATTACTTAAGTAGTTTATGCTCCATGTAAAAAATCTAAACTGCAGAAAGACACCCAATAAAAAGTAAATGTGTGCCTAACCACTACTAACAATTTCTTGGACATAATCCAGACAGTCCCTATGCACATATAATTGGCTCTCTCTTTATTTTAAAACCCAAATATGATCTTGTTCTCCAACATGCTTTTTCATTCATTAAGTCTTACATATCTTTCCATACCAAAATACTGTTCTTTTTAATGGACATATAGTATTTCAATTGAATGAAGGTACACTAAAACTACTTAACCCACACCCTCTGATGGACAGTGAGGCTATATCCAATTTTTCACTATCAGAAACAGCTGCAGCCGAAACCGGTTTGGCTCAGTGGATAGAGCATCGGCCTGCGGACTGAAGGGTCCCGGGTTTGATTCCGGTCAAGGGCATGTACCTGGGTTGCGGGCACATCCCCAGTAGGGGGTGTGCAGGAGGCAGCTGATCGATGTTTCTCTCTCATCGATGTTTCTAACTCTCTATACCTCTTCCTTCCTCTCTGTAAAAAAATCAATAAAATATATTTTAAAAAAAAGAAACAGCTGCAAAAAAATCCTCATACACAATTATTTTCACGTCTTACGGATTTATTATGGCAAAAATAAATTCTCAGGGGCAGAACTGCTAGACCAAAGTGTATGTGTATTTTAAATTCGGATAAGATAGTGACAGAATGCTCTCTAGAAAGCACCTATCCACTTATCTGCCTCACTACCAATAAAAAAGAGTGCCTGCTTCACTACACCCCCCACACAGGTGCTGTGCAGATCTGAGAACCTTCACATCGGGTTATATGTGATTATTTAAAGCTTGAAAATTAATAGTGATGTGCTGTCTACGTATTTATAACTGAACAATGACTTAAAGATAAAGCACAGATTTGTTATAAGACTTCTCTGTAATATTCAGGGAAGATTCTTCATCCGATTCAAATTTTGCTTCCTAAACACTCATTTTTGGCAAGAGACATTGCTTCCTATCTTGAAAATTTGTGTACAGCCTTTATTAAGCATTTGATTTACAGATGACGTTATAGGAAAAGTAAAAATATTTGCCGAGAGGCTTTTATAAATAGGTTTTTATGGAGAATGATCCTAATTTAGATTAAGAAATTTATTTGTTACCTAACCAGTTTGGCTCAGTGGATAGAGTGTCAGCCTGAGGACTCAAGGGTCCCAGGTTCGATTCCGGTCAAGGGTGTGTACCTTGGTTGCAGGCACATACCCAGTGGGGAGTGTGCAGGAGGCAGCTGATGGATGTTTCTCTCTCACTGATGTTTCTAACTCTCTCTCCATCTCCCTTCCTCTCTGTAAAATATCAATAAAATATATTTTTAAAAAGAAATTTGTTGCTTTAATTATAAAGTTACCTAACTATAGACCTTAATAATTAGTACTTCTTTTTCAGACAAGCCTAAAAGATGTACTTTGACCTCACCTAAAGTCAACAGACAATTAAGACACCATACCACTTGCCTTGGGCTGCCTTATGGGGCAGAGCACTCAAAGCAAAATATTCTGGCACTTCCAGTTTCCCATGGTTAAGATTTGTAAGTTGCTTATTTTGAATTACTTTAAAAACTTAGGAATAATTCGTAAGCAACCCAAAGAAACATTTTTTCTGTATTTACTGTCCTGGGGTGGGGGTTGGGGAAAGGAGGGGAAATACAGATAACAATCTACATTTATACAATAAAACTGCTGCTTTAAATATAATTACAACAACAACAATATACTTAAATTAAATCCAAGCGACAGGATGTCATACCACATCACATGGCCATAGTCTGGTAGTAATCCAAAGATTTTACTTACGACGTCATTTTCCAAAGCCTCTAGCTCCTCACTGGTAGTGAGTTCCCCTGCATCCCAGGGCTCCAGGTCCTTCTCCTTGTGTTCACCGTTCACTTTAGCACTGATAGCTGAGTCAGTAAAAGCATCTGCAAAGGATGTTTTTGGTTGAAAGATCATACAACCACCCACATAACGGGCTAAACTATACACATAAATTACCAACAACGATGTATGCTAAAAATAACTATGGAAAGGGAATTTCTAATACAGAAAGAATAACGTTCATTAACAATATGCTTTCAGATATCTGATGCTTCTAACTTCAGAAAACTTAATTGGCATCATAGATAATTATCAATGAAGATATGTTTTCCATATAATTTTAAGCCACATTAAATGTTTTCATATATTCACAAATCATTAAATTATATGAAAAATAATTACTTTGTGTTTTTTAAGTAATCCAGAAAATGTCTATCCATCCACCTAAAACGGTATCTTTTGTTAAAAGAACCCAGTAATTAGACATGCCCTCAGTGGTCCTGCAGCTAAACATGGGAAGATTTTTCAACTCTCTGAACCCATGTCTATATGCAAGCATCAGTATCCTAACATACTCTTGCCATTAGTAACTGAAGCTATTCTAAGTGATCCATTCTCCACAGGACCCGTTTTTCCCCATAGCTACCCTGTTACAAAGTTCAGGCCCTACAGTGTTTCCCGTCTCCAGAAAGTTCACACGGCAGGCTATCTGAACTTCCAATCAATTCTTTCTCACTTGTGTCCACTTCTCCTCTGCTAATATTACTGAGGAGCACTAGCTAGTGAAAGCAACATGGCTTCAGTATGTTTGGCTGACGGGAACTACCTATCTATAGCAGCTATCCCAGCAAAGGAAAATGTTCTCTAGGTGGGAGTTAGGACAGCTAAATAAAGGTCCAGTGGGGCAACATTAGAAAATGCTTTAGAGATAAAGGCTTGCACTTAAGTGGCTGGACTCATATGGCATCACCAAGCACAGGGCTAGGCAAGGATACTTCTGCTGATCTGGCTCCCAGTCATTGTGCCCTCAACCCTACTGAGAGCTACCACCACGGAAAAGAAGGGAAGAATCAACAGCTGTGTCTCCTCAAAAGAGCCAATTCCAGAGGGAGTTTTTTATTTGATACTGCTTCTGTAACTATTATCAGCTCTCTAGTGAACAAGGTGATAACAAAGTAAGAAATTTATGCCAGCAAATTTATGGATGGCACTACAAGCCTACTAGCTTTTACCTTCTCCCCTCATCCCAAACCAGGGGTGGATGAAGGTGTGGGGCGGGATGGGGGTAGCACACTCACTAGGAAATAAAGACATAACTGCACTAACCGCTTTAGTGCCAGCTCTACCAGCAGCACAATTCTCCTTGCTAGCAGTAATAAAAGCCAAGCGTTAACGCAGGGGGCCTCCCCAGAGCTGCACACTATAGTTGAGAATGGGAAGAAGTACTCACTAGAAGTGACTACATTTTGGGAAAACTTTCTAAGAGAGTCTAACAGACTGATGCTGACTTCATAATGTCATATTCAGCTGGAAGCCACTTATGGTCCTAAAAACTTGGCTTTCCATGACATTCACCTAAGTCAAGTTACACAAATTCTTGGTAAAAATTAATTTTGGCATGTGTATTTTCAAGAATGTGAAATGCTCTAAAAAAATCAAATAATAACTTACATTAGGATGCTGAAATTCACTAGTTTAATTTTCACAAAACTAGAACAGAAAACTAGACTACAGAAAAATTCCAAACCAGTCATGTTATCTTCTGCAAGAAGCAACAGGATTATTAATTTATAGTTAAGATCCTGTTAATGTTTTAATCACACTAATTTTAGAAAAGCATATATTTAAGTAAATAAAGCACATACTTAGATGGAAACCCAGTATTAAAAGTAGCATTATTTTTATTCACAAAATTAAAGCTCAAAGCAGCAAGAGATATTTTTTTTATGCAACAACACAAATGGACTTTTTCTCGCTGCAGGAATGTGTGTGCATGTACGGCAAAGTATTTGGAAAGAGTAGAAACCAAGCCAAGCTGTCCTGAAATTTAAAAATACAAAAAAATAACTTAAATGTACTTTTATAATAATATACTATTATTCTAAAAGAAAACAGCAAGGCTCCCACTGAGGGTAAAAAAAAAAATACTTCACTGAACCAAGTTTTACTCTTGATCAGAGTTTAGGCTGTAGAAAGAGGCCATTTATTAAATAACCTCTTTTTCCAATTCTACATTATCTTAAATCTTCTGTTTACAATACCAACCTTATAAAAGGAATTAACTATTTACCTGTTTTTACTTAGAGCATTATGGTTTTATTTCAAGGTAGAAATGGGGGAAGGGAAAATGTGGAAGTGTTTCTCTTAATAAAGGAATGATATTCCTTTTAAAATTTCCCCCAAAGAGCCCTAGCCTGTTTGGTCCAGTGGACAGAGCATCCACTACAGAGTTTGATTCCTGTCAAGGGCACATGCCCAGGTTGTGGGCTTGATCCCCAGCAGGGGGCGTGCAGGAGGCAGCCAATCAATGATTTTCTCTCATCACTGATATTTCTATCTCTCTCTCCCCCCCTTCCTCTGAAATAAAAATTAAAAATTAAATTTAAAAAAATAAATAAAATCAAAATTTCCCCAAAGACAATCCCTTTTTAAAGATGGGTAAAAATTTTAGGGAAAGATGCGTTCAAGTGGGGAGTCAGCACAAAATGAGGCTATAATGTCAGGATGCTGGAGAACGCCCTGGTCATAAATACTCTATTTCAGATCAACACTGTATCATTAGCTAAAAAAAATCAAGACCTGGATATTCCATTCTACACTGTTACCAATAACCACTACTATAAATTCTAAAAGTGCTTTATTAACAGCCATGTTTAGATTTTTAAAGAACATTGTTGGTATTACATAGTACAATGTTATATCCAGAATGCCAGCAAAGTTCAGAAAATCAACTGGCTATAATCAATTGCAATTGTGGGAATTTGCATGTAAGATTTTTCTAATGCCATCAGTCGGAGTATATTAATTTTCCATTACCCTCTATGGTAAGAAACAAAGCATTATAAAGGCAAGATGCAAGAACACAAAGTGACTGTTAGAAAAATATTACCTGTTTCTGAAGCAACTACAGGTACAGAAAGAAAAAAAAAAAACACAAAAATTATCAGATGAAATAATGGATATAAATTCATCATGTGCTTAATTCCCTGCTTTATAAACATCCAATTTACAAAAATCTCTAGACTATAACGAAAAAGGAGTATAAAACTATCTGCCCCCCCCCCCCAAAAAAAAACTCCCCTATTCTACCCTACAGCAGGTGGGCAGGCTCTCAAAGCCTTCCTTTCCTTCTGATTCTGGGCAAAAACCCAGTCATTCTGAGCCAGTGGTGCCACCTTGTGGTGACTGGAAAGAAATGCCTCAACCAATATGCTTCCCCTCCACCCCCCATGGCATTCCCTCAGCCCCATACCCAGGAAATAGGATAGGTGCTCTCGTCATGTTTTCCACTTTTACTTCTCAGTCAATTATGACTGAAGAAGCGAAGTTGTTGGGGAATATTTTATAGAGCCAGAATAGTGGTGAAACAAGTTAAAGGCTAGTAGCATACCATAAAATAATATAAATTAAATTTATTAAAACTACAAAATGAGCCCTGGCTGGTTTGGCTCAGTGGCTAGAGCATCGGCCTGCAGACCGAAGGGTCCTGGGTTCGATTCTGGTCAAGGGCACATGCCCGAATTGCGGGATCGATCCCCAGTGGGGGGCGTGCAGGAGGCAGCCAATCAATGATTCTCTCTCATCATTGATGTTTCTATCTCTTCTCCATTCCTCTCTAAAATCAATACATATATATATTAAAAAACTACAAAATGACATAAAACTAGAAGTTTAAAAATCATTATCAGACTTAACATCAGAAATCCTGAAATATGCTTCCAGAAAAGTCTTCACCAAAATCCTCAACTATCTAGTCCATCTTTCAATTAAATCTGTTTTGTCAAACATTGAATTTTTTTTTTAATATAGGTATTTTTATTTCAGGGAGGAAGGGAGAGGGAGAGAGAGAAACATCGATGATCGGCTGCCTCCTGCACACCCACTACTGGGGATCCAGCCCGCAACCCAGCCTTTGCACCCTTGACCGCAATCGAACCTGGGACCCTTCAGTCTGCAGGTCAACACTCTACCTACTAAGCAAACCAGCTAGGTCTCAAACACTGAAATCCTAGATAAATAAAAAATTTCATTTCAATGATATCATTCTATTTTGACCATTATTAATAATGTGACTTTTTCAATTACTTTAAAAAGTAGTTTCCTAACATGTACCATCAGTTATACATGGACCAATCTATACACAATAGAGTCTACAGTTATAGTGGGTGCCAACCTCACAAATGAGACCAGATTTAATATTTACTGAGTATTACTGAGTTTGGATGAGCTGGGGATTCATATCTGACTTAAGATAGAACCCCTGACTTTTCCTACAGGAGCTCTAGGTATATGGAAGAGTAGTTACAGATTAAAGCAAATATTTAGTTCTGAGAATAAGAGGCTGTGGCCTTTAAAGCAACAGTTGATCAAGGCCTTTAAAAACACAAGCAAAAATTAAGTAGGGGTGCTCAACAAGTGTGACTCAGCAGTTGAGCATCAACCTATGAACCAAGAGGTCAGGGCACATGCCAGGGTTGCAGGCTCTATCCCTGGTAGGAGGCATGCAGAAGCAGCCAATTATTGATTCTCTCTCATCCTATCTAATATAATAAAAAGCTAATACGCAAATTATTCCTACGGGTGGGAGTTAGACATGCACTGACCAACAGGGGGCAGCACAGAACATGGTGGGTGTCAACAACGCAGCCTGGACGCAGCACGGGCAGCAGGCGGCAGTGGAGGTGCTGCCAGCTCTGATGGGCCCCGAGGAGAGCAGAACCACCAGGATGAAGGAGCAGGTTAGTGGGTGGCAGCAGGTCAAGGTGGGTGCAAAGGAAGGCCCCAGCCGGCAGCCGCTAGGGACCCTGCCCGTACACGAATGCACTGGGCCTCTAGTCATTACTCTCTCTCTCCCTTTCTTTCTGGGGGGGGGAAAAAATCATATATATATACATACACATACACATATACATATATATATGAATGAATGAATGAAGTAGGGGGAAGGAAAGGGGTTATAATATAGACTAGAGTAGCATTAAAAATAAAATTTCTGCCCAACCAGTGGCTTAGTGGTTGAGCATCAACCTATGAACCAGGAGGTCATGGTTCGATTCCCAGTATGGGCATATGCCCAGGTTGCAGGCTCCATCCCCAGTGTGGGGTGTACAGGAGGCGGCTGATCAATGATTTTCTCTCATCATTGATGTTTCTCTCTATCTCTCCCTCTTGTTTCAATAAAAAATATATATTTAATAAAATAAAAAAATTTCTCCAAACTGTACACAAGTCCATAGGTGAGATTACCTTTGTATTTTACTCATATTTTTATGAATTTTCACACCATAAGTATATACTAAACCAGGCATTTTATTCTATAGGAATTATTAAAGAATAGCGTGAAGAAACAAGATGGGGATAATGAACACAGTGAGGGCCCAGGTGATGTGGGTAGGAACAACAGAACCAAGTGGACTAGTGGAGGCAAGGTCCTCAGGCAGGAGAGGGAAAAAGGGTAAGAGAGGGTTTCAGGGAGATGGGGCACAGGGAGCCTCTAGATTAGGGATTCTTAAATTCATTATCAGACTTAACATCAGATCAAAGAAAAAAAATGGATATAACATTTCAGGGAGATGGGGCACAGGGTGCCTCTAGATTAGGGATTCTTAAAATCATTATCAGACTTAACATGTACCCCTCTGGCGTTTTAGGGGATCTTATGGATTTAAATGCATAAAAGACATAGGAAATAAAATATAATGAAATGCCGTTATCAAAACCCAAAAACCACATCTGTGCCATAGTGATATATGCTTCTTATTAATCAGTAAACAGTAAATTCTAACAGCAAGTAACTATTGCAATTTTAAAGAGTCAACGAGCATAAGTAATTTTTTAGATATCCACATCCACACAAGTGATATAAAATTACCTAAATGCTATAGGTGCTAGAGTCACAGATACTGCAAATACTAATGATTTGTTGCCTACATTAATGGAGGAGAAAAAAAGCTAAATTGCAATTAAAAGGTAATGCAAATAAAAATGTAATTTTTTTTCCCCATCCAAGTTCAAAAATGCCCTGAGTCCACTCCACAAACCATTTGGAAATCCATGGATCCAGGTTAAAAATTATGTTTTAAAAAGTAGTAAGAAAGAACTTTCTGCTGTGGATAAAAATTACTGGAAAGAACTGATCATTAAGGTTGTAGAAACAGGTTAAAAAAGATCTGCTGAGCCCTACTAAAGCTCCAGCAACAGTTAGAAACTAACCAGCACCATAATGGAATGTCCCCAGCCACACCCAGCAGGCTGGCTATAGGAGTCTACAGGGAGAAATTTAAAAATGGAAGGCCAAAAGAGAAACCAAGATGGCGGCATAGGTAAGCACCTAAACTGCTGCCTCACACAACAATTTCAAAACTACAACTAAAAGACAGAATGGACACCATCCAGAACCACAGAAAAGCTGGCTGAGTGGAAATTCTACAACTAGAAGGGAAGAGAAAAGCTCATGGAGAATTGGAGGCACGGCAAAGGGTTGAGGTACAGCAAAGGGTCTTTGTGCGCGCAGAGAGGAAGGGCGGCTGAGAGCCTAGCTGACTTTCTCTGGAGGGAAGGGGAAGGAAGCCCCCAGCTGCACTGAACCCCAGTTCCAGGCAAAACCCTGTAGACCCAGGCTCATACAGGGGGAGTCTGGACTGTCAATTAGAGAGAAAGGCAATCAGAGACTTGGATACCCAGGGGAGACCCGGGGGAGCCCCGGCAGGCAGGGGTCTGCAGGCGCACGCGAGTGTGCACAAAGACTGCGGAGGTTGCCACAGGCTTTCCCTAGCAGAAGGGAGTCGGAAGCTCCTAACTGCACTGAACCCCAGTTCCAGGCGAGCCCCTGGGGACCCACGCTCTTGCGGGGGGAATCTGGACTCTCGGGCGGAGGCTTGGGAGCCGGGGAAGGCAAAGGTCTAGAGGCGCATACGTGCGCACTAGGGCAGGGCTGACAGGAAGCCAAGACTGTCTGCTCCGCCCTGAGACTCTGCCCCATCCAAGCTGAACACAGAGGCTTTTGCAATTTGGCAAGTCTAATCCTGTAAGGCTGTCTCCAGCACCAAACTTCTCCCAGCGTAGACATAGCTGATCCTCACAGCCAACTGGCCTGGAGGTCATTCCTCCCAGTGATACCAACAACAATCAAGACTTAACTACAACAAGGCTGTACACACAGTCCACAAAGGGGTGCACCAAGAGTGTCCACCTCAGGTTAACTGGGGAGGCCAACCCACTGGGCCATATAGGACACCTAGCACACAAAGCTACCCTACCAACTCAGGGAAGCAGCGAAAATGCAGCGACAAAGAAACAGATCACAAACGAAAGAAAGGGAGGAAAGCAAACTACTGGATATAGAATTCAAAACCAAGGTTATAAGGCTTTTCAAGAATATCCTAGAAAAGGCCAATAAACATAACGAGACCCTCAAAGATATGAAAAAGGACCAACTAGAAATTAAACATACACTGACTGAAATAAAAAATATTATACAGAGACCCAACAACAGACTAGAGGAACGCAAGAATCAAGTCAAAGATTTGAAATACAAAAAAGCAAAAAACACTCAACCGAAAAAGCAAAAAGCAGAAAAAATCCAAAAAGTTGAAGATAGTGGACAACTTCAAGCATAAAAACATCCAAATTATGGGGGTGCCAGAAGAGAGAGAGCAAGATACTGAAAACCTATTTGAAGAAATAATGACCAAAAACTTCCCCCACCTGGTGAAAGAAATAGACTTACAAGTCCAGGAAGCACATAGAACCCCAAACAAAACAAATCCAAAGAGGACCACACCAAGACACATCATAATTAAAATGCCAAGAGCAAAAGACAAAGAGAGAATATTAAAAACAGCAAGAGAAAAACAATTAATTACCTACAAGGGAGCACCCATACGACTGTCAGCTGATTTCTCAACAGAAACTATGCAGGCCAGACGGGAGTGGCAAGAAATTTTCAAAGTGATGACTAGTAAGAACCTACAACCAAGATTACCCAGCAAAGCTATCATTCAGAATTGAAGGGCAGATGAAGAGCTTCACAGATAAGAAAAAGCTAAAGGAGTTCCTCACCACCAAACCAGGATTATATGAAATGCTGAAAGGTATTCTTTAAGAAGAGGAAGAAGAAAAAAGTAAAGATAAAAATTATGAACAACAATACATATCTATCAACAAGTGAACCTAAAAATCAAGTGAATTAAAAACCTGAGGAACAAAATAAACTGGTGAATATAATAGAATCAGGGGCATAGAAAGGGAGTGGACTGGTAATTCTTGGGGGAACGGGGTATGGGGGGGTATAGGAAGAGACTGGACAAAAATCGTACACCTATGGATGAGGACAGTAGCGGGGAGGTAAGGGCAGGTGGGGTGGGAATCGGGTGGAGGGGAGCTATGGGGGGTAAAAAGGAGAAACAATGGTAATAATCTGAATAAAGATTTATTTTAAAAAATAATAATAATAAAAATAAATAAATAAAAATGGAAGGCCAGAGGAGGGTCAAACAGATGAACCCAATTCTTTATTTAAACAAATGGAAGGCTGGGGAAGGGTCAGAGAGCCCTCTGAGGGGCACAGAAGGAAGGGAGAAGAGCCAAGGTTAAGTTGGCTGTGGTCAGAGTGGACCTTGGTCAGAGTAGATCTGGGAGGGCATTCTGGAATAGAAAGCACTTATAAGTCATGACAACAGTCATGAAAGCAGGCTGCTAAAATGAGATGGAGATAAAAGACATATGTAACAGAGCTCAGAAGGCTAAGTTTCTATAGGAATAGTGCTCTGTTCCAAATAACCAACTTGAAAATAAATTTTTGTAAAATCTACCATTTGCACCCCAACCTTGGAAGGAAGGTATCAGGGTCTTAGCCACAAAATTATGGAAAACTTGAAAGCCTCTGTTCTAAATACTAAGAAATTATAGTTACATTACAAAATACACCAAACACTTGCCTATTAAGAAATGCAGGAGTGGGTACTATTAATTTTGAATGACCACACTATTTTCTGGTTGTAATTCTGGGCTGTCAAGCAGAACTATTTCATATTAGTAGTAGTACCATGGAGATGACAGTTATATAATAATAAATTAAAGTCTTTGAGGTTAGATCCATAAAAGTCAGTCCCAAAAATTTTCCTTCAAATGAAAGTCTGTATTTTTTTTAGGAGAGAATGAATCAGGAAGAGCCAGAATAAAGTAACAGGTCATTCTGAAGTCACACTTGGTAGGATCGGAACAGGAAACCAGGACCTGTCCTGCAGCACAGGCAATAGAGCCAGACTTTCCAGCTCTTGTCCCAGCAGCTGAGAGATTCCACAAAATGTTCGATTTCTTATTCCTGCACTACCTCCAAAAGGTATTAGAAGACATTCTAACAGTGATGCCAAAAGAAAGATAGTTTGTGGGGTGAGGCAATCAGAAGGTGGGCATTCTGTTTTCAGCCTCTACTATGGGCTCTGGGTGCAGAGCCCCATTTTGAGGGGAAGGAAGAGCTTTTAGTCTGTGCTATTTAGAAGGGCAAAATGGCTCCAATCAGTGTTTCAGCATTTCTTTATAAAAGGAACAGTTTTCATCTCAAAAGTTAAAGAATGAGAAAGGAAATAAAGTAATTTTTTACAAATTTGGGGGGGGGGGAACCATTCCAAAAATATTCAGGAATCAAAAAACAGAGTTTAGTAACTGAACCGCCAGTACTACTAGCCAGTACAGTGGTCTTTTTACAAAAAACTTACTCTGAGAATTATAGCAAAAGTGTCCAGAAACGGATAAAGAAAAAGTAAATGAAATTCATTCCAATTCTTACAGCTATATGCACGCCTGTTTCCTTGGCAAATATAAAAACAGTTTAAAGATTCAGACTGTTCTTTTCTAATATAGATTAGAGGAACAACTGTTCTAATGCACTTGTTCACGTAAAATTCTGAGCCAGGGCTGATCTGAATTAAAAAAAAAGCAATCATTTCTCTCTTTAGTCAGATGGAATAGAAATTAAAATGGAGACAATTTACACACATTCTCTCACTGCCCTACTTTTTTACTAGTTTTAATATATATGCTATTGATAAAGACACCACTAAGACTCTGCAGAGTAAGAGAAAATAAAACTAAAACCAGATAGTAACTGGGCATACTAGCATTATACAATACAACCAAGTAAATTGTCTTCCTGAAAGTGTCCTGGACTCATTTTCAATTATCTACTAGAGAGTTCATGAATCCTACTTGTTTTTACTTCAATTGTTCCACTAGTAGAGTGTAAGTCGTTCTTGAGTCCCTCACTATCACAAGGTTAATATTCATCTTTCTCACTTTTACCATTCAGCAAGCCTGAGAGATGAAAAATCACATTCCACGCCTTTAAAACTACACACCTTTGATTGCTAGTGAGGTGGACTATCTTTCCACGTGTTCACTAGCCATTTGTAAAACTTATTTATTCCATTTCCCCAGTGTGGAACATGTCTTCTAAATTTATAGTACTTGTGCAATAATGTAAGTCTTTAATATTTTATAACCAAATATTTAAATCTTTTACTTTATGCATTTTTGCTTTGATGTTCATACTTATAAAGTCATCCTCTATCTCAAAATGATATAAATTCATAGGCTTGTTCTAGAATTCCTATATAGTCTTAATTTAAAAATGTTTTTTCTTTAACCATTTAGGTTTTATTTTGGTGATAGGTATAAAGTAGGAATCTAATTCCTCCCAAATGTCCCAACAGCATTTACTGAACAACCCACTTTAACTCCATATTTAAGCATTATCTTTACCACATATTAATAAAATGCTCATATAAGCTGTCTGTTTTGGACCCCTATTCTTTACCACAATGATCACTACTCTTCAATCTAATGCATTTTACTGTATGGCAGGGCAAGTCATCTTTTGTGGCTCTGGTAGAAAAGAATTTCCAAAATTCTTCTGTTAATACGTAATACTTCATAAACTTTAGGATCACTTTGTTAATTTCTACAATAGAGGTAATATTATCTTTAGATATTACTTTCAGGAGAGTGGACAACTTTAAAGTATTAAATATTTCCAGTCAAAGTATGGAACCTTTCTCCACTTAGGCAAATCTTATTATATCCTTCTGTAGTGTTTTCATAGTCTTCAGCTTAACCACATGTTTATTTTTATACTTTAAACGCTTTTATTTTGTAAATGTTTTTATTTTATACTGTCTAGCGGATTAACGCTATTAAATAAAGAGGAAATCAACAGTTCTCATACATATCGTGAATCAGATCACCTTTTATTAGTACTAAACAATATTTTTATTTTGTCTAAATAAAATTCTGCTTTATGCTGTAGGTTTGCCTTTTTTTCTTTTGTTTTTAATAAATAGTTATTACTTTCACCTTAGCATACAAATGAATATAGCAGAGAATTTCTATTTGCTCTAAAAATGTATAAACAAAATTTGTGGAAGAAAACTTTATTTTAGTAAGTATGCAATACTTCCCTATGAATACCTCAAATTACTCCATTTAGCTTTCCCTCAACTGGTTCCATTATACCTGCTTTTTAAAAAAAAATCTCCATCTCTGTGCCACCTACACACTGGCCTCAATAAATGCTCGTCTCCATTCACTTGCCCCCAGCACAGACACACATCCTTCTTTTACTAACCCACAGCCAAGCTGAGGCAGCAAACTTCCTGGTGGTTCAGTTTAAGGAAAGAATATCAGATCATGGTGTTCCTTAGAGCTGGCTCCCTAGAAAAACTACAAGCCCAAGTCAACCTCCTTACAGGGCTTTCCTGCCTAGCACCTGGGCAGCCCCCAGCCACAGATATCCATCACCTCATCTGCCTACCTACCATAGGGCCTCTCCTCCCTCTTGCGTAAAGGGCAGGCTATTGATCCTGATCACTCAACTAGCTTTAAAGCTGACTGCCTGTGCAACTTCAGCATTTCC
Organism: Corynorhinus townsendii; assembly: GCA_026230045.1. Lineage (NCBI taxonomy): Eukaryota > Metazoa > Chordata > Mammalia > Chiroptera > Vespertilionidae > Corynorhinus > Corynorhinus townsendii. The sequence continues at coordinate 10,597,612 of JAPDVU010000014.1, read as the reverse complement.
TGCCCTTCTACAGAGCCTATTGCACTCCGAGCTCCAAGAATGTGTCTACTCAGCTCCAAGGCTGTGTCCTGCCTGCCCTACCAGAGCACCAACCATAAATGAATCTGAAACGTTTGACCTCCTCAGAATCCAGCACTTCCCAGGCCATATCCTGCTCTAGGATCTGTCTCTTCCTTCAATGACTGCCATGGCATCCCAATCCATGCCCTTCAGAAGAGAGCCCTCTCTGCTGCTCAGCATGCCTTGTCCTATCAGACCTGCAGGGCAACCACAATATTACAGTATTAGAAAAAATAACCCACATGACAGTATCTCTCACTGCTCTCTAATCACACATTCACACCCCAACTTCCTCCAACTACTATAACTTATACAATTCTTCATGTCTCTGGACTCCATTTGAAAAACAATGCCACCTATTTCAACATTCCATTCTTCTTGATTTCTTTCACATGCTTTATGTCTCCAACTTTGAAAATGCCTAGGGCAGAGCTTCTTAACGTGGAATATATGAACTCCTTAGAGAAATGTGAACACCATGGAATTAAATGTAGAAGCCTGTGTGTTTTTCTAGGATGAGGGTATACAGTTTCACTACATTTTCAAAAGGGACCCCAAGTAGATTAAGTCTTGAGTTTGTCTGAACTGCCCATAGTGACAAGCACAGCCATGGACACATTCCACAGCTCATTAAGTATTTGTTGGCAGGCTGTATACATAAGACACTTATAGCTTTCTCACTCTTTACATGAAGGCTCTAATTTCATTCGTTCAAAAGACATTTCTATTACATCAGTACTATGTGCCAAAACACTATACCAGACTCCGAGCACCAATAAATAAATAAATAAGTAAGTAATACAGTATCCATATTACTAGTACAAGGAGCTCAAAATATAATAATGAGGGAGACAGAAACATCTATCCTATCCTATATAATAAAAGCGTAGTATGCAAATTATCCCCTCAACCTGGAGTTTGTCTGGGAGTTCGAGCAGGGGGCAGGTCCGGCTGGGGGAAGGGAGGGAGGCCCCGGCGGCAGCAGGCAGCCAGGGGAAGGGAGGGAGTACTTGGTCGGCAGCTGGCTAGGGACCCTACCAAGTGCACAGTTTGTGCACTGGGACTAGCCGGTAACTATGATGTGCTCTGACCACCAGGGGGCAGACACACAACACAGAAGCAGAAACCACAGGCATGGAAACATGGAGACTGATGAATCTCAGGGGGAAGGGGGGAGGGGAGAACAAGAAGAAATTAACCAAAAATCTTACATGCATACTAGACGCCCAGTGCACGGATTTGTGCACCAGTGGGGTCCCTTGGCCTGGCCTGCAGGGATCTGGCCGAAACCGGATCTCCAACATCCCAAGGCATCCCAGAGTGCGAGAGGGCACAGGCCAGGCCGATGGATCCCACCAGTGCACAAATCCGTGCACTGGGCCTCTATTCTAATCTAATTATAATACAATATGTTATAAGGGCAATGATACAGCCATTATGGGAAGGGGCTTATATGTTGCTAGCTAAAATTATGAGACCATATAAGTGACTGGTTATGTGGTAAGCAGAGGGCAAAGAAACGAACACTGGGAACACAAGCACATGAAGGGCAGTGCAGTGTGACAGAAACAAAGCCCAAGAATAAAAGCAGAAAAGGAATGATTAATAAGACACATGAGAAATAAAGAGCAGCTTCTGAAGGAGGGTGAAATCAGCAGTATCAAATGCACCAGTAAAGACTTCAAAAGAGTCCAAAAACCTACCAATTAGAGGTTCCTGGTAGCCTCAGAAGTTTCCAAGATGCGAACACAAAAGGCAGATTACAATGGAGTGAGAAGTCAGTGGAAAATAATAATTAAAATGTTTGGATAAGAAAGGAAGAAAGACAAGGTAGTCCCTAGAAGAACTCAAGATTAAAAGGGATACTTTTTAGGATAACAGGGACTTGAATAGGTTTTCAGGCTAAAGGGCAAAGTAAGCAGAGGGAAGAGGTTGAGAGTTTGGAAACAGAGAGGTGATATAAAAGAGCGAGAACCAGGAATGGCAGAATGGACAGAGTCAAGAGTATGACTGGAGAAGTAGAGATTAAGCAGGAGGTGAGACATCCTCTTCACTAAAAAAAAAACAAAGAAAAGAGAACAGTGATGGCAAAGGGCGAAGATGCCCTGGCCATGTAGTTCAGTTGGTCAGAGGGTCATCCCGATACACCAAGGTTGGGGGTTCAATCCTGGTCAGGGAACATACAGGAATCAACCAATGAATGCATGAATAAGTAGAACAACAAATCTCTCAAATCAATGAATAAAATTTTTAAAAAATGAAATAACACAGTATTAGATTGCAGTCAAAGCATGAGTTTAGAGACAAAGTATGTTCTGTGTTATTTCACAAAACCCAGCATGGTATGTATTATTGATCAGCCCTAACAGCCCATATGCAGTAGGAAAAATGATATAGGACTAAAGTAGGCAAACTTTTTCTATAAAGTAGGCAAATATTTTTTGGTTTTGCAAGCCATATAAGTCTCCATTACAACTATTCAACTCTATCACTGCAGCATGAAACACAGTCACTGACGATGCATAAAGGAATGGCCATAATTATGTTACAATAAAACTTTATTTACCAATGAGTGGATTTGGCCCACTTGACCCCTATTCTCTAGACTGAGAATACTACAATGGAAATAAAGTAGTAGAAAGAAATATGAGGGAGAATGAAATAAGGAAATAGACAAGAAGGCACAGAACTGAAATATAGTTGAGTTGGGATGTTAAAGAGAAAAAACACATAAATAAGGAGCAATAGGAAGAACGGAAAGAAAGCAAGAGAAAAAAGCAGGTGAGAAAGGAACATTGGAAAGAGACAGGAAACCAAGTTAAAAAAAAATGCCAATTTCAAGGTATGTATATGCCAGTCAAGGGCACGTACTTGGGCTGCAGGTTCGATCCCTGGTCCCAGTCATGTGGGAGGCAACCAATCGATGTGTCTCTCTCACACTGATGTTTCTCTCTCTCTCCGTCCCCCTCTCCCTCTCTCCTTTTCACTCTCTCTAAAAGTCAATGGGAAAAATATCATTGCATGAGGATTAACAAAAAACAAAAACAAGATAGACATTTGAGAAGATACAAGAACAGGACACAGTGCTTTCATCAACACTGCAACGCAGTTACGGAGTACCTAGCATGGCTAGCTTCTGAAAAAGCAAACTAACTATAGGTGAGAACCTTGCGAAGAGGACCAAGAGAAAAGCTTTAACTTTCTGGTGGCTTGTAACTTCTAAATAACAGTGTAGAAAAATTAGCACAACAGAAACAGCTGTTGGCATAGACCAATGGTTCGCAAGCCGCAGTTTGCCACTCTGTTGACTAATGAGTTTGCCGACCACTGCGTAAGGTGGTCGGCAAACTCATTATACACACACAACACAGAAGCAGAAACCACAGGCATGGAAACATGGAGACTGATGAATCACTCATTAGTCATAATTACCCTTACCCAGAAGTTTTGACTTCAGGTTAAAGACATTAGTACATTATTAAAATATTTTTTAAGTGTTTTTCCCTAAGGCAGTGGTCGGCAAACTCATTAGTCAACAGAGCGGCAAACCGCGGCTCATGAGCTGCATGTGGCTTGCGAGGTGCGGTTTGCCGACCACTGGCATAGACTAAATCATAAAAATTAAAAATTGCTGCATTATAATTTGCAATAGAATTGACTATGGAATTTGATCAAGAGAAAAATCAATTTAAGAATTTTAGAATCAAGTTCAAAATTGCCCGGAAGAGTCTTTCAATGTTACTGAACATTCAGCACTATAAAGTATGCTCTCTAAATGAATAACAGCAACTCTGACATTTTTCTACGCAACGGACAGTTGAAACATAATAAATTTTACTATAAATACATCACCACTTTTATATTCTCTAAACGTAGTCCCATACCCTGAAATTTTTTTCAAATATATATATTCTCCTTTACCATTTGTCTTCATTAATCGTTTTCTATCCATTACCCTATGCCTTTCTCCCTTAGCTCTGTGCCTTTGATTTCTTTCCGGAGCATTTATAAAACTGAAACTAAAGCATTTATAGAACTATAAGCTTAATAAAACTATAAGCATTATTTATAAGCATTATAAAATGGAAATTTTATAAAATGAAACATTATAGAACAAATGGAACAAAAAACTTTCAGATGAGTATAACAGTAGCATGCTTAACCATGAAACTGTAGAAAATCCTTTACAAACTATTTTTTAATAAGAACACAAACTCTCATTATTTATCCTACTAAAAGTACCAATGCATCTCCCACTAGTTTTTAATATTTTCCAACAAAAATGCATTATAATCCCCATTTGTCTTAATCAGGTCATTTTTTAAAGCCCATATTTCTTTTTAAAAAATGTCTGTAGAGTCTGCTTGAAAAACTTTTATAAACCATGAAGCATACTTAGGAAATCAAAACTCACCTCTTCTTGCATAACTGGAGTCCATATCTTTAAACTGTACCACAACGAAGTCTGAACACTTAAACAAAATACTCTCCATTATTTCTTCACGTTTTGGCCCTGAACTGGATTCTGTACTTTTCTCATGTGCAGCATCAAGGACCAAATCACACTAAAATGAAAATCATGAGTAAATATTTAAACATTTATAAAATAAACTTGACAGGACTTCTTCAGCATATCAAGGTACTATGCTTACATGCCTTTGACAAAAAAATAACCTATCTCAAGAAAACTGTATGTTTTCCTCAGGAATATGAACTGTTTCCCATTCCATCTTTTAAAAATCCTCTCACCTAAAAGTTGGTCCTTGCTACCATGGTATGCCTCGAGCACATTAATAGTTAAAAAAAAAAAAAAAGAACAACCCAATTTCTCCCTCTTCTGGTCCACAATACTTGAAAAATATTGTTGTTGTTGTTGTTAATGCTCACCAGAGGATGTTGATTTTTAGAAAGAGTGGAGGGGAGAGACAGAGAGAAACATTAATGTGAGAGAGACACATCAGTTGGTTGTCTCCCACATACGCCCCACCGGGGATAAGGATTGAGCCTACAATCGAGGTAGGTGCCCTTGACCAGAATTGAACCCAGGACCCTTCAGTCCATATTCCACCTACTGAAGCAAACCAGCTAGGACAAGGCCAAAATATTTTAATAAGCACACAGAGCAAGAAATCTTGAGCTGAATCTGGTTTGGCTCAGCGGATAGAGCATCGGCCTGCGGACTGAAGGGTCCCGGGTTCGATTCCGGTCAAGGGCATGTACCTGGGTTGCGGGCACATCCCCAGCGGGGGGCGGGGGGGTGTGTGTGCAGGAGGCAGCTGATCGATGTTTCTCTCTCATTGATGTTTTCTAACTCTCTGTCCCTCTTCCTTCCTCTCTGTAAAAAAATCAATAAAATATATTTTTTAAAAAATCTTTTTGATTATAAATACCATCTATAAAATAATCAGTATTTGAAACTGAAGAGCCAAATCATCCATAGTGGTTTTAAAAAGTGCTTTTAAGATAAAGCACTGAGCATGAAAATGTGACAAACATACCCACCTCATAACTATAAATTGCTAAATCAGAAACCAACAGGCACTGTCGGGAAGCCACACAAGCACAGGGCAGTTAATGATTCATGGGGTTTCACATTTAACAAAAAGGAAAAGAGTAAAAATTACCTTAGGACTGTATGTTTTAAAAACTCCTTCATATATACCTCCGTTTTTCACTTGTACTTCACATTTGGATCCCTAAAAACATATAATTAATTTATCAAAGAAACAGTGTGCTACCCAGTCATGGTGGTAATTGTTTTCAATTTACTTTTTATAGCTCATCAGGCTTCATTCAACATATCAGGTGCCCACTGACAGAACAATAAAAGTTTTTAAAATATCAACAATACACAATTCTTACGGGATTCTGCTCAGAATTTACAGCATGAACTTAAATACTGAAGTTAAGTATTTCTGACTCCAGTTTTATTAGGTGACAAAATAATGCATCATAACAACTACTAATATTTTTATGTACATAGCAGGGTTAACAAGAATGCTTTTTATAGTGAATTATAATAACTTGGGTGGAATTCTAACCTCGGAAATTCTAGTCAGAATTCCTGATTAAACATGACCTAAGAAATGTTACAGAGAATCATTCAACCACATTTTAACTTTATGAAATTATTTTATTCTACTCCCAAGGCAGTTTCTCCCCAATAATCTGATAACTTACAACAACTGATGTAAGTATATGAACCATCCTCATATTTGCATAGATTCCATCAAAAGAAATCTGGAATATTAAGAAAAAAAACCCACATTATCAGCAATCAATATTTATCCTTGCATATATATTAAACATTTATTTTGTTATAAAATATTTAGTTAGGCTTGTAATACCTTACATACATTAAAGGAAGATTTGATTTACTGTAGTCTTTTGCTTCCTTAGAGAATAAAACTTAGGTTTCCATACCAAATAACAATGTTTTGACTATGCATGATATAAAAAGCAAAACTGAACTTACATGTATGAGGGAAAGATAAAGCCACAGGAATAGAAGAGACAGATCAATGGTTGGGGAGATTTCACTATAAAGTGACACGAGGGATTTTTAGAGGCGATGTAACTGTCCTACTATCTTGATTATAGTGGTGGTTACACAAGTGTATGCATCGAAATTCACAGACCTGTATACTAAACAGGATTAAGAATACCTTAACTAAATGGGGTAGAATTGGGGGCATCTTTGTAGAAGACCCTGGATTATCTGCTCTCAGCATGTATGAATCAATGATAGCGCTCTAAGGATTAATCAGCCACACCACTCCTTATTACATAAGTGTGTGTCCTCCTGATTCTAAAGAAGAAAATCTGCCCAATAAAGACAAAGTCTCAAAAATTAGTGAGTGGAACTTACACCTTCTCCCGTTTGTGCCCAATTTAATTTCAGTGATAAGAGTTCTGAAATTTAAACCTAAAAGGCCCCTTCAAAGGGAGAAAAATTAAAAAAATAAAAGATAGCACATTAACTCAAAATCAAAACCCAAAGAGCTCTGCAAACTCCAGTTCTGGTGTTCCACTTATCTTTTAGGAGTTAGATTTGCCTTCAGTCATTTGTAAAAGAAGAAATGACATGACTATGCATGAAAAATATTTCTAGGTAATATTACATTTTATACAGTCGTCATCAAAATCACATAGAGCTAATAATTTCATACCAAACAGTATTGATCTGTAAAAGATATTGGAGATATAAAATTGAAGAGGGCCCACCATCCAGATATCACTGCTGACATGTACACATAAGGAACTGTTGGACATTGAAATTGGGACTCAAACATTTTTTTGTTTTGTCTTGTTTTGTTATTTTATGTTTATTTCCAGTCTGCAAAGGCAAAACTTTTTAAAGGAAAGAAATGGTGGGAAAAAGATACATAGGCAAAGAAGCATTGAACAGACTGTCAAACTACATTGGGAAGACAGGGGTGGTTGGGCGAGGAGGGCTGTAAGAGACCAACCGAAGGACTTGTACGCATGCATATAAGCACAACCAATGGATATAAGACACTGGGGCGGGGGGGGGGGGGGAGGGGAGGGTGGGCAGGTGAAGGCATGTCCTGGGGGGTAGGGGAGGTCGGGGGGAGATCAAAGGGGAAAAAAAAAGGAGACATATGTACTACTATTTGTAATACTTAAAACAATAAAAATAAAATAAAATTAAAAAATAAAATAAAATAAAACTGAAGAGGGAATTGTTTTTTGCCTTGACTTTTGGTCTATGGTTTCAAAATCACATTTCAGTTACCAGTTTTTCCAAACAAATAATATTCAAGTTACTCACCGTAGACTGAGGCAGTCCCTTGTTATTGTTTCGACCTCTGCAAAGATTAAATATTATGTTTATTAAATTTAACAGGCTAAACAACCTAAAAGTATACTCACATTTAAAATATCTTATAATTCCATTCAAATAAAATACAAGTGATCAATTTGTGGGCCGGAGTCATCTAATAAGTATAAAAGCTATCTAAGAACAGTACTGCTCTCTCTCTCTCTGCTTTGTTGGCTCTGAGGCCCAGAACAGGTAGGGGTCATGGAAAGAAGGCAGGAGGAAAGAAACTAAACAATATCAAACTCAAAATAAAAATAGCTTACTGGAATAACCAATACTAAATATAGTAATCTTTACTCCAAAAGTAACTAATTGCTCTGTTATAAAAAGCTACTCAGGAGCAAAATATAGATTCTGTTCTTGATGTGACTGACATCAAATCACCTCCTATGTTTTTCCCTCATCTCTAAGAATAGGTACTGTGTTTATAACTGCAGAAAAACGTCTTGAAATAAGTAAAATTGGCCCTAGCAGGTTTGGCTCACTGCATAGAGACCTAAGAGTCCCAGGTTCGATTCTGGTCAAGGGAATGTACTTCCGTTGCAAGCTCCTCCTCCCTGGCCCTGGTAAGGGCGTGCAGAAGACAAGACAACGCATCAGGAGGCAACCAATCAATGTGTTTCTCTCACATTGATGTTCCTCTCTGCCTTTCCCTCTCTCTTCTACTCTAAAAATCAATGGAAAAATATCCCTGGATGAGGATTTTTTTATTTTTTTAAAATATATTTTATTGATTTTTTACAGAGAGGAAGGAAGAGGGATAGAGAGCTAGAAACATCGATCAGCTGCCTCTTGCACAACCCCTACTGGGGATGTGCCCGCAACCAAGGTACATGCCCTTGACTGGAACTGAACCTGGGACCCCTCAGTCTGCAGGCCGACACTCTATCCACTGAGCCAAACCGGTTCAGGGTGGATGAGGATTTTAAAAAGTTAAATCATTCAAAGCACTTTCACTGCTAAATAGTAAGTACCTTCTTCAGAATCTAGGTAACAAGTGCCTTCTGAAACAATGCAGCACACCAATGAAGCGGGTTTATCAAGTAATTTCCAGTAATGTGGACTCTATTTTCAACTTTATTATAGAACATAATACACCCTAAGTTTTGTTCCATTAGAAAAGATTAGGTCCCTTAGGAAATGATAAAAACACTAATAAAGTGAAATGTTATATTCCTAAAAACATGAGTTACTCTAGAATAACAGAACTGGGATCTCATTTTAATAAAATCACAACTCTCAAATTAAGATACAAACTTAAAGGAGAGATCAACCAAAGGACTTGTATGCACACATATAAGCATAACAAATGGACACAGACACCGGGGGGGTGAGGGCATGAGTGGGCGAAAGGGGGGCAATGGGGGATAAGGACACATATGTAATACCTTAATCAATAAAGAAGAAAAGATACAAACTGAAAACATTCAAAGAGAAGTACAATTCAAGTCCAAAAGCCTAGCAGTTTTGAATGGTATCAATTCCCAGTAAAGTAGCACTGCCCTTAGCACTGAGGCCAAGGCCAATTTGGTCTCCACCTGTCACCTTCTCTCAGCTAGAAGATAATGTCTTGAACCAAATCACCTCTGGGATTCCTTCCATTTCCAATATTCTGATTATGACTGCCTCACACACAGCACAGAGAACTTCCTAACGTCTCAATATGACCAGTAATTTACCATTTATAGAACTGACTAAAAACCAGACACTATGGTAAGCACAATGTCCAATCTCTCACCCCTCCTTCAGAGGGGATGAAACCAGACCTTGGCGGTTAAACATCTTGACCAAAATCATTCAGCTCATGAGCAGGAGGTGGTATCTGAACCAGGTGATCCAAAGTCTAGACTTTTCATTTCTAGGTTATGCTGCCTCTCTGAAATTGCATCACAGGGAATAAACTAGCCTCACAATTAAGCCTAATCAAATTTGTACATTTTTTTTCAAACATTATTTGAATAATTTAGATTTTTCTATTTATTTGTAGTTTGTAGCCAAAGGCTAAATCTTGTTTAGAAAGATTATCTCATCTTAGTGGTTGCTGAGATGCCATCTTTAAAAGACTTAAGCAAATGCCTCCAATTAAGTACCCCTAAACTCACAAAGCCACTTAAGTTTAAAACATAAAACTCTTTTTGAGTAGTCACACTACTTTTATTGATTATACATTTCTGCCTTTGACTAATAAAGAACAATTGTTTTGACAATCCAATTTACTCAGATCAAATAGTTCAACAGGGAAAATAATAAAACACTCAAAGTGGTATAAAGTGGGACAAAGTGTGGAAACCACTGATTTCTCCCGATATGCCAGGTGGTTGGGCACCCAAGACGGAATGTTAGCAAATCACAGCAGCATTCTTTGAAACTGATAAAATCCCAAATGCATCCTTGTTTTTTCTCTCTTTGGATCTACTCAGATTACGCTTTAGTATTCTGAAACAAGGTATCTTAATATTTCATTCTGTTACAAAAAAAATTGAATCTCAAAGAAAAGCCAAGATGACATTCTAGTCCTAAATATACTTATGATTAGATTGATCAGATTTAACAAAACTTCTAAGCTTTTAATAGTTATAGTTTAAAGTGTGATTCAATATACCAAATTCACACAAAGAAAGTTACAAAAATAATAGTGTATACTGCTTCAAAATAATACAGGAGGTGCTAGATGGTGTGGTTCAGTGGTTGAGCATCGACCCATGAACCAGGAGGTCTCGGTTGAATTCCCGGTAAGGGAACATGCCCAAGTTGTGGGCTCGATCCCCAGTGGGGGGTGTCCAGGAGGCAGCCGATAGATGTTTCTATCTCTCTATCTTTTTCTCTTCATCTCTCTAAAAATCAATAAAAACATATTTTAAAGAGAGAGAGATACTTCAGACTCAAAGATGCAAATATATTGAAAGTATAAGGATGGAAAAGGCTATCGTGCAAACAGCACATACAAGAAAGCTAGAATGGCTGTACTCTCAGACAAAACAGATTTTAAAACAAAAATGTTAATGGAGATAAAGAGGGATGTTTTACAATGATAAAAGGGTCAATCCATCTAGAAGAAGAAAGGCTTTCTACCTGGACCCTCTGTACCTTTCACCTAGCTCCCAGACTATGGAAGTTCACTGAACTCCGCAAAGAATTGTGTGTGCCACCCCAGCCAGAGCCCTGCCCCTTCACCTAGCGCAGCGGTCACCAACCAGTGGTCCGTGAGGTGCAAAAGGTTGGCGACCACTGACTTAGAGAAATCATCTTATGCTCCATCTCCTCATCATACTACCGACCTGACAACTGAATTCCAACTAATAAATGTATTAGGAATGATGGAATTAGAAGATTACCATTTGGTAACCACCATAATAAATTTTTCAGGCAAAAAAATCACCAATGGATGCTAAATCTGGTAAAGTAGAAACAGGATACTTACATAGTCACAAAATAACTCCCCACAAGACTGTGATTAATGACAAAGTGAAAAATAACTTTACAGTAAAGGAACCTAGCAGACACCACCCTAATCAAGTGATCCAAGTTAACAGCACCAACAATAGGACAAATGGACCCCGTGAACCTCCTGATATCATAAAGTAAGAATACTCAGCCCTAGCCGGTTTGGGTCAGTGGATAGAGCATCAGCCTGAGGATTGAAGGGTCCCAGGTTCGATTCCGGCTAAGGGCACATGCACATGCCTGGGTTGCGGGCTTGATCCCCACTGGGGGGCGTGCAGGAGGCAGCTGACCTATGATTCTCATCATTGATGTTTCTCTCTCTCCCTCTCCCTCCCTCTCTGAAATCAATAAAATATATTTTTAAAAAATACTCATCACTTCTGTCAAAATGTATACAGAGAGTACTCAGGTTAAGTCGGAGATCCATTCCTACGGCGTGACATAACTCGAAATCAGAACCCACCTACATAAGCACCTACGTCACTCATATGGAGCACATACACAGCAGTAATGAAGTGAAACAGTAAAAAAAATTTTAAAGTTAACAATTCCTGACCTTTACTTGTGGTAAATAAATAATAAAAAAACATAAAGCACCTATGTACATACGTCGAAATGACAGAACTTTTTTTTTTTATAAATACTGTAAATGGGAGATGGCAACGTAACCACGAAACGACTTTAGACGAGTCCGATGTAACTCGAGGACTGCCTGTAATCTGAATCTAATCATGGGGGAATGTCAGACAGGCCCTAGTTTAGTGACATTCTACAAAATAACTAACATCTTCAAAAGTGTCAAGTCATGCCCTAACCGGTTTGGCTCAATGGATAGAGCATCAGCCTGCAGACTGAAGGGTTCCAGGTTTGATTCCAGTCAAGGGCATGTACCAGTAAGGGGTGTGCAGGAGGCAGCTGATCGATGTTTCCCATTGATGTTTCTAACTCTCTATCCTTCTCCCTTCCTCTCTGTAAAAAAAAAAAAAAAAAAATCAATAAAATGTTTTTTTTTAAAATGTCAAGTCATGAAAGACAAAGAAAAACTAAGGAACTACTTCAGATTAAAGGAAGCCACAAAGACACAACACCTGAATGAAACATGCAATCCTGGAATGGTTCTTGGACCACAGAGTAAACAATTGGTAAAATCTGAGTAAGGCCTGTAGATAATAGTATGACATAATATTAATTACCTGTGATCTTGTAACAGAACGTCCTTGTTATTAGAAAATACTAAAGGCCCGGAGCACGAAATTTGTGCGCTGGGGGGTAGGGGGGTTCCTCAGCCCGGCCTGCACCCTCTTGCAGTGTGGGAGCCCTTGGTGGATGTCTGACTGACTGCTTAGCCTTGCTCCCTACAGGGAGTGCACAGGAAGGGTCCCTAAGCCTGGCCAGAGATCAGGGTTGATTGGGACCTTCCGGCTGCTGGCTGGGGCCTTCCTTTGTTCCACGCCGCTCCCTGGTGGTCGCACATGTCATAGCAAGCAATCGAACTCAGGTCTCCCAGTGGAACTCCTGAGGGACACTTTGCATATTAGCCTTGTATAGATAGATAGATAGATAGATAGATAGATAGATAGATAGATAGATAGATATACTTACTATGTATTTAGTAAGTCAATGAGCCCAAAGAAGTGAAAGAAAAAAAAATGGAAATGAAAGCTTTCAAAGTAATCATTCTCTAAAACAAGAGTCAGCAAACTACAGCCAACAACCTGTTTTTGTCTGGCCTTTGAGGTTAAGCATGTTTTTTAACTTCTTAAAGGTTGTTTTAAAAAAAGAAAAGCCAGGAAGAATATGCAACAGAGAAGTTATATGGCCCAAAAAGCCCAAAATACTTACTGAGTCATTACAAAAAAAGCCTGTACTAAAAAAAAATGGGGCTGTGATGTAAAAAACTGCAATTTAAAAACAAAGTTTATTGCTGTTTTATATGAACCAGTGCTTCTACAGGAATCTTCTCGACAGTATTACTTTTCATGAAAGTTTAATCTGTACATAATTAAGAAATGTTATGAAAGTGCTCTTATTGTCATTTAACATTAAGCTTTATAACAATGTTCAATTGAAGTTGATCCACCTATTGAAAAAACATCAAGGTATGTATTTTAATAATGTGCATTTGATGAGAACACTATGAGCAAGTTCCATAAATACAGGGACTTTGTACTGATCACTGAATTAAAAGCAACTAACATAAAATGAAGTGTTAACTGTAGATAGATTAAAATAGACTTGAGACATATCAAACAACTTGTGAACCTCATGTGAATCCTGATTAGAACAAACTGTAAAAGAAAAATAAACTGATGAGACAAACACTCAAAATGGTGCTTCTAGCTTGTGCAGTAAAGGCAAGAAAAATAAATAAAGGCTTGCCCTAGCCAGTTTGGCTTAGTGGATAGAGTGCCGGCCTATGGACCCAAAGGGTCCTGGGTTCAATTCCAGTGAATGGCACAGCACATACCTTGGTTGCAGGCTCTTCCCCAGCCCAGGCCCTGGACAGGGCTCGTGCAGGAGGCAACCAACCAATGTCTTTCACATCAATGTTTCTCTGTCTTTCCTTTCTTTTCCACTCTCCCTAAAAATCAGTGGAAAAATATCCTCAGGAGAGGATTAACAAAACAACAAAAAAAAAGAAAAGAAAAGAAAGAAAGGCACAATGATTGGATAGGAAGAAAGAAAGCTGTCTTTAAAAGACTACATAATTGCCTGGCCAGCATGGCTCAGTGGTTGAGCATTGACCTATGAACCAGGAGGTCACTGTCGAGGCATATGCCCAGGTTGCAGGCGCAATCCCAAGTAGGGGGTATGCAAGAAACATCCCATCAATGACTATTTCATCATTGATGTTTCTATACCTTTCCCTTCCTCCATAAAATCAATACATATTTTTTTAAAGACCACATAATCATTTATGCAGAAAATCCCAAGTGAATCTGCGAAAAAGCTACTACAAATAAGAGAGCTTAGCAAGGCTAACTTGAAATGGATTAATGGCCTAATGATCATAAAAGGTTTAAATAAAACTTTAAAAAAAAAAAACATGGGAGAAGTTCTTTATGACCTGGGATTAGACAAAGATTTCAGATAGAACAGAAAAAATACAAACGATAAAACAAACAAAAAATGATAAATTAGACTTCATCAAATTTTCAGTCTATTCTTTTTTAAAAATATATATATTCTTATTGATTTCAGAGAAGAAGGTAGAGGGAGAGAGAGAGAAACATCAATGATGAGAGAGAATCGTTGATAAGATGCCTCCTGCACATCCCTTACTGGGGGATCAAGCCTGAAACTCAAGCATGTGCCCGGACTGGGAATCGAACCACTGACCTCTTGGTTCCTGGGTAGATGCTCAACCACTGAGCCACATCAGCTGGACTTAGTCTATTCTTTGAAAGGTGCTGTTAAAATGAAAAGTCAATCCACAGACAAGGAAATGTTTACAAATTATATGATAATGGGCTTATACCCAGTATATATGAAGAACTCATATAACTTATTAATAAAATAAAGATTAAAAAAAAACAGTAAGTGTGGTCCTAGCCTGTTTGGCTCAGTGGATAGAGCGTTGGCCTGCAGACTGAAAGGTCCCAGGCTCAATTCCAGTCAAGGGTACATGCCTGGGTTGCGGGCTCGATCCCCAGTAGGGGGGTATGCAGGAGGCAGCTGATCATCGATGTTTCTATCTCTCTCTCCCTCTCCCTTCCTCTCTGAAATCATTAAAAATATATTATAAAAAGTAAGTGTGCAAGAGACTTATACACTCATTTCACCAAATAAGATTTATTGGGTAAAATTAAAGACTGACAATACAACTACTAGTGAGGATGCTGCACAACTGAAACTCTCATAAACTGCTGGTGGGAAGGGAAAATGATACAATACAGTAAACAATACAGTTACTTGGAAAAGCTTGGCAGGGTTCTCACAAAGTAAAACATAGTTAGACAACCCAGCAGTCCCACTCCTAGGTAATTATTCAAGAGCAATGAATGTGAATGTTCAAAGTTGGTTTATTCATAATAGCCAAACACTGAAAGCAGCCCAAATGTCCAATATCTGGTGAATAAATAAGCAGACTGTGATAATATAGTCAGCCCTCTGTATCAGTGAGTTCTGGGGGTCCTGAGGGGAGAATCATTCAATTTCTATTGGTACTGTCACCATACAAACTAATTATACAACTTATTATATTTTTCACCATTTTGCTCACTTACCACCTACTTTTCAAAATGTTTGACCTACATTCATTAATTTCTACAACTACTTCACCATGCCTGGGTATCAGATTTATACAATCAAAATATTTAAATGATCCAGATTTCTAGAACCAGGCTAGTTGTATAGATGTAATGAATATTTTTTGGCATAGTAAGAATACTGCATGCCTCCAAAACCCCCATAAAGCTGTAACAATGCTCTCCCACCCCCCCCCCCCCAGATAGTCACATGGCAGACTGCTTTTTGTTATTTAGATCTCAACTTATATGTCACCTCTTCAGAGGCTTTGTCTGACCAACCCTACTATTATATCACCATTTTAGTACTTGACTAATAGTAGTATATTATAGTACTTATTATCTGATATTTTGTTTATTATGTATTCACCTGTCTGTCTACCTTCCAGCCCCAGAATATAAACTCCATGAAGGCTAACACTTCTGACTGTCTCATTCACCATTGTGTGCCCAGGATTTAAAGAAGAGAACCTGACACACAGTAAATACTCATAAACTGAAGGGTAAATTAAGTACAGAGCATAGTTTATGTGAATTATGACAAGTATTTACTAATTCAATTTCTCTTTATAGTACAGAAAAACTATAGCTGTCAAGGACAATTAACTAAAAACTAGAAATTTAATTCCAGCTCTTCTGGTTAACTCAGGTGAGTCACTTTGTTCTTCCCATTTTCATTTTCTTAATAAAAAGGGAAATTTTATAATTAATACTTATTGGAAACTATTTCCTCACTGAAAAGATGTGTCAAACAAGGTGGTGTCTGGCCAGTGTGGCTCAGTAGTTGAGTGTTGGCCTATGAATCAGAAGGTGATGTTTCCGTTTCTGGTCAGGGCACATGCCCAGGGTGCAGGCTCAATCCCCAGTGGGGGACTTGCAGGAGGAAGCCGATCAATGATTGTCTCTCACTGATGTTTCTTATCTTTCTCCCTTCCTCTCTAAAATCAATAAAAATGTTTTTTAAAAAGCAAAAGTAGGTGGGATCTCAATACCAGATTTCAAACTGTATTACAAAGTCACTGTTCTCAAAACAGCCTGGTACTGGCACAAGAACAGACACAAAGACCAATGGAATAGAAGAGAGAACCCAGATATCGACCCAAACCACTATGCTCAACTAATATTTGACAAAGGAGGCATGAACATACAATGGAGTCAAGACAGTCTCTTCAATAAATGGTGTTGGGAAAATTGGATAGATACATGCAAAAAAATGAAATTAGATCACCAACTTACACCATACACAAAAATAAATTCAAAATGTATAAAGGACTTAAACATAAGATGGGAAACCATAAAAATACTAGAGGAATCCACAGGCAGCGAAATCTCAGACATATGCCGAAGCAATTTCTTCAATGATACAGCTCCTAGGGCAATGGAAACTAAAGAGAAAATAAACAAATGGGACTACATCAAAATAAAAAGCTTTTGCACAGCAAAAGAAACCATCAACAAAACAACAAGAAAACCCACTGTATGGGAGAACATATTTGCCAATGTTATCACCGATAAAGGTTTAATCTCCAACATTTACAGGAAACTCATACAACTTAATAAAAGAAAGATAAATGATCCAATAAAAAATTGGGCAACGGGACCTGACCGGTTAGGCTCAATGGATAGAGCGTCGGCCTGCGGACTCAAGGGTCCCAGGTTCGATTCCGGTCAAGGGCATGTACCTTGGTTGCGGGCACATACCCAGAGGGGAGTGTGCAGGAGGCAGCTGATCGATGTTTCTCTCTCATCGATGTTTCTAGTTCTCTATCCCTCTTCCCTTCCTCTCCATAAAAAAATCAATAAAAATATATATTTTTTTTTAAATGAGCAACGGACCCAAATAGATACTTTTTAAAGAAGACAGAAGGAAGGCCAAGAGACTTATGAAAACATGCTCAAAGTCACTAATTATCCGAGAGATGCAAATCAAAACGACAATGTGGTACCATCTCACACCTGTCAGAATGGCTACCATCAACAAATCAACAAATGACAAGTGCTGGCCAGGTTGCAGAGAAAAAGGAACCCTCGTGCACTGCTGGTGGGAATGCAGACTGGTTCAGCCACTATGGAAAACAGTATGGAGTTTCCTCAAAAAACTAAAAACAGAACTCCCATTTGACCCAGTGATCCCACTTGGAGGAATATATCCCAAGAAACTAGAAACACAAATCAGGAAGAATATATACATCCCTATGTTTATAGCAGCACAATTCACCATAGCTAAGACTTGGAAACAGCCTAAATGCCCATCAGCAGATGAGTGGATTAGAAAACTATGGCACATCTACACAATGGAATACTACGCTGCTTTAAAAAAGAAGGAATTATTACGATTTGCAGCAGCATGGATGAAACTGGAGAGCATTATGCTAAGTGAAATAAGCCAGGCAATGAAAGAAAAATACTCATTTATGGAAAATAAAGAACATTATAACCTGATGAACAAAAAGCTAGATACAGAGGCAGTAAAGCACCGAACAGACTGTCAAATTACAGCAGGAAGGCTAGGGAGTGTTGAGGAGGGGGGGAAAGAGATCAACAGAAGGACTTGTATGCATGCATATAAGCATGGCCAATGGACACAAGACACTGGGGTTAGGGGGGTGAAATGAGGGAATGCGACAGGGGGTAGGGGAGGCTGGGGGAAGGTCAATGGGGAAGAAAAAGGGATATATGTACTACTATGTGTAATACTTTAAACAATAAAATAAAATTTTAAAAAAGAATTAACGATCTAGTAATTTGAGCAAACTCATGTACCCTGAACAAAAAATGTTAAGACTCTTCTGTATATCCAATATGTTCCTAAGTCCAGAATGAACAGGGGGAGGTTTTGAAGCTTGCAGAGCCAACATATGAACATTCTATTGGGCACCTCTTCCCAAATATAAAAAAATAACCTTCTCTTAAAAATCTCAAGTGTCAGAGAAACCAGGATGGCGGCATAGGTAAACACCTAAACTGCTGCCTCGCACAACAATTTCAAAACTACAACTAAAAGACAAAACGGACATCATCCAAAACCACAGGAAGGGTGGCTGAGTGGAAATTCTACAACTAGAAGGAAAGAGAAAAGCACACGGAGACTCAAAGGAGCTGCAGGAGGCAGAGGTACTGAGACGCTCGCGCAGAGAGGACTGGCAACTCTGTGCGCGGCTGGCTTTCTCAAGCGGGAGGGAAACAAAAGCTCCTAACTGCGCTGAACTCCAGTTCCAGGCGAGACTCTGGGGACCCAGATTCATTCGGGGAGAAACTGGACTGTCTGGCAGCAGGCGGAACTCGAGGGCGGCTTTCTCTGAGATGTGCTTGCAGCAATTACCAAGGGACACTGAGACACAGGGGCCTATTAGGGCAGGGCTGACGGGTAACCAATGCTGTCTGCTCCGCCCTAAGACTCAGCCCCATCCAAGTTGAGCACAGAGGCTTTTGCAAGTCTTGTCTCATAAGGGTGTCTCCAGCACAGAAGTTCTCCCATCATAGACACAGCTGATCCTCACAGCCAATTGGCCTGGAGGTCAATTCCTCCCAGTGATACCAACAACAATCAAGACTTAACTACAACAAGACTGTGCACACAGTCCACAAAGGGGTGCACCAAGAGTGTCCACCTCAGGTAACTGGGGAGGCTGAGCCAATGGGCCCTATAGGACACCTAGCACACAAAGCCACTCTGTCAACTCAGGGAAGCAGCCAAAATGTGGAGACAAAGAAACAGGTCACAAATGAAAGAAATGGAGGAAAGCAAACTACTGGATATAGAGTTCAAAACCACGGTTATAAGGTTTTTCAAGAATTTTTTAGAAAAGGCCGATAAATTTAGCGAGACCCTCAAGGATATGAAAAAGGACCAACTAGAAATTAAGCATACACTGACTGAAATAAAAAATATTATACAGAGATCTAACAGCAGACTAGAGGATCGCACGAATCAAGTCAAAGATTTGAAATACAAAGAAGCAAAAAACACTCAACCGGGAAAGCAAAAAGAATCCAAAAAATATGAAGATAGTGTAAGGAGCCTCTGGGACAACTTCAAGCGTACCAACATCCGAATTATGGGGGGTGCCAGAAGAAGAGAGAGAGAGCAAGATATTGAAAACCTATTTGAAGAAATAATGACTGAAAACTTCCCCCACCTTGTAAAAGAAATATACTTACAAGTCCAGAAGCGCAGAGAACCCCAAACAAAAGGAATCCAAAGAGGATCACACCAAGACACATCATTAATTAAAATGCCAAGAGTAAAGGACAAAGAGAGAGTATTAAAAGCAGCAAGAGAAAAACAGTTACCTACAAGGGAGCACCCATATGACTGTCAGCTGATTTCTCAACAGAAACTATGCAGGCCAGACGGGAGTGGCAAGAAATATTCAAAGTGATGAATAGCAAGAACCTACAACCAAGATTACTGTACCCAGCAAAGCTATCATTCAGAATTGAAGGGGAAAGAGCTTCACAGATAAGAAAAAGCTAAAGGAGTTCATCACCACCAAACCAGTATTACATGAAATGCTGAAAGGTATTCTTTAAGAAGAGGAAGAAGAAGAAAAAAGTAAAGTTAAAAATTATGAACAACAAATACATATCTATCAGCAAGTGAATCTAAAAATCAAGTGAATAAAAAAATCTGATGAACAGAATAAACTGGTGAATATAATAGAATCAGGGGCATAGAAAGGGCGTGGACTGACAATTCTCGGGGGAAAAGGGTGTAGGGGTGCGGGAAGAGACTGGACAAAAATCGTACACCTATGGATGAGGACAGTGGTGGGAGGGGTAAGGGCAGAAGGTGGGGTGGGAACTGGGTGGAGGGGAGCTATGGGGGGAAAAAGAGGAACAACTGTAATAATCTGAACAATAAAGGTTAAATTAAAAATATAAAAAATAATTAAAAGTATTTTGCTAAGCATTTGTTAATACAAAATATATATCTCAAGTGTCACTGGAGAAGCCTTAGACCCTTTAATCAATGGATTGGCAAACTAGCAGTGTTTGTAGGTCTGACAAAGCTTTAGCAGTCGCACTAACTACTGTAGCCTTCTCCCAAACTTCTCTCATCTTTAGCTACAAACTTCCAAGTTTTCCCATTTCATTCATTAATTCGCTTTATCTTTTGCTGATTATTACTGACTAAAGATGGCACTTTTTGATTTGTCCTTCAGAATAATTCATCCGTCCCAAGACGCCATTTCTTTACTACTTACAATTTTTTTTAAGTCTCTTATTTCTATCACAATTAAATCCTGACACTGTCAATACTCAGTACTGCACTTGTTGAAAGTGATAGATTTAACAAACTAGGTTCAAACACAGTAAACACACAGAATTTAAAAATGATAAGAATGGTTGACTGTGAAATGACCAAAAACATACAAACAAAAATACCACCTGCTGGTAAGGTTAACCCACTTTTGCTCTGGGGTATAGTGTAGCTTGGCTCCGATCTCAGAGTTCATCCTAAGACGAACGTTTGTAAGTGGAGGAGCAGCAGAATTTAAACATAAGGTACTGTGCAATGAAAGCCAAAGCTGTAAGAGGAGGAAGGAATCACATTGTCCTGGGTAAGTATGGTGAGACACTGTGCAAGAGAGAATCTGGTTTAAGCCTTTAAAGACGTATGCTTAAGAGGACAAGATGACTAGATTGGAAGAATCTGATTTATGCTGGAGAATAAATACATTGTGCAGTCTGTGGATGGACTTGACTATCAGCCTGAATAGTCTGATTTTGACTCAGCTAGTAATGAGAGCCACTCACAGTTTCTCAAAAGAAAGAGGACACGATGAAAGATGTTTGGGGAGATTGTTATGGCTCTGAAGTGTGTACAAGTGTCTGGATAAGAAGTGACCAATCAGGCGGTTTGCTAAGTACAGTCAGCAAATACCTTCTGGTACCCACGACAGGAGGAAAAAAAAAAAATCACCCGCCTTCTCTATTCACAACACTTTTCTAAAACTTTATTTTGAATTTAAGTTCCTAAGTTAAAAAAGACGAACACATTCTTCCACTTGAAGTGACAGAAACATGTGACAGAAAACAAAAACAAAAATAAAACCGCAAAGTAGAGCCTTTGCTAAATGGAACTTTCAGAAAATGACTTTTTCTGGATAGATTAATCTTTTCTTAAGATTACTGAATAAACATCAAATTTTGAAAACAAGTGAAATGTTACAGGTCCTAACAGCTGGTAGTTCAATTGGTTAGAGCAGTGGTCGGCAACTCATTAGTCAACAGAGCCAAATATCAACAGTACGACGACTGAAATTTCTTTTGAGAGCCAAATTTTTTAAACTTAAACTTCTTCTAATGCCACTTCTTCAAAATAGACTCGCCCAGGCCGTGGTATTTTGTGGAAGAGCCACACTCAAGGTGCCAAAGAGCCACATGTGGCTCGCAAGCCGTAGTTTGCCGACCACTGGGTCAGAGTACCGTCCCCATATGCCAAGGTTGCAAGTTGGAATCCCGGTCAGGGTACACACAAAAAGTAACCAAAGCCCTGGCCCGTGTGGCTCAGTTGGATGAGTGCCATCCCTGCACCAAGAGGTCTCGGGTTTGAGTACCAGTCTGATTCCTGGACAGGGCACATCGGGTTTCGGGCTCCATCCCCAGTAGGGACCATGCAGAAGGCAGCTAATCAATGTTTCTCTCTCTTCCTCCCTCTGTTTCTAAAATCAACAAAAACATTAAAAATAAAAAGCAACCAATGAATGCATAAATAAGTAGAATAAATTGATGTTTCTCTCTGTCTCTAAAATCAGTAAATTTTTTAATAAAATGCTAGGAAAAAGAAAAAAGATTTTAAAGTCAGCTATGCAGCCAATAATAGGAGAAGTTTGACAAATAATCTGTGGCCTTAGTTGCCTCACCTGTAAAGAGAATGAGAACTAAAAATCACCAGAGCCACTTCTAACTCCTAATCTGTATGATTCTCAAATACTGAGGTTCTATGACATGCCAAGAGTGGAAAGTAATAAAAATATAGTATCTCATTTTTAAGGAAGTTATTCTTTTCTCCTTTTAGTGGATACAGGACACTTGAGTCTCTGAGCGAGTGACTTGCCCATTCATTCAAATATGTGACTCTCTTAGTGCCAAGCCTGTTTGGGGAAATGGGGATACAGTAATGAAGAAAATAAAGTTCTCACCCTCACAGAGTTGAATTTTAGTTACCAAAGGGTGAAATCCAATTGTAGCCTAAACTGGGGTTGCCAGATAAAATGAAGGATGCCCAATTAAATTTAAATTTCAGATAAATAATGAATAATTTTGTTCCACATAATTTGGGACATATTTACACCAAAAAAATTAGTCATTGTTTACCAGAAATTCAAGTTTAACTGGGCATTCTTTATTTTTATTTGCTAAATCTGGCAACCCTAGCAGAGACATAACTGCAAATCCCTTCCTCAATCCTGTTAGTACATCTAAGTATATCTACATAGTGACTCTGATTATATCAATGAAAAATAAATCTACATTGCAACATAATATATATACATGAAGTAAAACAGAAGTTCCTTAAGACAAACATAGTATATATACATGAAGTGAAACAGAAGTTCTTTAAAACAATTCTTAACAATGCAATACATTTTAACATCTTCTATTCTTTTTCATTTTTCTAAAAATGCTGATCATGACCCACTGCAGTGGTTTTACAATCTGAGTCATGACCTGCAGTTTAAAAAACATGTCTTTGATATGAAAAACAAGTTAACCTTGTCTTGTGTCTCTCTTAAGAGCACAACAAGTAACTACAATGTGCTATAAAACAGTAATGCCTCTGGGGTCTACTATGGCATAGAGCTAAAAACTTAGTTAACCAGGATTGGATAGTCATGCACCATACATTTCAGTCTACAATGGACCACATATATGATATGACAGTAGACCTATGAGATTATAATGGAGCTGAAAAATTCCTATCACTTAACAATGCTTTTACTCATGTGTTTGTGGTGATGCTGCTGGTGTCAACAGACCTGCGGCGTAGCCAGGCATATAAAAGTATAGCACGTACAATCACAGTAGTAGGCTATAGCCACAGTTTGCCACTCTTGACTAATGAGTTTGCCGACCACTGGCATAGGGGCTTACTCACAAGGAACACCACCAGCCTGTAATTACTGGAATCGAGAGTCTAGGTCAGTGGTTGGCAAACCGCGGCTCACGAGCCGCAGTTTGCTGACCACTGGGCTATACCATTTAGATTTGTATAGGTACACTCTAACTTCGCCTAAGGACGCATTTCTCAGAACTTATCCCCGTCAATAAGCTGCTCTCGACTACTTTTTGAGCTTCTGGGCCCCTTTTTTATAATTCTCCCATCTCTTAACTTTCTATCATACCACTATTATTTCTAATTGCTGTCAATATGTTTGCCCCTAAACGTTTTACCTTTCTACTTGCTGGCAATCTGAAATTTAAAAAAAGCAAACTATACAGAATCATGTGTAAGTAAAGTAAAAGCAAATAAACTCTGAGAGACTCCCTGAAAAGCTCTCCTTTCTGTAATCTGCAAAGACCTTAACTCTTTTCTCTACCCGATTTTCATGTGTCTCAGGAATGAAAATAGTGAACTATATAAGGTCCATAAAAATGTTTCTGGACAGCTGGTGAGACAGTTTACAGCTGGGAAGAGCAGGGATCCCCCAGATAAAGACAAAGGAAAATCATTTGAACAAAAATAAAAAGGATCCCAAATCAATTATATAGAAAAGATTCCTTTATTAACTTGTGGTCGAGAATATATTTGTATATTTTCAGAAAACAACCCCAAGACCAGGTGGATTCCTGCAACAGAGAGGAATTGACAGGTGTGCTCCAACCACGAAGACAAGAGGAAAAACCAGCCGAGAGATGGAAGACGCTGACAACGCCTTGCCACGCGAGCAGTCAGCAGCTGTGCACCGCTGCAGGTTACCTAGGACCAAACCAGAGAGGGTCGGACCTGC
This sequence comes from Corynorhinus townsendii, assembly GCA_026230045.1. Classification (NCBI taxonomy): domain Eukaryota; kingdom Metazoa; phylum Chordata; class Mammalia; order Chiroptera; family Vespertilionidae; genus Corynorhinus; species Corynorhinus townsendii. Next base: position 10,573,061 of record JAPDVU010000014.1, on the reverse strand, counting down.
ATTGTCACCATGTGCCCACCATCCAGATATCATTGCTGACATGTACACATAAGGAACTGTTAGACATTGAAACGGGGACTCAGAACTGTTGGACATTGAAATTGGGACTCAAACATTTTTTTGTTTTGTTTTGTTTTGTTATTATATGTTTATTTCTAGTCTGCAAAGGCAAAACTTTTTAAAGGAAAGAAATGGTGGGAAAAAGATACAGAGGCAAAGAAGCATTGAACAGACTGTCAAACTACATTGGGAAGACAGGGGAAGTTGGGCGAGGGGGGCTGTAAGAGACCAACCGAAGGACTTGTATGCATGCATATAAGCACAACCAATGGATACAAGACACTGGGGCGGGGGGGGGGGAGGGAGTGGAGGGGGGGAGGGCGGGCAGGTGAAGGCATGTACTGGGGGGTAGGGGAGGTTGGGGAGAGGACAATGGGGGGGAAAAAAGGAGATATATGTACTACTATTTGTAATACTTAAAACAATAAAAAAAAATGTTTCTGATCCCAAAAAGAAAAATGCATGATTTGGTTCAAAACCAATCTTTTCTTTCCTTAAACTAAAACTATAATCAAGATTAATCTTGGCTATTTACAAAAATTGGTGCTAATATTTTTAACCTATGATTTATAAAAATATGAACATAAACTGGTAATCACAAATACTGACAACACAGATAAATCCTCTCAAGGTACTATTTACAAGAGGACAACATTCTAAAGTTGATACACTTGATAAAAATAATCCACACTCATTTGTAATTAAATTACAGACAAGCCTCATACTACAAACTGATGGGATTTACAAAGACTCCATGATAGGATGCCTTTTTATCCAGTTTCCAAAATGCAGTTAGCTATTCATCATGGCATGAAATTGACATTTTATAGCCGCTTGAGTCAACTTTGGGGCTTAAAGTATAAATTATCTACATAAGTTTTTTTTATTTAAAGGGAATTCCAAATTTCATATGCATACAACTGCAAATAATTTTCAGCAAATAAAATCTAGGGTTAGTAATAGTTGTGGCAAATTTTCATAAACAACCCAAATCCGTAACAATACTAAACCATTAAAAGTAACAAAACCAAGAAGTTAACATTAGAGTTCATACCACATATGTACAAAATCACGTATATGTATATTTTAAAGAAACTAGACTTCCCATTTTAGCAAGCCAAACTCAAGGTTACAAAAGGATATCCTGAAGGGCAAGGACTATCTGTGGTTGTATATTCTTTAAAATGCACATCGTGATCTTGTATGTCTTCGTTCTGCATTTATTTAAAGGGAAGGACGACATAAATTCTACAAATACATTGCACTGAGTTAAGTCCCCTAACCTCTCAAAGCTTAGGGTTTTCCCCCCTTCTGTTGTAGTAAGACTTTCTGTTACCCTTCATGCTCAAATTCTAGTTTTAGGGGGGAAACAAATATTTAAAAAGACAGTAAATACTGCTGAATCCAATACAGTAAGTACCATACAATGCCATTCTGTTTAATATATATGTGTATGTTCACAAATATCTCAAAAGAGCGATTGTAGGCCATGTTAATTTTAGAGGAATTTGGGCTTTGTTTTTTGGTTCTCCGCATTCTTACTTTTCTACAGTGAGCATTTAAAACTGATTTTCAGCCCTAGCTGGTTTGGCTCAGTGGGTGGAGCGTGGGCCTGTGGACAGAAGGGTCCCGGGTTCGATTCGGTCAAGGGCACATGCCTGGGTTGCAGGCTCTGCCCCCAGTGGGGGACATGTGGGAGGCAGCCAATCAATGATACTCTCTCATCATGGATGTTTCTCTCTCTTCCTCTCCCTTCCTCTCTGAAATCAATAAAAATATATCCTTAAAAAAAACACACACACAAAAAAAAACACCTGTTTTTCAGCCCTACTGGCGTGGCTCAGTGGTTGAGCGTCAATCTATGAACCAGGAGGTCATGGTTCAATTCCCTGGTCGGGGGCACATGCACAGGTTGCAGGCTTTATCTCTAGTGGGGGTCATGTGGGAGGCAGCCAATCAATTATTCTCTCTCATCATTGATGTTTCTCTCTCTCTCTCCCTCTCTGAAATTTATAAAAAGATTTATTTTTTAAAAAACATTTTTCAAATTATAGAGACAAGACTTTCAATATAACTGACATAGTACTTATACAAAGACTGTATCAATTTATTAATTTCAAGAATATATCTGTTCTGGACACTGGTTCACATGCATCTCTTTTCTCTATTATACTATAAGCAGCGTATGACTAGGGACCACATTCTACACATATCCAAAAGCTCTAAATTTTATATATATGCTATATAAAATCTCTCAAAATGTTTTAAATGGAAAGTAGTTTACAACACATCTGCCTACAAAATTGCAGCTCTAATTTGTTTGGCAAGCACCTTTATGGAGAATAATACTGTTCTACATAGAATGTTCATCTTCAAAAGCAGAAGAAATTCATTTTTAATGTAAAAATATACTTTAAAGAATATCAAAAACATTAAAATATAGCTCAACCTATTTCCAATCATAAGTAATGCTAGTAAAGTTAAGGGTTCAAGTGTCTACATTACAAATTCTAGATTTAGATGCTACAAGCTCTCAAAAGCTTTATGCCAGCTTCATATTCATTGATGAGTAAATTTTCTAATAAAAATATCCCCCTTTTTGAAGTCTAACACCCAAGAGGCAAAAAAGAAAAGAAAAACAAAACCTCAAGAGGAAAAAGCACTCTATTTTTTAGTAACACTCTTGCTAAAAAGACCACTGTATCAACCTCTTAAAATCATGGTATGGCAACAGTCATAGATGACCCATATTACCTTTGAAAAAAGAAAAAAGTAGCTTTACTTAAAAAGATACAGTAGCAGATAGGCCCTTAAATCTCTACTTACATCTCCACTGAAGTTGTCACAATCATTTGTAATAGCTACAAAAAGAGGGTTTTGTTCAGGCTCAACATTTTATATAGTATCAAAATACTATCACTATCTAGCCAAAATAGAAAATTAAAAATTCTAGGGGGAAAATTTTTTTCTAAAAACTTAAAATCCATTTCAAGGTATAAAAACATTTTGCTATGGTGAATGTAAGTTCTAACACAGCTGTAGCTATTTAGAGGGGGGGAAAAATCCTCCCCTCTAAGTCGAAACATATGGCTATTAAATAGCTATGATATGAGTTAACATCCCCTTCGTAAAATTGTAACTGTTTGTCTAATTAGAGAAACACAGAAAATACAAGTTTACAATTTAACCAAAAAAGGAACACCATGACTGATACTATTAATGTTTTGACTTTTAAGAATGCAAAATCTTTAAAAGCAACTATAGACATTTTTCTTTGATAAGCAATATGATATAGGTTTTTGCCCAATCGTAAAAAGTATATTTTTTCTAGATACTTGGAATGAAAATTAAACTGGTTAGGTAATATAAATAACCCAGATAGAAAAACAGAATGTACCTCTTTTAACAGCCATTCACAGCTTGCCTCTAATGACTTAACTGCCAATTAACTTTTTTTGGTCCAACTTCAAATTTGGTTATCATCAATAACCACATAAAAGAATGAAATTAACAAAGGATGATGCAGTTTAAACCTTATAAATTACAAATGGGGCTATGTGACTAATTAATCTAGATTAAAAGCAAATGACTACCTCCTTCAAAATGTTGCTCAAATGTTACCCACTCTCTGCCCCCATACTCCCATATTACTCCCTTAATATGCTCCCCTCTAATCTCATATAAATACAGCTTGCTAATTTAATGTCATGTTTATGGTCTGGTTAACCACATTTGAATGTAAACACCAAAGTAGCTACTACCTTTTATTCATTGATGTATCCCAAGTACCTATATCTGCCTTATACATATATTTTCAATAATGTGTTAAACTTTTCTACAAGTATTTAAAGAGATGAACATATCACTGATATTTAAGTGGGAGCATGATGAACAATTATACTAAACTGCAGCGTAAGTTCTACATTGCAAAGCCTTCAGAGAAAGAAGCAGTAAAAACACTAAAAAGTGAAAATTACTAAAAGTTTTTATTCACCTTTTTTCCCATCAAAAAAAATCCTAATGTTATATTATTTAGAATAGAGACTATGGTTATAGGTTGTAAACCCAGCGTTTTTTTTTTTAAGTGGGGAAAAGGAAAAGATATGGGTTAACCAGTGCTAATTCCCAGTAGTGCCAGGAAACTACATAAAAGATACCAAAAATAAACTGGTCATGGAGTAATAGCTAATAAATACTTTGATGAATGAGGGAAGTTGACAAAACAACAAATCACCAAAAAGCTTTAGAACAAGTCCTCAGAACTTTTATTCCTCTACTTAGTAGAAATAGCAACACAATACACAAACCATGTGTTCTCCTTAATACTAACAGTCACAGTTTTCAAAGCAGCTTCACATACATTGTTTCATAAAATCCTCAGAGACACCAAATTCAAACTCAAACTCAAAATGCTAACAAAAGCACTTAATAATGTATGCACTTCGCCGGTAAGTACACCTTTTCTCTTGAAAATCCCTCACTGTGTCTGACAATCTACAAAGAAAGTATTCTATAGAAGAGCCACCTTCTTGGCACTGGAAACTTACACAAGTCCTCTGAAGAGTAATATGGCACAGCTAGCAAGAGCCATAAAAATCTTCAAGCCCTTTGACCTAGTAAAACCACTCCTGGGAACTTTCTCTAAGGAAATAATTAGACTGAACCAAAAAGCTATTAGTATAAAGATGTTTACTACACCATTATCTATAATTTTGAAACCTAATTCCCGACTAGAGAATGGTTAAGAAGCCTAAAAAAAAAGCAAAACACAAAACACACCGTCACTAAAACTACGTAAAAATGAAAAGGTAAAGAGCCAAAATAAGAATTGGAATTAAGAAAGAAAAAAAAATTAGAATTAAGGTAAAATCATGATCAAATATTAACAGTGTGGTTACATTGTTCTAAGAGGGAAAAAAACCATCTCCTGAAACACATATGACAATTAAAAACAGAATAAATTCTGAAAGCCAGACAAATCCATCATTTACCCCCCCAAATATGAATAAATGTTGTATTATTTAAAGCAGACGTGAATTTCTAGACTTTCAAAAATATTTTCCTATCTCTAAACAAGGCAAACCCCATGCTGCATTTTCTTTCTTCACCTGCTTTCTTCTCCAGTCTCAAACTTATTTTAACAGCCGATACACTCCAACCCAAGTGAGGACACTTGAGAAATTATAATTGGTTTATGAAGAACCCAGTTAACAGTGATTCAAATGGAAAGAATTCAACGAGTACATTAAATAAAGATCTGCACAATAAAACTTCACATTATATGAATCCAATACATCACACAAAACTTCACAAACTTATCAAAAAGAGGGCTACAATTTATAAATTGTAAAAGTAAAAGAACGTAAAGCCTAAGGAGAGCCTATGCAGGTTAAAAGCTTAGTTTTAATTCTTACTTGAACGAGGTGAACATATCTGCCAGATTACTACCTGATACCTAAGAAGGAAAAATCAATGCATCCTTTTCTAAAAATATATATTTAAATTTTTTCCATTTTTCACTATGGATGCCACTGAGAAAGGGAAGCTTAAGTTACAGAATCCTAAGTGGACAAAGTGGGGAAAATGGGCACTTCATTTGAACTATTTTATTAGCTAAATACTAGATAGCTTTTGTAGGTAAACTGTCTAGGGAAAGGGGAGGATAGAAGTCAGAAAACCAATGTTCCCCCCGCCCCAATGAAGGCAGCAGCACTACGTAAAAATCAGTTCAGTTTCCTCTAAAACGGATTGCTAAAAACCTGTTTTCAAAAAGAAAACTTGATGCATGGGGGAAGGGGGAATCCCTTAATCCCACCTTCTGAAGCTCAGGATGTCTTTCAGCAACCCGGCCAACGCCGCCTAGGCCCGAGGGAGGCAGGCAGCGGCACAGCGGCGGCTGGGGCCCAGGGGAAATGGACTTGCGTGCCCTTGGCGGTGAGCTCTGGCGGCACTCCCCAAGTTAAGGACACTGGCCACAAAGGAATGGAGTCTATTGACATTTGCTGCCCCGTTTGAACATTAAGCGTTTTCCTAGTTCTTGAAATACGAACTGACAACCACCACCCCCCAATGCACGCGCCACTGGCCTTCCCGCACAAACACACCCTCCCGAGTCAGACCCGTTACCTAACAACACGAAGCCCCCAGGTTCCACCGCAAACCTGGGTTCTGGGGGCTGACAGGGGAGACCACGCGAGACAACACCCGCATTTCTGACTTCAGGAACCCCACCAAGTCCGCTGCTGCAATCCCTCTCCCCTCGAAATTTCAAACCCCGGGGCTGGGGGAAATGCGCAGCGTGCCCGCCGCTGCCACCCCGCGCGGCCCTCGCCCACCGCGATTCCAAGGCGCCTTCTCTTCCGCGGCCTCGGAACAGCAATGCGGCTCGGCCACCACCCGCGCCGGAGAGGCCTGGCGGGGGAAGGACGGAGGCCGCGAGGGGGCTGGGCCCTCCCCACCCCTTCCCCAGGTGGGGGAGGGCGGGACGCTGCGGGAGACCGCGGAGCCGGGCGGCTGCCCCGAGTCCCGGCCTCAGATTTACATGCGGGGCTGCAGGGGCCACTGCCCACCCACCTCAACCCCGGCGCCCCGCGATCCTCCCCGGGGCAGGGAGGAGTGGATAAGGACACTGGACAGGCCCTAGTGATTCCAGATGTGCCCTGTGGCTGCCCTTTAACGGGGAAGGGGACGCTGCCCTACGTCCCCCCTCCCTCGTTAACCCCAACTGGGGGAGTTGGCAAGTTTCGAGAGACCGAACCCAAACGTCACGACCCTTCCACGTTAATATTTAAATTGAGGGTGGGAGCGCTGCCGAAGCATCCTCCCTCCATTTGGGGCGGAGGAGGCTTAAAGGAGGTGGGACCGAGGCTGAAAATCGCCGAGACCTGTGAACCTCTCCCGAACACTTAGAGGGGAGGCTGCCCAGTCCTTCCATCTTGACCGTTTGGGGAGGGGGTGGGGTGTTGCAGGAGCTGGACACGGCCTGACATTCCCTGAGGGAACCCGGGGCGCCTCCCACCCAACCCCCCAGGCTCTGGATCGGAGCGGGGAGCACCCCCCCAGCGGGCCCCCAGCCCACGCCCCCCCCGCAGCTCGGCCGGTCACGGGGCGGGGACGGCGGTGGGGCCGCGGGGGAGGGGATGCGAGGCCCAGGCTTGCTCCGCGCGGAGGGGGCTGGGGCGCGACACCCACCTGCCCAGGCCGGGCCGCCCGCTGCCTGTGCTCGCCGCCGCCGCCGAGGAGGAGGAAGCCGGGGCCGAGGACGAGACCGAGGGCGAGGACGGCGGGGCGGCGGGCGACGTGAGAAGGCCGCCGCCACCGGGCTTGCGGGCACTGGCGGCCGCGGACGGCTGCTGCTGCTGCTGGGGCTTCAGCGACATGGTGCGGGGCCCATACACCGGCCCGCACGCCGGGCGGAGACAGCCGGGAGCCGGGCGCGCCGAAGAGACGCCGGAGCGCGGCGGGGACGCGCGGGCGCCGAACGGGGAGACGCGGGTTGGCGCGGCCGGGGGGGCGCCCGGGCCCGCGACGGGGAGAAGGAGCACGACGAAGGGGCGGGGGGGCCCGCCGAAACCGAGGAGCTGCCGGGAGCCGGGCCGGGACGCGCCGCCGCCGTTGCCGTTGCTACCAAAACAGTCTGAGGCGGAGGGTGGCGAGCGCAGCCCAGAGGGAGGGGGGCCAGGGCCGGGTCCGGGCGGAGGAGGAGCGGCGGAGGGATACGGGTCCGCAGATGCGTTGCCGCCGCCCCGCCGCTCGGGCCGCGGGAGCGAGTGTCGCCCGGGCTCCCTGGCCGCGGCTAAGCGGCGAGGCTCGATGGCCGCGGCTGGGCCCCGAGGACCCGCGGCTGCCGAGCGCATCGGAGGCCGGGGATGGAGAGGCGTTCGGTAGCGCTGCCGGGTGGGCGCGGAGGCGCAGGATGGGGACTCTTTACCGGAAGTCGGAAGGGTCGGGCGGAAGCAGAACGTTAAGAGGCCCCAGGGCCGGGAGGGACACGTGAGGAGCGGGCGCCGCGCTGGACCGCGTTCGCGGGGGTCGGGTGAGGGCTTGGCGGCCCATCCAGCCCGGATCCGCCCTCCTCGAGGCGGGTCTGCCCTTTGGAGAGGGCGTGTCTGTCTTCGCCTGCAGGGCCGGCCTTGTACTGGAGACGGGAGGGAAGCGTTTCTTCCCCGCCCCCCAGTATTCCTTCAACGTCCTCAGACTGCGAGGCTACCCGAGATTGCCCCCACCTGATGCAACCTAAGAGAAAGGACAGCGAGTGCTTTCGAGGCGGACATTGTCTTGATATGTATAAAGCACCTTGAACACAAGCATCCCATAGTTTTCTTTGTATCCTCAGCACCTGGCACACAGTGGGCTCTCAGTGTCACCGGGTGTCTCAAAGACAGGCCGTCCTCTCTTTCCTGCCAAGCAACCTCCCGGGGCCACTCACATCTGGTTACCTTTTCCCCACTTTGTCCGTCCCTGCAACACAGTAACCACAAAACGCCTGGGTATCTGACCTTCATTTGAACCCATTTTCCCTCACTTGAACTTCTTTTTCCTCATTCATGAGACTCAAAAGGAAGTGTACGTGATTGGTAGAGCTATGGATAATGGGGTCTCCTCCGGTGGAGACCTAACAGACCTCATAAGAATGTGCGAACTTTAGACCTTGGCCCCTTTAGAAGTTTTACTTTAACTTAGGTTGCTAGCCAGCACAGTAGTCCGTTTTACAAATGTGTTGCAATTAAACTGGAAGCAAGTAGGTAACTTGATCTTTTCCAGTGAAGAATCTAGTTTTTTAAAAAGTGAAACACTTTAGGAAATGATAGGAGGAAAACACCAAAATTCCCCTTAATGGCCCAGAACCATCAGATAAAAAGGTAAAGACTTAGAAAAACTTGGAGAATGATTGCCACGAGTCTCCAGCAGCCAAAGTGAAATTAATCTCCTACGAAGTCCAGGCAGAAATGATCGTTATATTCTTCAAACAGCTGAAAAGTAGGAAAATCAGCTCTCTATCTTCTATCTAAGATAAAAAGGAGACTGGGTGGGGGTAGTATTCTTTTAAACCAGTAGTTGCAAAATCCTTTAAAAATTAACCCAAAGGAAATTGAGACTAAAAAACTAGGTGAGGTGGGGGGGGGGGGGGGAGAGAAGGGCCATAACAGAAATACAATCAACTTTCTGTGGCTTAATGATTTGACAATTAGCCATATCAGGGACCAAGGTCCCAGAATTCAATCTTAGGACCAAATTTCAGACTGATGGGAGGAAAAAAGGAAGTGGCATAAGGCCTGAAGCTGACACAGCTGAACTTGATTTAATTTATGCTGAGCAAGCTCGTTTTCACCCATTATCATTGAAAATATTTTTTATCAATTGTATTAAAGTGTAAATTACATGTTATGAAATTCACTCATTTCTATACAATTCAATGATTCTCAGTAAACTTAAGAGTTGTGCAACCATAACCACTAATTTCACAACATTTCCCTCACCCCGTAGGATCCTTTATACCCATCCTCGGCCCCAGCAACTAATTTACTTTCTGTCTCAGTGGATTTACCTCTTCTAGACAGTTCATATAAATGAAATAGTACAATAGATGGTCTTTGTCTGCCTTTTTTTAAAATACGTTTTTACTGATTTCAGAGAGGAAGGGCGAGGGGGAGAGAGCGAGAGAAACATCAATGATGAGAATCATGGATCGGCTGCCTCCTGCCCATCCCCTACTGGGCATGGAGCCACAACTTGGGCATGTGTCCTTGACCTGAATCCAACCCAGGACCTTTCAGTCCACAGGCCGTCGCTCTATCTACTGAGCCAAACTGGCCAGGGCTTCTTTCTCATGTATTTTTTTGTGAGGTTTATCCATGTCAGTGTTTCACTCCTTATTATCACTGGGTAGTTTTTGATTGTATTTGTGTATCTACTCAAATACACAAACTACTTGGTTTAGATTGTTCCAAGTGTTGGGCTGTTAGGAATAATGCTATGAACATTTGTATACATTATGTCGTCATATAGACATGTTTTCCTTTCTCCTGAGTAGATGCCTAGGAATGAAATGTTTGGTGATAATGGCAAATTTATATTTAACTTTTTTTTAAATTGATTTTTTAGCAAGAGGAAGCGGGGGTGGGGGGGGAGAGATTTATTGTTCCCCCCATTTATGCAGCCATTGGCTGATCCCTGCATGTGCCCTGACCAGGGATCAAACCCAACCCCAAACCTCAGCACACTGGGAGGATGCTCCAACCCGTGGAGCCAGCCAGCCAGGGCTATATTTCACTTTTTAAAGATCCGATCAAACTTTTTCCCCAACGTGACTGTGCCATTTCACATTCACACTTGGGATGTTTGCAGGTTTAGCATTAAAATTTTATTTCTGGCCCTAGCCGAAGCGTCAGCCTGTGGACTGAAGGGTCCCAGGTTCAATTCCGGTCAAGGGCACATGTTCAGGTTGCAGGCTCCATCTCCAGTGGGGCGCATGCAGGAGGCAGCCAATCAATGATTCTCTCTCATCCCTAATGTTTCTCTCCCTCCCTTTCTCTCTGAAATCAATAAAAATATGTTTATTTAAAAATGTGATTTCTGCTTTCATATTAAAATGAAAACCAAGAGAACCTCTATTGTCATGCTGTTTTATACACCCTCCCCCAGTTTTCCTTTATGGAAGGATTACCACCCCAAACCAAGGAATATCTATTATTGCAAATTCTTCACCTGAATTCTAGACATCATGGTTATTTAACAGCCACTGTGGTGTCACAGGGCTTTATATCTTAATGACAGGAAGTACACCTTAAGACAAATGGTGTGGCAGGAAGCCTTTACGATGACCCCATACGAACCTGTTCTGGTGTTCAGACCCTGTGAAATACTCTCTCCTTGAATATGAACTGGACCTAGTGGCTTCCTTCCAACAAAAAGAAAAAACTAGGTGTTTTCACTTCCAAGGTTAGGTTACAAAAAGACTGTGGCTTCTCTTTTACACTGCCCTCTCTTGCCCACTTGCTTTAAAGAAAGACAGCTGCCGTGTTATGAGCTGCCCTATGGAGAGGCCCACACGGCAAAGAACCGACGTCTCTAACCACGGCAGTGAAGACGGATGGCTGCCCACAGCCATGTGAGCGAGACTGGAAGCAGCTCACCCCCTAATCAGCCCTTGATTACGACCTCAGCCCTGGTCAATGCACCTTAAGTAGGCTTTGTTAGGGACCCTGAACTAGAGATGCTCTGCTAAGCCACACCAGATTTCTAACTCTTGCTGTTTAAGTTAATAAATTTTGGGGTAACTTGTATGCAACAGGAGATAACATAGACAACCCAAAAAAAGCGATTTCCACGTGCATTCAGAAATCTTTAAAGACGCATGCTGAAGTCGGAAACTAAGATCATAGCCCATAAAAGTTAGATTTTCAGTGCCCTCCCCACCCCAAGTGATTTGGGGGAGCAGCCGTTTAAACCAAAGCACGTATCACTGGAGGTTTGTCATCGAGGACTGTGAGGAACACGGTCCGGAACGAGTTCTGATATTAAGAAGTATTGCTAAAAAAGTAACTTCTAAAAAAGCAGTGACCCTTTCAATCACTTTTTCAGAAGTGAAAAGTAGTATCAAGTGAGAAGTCATATAAAGACTTTCAGTCCTGACCGATGTGGCTCAGTGGATAGAGCGTCAGCCTGCGGACTGAAGGGTCCCAGGTTCGATTCCCATCAAGGGCACGTACCTTGGTTGCAGGCTCATCCCCAGTAGGGGGCGTGCAGGAGGCAGCTGATCGATGTTTCTCTCTCATCGATGTTTCTAACTACCCCTCTCTCTTCCTCTCTGTAAAGAATTAATAAAATAAATTAAAAAAAAAAAAAAAGACTTTCAAACCTGGGAACCAAGTCCTGTGGATTATGTACTTGGTTTCTGATACTCAATAACCCTTCAGCAAACCACACGGCCCTCTCATTCTCATCACTTCAATGATTAATCAAGTCTGAGGATTTGGGATTAAAAATGATATAGCCATACAAAGAATGATTTGCTATCACTCAGGACAGCAGCATGCATCTGATGATCCAGTATTTCCAGCAATTCATTTCTGTGCAATCATTTCTCTTCAGTGCTCTTCATTTGATCATGTTTAATGCATGAAGCTACATTACTCACTCAATACTCTTGATTTTGCTTTCAAAAGCATGAAAATTAATTCAAATAAAAACTAACATGCACTGATTCCCCCCCCCCCCCCATCTACAAAATCCATCCTCTTAAAGTTTTTGCAAAGACCAAGCCTCATTTAAGAAAAGAGAGAGCGAGAGAGCAGATGTAATTTCAAAAATAGGACCATGGCTAATTAAACAAGTGTTTTTTTTTCTAACCATGGTTACTCAGAATTCTTAAAGGCTAATCTATTTGTAGATACTGCAGGAATCCCAAAAGACTAAAAGCAATAAAACTTTTTAAAAAGTGTGTGGTGGGCAGAGGGGGGTTTGCTTCTAAGAGGCATTATTTGTATACCTTGTATTCAAAGTAACAAGTTTCCCATAGGTTTGGAAACAACCTGAGGATGTGTGGCAAAATAGGAGGGAACACACAACATTACTTGAAAAAGCTTTTAAATTAGCTCGTTCCTCCACACAAGCACACTTGTGGTGGTGAAGTTGCTCATTTTGTTTTACCTTGAGGGACAGAATAATGATGCGGTGACATTATTCACAAGGCAAAAGCATCCCGGCCAGCTGAAATAGACACAGAAGAAAGCATTCTTTATTTTTCATTGGAAATGCTTGTGCTGCACAGAGCCAGAAATGTAAAGAAGTTCAGTCCTTTTGTTCTTCCTCATTCTCTTTTTGTTTTCGTTGGCCCCCTTTCTGGGGTGATTGTTCTGGGCAGCCTGTTGTTTCAAGGGGCCGTAGATCCATGGAAAGCCGGAGATGTGAAGTATGCACCATTTGGAGAACGCGGGAAGGGAGGTGGAACGGATGTGTGCAGCGCCCATGACAGCTGAACTGGCCATTAGCATGGGATCTTGTTAAATTTGCTACAGGATACCAGGAGCCCCACAATGGAACCCCGGAGGGATCAGACTATAATTAATACTGACATTGCTGACCTATGATCCTAGAATAGGGACTTGGATTCTTGTTCCGGAGTGGAATCAGATATGGGCTTAATATTGCTCACTGTCTTGCTCACGCCCCCATATTATCAAAACTATTTATTTTCCGTAAGGTAAGCCTTAGGGCTCAGGAGAGATAATGATGATCATAATTGCAGGCCTTTATATAGCATTTATTATGTGCCAGCTCTGTTCTAAGTGCCTTTTACATAATAACTCACTCATATAATCTTCACAGTAACCCACTGATGCTCAATGGGAGGGGAGAATTTTGCCTCCCCCTCTCCAGGGGCCATTTGGCAGTGTTTAGAGACATTTGTGGTTGTCACAACTGAAAGGGAAAGGCTACTGGCATCTTGTGGGTAGAGGTTAGGGATGCTTCAATGCATAGGACTGCCCACTCCCTCAAACAGAGAGCCATCCAGCCCTAAATATCAGCAGTGCTGAGGGTGATTGAGAAACCCTGCGATAACTCAATGAAGTAGATGGGATTAGTCTTCTTACCTGACAGATCGGGAGGCTGAGGCACAGAGAGGTTAAGTCACTTTGCCCAAGGTCATACTCAGTACGAGCATGTTAGAGCTGAGATTCGAACCCAGGCAGTCTGTCTCCAACATCTGGGCTGTAAGCCACTTTGCTACATGAAATAGTAAAGGTGCAAGGTTTCTCTCTGGGAAAAAGAAACTTCTCTCCTTGGGTTCATCAAATGCAAACTTCTAGTAAGCTGGCACCACCGATGACTGCCTTCTCATCGATTAAAGAGGGAGCTTACTATTATGAAAGTCACCATCTGCAGGGGACACGCTAGCAGTGCCTATCAAAACTGAAATAGCACCTTCCCAACAGGGTGCAAACTGAATGTACAAGGATAATCATCACAGTGTTGTTTGGAATAGAGAATAGGAACTCCAGCAGGGGATGATGAAATGCCTTGTAGGGTGTCCCAAATGCAATGGAATACACAGTGTTCCCAACTGTTCAACGAGAAAGAGGTAGGTCTTTGCACTGATCTGGAAGGATCTTTAAGAACCTGTGTTTAAAAAAAGAAAATTCAAAAGGCAACTCTGTGAGGTGATGGATGTGTTCATTTACTGGAATGTGGTCATTTCACAATGTCTGCAAATAACAAATCACCTTGTACACTTTAAATACATACAATTTTATTTGTCAATTATACCTCAAGAAAGCTGGGCAGGGGAAAGACCTGTTGTTAAGCCAAAAAACAGAACATTTTAAAATAAAATAATAAGCCTGGCCAGCATGCCTCAGTTGAACATTGACCTATGAACCAGGAAGTCACTGGTCAATTCTCAAGTTGCGGGCTCAGTCCCCAGTGGGGGGCATACAGGAGGCAGCCAATCAATTATTCTCTCTCATCATTGATGTTTCTATCTCTCTCTCCCTCTCCCTTCCTCTCTGGAATCAATAATAATGTATTTTAAGACATTATAGTAAAATAATGAAATGTACATAAATGTGTAGAATACTTTTATGTTGTACACCAATTTGTGTTAAATGAAAGGGAAGTATGTATGAACTAGTGGCCCAGTGCATGCAATTCATGCATGGGGTGGGGGGTTCCCTCAGCCCAGCCTCTCGAATCGGGGACCCCTTGGGGGATGTTTGAGTGCCAGTTTAGGCCCGATCCCAAAACTGGCAGTAGGACATCCCTCTCGCAATCTGGGACCGCTGGCCCCTAACTGCTCACCTGCCTGCCTGCCTAATTGCCCCTAACCCCTCTACCTGCCTGCCTGATCACCCCTAACTGCCTCTGCCTGCCTGCCTGATTGCCCCTAACTGCCCTCCTCTTCTGGCCTGATTGCCCCTAACTGCCTCTGTCTTGGCCCCACCACCATGGCTTTGTCTGGAAGGAAATTAGATGTCTGGAAGATGGCCAGTTGACCTGGTCTAATTAGCATATTGCCCTTTTATTGTATAGATATCCTATCCAATAAAGAGGGAATATGCTAATTGACTGTCACACCCTCAAAGATGGCAGCACCCACAACCAATAAGGAGGAAATATGCTAATTGACTGTGACACCCTCAAAGATGGCAGTGCCCACAGCCACAAGATGGCAGTGCCCAGTCCCCTCAATCCCACCAGGGTGGCAGGCGTGCAGCAAGGCCTGCCTCTGGAGGCCCCCAGTCCCGTCAGCCCCCCAGCTGCCCAGGCCACCCGAGGCTCAAGTAACCAGGGCTGGCTGAGGCTTGTGCTGCCGGTGGTGGCAGCAGCAGAGGTGTGATGGGGGCGTTGCCTTCCCCTGATTGCTGGGTCGCCTCCTGCTCCTGAGGGCTCCTGGACTGTGAGAGGGGGCAGGCCGGGCTGAGGGACACCCCCTCCAGTGCATGAATTTTCATGCACCTGGCCTCTAGTATATAAATATGTGTATATATGTATCTATTTTTTACTCTATATGCATAAAAAAACTGATACTAGGAAGGAGGGAAACTTATCATATACCTTTGGACTGTTGGAAAATTTATTGTTGAAAACTTATTTTACCATGTACACATGTTACCTTTTCTAAAAACATAACAAAATAAAATGTAGGGCATCAGAAGGAATAAGTAATATTTGTATAGCACTTCATGGTTTACAAAGCCTTTTATTTGCATTGTTTCCTTTGGCGCTAACCCCAGAGATGGCACCAGAGCAGAGAAGTGGCATGCGCTCTACCCAAGGTCACTCCCTGCCAATTCCCCCACATGCTGCCCTTCCTGGTTTCCCACAGTCAGATCAATTACTGTCTGCACCACTTTAATTTTGTTTTATTCAACCACAAGCTGCCATTCTCAAGCTCTGGGCAGTAAAATCCTAGGTCGCATAAATAGGAAAGAAAGGCCTGTTTCAGGAACTTTTCACCCTGCATCCCTTTCTGCCACATTTGTATTGTTTTCTCCTGAAATACAATATTGGCCAAATACAGGAGCTGCAGAAACTAATTCTTCTCTCCCCCATCTATGTAGAGTCCCTGTGTGCATAATGGGCACTTAACAAACCTGAGTTGCTTTGATTGGATAGAGACTAATTCTTTCACTTTATCCATGTTTACTTCTTTGAGCCTGAAATGGCATATGCTTCCTATTCATACCTGCTAATTGCTACCAGCCATGGGCCCCTATGATGGGGCCAACATCCAGATAACCCCTTAATGACCTCAGCACTTCCAGGCAGTGAGGGAGACAGTTGGACAACTAGCCTTCCTTACCCACGTTTCAATCACATGTAGTTTGGGCAGGGTTTGCATTCACCCCTGGATAAAGTTTAGCTCTCTTCCAGCGAATAGCTTGTCATGTGGCCTTGTAGGCAGTTGGGAAAGTGTCCATCTAGTAGTTCATCAGGAGACACTGGAGCCAAGAAACCATGAGGGTCTTTCTGGGGAACTACTTTTAGTCACTAGCCTCCAGCAGGCTTAAAGGAGGTTGGAGCTGAGGCCCTATAATAACTGGTTTCGCTCTCCTTTGATCAGGGTTTTTTCTTCCATTGCACATGTGGTTCATTTCTGTCCTCAGAGGATCAATACAGGGCAAGTTTTCACGTAGCAGGAAGCAAATGCTAGGCTTCTGGTTTCCTGAAAATGACTCAGGAATCCTGATACTTGAACTATTTTTTTAAGTTATATACGCCTTTTTAAGAACATCCTGAATATTTGTGTATTGGTTAGCATTCACTGTGTAACAAACCACCGCCCAACATAGTGGCTTCAAACAACAAACATTATTTTATCTTAAAATTCTGTGGTTGGTTGAACAATTCTTCCATCCTGGGTTGGCTCAACTGGGATTGAATGGTCCAGGATGGCCTACTAACATGTGTAGCAACTGGCTCCATATCAGCTGGGGATGATAAAGACAACATGGCCACATGTCTCTAATAAGACAGCAGACTAGCCTAGGCGTGTTCACATAGTGGTGGTTACACAGTTTCCCAAGAGCAGCAAAAGAAGACAAACCCCAAGGCACCGGCACTATTCAAGTCTGTTCTTGTGTCCCATTTTCTAATGTCACATTAAGTCAAAGCAAGACATATGGCCAAGACCAGGTTTGAGGGGTGGGAAAATAAGACTCTATATTTCTTGATGGAATAAGCTGCACAATCACTTTGCAAAGGACCGGTCTGCAAGTTGGAAGGAATTTGCGGCCTTTTTTTTTTGGTAATCTATCGTAGTGAGATGGGATATTTGAAAATCAATTTTAAAACTTAAAAAAAAAAAAAACCCCACACAACATGTCTCCTAGTATTCAGAAGAAAGCTGAGAAGCCTACTTTTATCAATCTGATGACTTTCAAACCTCCAGTTCTTGTCACTGCACTCAGGACTGCTAGAACCATCCTGATGAAAATAGCACCAGGTATTGTTTCTGCAAAGCTGATTGTGATGATTAATTTTATACATCAACTTGAATGGGCCACAGGATGCCCAGATATCTCATTAAACATTATTTCTGGATGCCCTTGTGAGAGTGTTTCTAGAAAAAAAAATTAACATCTGAATTGTTAGACTTAGTAAAGCAGACTGCCTTTGCCACTGTGTGTGGGCAACATCCAATCCACTGAGGGTCTGAATAGAACAAAAAGATGGAGGAAAGGAGAATTCTCTTTCTGCCTGACCACTTGAGCTGGGACATAGGTCTTCTCCTGCCCTCAGAATGGGAATTATGCCATCAGGATTACTTTTTCTCAGGCCTTTGGACTTAGACTGAAACTATATCACCAACTTTCCTGGTTTTCCAGCTTACAGACAGTAGACTGTAGGACTTCTCAGCCTCCCTAATCAAGTGAGCCAAGTGTGTGTGTGTGTGTGTGTGTGTGTGTGTGTGTGTGTGTGTGTGTGTATGTGTGTATACACACACTGACTGGCCAGATTATTATGATCTCTGAACGCATAATAATCTGGCCACTCAGTATATGTATATTAGAGGCCCAGTGCATGAATTCGTGTATGGGTGAGGTCTGGCCAGCCTGGCCAGGGGGAGGGGACATGGGTGGTTGGCTGGCCTGCCTGCTGGTCGAACTCCTGGTCCAGGGGAAAATTTGCATATTAGCCTTTTATTATATAGGATATACACTGGCCAGATTATCATGTGTTTAGATAGAGATCATAATAATGGCCAGATTATCATGCTTTCAGAGATCATAATAATCTGGCCACTCAGTGTATATATTCTATTGTTTCTGTTTCTCTGGAGAACCCTAATAGACTGGTTCTCCAGAAAGGCAATCACATGACATTGGGAAGGTCATCCTCATTATCCTTTTTCGACAATGAGAACTACACTAGATGTTCTTGAGTTACATAGGACCTTTCAGAGTCTGTGTTGTAGGAAAATGAAAGGAGTACAGGCCACACGCTGAATGGCCCAAACCCTGCTCATAGAGATAAGATGACTAGGCATGGGGATGAAATTTTCAGCTTTCATCCAGATTTTTGGCATGGTCTTTGAATCTGTGATTTTCAACTTTTTCTCCTCTAGGCCTGATTAAACCCTTTGATCTCATTTTATTGGGCAATATTATTACACCACTTTGCAAATACACTATTTATTCTAGGCTGACCTTAAAATCTTTTTCTTTCCCCCATTTCTTGAAGGGCATTCATGGTTAGTAGAACATTCAACAATGCTGATTAAAACAGAGGAAAGGCATATAATAGGTGTTGGCAAATATTGAAATAGCCCAGCTGGTGTGGCTTGGTGGTTGAGCATTGACTTATAAACCAGGAGATCACAGATCACGGTTTGATGCCCAGTCAGGGCACATACTCAGGTTGCCCACTTGATCCCCAGCTGGGGATGTGCTGAAGGCAGCTGATCAATGATTCTCTCTCTTCTTTGATGTTTCTATCTCTCTCTCCCTTCCTCTCTGAAATCAATAAAAAAAAAATATTTTTAAGTGTTCAAATAAATGAAGGCCAGGTGAGGAAGAAGGAGAGAAAGGCAAATGAATGAAGAGAGTCCCCAAGATATCCAACTTGGACTATTCTTTTTATAGCTTTGCTGACATAAAATTCACATTCTATATAATTCACCCATTTAAAGTGTGTACATTTCAGTGTTTTTTAGTATATTTACAGAGTTGTACAATCATCACTACAGTGGGATGGTGAGGCCCTTCCCCAAATCTTGGGAGGTGAATCGTACTTGGCCTCATGGAACGAGGGAAAGTGCCTGAAGAGGGCTTCTGTATCAGGTCTTTGGTAAGGTTGCTAAGCCACTCATTTAACTAATCCAGACCTTGACCTACCTCCATTCTTGCTGTGTGAGATAATAAACCCCCTCACTGTGGGAGCCATTTTGAGTCAGGATTCTGTTACTTGCAGCTGAAGGCATCTCACACATCCATTCCTCCAACTCACACAGAATTTGCTCAAAGCAATACTCTCCAAAATTCCCTTAGCATTCCAGAGAGAGGCAGGCCAGAAGCTCTGTCCTTCTAGGTTCATCCCAAATGCCACCATGTCCCTGAACCATTCCGGGCATGCACAGTCATAATCACCTTGCCCAGCTCTTCTTAATCCCTCAGGCATTTTCCTTGTTGCCTTTTCCAATACATTCCCAGTGGTTATTACCGTAAATTCCCCCATACATTCCAGGGGATGTGGGAGGTGCCAGCATCGTACAGGTGAGGATGCCCCTTACCTGCCTTCAGTCATGCAAAGTCTGCTTGATTTCATCTGCTGGCCCTGTGTTGGTTCCTTCATGCCTTGCAGCCGCACTGTGTTGAGGGGATTCTCTGGACCAAGCCTTGTGCAGATGAAGGAATATAGTCCCCGCTGTCCAAATGCATGTCGTCTAGCTGGGGGAGAATGACGGATAGAAGCACAGAGGCCAGCAGGGAGCAGGACAGGAGCCACGAACACAACAGCCTTGTGAGGGGCAGATACTATTGTCATCAAAGATGTCAAATAACTTGCCATAGATCACTCAGGGAGCAGTAGCAGAGCTGGGGTCTGAACCCAGGCAGGCTAACTCCGGGCCCAGACACAACCCTCTGCACCACACTGCCGATCCAAGCTCCGTGGTATACTTGCCAGATCTTTGCTCACCAGGAGAGGCCTGGAGCAGAGCCTTCCCTCACAGCTCTTGGGAGGAACCCATGCTGTAGACACCTTGATCTCAGACTTTTGGCTTCTAGACGGTGAGACAGTAATTCTCTGTTGTTTACATCATTCAGCGTGTGGCCCTATGTGATGGCAGCCCTAACAAAGCCATACACCATGTAAGTCTCAAGGAAGCCAGGAAGAAATAGAGGAGGAGGAGAGTAGAATGAGATGAGATTAGAAAGGCAGATCAGGGCCAGAGCACACAGGACCATGCAGGCTTAGGCAAGACTTTGGATCTTATTCTGAGATCCAGGAAAACTGTTAATAGGTTTTATAACTGTCTTAGGCAGAGTTTAAAGTTAAGTTGATGATGGGAATAGGAATTGGCTAGGTGGAAAAGAATAACTGTCAGAGGGAACAGAAGCAAAGATTAGTGTGCTAATTTTTAAGATATCCAAGTACCACAGACTGGAGGGCTTAGAACAACAGAAGTTGCTTCTCTCATAGTTCTGGAGGCCAGAAGTCCAAATTAAGCTTTTTTTTTTTAGTTATTATTATTATTATTTTGCATATAATCAACCATAAAGGTATTCTCTGACTAGCCTACCTAAAAATAGCCATACCCTTCTATCCCTTTATACCATGTCATTTTTATTCCTAGCATTTATCACTATCGGAAATTTGTTTGTTTTTGGGATGGCAATGACTGGGACTGTTATATTTGCTGCTTCATCCTCCAAATCTAGAGTGTCTGGCACTTAGTAGGCCTTAAAGTAATTACTGAAAGGACAAATAAACCATCCTACATAATAAAAGGCTAATATGCAAATTGAGTGAACAACGGGAAGACCAGTCGCTATGACGTGCACCGACCACCAAGGGGCAGATGCCCAATGCAAGAGCTGCCCTCTGGTGGTCAGTGTGCTCCCACAAGGGGAGCGCCATTCATTCAGAAGCTCTGAACCGGGCTCATGGCTGGCGAGCGCAGTGTCAGTGGCAGGTGCCTCTCCCGCCTCTGTGGCAGTCGGACATCCCCTAAGGGCTTCCAGACTGCAAGAGGACACAGGCCGGGCTAAGGGACCCTCCCAAGTGCATAAATTTTGTGCACCCAGCCTCTAGTTTAAAAACAATATTCATAGGAAATGCTGGAAGAAACACTATTAAAGCACTATAATGATTTTCTCTCTTAGGATAAGGGTGCTTTTAACTCTCCTCTGTTTTTCTGCTTTAAAAATAAAACATCCTACTTTTAGAGGGAGATGGAAATGATCTACATCTTGATTTGGGTGGTGATCACACAGCTGTATACATTGTAAAACCCAATCAACAGAACACTTAAGAGCTGCATTTTATTATATGTTAACTAGAGGCCCGGTGCAGGTGCATGAAATTCCTGCACTGGGGAGGGGTGTCCCTCAGCCCAGCCTGCGCCCTCTCACAGTCCAGGGGCCCTAACTCCCTGTGAGGGGCCTAAGCCATCAGTCAGACATCCTTAGCACTGCTGCAGAGGTGGGAGAGGCTCCCGTCACCACTGCTGCGCTCACCAGCCATAAGCCCGGCTTCTGGTGCACTGACCACCCAGGGGCAGCTCCTGCGTTGAGCGTCTGCCCCTGGTGGTTAGTGCACGTCATAGAGACCAGTCATTCTGCCGTTTGGCCAATTTGCATATTAGCCTTTTATTATATAAGATTATATCTCAAAAATTTAAAAATATATGAGTAATATACTTGTGTATTTAAAAATATAACACTCTTATTACTGTTTTATAGCATTTAGAATATATAATTATAAGTAGGATAAATAGAAATAAGAGTTACATAACACAAAATAGGTATTAGATCTATAGTATAAATTAAATTTGACTTGCTATATTTTAGAAAAAGCCCTTGGGAGACATTTGCACATCACAAACATACCACTTATACCTGCAAATTAACACTGCTTTATAATATCCCTCAGTAGTTTATAGCAATGTTGTTCTAGGCTTTCTCTCTCCCTTATTTTTCTGTAATAAACTGAAGCCACCAAATTAAGCGGATTGTTGCAGAATCTAAAGTTTCCAGTTAGCCTGCTTATGCCTGTTTAACAGTGCCTCGGCGGGCAGTAACTGAGTCTACACTCTTAAATAAAAGTCTGGACTTTTGTTCTAGAAGCAACTTTTCCAGCTAGGGAAGCACCTCAGTTTCCATGAAGCTCTTTATAAAAGAACTGAGGTGTCAGCTTAAATGGTTGGTGTGCACTGGGCCCCAAGCCTCCCAGAGTGAAGGGGCCACAATAGGCATTGCAATGATTTCCCAAAAGCCAGCCTTTGGACACAGTGGGGAAAGCCACTGGCATTGTTTATAACCTCCTTTATCAGCTCTGGCTCAGGTCCCGGTGAAGTGGGACAGAAGACAGTGAGAAGTTAGAAAGTCCCATGAAGAGGGTATGTATACAGGACGGGTTTATTTACTCAGACAAAAGTGGTCTTAACTCAGTATTCGGCTTAGTTAAGCAGATGTACTGAGTTAAAGCAACCACAGAACAGACATTGGGAATGGTGTCCTTCCTGCTCCCAAGATCCAGAGTTAGGGAAGTAGAGAGGGGAGGAGCCCAGTTTTGGGGGCCAGAGGATGCTGAGGTTGCGTACCACCCTCTCACATATTAGCTATGTGACCTCAAGTCAATGCCAGTCAAGTCCTGAACCATCTTCCACTGAGCCCTGGCTTCCCGATTTGTAAAATGGGGCAAACTCTACCTATCTCACAGGCAGATGTTAAGGACTGAATGAAGACAGGACATGGCAAGTGCTCAGCACCGTAACTGTAGTTGGGTAAGTGGTTCGAAATCCAAGAAGTGGAGCTAACCTTGGAGTCAAACATCCACAGACAGTACTTGCTTCTGCCTCTGGTTTCTCAGGGAGTGACAGGTGCCTGGATCAGCTTTGGGTTCTACCAAATAAAACAGAGATTTTGGGTCTGCCCCTTTCCCCCCAGATTGCCTATCTGGAGTAACGAGCACTGGAAATGAGGTCTCTCATAGGAATGTTCTTCTAGGTTTTCCTAGTGGGGCTCCCACAAGAGAACAGTAATCCAATCAGGGTTTTTAGCGTCAATTGCCTCCCTTCCCACAAGAATGTTATCTCAGAAGGTGAAAATAACACTGGTTTTAAGAGTTCACCAAAAAAGGCAGCTCTCTCCTGAGGGCTAACCAAGAAGATGGGGGTGGTGGGGAGGGGCTTGGTGTGGGTTATCTTTTTCGAGATTATTCTGGTTCTGAGAAGCAGGCATATTTACAACAGGGGTGAGGAGCAAAGGGCTGCAGGAAGAGGAGGACCCAACAAAGAGGGAGAAAGGCACAGGGGAGAGCTTTAGAGTTTCTCCGGCTCTAGAGAGCCAGGAATCTCGCCAAAGACAAAGTGAAGTGTTGGCAACAACTGAGAGATCCTGTGTGGACTTTTAGGAAAGATTTTGGGCTGCAGCACGAGGCTTCCTTCAGCAGGGCCAGGAGAGTTCTGGCAGCAGCCCCCGGCCCAGGCATGTTCCCACATAATTGAAGTCGAATGTGCTGGGGGGAGGGTGGCCGGAGGAGGCCTCTGGGTTCTTCCTGGCTGCAGAATCTCAGCATTCTGCAGTTGGCTGTTTGGGATCCAAGCCAGCTTGTGTTGATTTTCTGCAGCATGGAAACAAATGCAACGAAGCTGTTTTCCTGAGGCGTGCATTTTGAAAGGAGGATTTTAATTTTTCCCCCTGAGGACAGGTGGAGTGGGGGTGGGGGGTAGGGGAAGCTGTGACGTGGCTCTTCCATTGCTGTCCCTTTTGCAAACCCGTTCCGGCTCAGTTTCCGAGTATACATAAACTAATGAGTGTGTGAGTGGGCATAGCTGTGATGAAGGCTGTGTCTTTCACAAAAGCTAATTCCTGGAAAATGCTGCTGGCGGACCCTCTGGCTATGTTCGATAAATCACAATCCGCCTTCCGCTGGACTGTGTCCAAGAGAGCAACTCTCCTCGTTCCTCCTAAAATTTTCCGCTTACTCTTCTTCTCTTCCAGGTCTTTCTCAGTGATTGGTTCTTTCTGCCCAGAAATTAGTTTGTGCTTCTTCTTTTCAGTTAGCACCCAAAGTCTTTTGGTGCTAAGTATAATTATATTAACGATGTAAAGTGATACAGAAAAGTTTTCTCGAGTGGCTGAAACAACTCGTTCTTTTAATGGCATTCACCTTCTCCCAATCCCCTAGGGAAGATCTGAACTTTGGCTCATTGGGCCACAACCCAGGGATTGAGAATTTACAATCAGGAATTGATACAGTCGGAGAGGGGCATCTCAGTGGGCTCTTCCTTTTTAAATGAGGAACAAAAGTACAAGATTTGTTCTGGGACCTGCTGTTTCTTGCAGCCAAAGGTGGCAAAAAACATGGAGGCTGCCCAGCTGGTGTGGCTCAGTGGTTGAGCATTGACCTATGAACCAGGGCAGGGTTCGAGTCCCAGTCAAGGCTCGGTCCGCAGTACGGGGTGTGCAGAAGGCAACTGATCAATGATTCTCTCTCATCATTGATGTTTATCTCTTTCCCCCTCTTTCTGAAATCAATAAAAATATATTTAAAAAACAGAACAAAAAATGTGGAGGCCAAGTCAGAACTGTTTTTCCTATTTAACATTTCTGTGCAGTGCTATAGGGCTATCTTTTGGCAAGAACTGCACTACCACTCATGTGGTAGATTTATTCTGGGTATCATAAACCGTCATGCTCCAAGACCTTGCAGGTGATTTCACACTTTGACTGGCTTCACCCACTGGACAAACCTCTCTGCATTTATTTTGAGAGGCTGAATCTGAAAGGAGTCTCAGGTCAGGGGATTTAGAATTTGGTCTGCAAAAGAGCAAAGCGGCTTTAGTTCACTTAGTGCGCTTGGTAATTAGCCTTGGAGTAAGGCATGTTATCTGCACCAGCGCAGCCCCGTGCCAAGTACCAAACCACATTTTCCAGATGATTCCAGTGAGAAGTTTCTGACCCGAAGCAATTCAACATTAGGCCCCAAGGACCACATTCATGTTGTGTAAAACAGCAGACTGTTCATCTCTCCCTGGCCTTCTTTACCGTAGCAAGAATGCAAAATCCAGATTAAGAACCAAGGCAGTGCTCCTTTCATGCTCTCCTAAGCTTCCAGAATCAGTGAGAGGCTGCTCCCAACGTGTTCTAGAGAAAATGACTCTGAAACAGTTTTGGCTCCTGGAACGACAGCTTCCAAAATTAATGTTTGATGGAACTCATTACTGATAAAAGTGCCTGAGCATTCTGGAGTGGCCATGCGAGTTTCAGGGATGCAAGGTAAAAAGGGTTAGCATTAAGTGGTAAAGGGTTACCATTAATTCTAAAAAATGAAAAGAGCATGTAGAGAAATAGATTGAGATTAGCCAGAACAAACAGGCCACAACCCCTTCCATAAAGAATAAAAAATCAAAGAAGCCTTATTTAACTTCCCCTGAAGTCCCCAAAAACACAAATCCAAAGACTGTCTTTTCATTCGCGCCAAGCCGACCGCAGTACAGCGTTTGGGGGGAAAGCAACTTCAGAGGACACACTTGGCTTCGGCTCTGGGATAAAACTCGGGGTTCCTGAAGGGAAAGGCTTTCTCCCTATTAGCACTTTGCTCTTTCCTGTCATTTAAACATTTAACTTTAAAAGCTCCATCTGTTGGTGAGGCTGCTAGGTAGATATTCTGGGATTCCCGTTTCAGAAATTTTCGCAGGCAAGAATGAAGTCTGGCCAGTGCGGAGGCCTGCCAGGGAACACTTACTTGGTGGCTTCCTGAACTTGCCAAAGGTGATGTCTTTGAGTGGTTTAATTGCCCCTCAGCACCATGAAGGAGCAGGAGTCAGGGCTGGAGACTCCAGAAAAATGCCCTTCTGCTGCCAAGAAAGAAGTACCATAGCAGAATCACCTCGACAGTGAATTCTGTTTTATCCTGGAGAAAACAAAGCAACTTCCCTCAAATGTTGAGTGGCTTTCCTTTTTTTAGATAAGCCCATGGACTTCATCACAAGCAATGTGGCATCGGTAGTAAGCAGCCAAATCTTAAGAGTAGTTTTTGTAGCTTGTGGATCCCAACTGCACTAGAAGAGGGATTTCCAAGTGATGACAGACTGTCGTTCATTTGTGATCTGCCAAGTTCTCCACACTCAGCTGGCTGGCTATTTAGGAGCTTCTCAGCCCTTTTGATGAGGACACTTTCACTATGCAAGCAAGGAGGGGGTCACTGCCTCAGTGCTTTTACCCAGTGTATCCTAGGAAGTCATATTTTGTGACAGTTTCCAAAAATAAAACAATCTCAGCAGGGTGTCGGGCCTAGGAAAAGTCTTAGGTGTATAAATTCATTGCTTTTGGTTTGCAAGGGTTGTGCCTTGGGTCTTCTTCTACCCTGAGCCTCCAAATTAATATAATTTTTCCTATCCTGTATCTGTTCAGGTACTTATTGTTAGTTAAGAAAGTTGGAGCAAAGGGCAGAAAAATGAATATAATCTAGCTGCTCACTATATTGTTGCAAGATTAAAATCCAGGCCACTGACACTTTCTTACATTATTTAGCTATAAACTCCCAAGCAAATGTCAATAGGAGACACACAAATTTCACATGAAACAGAATCATTTCAAAGTTTGGTTACTTTAATGCAATGTCATTGTTCAAGGTAGTATGGATATGTTAAGTGGTTCATTTCCACCCTGAAGAAAACACTGAAGCGTCTATCTTATGTAATTTTGTCAAATTCAAACAGGTTTTTAAAAAACATTTTCTTTCCATATTTTAATAAGATTTGTATTTCCAGCAACATTTTTTAGAAACCTTCAAGTAGTTTGGAAACATTTGCCTATTTGCTCATTTCTCCGGGTACAGGCTTTCAGAACATTTATCCCACCTATGCAGAAAATCTGCATTTTCCCAGATGGTGGTAGAGCTGCTTGATAGCGGTGATCACAGAGAAATGAAGAGGGTGCAAGCTTTGTAAAGCACTTGTAATTCTCTTCATTAGTATGCTACAATCCACCCCAGCTTCTGCAAGGTCAGACATGCAAGACAAGTACTTGACCAAAAAAGCAGGATTCTAACTAGTGTAAAAATAGATTTTAAATAAAATAGAATCTCTATAGGAAAGAGAATTAGGTTATGTTTTACATTCCCACTGTTGCTCTAAGATATCTGAGATATCTGGTAAGTCCAAAGAGGACTTACAGTCGGTCTGCCCTATGTAAAAACTGAGAATGTCTAAGTACATTCATTTTGCAAAGTTACAGGTAAGGTTCTTTGGGAAATGCTGCAGCACATCCCACAACAATGGATGGTGATTAGTGATACAGTTGGTGTGCTAACAGATAACTTGTAAGACATTTAGGTCAAAAGGGGATGAGGCCTAGCCATAGGCTGGTTAAAAAATTCTGAAATGTGATAATTTGAACTTTGGATAATTATAAAGCAGAAAACAAACTCATCGTGTAACAATATGTCTTGTTAACCTATCCAACTTACCACTTTTGGAAGCTAAATTCCAACAGCTCTTATTTTAATTTTGTTCATTACTGCATATTACGACTTATTTGGCGTTTGTTTTTAGAGAAAGTACACAGCCCCTCTGTTGGCCTACAACAAGCATTACATGACTGTTTTAAAGGGGGCTCTGTTAAAATTCTAATTTTTGGATTTAGAAACACCCTTTGGTTACAGCTTGAAAGCATAATTGAAAATCTTCCCAAGCTCCTTCTAGCCGCAACCTGAACATGCAGCCCAATTTTTTGTAAACATTCAAAAAATACTGATTCCAGCAAAATACACAATCAGCTAGTCAGAGGCCTCACTCTACATTTTCACATGGATGATACATCTGCCTGCTCATTCTTGCTAGATGTAAGGAAATTCACTCTGAATTGATTCTTGGAGTCACCATTAAGTCTCCTCCTTCTTTGAGGTTCACGGGGAGGTGTAGAATCATCAGATTTGTATTTCCAGCAACATTTTTGCTGGAACCAAGTTGCCCTAGCCGGTTTGGCTCAGTGGATAGAGTGTTGGCCTGTGGATTGAAAAATCCCGGGTTTGATTCCGGCCAAGGGCACATGCCCAGGTTGAGGGCTCAATCCCCTGTAAGGGGTGTGGAGGAGGCAACCAATCAATGATTCCCTCTCATCACTGATTTTTCTCTCTCCCCCTCTCCCTTCCATTCTGGAAAAAAAAAAAAAGCTTAAAAGAAAAAAAAGGAAGAAAAAATAAACAAAATGGAAACACCACCATTTTTCCTACACTGGGTCTACTCAGTCTGCCCTGGATTGTTGTTTTTCCTGGCTAGCCCTAGAGCAAGAAGATATGGCTGCTGGAGACAAGCCAGTGGCTGGTTTACAGGCCCAGCCTCTTTTCATATAACATTCAACCAGTTCTTCAATTCCCTAGAGGAAGGGAGGGATGACAATGATATGAGACTAATGCTCCGGGATTTTCATAAATCCTCAGTAGCCAATGCAAACCTCTCTCTAAGGCAGCTTCCACGACCTCAGGGAGGTTTGGTACTTCAGGACTAGGAATGTTACCCACTGACCCCAGAACTGAATGTCAAAAACACCAACTCAATAAATACAACAGAAAATGCACAGCAGATTTGGGGCATCTATCAAGTAGGAAGGCAAAATGGTCATTAGAATGTCTGAGGTTAGTGAACTATTAGGTTGAAAAAAGCAGCCACCATTTAAAACATTCCCCTTTCCATCAGTTCTCCTAGTTGTCAACCCTCTACATTCATTACACCAAACACTAGCAAATGAAAGATCCAAACAACTGCAGCTTGATCCTCACTTGTACTTATTTCGGGCCCACCCTCACATTTAGGCCCCAGCACACCCTCACTGTGCCAGGGAAAAGTCTCAGGGACACCTGTTTCTGCAAAGGTCACTTGCCCCTCTTGCTGCGGCTTTTCCTGGAGGGCAGCTTCCCACTGCCCCCGGAAGAGGCGGGGCTCGAGGCTGAGGCCATGGCAATGTTGATCTGCCCCTCTTGGATTTCCTGCCGGGTCTCAGCAGGCAGGTGGTTGATCTTCTGCTGTGCCTCCAGGTAGAACATGACATCACGCAGCTGCTCCTGGATCTCAGTGATCTGCAGATCCTTCTGGTCACAGGTCTCCTTCAAAACCCTCTCCTCCTCCTTCAGCTTGTTCTGCAGGAGGACCTGATTGGCTCGCAAACACTTGTTCATTTCCTGCTCCTCTTTGAGCTCTGTGGTGAGTTTGGCTACTTTTGTGTTTAGCTGAGTGCACCTTTTACAAAACAAAGGAAGACAAAAGCACATTTTTCATTTGCTGACACAGTCCTTTATCTACTCTGGGCTTGAACAGAGGAGCCATGATCTCAGAATCATTTAGGGTGGACACCTACCTACCTGTTCAGCGAGACTGGTTTGCTACCACTGCAACAGCTACAGAAAGCAAGACTTTTGCACTACTTATACCCAAATATAGCTTTAAGACAATATTTCATTTTTTTAAAAATATATTTTATTGATTTTTTTACAGAAAGGAAGGGAGAGGGATAGAGGGCTAGAAACATCGATGAGAGAGAAACATCGATCAGCTGCCTCCTGCACACCCCCTACTGGGGATGTGCCTGCAACCAAGGTACATGCCCTTGACCGGAATCGAACCCGGGACCCTTCAGTCCGCAGGCCGATGCTCTATCCACTGAGCCAAACTGGTTTCAGCAATATTTCATTTTTAAGCATAGAAATTTTTCCATAGCAGAAACTATTCTGTGATTCATGGTTCATGGTAAAGCTTCTACTGCTTCTCTTGTTTTGCAGTAGTGGTTAAATAGGTGGTCAGAGAGGACAACGTGATAAAGAAGTTATGAGGAAAAGTTACATTCTTGGAGAGTCAAGTAATCTGACCTCACTGCATTTATTACTCATAAATAAAGAACCACAAATTTAAACACCATTTTTATGTATCAGAAGAGGCACTCCTATACATGGCACTGAAGGGGGAACTGGTACAAACTCTCATAACTTGGAGCTAACTAGAAACTTCACATGGTCGAAACTTCACATGGTCCTTTGACACAGCTACTCTACTTTTAGGAACTTATCCTGTAAAACATATACTGGCACTCAGGAATGTGCTGAAAGACACACGGAGAAAGATGTTTATCACAATGTTGTTTACACTAGTGGAAGACTTGAGACAACTTAAATGTCCATCAGTGGGAACTGCCTGAAATTATTATTGGACCGCCCTAGTTGGTTTGGCTCAGTGGATAGAACCAGCCTGCAGACCAAAGGGTCACGAGTTCAATTCCGATCAAGGGCATGTACCTTGGTGTCAGGCTCCCAACCAGAACCTGGGCTCGTGCAGGAGGCAACCAATCAATGTTTCTCTCTGTCTTTCCCTTTCTTCTACCCTCCCTAAAAATCAATGCAAATATATCCTCGGGTGAAGATTAACAACAACAACAAAAAGTTTGCCTTAGCCAGTTTCGCTCAGTGGATAGAGCAATGGCTTGAGGACTGAAGGGTCCCAGGTTTGATTCTGGTCAAGGGCACATGTCCAGGTTGTGGGATCAATCCCCAGTTTGGGGTGTGCAGGAGGCAGCTGATGCATTCTCTCTCATCACTGATGTTTCTATCTCTCTCACCCCCTCTCACTTCCTCTCTGAAATCAATTAAAATATATTTTAAAAAATTATTATGGGACTTACACACAATGGAATACTACACAGCCATCAGAAAGATCATGATAGAGCTAAATGTGCCAGCATGAAAAAAATCTACAAACCAGAGTATTTTACCAAATATAATATGTAGTATTATTCTAATTGTGTAGAGAGAAAAAGACTGTGTATGTGAGATGTTTATACAGGTATAGCAGAAGATCTGTAAGAGTAAATATTCACTGGTACTATTAATAATGGTTACTTCCAGATATTGGGATCTAGAAAAAAACCTCCAGTTTTCACTTTTTAATTCTTTAATACCGTTCAATTTATTAAGGTGGTAAAACTATAGGATGACTTTTTATTTATATATCTACTAATGTTGGGATTTTATCACAGAGGTTTTTCTTTAAAGCTTTGGTGAAGCGTTTCTGTTTGTGGTGATGAAAACATTTGGAAACAGATGGTGGTAACAGTTGTACAACATTATGAATGTACTTAATGCCATTGAACTGTACACTTAAAAACGGTAAAAAGTTTTTTGTTATATAGATCTTTACCACACATACAAAAAATTATTTTTAAAAATGCAACTTTTGATAATGGGTGAATGTGTGAAGGGTATCAGGAACTCTGTGCTACCTTATATCCTCTGTAAATCTACATTTACTCCAAGATAAAAGGTCTATTAAAAAACTTTTTAAGGAACAATTATCCTCCTTACATTTTTTTTATCCATTTGTCTGGAAGTAAAAATCCAGTTATTTTTTTGAGTATAACATAGACCAGAAAGGCGATTTCAATCAGCAATAACCATCTTCCCGCAAAGCAGGGGTAGAGTGATGGTCTTGCCATGCTGTTCATGAGTTTTTTGCTCCATATTCAACATCTTTGGCCTTTAATTCCAAATAAGGTCAGAACACATGCCATCTCCAGCTTAGACATGGTCTCTTTCCTATCATTTCTCAGCCACCATGGCTCAGAGAAGCTAAAGGCTCTGGGCACAAGGAAATTGCTTTCTACAGGAAAATGTGGAAGATATTTGCACATAGAGATATCAGGAGAATACTGCATTCCCTACAGTATCCATCTGGCATTAAACACCATGATTTTAATAAATAGGAAGTCACAGTAAGTTTGCTCTACCTACAGGTAGACCCCTGAAAACCTGATGATACACTTGAAAATGAGTATTTCCTTAGAAGTGAAAGAAGTTATCTGTTTATGTTGCCTGTTACAATAAAATGCCTCCTTTAAGAAACAGACCAATTATACCTACTTTCTTTCCACAGACTGCTTTTCTTTTAGAAGGTCATTTAGTCTGTGCTCCAGATTATCACATTTCTCAATTGTTTCTTTAAATTTGGTCTTCATATTGTTAATCTGAAAAAGCAAACAGAGATCAGTTTCATTTCACAAAGACAAAATTGTGTGGCATTTGGAGCTAATTTCTCAAAGACATTTTTCCCAATCACCTGAGTATAACTTGGACAAGCCAATTTTAGGAAAGGTGAGATAATCATTTTAAAGAATTCCTGTAATAGGAATAACATGTTTGAGAAATTCTTTTTTTGGTTACTATTTCTCCATACCAGGATGAACAAAGGATCAGGAGCTGCTAGGGTCAAGTGCAACTGCTCAAAAGTAAAGGACGAGTTCCAGGCAACAGAGCAAGAGACGGTTTGTCAGAGACAATGGAACGGGGCCTCCCCTCCCATGCTCAACTCACCATCCTTTTCCTCCTCCTGAGATTACATTCCCAAAAATATTATCCAAATAATCCAAGAAACTCATCTAATCTGAGAATGATGTGATAACTGATTCTGTTTGGGGTTCCCCACCCCAACTCACTATTAAATTTCTCATGTAACATAAAGCCATATGGTACATGAATCGGTTCTTGTTTTATTGAGCTCATTTATAAAGGCAATATATACGAAACTAATTCATATTACATTGTCTTAAAAACTTATGAGAAAAGAAAAATTCTGCCATTTTATGTCAGATGGCAGCAATCCTAGCCGAGTCTACTGAAGTCTAGCTAGCAGACACTAGATTCACTCAGGTGTGAAGATTTGGGAAATGCCTCAACTCTACCAGTCTAACAACACGAGAAGATTAGGTGGAAGGGGAAGTAGTGAGGCTGGGTGAATCGTGAGGCAATAGTCATAGGAACTGAAAGTAACTGAGAATTTAAATCCTATGGCCCAGGTACCAGCTAGGTCTTTTATAAGTAGTATCTCTTTATAACACACCTATGATTAGGTATGTCAACTTTTTACAGAAATGGAGGCTTTCAGAAAGGTAAGGTAATACACCCAGCGTTTACTCAGCTAGAAGTGTGGTAGGTCCAGGACTGGACCCCAAGTCTGGATCCAAAGCCAAGTTCTAAGCCTCTCTATAGCAAAGGAAAAGTGACCTCTGGGTGAGTTCTAAACTCAGAAGAGATCCAGGAGAAAGGGCCATTGCTTTTAACACTTCCTTTTGAAACACTTGCCATATGGCCTGCCTAACAGGTCTCTAAAAGCACTGCCCCCCCACCCCCTCTTTTTTAAAATATTTTTTTATTGATTTCAGAGAGGAAAGGACAGAGAGATAGAAACATCAATGATGAGAATCACTGATTGGCTGCCTTCTGCATGCCCCTACTGGGAATCATGGTCACAACCTGGGCATGTGCCCTTGACCAGAATCAAACCCAGAACTCTTCAGCCTGCAGGCCAACACTCTATCCACTGCGCCAAACTGGCTAGGGCTGTCCCCCTTTTTGAATAATAAGAAAATAACTGCTTTGGAGAAATTAACTTTATAGCCAACTACCATTAAGTTATAAAAGTATGCAATTAAAGGGAGATTTCTGACAGTTTTTCTGTCATAAAAATAAAAACAGCCTTAAAATTGCTTTAATTCTAGTTTGGTATTCATTTTCTCCTCAATATGGCTTTAACATAAAAGACCACGAGATCCTTTGACGTTTTCTCCTAAACTGGTTCCTGTTAGTTTAGGGGAATTGGAAAGGACAGAAATGAAGTCAAATTGTAATGTTTTGGTTACTAAAGAGACTTAAGCCAAACACATTTAAATAAAAATGAAAAATATCAAGCAACACCAAGAAGCTTTCTAATATTGCTATAGATGATGTTACAATGGGCTAAATTAGTGCTTTTTAAAACATTTCTGATCATTAGCTCAAAGTAAGAAACACCCAGGAACATAAAAAAGACACACACAACTGAAACAGGAGTTTCAGAAAACAATATTACATGTGATGCACTCTGATATTTTACGCCTATCCTATTCTGTTTAATAAAAATGCCAGCTGTGGTCCACCAAACTCATTTCCCAGTCCACAACTGGAGAAAAACTGTTTGAGAACATGGATCTAGAGGTTCAGAGAGAAAAGTGGTACCTTGAGGGGAATTCACCTGTCGTGACGGTACCTGTGTTCTTCATATGTGGCCCCGTTAAAACTAAGAACCTTCCAATGAGTAAGAGCTTCATTTTTAAGAACAGACTCTGCTGACAAGCTATAATTGTACTACCTAAGGCATTGGGGGACAGGAATAGTTATTATAATTGAAGTTCAAAATCAATTTCAACCTTTACCCTCCCCTTCCCCATTAACATTTTATGAGGCCCATGAACAAGAATTTGTCAGTGAGATCCACGTCGGTTACTGTTAATCCTTGCACATGCTGGAGGTGCCAACGGAAAGAAGACTGGTCAAAAGGAGGACAGTGGCAGGAACAAAAGGCTTGCACCATCCATTAGCTTATGGATAAGCAACATTTGTTATTAGAAAACAAAGCGTTCTTTTCAAGCCCTTCAAACTTTTCATTTAGGGCCTCCATATTACCCCTTCCTAAACGGAAACACAAGTTTCACAGTTTTTAGCTTCCCTGACCCTGGACTTTTCATGGGCATGTGTTAGAGAATGCAGTTAATCCTAAAGAATCTTAAAAGGCAGAGAATCCTGAGCTTAGTTCTTAAGGGTCTGCATGAAGCACTTCATGGTCACGCTGGGATAGCCCGTGGAAAAACCCATTAGTGAGGCTGCTCAGGTTGCCAGTCTCCTCCTCCCTGGAAGTCCATAACTTGACATCAAGTGGCAGCAACTCTAACCCGAGTGCCGTCAGAGGTGTGTCCTTCCCCCACGTACCCAATCAAGCCCTATTCAGAACTTGAGTGCCTCTGGAAAGGCATTTCCATTGCTTGGAAAGGTCTTAAAGAATTTCATCCAGAACTTTGAACTAAACATCATTTTAAAGTTGTGTTAAGCCTCATGTTTAAAAAACCCAGTTTCTCCTCATTTATAGGCATACCCAGAAACCAGGGCCCCTGGGCTGCTGGCATAAAGTGAGAGCTCAGCCCTGCCTGCTAAGCTCCAGGATAATCCTACTCGGAGGTGAGCCCCAAGCCTAGCTCTGCATTCTCCATCTGAAGGCCCAGTTACTGGTGGGAATTCACAAAATTATTAAGACAATCATTTAAAAAATTTTTCAAAGCCTGTATTTAATACTAAGGGAATCGATGAATTAAGAACACTGTCCGTAGGTTCAGAAAATGGTTTCTAGCATCCTAATTATACACGAATCCTTCAGTGCTCACTGGTTTTCAAACTCCTTGTTTGGAACCCTCTGGACTCCTTGTACATGCTGAAGACAAAGGGAAAACCAAGCAGGTGGAGCTCTGAGCCCTACATGTATGTTTCAACCAAAATCATACCACTTTTCTCTTTTAAATGTTGTAGTGAGTGGCATCTTTTTAAAAATGGCATTTTTGTTAAAATCTGAAGACAATGCCTGAGACCAGCGATTTTTAACCTTTTTCATCTCATGGCACACATAAACTAGTTACTAAAATTCTGCAGCACACCAAAAAAAATGTATGCTTTGCGATCTGACAAAAAAAGGTACACATTTTGATTCATTCACACCAGGCAGCTATTGTTGTATTGGCTGTTGTCATTTTTTATTTGACAATCTAAGAGAAAAGAGGTCCGTGCCCTTGACTAAACAGTCAAGTATTTCATGTTTTAAAAATTCACACTGGTGTGCCATGGAACACTGGTGGAAAATCACTGTCCTAGACCAATATGGAAATATGGTGTCCACTGAAGTTCTAGCATTTCTGCCCAATTTTGTTCCCACCAACTTCTAGAAGTAGTATCTTGTTGCCTCAGAGGCCCATATTCAGCTCCCCAAAGCAGCTGTTCCCAAGTTCACAAACCAACTGGCTGACTCAAATTACAAACCCTCATGTATATACTTCTACTTTTTAAATAGAATTACACAAGGCGCTAGAAAATGTTATTGAAATTAGCAAATAAACAAAACCCCAAACGCCAAAATTTAAAGCTTTTAAATGCAAGGTTTCTATTTTCCTTTCTTTTTTTTAAGATACAAGCCAAGCATTTTATTTCTTCCTTAACTTAGTTTGCTATAGAGCTCAGCATACAATTAGATTTTATTATATTATTTTGATTTAGTAATCTTAGATGAGAATATATGTCTGCTTCTCTCCCCTTATACTAAACCTTGTTGACTGCATTTGCATTTTTTCTCTTCCTTTTCCTTTTTGACTATTTTTATTCTCATTATTGTCTAGCTTGTCCCACAACAGTGTCTTCATAGGCTAAGTCTCTAATATAATGAAAATTCAGGTGTTTACCACTTCTCTCTGGAATCCTTAACTAGGGTTAGGTTATTGAGGTGAGCCAAATGATTCCAAATTGGTTTTTTTTTTCCTTCTTTCCCCTAACTCTGGCTTTACTGCAATATAACTGACATACATATAACAAAGGTTTCTTTTTAGAGGCAGAACAGTTCTTTACCTGTCTACCAGACTAAGAAGAAAGATTCAAAGATTCCTTTGTCTCTGCCTTTTCCCAAACCAACATCGGATTGTCCATGCCACGTGGTACTTCATCACTCACTAAACCAGAAACTTACTTCTTCTGCTGTGTCCTTCTCTATCCGAACTATCTTGTTTTCCCAGTAGATTCGCTGTGATTCCAGCTGGCTTGTTAGTAAATATGAATACTGGAAACAAAAACAATAAAACATAAGTCATTGTTGTCAGTCTCTGAAATCCAATTAAAATCTTACTTTTAATGACCTACAAAAAAGTAAGAGTAATCATTAAATATATATTACATCTTGGTTCCACTCTACTCACTAAACCACAATTATACTCTTTAAAATATATATTTTATTAATTTTTTTTACAGAGAGGAAAGGAGATAGTTAGAAACATCGATGAGAGAGAAACATCGATTCAGCTGCCTCCTGCACACCCCCTACTGGGGATGTGCCCACAACCAAGGTACATGCCCTTGACCGGAATCGAACCCGGGACCCTTGAGTCCACAGGCTGACGCTCTATCCACTGAGCCAAACCAGTCAGGGCAAAACCACAATTATACTCTTGACCTCCTGGGGCTTACAATCTAGTCAGGGACAAACAGGGAAATGTACAGTAAAAAAACCTATGTTCCTGTTCAAACTGACTTTAAGAAGAACCACATGGTGCCCTAGCCGGTTTTGCTCAGTGGATAGAGTATAGGCCTGCAGACTGAAAGATCCTGGGTTTTATTCCGGTCAAGGGCACATGCCCAGGTTGCAGGATCAATCCCCAGTAGAGGGCGCGCAGGAGGCAGCCAATTGATGATTCTCTCTCATCATTGATGTTTCTCCCTCCCTCTCCTTTCCTCTCTGAAATCAATAAAAAATAATTTTAAAGAAGAACCACGTGGGTTTTTAAAAAAATTTTTCTTAAAAAAATATATTTTTATTGATTTCAGAGAGGAAGGAAGAGGGAGAGAGAGAAACATCAATGTTGAGAATCATTGATTGGCTGCCTTTGGTTATGTGCCCCCTTTCTCAGTTCCCACAGCACTATGCCTATCAATAATAAGACTTATAACACTAGCACTTAATTACTGGGTGTTTTTAAAAAATACATATTTCTTTATTGATTTCAGAGGAAGGGAGAAGGAAAGAGAGAAACATCAATGATGAGAATCACTGATCAGCTACCTCCTGCACGCCCCCTAGTGGGGATCAAGCAGGCAACCCAGGCATGTGCCCTTGACCGGAATTGAACCCGGGACCCCTCGGTCCACAGGCTGACGCTCTATCCACTGAGCCAAGCCAGCCAGGGCTTAATTACTGGTTTTTCTGCCTGTCTTCCATGACTGGCCTCTTTGAAAGCAAGGGTTCTATCTTTATTTCTATATCCTCAGTGCCTGGCACATGCTGGATGTTAACAAACATTTGCTGCCTGACTACATGGATTAATGAATAGTGCTGTGTAACTGCAGGCTTCTGACAGTAGGATATAGTAGGACTTCTGAAAGAAAGAGATTTGAGAGGGCTCTTAACAGATAGGAAGAGGAGGAGATAGAGAGGTATGGTTCCAGAGAACTACTGAACCTTGATGTGAGCTGTGATGTTTAGGTCTCTTCAGAGGCGAAGTAGTACCAATAAGGCTGGGGTGTAGGGTATGGAGAGTTGGGGGTCTATGGAATGCTTTGGGGTATCACATTGAGAATGTGGGCCAAGGCTTGGTCAGATCACACCTGCATTTTGGAAAGACTATTCTAGGAGACTAGCAGAGATCTAACAACATTCTAGAGAAGAGACTGAAAGTGCAACAGAGGGAAAGGACAATTGGGAGAATGTGTGTGCGTGTGTCACCAGAATGTACATTCCAAAAAGGCGGGGAGTTTGTTTAATGCTGCATTCCCACCACCAGGAGGACTGACTAGCTGACAGACAGCAACCCTCAATGAATATTCATTGAATGACATACTATTATTAACTATTATGGAAGGGTTATTCATTCTAAAAACTGATTGTAAAAGATGTGAACTATTGTGATATCCTATATAATAAGTCTAATATGCCAAGTGTCCGGTCATCCAGTTGGCCGTTCAACCAATCAAAGCGTAATATGCTAAGGCCGTTCAACTGCTCGCAATGACATGCACTGACCACCAGGGGGCAGATGCTCCGACCAGTAGGTTAGCTTGCTGCTGAAACTGGCCGATCAGGACTGAGTGAAACAGGCCAGACACACCCTGGAGCCCTCCTGCAGTCTCTCCCCACCCCAACTGTGCACCGGTGGGGTCCCTCGGCCTGGCTTGTACCCTCTCACAATCTGGGACTCCTCGGGGGATGTCGGAGAGCCAGTTTCGGGCTGAGAGCAGAATGACTGGTCACTATGACATGCTCTGACCACCAGGGGGCAGATGCTCAACGCAGGAGCTGCCCTCTGGTGGTCAGTGTGCTCCCACAAAGGGGAGTGCTGCTCAGCCATAAGCCGGGCTCCCAGACTGCGAAAGTACACAGGGCAGGCTGAGGGACACACCCACCCAAGTGCACGAATTTCATGCACCGGGCCTCTAGTATCCATATAATTTTTTTTCAATATAATTTATTAATGGTAACAATATTAGCCTTATTTTAGGCCATTATACTGACCTATCAGACCTTAAAAGTCTAGAAGTGAGCAAGTTTTTAAATGTCCATTTCCTACCAAGGTTAAGGTATTTGTTTTTAAAACAATTATTTTGAAATTTATATAAACTAGGACTTGTGTTAAACTTCTTCATTAACATAAAATGCACATGACATCAATTTTATAGTAGATGGGATTTACTGGTATGAAGAAAACATAGACTGTGCTCATTTTGTTGTTTCTTCAAATATGAGTACCCAAAAATGGCTTTATGTATATAAGCATCAAATTCATAAAATGCCATCCCAAGATACTATTGAGGTTTCCTCATTTGGACCAAGTCTGCTCAATTTCCAACTGCTACTATAATGCCAACAGGAAGATTCTTAACTTCCAGTTTTAGAGCAGCTACAGAGGACAACCTTAATACTGAAACTTGAGACAACTCAGAACATCACATTGAAAATAAGGCACAGTGAAACTTAGACTTTCAAAGAAGAAAATCAGAATAAAAATATTTTAATAATCATTTAAGCAGTAATAGAACTTAAAAAAAAAGCTGACATGCAGAGTAAATGGCAAAATTAAAAACTTAAAACATCTGTCAAGTTAGAATAGTACAAAGCTATTTAGTAATTACTAATAACTTATCTTACCTCTAACTGCAAGGCATCTATTTTCTCTTCCTGGCAAGTATCACCCTCACATTCATACTGTACTATTTTTCCATCTGTTTTACTTGCAACCAGTCGATGGACATAATTATCTAAAGAAAAGAAT
Source organism: Corynorhinus townsendii (assembly GCA_026230045.1). Classification (NCBI taxonomy): domain Eukaryota; kingdom Metazoa; phylum Chordata; class Mammalia; order Chiroptera; family Vespertilionidae; genus Corynorhinus; species Corynorhinus townsendii. The sequence continues at coordinate 10,532,967 of JAPDVU010000014.1, read as the reverse complement.
GAGTCAACCAAGTTTCTCTCAGAATGAAAAGGGTCTCCATACTATTTTAACTGACAAAATTTTTGTTTTCACAGATCTAAATTGCAGTATTTTTTAGAAGTGAGCTAGTCCTAAAAATAAATAAATAAATAAATAAATAAATAAATAAATAAATAAAAGTGAGCTAGCCCTAGCTGGTTTGGCTCAGTGGATAGAGCTTCAGCCTGCGGACTGAAGGGTCCCAGGTCTGATTCTGGTCAAGGGCATATGCCTGGGTTGTGGGCTCGATCCCCAGTGGGAGGCGTGCAGGAGGCAGCCGATCAATGATTCTCTCTCATCATTGATGTTTCTATCTCTCTCCCCCTCTCCCTTCCTCTCTGAAATCAATAAAAATATATTTTAAAAAATAAAATAAAAATAAAAGTGAACTAAAGCATTTGAATTTAAAAAAGAGTGAAGGACAAGGGTGGAAATATTAACTTTCTTTATAAGGTGCAATTCAGGCAAGTGCAATGAAACAGTGCCCTATAGGGCTTGGGTTTCCACAGCTGTCAGGAAGGTTTCAAGCTGTGAGAGAAAATAGATTCGTTTTTTTTAATTTAAAAAAAAATTTTATTGATTTTTTACAGAGAGGAAGGGAGAGGGATAGAGAGAAATATCAATGAGAGAGAAACATCGATTAGCTGCCTCCTGCACACTCCCCACTGGGGATGTGCTTGCAACCAGGGTACATGCCCTTGACCGGAATCAAACCTGGGACCCTTTAGTCCGCAGGCCGACACTCTATCCACTGAGCCAAACCAGCTAGGGCGAAAATAGATTCTGACAGAGAAGTTTTCATACAGAATGAACCCAAATTAGAGAACGAGAATGGTGTTCACCTCCAGCATAGTCCCAGACTCGATGGTTGGTGAGCTGCATGGCATATGTGTGCTGGGTTTCCTCAAAGTGCTTATAAGCATGTCGACTTACATATCGTCCACATCCTATGTGGCCACATATTAAACAAATCCAAAGGTTCTGCCAAGAAGAAGGTATGATTTTAACTATATAAAAATACATGACAATCTTTCTGCTGTTAGAAGCTTCATTTTGTAGAAGCAAAAGTACTGGTACTTTGTTACAGCAATCTGATTTCTTCCACTGTCATACTTGAGTCTAAGCCCCCATGACCACTGGCCGGTACTATTCCTGCCCACCTATATTTTGTCCTCCACATTGCAACCAGAGTGAACTTTAAAAATAAATAGATCAGATAGTTTGTCCTGGCTCTGCTATATCCAAGCAGCTGGGATGATGTCATGAAATCCCTGTGGGCCTCAGTTCCCTTATCTGTAAAATAGGGATGGTAATGGCACCTATCCCAAAGGCTTGTTAAATGATTAAATGAGTGCATATCTGTAAAGCACTTAGAACAGCCCAAGGACATAGTCAGCACTGTGTTTGAACTTTTCAAATACAATAACTAAAACTCCCTTTCCTTCTCATTATACTTAAACTCCAGACTCTTTACCTTGCGTCTATAAGGCTCTATATCAAGCATGTCAAACTTGTGGCCCACAACGAATATTTTTGTAGCCCAGCCAATATAACGGTATGTAAGAAACATTTTTAAAAAAATTTTGAAACTTTTTACAACATCCTGTTATATATAATTATTAATAACAAACTACAATGTTTGCTAATGACTGATTACTATAATCATGTTACAATCATTTCCCTTACGCATAGGTGCACCATTTCTCTCCACTAATACCAGCAGCAAATATTTTAGCAGCTGATTGCCACGTCATTAGTCTTGTACTAACTTGTTTGGTGGGCACAACAGGAAATATTTCACTTTTGGAAAACAAGAAAAATAGGTTTATTTGCGTTACGCTTATTTGTGCAATTATTCAGTGTCTGGTAAGTTAATGTTCAAGAAAAAATTGATTTTTTAAAAAATGTTCTATTATTTTATGTTAAGGATTACTTTTATTTCAGCCCTTTGTATTCAGAATGTCTCTATTGAAATAAACCTGTTTCTATGAAAAAAAATAAAAATAAAAATACATGACCTGCCCGACTCATGGTAGGAAGGGGGCTGACACAGAATAAGATTTAGAGTTGTGTCTACAGGAGCTTTGAAAAAATATATGTTTAAAATCCAAATGGATGCTTTTATGGGTCAATCATTTTCTTGTTCTGATTTTAATGGAACTCTATGCAAATAGCAAGGAAAAAATTCGAACTTAATAAACGTGTAGGCTTTTTCAAAGCACAAAAAATAAAACCATAAAGTATTTTGCTTAGGTGTCAAATAGTTTTTATAGTTATATTTCTTGCCTGACACTAGACAAAAAGAAAAAAAAAATCAGTCTCACAACAGTATTTCAAGCCTCGAAGGGCAGAAGAAAACCCCAGACAATTTAAGTGGTGTTCATTATTCGTTCCCACCACTCATTACTTACTTCCTGAACACCGCATTCAAAACACTTATTTTCTTCTACTGGCTCTGGAGTTTGACAGTACCGGCAAACAGGGCACCTATCCAAGATACCAAAAGATAATGATACAGATTAAATAGAAAACAGCTGTTATATAACCCAACAGTAATAAAGTGAATTTCAAATATTCCTTCTCTAATATACTTTTATCATAACTAAATATAACACTCAAAATATACTTCTGAGCTATTTGCAAACAACATAAAAAATACAAAATCTTGATAAAGCAGAGGAAAGGGAGCAATCTTGATCTGCCACATACCTTTTCCCACTCTCCTGTCTAAAGCTTACATAATCAAAGAATTAAATAATGGGTTAGAATTAGGGACTTGAGACAAGTTATTTTTTCATGTGTGGTTACCCATAAAGTATTTTTACTTTAAATAATCTACCTTATCCCCACTTCGCAAAAGTTTAAATTACTTAAAATGAATCCTATCCTCTCAAGGTTTCTCCTAAGAGTTGAAACTAAACTCTAGTAAATTTCACCAAATTAAAAATAAAGTCAATGTACTTCCTGAAATGCACATGACACTTTCTCATGTAAGGAACATCATGTGGAAGAAGATACCAGCGCTCTGTGAGTTCTCAAGTTTCAATTTACAAAATGGTAATAAAAATGGCAGTGAAGCCCTAGCTGGTTTGGCTCAATGAATAGAGCATTGGCCTGTGGACTGAAGGGTCCCGCAGACTGAAGAGTCCCAGGTTTGACTCCGGTCAAGGGCACATGCCCGGGTTGCAGGCTCAATCTCCATTGTGGGGTGTGCAGGAGGCAGCCGATCAATGATTCTCTCTCATTATTGATGTTTCTTTCTCTCCCTCTCCCTTCCTCTCTGAAATCAATAAAAATATATTTAAAAACGACAGTGAAGCCAAACTCATAGATACATAGAGTAGAAAGATGGTGACCAGGGCCCAGTGGATGGGAAAATAGGAAGATGTCAAGGGATACAAAGCTTCAGTCACGTAAGATGAGTAAGTCTGTAAAATTAGTGTACATCATGTGACTACAGTTGACAATACTATACTGTGTACTTGAAATTTGCTAAGAGGGTAGATCTTGGATGTTCTTATCACACACACACACACAAAAGGAAATGGTAAAAGTATGAGTGATGGATTATGTTAACTGGCTTGGTTGTGGTGAATATTTAGTATTTCACAATATATTCGTAGATTGGGTCATCAAGTCATACACCTTAAATATATAATTTCTGTCAATTATACCTCAATAAAATTGAAAAAAGGGACACTGAAAAAATCCATTAACCCTTTTCTATTATACTCAAGACAAAGTAACTGAGTTAAGTACTAGCCATTAATATTTTTGTCAGATCTGCAAAGATGATACAAAGTGAATTATTATTGCAGCTAACTGAATTGGCATAAGAAGAAAGAATGCTCAAGAAACAATTAGTATCAGTTTGCTACCCAACTGCATAAATAAAACCAACAAAAGGAAATCAGCAGGAAGAACATAAGAGTTCTTCTCACAGAAAAAGAGTCTGTGTTGTCCTATCCGGTTTGGCTCAGTGGATAGAGTGTCAGCCTGTGGACTGAAGGGTCCCAGGTTCAATTCTGGTCAAGGACACATGCCCGGGTTGCGGGCTCAATCCCCAGTAAGGGGCATTCAGGAGGCAGGCAATCAATGATTCTCTGTCATCATTGATGTTTCTCTCTCTCCCTCTCCTTCCTCTCTAAAATCAATTAAAAAAAATATTTTTTTAAACATTTGTGTTTCCTAAGAGAAAGCTAAAGGATCCAGTCTGTCTCTTTTTAAAAATATATATATTTTATTGATTTTTTACAGAGAGGAAGAGAGAGGGATAGAGAGTTAGAAACATCGATCAGCTGCCTCCTGCACACTCCCTTACTGAGGATGTGCCCGCAACCAAGGTACATGCCCTTGACTGGAATCGAACTTGGGACCCTTCACTCTGCAGGCCGACACTCGATCCACTGAGCCAAACTGGTTAGGGCCAGTCTGTCTCTTTCTTCAGTATCAAGAGAAAAGACAGAAGACAACTTGAAGAAATAACAAAATGAATGGCAGCTGGTAAGCAGCAGATGTCTTGTCAAAGGTAGAAACTTAGCCCTCTGCCATCCCTGTGGTCTGTGTGGCAGCTGTAGTAGTGGTTGGATAAGAAAACAACAAACTAATTCTGAAATCTAATTTTCTCCACTGTGTCAGAATGGCCTTTCTGAACTCTAAGTATGATCGTGAGAATGAAAAGGAAAAAGGGAGCCCAGCCTGAGTGGCTCAGTGGTTGAGCATTGACACATGAACCAGAAGCTCACCGTTCAATTCCCAGTCAGGGCACAAGCCCAGTTTCATGCTTGATTCCCATTAGGGGGAGTGCAGGAGGCAGCCAATCAATGATTCTCTCTCATCACTGATATTTCAATTTCTGTCTCCCTCTTCCTTCTCTGAAATCAATAAAAACATATATATATTTTTAAAGTCAAATACTTGGACTGGTTCACTTTTGGTGGTAGCTATTTTAATTCTGGGAAAGGGTAATAGTGGGCTTTAATAGGGTGGGAGATGAGCTCGCTCCTGTACTCACGTCGTGTCATCCCAGCGCTGCAGACACTGGCTGTGGAAGCTGTGGTTACATAACGTGGTGAGGATGCCATTCACAGACTCATCCATGCGCTCCAGACACACCGTGCACTTGGGGAGCTCGGTCAGATCCATCACAGGGAGGCTGGCACCCTAGAGTGAAACACCTCACATAAGCCTCACTCTTTATCCACCAATTCTAATTTTTTAAAAACAAAAGTTTTCCTTTTGACTACTAGAAGGATATTCTCAACATTATTGATCTGTGCAAATAATTTAAATTGATAAAATTTTCATCCAAGCAACAAATACTGATTGAGCACCTCCAATCTTCCTAACACAGTGCTAGGCTCTGGGGATACAGAGGTGAACAAAGCAGACAGAGATCCCTGCCCTCACAGAGCTGACATTCTAGGAAGGGAGACTGCCCCCAACACTTAACAGAGACTCTAAAATATCACCAGACTCCTAACTCTAACTATAAAGGTCTATGATTAGAACAGAATACAAATGAAGAAAAGCAGTAGAACCCAGCCGGCAGTCCTCTCTCTAAAATCAATAAAAATATTTTAAAAAATTAGGATGGGATTAAGGGTTTATGTTTAAAATAAAAACACTTCTTTTAGGCTCTAGGCAATGTTTCATTGATCTAGAATACTAGTAAATGAACACTAATTTTCAATGATACAGATAATATCCTTTTTTTACTTTTGGACAATTTTTAAAAACTGACATAAAATTCACCAAAGTATACAATTCAGTGGGTGTTTTTTGTTATTCACAAGTTTGAGCAACCATCACCACAATCTAATTCTAGAACATTTTTATCATCCTGAAAAGAAACCTCATACTCATCAGCAGTTGCTCTCCTCTAACCCCGGCCTCTGGCAACCATTAATCTATTTTCTGTCTCTATGGATTGGCCTATTTTGGACACTTCCGTAGATATCTTAACGTTCAACTTCATACCATTCTGATAAGTATATCAAATATAAGGATTATTTATACTTACATCTTCAGATTTCAGTACTTCAGCCCGTTCCACATAGACCAGCTGGCAAACATCATCTTCTATTGAGTTGAACTGGCGGCCATTGCATGCCATATAAAAACTATCTGCATCAGCCTAGGTATACCAATGGGAAAAGGAAAAAATTCAAGGAGCCCGAAAACATGCTTTATATTCAAGATGCATAGCTTCAATTATTCTCTTCATTGTTTTTTAAAACTTATACTTAAGAGAGAGAGAAATCAATGGCCAAAAGTAAAATCTACAGAAGCAGGAAGCAGGTTCATAAGCTAATTGAACTCTGCAGCTCAATATCCTACATCTCTACAATGTTTCCTGATACATGATAATTTTACTGGAACAAGCAGTAGCTACTGATGTGTAATAAACTGACAGCTAGTGTAATTTTAATATTCAACCAGCAATGGTCAACATTTCCCTTGATAGCAGTATTTTTTCCCCCTCTAGTCAGCACTTTCATAGCAGCTGAAAGCAAAACACTTATTTTTGCAAAGCTTGGAACCAAATCCTAATGGAAGATTGTTAGGGAATAGTCATTTTCAAAATATGTCAGCATCTATGATCAAAAAAAATAAAGGACATGTGGAACTGGAATGAAAAGCTAAGATCTCTTCAATAAGCCAAGTAATAATGATACACGATAAGGATCCCATAAGGAAATTTAAACAACCCAGTGTGTAATACCAAAAGCAAAACTCTTGGCTAAAATCAAGATGAATGAGCCTCTGAAATGCTAACTAAGCCTCCTTCCCTTGGAGTGAAAGATAGTTGGAATTAGAAGAAAAAGTCCCTTGCAAAGGCACAAGTGCATTTGTGAATATGGACACAAGTAAATCAAACCTAGACTAGCCTTAGTAGAAAGTAACAAAGAGATGATTTCAGTTTTTAAACTCAGTAATTTTTAGAGGCAGCTAGAGGCCAAGGCTTGTCTGGGTTTCACTCCCACACGGCCATTAGCCCCAACCTAGGAAGTTGTGTGCTTTGGCCCTGTCAATGTAGAGAGGCTGCTTGTGGGGAGGAAGGGCATCTGCAAAAGGAAACGCCACATTGTTATCATCTAGAAGAGATTCAAGTCTGTACCAGGCCAGAACTGTCCTGCAAGTCTACCTTCATGGGGTTCTGAATCTTTAACAGCAAAAGCTTACAATAAGCTTTTCACAGCTCTAAATTTCATTCTAATGATGTAATCAAGTGTGGATTCTTGATTATTTATGCTTTCTTAATATGAGCAAGGGAGCTAAACAGCTGAGAAAGGACAACCAATTCTGAACAGTTATATTTGGGGGGAGGGGGGAGGTTTTCTTTCAGGAAACAACCTAGTGTACTGACTACAATTCATTTTAACGTCAAAATGTTAAAAACTAGTTCTTGGGTAATACATTTTTCTTTAATACTAAGAAGAGGCAATTTAATGGCTTCTCCCATTCTTTAAGAGTAATGACTTCTTGAAATGTTTATAGATGAGGAAGCAGCACAGTGAGCAAATGGATTCATGTTCTGAAGGAAGTGACGGGCTGGAAATGAGGGCACTGGTCAGCTCTTCAGGGTCCGAAGTACCAGGAGCTGGCTGCAGCTATGCCAGGCCTAGTGAGGAAAGGAAGACCCCCTCCTTGGGCCTCCAGCTCTGTAAATGCTCACTAAACAACTATGCCTCCTCAGAGGAAGGTTTGTGTGACACAGGGCATGTGATGAATTCTATTCAGCACCAGATAAATTAATCCTTTCTTGAAGGAGTTGTTTATGCCGAAGAAATGTATTTTTTTAACACATTGATCTCTTCTTTAAAATCTTGGTATTGGAAATGTAGCTTCACTTTTTCAAATATTTACTGAGTACCTAGCATATGTCAGGCACTGTGCTAAGCACTAGACAAGAATAGAAAACAAAATACACATGGTTCCCACTTCAACCCACCACTGAAGTGCACAAAAGCATGAAGCTAACTGCAAAATTTGCACAATAAACAACTCTTTTATTTAAAATGTTTGCACTGTATAGAGCCCAAAATTCAAAGAAACCCAGCTTTTGTTTTTTCCCTAGTCCTTGTTCCTATTGTTTCTGTCTCAGGATAAATTTGAGAAAAAGAAAAATCCATCATGATCAAGGTTCCTTTATTATCATGATGATCACTACAGTAATGAGAACATATTTTCACTTCTCAAAAGAGGGGTCTTGCCGGGCCATGATGGCTCAGGGGTCGAGTGCAGACCCATGAACCACGAAGTCATGGTTGGATTCCCCGTCAGGGGACATGCGCAGGTTGTGGGCTTGATCCCCATTGTGAAGGCAGAGGATCAATGATTCTCATCATTGATGTTTCTATCTCTCTCTCTCCCTTTCCCTTCCTCTCTGAAATCAATAAAAATATACTTAAAAAAAGAGGAGTCTTCAAGGTTGCCCTAAGCATGCAAGTGAAAATGAGCCCACACACACTATCCTCTAAAGTTTTGTTCCTAAGAAATATGAAATTGAACCTCCTGCCTTCCTATGTCTTGATGGATTACAAATTCTTTAAAGACTAAATTTCCTAAAGGTCACACTAAACTTTGTGAGCACATCTCTTTATAATACCTCCAGTATAAAGCCAAGGCCAAAAGAAATTCATGAGATTATAAAAGATATAGAGAAGATCCATTATTTCATTTTTAAAAAAAGTGTTTTTTATTGATTTCAGAGAGGAAAGGAGAGGGGGAGAGAGAAAGAGAAAAACATCAATGATGAGAGATAATCATGGATGGCTGCCTCCTGCACACCCCCCACCGGGGACTGAGCCCACAACCCAGGCATGTGCCCTTGACTGGAATCGAACCTGGAACCCTTCAGTCCGCAGGCCAACGCTCCATCCACTGAGCCAAACCGTCTAGGGCGGTCCATAATTTCTTCATAAAAATTCTCCGGTGAGAAAAAGGTGTAAGAATATAGCCTGGTCGGTGTGGCTCAGTGGTTGAGCATGAACCAGGAGGTCATGGTTCAATTCCCGATCAGGGCACACGCCCGGGTTGCAGACTCAATCCTCAGTGGGGGCATGCAGGAGGCAGGCAATCAGTGATTCTCTCTAATCACTGATGTTTCTATCTCTCTCTCCCTCTTCTTTCCTCTCTGAAATAAAAAAAAAAAGAATATAATTAGCTTCCCAGGCAGGCTATGGAGTCAGGCTGCCTGGGCTTCAATTCCAAACTCTGACAACTATTAGCCGTGTAGCTTTGGGCAAGGGTCTTATTTACCCTTGTTCCCACAATTACACAAGTGATATAGCAACATCTACCTCATGGCATTGTTGAGAGGTCTCAAGGAGCTAATGCATAGCATTGTTGAGAGGTCTCAAGGAGCTAATGCATGAAAAGTCTTATTTACCCTTGTTCCCACAATTACACAAGTGATATAGCAACATCTACCTCATGGCATTGTTGAGAGGTCTCAAGGAGCTAATGCATGAAAAGCACTTAGCACAGGCCTGGCATCTATCTAGTAAGTGTTCAACATTTGGTGGCCCAATATTAATAACATCAAGTCTTATACTAGGAGGGTGTTTGTAGGCCTTAGAAAGTCCCTGATAGGATGAGTCTCTAACCCTAAGATCCAGCATTTACAATACATAATACAACTCATGATACCAAAGTCAAGGGTTTGAGCCCCATGGGGAAGAGCATGCAGTAGCTGTTTCAAAGTCTCAGAAAACATTCATCAACTTGAGCAACCTGCACTTGATCAAAAGACAGAGGTAGAGAGCCAGTGTGTGAGTACAAAGAAAATGTATGAACAGTAATAGGAAATTCCCACAGCATTATCTGCACACTATGAAGCACTTGTTACAGGAAAATTTGTGGGTTTATTAGACTTCAGACTAATAAATCTATTACGTTATTAAACATTTTCTCCAACCTGTTTCTGTGATTTTTCCCTTTTACTGATTGGCTTTGTTAAGTAGAAGCAGTAACTAAATTACTGCCATTACACAATTTCTTGCAGACAGTGACTGTCTTCCCTTTCCCACACTTTCATATTACTCCTATGGTAAGAGAGGTACACCACTCTAGGGATTAAAAGTGAGGGGTCAATCCCAGCTCAGTCACTTACATCTAGCTATGTAACCTTGGGCAAATCACCAACCTCTCTCTGCAGCTAGTTTCCTCATTTGTAAAACAAGGGTAACAACAGTACTTATCTACCTCACAGGGTTTCTAGTGAGGATGAAATGAAATAACTCACATTAAGCATTCAGCACTGTGAATGGCACAGAACAAGTAGTCAAAAGTTTGCATATTATCACTATCTTATTGTTACCCTTACCAGGTTTAAAAGGTTTAACATACCACTTGCACATTGTCTGCAAAGCCCTTCAGTGACCTCGGAAGTTCTCTTGACAATGAAAGCAGTTTTCTAAGTGTTTTTCCATTCTCAACTTGTAGGATAGTTGAAACATTTGTTTTAAATGTCTCCTTCAATGGTAGGGTGCTTTGAAAGGTTAAAGATAACAATTGTGCACCCTCTTGTACACAGAACTCCATTCTAAGTGTTCTCTTTCTGTGGGCCATGGAACATATAACCCAACTCTTACTTCTTTTAACTTCCTTCCCAATACCAACGAATGGCTGCTACCGCTGTCAAAGTTGGATTTTCTATAATGAGGGAAAAGGAAATGCCTAGTGGCTCTTGAGTCATAGGCTCCTTTTTCAGCCACCAATCTCAGTGACCAGTCAGAGACAAAGGCAACTGACCCTACAGGAACACCCATTTTTGACAATATGCAAATGAGGTGAGATGGAAGTAATTGACAAAGCCACATTTCAAAACTAATGAATAGGCAAATATAACAGGCTATTTAAAAAACACACACAGATTGAATGAAATCTAGAGATAAGGTAGCTCTTTAATAACCTGGATAATACCTAAAGCTCACCTCATTTTTATATTCATATAGAAATATGCATACTCCTAAGAATATCTTTCTAACATCTTTAGAACTGAGACACATAAAATATGAGTTTCTATGCACAAGTGCTTTTAAAAACTGAAAATATCACCACTCTTTCAGTGTTTGTTTCTCTATTCTCTATTTCCAATCAGAATTCTAAAGCATCTTTAATACGTCAAGGAATGTCACAAAAATACCTCGTCACCAAAATTAAAAAAAAAAAGAGATCTTATTTTCTAAAATGTGCCAAAGAAGGTCTTTAAAAAGAGCATAAAAGAAGCAGGGGCACAAGTGTTATAATGGCAAATTAATAAATTGCTGTCAACTTTTAAAAGTTTGGAAACTATTGTTCTACTGGAATAGTTACTATTGGATAAACAAACAAATACAACCGTAGGGCATGTACCTTGGTTGCGGGCACATCCCCGGTGGGGGGTGTGCAGGAGGCAGCTGATCAATGTTTCTCTCTCACTGATGTTTCTAACTCTCTATCCCTCTCCTTTCCTCTCGGTAAAAAAATCAATAAAATATATTTTTAAAAAAAGTATGGGTATGAATTAGAAAATTCAGTGTCTGCTAATGAATTTAGAAGTAATTCTAGAATTACAATAACCTAGAAGATAAGTTACGAATCTTAAGTACAAAATGCTGTAAACCACACACAGCTAGTATTATACAGTTTCAAAAACAGTTTCTGTGGCAAAGAGATTTTCAATATCTTAACTTTTACCTGTGCACTAAACTTTATCAGCACCATATATTGATTTGGAGTAGAGTCTCTGATGATTTTCATTTGTTCAATTACTTCATTAAATGGGGCGACAAACTTCATAAGGTCATGACTGGTCATTGTAGCAGGGACTGTGAGAATACACAGCATGGCACTGCGCCTCACATCTTCTTTTAAGGAGGTCATCTTACTAATAAAACAATAATTAGACTGTCTTGAATAGACGTCACACAACACTAATTAGACAACTTTTATGTCTAACAGGAAAAATAAAACATGTAATACTTCACATATCAATTAAACAGCTTATTTTATCTGAAAATCCATACTACATAGGCAAATGCAGAAACCCTTAAACATATCTGCCATGGAGTTTAAGGCAAGCTTTGAAATGTTCTACATTATACACACCACTGAAATTTTTAAACATTAGTTAAAAGCTTGTTATGGTTACAAATCTGCATTAGGCAAATTTGCAGTTTGTTATTTTATTCTCATTAGTTGTTCTTGTTTAGTTTTTAAAATAATAATATCTCATCCAGCTGGCATGGCTCAATGATTGAGCATCGACCTATGAACCAGGTCACGGTTCTCCCAGTTAGGGGACATGCCCTGGTTGCGTGCTCGATCCCCAGTGGGAGGCATGCAGGGGGCAACCAATCAATGATTCTCTCTCATTATTGATGTTTCTATCTCTCTCACTCCTTCCTCTCTGAAATAAAGAATATATATATATATTTTTTTTTAATCTCTCATTGTGTAACTTGGAAGAACAATGCTAACTCTGGACTTCCCTTAAGGGTTTAGAACAGGGGTCCTCAAGTTTTTTAAAAAGGGGGCCAGTTCACTGTCCCTCAGACTGTTGGAGGGCTGGACTATAGTTAAAAAAAAAAAACTATGAACAAATTCCTGTGCGCACTGTGGGCCCGGGACGAGTTGGCTGCTAAGCAGGACAGGCAGCGGCACTCAGCGGGCCGGATAAATGTCCTCGGCGGGCTGCATGTGGCCTGCGGGCCGTAGTTTGAGGACCCCTGGTTTAGAAGATAAAAGAGCTCTAAATATAAGAAAGATAATTCTGAAGCATGAAGATATGACTCTGAAGATTACAGAAAGTGTTGCTTTCTGTAATAACTGGAATGGGGGTGGGGAGGATTCTCCCTCACCATAATTTGCTTTTGAAATGGTGCAAACTCACTTTAACAGCTGTGATTCCACATGGCTACGTGAATATTCTGAGTATTCACTATTTCCCTGTAGGAACTTAGCATCTGAGTTAGGATAAGGACAGCTTTTAAAGAAATTACTAATTATCCCAGAAGCTGATGGCCCAGCTTACAGACTTAGTCAAAAGCGTCCTTTCTGTTGGCCTCCTGTAAGCCTTCTGCTTGGACCACAGAAAAGGGTAAAAAGAGGTGATGAAATTGCTACCCATTACCTGATTTCTTAAGTTTCTTTCATAAAGATTTGGTGGGAATATGAGACTACTGCGATTTTATGGGTCATTTATAATTTTTCTTTGCTATCTTCTTTCCTTTCCATTTTCCAATCACCCTGCATGCCTACCTTCTCAGAGAATATTTTCCTAGGAAGGCTATTTACACATTTCTTTTATAAGGAGAAGCTCTGACCCAATCTACAAGATTAACCAAATATAAAACATTTAAGAATTCTCTTACACACAATATATGAAAGTACTATGTTTTTGAAGCTTAAAATATGCACTTCTCTTCAGGGTAAAAGATTTTTCTCCTCCCTAAAGCAAAAAACAGACGAACTCAAAAGGAAAAAGGTTTTTCTTACTTTGTCTTATATAGATGCATAATACCATGAACTATTTCAACTGATGGATTTCCACTGAAGAATGAAATCTGGTCTGGAAGCTGTTTGGATGGAGAATCGGGAGTATTTACACTTTCTTTACTTTGATCTTTACTTTTCTGTGCAGAGGGGGATGCTTCTGAAGACTTTCTTTCTTCCATTGCAGCTTTCAGCTCATCTTTCACAAATCAAAAATTAGCAGATTATAAAATGATAGAAAATATGCTGAAGGATTCTAATTAGATTAAAATTTTGAGTCAGAGTAATGAACCCTGACAGAGAAATTGTCATGTATTAAGAACTATATTCACGGAACAGCCATGTTTTGGGAGTATCTCAAACTTCAAAGTGCTCTCTCCTCCATAAAAATCCCATTACCGCCCTCAAGGTGACTCTTACATCTATCCTATAAAATAAAGAGCTAATACGCAAATGGTTGTCATGTCTTTGCACCCTTGAGCATGGGCTGGGGGACCTGAGGCTGCACTCCCCTGCCCAGCGGGGTTTGATGGGGGTGGGACCAGCTGGGTCCGCATCTCACACGATTTCAAGGTGCACACGGGTGGGTGGGGACTTGACTCTGGGTCCCGAGGCGCGTCCCAGACTCTGACAGGAGGGAGATTTTCAGATACATTTTATGAATTTTCTTTCATCTCTGACACTTCTATTATAGAGAAAGGGCAAATAGCAATATTAAAATATTCCCTCTAATTAATTCCCTTTTAATGTGCATGAACTGCACTGGGCCACTAGTGTGTGTGTGTGTGCGTGTGTGTGCGTGTGTGTGTGTGTGTATAAAAGCCTAATATGCTAAGCGTCCAACTGTTTGGTCAACTGCTCGACCAGTCCCTATGATACACACTGGCCACCAGGGGGCAGACATTCTGACTGGTAGGTTAGCTTGCTGCTGGGGTCCAACTGGTCCCCGATTAGGACTGGGCGAGAGGGGACAGACATACCCTAGAGCCCTCCCACAGTCCCTCCCTGACCTCTAAAATATTTCTAATTAATTTCCTTTCAATGTGCATGAATTTGTGCACTGGGCCTCTAGTTTTTTTAATATCATAATAAAAGCAGGTGTCTTACATCATGCACTTTTAAACAGGACAATCATTCAGAGCTATTAAGTTTGAAAACCAACACTACCAGTTCTAACCATCCCCATGCTGGAGATGTAATATACATCCATTCTTCCACTCCCCTGGCTGGAGTGAGCTGGCAGAGCAGGGGGAGACACAACATGCTTATTTGGATTCATTCATGATCTGCCACTGACCTAGATGGTAAGTAGCTCTCCTCACCGAATAGAGTTGTCGACTCAGATTGTTAGGATTAATTTAGGAGATATATTTGGGGAAGATGAAATGTGGCTTGACAATCTCATGCAAGGCACACAGTCAGTGAAAGATAAAAATCATGGGCTCACTGACGAACATGTGTAAACAGGCAACCAGAGGTTTATGTTACAAAAGAGTCTAGGGTTTTAGAAAGCATACCTGGGTTGGACTTCATGGTCTCAATGATCACGTCTGTCATTTCTCGACGGCCAAGATGCTGATGTATGATTGCTGCTTTCTCCCCTGGTGACTTCCCTTCTAAACAGGCTACAGCTGAAGCTAGTGTCTTCTCTTTGATCTCCTCATCGGACATTTCCCTGGCTAAAGAACATATGAATGATTAATACCTGATAATAAAACAGGCTCTTTTCCACTCTTTTATTTTTTATTTTATTGATTTTTACAGAGAGGAAGGGAGAGGAATAGAGAGCTAGAAACATCGATGAGAAGAGAAACATCGATCAGCTGCCTCCTGCACACTCCCACTGCGGATGTGCCCACACAACCAAGGTACATGCCCTTGACCGGAATCGAACCTGGGACCTTTCAGTCCACAGGCCGACGCTCTATCCACTGAGCCAAACGGGTTAGGGCTCTTTTCCACTCTTAATGTATCCACTGATACATTTCCCTTTTCTCTCTGCTGCTTTCCTGCAGGATATTACCATGCCTTTGCAGTGTCCACCTCACTCACTTCTGGGGCTCCTGCAGTGCCCAGCAGACAGTAAATACCACCCAGTGCAATGAATTCAGAAATGCAGGGCTGTTCTAGTGAAATTATTCACTTCTAAAGCAATTTAATAAGAGTAACCAGTTACAGAAGTTTTGACAGTGATTATGCCCAGATGAACCAACCTTTTTGTAATACCTATTAGAATACAAATGTGTGTTGAACCCCAAATAAAGTCTCAAATCATTATCATTAATAAAGAAAACTTACAAAAATTTTTAGGGATAGCCTTCTTAAACACCCTGTATTGGAGTCATATCATGCAAATCTCTGATCACTGTCTTAAATCAATGGAAACGGAATTTGGAGACTTCACTGAAATATCCTTAATATCAGTCCCATCAGGGCAGAGAGCAGGCCTGTTGTGTCCACCACTGACAGCACAGCGCCTAGCACACACTGGAAGCTCTTTAAAGACTTACTGAATAAATGACTAAATGCATCAATGACTGAGCCATGTAGAAGTGACTATGTGGCTAGTGCAGATTTGGTTGACTTTCAGAACTCTGAGATAATTTTTAACCTTTAAAAATGGCTCCTCACTCATAAAGTAACATTCAATCTTTAATTTGCAGCTCCAAAATTCACACACTCAGGAGTTTCCAAATTACACCATCCCTACCTACCTCAGCCCCCCTCTGAAAAACCAAATGGTTCCTCCTGTAATAGTTTTCCAAACTGTTTCTTCTTCACCTTCATCGTTGTAGTTCTCTATTTATTCTGTAATTAATGCATCCGTCTCCCCCTGTGAACTGCTGGTTCCATTAAGGCAAGGACCACGTCCGAGTCTGCACGCAAACTAAAGCTCCAGCAGATAGGGTGCATTCAGTAAGCATTTCTTGGGTGAATGTTATTGTTAGGCAATTGTTTGAGGTCCAAGGAACAGCCATAGCTGCTCTCACAACCTAAGGAGGTCATGTGGCTGGTAAGGAAGAGCTCAGACTCTCAAGTCCAGTTCTCTGAGTTAGAATCCCAGTTTCACGACTCACAGATAAATCGTGGACAAGTCATTTAATCACTGGGTTTTAGTTTCTCAGTTTGTGAAAAGGGGCATCCACCAATCTAACTGAATAGGGTTAAGATAAAATACATACATGCAAGTTGTGGGATATAGGAAATGCACCAACGTTAATTATAATCATTACCAGTGTTACAAGGCGCCTAAATGAATAGTTTTTTCCCAAAGAGAAACGATTTAATTAAACCAAGGGACCGTCTGCGTCGCTGGGGTCCCTGCCTTCACAAAACCTAGAGGAAAGCAACTTAAAAACTCGAGACTGTAATCGAGGGCGGGGAAGCGACGCGCCAGGTGTAAACAGAGTTCCCGTGGGCGGCAGCAGGAGGGAGGGACCGGGGAGAGCTTCCCACAGAAGCCACCTGGGAAGGCCCCTTAAGGAAGTACGGAATGAGAGGGAACCTACCCCTCACCCCTCAGCTTCCTCCTGAGGCAACCGCCCCACCCGGGGCCTTTCCCAGGCCCGTACTTGAGGAGGACAAGTTTCCCCCGGGGCCCAGGCGCCGGCTACGCGGAGGGCGGCGAGGCCGCGGACTTACCCGCGGCGCTGAAGCCGAAGCCGGCGGGGACGGGCGAGTGTTCTGCGAGCTCCAGTCGGATGACAACCAGTGACACACTCATAGGGCAGGCGCTGGCCGGCGCGGGCCCCGGCGGGCTCAGGAGAGGCTGGGAGTCGAGCTGAGAGGCCGGGCGGCCCGAGGCAGGCAGCGCCGCCACCACCTCAGCGCCACTGCCGCCGCCTCGGCGGAGCAGCTCCCCACACAACCCCCAGAGTCACAACAACCTCCACTTCCGCCTCCCGGCCGCCGTCGCTGACCCGCAGGGTTACGCATGCGCGGGCCGGCGCGCGCCCCGATTGGCTGGAGTGGCAGCGCGTGACTGGCGTGGCAGTTGGAGCGTTGAGCCCCCGGACCGGATCTTGCTGAGGTTGGGAAGGGGGGACGGCGTGGGCATTGCGGGCACCCCCTCCCCCCACACATTGGGCCGATCGGTGGGTTCGTGCCCAGGCCCAAGTTAATCTACTCGATAGGCCTCGCCTTCAGCCCACCTCAGCTGATGGCGCGGGGGCTCCCGCTCCGTGAGGTCCCCGAAGTGTCTGAGGATCCGTGTTATGGGGGGAGCTCTGGCCTCTTTCTGTCATGTTTGACCACTTGCTCTAGCTTTAGGCCAGGTTGCTTTACGTCAGCCGCCCTTTTCGGACGGGTACGCTGAGACTCAAAGGAATCCACTTCTCTCAGGGCCCGGGGGAGGAGTAGGGACTCGATTGCAGGGACTCCGGCTGTGTCAGGTTGGGCGGTAGGCTGGGTAAGGCTGGCTATAGATCTGGGTCCTGCTCCCCGCCCCATCACTTCACAAACGTTTACAGAGCCTCGGGCACTGCCGGCGTGGTGGGGATACTTTCGTGAATAAGATAACCAGCTCCTTTTCGTATGCAGTCGCCCTTGATCGCTAGTTGTGTGACCTTGATCTAGGTTTTGCATAAGATTGGAATAATATCCTCATTCAGCTGTGAGGGTGAAATGAATAGAGTCTGTGGCTCTTTGTCCATCAGTTTTTCTGAGATTCAGCATTCTTTCCAGTATGCTTTTAGCGCATGGATAGATATTGAGAGCCACAATCAGTGCATATGACCACACATGACCAGATGCCATTCTAAGTAGGCTATAATATCTAGATGTGTCACAGCACATTCTGGACATATGAAGGTATATAAAGTGCATACACCTTGTGACTGTGCCCTATGAAATATAATTCAGTATACACTGCTTATATTAGGGTTTCTCAACCTTTGCACTGTTGACATTTTGGGTTCTGATAATTCTCCAGGTGTGTGTGTTTCCTATGCTTTATAAAGTGTTTAGCAGCATCCCTGGCCTGACCCATTAGGTACTGGTGGCACGCCCCAAGTGGTGACAAACAAAATGTCTCCAGACATTGCCAAAGGACCCCTTGGGGCCAAAATTACCCCCTGTTAAGAATCACTGGCTTATGAGAAAGTACATGTGCCATGTGCACATAGTATGTGCATATAACTTGAGACCTCATGTGAACATTCTATAGTATATTACAGTAGTAGATAACATTTAATAGTGTGTCAGGTCCTAACTTGAGTGCTTTACATACTTTACCTCATGTAATAGTAACAATGACTTTATGAGACAGGTACTATAATTATTCCCATTTTACAGAGGAGAAACCGGAGGCTCAGAGAGAGAGTAACTTGCTCAGGATCTCAGTAAGTGGAAGAGCTAGAGTTTGAACCCAGGCAATGTGAAGGTATGGAGAAAGGCAGTGGAAAAAGAAAGAAAAGTCCCTCCAGAGGGGAGAGCTGAGGCTGTCGTGTAAAAGTGAATGGACGTTCACCAGGCCAACAGCAGGGAAAGGCGCTTCAGTCAGTGGACATGGCAGGTACAATGGCCTAGAAATACGAGAAATCACAGCATTTTCCTTCGCTGAAGAAAAGTATTGGGAAGTGGCTAGAACAGAACCATCCTCTCTAAATGGAAAGAATAAGCAAGCTAGTCATGGGAGCATTGCCCATCATCCATTAGTGGGAGAATGTGGAGGACAGTGTCCTCAGTGAGGATGAAAGTCAGTCCTTCAGGCCCCAGAGACACTTTCATCTCTGTTAAGCCCTCACACAAAAGGTGTTGATGTTTTATGGGCCTATAAATAAATTTCTCCTTCCGTTATAAACTTTGGCCTTGGCATAGAAGCATAAGTAAAACTGAGAACACAAATCAACCTCTAAATTTTTCATTTCAAAATTCACTTCCCAATTCAACAAATTTCCAATTACATGCAAAACACAGTATATAAACTAGAAGAGTTACTCCTTAAGAATCTCTTCTTTAGATTCTTAGTTTATTGAATCCTTATGATGGCCCTAAAGTGACTCTCATAAATCTGTAGGCTGTCTTACCAACCTGTTTTGCTGTAACCTGATTTTCAATAAGCTTTTTTTAAACTGTAGAAATCACATAAAAAGCTTAAAGAGTTTCATGAGGAAATGACTACAAATAGAATTTGCTTTAATTATCTTGTTTCCCCCCAGCTTTTTATAGCAGATCTATAGAAAAGTTTAAAGAATAGTATAAGATTTCTCAATATACTTCATTATATACATTTCACCTAGATTGATTATTAACATTTAGCCACATTTGATTTATTTCTCTACACGTATCTATAGGTATATATCTGTGTGTGTGTGTGTGTGTTACATGTATATGTTTGTTCTTTTCTGAAACATTTGAAAATCAGTTTAGGAAAGAGGCAATGTTAGGAGGCCACTGCAGTCATCTGCAGGAAGGGTGATGGTGTGATGGAGTGCTAGGAGCTGAGTACAGGCATCTTAGGAATATATAGGAGAGACTCCTTATCTATCTTTCCAGGTAGCCAGAAGAGGTTTCAGGAAGGAAGTGACAGAGAAACTGACCTAAAGGACAGTTTGGAAATAGCCAGGTAACAAGTAGAAGGGAGCAGCACAGGCCAAGGAAACATCATATGAAAGGCCTGGTAGCAGGAGGAGAACACTGGTTGAGAGAGCTGCATATAGCTTTGTGTGTCTAGATCATCCAGGTTAATATGTAAAAAGAGGGGCAGATCTTAGCCTTTTAAGTCAGATTAAGGAAGTGTATCTTGAGGGCAATGGGGAGCCATTGAAGTTTTTTAATGTGGTTAGGATGTGATCAAATTTGCACTTTTGAAAGATTACTCTGGCTAAGAAGTGAAGAAAGAATGAAGAGATTTGGGGAGAGGCAAGGGGACCCCTTTAGGAGGATGTTGCAATGATCTGTGGGTGAGAGGATGGCAATGAGAATGGAGAGAGGGTGTGGGATTTTCAGGAGGAACTGACAAGCACAGAACAACTGGAGTTGAGGTGGCTGGTGGAAGACTAAGGGAAGTCAAGCGCTCACTCCAGTTTTCTAGACAGTCAGCTAGGTGAATGGTGGAGCCCTTCACTGAGCTAAGAAACCCACCAAAAGGAGGTGGGAGGGTGGAAATAGAGCTCAATTCTGGTTGTGGTTTGGAGTGTTTGTTGGAGATCAGTGATGTCCAGGTGGCACCCCCGAGCTGCAGGATGGAGGTCTGGATGGAGGCAGTGAAGGCAAACTGTGCCCTGTACCTTCTCACAGCTTTGGCCTCAACATGTGCATAAGGCGGCTTTTCCGGTCCTCACATCTCCAGTGGGCTTGGAGGGCAGCCTTCCTGAAACACAAGCAGTGTGGGCACCAGGGACCCTGGCGATGGACACATTCTGGAGGCGGCCCCTACAGAGCAGTCATTTTTGACATGGGTGGAGTTCTCATTCCTTCTCCAGGGAAAGTGGCTGCAGGTGAGCTCTTTGTTCTGTTTCACTTTTGGAGACTGGGGTGGGGGTGGAATGGGAGTGAGGTGGGGTGGTGGAGGGTGATAAGGAGAGACAGAGAGAAACATTTGGTCAGCAGTGTGTCCCGGTGGGTAATATTCTGGCTCTTGCATCAAATTCTAAGCACCACTTAGTGGTTGAGTATGTTGAGCAAATTAGTCAACTTCTCTGAGTCTTAGTTTCCTCAGCCTTGACTTAGGGCTAATATGAGTACCTACCTCTTTGGGGTTTGGAAAGCACTTGCTTAGCCCAGTGAGTGTTCATTGTTAGAGAGTGGGAATTTTTGAGCATGCTTACTACTCCCATTCCAGAGAGGCCGTGGACTATGTCCCAGATAGAGTTGTCAGTGCTGACACCAGGCCAGGCCTTGAGATACGGTCTCATGGCTTCTTCCCAGTACGTAGGCCTTCTTTCATAGAACACTGTCAACTTTCTGAAGAACAGGATGACCCTGTAAATAACATGGTCGTCAATGGCATGATCCTGACATTGCTTAGGAAAAACTGTTTTGTCTTGGGTTGCTTAGTCTCCAAAAACAGGATGTGGTAAATGTGCTTAAAAGCGGTCCTGCACAAAGGGTCAGGGCTGCTCTCTGGACTCCCTGCGTGGAGAAAGGCAGAGCAGTTGCCGGCTGGCCAGCCAGCCAGCTAATAAAGGCTCCCTAAATTTTAATTTGGTCTGGACTCCAGTGGTCGTTCACTCGCATCCGCTCCACAACATTCAGCTCACCTAAAATTCTCAATAAATGATGAGCTGCCATTGTTATTGGTAGAATTTAACTACCTTCCCCTGAGAACTGTGCCGCTTCTGAAATCTTGAACTCTGAAAGCCCCACCCTTGATCCCAGCCTTCCCTCTTCCACCAACTTCCTCTAAACCTTCAAGAGCAAACCTCTAGTCTCTGATCCTTTCTTTGTCAGGCCCATCCTGGTTTTACCTTTTTTCCTACTTAGTTCAACTCACTTAAGTTTGACTAGTTTTAGCTCTAACAAAACAGTGATTGAAACAAGGCAGAGGTTTACTTCTTTGGCATGAAAGCCAAGGTATGTGCTCTGGGGCTGGTATGTTGCTCTGTGATACCAGGGACTCAGGCTCTCTGTTGTGTTGCTCTGCTGTGAGTTTATTTCCAGTTTCACCTCACGGTCTGTCTTGGCTGCATCACCTCCTGCCATTACATTATTCCAGCCAGCAGCAAGGAAAAAGGGCCAAACAGCTGTCCCTGTCCTTCAGACCTGCTGTGGTGGCTGGTTGGCAATGCTTCATGTTAAATGAACTGAAGTACAGCCCTAGCTGGTTTGGCTCAGTGGATAGAGCTTCGGCCTGCAGACTGAAGTGTCCTGGGTTTGATTCTTGTTAAGGACACATGCCCAGGTTTCAGGCTCAATCCCCAGTAGGGGGTGTGCAGGAGGCAGCCTATCAGTGATTCTCTCTCATCATTGATATTTCTATCTCTCTTCTTCTCCCTTCCTTTTTGAAATCAATAAAAATATATTTAAAAAACAAAATAAACAAAGTACAGATTTCCTATGCTCCTGGGTAAAAAGTTACCCAGCTGTGCAAATTGGCTAAGCGAGCTATTTTTTTTTTTTTTTTTAGTTCTAGGGACAGCTGGGCCCTCAGCCTCTATTCCTCCACTCATTCCTCTCACTTTTACCACAGGTGTTCCAAACACCTCTCCCTCCAAGTCATCATACTCCTCCACCCCAAACCTTCAGACTTGGCAGATAGAAAACATAAAGGTCCCTGGGCAGGAATCTTCTTGACTAGAATATCTTGAGAACCTATTTGCTCCTCTCCACTTCCACTGCCTCCACCCATTTATATCCCTGTCTCCTCCTGCCTGCCTGATCCCATCAGACTCCTAACTGCTCTCTCTGCCCCTGGCCTCTGGGTTTTGTGCCACCCTTCACACAGCCCCCAAGATGACCTGCCTAAAACACACATCTTATCCCTTCACTCCCCTGCTTCAAACCCTTGAGTGCCTGCACTTTGTTCCTTAAATTGGGTCTAGAAGCTTTTGCCTGGCATTCAGGACCTCTCGCCATTAGCCTTGCATCCTCGTGTCACGTTTCCTACTGTGTCCCCCCATTTCAGCTGCTGTAGACTACTTGATGTTCTCTAAACTTGCCAAACACATGTACAGTGCTGTGCCTTTGCAAGTTCTGTTCTCTCTGCTAGCGGCTACCCTTCCCTTCCTCCTCTGTAAATGACTTGCTTGAACTTTATTCAGTCAGAAAACAGATTATTATGGAGCTGTTACTATATGCTATGCACTGCTTAGGCGTGAAGGGATACTGTGTTCAATGTGACAGATACAGTCCCCTCTGCAATACCCACTTACCACATTTCAAGTGCTCAGTTGCCACATGTGGCTAGTGGCTACTGTTTTGGAGATACAGCATTTCTATCAGTGTAGAAAGTTCTGCAGTTTACAAAATGAAGGTGTGTTTTTTAGTACTGTCAGTATCTGGCTTATTACCCTATGGATTTCCTGACTGTGTGAATGACCTGATATATATGAACCAGCCAGTGAAAAACCAGAAAAGAAAATTTATATTACAGCGTCCAGTGTCATCTCAAGCAGATGGTAAGGATATGAAACTTAGCAGCAGTGTTCCCTCATTCACACAAATCAGCATTGCTCTTCCCTTGGAGATCTAAGGCTGAGATGTGCATTTCCTGAATTTTTTCAGATTCCCAATAGAGCCCACTTGGCACCATAGTGATGCCACAGGAACTGGTATGGTAATTCCCCTGAGCTCCCCAAACTCCAGCCATCTGTTAATGGGTTTCACTTATTGCATATTTTTCTTCCTACAGAATGGGAGGCACAAAATCATATCCCTTCCGGAACTGTATTGAAGGCCTTAATCACAGGTGGCGAAAATGGGCCCTGGCTGAAATTTATGAGAGGAGAAATAACAAAAGAGGATTTCTTACAAGAATTTAGGAGACTCTACTCTGAAATTGTGAGTGATAAACATTTTTTTAAAAATATTTTTTTATTGATTTCAGAGTGGAAGGGAGAGGGAGAGATAGATAGAAACATCAATGATGATCAACTGCCTCGTGCACGCCCCTTACTGGGGATTGAGCCCACAACCTGGGCATGTGCTCTTTACCAGAATTGAAGGGGACCCTTCAGGCTGCAGGCTGACACTCTATCCACTGAGCCAAACCGGCTAGGGCGATAAACATTCTTGAATTTCCATATTCTTTTTGTCTAGAGTAATGGATGTAATGTAACACTCATCCATATTTATTAAACTGCAAATAAATAAGTGAAAATCTAATAATCCATTATAAGTGTTTAAGTTATTTCTCCCATCCTTGAGTACTCAACTTTAACAACATATATGAATAAACAAAAGTACTCTTTCACTGCCCCTCCATCAGCCATCGTTCATCTGAAACAGGTGCTGACTGCCTAATGAGAAAGCTTATTTGAGGCAATAATAATATTGGTAAGCCTTTTCTCTGTACTAAGCATTTTTCTAAGCTCTTTATATTAACTCATGTAATTTTCACAATAAGCTTGCTAAAGTATAATTTAAAATATACTAAATAAAGTTCTGTGGATAGATGATAGTGTTGGGTACACAACGACATTCAACTGTACACTTAACGTGGTTAAATAGTAAATTTTATGTTATATATATCTTATCACAATTTTATTTTATTATTTTTTTAATGTTGAAATAATAGTTTTATTTATTAGGTTAGCTAAAATATATTATTAAAATTAGTATAGTATGGGTATTGTGGAGGCAGGGGACATAATCAGTACTTTCTTTTTTTATTAAATCTTTATTGTTCAGATTATTACAGTTGTTCCTCTTTTTTTCCCCCATAGCTCCCCTCCACCCGGTTCCCACCCCACCCTCTTCCCTTACCCCCCAACTCACTGTCCTCATCCATAGGTGTACGATTTTTGTCCAGTCTCTTTCCGCAACCCCCACACCCCTTTCCCCTCCAAGGATTGTCAGTCCACTCCCTTTCTAATGCCCCTGATTCTATTATATTCACCAGATTATTCTGTTCATCAGATTATTTATTCACTTGATTTTTAGATTCACTTGTTGAGAGATATGTATTTGTTGTTCATAATTTTTATCTTTACCTTTTTCTTCTTCTTCCTCTTCTTAAAGAATACCTTTCAGCATTTCATATAATACTGGTTTGGCGGTGATGAACTCCTTTAGCTTTTCCTTATCTGTGAAGCTCTTTATCTGCCCTTCAATTCTGAATGATAACTTTGCTGGGTACAGTAATCTTGGTTGTAGGTTCTTGCTATTCATCACTTTGAATATTTCTTGCCACTCCCGTCTGGCCTGCATAGTTTCTGTTGAGAAATCAGCTGACAATCATGTGGGTGCTCCCTTGTAGGTAACTGTTTTTCTCTTGCTGCTTTTAATATTCTCTCTTTGTCTTTTGCTCTTGGCATTTTAATTATGATGTGTCTTGGTGTGGTCCTCTTTGGATTCCTTTTGTTTGGGGTTCTGTGGGCTTCCTGGACTTATAAGTCTATTTCTTTCACCAGATGGGGGAAATTTTCTGTCATGATTTCTTCAAACAGGTTTTCAGTATTTTGCTCTCTCTCTTCTGGCACCCCCATAATTCTGATGGTACACTTGAAGTTGTCCCAGAGGCTCCTTACACTATCTTCATATTTTTGGATTCTTTTTTCTTTTTGCTTTTTCAGTTGGGTGTTTTTTGCTTCTTTGTATTTCAAGTATTTGAATTGATTCTTGCGATCCTCTAGTCTGCTGTTGGATCTCTGTATATTATTCTTTATTTCAGTCAGTGTATGCTTAATTTCTAGTTGATCCTTTTTCATATCCTTGAGGGTCTCACAAAATTTATTGGCCTTTTCTAGAAAATTCTTGAAAAACCTTATAACTGTGATTTTGAACTCTATATCCAGTAGTTTGCTTTCCTCCATTTCTTTCATTTGTGACCTGTTTCTTTGTCTCTGCATTTTGGCTGCTTCCCTGTGTTAACAGAGTGGCTTTGTGTGCTAGGTGCCCTATAGGGCCCCAGTGGCTCAGCCTCCCCAGTTACCTGAGATGGACACTCTTGATGCACCCCTTTATGGGCTGTGTGCACAGTCTTGTTGTAGTTAAGCCTTGATTGTTATTGGTATCACTGGGAGGAATTGACCTCCAGGCCAATTGGTTGTGAGGATCAGCTGTGTCTACGATGGGAGAACTGCTGTGCTGGAGACACCCTTATGGGGCAAGACTTGCTTCAGTGGGGCTTTGGTGCTCTCTGAGTCTGCCCCCTGAGTGTGTCCCTTATGGATCTGAGGAGTTGTAATCTGGATGGTCCTACTCTGACCCCTGGGTAAACTGGCTC
Organism: Corynorhinus townsendii; assembly: GCA_026230045.1. Lineage (NCBI taxonomy): Eukaryota > Metazoa > Chordata > Mammalia > Chiroptera > Vespertilionidae > Corynorhinus > Corynorhinus townsendii. The sequence continues at coordinate 10,506,641 of JAPDVU010000014.1, read as the reverse complement.
TTGGATCTCCAAGGAGATGCTAATTTAGCCGCTGCCTAAGGCCACCCAGCAAGAGCTACGGAGAGATCTGCAGATTCCTCTTCTTTGTTTGGGGTTTGGAGGTGCCCAGATGAGGCCCAGCAGTGAAGCAATGCAAGCTGCTGTGGGGCCTTGGGCCTTCTTTTGGATGTTCTGGGTCTCTCTGACTCAGCTGCAGTTTGTTAGGTAAGTTTAGATTTCAAAGGACCAGGCCATTCTATGCAAAAGCCTCTGCTCACAGCTTGGGTGGGGCAGAGTCTCAGGGCGGAACAAACGGCAATGGCTTCCCGTCAGCCCTGCCTTAAGAGGCCCCCGGGTCTCAGTGTCCCTTGGTAATCGCTACAAGCACCTCTGAGAGAAAGCCGCCCTCAAGTTCCACCTGTTGCCAGACAGTCTAGTTTCTCCCCGTATGAGTCTGGGTCCCCAGAGTCTTGCCCGGAACTGGAGTTCAAAGCAGTCAGGAGCTTGTGTCTCCCTCCGGCTTGAAAAAGCCAGCCCTCTCCGTGCTCGTGCCTTCGTACCTCTGCCTTCCTCAGCTCCTCTGAGTCTCAGTGTGCTTTTCTCTTCCCTTCTAGTTGTAGAATTTCCACTCAGCCAGCCTTCCTGTGGTTCTGGATGACGTCCATTTTGTCTTTTAGTTGTAGTTTTGAAATGGTTGTGTGAGGCAGCAAGTTCAGGTGTTTGCCTATGCGCTATCTTGTTTTCTCCCCACAATTTTAAATATATACACACACACACACACACACACACACACACACACACACACACATATATATATACATATATCTTAAAAACATTAAGCTAAGTGGAAAAAAAAAACAGTCAAAAAAAGACCACAGATTGTATGATTCCATTTATATGAAATGTCCAGAAACAGAATGTAGATTAGTGATTTGCTCAGACTGAGACTATTGGAGGTGTGGGAGGGAATGGGGAATGGGGAGTGACTACACTAATGGGTATGGGATTTCTTTTTAAGGGGATGAAAATGTTCTAAAATTGATTGTGGTGATGGTTACATAACTTTGTGAATATATTAAAAACCATTGAATTGTATGGCTTAAATGCGTGAGTTGTATGGTATGTGTATTTCTTTAAAGCTGCTGTAAAATGTGAGTGTGTGTGTATAAAGAAAATAGCAGGTTTGCCTTTACAGATTTTAAAACATGATAAAAAAAGAGTTTCAAAACCCACACAGATTGAATTAAAAAAATGTATCAGAAATTGAAGTTCTTAATGGTGAGCTAAACCAATACAAAACCATTAAATGTCTTCTCGATCACTGAAAATTAAATTATGTCTACTTAATACACTTTTAAAGTTTGATGTATCCTCTTACAGTATCCTGCTACTTTTTAAAATTGACAAGCCATGGTTAAAATAAAGAACTCCTTTAATTGGAATATTGATATAAATAGCTCCATACCCTAACCATTGTAACTCTAATTCTAAGTCACTTTTTATAATCTTACTAGTGGCCCAGTGCACGAAATTCGTGTATGAGGTGGGGGTGTTCCTCAGCCCAGCCTGCACCCTCTCCAATCTGGGACCCCTTGAAGGATTTCCTGTTGCGGGTTTACAGGGATCAGGCCTAAACCGGCAGTCGGACATACCTCTCACAATCCGGGACTGCTGGCTCCAGCTGCTCACCTGCCTGCCTGCCTGCCTGATTGCCCCTAACCACTCTGCCTACTGGCCTGCTTGCCCCCAACTGCCCCCCCACCGCTGGCCCGCTCACCCCCAAATGCCCCCCCGCCATCCTGATCACCCCAACTGCCCCCCCCCTGCTGGCCTGCTCGCCCCCAACTGCCCCCCCTGGTGGCCTGCTTGCCCCCAAATGCCCCCCCCGCCATCCTGATCACCCCAACTGCCCCCCCCTGCTGGCCTGCTCGCCCCCAACTGCCCCCCCCTGGTGGCCTGCTCGCCCCCAACTGCCCCCCCCACCGCTGGCCTGCTCACCCCCAAATGCCCCCCCCCGCCATCCTGATTACCCCAACTGCCCCCCCCCTGCTGGCCTGCTCGCCCCCAACTGCCCCCCCTGGTGGCCTGCTCGCCCCCACTTTTCCTCCCCACTGGCCTGTTCACCCCCACCTTCTCTTCCCACTGGCCTGCTCACTCCATACTGCCCCCCCCCCCGCTGTCCTTATCACCTCCAACTGACCCCCACTGATGGCCTGCTCACCCCCAACTGGCCCCCCTGCTGGTCTGCTTACCCCCAACAGTCCCTGCTGTTCCATCCTGGCCTGATTGCCCCCCGGTGACCCAAGGTCCCAGCCCCTCCTTTTTTTCTTTTTTTTCTTTTTTTTTCAGGGCCACCTTGAGCAGAGGCCAGGGGCGGCTGGAAGCAAGTATCTAGGATTTATTTATCTTCCATAACTGAAACTTTGTAGCCTTGAGCAGAGGCCAGGGCCGGCCAGGGCGGGAAGCTTGGCTTCCTCCTTTGCCGGGGCAACCCAAGCCTCCTGCTCTCTCCAGCTCTGTGGCTGCTGTCATTTTTGTTGGGATTTATTTATCTTCAATAATTGAAACTTTGTAGCCTTGAGCGGAGGCCAGGGCCGGCCAGGGCCAGTGGGAAGCTTGGCTTCCTCCATTGCCGGGGCAACCCAAGCCTCCTGCTTGCTCCAGCTCTGTGGCCGGCCACCATCTTGGTTGGGTTAATCTGCATACTCCTGATTGATTGGCTGGTGGGCATGGCTTGTGGGTGTAGCAGAGTGATGATTAATTTGCATGTTTCTCTTTTATTAGTGTAGACTAGAGGCCCGGTGCACGAAACTTGTGCATTTGGAGGGGTGGGGTCTCTCAGCTCAGACTGCACCCTCTTGCAGTCTGGGAGCCTTCAGGGGATGTCTAATGGCTCCTCTGGGGAGCGGGCCTAAGCCATCGGTTGGACATCCTTAGCATAGCCACGGAGGCACGGCTTCTGGCTGAGTGGTGCTCCCCCTGTGGGAGCATACTGATCACCAGGGGACAGCTCCTGCATTGAGCGTCTGCCCCCTGGTGGTCAGTGCGTGTCATAGCGACTGGTCATTCTGTTGTTCGGTCGATTTGCATATTTGCCTTTTGTTATATAGGATATGCAAAGTTCTGTACAGTGGCCAAGGGAGAAGATTCCTTTAGGCAGCAAGCCAAAGGCCGGGCTTTTACAGCCAGGTAGCACAGGAAGCTGGGAATATTTCTTTTTCTCTGTTTGTGATAAGCTGATTTTTCTCTTAATGATTGCTGCTTCTTCTTTCCCCTCCTCCTTTCCTAGTCAAATACCTCTGTGCCTGTGGACAACTTTTTCTCTCTGCTGACCAGTGAGCAAGTGGCGAAGCAGTTCCCAGTGATGACTGAGGCCATAATTCAAATTCGGGCAAAAGGCCTTCAGACTGCAGTCTTGAGCAATAATTTTTATCTTTCCAATGGCAAAAGCTTTTTGCCCTTGGACCGAAAACAGTTTGATGTGGTAAGTTTGAAGTGATACTAAACAATCATCAAAACAGTCTGTCCTTGTTTCGGGATGCAACATTTCACATTGCCCTTTAGCAGGTCTTGAGTGAATATGTTTTTTTTATTCAGACACTTGTCAGGTTTAGATATAACAGGTTGAAAAGAGGACTTGTATCACTGAGCTCTTAGCAAGGTCAAACATTTATGGGATTTGGTAATTGGTTGAGACCTCAGCTTTAGAGACTTGCATTCTGGATTTGAACCTTAGTCACCACATAACACACACACTTCTATCAACCCTCTTAATGGGACTTTGACCTTTTCTTTTCAAAGACCAACCATGCTGCCCTTTATTTCTATGGCATCAATCCTTAGATCAACGCTGTCCAATAACATTTAATGCAGTAATAGAAATGTCCAATACAGTTGCTACTACTCATATATGGCTATGAAGCACTTGAAATGTGGCTAATGTCACCAAGGAATTGAATTTCATTTGCTTTAATTAAGTTTAAAGAGTCACATATGGCTAATGGCTATTGTAATAGATAGTGCCTGCAGTGCTGGACTATCCAAGTATCCTGAGAACATACTGAGTCAAAATACGGTTTTCTGCCTTAGCTAGTTTGGCTCAGTGTATGGAGCGGCGACTTGTGGAAGGGTCCTGGGTTTGATTCAGGTCAAGGGCACATGTCCAGATTGCAGGCTCAATCCCCAGTAGGGGGCATGCAGAAGGCAGCCAATTAATGATTCTCATCATTGATGTTTCTGTCTTTCTCTCCCTCTTCCTTCCTCTCTGAAATCAATAAAAAAAATTTTTTTAAAATCGGTTTTCTGAATGAAGTTTAAGCAAGTCATCTATCAATACTTTATATATATCCCAAGATAATGATCTATTTTCTCTTAGGGAAATGGGGAATCCTTCACAGATGAAACCTTCTGGCACAGAAGACTATATCTTTAAAAAAAATATATATATATATATATATTTTAAACAATATATATATATATATATTTTAAACATTTAAAAAAAATATATTTTATTGACTTTTTACAGAGAGGAAGGGAGAGGGACAGAGAATTAGAAACATCAATGAGAGAGAAACATCGACCAGCTGCCTCCTGCACACCTCCCACTGGGGATGTGCCCGCAACCAAGGTACATGCTCTTGACCGAATTGAACATGGGACCTCTGGGTCCGACCACTCCATCCACTGAGCCAAACCAGCCAGGGCATACACACACACACACACACACACACACACACACACACATACATATATATATTTTTAAATTGATTTCAGAGAGTAAGGGAAAGGGAGAAAGAGATAGAAACATCAATGATGAGAGACAATCATTGATTGGCTACCTCCTGCATGCCCCCTACTGGGGATTGAACCCTCAGCCTGGGCATGTGCCCTTGACTGAAATCAAACCTGGGACTCTTCAGTCTGCAGGCTGAAGCTCTATCCACTGAGCCAAACCGGCTAGAGCAAAACAGATTTTTATTGAGCAGTTACTATGTGCCCTGGGGACAGTGTAAGCGGGGACTTCCCAGGGGTGCTGGCTCAGAGATAGCCTGACACTGAGACGGCTTTTTAAGGGTTCTCCTCCCCCCTCCTCTGTTTCCAGATCAGAGATAGAGTGGAAATCAGTCTGACAGGATACAGGAGGCTCTTTTCAAGGGAGTGTCTTTGCCATCGACAAGCTCTTTGGTGACAGTCCTCTGGTGGGGTTCAGTCGTATAAACTGAGTATGGCTCTTTTTTAACTTCTGAAATACAGACATTAAAGCCATGTTTCTTTTCTAACAGTAAACAGTGCCTTCTTTCTGAAAAAATGATGACTTTCCCTAAAACAGACATGTACTGCTTTTCTTCTGCTTGGTGTAGGCACAATAGCTAACATTGGCAAAATGCTTTGTCATTTTGGAACTCATTCAAGTTAAGTTTCACAACAACCATGAGATAGATAAGAGGGCTATCCTACTTGACTGATGATGAAACAGGCCCACGTGGCTTCACCATGTGCACAAGGTCACGGTATCTGAACCAGAATTTCGGTTTCCTGAGTTTGCTCCCAGGTTTGCCCCCACTATGTTCAAATCACTCAACTTAAAAAAGCAACATCATTTTCTATAATAATCCCCTTAAGTTACTTATAACAAATCTAAACTGTTTCCTTTTGCACTTTTTTTAGAAATATATTTTGATGGATTTCAGAGACAGAGAGAGAGAGAGAGAGACATCAATGATGAGAGAGAATCATTAATTGGCTGCCTCCTACACGCCCCACTCTGGGGATCAAGCCGGCAACCCAGGCATGTGCCCCGACCAGGAATCAAACTGAGACCTCCTGGTTCATAGGTCGATGCTCAACCACTGAGCCACGCCAGCTGGGCTCCTTCTGCACTTTAAAAAATATATACCAGCGTGCATGGGGAGCACCACTTTTAGGGACATTTATTTCTCATCTTTGTCCCTCCCTCAGGTTGTGGAGTCCTGTGTGGAAGGTGTCTGTAAGCCAGACCACAGGATCTACAAGCTGTGCTTGGAGCGGCTGGGCCTACAGCCTTCGGAGTCCATTTTTCTTGATGATCTTGGACAGAATGTCAAAGCAGCTGCCAGCCTTGGTATGCGCACCATTAAGGTAATGGTCACCAGTCTTTGAACCCACTCTGCTCCAGGCACTAGTGTGAGCATTTCTGTGCAGTCCTCTTGCATTCATTGCTGTAGCTGCCTTTAGTGGGTTTCCCCCGTGTCGCCGTGGTGTTTTTTAATTAGGAATCTGTGTGACTGGCTGCTTGTATTTTTGATGGAAGTAAGACAAACACATCAGGAAGGCAGTTTGAGAAGAGTTACACAAGGAGGTGAAGGGCAGGCTTTGGACATTCAGGGTGGCAGTCAGACTGTCAAGTGAGGCTCTTCTGGGTGGGGAGCCAGCAGCACCAGCCACATGGACCACCCAGGTAACCTGTGAAGCGCAAGAGGCCACGTGGGAGGGTTCTTGGTCCAGCTTTCCACATTTGAGTTTTCCTTTTGATGCTGATGGGCTCACAGGACAGAGTGGATGCTGTGGCACGAGGACGGAGGAGGGGCTCACAGGATGTTCTTCCCTCCTGGCATGAGGCAGTGTCATGGACTCTTAACTGGAACTCTCTCCAGTAGATAGAAATCTTACTGCATTTAGGAGTTAAGTAGGAAGAGGAGACATTCTACGGCTTCCTCATTAGCTGAATATCCTGATTCCAAAGTCCTTGCTCAGAGAATGGAGTTCTTGGTATTTCCTCCTAAAAATTACCATCTTAGAGGACAGACAGGTCAAGGCTGACTGGTGGCATGTTCAATATTTTCTCTGAAACCAGGTTAATGACCCAGAGGCTGCAATAAAGGAATTAGAAACTCTTTTGGGTTTTACCTTGAGAACCGTTATTCCAAACACTCGTCCTGTGAGAAGGACAATGGAAATTCCAAAAGATTCCTTGGAGAAGTACCTCAGAGGCCTCCTGGGGACCCAAACCACAGGTATTTAAGTTTTTGTATTTTGTAACTCTTCCCAAGCCTAGTCTTTCAGGCTGCTTCTCACTGTCAAACCCTAGTGGGATGCACCAGAGACAGAGGCAATATGGTGAGGAAAATGGCCACCAGGCCGCCCAGTGGATCTGAGCGCTGCTCTCAGTGTTGCCTGGGGAAACGCATTCGCCTCCTTTTTAAAAAATACGTATTTTATTGATTTTTTACAGAGAGGAAGGGAGAGAGATAGAGAGTTAGAAACATCGATCAGCTGCCTCCTGCACGCCCCCTACTGGGTATGTGCCCACAACCCAGGTACATGCCCTTGACCGGAATCGAACCTGGGACCTTTCAGTCCACAGGCTGACACTCTATCCACTGAGCCAAACCGGTTTCGGCTCGCCTCCTTTTTTATGGGTCCCTGAAAGTCTACTTGCCTGCTCTTCCACTGACAGTGGATGTGGCAGCCGGATGTGGCAGCTGTGCCTGCAAACAGCTGTCAGGGAGGAGAGGAGCCTGGGGACTGGAGGTGGCCCAGGGGTGCTTGAATGTTTCTCATTTTTTCGAGATGACAGCCTGTTTGTAAAGAAAACTTAAAAGTTGCATAAACAGAAAATGTGACAAGTTGTCTCCCTCTCATCAAAGGTCTCACCCTCCTTCACCTTCCACCCTCAGAAAAACAGGTGCCTTGTGAGCTTTTGAAGACATTTCTACCTGGTGATAAAGTTTCACCTCACCCCATTGATCCCTGAAAAAGGCTGCTTATGGAGCGTCATGTTATGACACGTCCTAGTGATTGGCACATTCTTAGTTCCTCCACAAAGATGAGAGGCCCTTTTACCTATCCAAGTCCTAGGCAGGCCTGACCCTGCTTAGCTTCTGATGAGATCGGCGTGTACAGGGTGGTATGGCCGAAGGCTGAGGGGCCCTTTCTGACCAACAGGGAACTCTGGCAAACTCCCATTTCCTGCTCTTCTGAGCAAGTGAAATGACTATGTCCAGAGTTTAGTCTTATTATGAAGCTGAGGGCTAATTAGGATGTTTCTGTAAGAGAAACAAAGCATTCAGCCTGCTGGGGAGGGAGATCACATCTCCTGGAAGCAGCTTTGGCTCTGGCTGTGGGCCCTGCTTAGCTCCTTTCAGCTGTTGCACCCGTGTCAGGCATGGTTGGGCTGAGCATGGGCTGAGGGACACACAAGGGCACTTTTCATCTTCCGGCTTCAAGCATTCCATTTAGCAAGAGGATTGCCGTGACTGTGCTTGTGGTTGATAAAAACAACTAAAAAGCTTTTCTTCACGGAGCAGGAGTTGGCAAGAAGGAGAAGTACAAAGCGAGGATACTATTGTGGTGTAAATCCAGTGGCCTCGCCACACTGTAGTGGCATGTGGTTCTGGACCCGAGCTGGTGGGGCATGGTGCCATTCCTTCAGTGCGTCCCAAACTCTGGACTCACTGGAAAGAAAGAACGTCTTTCCCCGTCTGCCCTTCAGAGCTGGGCTGAGTTTTCTTTGTTTTCAAACTTGCAGGCCTGTTGGAACTCCTTCAGTTTGATCACGGGCAATCAAATCCAACGTACTATGTCAAGCTGGCTGGTCATCAGCTGGTTCTGAGAAAGAAACCGCCAGGGACACTCCTTCCTTCTGCCCATGCAGTGGAGAGGGAATTCAGGTAAATTCTCAGGGCCACTCCCCCTTCGCAGCTCAGCCCTGAGCTCACCAGTCAGCACTCCATCAAGTGCCTTGAGACATTTAAAACTACAAGTGTGACTTTCCAAAATTATTTCAAGTAAGAACAGTAACCCAATTTCATTTTTAAGTTTGTTTTCTTTTCTATATCTAAACCTGTAGGAGACTAGATTTCTTTGGAACTTCTAGATGAAAAAGGCAATATTAAGAAACTCTTCAGTCTTACCCTTAGTCTTAAAGACTCTAAAACCTTTAGTCTTAAAATCAATATGTTAGTGAGGCTACAACCCAACAAACATGGCCATGAGTTGATTGTTGTTAGAACTGGGTGATGGGTACATGGGTGGTTTTTTTTATATGAATCTCTTTACTTATGTTTGATATTTTCCATAATAAAATGTTGAAAATAATAAAAGTATTACAACTCATCCTAAATAAAATAGTTTGTTTTGAGACAGGAAAATTTAGATGTAGTAGGTTTACACAAAACTAGCTCTAAATCTCTTGGCGAGTGAGTACTGAAGCAAGGAGTGGGCTCTGGGGTGGGGTTTCCTCTCCTCCCAGTCACTTACTGCTCTGCAGAAGGAAAGATGCAGAGAGTAGTATGGACAATGTGAGTTTAGTCTATTCAACTTAATGCAATTATTGACTGATGTAGGCCTATAATTTCACTATTTATTTTTTGTGTTTCATCAGTTTTGCCTACTTTTGGGTCAATTGAAATTTTTTTTAGAATTACATTTTAATTTCTGCATGGACTAATTTTTAAATGAGAAAAATAATTGTAAGAAAGTCTCATCAGTCCCGCCAGGAATGGTGCTCATTTTCCTTTGTCCTGACAGGATCATGAAAGCCCTTGCGAGCGCTGGAGTACCTGTCCCCAAAGTTCTTGACCTCTGTGAAGATTCAAGGTGATGTTCCAATTTATTTATTTAATATATTTTTATTGATTTCAGAGAGGAAGGGAGAAGGAGATAGAAACATCAATAATGATAGTGAATCATTGATCAGATGCCTCCTATATGCCCCCACTGGGGATCAACCCCAAAACCCAGGCATGTGCTTTGATCTGGAATTGAACCGTGACCTCTTGGTTCATAGGTCAACACTCAACCACTGAGCCATACCAGCTGAAACAGATTTATTTTTCCCATTGTCTATTCAACCTACAAAAGAGAAAAGCCAGTACACTAACTCAGATTCTAGTTTGTTAGAGTAAGGACAAATAAATTTGGTAGAAAAGAGACTTTATAGTAACTCCCCCCGAAGTTCACAGATCTTTTAAGTTATCCTGAAAGATAAAGAAATGCCTGCTTTTGTGAGAATTGGTAGAAAACATCTTTTTTCTTTTTTTGTTAATCTTCACCTGAGGATATTTTTCCATTGATTTTTAGGGAGAGTGGAAAAGAGAAGGAAAAAGAGAGAAACATCAATGTGAGAGAAACACATCAATAGATTGCCTCTACATGAGCCCTGACCAAGGCCCGGGCCATGGAGGAGCCTGCAATCAGGGTACGTGCCCTTGACTGGAATCAAACCCGGGACCCTTTGGTCTGCAGGCCGATGCTCTATCCATTGAGCGACACTGGCTAGGGCAAAACACCTTTTTTTTAACATTCTAAAAATACATATCCATCTAGTTTATATTGTTTGCTTTTGTTTAATTCTTTTATTGTAGTCTTTCTAAACTTTTTAAACTGCTTTGTAATGTTTTTGAGTCTGTCCCTTTTTCCTAACTTTATGAGAATTATGAAACATACAGAAAGAATTGAAAGAAGAAATAGTGTTAAAAAAAAAGAATGAGCACCCATCTATACTTCATCTAGATTAAAACATTGTTAACATTTTGCCACATTTCCTTTCTATGTGTGTGTGTGCATATGTGGATGTGTATGTGGATTATATATATATAAATTAATTTTATATAAATAGTAATAATTATATGTAAAATATTGAATATATCATAATATAATTAAATGTAATGATTTTATAAATAAGCATATTTTATGTATATATATATATGCATATATAGATATAAATTATTTTTAGCTGAACCTTTGTTTGCAGTTGCAGGCAGCATACATCTAAAAGTAAAGATGTTTTCTTTTAGTCCTAACTGGTTTGGCTCAGTGGATAGAGCGTCAGCCTGCGGATTCAAGGGTCCCAGGTTTGATTCTGGTCAAGGGCATGTACCTTGGTTGCGGGCACATCCTCAGTAGGAGGTGTGCAGGAGGCAGCTGATTGATGTTTCTCTCTCATCGATGTTTCTAACTCTCTATCCCTCTCCCTTCCTTTCTGTAAAAAAATCAATAAAATATATTTTTAAAAAAAGATGTTTTCTTTTATAAACACAGCAGCATTATTACACTAAGATAATTACATATAATTTAATAGTATAACTTAATTAGCTCATGTTCAAGTCAGGATAAAGTTATAATGATAGAAGTTTCAAAATAACTTTTTAGAGTAGTAAACTGATTTATAAAAATGACTAAAAGATGACATTTCAGTGTGTCACCTTGATCCTATAGGGTGGTAGATGTGCCATTCATACCACTGGATAATAGTACAAATAAGAGGAAGATGGGACATTAAAAAAAGGGCTTCTGTGTGAGTGGCAGATGTAGAGCTCAATAAAAAAGAAAAAAGGGGGAGGGTGGAGAAGGGATAGTTATTGAAGCCTCATTAGAACCAGACACATATGCCAGGCACTCCATTTGCTCTTTTAATTCATAAAACTACTCTTTGAAGATTTACATATTTAAAAACAAAACAAACAAAAGCTCTGGTTTAGTAAATCAGAATCACACTGCTAGAAGGGAGTAGAGATTCTATATGACCCCAAAGCACCCCCTCTCGACATGCTGCTTTCCGATGTCATTAACCTTAAACCCATTCCAGTGGCTTCTACATGTGGACCAAAGAGAAGAGAGGCATGCTGGCCAAGAAGTATGGACAGGACTGTGTGTGTGTGGATTGGTTTGGGAGGGAGAATGTATAACCCCCTCTGTGCTTATGTGCAAAGGAAAAAGGAATGTCCAGTACCCTGGGTCGAATCCTTCCCCAGCACTCAGTGTACATATGGGGTAGAAAGAGCAGTGCCATGACCAACAGCCTCTACCTGTGAGCCACTGAAGCACTGTCTGTGTCCCTCCTAGGATCATTGGCACGCCCTTCTACCTGATGGAGTATTGCCCAGGCCTCATCTACAAAGACCCCTCTCTGCCAGGCTTGCAGCCCAGCCAGAGGCGGGCCATATACGGGGCCATGAACAGAGTCTTGTGCAAAATTCACAGTGTGGATTTCAAGGCTGTGGGCCTAGAAGACTACGGGAAACATGGTAAGCATGAAGTCACCTGTCTTTCATGTTGAATGTTTCCTCACTGTTGCCTCTGCTTTTGGGATTTGCATGGTGTCAGGGTGTTGATGCACCAAGCACTTGCTAACAGTGAGGTGGGCTTACTAGCTTCCTACTTGGACATCCACTTTCATTTTAATGGAGGGGTTGCTTACCTAGACATTTTATCCTAGGATGAATCTCTTCATGGGCTACGGAATCTCTCTTCCCTGCAACTTTTATCTCAATAGATCATTTAAGTCTCTATTCTAATACTGGCAAACGGTATTTAAGATACCTTCCCAACAGTCTACATAATTTAGTATCAATACACTCAGACAGAGGAAGCAAGGGAGGAAGACTCAGAGAGGTTAAATCAACTGGAAACCTTGACTGTGAGCCAAGTTCACTCCAGAATTCCTTTCCGTGTCCAGGCCCCGATATAACTTACAAGTTCGTCAACTGTTGTGTGTCTTGGGTTTCTTAGCAAATCCTGATGTAGTTCTTGCTATGTGCTAGGGAAAGCTTCGAGGGCTTTTCACACTTTATCCTCCCAACAGCTCTATGAGGACCATCTCATCAACAAGGATACACTAAGGCATAGAGAACAGCAGAGCTGGGATTCAGATCCAGGCAGTCAGGCCCCAATGTGGGATTCAGATCCAGGCAGTCAGGCCCCAATGTCCATGCTCTTAACCAACCACTGTTTAGCCACAAACGGATTTCCTAAAGGCTATTAGGAAGCTCATAGGACCTCTGAGAGAAGCTCACAGGGCCAGGGAGAGGCCATGTGGCTGGAACAAAGCCCAGATCACACTGATGGAGCCAAGACAAAACAGCCCGTGGCTCACCTGGAACTCTCCTGTGGGATGCCCCCCAATCATAGGATGATGATGCTACAGGACATGGCAAAGGGTTTCATGGCCCTGGGTAGTTTTTAAAACCTTTGGAGATTGTTGGAATGGCACACCTGCTCTAACCCTCTTTCCCTCAGGGGACTATATTCCACGCCAGGTGCAAACCTGGATTAAGCAGTATCGAGCCTCAGAGACCAGCACCATCCCAGCGATGGAGAGGCTCATTGAATGGCTGCCACTTCATCTTCCCAGGCAGGAGAGGATCACGGTGGTGCACGGGGACTTCAGGTAGATGCGATGAGGGGTTAATATTTAGATGTGAAAAGTGATGGGAAGGGCTTAAGGGGAAATTAAGCAGCTTGGCCCAATTTACAGTTGTGAATTATTCCCATTACCTAGGATCTCCCTGTGCCTGGCCTTTAAGGCCAGCTAATTCTTTATGCTGGGGTGGGATGGGGGGGTGGGGGGCTGTTCTGTGCAACTGCTGGGGTTATTGCCACACCTAGGTGTGAAGGTGCAAGCCTGTGCTCTGGTTATTCTTACTGCATAACCCACTCCTCCCACACTGGCTGTAAACAATGACAGCAGTTTGTCATTCGCAAATCTGCTGTCTGGGGACAGAGAGCTTGTTTCAACTGAGGTAGCTGTGAAGCTCGAGGCTGGACCCAGAAGGCTCGCTCACATGTCTGGCATGGGCTGAGGAGACTGAACAGCTAGACTTCTCGGGCCTGTCACTCTGTTGCTTCCCACATGGGCTCTCCAGGATGGCAGCTTCTGGGTAGCGGGGCTTCTTACCTGGAGGCTCAGGCTCCAGAGGCATGTGGTCTGAGAGAGAGGGCCAGGCAGGAGGCCACCTGTTACGGACCTAGTCTGGGGAGTCACTCAGCATCACTTCCACCTCATTATGTTTGTTAGAAGTGAGTAGTTTCAAAAGGCAAAGAATTAGAGCCTTTCTTTTGTGGAAGGAATGCCAAAGAATGTACAGACCTGCTTTAAAGCCGTCACAGGGAGGGAGAAATTACCAGGTCCCAGAGGGGTTAGCTCTGAAGAGAGAGCTACCAGACCAAAGCCGTGGCCTGCGGGAGAGGAATACTGCCGGCCCCTTCCCATCTCCTGCTGTGGACCCCATTGGCTGAGCCCAGCTGAGCCAGATGGCAAGGGAGCAGATGGGTATAACCAGCTCAGGCTCCAGAGGCACAGAGGGGCCACAGGAGCAAATGCCCAGTATGGGCACACCCTTGGTGACCTCTTTTCTTAGCACAGTCTCTCCATTCCTTCTGTGGCTTACTCAGGCTGGACAACCTGCTGTTCCATCCAGAAAAGCCCGAGGTGCTTGCTGTCTTTGACTGGGAACTTTCCACCTTAGGCGACCCCCTTTCGGACGTGGCCTACAGCTGCATGGCTCACTACCTGCCACCCAGTTTTCCCATACTGCGAGGTAGGAGCTGCTCATGGGGAGAGGGAAGGATTCAGCCAGCTCCAGTCTCAAAGTGTTGGGCCCCACTCAGCAGAAGTAGCTGTGATTGGGCTAGTGCACAAAATTGAGGTCCTGGTGGTTTGGGTGGAAAATGCCTTTGGGATGCATTCTTGTCACAATGTGGGGAAGTGGGTGCAGAGAGACCATAAAGTGAGAAGGATATGCACATGGGCACTGCTTATGCTTCTATACAAATAATTTCTAAAATTAAAAATACAGGTTTACTTAAAGTTAAAAAATCATCAGTAGTATAAGAGATAACCATGGCCAATCTTTTCATTCTTGCCATCTTTTTTCTACGTGTATACGTACATTTACTTAGATGAAAACGTAATTACATGATTTCATGACTTGCTTTTTTACTTAATTATATACTTCGGACATGTCTTCACGTCATTAAGTATTTCTTCTACAGACTCATTTTTAATAATGGCATAGGGTTTTATTGTATAGAATTAACTTAAACAAAACACTTGGTTTAACTCCTCTTTGAATATTTAATTTGTTTCCAGTTTTTTTATATATTACCCCTTGTCTTCACAAAAAAAGCAGTGAACAACTTTGTATTAATATATTTACCTATATAGCTCTAGCTGGTTTCACTCAATGGATAGAGTGTCGGCCTACAGACCTAAGGGTCTCAGGTTCGATTCTGGCCAAGAGCACATACCTTGTTTTGCAGGCTCCTCCCCAGCCTGGTCCCTGCCTGATAAGGCTCTTGCAGGAGGCAACCAATCGATGTGTTTCTCTCACATCAATATGTCTCTCTGTATTTCCCTCTCTCCCACTCTCTATAAAAATCAATAGAAAAATATCCTAGGGTGAAGATTAAAAAACACATAAACAAAAATGAAAAAACAAGTGTGTGTGTGTGTGTGTGTGTGTGTGTGTGTGTGTGTGTGTGTGTGTGTATTTGGCATACTTCTAGGACAGTAGTTGGAAAACTCATTAGTCAACAGAGCGGCAAACCGCGGCTCGCGAGCTGCAGTTTGCCAACCACTGTCTAGGATAAATTCCTAGGAATGGAATATATTACATGCTTCAGAACCATGAAAATGTTACAAATAAAACAGATCTATAAAATGTTTTATGCGTTGTAATTTTCTTTTTCATAATTTGGTGGGATTTTTCTCTCAATACCATTCTTCATCAAATGACTGATCAAAAGTAATATGCATCCACACTGAACTGTGGTCCAGATGGAGTTAGAAGTTCCTCATTCCTTCTCTTACTGCCAATTTCGCCTGAAACTTTCAAGAGCCAGTTTGGGACTAATAGCCTCATGCCTGGATTCCAGCCATCTACGGGAGGAAGAGCCCCTGAAATAATGAGCTAACCCTTCGAACTGGCTGGGAAGCTAACTTCCAAGAGAGGAAGTGATTTTCAGAATTTAAATTCTTGTGGCCACAGGAAAGGGCGGGGGGTCACTGACTGCTCAGGATGGCTCTGTCCCCACAGGTTTGAGTGACTGTGATCTGACTCAGCTGGGCATCCCTACTGCAGAGGAGTATTTCAGGATGTACTGTCTTCACATGGGGATCCCTCCCACTGAGAACTGGAACTTCTACATGGCTTTCTCCTTTTTCCGAGTGGCCGCGATCCTACAGGGAGTCTATAGGCGCTCGCTCACAGGTAATGGGGTGGCCTGGGAGAGCCAGCCCGAGGGTCCCAATCAGCTTCTCCCCTAGAGACCCACAGAGGCATCAGAAGGACGGGTTTGACCAGAATCTTTAAGATTCCGTTAATTCAACCATTTGTCATTGAGAATATATCATATGGTTTTGTTCTTTAAAATATTTAAACTTTAAATTCTGAGATAACATACATAAATATTTTTTTTTGGATTTTATTTTATTTTTATTTTTTTAATAAATCTTTATTCAGATTATTATAATTGTTTCTCCTTTTTCCCCCCATAGCTCTCCTCCACCCAGTTCCCACCCCACCTTCTGCCCTTACCTCCCCTACACTGTCCTCATCCATAGGTGTACAATTTTTGTCCAGTCTCTTTCTGCACCCCCTCCATACCCCTTTCCCCCTGAGAGTTATCAGTCCACTCCCTTTCTATGCCCCTGATTCTATTATATTCACCAGTTTATTCTGTTCCTCAGGTTTTTAATTCACTTGATTTTTAGGTTCACTTGTTGATAGATATGTATTTGTTGTTCATAATTTTTATCTTTACTTTTTTCTTCTTCCTCTTCTTAAAGAATGCCTTTCAGCATTTCATATAATATTGGTTTGGTGGTGATGAACTCCTTTAGCTTTTTCTTATCTGTGAAGCTCTTTATCTGCCCTTCAATTCTGAATGATAACTTTGTTGGGTAGAGTAATCTTGGTTGTAGGTTCTTGCTATTCATCACTTTGAATATTTCTTGCCACTCCCATCTGGCCTGCATAGTTTCTGTTGAGAAATCAGCTGACAATCGTATGGGTGCTCCCTTGTAGGTAATTAACTATTTTTCTCTTGCTGCTTTTAATATTCTCTCTTTGTCTTTTGCTTTTGACATTTTAATTATGATGTGTCTTGGTGTGGTCCTCTTTGGATTCCTTTTGTTTGGGGTTCTATGCGCTTCCTGGACTTGTAAGTCTATTTCTTTCACCAGGTGGGGGAAGTTTTCAGTCATTATTTCTTCAAATAGGTTTTCAGTATCTTGCTCTCTTTCTTCTTCTGGCATCCCTATAATTCTGATGTTGGTATGCTTGAAGTTGTCCCAGAGGCTTCTTACACTATCTTCAACTTTTTGGATTTTTTTTTCTTTTTGCTTTTCTGGTTGAGTGTTTTTTGCTTCTTTGTATTTCAATTCTTTGACTTGATTCTTGTGTTCCTCTAGTCTCTGTATAATATTTTTTATTTCAGTCAGTGTATGTTTAATTTCTAGTTGGTCCTTTTTCATATCTTCGAGGGTCTCGTTATATTTATCAGCCTTTTCTAGGATATTCTTGAAAAGCCTTATAACCTTGGTTTTGAATTCTATATCCAGTCGTTTGTTTTCCTCCATTTCTTTCGTTTGTGATCTGTTTCTTTGTCGCCGCATTTTCGCTGCTTCCCTGAGTTGGTAGGGTGGCTTTGTGTGCTAGGTTCTATATGGCCCAGTGGGTCGGCCTCCCCAGTTAACCTGAGGTGGACACTCTTGGTGCACCCCTTTGTGGACTGTGTGTACAGCCTTGTTGTAGTTAAGTCTTGATTGTTGTTGGTATCACTGGGAGGAATTGACCTCCAGGCCAGTTGGCTGTGCGCATCAGCTGTGTCTACGCTGGGAGAAGTTCAGTGCTGGAGACAGCCTTATGGGATTAGACTTGCCAAATTGCAAAAGCCTCTGTGCTCAGCTTGGATGGGGTGGAGTCTCAGGGCGGAGCAGACAGTCTTGGCTTCCTGTCAGCCCTGCCCTTGCGCGCGTGCACCTCCAGACTTCTGCCTTCCCCGGCTCCCGAACCTCTGCCCAAGCGTCCAGATTCCCCCTGCAAGAGCGTGGGTCCCCAGGGCCTTGCCTAGAACTGGGGTTCAGTGCAGTCAGGAGCTTCCGACTCCCTTCTGCTAGGGAAAGCCTGTGGCAACCTACGCAGTCTTTGTGCACATTTGTGCGCACTCCTCCAGACCCCTGCCCGCTGGGGCTCCCCCGGGTGTCCAAGTCTCCGAGTGCCTTTCTCTCTACCTGACAGTCCAGACTCCCCCTGTATGAGCCTGGGTCCATGGGGTTTTGCCCAAAACTGGGGTTCAGTGCAGTTGGGGGCTTCCTTCCCCCTCCTGCCAGAGAAAGTCAGCCAGGCTCTCAGCCGCCCTTCTTCTCGGCGCGCACAAAGACCCTTTGCCATACCTCAACCCTTTGCTGTTCCTCCAGTTCTCCCTGAGCTTTTCTCTTTCCTTCTAGTTGTAGAATTTCCACTCAGCCAGCTTTCCTGTGGTTCTGGATGGTGTCCGTTCTATCTTTTAGTTGTAGTTTTGAAATTGTTATGCGAGGCAGCAGATTGGGTGCTTACCTATGCCACCATCTTGGTTTTTCCTTCCCATAAATATTTTAAAGTAAAAACATACATGATAAGTATTCAATCATATAGAATGATATAAAATTATTTCCTTTTCTTCTCAGTGCCATTCCTCAAAGTTAAACACTACTGTTAAGAGTTTCTTGGGCCACCCAGATTTTTCTATATGTCTACCTTCTCTCATTTTCTCTAAGTTTTATAAAAATTTGATCATCTTTCAAGGTGGCATGTACAGTGTGAGTAATGAGGGGGAAATGCAGTCCTGTGGTTTGCACTCTGCTACGTAGCAAATGGATTTGGTTCCTAATTTCTAAGGAATAGCATATCTTTAACACCAAAGCTGCATGAAATGGCTCTTTTGAGAAGTTGGCCATGGCAGGAGCCAGAAGAAAAACAGGCCTCCATGAAGGTCCAAAGAGAATCAGGGAAATGGTCACTTAGAGCAGAGGTCGCCAACCATTCGGGCCTCAGGGACCACCGGGTGGCTACTGCTGTCTTAGAGCATGAAAATGCTGAAATCCACGCAGGAGAGCTGGCTGTAAAAGGGCCGCCACCAGGAGGCAGTGTCCACACAGCAACATGGATGGGCCTCCGTGCCGTTCTCTGAGAGAAGCCTCACTGAAAAGACGGTGTACCCTATGATGTATATGTGACATTCTGGAAGAGACAAACTATAGGGACAGAGATAAGTGTTACCAGGGGCGGGGGTAAAGGGTTGGGTACAAAGGGACACTGGAAGTAAGGATGATGGGAGTATTCTGTGTCTTGATAAGTGGTGGTTACCTGACTAAATTCCCAGAATTATACACTTCATAAAAAGGGTGTATGTACACTATACCTTAATTTAAAATTTTTTAATCCTTTTTTTTAAAAAATCTTGAGCATATTAAAGAAAGAAGGTGAGAGCATGACGAGAGGGAGTTCTGTGATGCTGGTGATGGCGTTGATCTAACAGAACGGGCCCAGAAACTGGCCATTAGTCCAACCACTGGTGACGCTTTTTACCAATTTCACAGCACGGGCAGCTCAAGGTAACACAGGGCTTCCTGTCGCCCAGGCCTGGCAGCAGAAGTCATTTGGGGTGTTACTGATCTAGTTTCTTTAGGAAAAGAAGAGAGAAAGAGCAGGAAGTACACCAGCCGAGATCGACTTCTGGCTCCCAGCCCACTAATGAAAGCTTGGGCACATTTCCTCCCTCTCAAACGCAGATCCTTGTCTTAAAGTGAAGATTAAAACTGTCACATTGCTCCAGGAATCCAATAAGCTATAATAACACATGTAAAGCACTTAACACCATGTCTTGTGCATGGCAATTGCTCAGCAAATGGTAGTAGCTGCTAAAATAATAACAATAGTCTCACGAGTTAGTAGTATTATTAAGGGCTATTTGGGGAGTAATCACTGTTTTTCTTTGCTTAGGGCAAGCAAGCTCAGCAACTGCTGAACAAAGTGGAAAGATGACTGAGTTTATGTCTAACCTGGCTTGGGAGTTTGCAGTCAAAGAAGGGTTCCGGATTTTCAAAGAGATGCCAGCCACAAAGCCGTTAACAAGGTCCTACTGCACGTGGGCTGGTCCACCGTCCCTGCCGAGCACCCCAGGAACGAGGAGTTATATCCCCCTTCCAGAACCTTCCTCAGGTCATGCCTCAAAGGGAGCTCTGGTTATCTCTCCAGAGGGCCTTTCCCCACCAATCAGGGAGCTATACCAGCGGCTGAAGCAGTTCATGGATCAATACGTGTACCCCGCTGAGCCAGAGCTGCAACGTCACCAGGCCTCCACCGAGAGATGGACCCCTTCCCCACTGGTCGAAGATCTCAAGGTAAAGCAGCCTTTCAGGAGTCAGTAAGGCCCTGTCAAAGTGGCAGGACATCAGCTCGCTCACGGGGCAGATCTGTTCCCCCTCAGGCACTGAAGAGAGAGGGCTGAGCTGAACTGTCTGCTGTCCACCACCACCATTCCTGGTCTGTGGTTTATGACCCCAGGGCAGGTGGGCTTCTTATGCATATTTGAATTAGTAAATTTGAAACAGTGATATTACATACATCAGTTAATAAAGCCTCTCTTTAAAGAATTTATAATGTCAAAGCTAAAGGGCCAAATCAGTTATAAATTGCTTATGCTCAACACCACTTTAGCTGAAAAACAGAAACACCCACTGTTCTGTCAGGATTGGTCTTAACTTGTCTTAGTTTTTAAGTTGAGATCTTCGGGAGCACATATTTGCCTATGATACAGCCATCATCTGCTTTTTAAAAAATAGCATTATCACTTTTTTTCTAATTACAAACCTATTGCAAAATTAACCAAAGCTCAAAGGTGACAAAGGACATAACATAGAAAGAGTTCTCTAAAACCCTCCCCTCTCTGAGATAATCACTGTCAACAATTTGGTGTATTGGGCTCCCAACTTCTTTTTTCTATCATATACTAACATACGTTATTATTCCTATGTGGTTTTTTAAAAATATATTTTATTGATTTCAGAGAGGAAAGGAGAAGGAGAGATAGAAACATCAATGATGAGAATCATTGATTGGCTGCCTCCTGCACATACCCTACTGGGGGGATTGAGCCCACAACCCCGGGCATGTGCCCTGACCGGGAATCGAATCGTGATGATGGTTCATAGGTTGATGCTCAACCACTGAGCCATGCTGGCTGGGCTTATTCCGATGTTTTAATGGAGCCATCCTATACATTCGAATCTCCTGCTTGCTTTTTTAACTCTACGATATATCATCTTTGCATGCCAGCACCTGGAGATCGACCTCCAAGGGGTTCTGCATTGTGGGTGCACCATAATTTGTCTGCCCTCCTCCTGTCCGAGGGACACTGGTGTCTCAGCCTACAGTCTTGGTGCAAGCCACAGAAGCCAGCTCGGGGTCAGTTAAGGAACCAAGGCTGTTAGCAAGTTGCTAATAGGGACAGGGGGGCTGAAGACCCAGCCTCAGAAGACAGTGGATGCTGGTTCAGGGTTCTCCTCATGCACCAGAGCAGAGCCACTGCAGCTGCAGACAAGTGTACTGGGCCTGGTCCCTATCAGGCATGCTGAGGAACCTCCAGTCCCCTGTCCACATGGAGCATGTTCTCAGATTTGTCATGACATTAGTAATGCCAGTGGTGATGGCAGGTGGGGTACGGGGGAGTCTGGGAAGTACAGACTCGGGGAGTGAGCTGACGGCTGTGGTCAGTGCCAGGACTTGGCCGTCCCAGGTCTTCTCAGGCTCATGCCACCTCCAGATCCAGCCCGATGGTGCAGACTCACATCATTATTTTTGGCACGCACCTCCTCTTTGGCTGTCTTCCCTCTTCCCTCTGGTCCCTTTCATTAGTTTCACAGGCCAAAGTGAAACTAAGCCATCCACTGTGCTTCCCTGCCTTACTTTTCCCATGCTAGGAGAAAGCCAAGGCCAAAGGACTTTGGAACCTTTTCCTACCCTTGGAGACTGATCCTGAGAGAAAATACGGAGCAGGACTGACCAACGTGGAGTATGCGCATCTGTGTGAACTCATGGGCATGTCTCTGTATGCTCCCGAGGTACCTTCTTTAACGTTCTCCGCGCCTGAGCATGTCCTTGTCCTCCATAGCCTGTGGGTCGCCCTCCTGGGCAGGTAGCGTTTCCTCCAGCTTGGGCTGGACTCAGAAGCCCAGATACAAACGTAACTTCTCCTAGTGAGGGAGGGCAGAACGTCTGTGTCTTTGCATTTCTCTGGGGAGAGGAAGAACTTTTGTTCAGGGTTTCAGAGGGCCTGTGTCTTGGAAGATGCCCTGGTACACACTTCCTGGGTATCTGGAGTGTTAAGCATGGACATGGGAGTCACCTTTATGCATTTCCTTTTCAGATATTTAACTGCTCTGCCCCAGACACGGGGAACATGGAGCTCCTGGTGCGCTATGGCACCAAGGAGCAGAAGGCCCGCTGGCTGACTCCGCTGCTGGAGGGGAAGGCCCGCTCCTGTTTTGCTATGACGGAGCCTCAGGTACCACCCACAGGGCCTCATCGGGCCACACCTCACCAGGCCCCAGGTGGACTCCGCGGGGGGAACCTTGCCATCCCTAAGCAGAGTGTGCTCTCACTCAGGTTGCCTCATCAGATGCCACCAACATTGAGTCTTCCATCAGAGAGGAGGATGGCTTCTATGTCATTAATGGTCACAAGTGGTGGATCTCAGGTATTTGGCCGAAAATTCATTTTTCAGTCACACTTTAGGGGTTCTGTGTGAGGAGCATGTCTCTCGCTGCCATGCTGAAGCAGGCTAGCAGCTTCATTCCCAGCTGATGCAGCAGAGATGCTGTCTCTGCTCCCAGCCAGTTGCAGGAGAGCCAGAGGTTCTGCGTGGACCGGGATGACCGCACCGGTGCCAATTCTAGGAATCTCTCACCCGCTCCACTCCCCCCGCCCTCTTCATCCTGCCCTCAGAGAGGCAGAAGGTCACTTCTGCAGTGGCTTCTCCTTGCTGCGAGGTCAGAGGGCTACATCAGAAAGCTAGTGATAACCCGCCATTCATCGCAAGCTGACTCTGCAGGGCCCTCCATCGGTGCTGCGTGAACCGCACCTCATTGAGTCCCACACCTCCCCAGGAGGTCATATCATCATCCCCACTTTACAGAGGAGAGAACTAGGTCAGAGACGTGGTGTGAGGTACCAACTCCCCGTGCCAAGGAAGTAGGGAATCCAGAGTTCAGGATTTGCCTGATTCTGAAGCCCGTGCCCAAAGCCATTATGTTCACGCTGTCTGTGGGAACAGCAGAACAGCTGCCAGGGACAGAGTACCAGTTTTCTGCCTCTTGTCTTTATATTTTTCAACTCTGCATGGCGCTTTTTTAAAAAATTGCTCTTATGATGTTGGATTCATTCCTCACTGGGACGAAAACCAGCCGCGCTCATTCCTGGTCCAGACCTGCACGTAGTCATTTGATTATGTGAATCTTAAAGAGCTCTGTTGGCTGCTGGCTTTGGCTTTCCTGGACCAGGACTGCGTCTGTGAAGAGATCTGATGGCCTTGGCATCAGATGGTGAGGGTCTGTCTCCTTTCCTGGCAGGCATCCTGGATCCTCGCTGCCAACTCTGCGTGTTTATGGGGAAAACAGACCCGCACGCCCCACGCCACCAGCAGCAGTCCGTGCTTTTGGTTCCCATGGATACCCCAGGGATAAAAGTCATTCGGCCTCTGACGGTGTATGGGCTGGATGATGCTCCAGGTTAGCCCCCAGGCCTCTCCGTCTGTGTTTGAGTCTGGGCCTGGGAAACATCTGGATGTGGCACCTCTAGGGCATGATGACATTCGGAGGGCCACGTGCTCCTGCCTTTCGTTTCCAAAATATCAACCATGTCGGCAAATTTCATACAGGCATTTATGCTTTTTTTTCCTCTTCTAAACTTAGAAGATAAGCCAGAATCTGTGAGACAAATGGTCACTCAGGACAGTGGTAGGAAGTGCACTCCAAACTTCTAGATCCCGGCGGTCAGCTGACCAGGCTGGAGGTCCTCTTCTGTCCGCTAACAGCGTTCACGTGTTCCCTTTCAGTGACAGGGATCGCTACACAGTTAGCGTCCCATACTCTCAGGAAGGCTCGCTTACAGTAACTGCGTTTTAGAAGAGGAATGGCAGACTGTTCATTTGATATTGTAAATCAGTGATTTATTTTTCCATCTTTGATAGGCTCCTTCCTGCCCTACTCCCCAACCGTGCCCCAGTTAGAAGGCTGAGTAAAAGGCAGGAAAGTTGCCAGCAGGTGACTTGAACTGAGGCAAGGGATAAACACATCCAACATGGATAGGTAGGTGGATCTCTCAGGAGGAACCGTTTGGTTTTTTCAGGTGGCCACGGCGAAGTCCTGTTTGAGCAGGTGCGCGTGCCCAAGGAGAGCATGGTCCTGGGCCCTGGCCGAGGCTTTGAGATCGCCCAGGGCCGACTGGGTCCGGGCAGGATCCATCACTGCATGCGGCTGATCGGGCACTCGGAGAGGGCCCTGGCGCTCATGAAGGCCCGCGTGAGTCTTCCCTTTGTGCCTGGATCTGACCCAGAGCCTGCTGTCTTTTGCTATCGGACCTTAAATCCTAATTGTTTTCTGAGAGCCGACTTAGCAGGTGAAGCAAGGTGATGTTCTTGCCAGGAAGCTGTGTCCCTGTCTTTGCTTTGCATCTGCTACTTTGCTGAAGTTTGAAAGCCGGAGTAGAATGGGTCTTACTTTGTTGAAATGGCCAGAAGGAAAAGGCTGGGCTCTGTAGCAGCAGAGGGCAAGGTTCCAAGGTCCAAAGGGTCACAGGCTGCCAAGGGCCATTCCTGCCACTCACTCATCTTTAAAAATCAGATACCTGGCCATAACCGGTTTGGCTCAGTGGATAGAGCGTCGGCCTGCGGACTGAAGGGTCCCAGGATCGATTCCGGTCAAGGGCACGTACCTTGGTTGCAGGTACATCCCTAGTAGGAGGTGTGCAGGAGGTAGCTGATTGGTGTTTCTAACTCTCTATCCCTCTCCCTTCCTCATTGTAAAAAATCAATAAAATATATATATTTTTAAAAATCAGATACCTGAAAGAACCCTCATCAGTAGCTTATGTCCCTAGAGTTCCAGCAGCTAGCCCTGCACCATCCTCTTCCCTGAGCATGTCCAAAACACTGTTCTGCTGTGACCCCCTCAAGTGGGTGACCCCCCTCAAGGACTGGAAGCTCACACAACAGAGAGCTTTAGCTGGGAGTGAGCATTTACATAAGGGGTATCGATTTCACAAAGCTGAAGCAAACCCTTGAGACCAAACAAATCTCTTATAAGAAACTACACAAAGATCAGAGGCAATGCAGTGCGTTTGGATTACTGAGCAAACCTCTGTGATTTACAGCCTTTTGAGTTGAGGCTGACCAATTTTTTCCTCCCTAAATAAAATGCTCTTCTCTAAGGGCTCAGAATGGCATTTCAGCCCCACCCTGCACTGGAATGCAGACCAGCCTTGCTGTAGAGCAGTCGGTGTCGCACGTCTTCAGGAGGGGCAGGGCACTAACGGGGCAGCTGCATACGCAGGACTTGGCCGCAAGGGGCTAATTAGGAGTCTACAAAAGATTTGATACTAGGAGGTTCACCACAGCACTGAGCCTAATAGCAAAATGTTGGGAACAATCTGTAAGACTAATAATTAGAGCCTGGTCAGATAAACCCTGGTACAGGCATGCACAGAAACTCTAGAATAAATCTGTAGAAATCTATTTCTTAACATAGAGAGATGTTCACTGTATACTCTTAAATGAAAAGAAGCAGGTTACAAAGCAATAGAGTATGACTCCATTTTTATTTAAAAAACTAGAGGCCCGGTGCACAAATTCATGCACCAGTGGGGTCCCTCGGCCTGGCCTGCGGGATTGGGCTGAAACTGGCTCTCCAACACCCCCCGAGGGGTCCAGGATTGCGAGAGGGTGCAGGCCAGGCCGAGGGACCCCACCGGTGCATGATCAGGGTCGGGGAGGGATGCAGGAGGTTGGCCAGCTGGAGAGGGACCATGGGAAGGCTCCAGGGCATGTCCAGCCCATCTCGCTCAGTCCTGATCGGCTGGACCCCAGCAGCAAGCTAACCTACTAGTTGGAGGGTCTACCCGCTGGTGGTCAGTGCACATCACATAGCGAGTGGCTGAGTGGCCTTAGTATATCATTAGCATATTACGCTTTGATTGGTTGAATGGATGACCAGACACAGCATATTAGTAATCCTTTATTATATAGGATATATATATAAAAAGTCTAGAAGAATAGCCACCAAATAGCCACTGTAAGTAACTAGATGATGGGATAGCAGGTGTTTCTGTTTTTGTCTGAAAATTTATACTTTTTCTGCCATGAGGTATATTTTATATAAATATATAATTGTTTTTAGTTAAAACAAATTTTAAAAATGAAAACTAAACTAACAACAACCTAAAAGAATCCCTTAGAAGCTTTTCTGATTGCTGGTATCCTTTGCAATAACAGTTGCCCACCATAGCACCCAGATTCAAAGCTGGGGCTTGGTCAGCAGAGGGCACCCTCCCTCACCTGTGTGAGGTGCCCACAGTCATCACGGAATTCTCAGAATAGCCCTGGGTCAAATGCTGGCTCAGATCCAAAAGAACTGTTCCTGTCTGGCACCCAGAAGGGGCTGAATTGCTAGAGTAAAGGAATTCCTGCAAGTAACCTGTGCAGCCACCACGTTGACTGGCTCTGCAGTGTACACGAATGCTGTCTGTGTCTGGATCTTCTCCCTGGAAATGGACTGTGACTAGAGGGCTGGCAAACTGGCTGAGCTACACACTCCTGCTTCCGCTCCCTGCCCTCTCCTGTGCACTCCACACACCTGCTCTGTGGGTGTCTCAAGCTGTGTCTCTTGTGTCCACAGGTGAAGTCCCGTGTGGCGTTCGGGAAGCCCCTAGTGGAGCAGGGCACACTCCTGGCAGACATTGCCCAGTCACGCGTGGAGATTGAGCAGGCCAGGCTGCTGGTGCTGAAAGCTGCGCACCTCATGGATGTGGTAGGAAATAAGGTAGGAGGCTAAGGGGCCTCACAGATGATGGGTCCAGAGGTCGGTCACATGGGGGAATCCGTTCCGGGAATCTACAACCACTGGCCTTCCTTCCCCACTCAGCAAACCCTGGAGAAAGAGCCTGGCTTCTTGACATTAACAACTTTGCTTCAACTCTGCTTGGAACTATTTGGGCAGCTTTTCAAACATGGAAAAGGCACACTAAAATAGGACTGGTTTCCTCAGCCAGTGAACTGGGCCCAAGATAGTGGGCCTGACAGGGTCACATGGCCCCCTGGCCTCAGCTCTGCAGCCCAGGCTACAAGGCCCTGTCAGTGCAAGCATCAGGCAGGCTAAGAATTCACCACAAGAGCAGCTTTATTTTCAAGCCTGACATTGTTCCTTAAATGGCTTTCTGAGCGCCTTGAATGGCACAATGCCTAATTGACCTCTGCCCTCTGCAGCTCTCCGTGAGACAGCCTTTAACCCTTAGCCAAGAGGCCTCAGTAATGAGGGGGGATGACACAGGCTCAAATTCCCAGCTCCTTGGCGCTCCAGTGCTGGGTATGGTGGAGGCTCTCGGGCCTGGCGTCAATGCCCCAACAGGCCGAGTCTTGCAGCTTGGTCTCCAGAGTCCTGGTTGGTCTAGGTCCACTGTCAGGTTGGAGACGGAGCTGGCTGACACTGTGATCGAAGCACAAGCCACTCCCCACTCTGCCTTCAGAGTGAGCTGGTGATGCTTCCCATCTGGGAAGACATCTGTGTGCCGAGTCTGTCCTTGACCAGGCACCTGCTCACACCTCACCACATCCTGAGTCACTCTCACAGTCCCCACCACTGTGCCTTCCCTCCTCCCAGGTGCTGGGCCTGGGCTGCCTCACAAAGCTTGTGGTCCAGCTGGACCTCAGGTCTCTGTTCTGGCCAATGTTTCTGCAGTTCCCGTGAAACTGCTTATTCTTCTAAGCATTCTGCCCCGGGGTCTGCCCATCTACTCTCATCCCTTCTTCCTCGCAGGCTGCAGCGTTAGATATTGCTATGATTAAAATGGTGGCCCCATCCATGGCGTACCGCGTGATTGATCGCGCTATTCAGGTGAGCACAGACTGTGGACCGCGGGCTCTTTGAAGCACTTACAACACATGCAAAATTCCCTCACCTTCAGCTGCCCCACCTCCTGTAAACTCCCAACAGTTGCCTGTTGTCACACACTCACCATGCATGTCCTTTTCCTTTTTTGCCTCGGGACAACCCTGCAAGGACGGCCACATTCATACTCCCATTTAGAATTTGAGGAAACAGAGGCACAGAAAAGTGAAGTGGCTTGTCCAGGGTTACTTGGCTTGGAGGTAGCTGGTCTCAGATTTATGGGAGCTTGGTCCTTGTTACACTAGAGCCCTGCCTCCTAACCATGCGGGATGTCTCCTTCCCAAATCGTAACACCTGGCCCCAACATGGAGCCTTCCCGGTGGCAGAAGTTATTTACCAGAAGGGTGTGAGGGGACTGGTGTCCATGGGACGGCAAGTGTGGCCCCACCTGAAGTCTTCCACAGGCCTGTCTGTCACACAGGTGTGGGGGACTCCCTGGGAAGATGGCTGTTCTGAGCCATTCTGTGCAGCCACGGTTCCCGGGGCTCTCAGATGAGGGCTTACCAGGGCTTCCTTCCCTCCGGCCCCATCTGCCAGGCCTTTGGAGCAGCAGGGCTGAGCGGCGACTACCCGCTGGCTCAGTTCTTTGCCTGGGCCCGAGCGCTGCGCTTTGCTGATGGCCCTGACGAGGTGCACCGGGCGGCGGTGGCCAAGATGGAGTTGAAGAACCGCATTTAGGCCACAGGACAGCAGGAGCCAGAACTTCCCTGCCGGCCAACACACCCAAACATTCAATGATGCGTTTTGAAAGGCCTGGTACATGTGATTTTTGCACCCTGTCGGCAGCTGTATCCTTGGACAGTCACTGCACACACCTTCCTGGGTCCCGACAGGAGGTGTTTCTGTGAGAAGCCCAAGTTGGTGGTGCCAGGCAAGGAGGAAGGGCATTGGCTGAGAGCTGGGGGTCGGGACAGAGCCTGGGAAGCTGGTCTGCAGTCTCAGTGCTGGACAGGCAGCCCGTGCGCCCTCTCTCTCTGGCAGTGTGTGCTAAGGTGTGGGGATCTGGGTAAATGGCAGGAGTCCTGCTGGGTGGTGTACCTGTGCTTGCACCCCCATACGGAGGGCTTCCTGCTCTGTGGGACCTTCCCCTTGAGCAGAGGGGCAGCCGTGATGGGCTGCATCTGAAGACCCAGGCTGGTGGCTGCTGGGAAAATGAAACCAAAATCATGAAGCCACTGCCACCTGATTTTCTTTGTTTGAATATCCACAGCACAGAACACTAATTAAGATACTTTGTAAAGGGTCTTTGGGAACACAAAAGAATAAGAAAATACATCTCAGAGACTTCATGAATGTCTATATGTAATACAAAAGGAATTGAGAATAAAGGTTCAAGGAGACAATACTTTCAACAATAAAGATTCTTTAAAAGAGAGAATAAAGGTTCACACTTCAGCCCTCTGTCTCAGAGTCATTTGTCTCCTCACACTTGTGTTTACACAGAATCCTGCCCAGTGCATTGCCCACACGTGGGCCACCACCACTGCTCATGTGAATGTCACCAAAGGACCATGGCTTTCTGAGGACCCCTGTGCCTTCCACAGTCCCATCCACTCCGTAGTTAGAACATGTTGGGGGAGGGGAGGTGGCAGATTATACGCCATTACAATGTAGAGAGCAGAGTCTTCCCTGGGAAGAGAGCAGTAAGGGAGTAGGTGCCCGAGACTGTGGTGGGCTGTGTGGTAGGCACTGCTAGCCGTTGGGGAACTGGGGGTTCAGGGGAGTGTTCTTTCCAGACTTGCATGACAAGACAGGGCAGGGCGCTCCAGAAGGAGCTGTGAATGCAGAGGCCCTGGGGAGCTGGGATGTCGCCCAGTGTGTCTGGGACGAGGAGCAGAAAGAGTAGAGGCTGCCCGGTTATGAGGGGCCACAGGGACCTTGATCAGGAGTTTGCTGTTGATTCTAAATGTGACAACACAGTGAATTTAGGTAGTGGGTCGACAGGGCTTGATTTGAGTTTAAAAAATATCCCCTGTTTTTCAAAGTTCACCCGGATGAAGAGGAATAACGAGGACAGCAGCCAGCTCATGGTGCCTGACACCGCGGAGGGATCCAAATGAACCGCCTGCAAAATGTTTGAAAAGATAAAAGGAAGGGTGTGGCAGGGCCTTCAGAAGATATAAGTAAAGGACCCGAAGATCCTCTGCGCCTTCAGCAAACAATGGGCACTTGTGCGTGGTAAGCAATATGGTGATGCCCTGGGCGCTGTGCTGCTTCTCTGGAGTGGAAGTGAGTGTGCGCCTGGCGGTGCTGCCTGGGCATGAGTGAGCTTGGGGTAGTGATCCTGCCTGACCAGTTTTATCTGTGGAGCACCACACCTTGGCACCTCCCTGCCTGGCTGGACCTGCCTTATTAGCCTGTCTTGGGGAAAAGAACAAAATGTGATCATAACATAAAAACAACTTTTCCTCACAGCAGTATTCTGCCCCAAAACAACTGAACACACATTCTTCTGCTGCTTTCTTGGCAAACAAGGGGGCTAGACTGAGCCCTCCCCAGCAGCCCTGCGCCAGTCACAGGACCACAGGGCTCCACCGAAGATGCCAACTCTGGCGGGATTTTTCATCCTTTCCTGCTCTTCCTTCTCCTCATCCCCCTACATCGAATTGTGGTCTTGGCATTCACAAACTGCCTGTGTTCCCAAGTGCTAACTTCAGAGAATCCTAGCTAATAAAGAGGGAATATGCTAATTGACCATCACTCCATCACAAAGATGGCTGCACTCACAGCTGAGGCCAAGTTCCCATAAGGAGCCTTCATGAGCAATCAGCCGGGACCTGAGGCTCCACCCTCCCCTGCCCCCGTAGGGCTTGACAGGGGACCTCAGGCCCAGTCCCCTGCCCTGGTATCAGGCTGGGGGACCTAAGGCCGCACCCCCTGCCCCAGTGCCAGGCCAGGGGACCTGAGGTCATGCCCCCCACCCGGCAGGGCTTGACGGGGGACCTCAAGGTGCACTTCCTGTCCTGGTGCTGGGCTAGGGGACCTCAGGCTGCTCCCCCCGCCCCAGCACCAGGCTGGGGGACCTCAGGCCACATCCCCCACCAGGTGGGGCTTGACAGGGGACCTCAGGCTGTGACCCCACCCAGCAGGGCTTGCTGGGTCCAGGGAACTCAGGCTGCTCCCCCGCCCAGTGGGGCTTGACAGGGGACCTGAGGCTGCGCCCCCTCCCTGCCTGGCGGGGCTTGATGAGGGACCTCAGGCCATGCCCCCCACCCAGCAGGGCTTGACAGGGGATTTCAGGCCATGTCCCCCACCTGGCGGGGCTTGACGGAGGACCTCAAGGCATGCCTCCCACCCCAGTCTGGGCTGGGGGACCTCAGGCCATCCCCCTCCCATCCTGGCATCGGGCCAGGGGACTTGAGGCTATGCCCCCTGCCCAGCAGGGCTTGACAAGGGTGGGACTGGCTGGGTCTGGATCTAGCCCAATTGGGGGGGGGGGCGGCTGGGTCTGGGTCTCATGTAATTTTGAGGTGCATGTGGGTGGGCAGGGACTTGACCCTGGGTCCCCTGGTGAGCCCTAGACTCTGACAGAAGGAAGGTTTTCACATACATTTCACTAATTTTCTTTCATCTCTGACACTTCTATTATAGAAAAGGGCAAATAGCAACATTAAATTATTTCCTCTAACTAATCCCCTCTTAATGTGCACGAATTCTGTGCACCGGGTCACTAGTTCCAGAATAATCCTATAGAGGTGGAAAGAGACAATCCAAGCAATTTGCTTGGGTGGGGCCCCTTCAGGACAGAGCAGCTGGCAGTTATGCTGAAAGAACAGGTTCCAGTGTTGTCCTCTGTGGTTGCCTGGAGATGACCCTTGTCTGTCACCACCCAGGCCTTTAGGGTTTCCTAGGGAGGCCTTGAGGATGCCAGGGCCTGTCTGTAGTCAGAGTAAAATGCGGCACAGGCCCAAGGCTGAAGTGTTAATTGAGAATCTCAGAGACATCTAGGTCTGTATCTATACTGCCCTCTGTGGTGCCACGTGGCTATTCTGCTCACTCTTTTGCCCTCTAAGGATACTTTGCTTTGTCAGCTCCATTTCAGGCAGTGAGTCCACAGATGAGGCATAGTGGAGAACAAGAGAGAAAGTTGAACCCAGAGAAAAAGAGATTTAAAAAACAATCAGAACAAAGACCTTTAAGGGCAAGAAAACAGAAAGAATGGTGGAAAAGAGAAAAGAGCCAACACAGACTATCAGGGAGCAATCTAGGTTGAGAGCTAAAATTGTACTTAGTGATTTGGACAGACTGAGCACATGAGCTACAATTATATTAGGGCTTCAGCACATCGATGTTTCTCCTTCCTGCCCTCCTTTCCATTCTGTCTAAAAATCAATGGGAAAAGCCCAGTGGGCGTGGCTCAGTGGTTGAGCGTCTTACCTATGAACCAGGAGGTCATGGTTCTATTCCCAGTCAGGGCACATGCCTGGGTTGGGGGCTTAATCCCCAGTGTGGGGCATGCAGGAGGCAGCCAATCCATGATTCTCTTTCATCATGGCTGTTTCTATCTCTCTCTCCCTCTCCCTCTCTGAAATCAATAACAATATATTTTAAAAAATCACTGGGGAAAAATATCCTCAGGTGAGGATTAACAACAACAGCAAAAAAACCCAAAGCATTGGCAAAAAAAAGTCTCCCAACTCCCCCCACAAAAAAACCCTGTCAAACAAAAACAAAAGGCATAAACTAAATAAGAAGATAAATGAGGGTTGGCAGAAAGTATTTGCATTATATATGACAGACCCAATGTTAATTGCCTTGATATTTATAAAACACCTACAAATAAATTTTAAAGAAACCAACAATCAGCCCAGTGAAAAAATGAACAGCTTATAGCAGAGAAAGAACACGTGGCTTCATATAGGCAAAGACGCTCAAGCTCACGCCTACAAAGATAAGTGTAAATTAATGTGATAGAGAAATGCTGTTTTTCACCCGATTAACAAAACTAAACTAATCTGATAAAATGTATCCGTGAAGGTGTGGGGAAACTCAGTCATGACAGAGGGCGGGGCATAAATTAAACCTCTATGAAGGGTAATACAATAACATCTATATTTAAATTGTAAATGTCCTCTGACTTAGCGGTTCTATTTTTATGACTTTAAGTATGTCAAGGATATACATTTCTGAGTTGTTTGAATTGGCAAAAGATTGGGAACAAGCTAAATGTGTCCATCCACCAGAAATTCATTAAATAAAAATGATACATGTATCTGATGGCGTTCTGTGTAGCTGTTAAAGAGAATGGGAGCTCCTGTGTGCTGTTACAGAGCCCTCTCCCACACACGTTACTAGTGAAAAGAGCAAGCTGTTCTGGGAAAGGGGAAGTGGGGCTGGGGGTGCACTCAGAGGAGAGAGAGAGGCTCATTTTTCAGTTTATTTCTGCAACAGATCTCCAGCCCTGCTTCCCCTTCCTCTGGGCATACAGCTTGACGCACTGCCCCAGACTCCTATATATGGAGGGATGGAAACGACTGAATTCCAGCTAATGAAACCGGGCTCAGCCCACAAAACTTTCCCATGTGCCAACCTTTTTTCCCATGTGCATTTGCTTTTTCTCTCCGCTGGTTGTGACTTTGGGAATCAGGTGTTGACAGCAGTCACACTAAGAAAAGCGCCTGGGTCCCTCCTTTCTGCCTGTAGGGGAACGTGAGTCTCAGTGGGAACAGGGGCTGTATGGTGGTTAGGCACTGGACTTTCATGGCATGTTTGCTTTGGCAGCTCTGTTAACTATTACGATATTCTTTTGGTAATCACATTAGCGCTTCAAAGGGAACAAGAAAACACACACACACACACACTGCTGGTTTCTTTCAGACTGTGGATCAACACCTTTGCCTGGTACTTCATAGCTGGGCCTTGGTCCACCTCTTGGGCCTCAGTCCAGGGGTTGGAGCCTCAAACAGCAACCCAGACACTTGCCTAGATGTGTACCTTGCCTCTGCTCCTCTGCTGTCAAAACCTCCTGCCAGGTTTCGTCACCTCTTCCTCGGGCTTTTGCTGATAGTCATCTTGTCGGAATGCACACATTTGACAGTACCTATCCCCCTCACTATTCAACACGTCTCAATCCTCCCAGCATCCTCAGTGCTCAGCTCCCGGGTATCCATGGAATAAAACAGCTTGCAAGATCCTAACTTCCACCCCTGCCTTTCTGTAGTCTCTTCTCCACAGACTAAGAAATCAGTAAGTTTAAGATGAAAATTAAGTCATCTTTCCGTTCTAAACTCCTTACCACCATCTCTAAGGCCGTATCTGCCTTGGCCCCGCCCACCTCTCCTCCTCACCTCACCTCCCATCACTCTCCCCTAATTCACTTGGCTCCATTCTTTCCATTTCTCTAACACGTGCCAGGGTGATCCCAATCTAGGCCCATGCACCTGCTGTTCCCGCCCCTGCAATGCTCTTAGATCCTTAACTTTACCATCCAGGTCTCACAGGTCACTTCCTGACCGTGGGATCTAAAAATAAATGCCTTCGGCCCCAGCCCTGTCTTCACCCTATTCATTGCCTTCTCATCCCTGTCACCATCGGAAACCACTCGCCTTTGGTTTAACGTCGGTCTCTCCCACTAGAGTGCAAGGCCCCGAAGTCAGGACGGGGCGCTGCGGTTCAGGCCAGTACACATTAGGTTCAGGTGCGGTAATCGCGAGGTCGGGTCATCCCCCACACGCGGGGCCACGCCGGAGGAGTGCGGGGCACAGAGGGGGCACGCGAGGGAGGGCATCAGCCGAGCGCAGCGGGTCTCCATCCCCATCCCCACCCCCACCACTCCGCTCCGCGGGCGCTGCGGCCTCGGGCAGCTCCGCCCCGAACGTGGGGGAGCGGCGAGCACGCCCCCCGCGCCCCGCTCCAAGCCTGCGGGTTGGCAGCCGCGCAGGGGCGGGGAGAGGTTGTGGACGCTGGGAGCCTTCGGCCGCCGCCCGCCGCCCGCCGCCCGCCGCCCGCCGCCCGCCGCCCGCCGCCCGCCGCCCGCCGCCCGCCGCCCGCCGCCCGCCGCCCGCTCCGGCTGCAGCATGTTGCGCGCAGCTGCGCTCGCCGCCACGGGCCTCGGGCCGCGCCTGGGCCGCCGCCTCCTGTCCGCCGCCACCCAGGCGGTGCCGGCCCCCAACCAGCAGCCCGAAGTCTTCTACAACCAGGTGAGGCCGCCGGCGCTTTGTTCTCTCCAGGGGACGGCGCCGCCGGGTAGGAAGGCCCTAGGCCTCTTCGGGCCTCAGTTTACCCAGTTAGCCGCGGTTGGACTTGGCGCACACCTTCCCTCCCCGCGAGCGTGCTGCCCCTCCGCCGCCTCGGACAGCCCCTAGTGCATAGCCCGGCTGGGCCTTGGGTCGTCATTGGTTTTCGTGCGACCGCCGCCGCGGCCTGTTGACTGCGCCTCCCCTGGGTGTTCCAATCCCCCCTCCTTCGCGAAGCCTTGGTGCTCAGGCCTCTTGGTCGCCCCTGTGTCTGCGTAGTCTTCCTCGTCACCCAGTAGAACGACGTTCTTGCACGTCCCTCTTGCAGGAACTTTTAAGTCGTTTCCTTGGTCATCTCTCCCCCGTCCACTCATGCTCTTGCCCCAGGGGTTCGGGAAGGAAACACCAAGGGAGGGGGCAGCTTTCCAGCTAAGGTTCGTTTGCTAAGGCAGAGGCCAGGGCCGTTGGGCGCTCAGCATTCTCACTGCTGGGAGTGGGGAAAGGGTGGGGGACAGTCGCCTCTGGGCAGTCCCCGGGAGTGTCCGCCTTCCGGGGAGCTGGCTTTCTTTGACCAAACCAAGGAGGGGCCTTCCAGGGTAACACCGATTCCCACTGGCGATGCCTTGTTCACACAGGGCTTTGTGGTGTTTTCTCTCTTGATCTGTGAGTTTGGGTAAAGAGCTGGAATTCACAGAGAAGGAAGTCAGTTATGAGAGTTCATTTGTGTGTGCAACAAGTGGACTTGCTGCCCTTCTCTGAGCCTGGTTTCTTCTGTGAAGTGGGAGGGGGTTAGCCCAGGACCTCATCCAGTCCTGAAGGCACTTCCAGAAATGGCAGCTTCTAGTGCCCTGCACAGCCTTTTGTACCTGAACCATCCTAAGCATTTACCTGCTTTGCTGTTTAATCCTTACAACAGCCTTTGGAGGTAGGTACTGTGGTTATCTCCATTTTACAGATGAAGAGACTGAGCTACAAAGAGGTTTAGTGACTTGCCTCAAGGCTGAAGTCAGTGGCAGAGTTGGGGTTCACATCTAGATCCCAAGAGGAAGCTACTACCCAGACCATCCTGTGGTGCTGTTGATGCATCTCTGGGGGGGACTAAAGGGAGAGTTGGCCCCCAGGGGGCTAGTTTCAATAGCATGTCAGGCCCAGAGTTTGGCTGCAAAGCTGCACACAGGTGATGGGTGAAGGCACGTCCAGGTGATGTTAGGGAATGTTTCCAGAGAATAAAAACCAAGTGTCCTTTGTATAACACCAGCCAGAAGTGCTGCAGCTTGAATTCCTTGGTGTAGGCTGTGTAAGAAGTTCATGCTTGAAAGACTTGACTATCAAAAGATCAAGCAGAAATGCCATGGAGGGAGAGGCTTCAGCCCCCGAACCTTTGTGGCCACATGGAGGTGAGAAAAAGGGTACACACACACAGGTCTGGTAGATAACCTGAGTCCTGTTCTCCAAATTTAGTCTGGGACTGTAAATTGGGAATGGAAGTTGGGGGAGTGGAGTGAATTCTCCCTGAGGCTTTTTTCCCCCCAAGTTGTTTTTTTAAACCTCAAGCTAGAGGATATTTTTTTCCATTTATTTCTAGAGAGAGGGGAAGGGAGGTAGGCGGGGTAGAGAGACACGCACACACACTGATTGGTTGCCTCCTGCAAGCGCCCCCACAGGGGCTGGGAAACCTGAAACAGATATGTGCCCGTGACTGGGAACCAAACCCACAGACCTGAGCTTTAACCACTGCGCAACCGGCCAGGGCCCCTGTGGCTTTTTCTTTCCGATTTTTGGAGATCATAAAAGTAACATGTGCTCACTGTATAAAAATGCACAGAGCATTGTACAACTTCCCCAACCCTAAGGCATTTCCTGTTAGCAGATACTGGGGTGTGACCTTGAAGACATTTTCTGTGTGTGTGTGTGTGTGTGTGTGAGAGAGTAAGAGAATCATAAATAAGATTCTAGCACTTTCTGTTCTGAAGCTCTCTCACTGAACAACGTATCTGCATTCTCTCTCACAGTGGGTACTTTCACATGTTCCTTTTCTCCCCACGGACTGCGGTCTCCCAGCATGCTGGCACTGCTCTTCTTAAAGCTCCTAGCACTAGCAGCTGTTTTTCTGTTTTGTTTTTAATTCTCATCTGAGGCTATTTTTCCATTGATTATCAGAGAGAGTGGAAGAGGGAAAGATAGAAACATTGATGTCAGAGAAACACATTGACTGGTTGCCTCCTGCACGTTTCCCAACCAGGGCCCGGGCCAGGGAGGAGTCTATAACCATGGTAAGTGCCCTTGATCGGAATTGAACCCGGGACCCTTTGGTCCGCAGGCCGACACTTTATCCACTTAGCCAAACTGGCTAGGGCTGTTTTCAATGTTCGAGTTATTGCAAACCTTGCTGGCAAGAAGGCCTAATCCTAAACTTTTGAACCTTTTACCAGGGACTCTGGATACAAAGCTGACATTTCCCTAGGGTTATCAGTTCCTTGAAGTTCAATGAGTTGTTCGGGAGTCTGGAGTCTCCCCAAAAGGAGATATTCTGACCTCTTCTGAAGCTGTGTGGATGAAATGGGGTCGTCCTCGTACCGCCTTTAGCACCTGCCTGGCTCATGACTACTGGTCCTTCCACATTTACCGCAGCCTTCAATAGCAGTGGGAATAACGATGCTGCTGAGTTTTCAAGATAACGTGATGTAACTCCATTTTATGTGGGTGCTGTTGGAGTTGTAATTTGTTTCCTGAATGAGGGTATGGGGTGAATTAAATTTGTGTCTCTATTCTTAGCCTCTTGACCACAAACACTCAGGAACTAAAGAGAAAACCGACAAAAAGGGAATTAGGAAAGGATCTCTCTATATGAATTTTCTGATTACAATAGTAATACATCCTCAGTACGCATAGTGAAGCATGTGTGTCTTGCGGACATGTGTAGGTATCCCCCAATCCAGTGATTTTCAATCACGTATGATATATCAGGCCATGTGCCGAAGGCCTATACCTACATGTTACCTCGCATTCCACCAACAACTCTATAAGCCAGGCGTTACTGCTGTCCCATCTTACAGATGAGAAAACCAACTCTAGCATGCATGCCCTTAGCCTCCTGCTGCCTCATGACCAGGCTTTGTGGTCAGGAAAAGGATGTAAATATTTAAGGGACAAGGGAATGGATTGTTTGAAATTCGGATGGAGGAGTTATGTTCCTAGCACTGAGATTATTGAGTGTTGCGCAGTAAATATTTACTGAGGGCGTGAATGGTTACCATTTACGAAACTATGTTTACAGTTTGTGCTCTTGTAGCGGGACAACGGGAAAGAAATGTCACCCCTTCCAGTGCTCCTGCCCCTCCCGAGGGAGGAGAGTGAGTTACAAACTAGAAGTCTGCTGTTCCCGCCAGGCCCCAGCACTGGCAGCTCTAGGTACACACCCAGAGGCCCCTCTGCTCTCCCCACCCCCTCCGTTGCCCTCTGACCCTGAGGTCTGTTCCTCACTCCTGCCTGTTTGTGTCCACTTCTCACTTTGTTGGTTTCCCGGTTGACTGAGTCTTTCCTGCCCAGGATGGTGGCACAGGAGGCAGGACTTGGCCGTTCACTCAGTGCCTGGCACTCAGTGAAACTTACTGACTGTGGATGAGTGAATCCAATCTCTATGAGTTTTGCCAACAGTCCAGATTCAAAGTGTCAAATCCCGAGGAGCGGCTAGAGTGTTGCTCTGCTTCTAGAAACTAATGAGGAAGTGGGAGCTGGGAGCCCCCATCCCAGGGTGACTGAGTTACGCGGGTTATGTAAGTCAAGCTTTGGGTTTCTGGCAGGAGATTATGACATGTTTGGCTTGGACTCTGCCCTTGTGCTTATTCAAGAGAAATAACAAACTCCTCCCTGGGAGCAGGACTTCCACAGAGGCTGGGTTCCAGAACCTTCCTGCCCTGGTCCCTCTCCAGAGAGGAAGGCATGCCCACTGAAGGCCAGCTCCAGGAGAAGGAAGGAAGATTCCAGGTTCCTGCAAACCCAGGATTATCTTATCTGTTTGGAGGGAGGATGGATTGTTGAAAATTCAACAATGGAGACTGACCCAGCAAATTCAGGGCTTTGAGAGGCAGACAGGTGCCAGGGAGTGGTCTTTCCAGGTGTCATGGTCTAGGATCAAGGAGACAAGGGTGAGGACAGTGGGAATTTAGCCATACTGGCCCACCTCTCTGCTTCATCCTTCATGATCTTTGCAAAATAACAATTAGGACTTTTCTGGGACAAACTAATTTAGTATGTTGCTGTGCAGGGAACAACACAGAACGATACAGACCTACCTGGCCCTTGCTCCTAGGAATCTTTTACCCGAGACAGCCACGGGTTCTAGAGTGGTGTATGTGCAGGGGTGAGACCCCACTCTGAGCGGGGGGAGGGGTGACTTAGGAACTTTATACCCCAGACATGTTCCCCCTTTCCTCCACATTCCCCAGGGGGAGGAGGCTGACTCAGAGAGGACAGGTGTGCAGGGCTCCCCAGGGCACAGCCCACCAGGTCTACCTGGCTTCAGGCCTGAGCTCTTTTTGCCACACCTGTTTCCCCCACTGGAAACTACCCATCACCCACTTCCCAGCCCTCCTGCCCCTCCTTTGGGAAGAAAAAAGGTGTCATTTTCCTTAAGATTAATGATCAACCAACTAATCTGAAACCACACAAACATATTTCCAAAGAATCTGACTGGTGTTTACCCACATTCTCCTGCCTAATGCCAAGAGCCTTTACTGTAGGTGCACAGCTGTGGATTCCCCCGATGGCAGGGTAGGGATTGCCCTGAGATACCAAATTTGAGCCTGGGAAAGTGACCTTTGGTCGGCCCTTTCCTGTCTGGCTCCTGGCTGTCACCCATCGTCATTGTCACAGCATGGTCATTGTCACAGCATGGTCATTGTCACAGCATGGTCATTGTCACAGCATGGTCATTGTCACAGCATCTTCATTGTCAACAGCATCTTACGGCTGCCTCAAACACTGGGAACTATCACATGCCCTTTAGGGGGGTTGTATAGTGATTCCCTAAGGCTCAGGGAGGTGATGTGCCTTGCCCCATGGGACACCAGTAGGAGGAAAAGTGTCTGGATTCATCCGGGTTCTAATCTCCACCCCTGCTCTTGAGCATGGAGCTGGGCCAGCCCTCCCTGGGCCCTGCTGGCCCCGGAATCTCTGCCCTGGATTGAGCTATGACATTGGCTTTGCTTGGTGCTCCTTTTTATCAGTCAGGGCTCTAGTCAAATGCCCACTCCTTAGAGGCCATCCCCAGTCATCCCAGCTAAAGTTCTCTGTCTCCCCCCACCCTTAGAACTGTCCCTGGTTCCAGTTTTTCTCCTTTGCACTCGCCCTGGCAGTCTGAGGTTGCTTGTGTATTTGATTGCTGCTTTATTTTCTGTGCGCAACAGAATGCCAGCTCCATGAGAGAAAGGGCCTCATTGGGTTTCGTTTCCATTGTGTCCTCAGCCCTAGACCTGTGCCTGGCTCATTGCCGATGCTCACTAACGTTTGACAAAAGAATCATCTACCTTGATTCTCCACAACCCTGTGCACTAGTGTGTTAAAGGAAAGATGGTTGCAAATTCTTTGCAGCTCCTCCCAAGGAGAGGTGGGGCCTCCTCTCTCCCTTCCCCAGGAGTTTGGACTGAGCCTGTGACTCACTTTGACCTATGAGATTGGGTGTCAGAAACGGGGCCATGTGACTTCTGGAGCTGGGTCTTAAGAAGCCTGTCAGCATCTGCCCGGGTCTCTTGGAACAAGCCAGCTGTCATGCGAGAAGTCTGAGTAGTGTAAGTCCACCGTACGGTCAGGAGGCCCAAGCAGCCATGTGGCGCCAGATGCAAGGGAAGAAGCCATCGTGCACATCCAGCTCCAGGCACCCTCACTTTGCAAC
The DNA here is from genome assembly GCA_026230045.1 of Corynorhinus townsendii. NCBI lineage: Eukaryota > Metazoa > Chordata > Mammalia > Chiroptera > Vespertilionidae > Corynorhinus > Corynorhinus townsendii. The sequence continues at coordinate 10,465,636 of JAPDVU010000014.1, read as the reverse complement.
CACCTGAGCCCAATCAATGGACACAACTGTCAGATAATAATAAGACAGGGTAAGCCACCATTTTGAGGTGATGTCACACAACTGATAGGTAGGAAGATAACTCTTCATTTTTCAGATCAAAGAAACCAAGACACTGAAAGATCAAAGGACTTACCCGAGGTCAGTCGGCAGAGTGGGCACTCCAGCTCGGATAATCTTCAAGGCCTGTGGCCTTTAACCTCGTGGTCACATCACTGAGTTAATTTTTATGTTCTTCCCGATTTTTTGTTTGACATCAGTTTCGGGTTGAGAACTGGTCCTGAGAACTTTCTGCCTTCTCATTGTAGATCTTCATAAACAATGAGTGGCATGATGCTGTCAGCAAGAAAACGTTCCCCACCATCAATCCATCCACTGGGGAAATCATCTGTCAAGTAGCTGAAGGAGACAAGGTGAGAACTGGTGGCTTACCTCGGGGAAGGGGTGGGCAAGGGTAATTTAATTTTGTACTTAATACGTTTTTGTATGATGGAAACTTTACCGTGTGTGTGTTGCTTTCATAACTGAGAAATGTCAAGTAAAATTTTTGAGTAAATGAATCAACAGAAACTCTTCCTTGCAGACAAAGGTGCTAGACTGTACGTGAATTCACTACTTCATACTGTTGTGGATTGTAGACTTGGAATTGAACTTGAGAATATCTATTCCAGTCTCTCCAGAGCTAGATGGAAATCTTGTTGAGTAGATTTTGGGTTTCCTGAGATCTAGCTCTGGTGTTGGTAGTATGTTTTGTTTTCATTATATATATGCATAGTAATTAAATAGTAATAGTTAATTACAATCTTTATACTATACTTTTAATAAAAATATGTATTTTTAATAGAAATGGCATTACAAATAATTCAAGAATGCCTCCTTCTCTCTGTTTTAAGACAGTCTTCTACAGTCATGATTAAAGCCTGCTGCCTTTGCTAAAAGCAAATGTGAATACTCTTCTGGGTGGTAGGGTAGTCTGACAACAAATGTGATGAATGTGAACCGTGCTCCCCACTTCCTGAGACACATCTCTCTTATCAAAAATGGTAGCTGATTTGTGTGGGTTGATTTACAGCTTCCCCAAGGAGAGGGAAGCTGGTAACCCTGCATTTGCTGGGCACTGCCAACTGTCTGAGAGAAGGAATGGGTAATTAAGTTCATGGAGCTTGCTTTCTTAGGAAGGGAGAACATGGTCACATTCTAAGCAATGACCCTGGAGTGCCTTTCCCTCTAAAACTCATTGGGGGATTTTGAAATGAAAATACAGAAATGGAAACCACCAGGGTCCTCATTCCCTCCGTGACTCCTGGAAAGGCGAGCCGGAAGCTCACCAGGTGGAGCCTTTCAAGGCTGGGAAGGACGTTAGGGCAGGCTCCTGCACAGGCATTGAGTGGTGGGCAGTGTTTGGAGGTGGCTCTTGCTCAGATGGCCTGAGCTGCCTGCTGGGTGTTTTCCAGGAAGACGTGGACAGGGCAGTAAAGGCTGCTCGGGCCGCCTTCCAGCTGGGCTCGCCCTGGCGCCGCCTGGATGCCTCCGACAGGGGCCGGCTGCTGAACCGCCTGGCTGACCTGATTGAGCGGGACCGGACCTACCTGGCAGTGAGTTTTCAGCCCCCTTCCCTCTTATCCCACATGGCGAATGGGTTCAGAGCATCCCATAGACAACCAGGTAGGGGCCACAGTGCTGACAGGTAACTGGTCAGAATGGCAGAGGCTGGGTTCCTTTGGGATATGCCCCTGCACCAACCAAAAGAGTCTCTTTTGATGTAGTGGGTTTGGCTAAGCAAGGAGGAGACTAGGGAAGAGAGGAGAGCCAAGGTGGGGAGCCTTCCCAGGAGAGAAACCCCCAGGGATGGACACCTCTCCTGCGCATCCTTCTCCCTGGCTGCCAGAGGCAGAAGAAACCAGAAGGCAGTACGCTTTCCTCTCGCCTCTCCATTCTGTACACAGCAGCCAGAGTGACCCTTCTAGAAGGCAAATTATATCATGGAGCTCCACTTGGAGGCCTTCCATGGCATCCTGTGTCCTTAGCATAAAGTCCTGTTTCCTCAACGTGGCCTGCAAGGCCCTGCCTGGTCTGGCTCCATCTCCTAACTGATGCTGGACCATGGCCCTCACACACAGCTCAGCTCATCTGCCTGCGCCCAACTTCTTGACTACCAAGCTTCTTTGAGCATCAGGGCTGTTGCACATGCTGTTCCCTCTGCCTGGAGTGCTCTTCCCTTCATCGCCATTTGTACCTTCCCCGTTTGCCCAGTCACCTCCTACATGTCCTTCAGGTTGGAGTTTCTCAGACTGGATTGGCTTCTTCTTCCTAGCACTCTTTTTAAAAAATATATATTTTATTGATTTTTTACAGAGAGGAAGGAAGAGGGATAGTTAGAAACATCGATGAGAGAGAAACATCGATCAGCTGCCTCCTGCACACTCCCTACTGGGATGTGCCCGCAACCAAGGTACATGCCCTTGACCGGAATTGAACCTGGGACCCTTCAGTCCGCAGGCTGACACTCTATCCACTGAGCCAAACTGATCAGGGCCTTCCTAGCACTCTTAACCCATGTGGTTGATGATTCCTGTCTTTCTTCACTGGCTCTTTGCTCTGGAAGCTCCTTGTTAGTCTGTATTCCAACCCCTGGATCTGGCATAGAGCAGAAACTGAAAACTGTGTGTTTGTGAAATGACTGAATGAGAAGTTGGTGCATCCTTCTCATCTCCCTGCTGTTGGAGAGGAAGGGCCACTGGCCCAGAAATGCTGCAAAATTCAGTGGCCCAGAGTGGCCACAGCCCTTCTCAGCTCATGCTGAGCCTCTGTGCTGCTGGTCACTGGTTTGCTTTGTTTCTTTCCGGTGCCAGCATGTTTGTGCTGATCTTGTTCTCTTTCCTTAGGCCTTGGAGACCCTGGATAATGGCAAGCCCTATATCATCTCCTACCTGGTGGATTTGGACATGGTCCTCAAATGTCTTCGGTAGGGCCTCAGGCTTCCTGATCTTTGTTCTGGCTGTGCCAGAGGAGAGGGAGAACTGGGGAGGTAGAAATAGGATAATGTAAATGGATCATGAGACTTGGAGAAATGTGTTCTACTGGACTCCCTCTTGGGAAGATCCCTCAGTACCAAAATTATAATCCTATACTAGAGGCCCAGTGCATGAAATTCGTGCACTGGTAGGGTCCCTAGTGGTTACTGGCTGCCGGCTGGGTACTCCCTCCCTTCCCTTGACTGCCTGCTGCTGCTGCTGGCCAGGGCCTCCCTTCCCCTGGCTGACCCCGCCCCCTGGTTAAACTCCCAGAGGAACTCCCATAGTCTGCAAATTGTCCCCTCCGGCGGTCATTCCACCAGGAGATCAGGAGTTCGACTGCTCGCTATAATGTGCTGACCACCAGGGGGTGGCATGGAACATGGCGGGAACTGGCAATGTGCTGCAACCTCCCGCCAGCTACCTGGGAGCTGGGGTGATGGGGACGAGGGTGTGGTGAGAATGCGGGTGTCCACCAAGCTTGCTCTCATTCCCCCTGCGACCCTCCCCTGGGATGCCAGGGCTCGGCGTGCTGGGGAAGCCCACGTGCTTAGGTGCCAAGTGCCTGTGAGGAGCCCGCCCTGCACCTGTGCAGCCTCTTCTGAGTGAGCTGGGCCGCAGCTACCAGGACTACAGAGGCCAGTCAGGCTCCCTGTGGGTTCATGCAGGAGCTGGTCTGCGAGGCCAGCTGGGAGAGAGTGCGCTCCCCGCCCAGCTTCTGTGTGGTGCTGTGGGGCAGCCCAGAGGCCCACGCTGCACCCTGGCCTGTGGCGTCCAGCTAAGTTCACTATATCTCCCCATGGGGACCCGGGCACCATGACTCAGGCGGAGGGGCGGGTGTGTGGGGACCCGGGGCCTAGGTGCTGCCCAGGGCCCAGAGGTCAGCTGGGACCTGCCCTTCCACACCAGATGCTCGTGCTTCAGTTGCCAGCCAGGCCTAGGGACCACACCCATGCACGAATTTTGTGCACGGGGCCTCTAGTCTAGTCATGCTTCTCTTGATTCTTGAGTCAGTTTTGGTAATTTACGTTTTAGTTGGATTTGTCCATATCCTCCAGGTCAGGGTTAGAGAATGTAGAAGGCCTTCGAAAACATTTGGTCTGGCCCTGCCAAGGCATTGGGGGTAAGTTAATTAAATATTTGACCAAATATAGCAGCCTAATGTTTAAGTTGGTCATTCTGTATGGCCCTTGAATGATGTTCTAAATATCCAAATGGCCCTTGGCAGAAAAAAGGTTCCTAGTTGTCCAATTTGTTGGCTTCAACTGTTCATAGTGTTCTCTAATACCCTTTTTATCTCTGTGAGGTCGATCAGAATATCCTCACTTTCATTTCTGATTTTAGTTATTTATGTGGTCTCCCTTTTTCCCTTAGTCTAACTGAAAGTCTGTCAATTTTGTGAATGTTTTCTAAGAACCAACTTTTGGCTTTGTTGATTTTGCTGTTTTTCTGTTCTCCATTTCATCTATCTCTGCCCTAATCTTTATTTCCTTCCTTTGTGTTAGTTTGGTTATAAACATTTTAGTGACCAAGAAATAAAAGATGAGGAATGGGAGCTTTGTTAGAGCTCTTTGTCAGTAGCAAAGACTCAGTCTAATCTGGACCACACAGGGTAAGGACTCTTTAAAAAACAAAAAAACAAACTTTTTTTTTGTATTTTATTGATTTCATAGAGGGAGAGAAAAACATTAATGGTGAGAATCATTGCTCAGCTGCCTCCTGCACGTTCCCTGAAGTAAAAGCAGACCTGAAGCTCCCCACCACAAAGAATCATCCAGCCCCACGTGTCAACAGTGCCCTAATCGAGAACCCTGATGCTCCAGAGAGCAGCCTGGCAGGTCTCGGGCAGCGCCCTCGCCTCCCTAGGTCGCAGCAGTGTGCCTTTGTGCTGATTAAGTAACTATTCTGAGGGTGCACAACACATGTAGTACAGACCTGGAGGAAGAGAACAGCGACGCCTTAACTTGTAAAGGTTGGCAATTCCCTGGCTACTTTTCTCCCCGGGTCACAAACCCGTGCTCAAACCCTGGTCAACCTTGTTCTCAGGCTAACTTTGTCAGACACAATCATCTCAGACATCTTTCTTTTACATGTTTAAAAAAATATATATATTGATTTTTTTAGAGGAAGGAAGGGAGAGGGATAGAGAGCTAGAAACATTGATGAGAGAGAAACATCGATCAGCTGCCTCCTGCACACCCCCTACTGGGTATGTACCTGCAACCAAGGTTCATGTCCTTGACCAGAATCGAACCTTGAGTCTGCAGGCCGACGCTCTATCCACTGAGCCAAACCGGTTAGGGCTCTTTTACATGTTTTGTTTTTCATTTTTCCTACTTCCCTGGAAACTTAACCATCACATGCCATAAACACATACTGTTCTTTTCTCCCCTGATTTGCCAGATCACTTGTGTCCCCGTGTCTAGGTAAGAAGCTTTGAGAGGCTTGGGGCCCAGTTGATGACTTTTCTGGTGACTTCTCTGCATACGGGAAGTGCCAGCTGTTAGATGGGTTTGCACGTTTCTACCAGATCTGATCCATGGTTGTCAGATGCTGGGCTGGTGCAGCAGGCACAGTTTAATGAATCTGAATGTTTATTAAAAACACCCATTCCATGCCCGGGGGGTGTGGTGCAGTGGTTGACGGTTGACATTTGAACCAGGAGGTCACGGTTTGATTCTTGGTCAGGGCACATGCCCAGGCTGCTTGACCCCCAGTGGGGGGCATGCAGGAGGCAGCCAGTCAATGATTCTCTCTCATCATTGATGTTTTTGTCTCTCTTCCTTTCTGAAATCAATAAAAATATACTAAAAAACAACAAACCGATTCCTGGGCATCCACCCAGAGAGCCAGATTGAGAAAACTGGAAGTGGGCTCTTGGAATTTGGTGTTTTTTATGAGCATTCCAGGTGAATCCGGGAATTAGAGGTTAATTCCCTAGAGTGGATTATCGTGACCTTAGCAGTTAAGTTCTGGGAACAAGCCAAGAGCAAGGGCAATTATCTGAAACACCCAGGTAGACAGTTTGAGGTTTTTCTTTCTGCTGGGATTTATCGGGGTCCCTGACAGTCACTAATAAAGTTTGGACTTTTTTTTTTTTAAGTTATTATGCCGGCTGGGCTGATAAGTACCATGGGAAAACCATTCCCATCGACGGGGACTTCTTCAGTTACACCCGCCACGAACCTGTGGGTGTGTGTGGGCAGATCATCCCGGTGAGTATCAGCCTTACAATAAAGGAGTGAAGTTTACTGGGGGCGCCTTGAGGTGTAGCGCACTCCAGCAGGCTCGGGAGTGCGAATGTGGGCTTTGACAAAACCAACTTGGATTCAGGGCTCTGCCCTGCCACTCATGAACTTTGTGACCTTGGGTGAGTCATGTCCCCCTAAGCTTGAGTTTCCTTTTCTGCAAAGTGGAAGGGAACACAGACCTGTCTTAGGGTGGAAAGGCAGGGAGGACTGAACACAACAGTTTAGTTTCGTACAAAGAAGCACTCAGGAAAGTGAGTCCCTGTTTCACCCTGCCTCACCCATCTGTCTTAAAGTTACAATTGAGTTGGGGAAGGGGGGGGGGCAGAAGAAGGGGTTCAGGGAAGTCACTGCTGCTCTCTGGGGAGTCACTTTCTGTGGCTTGGGTTCGGGAGTGACTTTTGTTTACTGCAGTGGAACTTCCCGCTCCTGATGCAAGTATGGAAACTGGGCCCTGCCTTGGCGACTGGAAATGTGGTTGTGATGAAGGTGGCTGAGCAGACGCCACTCACCGCCCTCTACGTGGCCAACCTGATAAAGGAGGTGTGTGGCTGTCCATCTTGACCTCTGGGTTCTCTTCTACAAGCTATCTCTACAAGAGTTCTGAGGAGGGGCCTGAGTCCAAAGTGAGGGGTTTGTAGGGCAGGGGCTAAGCACCCCATCAGCACACTTCAGCCAGAGAGGCCCCATCTCTCCTGTTTTCTGCCTTGGGCTTCATGGTAAGACCCCTGTGAATAATGAAACTGTTCTCAGTGAGGGCCACGTGGGGAGCGACAACAGCCATAGGGAACTCCGGGACACGTGTTTCTTGCTGTACTGGTTAGCATCCCAGAGCCGTTCCCCCTAAGACTACTTCTGCTCACCTATGTCCGGGTCCCACTGCCTTGGCGTTTCAGGGAAGGGATGTGTGTTCCTCTATCCAGGCCCTGGAGTGGGAGAATGATGCCCGGTGTCTCCTGGTTGTTTGCACACAGGCTGGCTTCCCCCCTGGCGTGGTTAATATTATTCCTGGATTTGGTCCCACGGCTGGGGCTGCCATTGCCTCCCACATGGATGTGGACAAAGTGGCATTCACAGGCTCCACCGAGGTAAGGCGTCCCCACGACCTCAAGCTTGCTGGGTGTTTGGTTCAAGTTCTCACTATCCCGAAAGGATGATGCATTCGAGATACATGTGTTCATTCAACAAATAGGTCAGCAGTGGCTTTGTGCCAGGCTGAGAATGTGGAGGTGAGGAGGACCCCGTCCTTCCCACAGTGTGCCGTGTGCAGGGGACCACACTGTACACATCATGGGAGGGAGGCAGGGTAGTGGGTTTGAATCCTGCTAGACTTATGTCGCCTGAGTGTGAATTCTGACTCCAGATTAACCAGCTGTGTGACCTTTAGTAAGATGCAGCTCCCAAACTTTTTTTAAAAATATTTTTTTATTGACCTCAGAGAATAAGAGGGAGAGATAGAAACATCGATGATGAGAGAGAGTCATTGATCAGCTGCCTCCTCCACGCCCCACACTGGAGATCGAGTCCGCACCCCAGGCATGTGCCCTTGACTGGAATTGAACCTGGGCCCCTTCAGACCGCAGGCCGATGCTCTATACACTGAGCCAAACTGGCTAGAGCAGCTCCCACACTTCTTAATCAAGGAACAGGATTGCTCCTACCTCTAGGCCATTGTGAGGATTGAACTCCATGCACACAAAGCACTTAGCACAGTGCCTGGTATGTAAGTGGCGCTCAGTGTGTAAAAGCCACACAGCAATGACTCTGCTGTGTCATTACTATCATTGCCATCCTGAGAGCTCAGGGTGGGGCAGTGATGGTACGCGAATGGCCAGATTTGGCGATATTCTCCAGGTCTCTTATCATCTAGCTTCTCACTCGAGTTGTGGGGTCCTCTGCTGTGTGTCTATGAGAGCATTTGGTTCTTTCTCCTCCCACTGAGAGCTGGTCTCTGTTTCTGCTTCCTGGCAGGTTGGCCACCTAATCCAGGTCGCTGCGGGGAACAGTAACCTCAAGCGAGTGACCCTGGAGTTGGGGGGGAAGAGCCCCAACATCATCATGTCAGATGCTGATAGTAAGTTTGCAGGGGGAGGAGGTTTGGCCATGAAGGGAGCCATAGCTGTCCATGCTGTGTTCCCTCACTCTAGCAGTCCTCTTCGTCCATCAACTCCATTTCTGGGCCAGGGCCTCGGGATGAAGGCCAGGCTCCTCAGCAGGCCCTCCAGCCAGCACGACCCGGCCTCTCCCGCTTCTCTCCTCTCTGCTACCTGTAATCCAGCCAGCTGAGCTGCTTCGTGCTCAGCCGTGCCCACGCTTTCTCAGACCAGACCACTTTTCTTCCAGGACATCCTTTTTCCTGGTCCTACTGAGGAGCTCCCAGACTTCTGCTTCCCAAGGGAGCCTTCCCTGCCCGCCACAGGCTGGCTGGGTTGGTCCCCCAGCTGTCCCCGGTTTTGTCACCACTGTGATCATGTCTGTCTGCCACTTGATCTCCACACTTACAGGAGGGAGAGATCTGGTCCCTCTTGTCCCGGCACATGGTCTGGCACCCAGCAGGCGCCATGCTGTTGGTGGCGTGAAAGGGTTAAGGAGGTAGGCAGCCACTGGGGCCAAGGTCGTCCTTCTCTCCTAAGGGTCGTCTCTCTGCCTCCCCAGTGGACTGGGCCGTGGAGCAGGCCCACTTCGCCCTGTTCTTCAACCAGGGCCAGTGCTGCTGTGCGGGCTCCCGGATCTTTGTGCAGGAGGATGTTTATGCTGAGTTTGTGGAGCGGAGCGTTGCCCGGGCCAAGTCTCGGGTGGTTGGGAACCCCTTTGACAGCCAGACTGAGCAGGGGCCGCAGGTAAGCCGGCAGCCATAGGTGGGTCTGGGTGTCTGGAACCAGCAGGGAGAAGGAGAAAGGGCCTCGGACTCAGAGTCAAGCAGGAATGGCTTAAAGTCTAGGCTCTGCCATGTACCAGCTGTGCATCCCTGAGAAGCCACATGGCCTCTCTGAGCTGCCATTCTCTCATCCTTAGCACCTGCCCTTCTTAATTCAAGGAGGCTGTGGAGTGGAAATTAATGATAGAGGCACTTTGTAAATTACATATACACAGTAAATACTAGCAGTGTGTGCAAAAGGGAATACTTGCTTCCTAGACCTTGTCCACCTATGAAATGCATCTACCAGGACACGCAGATCGTTAATCATGGTTATTTCTGGGGAGTGGTGTCGTGGGTCATGACACGAAGAGGGGAGGGTCTTTACTTCACTTTACACCCTTCTGAGCTGTTTGATTAATTTTTTTTAACCAGGAAGATGGGTTCATTTAATCAATAAAACTCTATAGTCAATGATAATTGTAAGAAAAAGGAATACAGCACCTCTCTACCATTTCCTCTGCATCCTGGTCCTTTTTCCAGCGTTGTCCTTAGACCCAACCTGCCCTGGGCTCCTTCTCCACAGGGCCCTGCCCTGGCCTCCTCCAGCCACCCCTCCTAGGGACGAGGAGTCTGCAGAGTCTGGGATGCTCCCTGCTCCCACATGGCCCTGAGCCTACTTCCAGGGCCCATGGGTGCCTCTCTGCAGGCTCCATCCTCCTGTGGGTCTCTGTGCTGTGGGTGTTCACTCCCCAGGCACCAGGACGGCCAAGGAACCTTTTAAAAAAGTTAACCCTATATAATAAAGACGGCCAAGGAACCTTTTAAAAAAGTTAACCCTATATAATAAAGATGTAATATGCAAATGGTCATTATGCCTTGATGCGTAACGACCGGATCACGGATCAGCAGGATGGTGGCGCAGCGAGCTACAAGCGGGCGGCGGAGAGCTACAGGAGGGGGCAGGGCAGCAAGCTACGAAGGGGCAGCGGGCGGAGAGCTACTGGAGGGCAGCAGCGAGCTACTGGTGCATGTATTTGTGCTCAGGGCTACTAGAAGACTATTAAAAAAAAACCCCACAGAAAAATGAGCAGAAACTCTAGAGTTCCCATATATCCCCAACTCCCCCCTCACCTCCCCTAGTTTCCCATTACTGACATCTTGCATTAGTGTGGCACATTTGTTATAATTGATGAGCCCATATTAATTCGTTATTATTAACTAAAATCTATAGTGTACCTTAGGGTTCACCCTTGATGTTTCACATTTTATGGTTTTGACAAATTATAAAGACGTGTCCACCATCACACTATCATACAGAACAGTTTCACTAAAAATCCTGTGCCCCACCTGCTCATCCCTTTCTCCCTCCCCCCCCAACTTCTGGCAACCACTGATCTTTTTACTTCTCTACAGTGTTGTCTCTTCCAGGGAAGGTCATACAGTTGGAATCATACAGTATAAAGTCTTTTCTGATGGGCTTTACCCGCCCCCCCCCCCCCCCCACACACACACTGGCTCTTTTTACTTAGCAATGTGCATCTAAGGGTCCTCCCTGTCTTTTTGTGACTTGATAGCTCATTCCTTCTAATGGCTGAATATTCCATTGAATGGATGTGTACCACATTTTGTTTATCCACTCATCTACTGATGGACCTTCGGGTGGTTTCTCCTTTTTAGCTATTTGAATAGGGCTGCTAATGAATCTTACCATCTCTTTTTCTCTCGTTTTTCTTTGTGGTTTGTGGATATTTAATTATTTAGTATTTATTATGTGTATGTAACTTATAAAGTGCTTTCCAAATTTGTATACAAATTTAATAAAACAATGGGTGGGGGCATGTGCTAGAGGGGCGGGAGCAGGCAGGGAGAGGTCAATGCGGGAAAAAGGAGACATAATGTAAAGCTTCAACAATAAGAATTAAAAAAAGCCATGGTACATTTACACACACACACACACACACAATTTAATAAAAAAGTGTTTAAAGTAACATGTAAGATTCTCCTCCCTCTTGTTCCCTTTCATGTCTATTTTCCATAGGTAACCACACTCACACAGAGTTAGGTTTATATATGTTCTAACAAAAATGGGATTATGTACTATGTATTGTCCTACAAGCTTTCTCCCCTTTTTACCAAATACCTTAGGCTATCCTTCTATGTCAGTCAGTTCACAGATCTATTATCAATGACAACACAATATATGGATGTACCTGAGTTATATTAACCCGCCCCTCTACTAATGTCTACTTAGATTTCTGGATTTTTTTTGCTTTTACAAATGAATGGCCCAGTGAATGTCCTGGGTCGAAGGGTATGAGCATTTAATTCTTGACTGGTATTAATGAACTACTTGCCAGAAGAGATGCACCAGCCTATAGTCCTCCTTTTTAAAGACTGAGACATAGGACCTATGTATTAGTTCTTCTCATAGTTGTATGAATACTAGTGTGTTCGACATGCCTTTGCCATCCATGTATTTTCTCACTATTTTAAATTTTTAGGAATTTCATAGTTGAAAAATAAAACCAGAGGGTTTGCTGTGCAGTTCTTTGAGGGCCAATGAGATTGTTTGAACTTTTTTCTTATATTTATTGGCTCTTTGTATTTCCTCTCTTAGCCTTGCTTATACATTTCCCAGTTGTCTCCTTGTCAGTGTGATTCTAAGCCTGAAGCTAGGCGAGGTATGGCTCTAGCATCTCTACCTCTGGGCTCCTTCTCTTGCAGGTGGATGAAACTCAGTTTAAGAAGATCCTTGGCTATATCGACTCTGGGAAGAAGGAGGGGGCGAAGCTGCTGTGTGGTGGAGGGGCGGCTGCTGACCGAGGCTACTTCATCCAGCCCACTGTGTTCGGAGATGTGCAAGATGGCATGACCATCGCAAAGGAGGAGGTTAGCCTGGGGTAGAGCTCTGGGGAATGTTCTTAGAAGTGGATAATTCAGTCTAACGTCTTGACACTGTGACCCAACAGCTAGCTTTGGGCCAAATCCTGGCTCTGTTCCTAGGAAAATTATTTACAATTCACGTCTGATCTCGTCCCTCTCCTCTCAGGGCTACTGATGACATTTTGACCACTTCGAGTTTCCCCAGTGCTTTCCCCTGAGAGGGCTGAGAGCAGCCACATCCCGACAGCAACAAGCACACTTAGCTCCTGCATCCTGGTTTCTAAATCCCATTCTTCACACAAAGGAACCAGGATTCCTGGAAGAAATGGCTAATTCCAGGAAAAGGGCAGGGAAAGTACAAGATAAACCTGGAATGTCTTGAGAGCAGAGACTGTATTTTGTTCAGTTGTTTTTTCAGCATCTAGTGTGTGCCTTGCTGAATGACTTAAATTTTAGATATTAAGTCTATGTGTGACAGGCCAGTAATGCAAACATTGCAGAATTGTTTAGAAATAATATCCTTATGTAAAGCATGTGGCACATGGGAGGTAAGTGACCCCCGTTAACTTCCTTCTTTTTGTGTCTGAGTAAGCTTGGGAGCTGTTGTCTCTGCTATTAGAGCACCTCTGGGGACTCTGTAAAAGCTGGATAGTAGGTGGTTCCATGTCTGCCACGCCCTCCCACTCTGCTCTCTTACCACAGATCTTTGGGCCAGTGATGCAGATCCTGAAGTTTAAGACCATAGAGGAAGTTGTTGGGAGAGCAAACAATTCCAAGTATGGGCTGGCTGCAGCTGTCTTCACAAAGGACTTGGACAAAGCCAATTATCTGTCTCAAGCACTCCAGGCTGGCACTGTGTGGTAAGAGCCTCCCAGCAGCCCCTCACGCCAAAGCCAGGGTCTTCCAGAATCCAGTGCTTACATCCCAGAATTTGGGGTACTGGGCTCAGGGAGTGTGTGGTACAGCAGACAAATGACAGCTTCCCAGCCTCTCTCCAGGAGACTCAACTTCCCTCCAGTCCACATGCTTAGCAGTTCTTCTTGGGCAGCAGATGCATGACCGGGGGCTCCTTACCAAACTGTAACAAGGGTGGGGGACCAGAGCTAAGGGCCCTTCACAGGATCTTAAAAGTTTAGCATCTCTCTCACACTCATTAGGATGGCTGAAATTTTAAAATCCAGAAAATACCAAGTGTTGGTGAGGATGTGGAGAAATTGAAACCCTTGCACATTGCTGGTGGGAATGTAAAATGTTACAGGCACCATGGAAAACAGTCTGACAATTCCTTGATAAGTTAAACATAGAATTACCGTAGGACCCAGCAATTCCACTCCTAGGTATATACCCAAAAGAAGTATAAATATACATCCACACAGAAAAGTGTACCCAAATGTTCATAGATTATTCACAATAACCAAAAGGTGGAAACAGCATAAAAGTCCATCAACTGGTGAATAAACAAAATGTGGTCTGTCCATGCAATGGAGTATTGTTTGGCCACAGACAAGAAAGAAGTATTGACACATGCTACAACATAGATGAATCGTGAAAACATGAAACTAAATGAAAGAAGCCAGACACAAAAGGCCACATCCTAGAATAAAACCCTAATTTGCAAATCGACTGATCTGAATGACCAGTGGAACCGGTCGCTATGACACGCACTGACCACTAGGGGGCAGATGCTCAACGCAGGAGCTGGGCTCACAGCTGGCAAGCGCAGCAGTGGTGGCGGGAGCCTCTCCCACCTCCCCTGCAGGCAGGCGATAAGGAGCGAGGGGGCCCAGACTGTGAGACAGCACAGGCCGGGCTGAGGGACCCCCGCCAGTGCATGAATTTCATGCACCAGGCCTCTAGTATTATATGATTGCACTTACAGGAAATGTCCAGAATAGGCAAATCCACAGAGTCAGAAAGTAGATTATTGGCTTCCAAGGGTGGGGAGGGGGAATGGGAAGTGACGGCTTATAAGGTACAGGGTTTCTTTTTGGGGTGATAGAAATATTCTGGGATTACTTAGTGGTGATGGTTTGGACAACACTGTAAATATGCTATAAAACACTGAATTGGACACCTTAAAATGGTGAGTTTTAAATTCCATTAAAGTTTTAAAAATTGCAACAAAAAAAGGTTAGCATCTAATGAGCAAAAACGGGTTAATAAAACAAGATGCTGTCACGTGGTGTTCCCTGTTATACTGACATCCATCTGTGACCACATCATGAGGGATGAAGATGGCATATGGCTTTATGTCATGTAGCTTGCTTTCAACTCCTATGTGGCTGGTTATTACTATTCTTCTTCCCATTCACTTTTCCTCAGTAAAATTTTAGAGCAACAAAGGAGGTTTAAGGGATATGACACATATCCCCAAAAAGTTATTTCTGAAATCTTCTTTCAAATTATAGGATCAACTGCTATGATGTGTTTGGGGCCCAGTCACCGTTTGGTGGCTACAAGATGTCTGGGAATGGCCGGGAGCTGGGAGAATATGGCCTGCAGGCATACACTGAAGTGAAAACCGTGAGTATGGGCACCTTCTCAGCCCTCTCCATCATGACAGACCATCAGTATTTATACTAATTTCTTGTTTTAAGCTAGACAAGCTACAAAATAGGGTAAAGACCCAGTCTGTGCTCTGTCCCGTGAGAAAGAACCAGAGACTGGACTACTACTCTGCCTACAGTCTTAAAACAAAACAAACAAACAAACAAACAAAAGAGGAAGGGAGAGCTAGAAACATCAACAATGAAAGAGAATCATTGATTGGTTGCCTCCTGCATGCCCCCCACTAGGGACCAACTCCAAAACCTGGGCATATTTTTATTATTATTATTATTATTATTTTCTTTTTGTTTTTTTTTTTGGGGGGGGGGCATGTGCTTTTGTAGAAAGAAGTGGCAGCATTTGATTCACCTGCCAGCACTCACACTGTTCCAGGCACTGTGCTTAGTGCTTGTGATAAAGAGTCCTGTATTTTGAATTTGGAGCTCAAGTGATGATACTAACAAAAATAGGGATTTTTCGGGATAGGAGTCAAGTTTGCAGGGAGGACCAACGAGAAAATATCTTCTTTTAAACTCATTTTCACTAAGTGCTTATGTTGTGCCAGAATGTGTGCTAGACTTTCTTAGGTACATCACCTCGTTTTGTGCTCACAGCAACCTCATGAAGTAGATACTGTTATTAGCCCATTTTACAGATGAGGAAACAAGGCATGTAGAGATGAAGTACTTGCCCAGTAGGGGGTAAGGTTGGGCTTCAACCCCATAGCCATCTGAATGGACTCTTCCCACTTAACACACTGAGACACCTGTAAGCGTCAGCACATTGTTTATTTCCCTTTGATTCTTTTGGGGAAAATACGGATCTAGGTTAGGGTCTCTCAGCCTCGGCACTGTTATATTTGGGGCTGGATAACTCTTTGTTGTGGGGCTGACCTGTGCAGTGTAGGATTGTTGGGCAACATCCCTGACTTTTACCCTCTAGATCGGGGCGGGGAATCTTTTTTCTGCCAAAGGCAATTTGGACATTTACTAGTATAACATCATTCGTTTAATATAATTCACTTAATATAAATTTCTGTTGCTATGAAAAAAGCTCTTAGGTTTATTGAATTTCGAGTCCCACCTCTGGTTGCCTTGGCAGAGTCAGACCAAATGATTTTGCGGGCCTGATACGACAGGCCCGCCCCCGCCGCATCTAGTAGGAATTCCTCATCTCCCATCCCATGACAATCACAGCCGACTGGGGTAAGGAAGGCAGAATGTGATCTCATACAGGACATAGCCCTAGCGGTTCCTGGGTTTGGCCAGATGGTCGTGCAGATGTTAGAGATAAGGAAGCCCTTTCTTCTGAAGGTGCCTAGAGGTCAGCATGGAGATGTAACAACTTCTCTGCATCCCCTTACAGGTCACAATCAAAGTTCCTCAGAAGAACTCATAAAGAACCACTGGCTTCCTTACTTACCCAGTGACTGGGCGTTCAATGGAATCAACAACAAAACCAGGAAAAGTGACCCCTACACGCTAAAAGTCTCAAAAGAGAAATTCTCCTACACAATCTCTTGGATCAGCAAAGGCCCAGAATTTGAATTCCTTTTGGGTGGTGGTGGGTGAAGAGGTTAATATTTTTCAGAAATAGCCTGGAATGTCTCATCCTATCTAATACACTTTTGTAACTTGCTTTTAAAGGGGAAGGAAAGCCTTTGTTTACAGCTGTACTAACACTGAGGCCACAGCTAGCACCTTGTTTTGTATTCTGGGTTAAAACTCATTAAAAACAGCGCTACTCTGCACTTTTTGGGTGACTCTTCCTCGGTCTCAGTAACCCAAGGAAATGCTGCCACGCATGTATGTGTCCCTGTGTTTGCATGTCACACTGTTTACGACACCCCTCCCCTATTGTGGGTAGATAGCTTTTGTTTGTGTGCATTAATCAACAAACACCTATGGCCTGTCCCCTGCAGCAGGCTCCATGCTAGGCACGAAGGATGACACCTACACAAGACTCCCAGCCCCTGCTCTCTAAGAGGGGGGTGAACCAGGAAAGAGACGCTTCACGTCTGAGCTGGTTCTCGGTGCTTTAAGTTGAAAAGCATGATCAGATCAAAGGACACAGAGTCTTGCTGGACCCATTTCCCGAGACTGATTTGGAAACCAGATGTCAATTTTAAGTTAGGGCTGTATTTCCTTTTGAATCTCCCATCTAGAACACTGCCTTCCTTTAGTCAAGGGATCTGGCAAAATCTGTACTGTTAGTAAATTAGGAATCAGAAGGTACCTTGGTGAGCAATGGAATCAGAGCAAAAAGAGTTGAATCGCAGTAGTAGTTTATGAAGATAGTGATCACTTTTGGATCACAGAGCCCTTTAAGAATTTGAGGAAAAGTTTGCTCTTAAGAAAAATAACATCTGTGTAATTTTTGCAGACAGTGTCAGCAAAGTACTGAAGCTCATTGGATGACCCTGGCCTTACATCACTCAAGCTAAGCCACATCTTGATAAATGATCCCAGTCCACTAAAGAATAATTTGACTTATCTGAATAGCATGTCACACTTTTTGTCATATGTGCATATACCTATATTATTTACTTTATTTAAATCAACTCATTCAGGTAAAAAATTAAAAAAACACCTTATTGCCATATATAAAAAATAGCATTTAACTGCAATCAATAGGAGGCATTACATAAATGTTGAAAACAAAACAATGTTACTATATTTAAAATGAAATACAAACAAGCCTTATCAATTAGATTATACATGCATATGGAAATAAATCCAATTATTCTACAACTGTTCATATCTGAAATAAGTGTGTTTCAGGGAGGAAACCAGGATTTTATTGACAACAGCAGGCTAGTCCAGTTCAAGTTGTTCTTGATGAAGTGGGATTAAAACCAAACCCATATTCTAGCTTTGATGATGACCAACAACAATGCAGCAAAGAACTCCCCGTTCTCTCGTCCTGCTCTGCGGCCTCCTCCCAGGCTTAGGGTGGCGCCAGGGACAGACTGGTCAGCTTAAATGGCTGTCCCTACCCCCCATGATACTTGTAATCTTTCAGTATATTCTATAGGCCAGTGGTCGGCAAACTGCAGAGCGCGGTTTGCCGCTCTGTTGACTAATGAGTTTGCCGACCACTGACCTAGACTCTTGATCCCAATAATTACAGGCTGCTGTTGTTCCTTGTGATTAAGCCCCTATAGGCTAAAGAAAATGCCTGTTTACTTGAGATTTAGGATGATGCCTGCCCCATGACTACTTACCACCAAATTAATGCAAAATCTCATGAGGTTGGGTGAGTTTACTTCTGGGAAGGTTTTTTTTTTTTATACAAATAGTGTATCATTTAAGAATATTTTAGCGGTGTTAGAAAATTAAATTCAAACCAGTATAAAAAAAAGATGGCTCACATATTCCAAAATCCTGGGCTCTTGGTTTTGGCCATGGCTAGGTTCAGAGGTTCAACAAGTTTCCATCTGTAGGTTCTACCTGTCATATGGGCTTCATTTTCAGGCCATAGCCCTCCATTTTGTTTCTGGCAGTTCTAGATCCTTAGAAGAGCCAACTGCCCGCCCTTAAGGGCTCCAGTCTCACCCTGCCAGGCTCAAGTCCACTGGCTGGAGAAAGCGCCTTTTTGCCGGCTCAGGCAAAGACCTTGAGGTTCATATTGATTGATGTAGTTGATGTGGCATCCCACTTTTAACCCCAACCAATCAGTGGCCAGAGGGATGAGATGTGGTAATTTACTTACATCTGAATCATATTCAACCTTGTAGCCTAGAGAGGCACTCTCTCTACTGAGATAAGGGATGGGCCCCTCAACCTCCCCACCCCCCAAATGACCTTTTGCCAGTACTTCAGTATTCCAAATAATGTTGCAAGAACCCTCTTAGGAGTGAATTGGAAACAACAGAAATGTAATGTTTCTTACCCCCCAGCTCTGTAAATCAGACTTACTGTAATTTTAAGAGAATCCACTCCTTAAACTGTTGCATACAAAGGAAATGCTATGAAGAAATGTCTATAATGTTGGTTTGACATGCTAGTCACTAATTAATCTTGTGTTTCCAGTGACAGGGACCAATCAGAACCTTAAGAAGCTATCTGAAGCAAAAAACAACGATCTCAGGTTATGAACCACCTAATCTCTCTGGGTATTTTGGGTGTAAAGCTGCTGTTTCTCCCTCTAGCCCTGCGGAGTGCCCAAGAGAAAATGCTCCCACTTCTGGCTGAATACACAAGGAACTTCTCAGGCAGCCTGGAGAACCTGGCTACTGAGGCCTTTTGCTAAATGTAGGCGCCACCTGGTGGTCAATAAGCACACATACTTGCTGGTGTTTTTCAAAGACAACAGAGTCAACATTTGGCAGGAAATACAAAGAGGGAATAAAGAGGCCATCGTGACATACCCCAAATAATTTTAAACCGGGACTCCAAAACCTGTGCATGAATGTTCACATCAGTACTATTTATAATAGCCCAAAGGTCAAAACATCCCAAATGTCCATCAACAGGTGAATGGATAAATAAAATGTGATCTTTCCACTTATTACTCAAGCATAAAAAAGCATGAAGCACTGACACATGCTACAGCATAGATGAACCTCAAGAAACATGCTAAGTGAAAGAAGCCAGACACAAAAGGCCACATGTATGAGTCCATGTATATGACATATCCAAAATGGGGTAAATCCAACGATTAGATTGGTGGTTTGCCAGGGACTGGGAAAAGTTACTACTTAATGGACACAGGGTTTCCTTTTGGAACTAGACAGAGGTGATGGTTGCACCCATGGTTCGTGTACTAAGTGCCACTTAAACTGTTCACTTTACAATGATCTATTTTGCCCTAGCCATTTTGGCTCGGTGGCTAGAGCATCAGCCTGCGGACTGAAGGGTGCCTCATACCCTGGCTCTGAACCAGAAAAAGGTCCCTCACTCAACCAGGCTGGCGCTCTGAGTTCAGATTTCTAGCCTCCAGAACCGTGAGACAATTCTGTCGTTTATAAGCCACCCAATCTATGGCATTTTTTTTCATAGCAGCCTCAACAGACCAAGGCAGCACCTGACCTTTGCTCATTTCTAACTCCTACTGCCTCCTCTCCAATCCCATTGCCAGGGATGGGGTTATGAATATCAATGCTGTATATTACGTGGTATTAGTAGTAATAATAATATCAGAATCCCACTTTCCACTTGAGCTTCAAAAGGCTACCAAGTGAAGTTGATTAACGGGTATAGCATTTCAGTTTTGCAAGATTAAAAAGTTCTGGAGATTGGTTGCACAATGCCAATGTATTTAACATTACTGAGCAACATATACATCTTAGAGATGGTTATACATGTTTTGCCACAAGATAGTAATTTTTCAAAGAGGCCACCAAGTAAGGCATCTGAGAAGCTACCCCAGGAGACAGATGACGTTTCTTTTGCTCCCAAAGGAGAGACCCAAGCCAGTCAGTGAACGGTGAGGGGGCAAGCAGGGAGCCCTCCCGCAATGGGCAGAGAAGGCTGCGTGTGGGACAGCTAGGCCAGGCCCCGGGAGGTATCCAGGAAGCCTGAGCAGCCCAGCAGGGGCGCTGTAGAAAGAGCTGCACCGTGGACATGGGGTTGGCCTTGATGATTACAAGTTCAGCAAATGCTAGAACTTTCTATTCAGGGAATGCCGAATTTTACTATGATATAGTCTGAGGAACAGAAATTTAGGTAAAAACCAACCAACCAGTGCATGCTTTCACGCTAGAGGAGAATGCAACTTCATATATTCTTGGTACCCTTCCAGTAGGAATCCGCTACTAAAGACTTACCCAAGAGAACAAACTGGACAAGTGTGCAAAGCATGTTAGGAAAGAGCACTCTTTATCATCAATGATGTGAGAGAATCATTGACCGGTTGCCTCCTGCACGCCTCCCTACTAAGGATCGGTCGACACTCAACTACTGAGCCATGATGGTCGGACAAGAGCACTATTTTTAACAGCAGGAAACTTCACACAACTTAAATGGTCATTAAAAAACCAGTGACCACTCAGTGGCATTCAGAGGTCACTCTAAGTGTCAAATGAAAGGAAGATTTTTGAAGGGGTGGGGATGTGGGACAGGAAGTGCAGAGAGACAGGAACATTGCTCCTTTTTCCTCTCCTCTCTCTGAAGACGGGCTCTCTCCACTTGAATATTCATGAGGCCAACAGTGACTGCCTCTGCCTGGACAACACGATCTACAACTGGTTTAATGTTCCAGTCTCAATTGCAGGAGACTCTTATGGACCAGCCTGGGTCTGATGTCCATTCACAAGTCAGTCATCTGTGGCTGAAAGATGGGGTCACATGACACTCACTCGTAGCTATACCCATTCCCTAAGCAGCGGCTGCTGGGTGATGGGCATCCTGGAGATGTCTACACTCATTCATCAGAGTTGTCCAGAATCAACTGGCATCATCTGCATTACCAGGCAGCTTCTTCTTTTTAAAGATTATGTTTTTAAAAATAATTTTGAGAGAGAGGAGAGAGACATGGATTTATTGTTCCACTTATGTATGCATTCATTGGTTGATTATTGTATGTGCCCTAACGAGGGACTGAACCCACAACCTCGGTGTATTGCCCGGCCAGGGCCCAAGGGCTTATTCTTGGGCCTTCAGATCTAATGGTAATTGCCTTGCTGGGTTTTGGACTTGCTTGGGACCCTGCCTTCCTTCTAATTTCTCCCTTTTAGACGGAGAATGTCTATCCTATGCCTGACCCATAATTGCACTTTGGAAGCACATAACTAATCTGTTTTACAGGTTCACAGCTAGAGAGGAATTTTGCTTCAAGATGAATCATATGTAGAGATTCACGCACATTTGACTTAGATGATATGTAGATACTCTGGACTTGAGAGTTGATGCTGGAGAGTTAAGACTTTTGGAGTGTTGGGAATGTGCTTTGCATGTAAGAACATGGTTTTGGGGTGGGGGTGCTATTCTGTTACAGCAGCCTGAGCAGACTAAGACAGACCACATTTTCCTTGTGGAGTCCTGGGTTTGACTTTGCTTGAAAGCCACTGCTTAATTTCGGTATTGGTTGCCATCTAGCAACTTAAAATTTTAAAAACTATCAAGTTCTGGCTCATTATTTAATAAGTCATTTCTCTCCTGACATTTTACCATAAGCAGCAAGAATAAACCAGGCAGCACCTTCAGCTTAGAAACTGCCTTAGATTACTCAGTTCATTAGAAACACTTTCTCTTTCCACATACAGATGACAGTGTTGCTAAATCTTTTGCCACTATGTAATAAGGGTCCTTTTCCCTCCAGTTCCAATAATGTGTTCCTCACTTCCTTTTGAGCCTTCACTGGCAGCATCCTCAAAGTCCAGATTTCTAAGTTTGTTCAAGATAATTTAGGTTTTCTAAACACTCCTCAAGATCTTTCCAGTCTCTGTCCATAGCCTGGTTCCAAACCACTCCCACATTTTAGTTATGACAGCACCCCACCCCCAGGAACCAAAAATCTGTATTATGTTATGACAAATTACTCCAAAACTTCGTGCCTTAAAAAGACTTTATTCTTTTTGTTGTTGTTGACACTATTACAGATGTCCCCATCTCTCCCTTTGCCCCTCTCCACCCAGCCCCTGGTTCCCTTCCATCTGGTCATCACCAAACCGTTTTCTGTGTCCTTGGGCTATGCATATTTGTTCTTTGGCTAATCCCATCACCACCTTCCATTGAGGGAGAGGGAGAGAGAGAGAGACACATCTATCTATATATATGTAAAAGGCTAATATGCAAAGTGTCCCTTTGGGAGTTCGACCGCTCGCTATGATGTGTGCTGACCACCAGGGGGTGGCGTGAAATGAAGGAAGGCCCCAGGCCTAGGAACCCTACCCATGCACGAATTTTGTGCACCAGGCCTCTAATCAATGATAAGAGAGAATCATCAACTGATGCCTCCTGAATGCCCCCTACTGGGGATCGAGCTTCCAACCTGGGAATATGCCCTGAGTGGGAATCTAACCAGTGACTTCTTATTTCCTGGGTTGACACACAACCACTGGGCCACACCCACCTGGGCTCCAATAAACTTTTTTTTTTAACCTTAGAACTTTTAATTTTCTAATTAAAATTCAAGTTGCTAAAAGTGGATACAATAGACAGTTGGACAGCCAATTTGGAAGAAGCTTCATTTGAGGAAAAAAAAAAAAAAAGAAACAATTTCTTTACCTGACTGCTTTGGATCTCTTCTCTAAGCCTTTCTCAGTGCATAAAGTGAAATTCTACTTCATCCAATAGCCTCTTTTAAAAATATATATATTTTTATTGATTTCAGAGAGGAGGGGGAGAGAGAGAGAGAGACAGAAACATCAATGATCAGAGAATCATTGATCGGCTGACTCCAGAATATCGCCCCCTGGGGATTGAGCCCGCAACCTGAATGAAACCCGGGACCTTTCAGTCTGCAGGCCGACACACTATGCACTGAGCCAAACCAGCCAGGGCTCCAATAGCCTCTTAATAGTTCTCCTTGTCTTCATTCCTGCTTGCCAATATTTCATTCTGTATACAGCAGAGTGATCTTTTAAAACATAAACATAAGCACATCACTCTTTACTTTAAAAATCTTCCAATGGCTAAGAATAAAACCCAAAATCCTTACTATGTGTCCTAAGGATACATATGATACGGCCCATCCACTTCTCCAATTTCATCTTTTATCACTCTCTCCTGCTGTTCACTGTCTCTAGCTACAATGAATGACCTTCTTGCTACTCCTTGAACACATTTGGCTTACTTCCACCTTAAGACTTTTGCACTTGCTGTTCCATGTGCCCGGAAATCTCCTTCTTCTAGTTCCAATAGACAGCACCTTCCAGTTCTTCAGAGGCCTCAGCTTCACTGTTACCTCCTGAGAGGCCTTCCCTCATCATCTAACAGGAAAAAGTCCCCACATCCAGGTATTATCTTACCTCAGTATCCTGATCACTTTCTTCTTAGCGTCTATAAACTCTGTTTTTCCCTGTTTATTTTCCGCTTTCTTTTCCTACTGTTTCCTACCGCGTCTTGTTCCTACTGTTTCCCCAGTGTCCTTAGGCCTGGCACACGTGGTGTTCAGTAAATCAGTGCATGAATGCAGAACCATCACGAGGGTACAGTCAAAAAGCTCCTGCAGGGCCCTCTGACAGGTTGCAGGCATAAGGTAAGGAGTACAACCTGGACCACTTCTCAGCTGTGCGCGAGCCCGGCTCTGAGACTCAGTTACCTAATCTGCAAACGGGGTTAAGAACATACCTGGTTTCGCCACAGCGACGAACGCCCACTTTGTAAAGAAAAAAGGAACTAATGGAGGAAAAGCGCTTCACGAAAATTAACGCTCCGTATGTAGGACCATTACAGCTATTACTATTCACAATTCTGCTCTCTTACCGCGGGACCCGTTCGGGGCTTCAGTTTCCTCTTCTCTAACACGAGGCGACATCCCCGAGTCCTTACCGCGCGAAGTTTCTAGCGACTTAAATCTCCGTGGCGCGAGGAGGCAGCGGAGGCGCGAACGCTCCAGCCGCTACGCCAGCCCCGTGGCGTCTCCCCTGGCCCCGCCCCGCCCCGCCCCGCCCCGCCCCGCCCCGCCCCGCCCCGCCCGCCGGGCGGCCTGGCGTCATCAGCGCGGCGCGGGCGCGGCGCAGGCCCGGGGGCCTGGCCCGCTGCGGCGCTTGGGGAGGCCCCGGCAGGCGCCTGCAAGTCCCCCGCGCGGCTGGGCGGCGGCTCGGAAACCCCGGCGGACTGCGGCGAGGGGCGCGTGGAGTCGCGGGCCGCGGGGTTGGGCGCGGGCGGGGCTGCCGGGAGCTCAGGCGGGGCACGGCGCCGGCGGGCGGGGCTGCCCGGCGCGGGTGTCCCGGCGATGTGTGGCGCTGAAGCGGCAGCGGGAGCAGCAGCAGCGGCGGCGGCGGCAGTCTCGGCGTCGGCTTCGCGGCGGTGCCGGCGGCGGAGGCGGAGGCGCAGGCTCCTCCTGAGGACCTGGCGAGCCCGGGCCTAAGCGGCGGCCCCGCGAGGCCCCTGCACAGCGCTCGGGACCGGGGCCCTCTCCGCCTCGCCCTGCCGCGGGAGCCTGCGTCCCCGGCCGGGGATGAGGCCGGGAAGCAGCCGCGCAGGGCCCAGCACAAAGGCTTGTCCCCAGGGGCTGGCGCCGCCGCCACCACCGCCGCCGCCAGCCTAGAGCCGCCTGCCGTCGCCGAGCCGGCGCCGGGGTCTTCCCCGCCGGTCCCTGGGGGCGGCTGCTGCCCCTCTCCCCGAGGACCAGGGGCCTGGACGCCAAGCCCCTTGCTCCCTTCGCTGCGGTGGGCCCGGACCGCTGCGCAGCCTCCGCCGCTCCCGGCCGTAGGGGCCCCGCGGAGCATGTCGGAGAGCGACATGGAGAAAGCCATCAAGGTAAGAGGGAGATGCCTCGTTCCTTCCCGCTTCGCCCTTGCGGCATTTCTCTCGGCTCCGGCTGCAGGAAACGGAGGGAACTTGGGGTGAGATTCCAGCGACTCCCGGGTTTCGGTCTCCCCCGGATTCCGTGACCTGCGTTTTACAGCCCTGGGGCGAAGGGTTTGTGTGGGGGACTGGGGAGCGGGATGGAACCTGGTTGAGGCGGGGGTGTGATTTGTGCTCAACTGGAACAGAAGATGAGTGGCTGGCTTGGAGATGCTTGATGTGAATGGGATGGAGGGGGGTCTCACTACTCTACTTTCCATCTCTCCCCAAGTGCCGCCAGCAGTTGCTTCTGGATGATCCGCTTGCTGCAACAGCACTTGGAGACTTGGACTTTACCCATCCCTCCGATTTGTTTGAAACTAGCCTCTTGGAAATCTGCAGTTTCAGAAGGAGGTGGTTCGCCTTCCTACAAACCCAGTTCTTTGGCGCATAGATTGTGCTCATTTTTCATTGTTTCCCTCCACTTTTCCTCTTTCTTCTCCCCTCTCCTCCTAGGGAGCACGGAGTTTATTTAGAAAGAGCTAACGGTGTCCTGTGACTTACTGCTCTGTTAACAACAACAAAAAGCTACTACGTGTTCTAAAATGACCCGAATAAAATGACAGTTTTTCTGAAACCTGATTTACTTTTTTTTAAAAAAATTCTTTGAGGCACTAAGAGAAAATTATCTAGCTATGATTAGGAAATTAGAGTCTTGTATAAATTGGACATGAAACTTAACGTCTATTGGTGTTATTCACTATTTTACAATGTTAAGTCAGCTCAACGTATTTAAGGATTTCATCTTCTTTTGAGGGACAGGAATCCATTGGCAATTAAGGGTTACTGTATTTTCCCTTTCAGGACACAATCACCATGACCAATAACTGATAAAGAACTTAAACTTCTAACAAATTTTTGGATGGTAAAGCTTATAGAAATCATCAATCATTACCAAGAAACTTCACCTTTTAAAAGATACATCAAAATATAATGTATACATTAAGGGAGATCAAATTTTTAATAATAGAAATAAAGGTTCTAAAAGACTGCTTTGACAGATCAGTATCTCCAGAGAGATAAACACGTTTTAACTGTTTTAGAAAAACTTGAACTCTGCTCATTAATAAAGTGGAAACCATAAGGACTCACCCTGTAAAGAGGATGGCACTTGTCCCTGAATTTGGGGGCCAGGCGGGCATATCTGCAGGCCAGAGTAATAGGCTGCTAGCTGGAGAGAAAAAGCAGAGCAGGCCTGCTTTTCAAAGCACTGTTAGCATCTAACACCTAGGAAGGAACATGATGGAGTGAACTCAGCTGAGAAGAAATCAAGATCATCATAAACTTACATATCTAGTCATTATTATAGACTTTTGGTTCAAGATTTCCATCATATAAACTCAAGCTCAATACAACTACATTAAAACTCAGAGCACACTCTAAAGGCAGATCCTATGCATGTGAAAGTAGATTTAAAATCAACATTTCACCTAACACTAGAATTTACTCTGTAGATACTGTCATATATATATATATATAGAGAGAGAGAGAGAGGTACACACACAAAATGATTGATTTTTAGTTTAAAGACTGCCTTGAAGTATCCACATTTTTTTTCTTTTAGTTTAGATTTTATTAATATAGGGTCAAGAATTGTTGCCTAAAGTTATATGAATGGGTTGTGAAATTAAGCAACATGTGGCAGATTTTTAAAATCGACTTTGTCTAATTTGTCTCCAGTGCTGTCTTGGGCACTACTGGTGCAAAGCCAGCCTCCTGGATGTCCCTGATCTCATGGAGCTTATATTCTAGATGGTGGAATTAGGTTATACACATTGTCAGGTTGTTCTAAATAAGAGGTATAAAAAAGGTGGGAGCACTGTTTTAGGAAGGGTGGTCTTCCTAAAGGAAAGACTTCTCTGAGGAGATGACATTTGCATAGAGTTCTGAAGGGAAGGAAGGAGCAAAACTTCACTGTGTTTGGGAAGACTTATACCAGCTAGGCAGCCCTAGCTGGTTTGGCTCAATGGATAGCGTTGGCCTGTGGACTGAAGGGTTCTGGGTTCGATTCCGGTCAAGGGCATGTGCCCTGGTTGCTTGCTCCATCCCCAGTGGGGCATGTGCAGGAGGCAGCCAATCAACGATTCTCATCATTGATGTTTCTATCTTTCCCTCTCCCTCTCTGAAATCAATAAAAAATATATTTAAAAAAAAGAATATTATAGGCAGTGGGAACAGTAGGTACAAGGCACACTGTAGGTGCAGGTTCGTGTGTGATCCAGGAACAGCAAGGTGGCTGGAATGCAGTGGGTCTGTATGGATTGTTATAGAGAGGTAATGGGAAGCCAGAGCATGTAGGGCCTTGTAGAGTAGACCATTGGAATAACTTGGGCTTTGACCCTAAAAAAAAGGGAAAGTCTGGGAGAGTTTTGAGCAGAAGAGGGACATAGTTCTAGTGGACAGATATAAATGGGAAGGCAATGTTGCCTAGTGGTTACAATAATTTCTCTAGGTAGGCTCATGGGTTGAAATCTCAGCCTTGCCATTCATTAGCTGTGTCTTTAAATAAGTCAACTTCACTTCTTTGTCCCTTAGTTCCTCATCCATAGAAAGGAGATAAAAACACTCCCCAGCTCATAGGGTATTTTTGAGGATTTAATGAGCAAATATATCTAAATGTGCATATGACAATAGCTAACATTTAGTAAGAGCTTGGTGAATATTAGCTTATAGCAATTTAAGAGAGGTTTAGAAAGAGATGCTGTTTTCTTCACTTGGTCATTATTGCCCAAGGTAATTTTCTCTTTTTTTTTTAAGCCTTCACATACTTTTCTTTATATATTAATTGATTTTAGAGAGGAAAGGAGAGGGAGAGAGAGAAACATCAATGATGAGAGAGAATCACTGATTTCTGCTGCTTCCTGCATGCCCCCTACTGGGGATCTAGCCAGCAATTCTGGCATGTGCCCTGACCAGGAATCAAACCTTGACCTCCTGGTTCAAAGATCAATACTCTACCACAGCCACGCAGCTGGGCTAGCCTTCACATACTTGACAGGTCACTGGTGAATCTTCCTAGTAATTTGGGTGTGTCTAACTAATACAAATTAGTGAAGCTAAAAATAACTGACAACCAGTACTGACTAGGATGTACTCCCCCAAAAGCAAGCCAGCATTCATGGTTTTGCCTTTTTAAGGCTGCCCCTCAAGTGGTGAGAACTGAGGTCAGCTGGGAAAGCTGTTTTCCTGGGCTCTAACTAGCACTTAAACTGAGGCTGCCTGACTACCAGAGGACAGGCTGATTGGCCTTTTGGCAGGGATTCCCTTGAATCTATTAATGGGTTTGGGGACAGTTGCCTTCTTAATATTGTCCTCTAATCCATGATTAAAAATATATTGAAACTTAGGACCTAGCACATGTTTTATCCTGGAGACTATTCCATGTGCACTTGGGAAGAGTATACATCCCCTCTTCGATGGGGTGCTGTGTCGATGTCACAGATCAGGTTGGTTGATAATGTTGTCTTCCATATGCTTGCTGATTTTCAGTCTAGCTTTTCTATCTATTAGTAAGAGTGGGGAGTAATGACGAATCCAAGTATTTTTGAATTTTCTTTTTTTCCTTAAATTTTGTCAATTTTTGCTTCATTTATTTTTGGATTCTTGTTAGGTGCATGTATATATGTTTGTAATTGGCATTTCTTCCTGTTGACTTGACCTTTTTATCATTATAAGAAGTGCTTCCCTTTATTAACATCTTTTGTTTTAAAATTTATTTTGTCTGTCAGTATAGCTACTCCAGCTCTCTTATAGTTTCTTGTGATATATCTTTTTCCATCCTTTTACTTTTCTTTTTTTTAATTGTAGTATAATACATACAACAAAATTTACCATCTTAACCATTTTTAACTGCATAGTTTGATAGTATCAAATACATTCATAATGTGGTGTAACCATCACCACTATCCATCTTCAGACTCTTCAGCTTGTAAAACTGAAGTTCTATATTCATTAAGCACCAACTTCCCCATTGTCTCTTTCCCACCAGCCCCTGGCAAACACTGTTTTAGTAATTCATTCCACGTTTATTGAGCATTGCTATGAAGGCTATTCTAAGCTTGTTTCATACACTTGCACATTCACTAGGCAGAAGGTCTGTTTTCATCTCTGAATTTAGCCCGGCGTCTGGCACATACTGACTGCACAATGAGTGTATTTCATGGACAAATAACCTGTTCTCATACACTGGGAATCAAGATTCTAGTGATAAATACGGTCTGTCAGATTTTCATTGCAACAAAACAATTTTAAAGTCTCATGAGTTGTGGCCTAATTTCTCAAAGTCTGCAGTTAGTTTCCTATTCTATATGTGGAACCCTACATGTGGGAAAATGAGTTTTATAGTTTTCTTGCCTATAGGCAATAGAAGCTCAACATAACAGTGACTAAACAGGAATACCATGAAAACTTTCATTAAACTGTAGAGACTCTATCTGGAACTATTGAAAACTATTGAAAAAAATCTGTTGAAAAATATAAAAAGTATAGTTATATAATGAATATGACAGAATATCTTTGTATTCAAAATGGTGCTGTTGAAAGTTATGTAAATTTACTATGATGTTTATTGGTATTTTACTTGAAAATTTAAGTCTTGATTTATTCAGTTATTCCAAAAATTTGATCAGTTTGTTCTAGGATATAAGCCTCTATATCATAGGAGCATGTATAAGACTAGTTTTTCTGGAATCTCAGAAAATACTTGACCATCTAAGCAAGTAAGTATTTAGTAGTGAAGCATTTTACCCCTACACTCCAAAGACAAGACATTGAGTGGTTCTACTTCAATGGACCTTGTAGATGAGCTGACAAATTTTTTGACCTAAAGTTTTTGCTTTCGCTCCTGTTGGAAAATATGCCTAATCTAGTCATTGGAACAAAATGTCTAATTATAAAGTCCTATAGAGCACAAAGCTTTGTTTATCAGATTCTCTCAGAAGATGAGATATTGAATGATAAGATCTTCTGTTGTCCCACCTCTGTTTAATTGTTCAGCTTTTTAATTGGTGAATTCTCTGCCCCTTCTTTTTTATTTTACTAGGAAACCTCCATTTTAGAGGAATATAATATCAACTGGACTCAGAAACTGGGAGCTGGAATTAGTGGTCCAGTTAGGTAAGAAACCCGTGTGCAAACTGTGACAAAATTATTCTGAAAAGGGCCATTTGAAATCCATCTTAAATTAGATGCATCAAGGGTGCCAGATTTTGAAATACCCTTAATGTAACAAGTAGAGGTGTTTATGTTAGGCTATTTCTCATCTATTTAGGAATATACTTATGTGACCAAGTCACATGTTCTGTAACATGGAATCATTTTAAGATGTTGATCCTGTGGAGCCACTGAGAGTCACCGGTAGGCAGCAGAGGCCTCAGATTGGCATCACCTGGCTTAGGAGCTGAGGCCTAGGAAGAGTGGATCAGATACTGCTCTGCCTTTCCATCTGCTAGCCTTGGGGGCAAGTTTGTTCTGATGCACCTGGATATATTCTTGATTAGAAGTACAATCCTCAAAGAACAAACTTGTTAAGTTAGTTTTCACTGTAACATAGATGATTTCTGATTGAATTTTTTCTCCAAAACCAGAGTCTGTGTGAAGAATTCTACCCAAGAACGATTTGCACTGAAAATTCTTTTTGATCGTCCAAAAGCTAGAAATGAGGTATCATCCTTTATTGCCTTGTCTTGCCTAAATATTGAAGTGCCTGATAATTCATTTTATAAGTAGGGCAGCTTCATGCATAGATGCATGAAGAATTTTTTTTTTAAGTTCATACTTACCCCTTTTTTGCTATTCATGTTATTATAAAAGCAGTCCTACATCTATCAGTACCAAAGACTATTAGTAGAGTCTTGTTTCAATTAATGCGATTTTTACACATAGTTGAGTATTCAGGTTTACTTCCTCGTTTGCTTACTGGAAACCATCTTTGAAGAGTGGAGAGAAAATAATGCAGGGAAGGGTCTGGTGAAAAGTGTCTTGAAAGAGGGCTGCAGGAGGGCTCTGCGGATGTGTTTCTGGTTTTTAAAAACAGACATTTGCTTTGAATGATCTGGACTGGTGCTGACATGTTAATAAGAGGGCAGTGAAAGACTTTCTCTTTTGCTTATAGATATATGAATAATATCTGAAAGAAAATTTGCTAATTCATTTGCTAATGGATAGGACAGGAGCAAGTAATCTGTTGTTGAGGTTTCATTCATAGAAAGAGCATTAAGGAGATAATCTGTGTGTGATCCCCCTGGTTTTGTAGTATTCTCGGTGATAAGGTTTTTTACTGTAATAGGCTTAGCCTCTTGTGCCTGATGTCAGTTTTTTGTGGGGGTGTTGGGAGAGAAAATGTTGGCCTCTCCTATGTACAGAAACATTTCCTCTCTCCTCTTTAAGGTACGCCTGCACATGATGTGTGCCACACACCCAAATATAGTTCAGATTATCGAAGTGTTTGCTAACAGTGTGCAGTTTCCTCATGAGTCCAGCCCCAG
Source organism: Corynorhinus townsendii (assembly GCA_026230045.1). NCBI lineage: Eukaryota > Metazoa > Chordata > Mammalia > Chiroptera > Vespertilionidae > Corynorhinus > Corynorhinus townsendii. The sequence continues at coordinate 10,434,127 of JAPDVU010000014.1, read as the reverse complement.
GTAAGACTGCACAGGGTCATCACACTGTGCCCACCTCTCCACATGTCGGCCAAGGTGCAGTGGGTTCCTCTTTTGTGCCTCCCCCCCCCTTCTCCTTTCACACCTTCCCTTCCTCCGCGTCTGCCTCCCTCCCTCCCTCTTTCTCATTCTTCTCTACATTTTGTTTTGGAAAATTTCAAACATTTGTGAAAGCAGACAGAATTATATAACGAATCCCCGGGTTCCCATCACCCAGCTGCAGCAGTGATGAGCTCATTGCCAGTCTTGCTTCACCTATACCCTGCTGCTCTCCTGACCCCTCTGATTATTGTGATTACTTTCTCTTTTTTAGAAAAGCAAGTAACGTGGAATTAAAACAGATTCTATTTCAAATTAGCAAAAGGGGACCAAATATTATTCTAGGCAATGTTTTAGAGGTTGATATGGCAAAAAGCCCTTATTGCTTAGTCTGGCATTCCTTTTAAAGGAAGAAACCAACATCATTCTTTTAGCTGCCAAATGTTTGGCAAGCCCATTGAATGGTGTTCTAAGTCTCGTCCAGGAAATTCAAAATTAAAATAAGGTTTGTTTTCTGTTGGAGGGAATGAGCTATAAATCTGCCATCATAGCAATGGGATAGGCACCAAGGAGAGGCATCCATAAAATACTTTGAGTTTACAAAGGAGAGTTGCGAGCTGTAGGCTGGGGAGGTGAGTTGTCTCACAGAGCTGTTACGTGGGATCTAAGACTTGAAGGGGATAGGAAGAAGTTTTCCAGGTGGAGAAAGAAGATGGATTTGTAAAAACAAATGGGAAATGAATGATTATTTCTTAAAATTTTGCTCTGTTGGTGAAAGCATTTGGATGGAAGCTGGAGACATTTATAAATCAAAGTATGGTAACCAAAATTCAAAAAATTTTCTTTATAACGTGAGAATTTTTGCTTTTATTTAGTAATTGTGTAACCCTTTCCAGCTTTCTTGCTGGGTATCCTCTGGATCACATGAAAAAAACTAGTGGAGTGGGGGGAGGACGGGAGTAGATACACACACACACACACACACACACTCTCGTAGAGAGAATGAAAAACCAAGACAGCTCAATACCCAGCCAAATGACTTGAAATTCATGTGCCTACACAGTCCTATTCTGTTTTCAATATATTTTCATTCTAGCTGTCCTAAAATGCCTATACAAAACATGTCACTTAAGTGTAATGTTCTCAAAAGGAACATTATTTTCAAAAGTAAATCTTTCACTCCTACCTTAGCCTCTTAGAAAGTGTTAGATCAGGGATATTCCTTATGCACAGTGTCCATTTGGTAGTGGACACTCAAAAGGGCTTGGTAGGACTAGACTTAGGAAGTAAATGACACACTTTGTAGATGAGGTATCTCTTTAGATTAGCTACTTGATGTTTCAGTTCTTTTTTTTAATTTAACAAAATCAAATGCTTTCAAACAGGGCTCGACTCTTAATTGTAATGGAGATGATGGAAGGGGGAGAGCTATTTCACAGAATCAGCCAGCACCGGCACTTTACAGAGAAGCAAGCCAGCCAAGTAACAAAGCAGGCAAGTTAACCCCGGGTATAAATCAGACTGCCAACGATGTTGGTTAACACGCACAATTTCATTGGGGGGAATAAAAGAAAGCTTGCAGAAAGCTCTATTTGCTCTCTCATTGCCTGCTTTGTTATGTGATCAGAAAAGATGCCTTGACAGGAGAAATGTGACACCTTTTATGCTTTGGGGGAGGGAGGGAACTGTATTCTTAAGTGCTTGTCAATTGTCTGTTGTAAGATGTAAATAAACTCTGGAAGGAAGGTAATCTTAACTCTTGTAGATTGTAGATATCTTTAGACATGGCTTTCAAGCACTGTTATTGAACTTTGAGATAAAATGTTGCTGATACCACTTAAAAGACTGTATAGTGTGAAAATACCTTCTGACAATAAGATAATTTTTGCTTATGAGTCACCTTTCTCTCTTCAGATTTTAGTAGTATTATAAGGTCTTTATAATTCTGGGTTATTCCTGGTTATAGTCTCTCTATTTTGATGCCACTTTTAAAAATTATTCTCACCAGAGGATATTTTTCCCATTGATTTTTAGAGAGAGTGGAAGGGAGGGGGAGAGACAGAGACAGAGAAACATTGATGTGAGAGAGACAGTGACTGGTTGCCTACCGCACTGGCCCCAACAGAGGGCTGGGGCCGGGGATCGAACCTACAACCAAGGTACGTATCCTTGACTGGAATTAAACCCATGACCCTACAGTCCATGTGCCTACGCTCTAACTACTGAGCTACACAGCTAGGGCTTGCTTGATATCACATTTCATTGCTAGAGAAATAATTTATGTCACAGACAATACTAGGAAACCAACTGGAAATAACGTCTTGAGGAGATCGAAAGCTAAACCCTCAAAGCTAATCTTCATGTCAAGCAAGCAAGGCAAAGAAAAGCAGAAAGCCTAGCACAATTGGTTCTTAATTTAAAAAATCCTTTGAAATTTTTCATGAGCATTTTTTGATGCCTCCTTTCTGGTGCGGTGGAGCTGATTCTTGAAATGCTAAGACATTTCCATACTGAGAGTTGAAGAAAAGGTAGAATTTACTCTTGCTATTTAATTTAAAAAATTATACCTTGTGTTTTTCAAATACTAGGACTAAAGGGTGAGCTCTGATAATCTTCTGTAAAACAAAACCCCTTCACATCTACCTAAACAAGCCACACTTCACCAAGTGGGATGAGCGCATTGGAATATCAGGTGGAAAAATCCAGTTAGCGGCTTTCCATTGTTCTTGAAGGCAGAGCTTGAAAGCTGAGCTCCCTGGAGAGTGCAGCTCTTTTCTGAGCCACGTGTCAGTGCGGCTGCCCTGCTGGGGGAGAGCAGGCCTGCTATCCCCGCAGTGTTCACTCTGCAGTGCTTGTCACATTGCAGATGAATGCAAGTGGAAACATTGCATTTCCCTCATTGCGTACAGGATTTAACCATCAGTTTATTCTGATAAAGAATCATTTTACTGTTGTAGTTTTTTCTTTTTGCTTAACAAAATACACGTTGCAGGTAAACTAAGTTCATTTCTATTTCTTGGTACCAAAAGTTTTATTTAATTTCTGCTTTAAAATTGAAGACCGACCATAGTCTTAACGGACTTAATTAAGGATCATTTTTTAATATCCTGAGTTCTCTAAACTAGGGCCACTAAAGAGTTAATTCTTCTAAGATGTGGTTGCTCATTATGTCCTTTTCCAGATAGCTCTGGCTCTACAGCACTGTCACTTGTTAAACATCGCGCACAGAGACCTCAAGCCTGAGAATCTGCTCTTCAAGGATAACTCTTTGGTGAGATGCCTTGCTTTTCTGCATTTTAGCGCTGCCATTCACAGCATAGTTCAGAAGTGGGCATAGAGGTGTGTATGTATGTGTTTGGAGTGCTCTGAACCCATAGTGAAGAGGCTTTAGGCAGCTAATTTTTCCTACTTCCTTCCTTGCTGGAAGCCCAGAGAAATGCCCCTCTCATGGATAATTTTGGATGACCCTTCTATGTATTTGTAGGACTTAAGATTGTGGATATTACCTGGGGGGACTTTAGGAAGGGGCCAGAATCTGTATGCTATTATATATTACCTTAAAACTTAACAGTCGTATTTGCTGTTAACCTTGATAAGGTGTGTTTTTCTCTCCAACCCTACTCTCTGACACCTACACCATGTCCCATCAAGTAAGTTACTCTGGCTATCAATGAAGTTGTGTTGGTGAGAAGTAATGGACCAATCTATAGAGCCAGGGAGCTTCTGAGTAAGATTTTGATTTAATGCTGACTTTATAAGTTATAAAACAAGGATAACTGTGAGTTGGTAGAAATTGATTACTTCTGTATTACTAAGAACAATTCCACAATATGAATCATTGTCTCCAGACCTGAGGATATGCTACTCATATACTCAGGTCTCAATCAGAAACTTGTGAGAGCTTAAGGTAACATGCTTTGCACCTGGATTTCCCTCTAATGTTTACTGAGAACTCTGGAGCAATGACTTCCATTTATTTTATTTCAGGATGCCCCAGTGAAGCTGTGTGATTTTGGATTTGCCAAAATTGACCAAGGTGACTTGATGACACCCCAGTTCACCCCTTATTATGTAGCACCTCAGGTAAGCATGTTCTGTTTCTGCCACTGGCTGTGCCACCAAGCTGCCTGTGCACTTACATTTCTACTCTACAGCACTGGTAGGCGTGCATTACAAATGGGAGGGGGAGTACTCAGTTTCAGAAACCTCCAAGCTGCTTAATTTGATGTAGGCATTTTATACTTTTGGAATCAACTTTATTGAGGTATGATTTATATATAGTACTCCTACTTTAAGTATATTTGATGTGTTTTGACAAATGGATACTCCTGCATGATCAGCATCACAATCAAGTTATAAAGCGTTTCCATCACTTCAAAAGCTGCCATGTGCCTTTCCAGTTTGCTCCCAACTTAACTCCAAGCCCCAGGCAACCACTGACATGCTTTCTGTTATTATTGGTTAGTTTTGTCTGCTGTAGAATTTCATAAAAATAGAATTTATGTATCTTTTGTGTTTTACTTTTACTCAGTATGTATTTTTGAAATTCTTCCATGTTGCATGTATCAGCATGCTTTTACACAGGCATGAGGGATGTCCCCAGGAAAAAGTGATCTCAGATACCTCATGGGCAGGAAGAAGAGATAAATCTCCAGAGACCTGATCTTAATGTTCTTGACCCGAGCAAGCACTGATGAATTGCTGGTGATAAGAGGGGGGTGGGGAAGGGTTTTTGAAAGTATTGTGTTTATGTGGAGTATTTTGATTGTTGACTGCCAGTGTGAACCCTTTTTAGCCTTCCAGGAGTCTCTCAAATTATGTGTCATTGGTGTGATTTTCAGTAAACTGTTCCCTTTGGTCTGATTCTGACAGGTACTAGAGGCACAGAGAAGGCATCAAAAGGAGAAATTTGGCATCATACCTACCTCACCAACACCCTACACTTATAACAAGGTAGGGGAAGAGATGTTTATCTTCACCCCTCTGGGTAACCTCTTTTCAGTGAGCTATTTGTGGCCCTCTGGGAATGTGGCTCATTCCATTCTTATCCCGTAATCTTCCTGTGCAAAAGTCTGGAAGCAGCCACACAAGCAGAAGAGTACTTGGAATTCAAGTTTTTGTCTGATGAAATAAAAAGTAATGTTCTATTGATTTAGGTTTTGCAGCAGGAGCCAAGGGCTATGGTTGTCTATAGGTTATTAATTTGGCTAGTTGTATAATCCAGTGACCATATTTAAAAGAGAGGGTTGTCTTTAAATTTACTTGCTAAAATCTCAGCGTGAATGCAATGAATTTCCTGCATGATGTAATTTCCCAGTATTTTTTTCTTCTCTTCCTTTTCCATTTTGTGAATCTAATGGTGCTCATGAATTAGTATGGCATTCATCAAAATTACACTGCAGATGAGTAACATGTTGAAAAAAACAGTTCATATTACTTTTGAATGTATTTATATGTTGGTCTAAATATAAACTTTATATTGGGCAACTAAATGAACACTGAATGCTACACTGACAAGTCATTTTTAATAAAAATATGTAATAAGATATAATTAAATTTTTGAAAATTAAATAAATACATCAACCTTAATTAAAAAAAGCGAGAGAAGCAGGCTTGGCCTATGTGGCTCAGTTGGTTGGAGCATCATCCCACGCACTGAAGGGTTGCAGGTTCAAACTCTGGTAGGGGCACATGTGGGAGGCACAGCCGATGGATGTTTCTCTGTCTCCCTCTCCCTTTCTCTCTGTAAAGTCAATAAAAACATGTCCTTAGATGAGGAGTAAAAAACGGGGGGGGGGGGGGGGGTGAGGGGGGTGGTGGTGGTGGAGCGGGCACAATGAGTCCTTTGTGGCCAAAGAAATGCTTTTATTTATTTATTTATTTTAATTTTAGTGAGGAAGGGAGAGAGACAGAGACAGAGACAGACAGAAAAAAAAGGAAAAGAGAAAAGAAAAGGAAAAAAAGATGGATATGAGATACATTGATCAGTTACTTCCTGTATATGGCCTGACTGGGAATTGAACTTGCAATGTGCCCTGATCGGGAATTGAACTGGTGACCTTCCAGTGCACAAGGACCAACTAAACCACACCGGCCAGGGCCAAAGGAATGAATGCTTTTATTTTTTCATGTATTTATTTATGAAATATGCTTTTACTGATTTCAGAGAGAGGAAGGGAGAGGGAGAGAGAGATAGAATCATCAATGATGAGAGATGCTAATGTGTGTCTATGTAGTGTAGGTGGCACAAAAAATATGGAGTGACGCCCTAGCCTGTTTGGCTCAGTGGATAGAGCGTCCCAGGTTCGATTCCGGTCAAGGGCACATGCTCAGGTTGTGGACTAGATTCTCAGTGTGGGGCATGCAGGAGATAGCTGATCAGTGATTCTCTCTCATCATTGCTGTTCCTGTCTCTTCTCCCTTACTCTCTGAAATCAATTAAAATATACATATTTTAAAATGGAGTGAAAAGTTAGACTTCCTGAAACTTTTCCAGTCTCTGTTAAGTGATTCTTGGATAGATCAGCCTGTGTATGTCTAGGCCAGCCATGGAGGCTTTATTTTGGAGCTGTGCCTCTGCTAAGAGTGACCATTTTCTCTTTGCTTTCAGAGCTGTGACTTGTGGTCCTTAGGAGTGATTATCTACGTGATGTTGTGCGGATATCCTCCTTTTTACTCCAAACATCACAGCCGGACTATCCCAAAGGACATGCGGAGAAAGATCATGACAGGCAGTTTTGAGTTCCCAGAGGAAGAGTGGAGCCAGATCTCAGAGATGGCCAAAGATGTTGTGAGGAAGTGAGTCCCTGGGTCACTGGGCAGGGAGACCGAGGAAGCCTTAAGGTGGTGGAACAAGGGAATGTTGGGTAGAGAAAAGTCATTTGTTTCTTAGGCCTGTTCGTTCCTATGTAGCATCACAGAAATCTTACCCCTGGAGCCTGAGATGAGGGTTCTCAGTGTCCACACCTCAGTGGAAATGGAGCTTTGCTCCCTCCTGTTGCATTCCTAGAATTTATCCCTGGGGTTGTGAACCCAGGTCCTTCAGTAGCCAGTGTCTCTGGGAGCATTAATTCAGGGCCTTAAGTGATAATCTCTACTCCCTGACCCGTGTGTGCCCTCTTGTCTGTAAGCCAATCATTTGGGATGGACGTTGGGAGTGAACTGGGGAATTAAAATGATAATAATGCTTTTGGCTTTTCATTTCTTGGCTGCTGTGGGATTATGTGATAGATGGTGTGGGGCCTGGACCTCACCCTCCAGCCTTCTGACATATATGAAGATGGGAAGAGTTAGAAGAATTAGTGCTAATAAGTAGATGAGGGACAGTTGACATTCAGAGCCCTTTGGTAGCTGGAGGGCTAGGTAAGAAGTCAGACCTAAAGTTGAGGTATATGCGGGAGGCTTAGCTGCCTGGGTCTTGGGCACTGTCCTAGTATTCCTATTGCTTGGTTTCATTGAACAGTTTTTCTTTTTTTTTGGTTTCAGTTTCTCTCTCTGTAGTGTGATCAAGATAAGTTTTAAAGGGGAGGTATCTGGGAACTGTCTCCTGACAGTACAATCCTTTCTCTATGGAAATTTCATAAGTGAGTTTGTTCTGTTGATTAGGGGTCTGTGTATCTAAAGAGAGGCTAGTTTCTAAAACTTATTAGCAAAAATTTTTTAGGAGGATGGAGGCAATTAAATCACTGTCTGTCTTCCCATGCTGTCTTTTGGGCTACTTAACCAAAATATCAGTATCCTCTAAGTAGTTCTTTGTCGGTTTTGTAGAATATCACTAGAGCAACATGAATCCTTTCTTTAGAATCTGAAGCTGTTCAGAATGATCCAGGTTAAAAGAGCAAATAGGCATGTTGTCCTGACTCTGACATTTGAAATGGGAGGATATATAGTTGGAAGGAGGTGCTGTAGATAACCCAAGGAGCATGCTGGGGTGAGCTAGGAATTGCATCAGCATGAATACATAAGATGTAAAGAAGTCAGGTCAGAGCAATACACAAGGCTTAGAAGGAAATGCCATCCCCTTCTCAGAGTCTCTAGGTATTTAGCTTTAGAATGTCTCTGGAATAAAAGGTTCATGTCCTACCATATGGTAACATCCAAGATTTTACCACAAGTAGTAACCTGGGTTTTCAAAACCTCCTGACCCTTCAACTAATTTTGTAGCCACTATTAGCCAAAAGAGCACTCTCAGGCCATTTTGGGAATTAGAGCTCACTACCCTAAAAACATCAATATGGAGATTCAGGGTCTCAGGAACTGTGAACAATATGTAGGATTATCTTATTAATCCTACATATGTAGGATTATCTTATTAATCCTACATATTAGATTAATTACTGGCTGAAGTATCTCTGGGTTAAGTTTTTTCCTACCACTTTTACCTCACTTTGTACAGATGGAAAGGACTGCCTAAGGACACAGCGCTCTCACAGCTAGTGGTTAGGGACTAGAACCCCACCCCTGCTCTGCAGATGGAAGTCTAAGCTTGTAGGAGTTGGAAGAAAGTCAGAAACTCGAGCTGGTTAGTACCAGACCCCAGAACTTCCTGGTTGTCTGCAAGCAACTGTACATGGCAGCCCTGTTGGCCTTTTCTCCACAGGCTCTTGAAGGTCAAACCAGAGGAAAGACTCACCATTGAGGGAGTGTTGGACCACCCCTGGCTAAATTCGACTGAGGCCCTGGATAATGTTCTACCCTCTGCTCAAGTGATGATGGATAAGGTGTCTTTTTTTGTTTTTAAATTTAAATTCTTTATTGTTAAAATATTACATAAGTCTTCTTTTTTCCCCATTGACCTCTCCCCGGCTGCCCCCACGCTCCATACATAAGGTTTTGAATGAGACTTATTTTGTTGGCAGATACAGTTGAGTTGAGAAGGAATGCTGGGAACTCAATTTAGTGAGGGGTTAAAGGCAAAACAAGGTACAGCATGCAGTCTTTTCCAGAGGAACATCTCTGGTTTCCTGAAAATCAGGGTTGGAAATAAAGAGCTTCCCATAAGAGACCCAGATCAAGGCCTGGTAAATATACACTAAGGGAGCACAACACTCAAGGAATATCCTCCCTATGATCATCAGTGGGAAAAACAACCTAACTTCATGAATGGGAAGTCAGTGAGATACGTGTGACAGGGCCAGGCTCTGAAAGTAGCAGGTCTTATCTTTTAAAAAATACAGATTTTTATTGGTATCAGAGAGGGAGGGAGAGAGAGGGAGAGAGAAACATCAATGATGAGAGAGAATCATCGATCAGCTGCCTCCTGTATGCCCCCTACTGGGGATCAAACCTGCAACCTGGGCATGTGCCCTGACCTGGAATTGAACAGTGACTTCCTGGTTCATGGATTGATGCTCAATCACTGAGCTACAACAGCCAGGCTAGTCTTATCTTACTAGGATCTAACTGAGAGGCCATTGTAGATATTTGAGAAGATGTTTGCGTAGGGAAGGTGTTTAGGAATGGTTAACCAGACTTGCAGACTTGCCAACCTAGGACTTCTGTGGTAAATTACAATATGAGGGCAGCTCTGAGAGCAGAGAAGTAGAGATGAATGAATAGGCTCAATACTTTTGAAGAAAATTTTCTACAATTTTTGGTGACTGACTAGATATAAGGGAACTGTTGGGTGGCACATCAGGTGGTACCATCGACAAATAGAGGAAAATCAAGAATGAGACTAGTTTGAGTGAAGGGAAATCTTTTAGGTTTTAGATATTGTTTCAAGTGGTAGATGGACACTCAAATGAGATATGTGGTCTGAAAACAGAGTGTGGCTGAGAGGCAAAGGCAGTGGCAAACAGGCCAACCTGGCCAGGGAGAATGCTACCCTCTTAAAAGGGATGGGGTTGAAGTGTGACATAGAATGAATGAATAGGAAGAGAGAATGCTAAGACCTCCCTTAGTTTATGGGAGAGAAAGGAGAGCTGGAAGGAACAGAATTCTCTGCCACCTCAGATTTGTGTATGGTTACCTTCCTGGTTTAAATGTGCCCAGTAGTACAAAAATGGTTTGGTCAGTCTAAATCCAAAAGGATTATTTGTATCCTCTGTTTGTCAGTACATGCGATTTCAATGTACTGACAAATTTTACTTTAAAATTAGTGCATAATGAAGCCAAGTATGGATTTGCAGAATCTTCTTAATGAGAAAGAGTGGCTCCTAGGCCACTGTATTCCTATTGTTAAAGAATGATGTGGTCATGACGTGGGTAGGTCAACTTTGGAAAAATGGCCACATATGTAGATGTTGAATAGTGTCCCATCTAAGGCCTGGCTAGGAGATGGAGCCTGAACTTGTGCCCTTGAATTCCCATTTTTCTGGTTGGGCCATCACTGATGAAGAGATGGATATGAGGGTCCAGAGGGGTGTAGCCAGGGCTAGCTGTTACAGTTCCTGTAAACTCTTCCTGATCTAAAAGCATGCTTAACAAGGAACTGCTTTTTTGTTTGTTTTTGAACTGCTTTTTTAAATGGTCAGAATTTATTGTTGAAATTCAAACAGTGCAGACATATATAAAATAAAAAGCAAAAGTTCCCTTTCATTTCCTTGCCTTAATCTCACCCCTCAAAAGTGAGCTAACCTATGGTGTGATGTATCCTTCCTGATGGTTTTCTGGGGAGACCCTCACACACGCAGGAATTTGTCCTTTTTTTTCTTTTTTTTTTTTTTTTAAAAGGATCATCTCATTCTTGCAAAGCTTTCTCTGAGCATTTGCCTTCCCTCATTGGTCTGCCCGTAGTGAGAACAAGCAGTGGTCATAAAGACACAGATTTCAAGCTATGCACTTCATGACAGTTCTTTCTCATTATACATTGACTGATTGGAGTTCAGACCAGTGCTTGAGTGTCTGCCACACTCAGTGTGTGAAAACGGTTGGGTTCTGAGCCATCAGGGGCTGAGGTGCCTGTTTACACTTTGGAAGCAATTTGGGAGGCTTCTAGGGCAGTAGCTTGCCAGCCTTTTCTCTGATGTATCCGTATGCCTCTCTTTATACTTGCCCTTGCCAATGACTGTGAGCATGAGCTTCGGTAGTATTTCTTCTGGGCCCTGCTGGTCCATAGGGAAGAATCTCTGCTTTATAAAAATTTGTATACGGCCAGCATAATAGTGAAATTGCCTTCTTAATTCTTTGAGCTCCTTCTCATGCTCTTAGATCGGCTTTCTAGGTACTCAGAAGTGAATATGAAAACCTGACGGCAGTGTTTGCATTCAGGCGGTGGTTGCAGGAATCCAGCAGGCTCATGCGGAACAGTTGGCCAACATGCGAATCCAGGATCCGAAAGTCAGCCTCAAACCCTTGCACTCTGTGAACAACCCCATTCTGAGGAAGAGGAAATTACTTGGGTAACTGAGCTTATTTCATCTATTCTTGTTCATGGTTGGGTGGCCCATTTTCTGCCTTTTAAAAAATATATTTTTTTATTGATTTCAGAGAGGAAGGGAGAGGGAGAGAGAGATAGAAACATCAATGATGAGAGAGAATCATTGATAGCCGCCTCCTGCATGCCTCCCACTGGGGATCGAGCCTGCATCCTGGGCATGTGCCCTGACCAGGAATCAAACAGTGACCTCCTGGTTCATAAGTCGATGCTCAATCAGTGAGCCCTCTCTTAAGAAGGTGGGAAGAATGAACTGTTTTTAAAGAACATCAAAAGTTGGAGATGCTGTATAGTTAATTTTCTGAAAAATCTGTTGCCTTACTTTTAGAGTTAACATAGGTTGAGTGTTAGGTTTTTGGGTCTTAACCTTGTTATTATCTCCCCCAAACTTTTAAAGCACCAAGCCAAAGGATGGTGTTTATATCCACGACCGTGAGAATGGAACCGAGGACTCAAATGTTGCCTTGGAAAAGCTCCGAGATGTGATTGCTCAATGTATTCTCCCCCAGGCTGGTAAAGGTCACACCATTTACAGATGCTGTGTGTGTGTGTGTGTGTGTGTGTGTGTGTGTGTGTGTGTACACATGCACATGCATGCACATGACAAAAGGAGTGGTTTAATTTGAGGTTGTTTGTTTCATCTTTGTGTATAAGAAAGTAAGTACATTATATAAATCAGTCTTTACCCATTCAAAAGAGTGGATGGTGGGTTAGGGTAAGTTCTACCCTTCCTTTGTTTTTTTGTGACATTTGTAATTTAGGTTTAATTGCCAGTGCCAGGTACAGCATGTAATTTTATATTTTCTTGTTTTGTTAATGAGGGCATGTGATGGAGAATGGAAAATGTGGACAGGGTCAAGCTCAGTTTGAGACGGCCAGGAGACATCATTTCCAGAGCCGTTAGAGCTCAAGGCTTTATTAACTTGTGACTATAAAGAGAATACGCCCCCAGTTCAGAAGTGGACTCTGCTGCTATTTGTGTGATGGGCAGTGTGTGACTTATATGTGGATTCTTTTGAGTGAGAGTTTGCTTTCATTATGTTATTTCCCCCACTCAATGGGGTGAAATGGGCTTTTCTCAGAAAATGAAAGAGATCCTTCAAGTAGTAGGTCAGAAAACTGTAGGGTTGACCTGTCTTCCTAGTTCTTGCATTTTAAGAGAACTCATATTTAGTGTACCTCCAATAGCCTTCCAAAGTAAGAAATGAGCTTAGGAGAAAGAAGGTAGCCCACTCAGCCTTGTTCTTCCTCTATCTCTTGATCTATTAGGTTAACCAGAGACCTAAGCTGTTTTTGCTCAGCAATAGTCTGACACTGCCTCTTCCCATCCCCCAGTGCGAAGACTCTGGGGCCACAGAGGATTTCAGGCTGTACCAGTATACGAATTCAAAGACCAGAAGTGGTCTATATGTCATGTAGAGATTAGCAGGAACAGTAGTGTCTGGTGAAGTTGGTACCTTTAGTCATCGCTTTTCAACAAGTTGAACATTATGTCCTTCCATCTCTGACACTAAAATCCCATAATGCTACAGGGAAATGCAACTTCTTCATCTTTATCAATAGGCGAGAATGAAGATGAAAAGCTGAATGAAGTAATGCAAGAGGCTTGGAAGTATAACCGGGAATGCAAACTCTTGAGAGATACTCTGCAAAGCTTCAGCTGGAATGGTAGGAGCCTTAATTACTTCTTTCCCCAGGAATACAGTGAAGTGATTGTTTAGGACATGTAGGAATCTCTGGGGGCCTAGCTGGAGCTGTTTTTTTATTGTTGTTAATTTTCACCAGAGGATATTTTTCCATTGGTTTTTAGAGAGAGTGGAAGAGATGGGGAGAGCCAAACATCGATGTAAGAGAGACATATAGATTGGTTGCCTCCCTCACACTCCTGATCAGGGTCAGGGATCGAGGCTGTAGCCAAGATATGTGCCCTTGACTGGAATCAAACCTGGGACCCTTCAATTTGGGGGCCAACACTCTATCCACTGAGCCAAACCAGCTAGGGTCTGGCTTGGTTCTTGGGATAAGAGAAATCTAGAGTAATAACCTGGAAGAAATTAGCTTCCCTGGTATGTTTTAAAAAAGATTTTGAAATATCAATACAGAAAAGTGATCACATTTGAAGTGTGTACTGTTGATGAATTTTAAAAATATATATATATTTTACTGATATTTTTATAGAGAGGAAGGGAGAGGGATAGAGAGTTAGAAACATCGATGAGAGAGAAACATTGATCAGCTGCCTCCTGCACACTCCCTACTGGGGATGTGACCGCAACCAAGGTACATGCCCTTGACCAGAATCGAACCTGGGACCCTTCAGTCTGCAGGCTGACACTCTATCCACTGAACCAAACTGGTTAGGGCCTGTTGATGAACTTTTACAAAGTGAACATTCCTTATAACTAGCCCCTAGAACATGGACTCTCTTCTAGTCACTACCTCCCACCCCCAAGGGTTATCACAATCCTGATTGCTAGCACTATTGATTTGTATTTTATATAAATGGAATCAGACAAGTCTGATGTTCTTTTGTGTCAGGCTTCTTTTAGTTAACATTATATTTGTGAGATTCAGCCTTGTGTGTAGCAGATCATTCTCATTCTCTATATATACATTTATATTCTCAATATATGTTTCTCTCTCTTCCTCTCTCTCTCGCCACACACGCAAACACATGGATGGGCAAAAGTAGGTTTAAAGTTGTTAGTATGCAAAAGTTTATCCTTTTATCATTTATTGATTATATTATATATTTGCATTCTTCTTTTTCTTCTTCTTTTTGTATCCTTCTGATAATGGTGGCTGGTAATTTAACCTACTTTTGCCCACCCGTGTGTGTGTGTGTGTGTGTGTGTGTGTGTGTGTGTGTGTAGATAGTTTACTGTTGGACATTTGAGTTATTTCCAAATTTTGGTAATTAAGAAAAGGGCTGCTATGAATGCTCTTATGTATTATCTTTTGAAGAATGTTTTGATGAACTAATTTCTCTTACCTCATATATCTAGCATTGGATTGTTGGTTCATGGAGGTATTCATCTGTTTGGCTTTAGTGGGTACTGCTAAGAGTTTTCCGAAGTGGTTATTCTGGTTGAGTGGTTGGCAAACTCATTAGTCAACAGAGCCAAATACCAACAGTATAACGACTGAAATTTCTTTTGAGAGCCAAATTTTTTAAACTTAAACTTCTTCTAATGCCACTTCTTCAAAATAGACTCGCCCAGGCTGTGGGATTTTGTGGAAGAGCCACACTCAAGGGGCCAAAGAGCCACATGTGGTTCACAAGCCGCAGTTTGCCGACCACTCTTCTGGTTGATACTTCCACTAGCAGTGTTTGAGGGTTCTACATACCCTACTTCCACATCAACTCTTATCTATCGTTCCATTTATTTTAGTCATTCTGGATAGATTATAGTGGTATTACAGTGTCATTTTACTTTGCCTTTCCCTAATGAACTTTAGCACTTTAAAGATGTTTATTGGCCATTTAGATTTCCTCTTTTGTGAAGTACCTCTTCTTTTGCTAGTTTTTCTGTCAAGTTATATCTTTCTTATAGATGTATGACTTCTTTATATATTCTTGATATGAATCCTTTGTCAGACATATATATTACAAAGATCTTTTTCTTCATAGTTGCCTTGTTTGCTGTTGTAGTGAACATTGGATTTTTACTGCCAGCTTAATGGAACTACTCAATTGCTACTTGCAAAATGGGGGGTCTGAACTGCCTTTGACCAATGTTGGGTATGGTTCCTCCATTGGTGAAGGTGAGCGGGACACTGGTAAGGTGTACCTTACTGGGTTCCTGTCAAGAACCTGTCTCCTCCCAAACAGTTTGGAGATTGATCTTTTTCTTTCTTGGGTTTCAGGTCGTGGATTCACAGATAAAGTAGATCGACTAAAACTGGCAGAAATTGTGAAGCAAGTGATAGAGGAACAAACCACGTCCCATGAATCCCAATAATGACAGCTTCAAACTTTGTTTTTTTACAACCTGAAAAATTATTCTTCAATGTATAAAGTAATTTTTATGTAAATTAATAAATCATAATTTCATTTTCACATTGCTTAAAAGATGCTGTATAGATTTAGATATGGTATTTACTAATAGTATAGTTCATTTGTTTGTTTTTAAGAAAACTTAGTTCCTAGAGATATACATTATTTTAGGACTGCTTAGTCATGTTTGTAAGATGACAGATATTATATCAAGCAAGATTGTTTTATTTGTAATAAAGTATAGAAAAACCACTTGTCAGCAGTAGACAAAGGACCAACTATATTGATCTTTCTGCTTAGTAAACAGTTGAATCAAATACTGTGGAATTTGGTTTTAATTGCCCTGTATATTTACTTTCTGCACTATTGGTAGATTAGCCCTGATGCCAAGAAATGTTTGTGGATCCATGTTGCAGACTGTCCGCTGAAACTCACAAGATGCTGGCTCCCATGATGGGAGAGGCAGGGAGCTGAGCCTTCATTTTTGTTGTCCCTAATTCCTAAGAAAAAAGTGGTAGCACTTTTCTTTTTATTGCTCATATTTGTTAAAAGGAATTGGTGTGATTCTTAAATCTAATGGATTCTCTTTTGAGTTTATTCTTTTATGTTTAATCCAAATTTCAGTGTCCCTTCCCCTGAGACCCTACTTTGTCCTCTCTCCTTCCTGGCAGCCCTCACCAGCTCCATTGCTTCTTACGTCCTTTCCCTGTTCTTCTGGTCCAGTGGTCGGCAAACTCATTAGTCAACAGAGCCAAATATCAACAGTACAACGATTGAAATTTCTTTTGGGAGCCAAATTTTTTAAACTTCTTCTAATGCCATTTCTTCAAAATAGACTCGCCCAGACCATGGTATTTTGTGGAAGAGCCACACTCAAGGGGCCAAAGAGCCGCATGTGGTTCATGAGCCATGGTTTGCCGACCACTGTTCTGGCCCACTTATGGGGTGGTTTTCCTGAGAAAGTTACATTTCATGAAAAGTGGACTCTTGGGTTAGCATCTAATATGGTCCAGGTTTTTTCCTGTTAAAGCTGCCCTTTTTTTCTGTGATGTTTCTGCCTAGGTTTCATGTTGGCATCCTCTGGGCTGCATTTATTTTTTTCTGCCACCTTCATTACCAGGAAGCATGCTTCTGGCCAAGTTCAGCTGTTTGAATGGAAATCAAGGCTGGATGCTTTTCTGTTTGTTTGTCTTTTTGTTGTACAAATGGACTTCCATAACAAATCGTGTTTAAAAAAATTTTTTTAGAAGCTTAGCTGTGTTCTTAAGAAGAGCTAATAGACAAACTCCAATTTGCAGAGCAGAGGGAAAGGATCGGTAGGTTCAGATATTCAGTTTTATTCTGTCACATTCTCTTCAATCAAAATCCACCCCAAAGAGCTAACTCATTTTGCTGAGTATATCATCTAGGTCTAGGTGACATTTGGTCAGTATGGCCCATATATGGATGTAATTGTAGAAATAATTATACAAAATATCTTTTAAGAATTACCTTTTTACATTGGTTCCCTTTTATTTTGGGGAATTTGTAATTCAGGTATTTTTTGAGGTAAGACTCACTAATATTACGTGAGTGGATATCCTTTAAGGAGTATTCAGTACTTTTAAACATGGCAAAATTTAAGAATTAGGCAGCAGAGAAATGTTTTATTTACTGACCATAAAACTTAGCTAAAAGTTGAAGTAAGGATTGAATTGTATTATTCTATTTTTCAGTGAAATGCAGTCTTACAAATCACTTCTTGCAATCAGGAAAAACTGCACTTGTTTCTCGAACAACTGACCACCTGTTGTTTTTCTTATTTTAGGGCACAGGTTCAGTATTCACTAGGGATACTTTGTTACTCTTCTTTTTCTTCAGAGTACCTTTCTAGCATGCCCAGTCTACCATTAATTTCTCAAATTTGTTGTTTAGGTGTCTTCCAAAGGCTCAGGATGATTTTTTCCCCCTTCAAGGTGTGGTGAATTTTGGGCATTCTCTAAAAGGGCATCCCAAATGATGCGTTCTGTTTACTTTGAGCAGCAGTTGCCCATGTATCAGTTGTTTCAGGGTAAATTAATCTGGTTCCCAAATGTGCACTGTCTCCAGACATGTCCAGATGAGCCCAAGGCTGAAAGTTTGTGAATACCCTGTAGATGCTCCAGCTGTTGTAACTCAAAAGTGGGTCCTACCCTGGACAGAGTTCCACTGTTTGGTGTTCAAAGTTTTCTCTGTGGAATGAGTTTATAGGCCAGTAAGGACTGCCGTAACGTATCAGTCAGGTTCACTGATAAAGCAAAATTTGTAACTGAAAGTGAGACAAAAATTGTCCTTGTCTCTTCTGGCCTCTCTGATGCCTAAACCTGCAGAATGTTCATATTGTCAGCATAGTTTTTGTAGACAGAAGGTTAGAGTCTCTAGTTTTACCACATGATTTGCTAACCTCTGCTTACTAAAACCATTACTTATCACTCAAATACCTTTAGACATTACCATAGTTATAAATCTGCTTGATGTAAAACAAGTTGTATATCTTCCTGGCTAACATATTGTATAAGCATAGGAGAATATCTGTCAGAAATTTATTGTTTGAAACATAGGAGGAACTTCTTACACAGTTATGTTCTTGTATTTATTTGAGAAAGAACAGGTTGAAGAAATTATTGGTTAAAGAAGTCAAATGATTTAAATCAGATCTTATGTATGAATGCTTACATGTGTGTTATTTATTGAAGAAAATGTGTTTCAATTTGGGAACTGGAAAATTGGATATTTAATTTTAATTATATTTTTATTTATTTAAAAAGTAGAGGTTTTCTTTCATTATTCATTTAATTCTTCCATCCCATAAAATGATTTAACCTAATTTGCCCTGCCTGTTTTGGTTAAGACACAGGGAAGCACAATTAAATCTGATAATTTCTAAATTACATAATTTTAAGAGGCTCTCCACTTACATGAACTACAAAGAAAAAAGAAATCCAGCTAGAAATCATTTCACCTTTTTGCTGTAAAATTTTAAAATAGATTTGTGACATAACAGTATAAATTTTCTTGCTAGATGCTGATGATAAATTTTATCTATATGAGGACTTAAATATTAATTGGGGATAGTTAATGGGTTGATCTGCTCATGCTCATATATGAGATCTTGTGGTATATTATTCTGAAATAGATAGGATAGTTAACCATTTTTTTGGTGTCTAACTTGTACTCAATCTTTATTTTATATTGTAAATATTTGACTTAATATAAATTATTTTTTTGCAAGATAGAGGATCTAGAGTTTTATTTAACTTCATCTTAGAATGCACAGGAAAATAACTGGGCAAGGGTTGTGGATAGGGCTTTCCCCTGCATTTTTGTATAGTTGAATACGCCAAGATATTAAGATAAAATCTGAGGACTTGTACAGAGATTAGAATTCATTTTTAGTTACAAAAGTGAAGACATCTTTTAAAAGGTCTTATAGAATTCACTTTTATTTTCTTGATGAAATGGTATCTAGGTACTTGGCTAATAATCAGCTTTTTTTTTTTTTTATGTTGGGACAGTTGGGAAGAAATGAACTTTGATCCTAGCCACTTAAACTACCTCCATGGAGAAACTGAACTCATTTCATTTAATACTTAATATGTCTCTATGCTTAGGAAAACTTCTTAGAAGATAAAAATTATGTTTATATTTAGATATATAATGTCTAACTTCATCTTTTATGAACAAAGGCTAATGAGGGAGAAATTGTGCATCTGCATTTGATTTTTTTTTTTAATTAAAGGCAAAAAAATGATACTGACAATGAAGGGTTGGTCTGAGAAATGGTACGCTGTATTACTACAGAAATGAGGAAAAGATGTAGTGGGTAACAGAGAACTTTGTCCTGCTCATAGATCCCCCAAGAATCCCTGTCCCCTCCCCCCAACCTCCTGCCAGAATGTTGGGTTTCAAAGCATGAGCAGATTAACGGATATCAGGGAGTTCTGTAGCCTGGACTGAGGATGAGGATAATTTGTCGGAGTTAAAGTACTGGCTGAATCATTACAGACTTTCTACTTGGTATATGTCTCTGTGAGGATAAAGAGAACTTAGACAAGGAGCATTAATGCTGTTGCTTTTTGAACGAAGTCATACAGTAAGGCAACAACCAAAGATCAAGAGGGAAGCAAGAGTATAAAGACAGCCTCAAAGTCCGAAAGACTGAGTTGGGAAGCAGTCACCCATAAGGGAGCCAGATTAGATTTCAGTCTCCAAGATTCAGCATGCCAGAGAAAGCTGCTGCCGATGGACACAGACCCTGTACCATCAACTGATTCACTGGGGCCATGTCAGTGGCCACCTCTGTGAGAGATTCTGCCTCTATTTGGCCTTCTCTATGGAAAAACCAAGTGGCCTTGAAAAAGGGTAAGATAGAGTTTCAGACTTGGGCTCAGCAGAAGAGGGACGTAAGGCTGGGGCCAGTGCCAGGATCTTCATGTATCCGTTTGGGAATTGTGATACTGTTGGTGGTTTTTCTGCCAAGTATGTACTGTGACCTGCGATCAGTATATTATACTTTCTATGAAATAATTATTCCCAAGTGGCTGATAGTTCAGGAAAGGGATGGCCAAGAGAAAAATACATCCTACATGATATTTATCCAGGGCCAGAAACAGCTGATTCACCTGAAAGTGAAGACAGACTATTTTATCAAGAACTTTCCAGTCTTCAGCTACCGCAATGGCATCCTGGGACAAGAAATGGCTTCCATCTCACATGACTGCCACTATGAAGGCTACATAGAAGGAGTCCCGGGTTCTTTTGTTTCTGTCAACACCTGTTCAGGCCTCAGGGGCATCCTGATTAAGGAGGGAAAATCCTATGGCATTGAGCCCATGGACTCTTCAAAACGGTTTGAACATGTGTTGTACACCATGACCCATCATGCACCAGTCTCCTGCAGTGTCACTTCCCAAGACAGCCCAGTGGTGTCCGCCAGCCGACAACAAGGGAGCAGGAAGCCTGGGGGTCCACAGGAGCTGTCCTACTTGTGGTCACTCACCAAGTACGTGGAGATGTTTGTTGTGGTCAACAACCAGCGGTTCCAAATGTGGGGCAGTAACGTCAATGACACGGTCCAGAGAGTGATGGACATCATTGCCCTGGCCAACAGCTTCACTAGGGGAATAAACACAGAGGTGGTGCTGGCGGGAATGGAGATTTGGACCGAGGGGGACCTCGTAGAGGTCCCAGTGGACCTGCAAGTTACACTCGGGAATTTCAACAGCTGGAGACAAGAGAAGCTCCTCCATCGTGTGAAGCATGATGTTGCCCACATGATTGTCGGACAGCATCCTGAGCAGGGTATGGGACAGGCTTTTCTCAATGGTGCCTGCTCAAGTGGTTTCGCAGCAGCTGTTGAATCCTTCCATCATGAAGATGTCCTCCTGTTTGCAGCGCTCATGGTCCATGAGCTTGGGCACAACTTGGGTATTCGGCACGACCACTCAGCCTGCATTTGTAAAGACAAACACCTCTGCCTCATGCGTGACAATATCACTAAAGAAAGCGGCTTCAGCAACTGTAGCTCTGACGACTTCTACCAGTTCCTCCAGGAACACGGAGGGGCCTGCCTATTTAACAACCCTCAGCGGCACAAAGGCCGCTTGCGTAGGGATTCCCACTGTGGAAATGGTGTGGTGGAGGGTGAGGAGCAGTGTGACTGTGGTTCTGCCTGTTTCACTGACCCGTGCTGTGACCAAACATGTAGCCTGAAGGGGAGTGCAGAATGCAGTGATGGACTCTGCTGTTTTGGTTGCCTATTGAGAAATAAGGGATTCGTGTGCCGTTCTGCTTCGGGAGAGTGTGACCTCCCAGAGTATTGTGATGGTATCTCTGCAGAGTGCCCCACAGACACCTATAAGCAAGATGGGACACCATGCGGCAGACTGCACCACTGTGTTGGGGGTCAATGCAGAAACCCTGATAATCAGTGCATGGCTATGTATGGGGACACTGCACGGTCTGCCCCAGAAAACTGTTACATTTCAATAAACAGCAAAGGGGACCGGTTTGGAAACTGTGGCCGTCCCACCTCGGCAATGTCAAGATATGTGAAGTGTTCTGATGATAATGTATTTTGTGGGAAAATTATATGTACAAATATTAGACGCATCCCAGCCATCAAACCCCATCACACACTGATCCAGATTCCTTATGAAGGTGACTTCTGCTGGAGCTTGGATGTCTATAACATTACTGATATCCCTGATGAGGGAGATGTGCACTCTGGCACTGCTTGTGCCCCAAACAAAGCCTGCATGGATTACTCCTGCACCGATCATGCTGTGCTCAACTATGACTGCAAACCAGCAGAAACGTGCACTGGGAGAGGAGTGTGTAACAATTTAAGGCACTGCCACTGTGAGGCTGGTTATGCACCCCCCGACTGCAGAACCTCGGGAAATGGGGGTAGTTTGGACAGTGGTTCTCCTGACAAAACAGAGGATGAAAATCTAAGTACAGGTGAAGGTGACAGTCCTGCTGAACGTAAGACTGAGTTTCAAAATCTTGGCCTTATAATTTTCATACTCCCTACATTTCTTTTAATATTAATAATATTATTAATATGTTGCATTAGTCTTAATGCTGGAATTGAGTCAGTAGAGACCCCTGGGGCCTCCTCAACATTGAGTTCAGAGCATACCACTATTGAATCAGAGACGCTATTAGAGGAGGCAGTCCCAGAGGAAGGCCCCCCACCAGGAGAAGCCCCCCCACCAGAGCAACCCCCGCCACCAGAGCAACCCCCGCCACCAGAGCAACCACCGCCACCAGAGCAACCCCCGCCACCAGAGCAACCCCCGCCACCAGAGCAACCACCGCCACCAGAGCAACCCCCGCCACCAGTGGAACCCCCACCACCAGAGCAACCCCCACCACCAGAGCAACCCCCGCCACCAGAGCAACCCCCGCCACCTGAGGAGCCACCACCACCACCAGAGGAGCCACCACCACCTGAGGAGCCCCCCCCACCTGAGGCGCCCCCTCCACCAGAGTCATAAGCGATGGTAGTAATTGAAGCACAGAAATAACCAAAGGCAGAAGAGTAGTTGAAGAAGCCAAATGATATCAAATACCTCAAGTACTGAGTAGGAATGGAAGTCTTAGAAAGGCAAAGAGAAAAAGTGAGAATCAATGGCTCCAGTGGCGCTGATGGGACTGTAGGAAAAGAACTGCTTTCAATATTTACTTTAGTAATTTGATTATATATTCATATATGAAATCGTACATGAAATATTCTGTATTTTTGCTTTTTCCGACTTCATGAAAGTTTTTCTTGTGGATCATTGCTAGTTGTTTCATTTAGGCCACTTTTTCAGGGCATTCCATCTTCCATCTACTTTGACATAATGCATTATCTATACCTATACTACTGGATTATGCAAACCAGTGACAACAATGCATTATTTTAGGAATATTACCTATTGAGTACTCTGATTTGCCCTAACCGTTTCTATTCATGAAAGAGGTAATTTAAAATAAATAAATAAATACAAGGCTACTTTCAGATTAAGCATCATTTCAGACTCCATGCAGCCTAGTACTTGGGGTTTCTTTAATTTGGGCTTTCTGAAAGAGGTTATATCTGATCCAGGGTGGTCTGATCACCCTGGGTCTGGGATAATTGAGGTAAGTGCTGAGATCATATCTGAGGTATTTGTTTTTTCCTTAAATTCTATATTGAAGTTGATATTTTGTCTATTAACAACTCATAGGAATGTTTCTGATACAGGTAAGAATACTTTTGTGTGGTAGTTATTTGCTAAGAGAGCACAAAGTATATGCGATAATATTACCCATCCTGTGCAAGACACTATACTAAATAGATACTTTGCGTTTGTTGTCTTAATTTAATCCTCTCATTCACCCTATGAGGCCTTTATCTTGTACATGAGGAAACAGAGACCAAAGAGCTAGTACAGGGTGGAGCCTGCATCCCACCCCAGGTATGACTGAATGTACGTTCTTCACTGCCTCGTGAGCTTTTGCTTCAGTAAAGAAAAAAAGAAAGTGACCAGGGAGACATTTGATATGTTTTTGCTTGCCCAGAATATGGCTTCTTATTTGGTGACTCTAATGAAACAAAAGCCACACTGTAGAGCAGGGGTCCTCAAACTACAGCCCGCGGGCCACATGTGGCCCGCCGAGGACATTTATCCGGCCCGCTAGGTGTTTTTGCCACCGCTACCTGTCCTGCTTAGCAGCCGACTTGTCCTGGGCCCGCAGTGCACATGTGAGGAATGTTTTTTTAAAACTATAGTCCGGCCCTCCAACGGTCTAGGGACAGTGAACTGGCCCCGTTTAAAAAGTCTGAGGACCCCTGCTGTAGAGTCATTATCAGTGAAAGTGCCCTTTCCCATTACATTATGACAACATGGAGGGGCAGGTTTGTATCGTGTGCAGCCCTGAGGGCCCCGCTCATTGTAAGTGCTCAGTAAATGTGGACTTAGTGCAGGATTTAACCAGAGCCAACCCTAGGGCAGGAAAGTATCCACTTAGGATGCCGCTTGCTAGGGTCCAGGCATGACACAGCCAAAACCTGGCTCAGGTGCAGTGTTGCTACAGACTGAGTCTCAGAGAAGTTCCTTAGCATCAGTCCCTGATGCTCCATATGCTGAGTCCCTCTTCTAACTGCCCACCTTATGTGAGCAGAAAAGAGCAAACGAATAAGATCTGGTTTCTGCTTTTAAGAAGTTTATGTAAATTATTTTGGTGGAACGATCCTAAACTTCAGAGCAAAATCCAAAATCAAGCTTTCAGTTATATAAGATTTCAAGTCACAAGATCTGCTGGTAATCAAATCTCAGAATGTTCTATGCCAGACATCAAGATTCATGGGGAAAACATGCTATTGGTCGTCACCCGAGAGCTCCGAGAACAAGGATAAAACGGGTAACTGAGTGCCTCCAAATGTAAACTTGTCATTAGAGACTTGGAAAAGATGTGGAGGATTTCTGCTGAGAAGCACTTCAATGGAGAACAGAAGGGGAAACCTTCCTGACTATGTACATGCTGATGGTGAGTATACTAAAAGATAATAAACATCACATATTTTCAAAACTTAACAAATATAAGGGAATCATGATTTAGGTACAGGGTAATCATTCTTATCTAATGGCATTTGTTAAGGACCAAAGGTCAGGTAGATAATTGGGAATCAATCAGTAAGACCTATATTTAGGATTTCACAATATTTGACAAAAATTTAGCAAATATAGAAATTATATAGACTAATTTTTCATTGCTATTCTTATGACCGACTCTCAGGTGTACAAGACCAGTCTAAAAGCAGGAAGCAGCTCTTTGAATGAAGTCCTTTGAAAAAGTGACAAAATTGGACATATACATTGTAAGATGAATCTTAAAATGTGTGAAATCCCCAAACTCCAGAGATTGACAGTTGAAGCTCTTTAGGATAGACTATACCAAGGAAGTGATTATTTTTTGTTATTGTTAATCCTCACCCAAGGATATTTTTCTATTGACCTTTTATTTATTTATTTTTTAAAATATATTTTATTGATTTTTTACAGAGAGGAAGGAAGAGGGATAGAGAGCCAGAAACATCAATGAGAGAGAAACATCGATCAGCTGCCTCCGGGGATGTGCCTGCAACCAAAGTAGATGCCCTTGACCGGAATCGAACCCAGGACCCTTCAGTCCGCAGGCCAACGCTCTATCCACTGAGCCAAACTGGTTTCAGCTCCCTTGACCTTTTAAAGAGAGTGGAAGAAAGAGGGAAAGACAGAAACACTGATGTGAGAGAAAAACATTGATTGGTTGTCTCCTGCACATGCCCCGACCAGGGCCCGGCCCTGACCAGGGGATGAGCCTGCAACCAAGATATGTGCCCTTGAGGAGAATCCAAGATGGAGGCGTAGGTAAACACCTAAACTGCTGCCTCGCGCAACAATTTCAAAAATTCAACTAAAAAACAAAACGTCTATCACCCAGAACCACGGGAAAGCTGGCTGAGTGGAAGTTCTACAACTAGAAGGAAAGAGAAAAGAGCATCGAGATGTGCACGAGCGCTGAAAAGCTGAGGTACGGAGGCGCGTGATCCGGGCTGGCGGCGGGCGTTGCTTTTTTCAACCCAAAGGGAGACAAGCCCCCGACTACTCTGAAATCCAGTTTCTGGGGAGACGCGGGGGACCCAAACTCCTACGGGGAGAAGCTGGACTGTCTGCCAGTGAGGGGGGCTTACTTGCAGAGCTGCGCGCAGGAATAATTGTTTACGGCACTGGGGCACGGGACTCCAGGACGCCCTTGGGGACACAGAGCCGGCTAACTAGCAGCCATTGCTGTTTGCCACGCCCTAGCCTAGTGACACCCTGAGACCCCGCCCTGCACAACCTACAAACCCACCCAAGCTCCAAGCAGCAGCCTTAGCAGAAGAAAGCCCCGCCCTATCGCAGCTTAACCTAGCAAACTTGCAGCCTGGGTCAGACAGCTCCAAAACCTCCAAACCCCAAGCAAAGAGGAGAAAACTGCAGCTCTCACTGTAGCTCCTGCTGGATGGCCTCAGACAGTAGCTGACCTGCATCCCATTGGAGATACAGAAGCCAGTGTACCTAGTGGTCAGAGTGAGACACCAGATTTCAACTCCTCACATCCATAAGTGACACATTCAAAGGCAGACTCAGTGAGCACCAAAGCCCCACTGAAACAAGTCCTGCCCCTAAGTGTGTCTTCAGCGCAGCAGTTCTTCCATTATAGACACAGTGAGTGCTCACAGCTAATTGGCCTGGAGGTCAATTCCTCCCAGTATACCAACAGCAATTAAGGCTTTAACTGCACCAAGTCTTTGCACTCAGCCCACAAAGGGGTGTACCAAGAGTGTCCACATCAGGTGATTGGGGAGGCTGAGCTACTGCCCCCTATAGGTCACCTACCACACAAAGCTACTCCATCAACACAGGGAAGCAGCCAAAATGTGGAGACAAAGAAACATGTCACGAATGAAAGAAACGGAGGAAAGCAAACTACTGGATGACATAGAGTTCAGAACCACATTTATAAGGTTACTCAAGAATCTTCTTAAAACCGCTGAGAAACTTGATGAGACCTTCAAGGAGCTTAATGAGAATGCCAAAAAAATGGAAAAGGATCAGTCAGAAATGAAGCATACACTGTCTGAAATAAAGAATATACAGAAACTCAACTGTAGATCAACGTACCCCAAGAATCAAACCAAAGATCTGAAATATGTGGAAACAAAAAACATCCAACCAGAAAAACAAAAAGAAAAAAGAATCCAAAAATATGAAGATAGTGTAAGGAGCCTCTGGGACAACTTTAAGCGAACCAACATCCGAATTTTTGGGGTGCCAGAAGAAGGAAGAGAGCAAAATATTGAAAACCTATTAGAAGAAATAATGACAGAAAACTTTCCCTGCCTGGTGAAAGAAATAGATGTACAAGTCCAGGAAGCGCACAGAACCCCATACAAGAGGAATCCAAAGAGGACCACACCAAGACACATCATAATTAAAATGCCAAGGGCAAAAGACAAAGAGAGAATATTAAAAGCAGCAAGAGAAAAACAGTTAATTACCTACAAGGGAGTACCCATACGACTGTCAGCTGATTTCTCAACAGAAACTATGCAGGCCAGAAGGGAGTGGCAAGGAATATTCAAAGTGATGAACAGCAAGAACCTACAACCAAGATTACTCTACCCAGCAAAGCTATCATTCAGAGTTGAAGGTCAGATAAAGAGCTTCACAGACAAGAAAAAGCTAAAGGAGTTCATCACCACCAAACCAGGATTACATGAAATGCTGAAGGGTATTCTTTAAGGAGAGGAAGAAGAAGAAAAAGGTAAAGATAAAAATTATGAACAACAAAATGACATCAAATACATACCTACCAACAAGTGAATCTAAAAATCAAGTGAATAAAAAATCTGAAGAACAGAATGGACTGGTGAATATAATAGAATCAGGGACATAGAAAGGGAATGAACTGACGATTCTCAGGGGAAGCAGGTGTGAGGGGTGCGGGAAGAGCTTGGACAAAAATTTTACTCCTATGGATGAAGACAGTGGCGGGGGTAAGGGCATGGGGTGGGGTGGGGAATCAGGTGGAGGGGAGCTATGGGGGAAAAAATAGAGGAACACCTGTAATAATCTGAACAATAAAGATTTATTAAAAAAAAAAAAAAAGATATGTGCCCTTGAATGGAAACAAACCTGGGACCCTTTGGTCCGCAGGCCAATGCCCTATCCACTGAGCCAAACCAGCTAGGCGGGAAGTGACGAGTTTTTAAGTGGGCAGGAGAGAAGGTAGGATGATTGGGTCTGGAAGCTCCAGGTTTGCAGTTCAGTGTTCTGTATTATGTGTAACTGCTTCTATGCAGTGCGGACTCTTTCACTTGATTCCTCTCCCCATTATGTCTGGGGGGTTGTGAGGGATGCTTGCTTACAGATTCCAATAATCTGTGTTGCTAGTCTCTCAAGACCCAGCCAGTTGCTGCCCCAGGAGACTCTGACAGTGACTGCTTGCCATCCTTAACTTGCCTTCCCTGGGTGGCTACTGTCCTCTGTGCTTCATCAGGCCATGAAAACCCAGGCCCTTCCTTTATTCCCCAAAGTACAGCTAAGTCCAGACTCTAGATTTTTATCCAGATCTGTGGAAACAAAGGAAAATTACCAAGTGGAAAAGAACAAATTGATGTTGCCAGTATTGTTTCTGAAGTCCAGAAGTCATGACCCTCCCTGGGAGACTTGTACAGGTCCCTTTTCTTTGGATGTCTCCACCTGACAGCCTTTCTTGTCCATGTAGGACATGCTTTTAGTATTGTTCTTATAACTTGCAATCATACTCTACTCGCTTCTCTAGGGCTCAATGGAAGGAAAATAAAATATTTACGTTAAACACATGACATTATCAATGTCAGAGGGACGCTAAAGTTTTACATTACAAAGTTGCAAAACTTTTTGAAAACGTATATAATTTTTTTTAAACTTCTGGTGTTTATGAATTTAGTATCAAAGATAGAATTTCGGTGCTTCCATTGGGCAAATATGTTCATTGACATGTTTTTTCAAAAGCAAAAGCAGACTTCTACCAAGAATGTTTGCAAAATGCTGACGCTTTAAAATTAATACTCACCTTGCTTCTAGACATTAAGCTTTACATATTTAAAAATATTTTTTATTGATTTTTAGAGATAAAGGAATAGAGAGAGAGAAACATCAATGTGAGAATGTAACATCAATCCACTGCCTCCTACTGGGGATCTAGCCCGCAATTAGCCTTGGCGTGTTCCCTGAACGGGTATCAAGCCGGCAACCTTTTGGTGCATGGTAGGATGCCCAACCAAATAAGCCACACCATCCAGGGTAAGCTTTACATTTTTAGAACTATGGAAGAATTTTTTAAAAAATCCATTACCACCTTTCATATTTAATAAAAAATTCTTTAATTTAATAAATCTTTATTGTTCAGATTATTACAATTGTCTCTCCTTTTTTGCCCCATAGCTCCCCTCCACCTGGTTCCCACCCCACCCTCTGCCCTTACCTCCCCCAACAGTCCTCATCCATAGGTGTGCAATTTTTGTCCAGTCTCTTCCAGCACCCCCACACCTCTTTCCCCCTGAGAATTATCAGTCCACTCCCTTCCTATGCCCCTGATTCTATTATATTCACCAGTTTATTCTGTTCCTCAGAGTTTTAATTCACTTGATTTTTAGGTTCACTTGTTGATAGATATGTATTTGTTGTTCATAATTTTTACCTTTACTTTTTTCTTCTTCCTCTTCTTAAAGAATACCTTTCAGTATTTCAGATAATACTGGTTTGGCAGTGATGAACTCCTTTAGCTTTTTCTTATCTGTGAAGCTCTTTAACCTTCCATTCTGAATGATAACTTTGCTGGGTAGAGTAATCTTGGTTGTAGGTTCTTGCTATGCATCACTTTGAATATTTCTTGCCACTCCCTTCTGGCCTGCATAGTTTCTCTTGAGAAATTAGCTGACAGTCATATGGGTGCTCCCTTGTAGGTAATTAACTTCTCCTCTTGCTGCTTTTAATATTCTCTCTTTGTCTTTTGCTCTTGGCATTTTAATTATGATGTGTCTTGGTGTGGTCCTCTTTGGATTCCTTTTGTTTGGGGTTCTGTGCGCTTCCTGGACTTGTAAGTCTATTTCTTTCACCAGGTGGGGGAAGTTTTCGGTCATTATTTCTTCAAATAGGTTTTCAGTATCTTGCTCTCTTTCTTCTTCTGGCACCCCCATAATTCAGATGTTGGTACGCTTGAAGTTGTCCCAGAGGCTTCTTACACTATCTTCAAATTTTTAGATTCTTTTTTCTTTTCTGGTTGAGTGTTTTTTGCTATCTTTGTATTTCAAATCTTTCACTTGATTCTTGCGTTCCTGTAGTCTGCTGTTGGGTCTCTGTATAATATTTTTTATTTCAGTCAGTGTACATTTAATTTCTAGTTGGTCCTTTTTCATATCTTTGAGGGTCTTGCTAAATTTTTCGGTCTTTTCTAGGATATTCTTGAAAAACCTTATAACCGTGGTTTTGAATTCTATATCCAGTCGTTCGTTTTCCTCCATTTTTTTCGTTTGTGATCTGTTTCTTTGTTGCCGCATTTTCACTAATTCCCTGAGTTGGTAGGGTAGCTTTGTGTGCTAGGTGTCCTATATGGCCCAGTGGGTCGGCCTCCCCAGTTAACCTGAGGTGGACACTCTTGGTGCACCCCTTTGTGGACTGTGTGTACAGCCTTGTTGTAGTTAAGTCTTGATTGTTGTTGGTATCACTGGGAGGAATTGACTTCCAGGCCAGTTGGCTGTGAGGATCAGCTGTGTCTACGCTGGGAGAAGTTCAGTGCTGGAGACAGCCTTATAGGATCAGACTTGCCAAATTGCAAAAGCCTCTGTGCTCAGCTTGGATGGGGCCGAGTCTCAAGGAGGAGCAAGCAGTCTTGGCTTCCCATCAGCCCTGCCCTTGCACGTGCACCTCCAGACCTCTGCCTTCCGTGGCTCCCGAGTTTCCGCCTGACAGTCCAGATTCCTCCCGTAAGAGCGTGGGTCACCAGGAGCTCGCCCAGAATTGGGGTTCAGTGCAGTCAGAACTGGGGTTCAGTGCAGTCAGGAGCTTCCAACTCCCTTCCACTAGGGAAAGCCTGTGGCAACCTCCGCATTCAGTCTTCTCTGCGAGCACTTGCGTGCGTGAGCCTCCAGACTCCTGCCCGCCACGGCTCCCCCGAGTCTCCGTGTGCCTTTCTACCTGACAGTCCAGACTCCCACTGTATGAGCCTGGGTCCATGGGGTTTCGCCCAGAACTGGGGTTCAGTGCAGTCATAACTGGGGTTCAGTGCAGTTGGGGGCTTCCTTCCCCCTCCTTCCAGAGAAAGTCAGCCAGGCTCTCAGCTGCCCTCCCTCTCTACGCACGTGTCTCTGTACCTCAGCCCTTTGCCGCTCCTCTGATTCTCCGTGAGTTTTTCTTTTTCCTTCTAGTTGTAGAATTTCCACTCAGCCAGCTTTCCTGTGGTTCTGGATGATGTCCGTTCTGTCTTTTAGTGGTAGTTTTGAAATTGTTGTGCGAGGCAGCAGTTTAGGTGCTTACCTATGCCGCCATCTTGGTTTCTCCCTTATATTTAATAAAATTATAGAAGTCTTGCATGAGGTTATGCTAGAATGAAATAAATGAGGATACGAAGTTTTGGAATAAATTTGTATATAACAAGTGCCCTTCTGAGTTAGAAAATATTAAATTATTTAAGAAGAGAACCTCAGAGATGGAATCATGGCTGATAAAGTGTTTGCAACCTCATGCTTGGTTCATCTAACTGGGCTCTCTAAGGTCCTTACTTTCAGATCAGTCTCTCTTTCCCCTTTCCATTTCTCTCCCTAAGAATCAATAGAAAAATCTTTTTTAAAAAGTGGAAAGACAGAATGAGAGAAAATATTTGCAAATCATATCTGATAGAGACTAGTACCCAGGAAATATTAATGAGTCCTACAATTAAGAAGAGGACATCCAATTTTATATAGACATTTCTACAAAGAAGATAGTGACCAAAAAGAATATGAAAAGGTGTGTACTATTGTTAATTATTAAGTAATTGCAGATCAAAACTATGAGATACCACTTCACATCCACTAGAATGGCTATAATTTAAAAAGTAGAAAATAACAAGTATCAGTGATATGAGGAGGAATTGGAAGCCTCACTCATTGCTGGCAGGAATGTGAAATTGTGCAGCTGCTTGGGAAATTCCTCAAGAGGATAAACAGTTCTCACATAACCAAACAATTCCACTCCTAAGTATGTACCTAAGAGAAATGCAAACATATGTCCATGCAAAAACTTATACTCAAATGTCCATATCAGTATTATTCACAATAGTCCCAAAGTAGTAACAACCAACATGTTCATCAACGGATGTATCTAAAAGTAAAATGTGGTATATCCACACAAAAAGAATATTATTTGGCCAAAAGAAAGGGAATTTTGATGCAATTTTCCACATGGCTAATTCTTGGAAATAACCCAGGTGTAATAAGCCAGTCACAGAAGATTACCACATGTCGGATTCTACTGCTATGAAGTGGACAAAATCATTGAACTAGAGAGTAGAGTAGTGGTAGCCAAGAGCTGAGGGGAGGGGAAAATGGGGAGTGACTGCTAATAGATACTAGTGTTTTGCTTAGGGATGAGAAAATGTTTTAAAATTGATTTTGTGACAGTTGTATAATTTTCTAAGCACACTACAATCTACTGGTGTGTACACTTTAAAGGATGAATATTATGGTATGTGAATTATATCTTAATAAAGGTATGATTAAAAAGCAAATAAAATAAAATTTAAAAATTCTGCGATGCATGTTTAGGAGGCAAATTGAGAAAGAAAAGACACAAAGTAATTACCATAAAAGACAGAGTGAGGATTATCTCTGAAGCAGGAGGACATGTGATTGGCAATGGCACATGGGTGACTTCGAGCTAAAACTGTTGATTACTTGATCAGAGTTGTACTTATGTAGCTTTCTTTCTCTTCTTTCTTTCTCTCTCTTTCAAAGGCAAAAGCTTTTGAAATATTCATAATGTAAAATTATTCATAATATAAAAATATTCATAATATAAAATTAACCCTCTTTACTATTTCTAAGTGTACAGTTCAGTGGCATTAAGTACATTTACATGGTTGTGCAACCATTACCACCATCCACTTCCAGAACTTTTTCATCATCTCAAACTGAAACTGTCTTCGTTAACCAGTCTTATTACTTTTTCCCCAGCTTCTGTAACCTCCACTTCTTCACTTTCTGTTTCTAGTAACTTGACTACTCTAGGAAGACCATATAAATTAAGTCATAATACATGTGTCCTTTTCTTTTTTCTTTTAAAAATATAGTTTTTGCCGAAACTGGTTTGGCCCAGTGGATAGAGCGTCGGCCTGCGGACTGAAGGGTCCCGGGTTTGATTCCAGTCAAGGGCATGTACCTTGGTTGCGGGCACATCCCCAGTAGGGGGTGTGCAGGAGGCAGCTGATCGATGTTTCTCTCTCATCGATGTTTCTAGCTCTCTATCCCTCTTCCTTAATCTCTGTAAAAAAATCAATAAAATATATTAAAAATTATATATATAGTTTTAATCCCGGCCGGTGTTGCTCAGTGGATAGGGCGCCAGCCTGTGGACTGAAGGATCCTGGGTTTGGTTCTGGTCAGGGGCACATGTGCCCGGGTTGCAGGCTCGATCCTCAGTGGGGGGCATGCAGGAGGCAGCGGATGCATGATCCCCTTTCATCATTGATTTTTCCCTCTTCTTCTCTGAGATCAATAAAAATATTTTAAAAATATACATAGTTTTATTGATTTCAGAGAGGAAGGGAGAGGGCAAGATAGAAACATCAATGATGAGAGAGAATCATTGATCAGCTGCTTCATGTGCGCCCCACACTGGGTATCAAGACCACAACCCGGGCATGTGCCCTTGACCGGAATCGAACCCAGGACCCTTCAGTCTGTAGGCGGATACTCTATCCACTGAGCAAACCCGACTAGGACACACGTGTCCTTCTCTGTAGCTGAGTTGTTCACTCTTAAATAATTTACTGAAAATATATTTATGTTTTATTCACATTTTGAGATTGTGCTATGATTCAAAATTTAAATTTCAGAAAAGAAAAAAGTAGTGGTACAAATTAGAACAGAATGCATATACTGTATATTTCCAGCTTCAGTATGAAACAGAGAGGAGATACTGGATGTCAACTAGAGAATGATGTGGAATAAGAGTGATGGTTTGATAAAGATGAAACATTATAGCATATAATGAGATTAGGCCCAATGGATAAACAGATGTTTCAGATATAAAACACAAAAGGGACAGTTGGAATAGTCAAGTCCATGAGAAACTGGAAGGGCAATAGACCCCACACACAAGCAGCGGATTGGCCTTAGCTTGGAGTATGGACAATTTATGCACCAGAGTCAGAGGAAAACTTAGACATAGAAGACTCAAGTGGTGCCTCCATGTGAAAGTATGCTTGATTACTTTTATTTTTCTCAGTAAAATATGAGGCACGAAGACGTTAGGAAAGTGAACTGACCAGCAAAATGTAGAAAGAGGGGGGTACATTTTGAGGTCATGAATGTGCTATTCATCAGCATAATTGTGGTTTTTTCTAGACACACTTTCATTCTTTCAGGGCAGGTGTGAAGAGAGCACAAACAAAAAACATACAACAGATGATACATCATAGCACCAGATGACACATCATAGCATCATTACCTGAGAGTCATTTATTCATTCAATAAGTAATTGTAGTTAATCTCTTTTTAAAAAAATAAGTTTTTATAAAGAGCTAAGAAGGGAGAGATAGAAACATCTAGGAGAGGGAAAAGTCAACATGGATGGGCTGCCTCATGCACGACGCCTGCTGGGCATCGAGTTTGAAACCAGGGCATATGTCCTGATCCCAAATCCAACCAGCCACCTCCTGGTGCATAGGTTGACATTCAACCAATGAACGACCCTGGCCGGGCTAGTTCATCTACTCTTAAACTTGGATGTATTAGTGTAAGGATGAAAACAGAAGTGGGCATTGAACAAATGTAGGTCATTTTCAAACACAGGAAAAGACTTTTAGGATACCTAGTGTTCAATTGGCATTATTATAGGGTACTGATATGTCCGGACCATCAAGAGAAGGATGTGTGCCTGGAGTTACCAGCCAATATGCCCATGAAAATCACACATAAGAGGAGGCTAATGTGTTGGCCTCTCCCAACACATTTTTCAACAGTGTTATAAACAGAACTTGAGAGACTGAATTTTGATTATGTTAAAAAAGTTGGAGTCTTGTCCCTTGCCCCATGATCATCAACCCATTTAGGTCTACTCTGAGGCACACGACAGCCACCTCCTTGTCTTATCTAACAGCTTGCCTTGAGAGATGTGCATAACACTATAAAGCCTCATTGAGAGATCACGAATATCCTGAGTTTGATGCTCATATGTTACAGAGCAAGAGTTTTAGAAGAGGGGAAATAAAGTGTGCCCACCAGTGATCTCCAAGCCCTCTGGTCTGGAACATTAGGAGTTGGCTGAGCAACGGACACAGGAGGGGTGGAAGTTCCGGGTGACACAGTTGAGGAAGGCACAGAGTTGTTGTTTCCTCTCCCAGGAGAAGGAAATCCTTCTTGGTAATTACAACACCACAATATCAAAGGACTGTAGCCAAGGATCACTGAGGCTAATGCTATGGATTGAAACCTCAGAAAGGACACTATATGAATAATAAGAGAGGTCAGAGACTAGAAAGGACACAGCCAGAGGTAGGCAATATCCACCCTTTATGCAGCCAGCAAACACCTTATGCAGCAGCTAATCCCAGTGCCTAACCGACTGCATGTCAAGGAGCACCTCTGCTATTGGACTCAGGCCCTGCATCAGCCACTGAGTCACTGTGGCCATGTCAGTGGCCATCTTTGTGAGAGACTCTGCCTCCTCCTTGCCTTCTCTACAGAAGAACCAAGAAGTTATGTATGAGACTAGCAGAGTGCTTCACAATTGGGCTCCACAGATGAAGGCCTTGGCACTGGTACTGGTGCCAGGATCTTCACTTGTGCTGGTGTTAGTACTGAGTTTCCTGCCAAGCTTGTGCTTTGACCTGGG
This sequence comes from Corynorhinus townsendii, assembly GCA_026230045.1. NCBI lineage: Eukaryota > Metazoa > Chordata > Mammalia > Chiroptera > Vespertilionidae > Corynorhinus > Corynorhinus townsendii. Next base: position 10,398,546 of record JAPDVU010000014.1, on the reverse strand, counting down.
ATCAGTTTATTCCTCATTCTATGAAATAGTCATCCCCAAGGCTCTGACAGTTGAAGGAAGGCAAGACCCAGTGGAAGAGGCATCTTATGTGATATCAATGCAAGGCCAGAAACAGCTGATTCACCTGAAAGTGAAGACAGACTATTTTATCAAGAACTTTCCAGTCTTCAGCTACCACAATGGCATCCTAGGACAAGAAATGGCTTTCACCTCACATGACTGTTACTATGAAGGCTACATAGAAGGAGTCCCGGGTTCTTTTGTTTCCGTCAACACCTGTTCAGGCCTCAGGGGCATCCTGATTAAGGAGGGAAAATCCTATGGCATTGAGCCCATGGACTCTTCAAAACGGTTTGAACATGTGTTGTACACCATGGCCCATCATGCACCAGTCTCCTGCAGTGTCACTTCCCAAGACAGCCCAGTGGTGTCCGCCAGCCGACAACAAGGGAGCAGGAAGCCTGGGAGTCCACAGGAGCTGTCCTACTTGTGGTCACTCACCAAGTACGTGGAGATGTTTGTTGTGGTCAACAACCAGCGGTTCCAAATGTGGGGCAGTAACGTCAATGACACGGTCCAGAGAGTGATGGACATCATTGCCCTGGCCAACCGCTTCACTAGGGGAATAAACACAGAGGTGGTGCTGGCGGGAATGGAGATTTGGACCGAGGGGGACCTCGTAGAGGTCCCAGTGGACCTGCAAGTTACACTCAGGAATTTCAACAGCTGGAGACAAGAGAAGCTCCTCCATCGTGTGAAGCATGATGTTGCCCACATGATTGTCGGACAGCATCCTGAGCAGGGTATGGGACAGGCTTTTCTCAATGGTGCCTGCTCAAGTGGTTTCGCAGCAGCTGTTGAATCCTTCCATCATGAAGATGTCCTCCTGTTTGCAGCGCTCATGGTCCATGAGCTTGGGCACAACTTGGGTATTCGGCACGACCACTCAGCCTGTATTTGTAAAGACAAACACCTCTGCCTCATGCGTGACAATATCACTAAAGAAAGCGGCTTCAGCAACTGTAGCTCTGGCGACTTCTACCAGTTCCTCCAGGAACACGGACGGGCCTGCCTATTTAACAACCCTCAGCGGCACAAAGGCCGCTTGCGTAGGGATTCCTACTGTGGAAATGGTGTGGTGGAGGGTGAGGAGCAGTGTGACTGTGGTTCTGCCTGTTTCACTGACCCGTGCTGTGACCAAACATGTAGCCTGAGGGGGAGTGCAGAATGCAGTGATGGACTCTGCTGTTTTGGTTGCCGATTGAGAAATAAGGGATTCGAGTGCCGTTCTGCTTCGGGAGAGTGTGACCTCCCAGAGTATTGTGATGGTATCTCTGCAGAGTGCCCCACAGACACCTATAAGCAAGATGGGACACCATGCGGCAGACTGCACCACTGTGTTGGGGGTCAATGCAGAAACCCTGATAATCAATGCATGGCTATGTATGGGGACACTGCACGGTCTGCCCCAGAAAACTGTTACATTTCAATAAACAGCAAAGGGGACCGGTTTGGAAACTGTGGCCGTCCCACCTCAGCAATGTCAAGATATGTGAAGTGTTCTGATGATAATATATTTTGTGGGAAAATTATATGTACAAATATTAGACGCGTCCCAGCCATCAAACCCCATCACACACTGATCCAGATTCCTTATGAAGGTGACTTCTGCTGGAGCTTGGATGTCTATAACATTACTGATATCCCTGATGAGGGAGATGTGCACTCTGGCACTGCTTGTGGCCCAAACAAAGTCTGCATGGATTACTCCTGCACCGATCATGCTGTGCTCAACTATGACTGCAAACCAGCAGAAACGTGCACTGGGAGAGGAGTCTGTAACAATTTAAGGCACTGCCACTGTGAGGCTGGCTTTGCACCCCCCAACTGCAGAACTCCAGGAAATGGGGGTAGTGTGGACAGTGGTTCTCCTGGCAAAACAGAGGATGAAAATCCAAGTGAGGATGAAATGATCAGTTATAGTGTTGATCATGAATATTTTGGCAAAGGTGGTGAGAATAGAGTTGAAAATGATAGCACAGTGGACTTATTGCTTGTAGTTCCCTTCCTTGTTTTGTTAATATTTATTTTTTGTTTGTGTTTCTTCTTTTACTGTCTTTTGTTTTTTGTAATATATTTTGGTCTAATTTTTGGTGCCCATCTTGGGGCTGACGAGGATTTTTTACACAGCTCAGAAGTGGCCTCCCATGGAAGAGGAAAACACTTGTATAGGAAGAGGAAGACAACATTAAGAGAGGAAAAGTCAACAACAGAAAATGAGTAGTGATAGGAAGAAGTCTTCTATAGCAAGCACTTCATACAGTTGGTGGAAGGAAGCTCAGTAGAGCAAATGTGAAGTGGGTATTGGCAGTAGAAGTGGCTCTGAGGGGGATTGTAAAGACTATAGAAATGTACTAATGTAAAGGAGGGATTTTCTTCTATCTTTTACTAATTAATTATATATGTGTATGTGAAATAATTTATAAAACATTTTACTATATTTTCCTTTTCCACATTTCATTAAGTCATTTAAATAAACTCTTCTCATGGATCATTCCTATCATTGTCTTGTCTTAGTTGGGCCAATTTTTGAGTTACCAGGTTTTCAGAGAACGCTATCTTTTATACTCTTTTTTTGTTTTGTTTTGTTATGTGTGTCATCCTAGCACAGGGGCCTTGCTAATCTTCTCTGTATCATTCCAATTTTTTTAGTATATGTGCTGCCGAAGTGAGCACAGGAAGGTTGTTTATTTGATTTGGAGTTCTCATTGAACTGGATAAGTATACCCATGAAATAAAAGTATTTTAAATTAAAAAGTAGCCCTAACCTGTATGGCTCAGTGAACTAAGCGTCGGCTTGCAGACCAAAGGGTCCCAGGCTGGATTCCAGTCAAGGGCATGTACCTTGGCTGCAGGCTCCTCCTTTGGCTGGGGCATGTGCAGGTGGCAACCAATTGATGTGTCTCTCAAATCGATGTTTCTCTCTCTTTTAAAAAAAATATTTTTATTGATTTCAGAGAGGAAGGTTGAGGGAGAGAGAGAGAATCATTGATCAGCTGCCTCCTGCACACCCCCTACTGGGGGCCGAGCCCACAACTCAGGCATGTGCCTTTGACCGGAATCGAACTCGGGACCCTTCAGTCTGCAGGCTGACACTCTATCCACTGAGCCAAACCAGCTTGGGCTTCTCTCTTTTTCCCCCTCTCTTCCATTTTCCCTAAAAATCATTGGAAAAATATCCTTGGAGGAGGATTAACAAAATATCTATATCTATATAAATATATATAAAAGGCTAATATGCACTGTCCCCTTGGGAGTTTGACCGGGAAACCAGTTCAATCGCTCGCTATGACATGTGCTGACCACCAGGGGTAGTCACAGAATGAAGGCAGGCTCTGGCTGGCAGCCTGCAACCGGGGAAGGAAGGCCCCAACTGGCAGCCTGGGAAGGAATGCCCTGGCTGGCAGCCAGAAAGTCCCAATTGGCCCTGATCACAGGCCAGTCTTAGGGACCATACCCACACATGAATTTCGTGCACTGAGCCTATAGTATATAAATAAATAATTAAAAAAAATAAGTAACAGTGTTCGCATAAGGCATCATTTTATGCCTTATTTGGGACCTTAGATTTGGGACTCTCTTATCCAGGGTGGTGTGATCACCTTGTGTCTAAGTACATGGGAGAGAGTAAGCAACCTAGGCAAGAGGCAAGCTTGTCCAGTGCTGAGTCTATTTGGAAGTATTAATTTTTCCTATTTCCTGTTTCCTACTTTTCTTATTGTATTTATTTCTGATTTCTATTATTAAGTTAATATATTATTTCCTGACAATCCAAAGGGACAGAGCATTGGAGGGTTGTTAATTGTCTGTAGGAGAGCACAAAGCATGTAAAATAATATTATCAATATTGTGCAAGACACTATTATTTTTTTTATTAATATATTTTTATTGATTTCTGAGAGGAAGGGAGAGGGAGAGAGATGATGAGAAAGAATCATTGGGCACGTGGCCTTGACCAGAATCATACCTGGGACCCTTCAGTCTGCAGACCGATGTTCTATCCACTGAGTCAAACCAGCTAGGGGCCAGGACACCATTCTTAATACTTTACGTTCATTGTCTTAATTTAACCCTCCCATTCACCCTATTATATCATCTTCTTCCACATGAGGAAACAAAGACAGAGTTTTGCTCTAGAGCTAGTAAAAGGTAGAACCTGCATCCCATTCCAGCTATGACTGAATGTACCTTCTCTACTGCCTCATGAGCCTTTTCCTTTAGTTAAAAAAAAAAAAAAGAAGTGACCAGGAAGACAACTGACCTGTCCTTACTTGCCCAGAACTTGGCTTTTCCCTCATTGACTCTAATGAAACAAAAGCCTTACAAATGGATGCTGCTCTCTGTTATGAACCTACCACCCTGTGTCATTATTAGTCATTATTAGTGCAAGTGTCCTTTCCCCATTCCATTCTGACATCATGGAGGGGCAGGTTTGTATCTTGTTCAGTTCTGAGGGCCCTGCTGATTGTAAGTGCTCAGTAAATGTTGACCAAGGGAAGGATTTAACCAGAGCCAACCTTAGGATAGGATGTACTTCTGCTAAGTTTTACATTACAATGTTACAAACATTTTTATTTAAATATTTATATTTTTTAACTTGTCATATTTACAAACAATTTCAGAATAGAATTTTAGTGATCCACTGGGCACTAAATTTCTGACATGTTTTCTCAAAAGCAAGATCAGACTTCTGCCAAAACTGTTTGCAAAATGCTGACTCTTTAAAGAATTTCTTAGAAAGATCCAATACTACTTTTGTTACTTAATAAAAATTTGGAAGTCTTGCATGAGGTTGTGCTGGGATGAAATAAATGAGAATATGAAGTTATTGAATCAATGTGTAACTGACAATGTCATGGCGGCTCTTCTCAAAATTAGAAAACATTTTTTTAATTATTTAAGAAGTGGACATCAGTGGTGGAATCATGACTGACAAAGTGTTTAAAACCTCATGCCTCTTTCATTGCTGTAATCCAACTGGGCTCTCTCATGTCCTAAGATACCTCAGAAATTGATTTCGTCTCCACAGTCTGGAGTTCAGGAACTTGATTGCTTCCCCCGTTATCTAGAGTACGCAATGTAAACTTGGTGTGGCAATAAAATCCTCTATTGGGAGGTCCATTCCATTTAAATCACAGTCTCCTATGACTTAAAAAGAAATATATATATACACACATACATATATATGTGTGTGTACGTGTGTGTGTGTGTGTGTATACATATATATATATATATATATATATATATATATCCTATATAATAAAAGGCTAATATGCAAAAAGACCAAGCAGAATAACCAAACAACCGGTTGCTATGACAGGTGCTGACCACCAGGGGGCGTGTGCAGAACATGGCGAGTGTTGGCCGAGGTGGGATGGTGGAGCAGGTGAGTGGGGGTGCCAGACCAAGGCAGGCGCCCTTTGCTGTCATCGGGGTGAGCCTCTGGTGGTTACTGAAAATTCTTTGCTCCTGCATGTGGGGGTCCTGCCTGGTGCTCGCACCTGCGGCCAGCACTGGCCCTGATTGTACCCGCTGCTGGCGCCAGCCCCAATCACTCCATGCTGTTAGCACAGTCAGTGCATGGGAGCGATGGCAATGGCAGTGGGGCTGCCAGTAGACAGGGGACCAGGGGCTGCAGTGGGAGCAGCCAGGCAAGGCCCCGCAGAGGATGGGCCAAGACCCACCCCTATGCCTTGCAGTCCACAGTTCCTTTCAAGGTGCATGAATTTGTGAACTGGGCCCCTAGTATGTATGTATGCATGTGTATGTATGTGAATATATATGTGTGTATGTGTGTGTGTGTATGTGTATATAAGTATATATATTTATATATATATATATATATATTTAATTAATTTTGAGATGAAAGGAGAGGGAGAGAGAGAGAGAGAAACATCAATAATGAGAGAGAAACATTGACTGGCTGCCTACTGCATGACCCTGACTGGGGATTGAGCCCACAATCCAGGCATGTGCCCTGACCAGGAGTTGAACTGTGACCTCCTGGTTCATAGATTAATGCTCAAACACTGAGCTCCATCCAATTGGTCCTATGACTTATGAAAACAAGCATTTCCTCATATCAGTTTTTCTAACAGGACACCGAAACAGTGATCAGATGACTAAGAGAGAATTTCTCTGCTTCTTGTATAAGCTCATAGGTGGCCACCACTGCTCTCAAGCATGCTGGCCCACTCTGAACTTTATGGTCTAATTTCACAGATAAGTAGGCAACGGGCACTGGGTGGCCTCCCAGAGTCTGAGTGAGAATCTCAAGTACAATTCCTTTCTTCTCATGAACATACCAATAGAAAGGTTTTAGCAGATTTGGGAGCCCCAACGCAGGTGCTGTTGCCAGATGGGCCTCAAAGTCTCAAAGGTCTGTTCACAATCCTTGTCCCATTCAAGGGGGCTGTCTTCTGGTCCCTTCAGGACCTCAGAAAGGGGTTTTGCTATAAGTCCAAAGTTAGGGATCCAGATGCGACATTATCCAGCATTCCCAGAAATCCTCTTAACTGCCTCCTTGTTCTTGGGAGATTGTATCTGAATGATTGTCTCCTTGCGATCCCCTATTAGACTCCTTTTCCCAGGGTCTAGGAGAAATCCTAGGGACATAACAGCCTGTCTGCAAATCTGGGCTTTTGAGGCCGAGACCTTGTAGCCACAATCTGCAGGATGATAGTTTTAATAGTGCTTTCCAAACAGTCCTCATACGTGGGTCCTGTGACTAGGAGGTCATCCACATGTTGTAGCAGCACACCCTTCTGAACTGCAGTTCTTCCAGATCTTTGCTAAGCGTTTTCCCCAAAATCATGGGAGAATTCTTAAGCCCCTGGGGAAGGACTGTCCAGTAGTATTGAGTTTTGACCACAGTATCTGGCTCTTGCCATTCAAAGGCAAAAAGTGGCTGCGAGGCCAGGTTGACTGGCACATAGAAGAAATCATCTTTGGATCAAGAACTGAATACCATTCACTATCCCCAGGTATTCCATTAAAGTGTACAGGTTAGGTGCAGTAGGATGTATGTCCTGAGTGACAGCCCGCAAGACCTGGACAAACCTGTTTGAGATTTCTTCACCAACAATATAAATGTGTTGCATGGGGAGAGGCGTGGTCAAATTAAACCAAATTTAAGGAATTTCTGAAATAATGACTGAATTCCCTTGAGTGCCTCCTTCTTTAAGGGGTACTGTTTCTTATGGGGGGTCTTTGACCCTGGTTTCAATTGAATCCTAATCAGTAAGGCCCGTTTTGCTCTCCCTGGCTCACCTTGAGCCCATACAAGAAGGCTGCACCTGGGTGTCTATTTCAACTGGATTTGGGGCTGGTTCAGGCTTACATTGATCTTGCAGGAGACACTGCAAGGTGTGTTCCCATGGAACATATAGCTGCAGCTGTTGCTCATTTGAGAGGAAGGGGATCTGAGCTCATAGCTTGGAAAGTAAATCTCATCCTTAAAAGAGGAATGGGGCACTCGAGGAAATATAAAAATTTGTGAATTAAATTTGTATTTCCAGCAGTGCATTCTACTAGGTTCAGAAAGGCTTGCTGCGATTCAAACCTAGGCAAGATGGCGACTGGCAGGAAGGTAGAGAGGGAGAGTGTGTGAGAGTGAGAGAGCGATAGAGGTGTGTGTGTGTGTGTGTGTGTGTGTGTGTGTGTGTATGAAATAGGGACAGTTAGACCCTGCAGTTCTTCTAAGGGGTTGCCAATCTGGGCAGTCTTAGATGGCAAAACCCCACAGCCGCCACAAACACTCTGGGGAGGACACCAGCGGCACAGAGACCATGCCATCTTAAAGAACAGAACTGCTTGAGACTAGGATCCTAGCCTCACCACCACCTAGTCTGGTCTCAGAAGCAAACCAGGACCCTACAGTTGCTCTGGTAGAAGACCTGCCACCACAGCTGCAGACCTAGGGACACCAAGACTCCAGGCACCCGGCCGCAGATTTCTGTGAGTCACAAAGCCAATCCTCCTCCCCCACCGCCCCCGTGGCAGCGACATAGAAACTACCAGACCCCAGCCGCACAATAAGGCTTTCTGCACACATAAAGCAGTGGTGACTCTGCCTGACTTTGAGCCTTGGTGTTGGACATGGGAAGTTTGTTTCCTGTGACTAGTCTCCGTGCCCAGGCAGGGAGACTGAGCAGAATTTGAGCCTAGCCTCTCATCCCCAGGGAGGCAGTTTCTGCGACCAGATCCCGTGCCCATGCAGGGCAGGGAGACAGCGCTGAACTTGAGCCCGGACTTGTGAACTCGGGAATTTGTTTCCCGCGACTTGTCTTCATGCCCAGGCAGGGAGGCAGTCCTGAATTTGAGCATAGGCGCACGACCTTGGGGAGATTGTTTTCTGCGACCAGATCCTATGCCTACGCAGGGAGACAGCGCTGAATTTGAGCCTGGGTGTGCAAACCCGGGGAGTTTGTTTCCCATGACCAGACCCTGCACCTTAGCAGAGAGGCTGCGGTGAATTTGAACCTGGATGTGTGGTCTCGGGGAGTTTGTTCCCCTCGACCAGATCCTGTGCCCACACAGGAAGGCAACGTTGGATTTGAGCCTGGGTACATGCACACAGGGAGTTTGTTTTCCACAGTGCACACCCGCGTGACCAGACCCCACACCCTCACTAAGTGGCAGTACCACCTGACTTTGATTCAGGGCAAGCGCACACAGAAGGCTGTTTACTGCAGGGCAAAAGTGGACCTCCTGCCAACACAGTGCAACTAAGCAACCTGGTCTCCCGGACAGATCGGGGGCCCTGAATCTCCACACAAGAGGCAGCATTGACCACCAGTGATTAGACTCCATTCCTCATTACGTGTGCCTGAGATCCCTGATTCCCAGTACATTCACACTAAGAGCCAGTGACCCCAATTCTTGGTGCATGTGCACACAGGAACCTGATTCTCAGTGTGAGGTAGCACCAAGAAACACAGACTCTGATACTCGATTCTCGGCATGGACACAGGGAGCCTCTGACTCCTGACACGCAATAGGGGACTTTGATTTTTGGCACACGCCAGTGGGTTCTCTGTTTCAACGTGGTGCAGGCAGGGTCCCTGATTCTAGGTGCACACACGAGGCCACACTAAGTGCCTATGACTCTGAGCCAGGGCAAGCGTGGCTCCCACCAACCCACAGCAACCACACGTCTTGGTATCAGAGCTCTTCAGTGACACTTGGGGGGTGCAAAACTCCCACTGCACTCGATCCAGGCCCTTGAAACTCGACATCTGAACCTTCTGGTGATAGTTAGAATGGGGAGACAATGAAGCAATCCCCAGAGGAAAGAAAAGGAGGAATCGCCAAGTAAGGAAATAAGTGAAGTGGAAGCATGCAACATGACAGAAAAAGAATTCAGAGTAATGGTCATACAGTTCATACACCAGATAGATGAGATAATCAACAACCTATGCAAAAATCAGGAAGAAATGAAAAATGATATAGCTACAATCAAAAACACCATGGAAGGCTTCAACAGTAGACTAGAAGAAGCAGAGGACCGAATCAGTGAGTTAGAAGATCAGGTACAGAAATAAGACAAATCTGAACAGCAACTAGAGAAAAAAATTAAAAAGCAGGAGGAGAGTCTAAGGGAGTTTTGGGACAATGCAAAATGAAATAACATATGTATAATAGGGCTGCCAGAAGGACAAGAAGAGAAGCAAGGATTAGAAAACTTATTTGAAGAAATAATGACAGAAAACTTCCCAGATATGGGGAAGAAAAAAGTTACTCAAGTACAAAGAATCCCAGCAAGATGATTCCCAAAAGACCCACACCAAGACACACCATAATTACAATGGCAAATGTTATCGACAAAGAGAGAATCTTAAAGGCTGCAAGAGAGAGACAGAGAGTTACCTACAAAGGATCCCCCATCAGATTATCAAATGATTTCTCAACAGAAACACATCAAGCTAGAAGGGAATGGAAGGAGATATACAAAGTGATGCAAAGCAAGGGACTCAATCCAAGAATACTCTATTGAGCAACACTATCAGTCAAAATTGAAGGGGAAATCAGGAGCTTCACAGACAAAAAAAGGCTAAGGGAGTTTATCACTACCAAACAAGCAATGCAAGAAATGCTAAAGGGAATGCTGTAAAAAGAAGAAACAAAAAGGTAAGAAGGAACACAGCCTCAAAAAATAAAAATGGCTACAAACAAATACCTTTCAGTAATAACTTTAATCGTAAACAGACTAAATGCTCCAATCAAAAGACATCGAGTGGCTGAATGGCTAAAAAAACATGACTCATATATATGCTGTCTACAAGAGATCCACCTCAGAACAAGGGACTCACATAGACTGAAAGTGAAGGGATGGAAAAATATCTTTCAGGCAAATGGAAATAAAAAAAAAACTGGGGTAGCAATACTTATATCTGACAAAATAGACCTCAAAGTGAAGGCCATAACAAGAGATAAGGAAGGCCACTTCCTAATACTAAAGAAATTGATACAACAAGAGGATATAACCCTGGTAAACATATATGCACCCAATGCAGGAGCACCCAAATACATAAAAAATCTCCTGGAAGATATCATGAGAGAGATAGACAACAATACAATCATAGTAGGGGACTTTAATACACCACTGACATCACTGGATAAATTCTCTAGACAAAAAATCAGCAAAGAAACAACAATCCTAAATGACTCATTAGATCAGATGGACTTAATTGACATCTTCAAAACATTTAACCCCAAAGCCATGGAATATACATTCTTCTCAAGTGCACATGGGACATTTAAAAAAATAAGACCACATACTGGGTCACAAACAAAGTCTCCCCAAATTCAAGAAGATTGAAATCATGCCAAGCATCTTTGCAGACCACAAAGGCATAATATTAGAAATAAACTACAATAAAAACAATCCAAAACACTCAAAAACTTGGAAGCTGAATAACATGTTATTAAATATTGATTGGGTTACCAAAGAGATCAAAGAAGAAATTAAAAACCTTCTGGAAACTAATGACAATAAAAACACAACAATCCAAAACCTATGGGACACAATGAAAACAGTCCCGAGAGGGAAGTTTATAGCTCTACAGGTCTACCTCAAATAACAAGAAAAAATGGTAGTAAATCATCTAATGCTACAACTCAAAGAACTAGAAAGAGAGCAACAAGAAAAGCCCAGAGTGAGCAGAAGGAAGGAGATAATAAAGATTAGAGCAGAAATAAATGACATAGAGACCAAAAAACAAAAACAAAACAAAAACCAAAAACACACAAAAGACCAATGAAACCGATAGCTGATTCTTTGAAAGGATAAACAAGATTGATGAACCACTAGCCAGGCTCACTAAGAAACAAAGAGAGAGGATTCAAATAAAATCAGAAATGATAGAGGCGAAATAACAAGACCCCACAGAAATACAAAGGATTGTTAAAAAATATTATGAAAAAAAAAAGAAAAAAACTATTATGAACAATTCTATTCCAACAAACTAGACAACCTGGAGGAAGTGCACATATTTCTAGAGAAATACAACCTTCCAAAACTCAATCAGGAAGATTCTAAAAATCTCAATAGGCCAATAACTATGGAAGAAATTGAAGCAGTCATCAAAAAGCTTCCAGCAAACAAAAGGCCAGGGCCAGATGGCTTCACAGGGGAGTTTTACCAAACATCAAGGAAGAACCAAAACCTATTCTCCTCAGACTATTCCAAAAAATTCAAGAGGAAGGAACACTTCCAAGCTCATTCTATGAAGCCTGCATCGCCCTAATACCAAAACCAGATAAAGACAACACAATGAAAGAGAATTACAGGCCAATATCCCTCATGAACATAGATGCCAAAATCCTAGCAAATTGGATCTAGCAGTACATCAGAAAGATCAAACACCATGACCAAGCAGGATTTATACCAAGGATGCAAGGATGGTACAATATCTGCAAATCAATAAATGTGATACATAATATAAACAAATTGAGGGAGAAAAATCACATAGTCATATCAATTGATGCAGAAAAAGCATTTGACAAAATCCAACACCCTTTCTTGATAAAAACACTCAGCAAGGTGGGAATAGAAGGATCATACCTCAACATCATAAAAGCCATATATGATAAACCCACAGCCAGCACCACACTCAATGGACAAAAACTAAAACCATTTCCCCTAAGAATAGGAACAAGACAGGGATGCCCTCTCACACCACTCCTGTTCGACATAGTACTGGAAGTACTAGCAATTGCTATCAGATAAGAAGAAGAAATAAAAGGCATCCAAGTTGGAAAAGAAGAAGTAAAACTGTCCTTATTTGCAGATGACATGATACTGTACATAGAAAACCCTAAAGACTCCATCAAAAAATTATTAGACTTAATAAATGAATTTGGCAAGGTAGCAGGATACAAAATTAATGCCAAGAAATATATGGCATTTCTATACACCAATAGTGAACTTACAGAAAGAGAGACTAAAAAAGCAATCACATTTACCATCGTACGAAAAAAATTAAGATACCTAGAAATAAACTTAACTAAAGAGGTAAAAGACCTATATGCAAAAAACTACAGGACACTGAAAAAAGAGATAGAGGAAGACGTGAACAGATGGAAGAACATACCATGTTCATGGATTGGTAGAATCAACATCATTAAAATGTCCATACTACCCAAAGCAATCTATAGATTCAATGCAATCCCCATTCAAATACCAATGGCATATTTCACAGACCTAGAATGAACTCTCCAAAAATTCATCTGGAATAAAAAAAGACCCCGGATAGCTGCAGCAAACCTGAGAAAGAAGAACAAAGTAGGTGGGATCTCAATATCAGATATCAAGCTGTATTACAAAGCCACTGTTCTCAAAACAGACTGATACTGGCACAAGAACAGACATATAGACCAATGGAATAGAATAGAGAACCCAGAAATCAACCCAAACCATTATGCCCAATTAATATTCGACAAAGGAGGCATGAACATACAATGGAGTGAACACAGTCTCTTCAATAAATGGTGTTGGGAAAATTGGACAGATACATGCAAAAAAATGAAACTAGACCACCAACTTACACCATACACAAAAATAAACTCAAAATGGATAAAGGACTTAAACATAAGACGGGAAACCATGAAAATACTAGAGGAATCCACAGGCAGCAAAATCTCAGACATATGCCGAAGGAACTTCTTCACTGATACTGCTCCTAGGGCAATGGAAACTAAAGAGAAAATAAATAAATGGAACTATATCAAAATAAAAAGCTTTTGTACAGCAAAAGAAACCATCAACAAAACGAGAAAGCCCACTGTATGGGAGAACATATTTGCAAATGTTATCACTGATAAAGGTCTAATCTCCAACATCTACAGGGAACTCATACAACTCAACAAAAGTAAGAAGCAATCCAATCAAGAAATGGGCAATGGACCTAAATAGAAACTTTTCGAAAGAAGACAGAAGGAAGACCAAGAGACATATGAAAACATGTTCAAAGTTACTAATTATCCGAGAGATGCAAATCAAAATGACATTGCAGAACCATCTCACACCTGTCAGATTGGCTATCATCAACAAATCAATAGATGACAAATGTTGGTGAGGATGCGGAAAAAAGGAACCCTCATGCACTGCTGGTGGGAATGCAGACTGGTGCAGCCACTGTGGAGAACAGTATGGAGTTTCCTCAAAAAACTAAAAATGGAACTCCTATTTGACCCAGTGATCCCACTTCTAGGAATATATCCCAAGAAGCTAGAAACATCAATCAGAAAGGATAAATGCACCCCTATGTTCATAGCAGCACAATTCATCATAGCTAAGATTTGGAAACAGCCTAAGTGCCCATCAGCAGATGAGTGGATTAAAAAACTGTGGTACATCTACACAATGGAATACTACGCTGCGCTAAAAAAGAAGGAATTCCTATCATTTGCAACTACATGGATGGACCTGGAGAGCATTATGTTAAGTGAAATAAGCCAGTCAGAGAAATATAAGTATCACATGATCTTACTCATTTGTGGAATATAATGAACAACATAATCTGATGAACAAAAACAGTACCAGAGACAGAGACAGAAACACCGATCAGATGGTCAAACCTCAGAGGGAAGGTAGGGGAGGGTGGGGGTAAGCGGGAGAGATCAACCAAAGGACTTGTATGAATGCTATGGGCCTAACCATTGGACACAGACACCAGGGGGGTGAGGTCATGAGTGGGGGGCATGGGGAGGTATTGGGGGAATAAAGATACATATGTAACACCTTAATCAATAAAGAAATTTAAAAAAATATTCAAAATAAATAAAGAAAAAAGAAAAAAAAGAAAGGCTTGCTGCTCTGTGGCTCAGGAGATTCCGGTCACTGTCACTGCTTGAGATGAATCTGAACAGAATAATCAGAGTGTCTATCAGAAAATCCACCATTTGTTCCTCCAACTGTTCGTTTTACCTGAGGCTCCTGGCGGGAGGATAGAGATTGGCTGCTGAAGTAGCTGAGCCTCTGGGCCCTGTCAGTCCTCATCTGAGCTAGTCCCTTTGTTCAACATGACCGCAGGCATTTCTTGCCTGCTCCCTTTCTGGCCTAGCAACGCCTTCCTCTTTGAGCACTAGCTTTTCTAGTGGCTTTATCTCTGCAGAAGGCACACTGATCATATTCCAGAGGGGCTTTTCTTTTCTTCCCATTCCTTTCCCTTTCCCTCTCCATGGTTTCTGATGATGTCCTTGCCTCAGGAAGACAGTTGCCTTCTCATTTTCTCTTTTATTAAAAACTTTAAAAGCAATATCAACCAATTATGAGGGATCCATTCTATGTGCCCCATCAACCTTCTGCGTTTTTTCTAATATCTGGAAAACTCTGGCTAATGAAAGTCCAGTTAACCATAGGAATATTTTCTGCAGCCTGGGGATCTATATGTGCATATTTCTGGTAAGCCTGAAAGATTTGTTCTTGAAGGCAGAGGGATCTTCATCTACTTTCTGTCAAACTGCCTGTATCATATGCAAACTTTTATGTTTGGGAGCCCCCTTCCTGAGCTCCCCTGCTATACACTTCTGATAGCATTCACGTTGTTTAGTTTAAATTAAACTAGTCTGGACAAGCAGAATAGCTTGAGCAGGGTCTGGGGTGTGATTCAGGCCGTTCTCATCTAACTGAAGTGCTTCCTCTCTGGCCTTACCAAGCACTAGTCTCTTTTTATCCTCAGTTAAAAGGATGTTGAGCAGGGCCTGAATATTGGCCGAACTGGGGTTGTGAGTGGCAAAGATGGAATCTACAAAACTGTAATTTTAAAGGGTCATCCTGGTAAGAGGGGTTGGAGTTTTTCCAATTGAGTAGATCTGAAGTAAAGAAAGGGGAATGGGCCCAGTAATATCCTGCCGGGTGCCCATCCTCTATGGCTTCCACTGGTATATGGCCCAGAGAGGAAACTGTCCTGCTAAGAGTTAGCCATATCCCCTCCAAATTCAGTACAGTATCTCATCTTTGAGGGGGAGGGGTCAACCATCTCAGGCTTTCTCACAGCGTCTACAGCATCTGAGGTTCCAGGATAGGGAGAGAGCTCCTTGGCTGTTAGAGCACTTGGAGCTGGTATGTCATCCCATTCCTGACACCAGAGGACAGCCTTAACAATGGACCCTAAAGCAGCCTCCTCCTGTTCCTGTTCCTCTCTCTCCCTCTCTTCATGTTCTCTTCTTTTTGGTACTACTGGTACCTCATTTTTTTTCTGAACCATCAGCTTAGTTCCTTCCTTATTTCCATCAGAATCAGAATTATGCAATGACATAAGAGCCTGTACATATTGTATTTCTCCCCATTTCCCTGAACCTTTTACGAAAAGATTCTAACTTTAATATAGTACAACTAGTGAACTGGTGCACAAATTCGTGTACATTGAAAGGAAATTAGTTAGAAGGTGGCTGGCAGGGTGGGACTGGGCGAGAGGGGCCAGACACGCCCTGCAGCCAACCTCCCATGGACCCTCCCTGTATCTGCAGAGTGAGCGGGGTTCCTCTGGCAGGTGGGGTCCCTCAGCCTGGCCGGTGGGGATTGGGCCGAAACCAGCTCTCCAACCTCCCCTGAGGGGTCCAAAATGCGAGAGGGCACTCTGCAAAGTTGCTGTCCTATAGGGTGTGGAACATAAATCCAGTGTGCAGTAAACCAGATTTGCGGCCAACAGTGCCCCAGCAAAAACATAACCCATAGCCAAAGGTAGAATCGTGTGGCCTCGCAAGGAATCGGGCTCCCTCCTCTCTGGTTTCAGGGTGAATCATCCGAGAACCGCTGCTGCCAAGTCACTGCAGCCTGACAGCTCCTGCATTGAGCATCTGCCCCCTGGTGGCCAGTGCACATCATAGCGATTGGTCGGAAGGTAGGAGAGATACTTAGCATATTAGCCTTTTATATATATAGATAATTCAAAGACCCATGTGGTGGACACCTTTCCCCAGAATCTAACATATACACTAGCCAAGCATATATGAATGTTTATTTCAGTACTGCTGGCAATATGGCAGAGCAGCAGGTCATCCACAAAAATCTGCTCTGCACCCCACCATAAGCCAGCTGCTTATATTGGGTACATGGGGAAAGAGCCAAAGGGTATGCCAAATGGGCAGTTAATAGGTAAGCAGGCTGGAGATTTGCCAAGGCCTGGGGCTATGCAAAAGGACTGGGGATCTTCAAAGGGTTT
The DNA here is from genome assembly GCA_026230045.1 of Corynorhinus townsendii. Classification (NCBI taxonomy): domain Eukaryota; kingdom Metazoa; phylum Chordata; class Mammalia; order Chiroptera; family Vespertilionidae; genus Corynorhinus; species Corynorhinus townsendii. The sequence goes on along the minus strand of JAPDVU010000014.1, from coordinate 10,381,819 downwards.
AGTGATATGCAAGGGCTGGGGTCTTCAAAGGACTGTGTGTAACTGCCAGCCAGGTTAGAACGTGCCTTCTTTAATCAGACCAAAACAATCATGGTTAACAGAGCATGATTAATATTTCTTACAATTCTAGCTGGTTCCCAACATTCTATTTCTGCCCCTATCAATTGGATTTGGCAATGATTTCTCACATATGATACCAAAGGCACAGGCAACAAAAGACAAACTGGAGTTCATGAAAATAAAAAAGTTTTGTGGATCAAAAAGCCACTATGAACAGAGTAAAAAGATAACACAAGAATAAAAGGGAAGATATTTGAAAATCACATAGCACGGAAGAGATTAATGTCCATAATATACAGAGAACTGCTAAGCCTCAACAACAAAAAACCAACAACCTGATTTAGAAAATGGCAAAGGACTCAAATAAACATTTCTTCAATAAAGATACACAAATGGCCTATAAGCACGGGAAAAGATACTCAACATCACTAATCTTTGGAGAATGTAAATCAAACCTACAATGAGATACTACCTCACACCTTATAAAAAAACAACAATCCTCTCTCTAAAATAATAAAACATATTCCTGGGCCTGGCCAGTGATGTTTCTTAAATAACTAGTGTGAGATGTACACTTAAATAACTAGTGTTAGAGAGAGGATATGAAGACTATGGAAGCCGTTGTGTACTGTTGGTGGGAATGTAAAATGGCACAGCCTCTGTGGAATACAAATATGACAGCTCATCAAAAAATTAAAAATAGAATTACCATATGGTCCAGCTATACAACTTCTGAGTATATATCCAAAAGAATCTAAAGCAGGGCTTGAAGTTATATTTGTATATCCATGTTCATAGCAGCATTATTTACAACAGCTAAAATATAAAGCAACTTAAATGTCCATTGACAAACGAATGGATGAATAAAGTATGGTATGTGCATACAATGGAATATACTTATCATTAAAAAGAAAGGAAATTCTGCAACAGGCTACAACATGAATGAATCTTAAGGACACTATGTGAAGTTAAATAAGCCAGTCACAGAAAGACAGATACTGTATGATTCCACTGTATGAGGCACTCAGGTAGTCAAAATTATAGAGACAGAAAGTAGAATGGCAGCTGCTAGGGCAGGGGAGAAGGAGGCAATGGGAATTTACAGATTAATGAATACAGAGTTTGAGTTTTACAAGATGAAGAGTCAGAAGACGGCTAGCAGTGATGGTATGTATTTAATACCTCTAAGCATACACTTAAAAATGGATAAGATATAATTTAATATCTTATATAAATTTATTTAACACAATTAAATAAATTGGAAAAAAATGAAATACTTCTTTCTCAGGCCAGGTTGCTCAGTTGGTTGGAGCATCATCCCATACACCATAAAGATTTTGGGTCCAACTGCCTGTCAGGGCACATACCCAGGTTAGGAGTTTGATTCCCAACTGAGGCCTGTATGTGAGGCAAATGATCAATGTTTTTCTCCCACATCCATTTTTCTTTCCTCTCTCTAAAATCAATAAAACATATTCCTGGGCCTGGCTAGTGATGCTCAATGTTTAAGCTTCGGCCCATGAATCAAGAAGTCACAAGTGAGATTCCTCATCAGGGCACATGCCTGGGTTGTGGGCTCAGTCCCCACCCAGTATGGGGCATGCAGGAGGCAGCCATTGATGTTTCTCTCTCATTGAAGTTTCTATCTCTCTATCCCTCTCCATTCCTCTTTCTAAATATAAATAAGAAGATAGTTAAACAAAAACATATTCTTGAGTGAGGATATTTTAAAAACTTAAATACTTCTCCACTATAAGAGACATCTTTTTTGTTGTTGTTTTGTTAATCCTCACCCGAGGATATTTTCCCATTTATTTTAGAGAGTAGAAGGAAGAGAGAGAGACTGAGAAAAACATTGATGTGAGAGAGACACAACGATTGGTTGCCTTATGCATGCAGCCTGACCAGGGCCAGGGAACCTGCAACTGAGGTACATGCCATTGACTAGAATCAAATCTGGGAGCCTTCAGTCCACAGGCTGATGCTGTATCCACGAAGTCAAACCAGCTAGGGCAAGATATCTTTAGGAAAGTGAAAAGATAGCTCACAGAATAAGGGAAATGTTTGCAACTCATTTCTGATAGGAACTAGTAACCAGCAAATATTAACAAGTCTTACAACTCAACAAGAAAAGGACACCCGGTTTTATAAGGGCAAAGGATGTAAATAGAAATTTTTACAAAGAAGATATAAATGACCAAAAGGAACATTAAAAAGTGGGTAACATCATTAATTATTAAGGAATTGCAGGTCAAAACTACAATGAGATATTACTTCACATCCACTAGAATGGGTATAATAAAAACAGACAATAACGAATGTCAGTGATGAGGAGGAGAAATTGGAAGCCTCACTCATTGCTGGTAGGAATTTGAAATTGTGTAGCTTCTTTGGAAATAGTTGGGCAGTTCCTCAAAGAGTTCTCACATGACCAAACAATTCTACTCCTTAGTATCTACCCAGGAGAAATGAAAACATATGTCCATGCAAAAGCGTGTACTCAAATGTCCATAGCAGTATTATTCATAATAGTCCCAAAGTAGAAACAACCAAAACATTCATCAATAGATCGATCTAAAAGTAAAATGTGGTATGTCTACACAAAAAGAACATTATTTGACTAAAGGAAAGGAAGCATTCATGCAATATACCACAGGGCTAATCATTGGAAACATTATGTGAGGTGAAATATGCCAGTCACAGAAGATTACAACATGTAGGTTTCCACTACTATGTAGTGTCCAAAATAGACAAAATCATTGAGCTGAAAAATAGAGTAGAGGTAGCCATGAGCTGTGGAGAGGGGACAATGAGGAGTGACTGATAATAGATACTTGAGTTTTCCTTGGGGTGAGAAAATTGATTTGATGACAGTTGCATAATTTTCTGAACACACTACAAACCACCACTATGTACATTTTAAATATTGATGTTATGGTATGTGAATTATATCTCAATAAAGGTGTGATTAAAAGGCAAATAAAATAAAATTACACAATTCTGCAATGCATGTTTAGGAAGCAAACTGAGAAAGAAACGTGACAAAGCAGATACAATAAAAGAAAGGGGTCATGAGGACGTGGCAATGGCACATGGGTGACCTCTATGGAGCTAAAACTGTTGATTACTTGATCAGAGTTGTACTTACATAGCTTGCCCCTCCCCCGTCTCTCTCTCCAATATTCGTAAGATAAAATGAACCCTCTTTACCATTTCTAAGTGTAAAGTTCAGTGGCATTAAGTACATTTACATTGTTATGCAACCATCAACATCCACTTCCAGAACTTTTTCATCATCTCAAACTGAAACTGTCTTCATTAACCAGTCCTATTACTCTTTCCCAGCTCCTATAACCTTCACTTCACTTTCTGAATCTATGAACTTGACTACTTGAGGAACCTCATAGAAATTAAGTCGTAACACATGTGTCCTTTTGTGTGTGACTGAGCTGTTCTCTTCCAAATAATTTACTAAAAAATATATTTGTTTTATTCACATTTTGTGAATATGCTATGACTCAAAATTTAAATTTCAGAAAAGAAAAAAGTATGGGTGCAAATTGAAACAGAATGTACATATATTTCCAAAGAGTTTCATTATGTATGAAACAGAGAGATTTTTTTCTTTATTGACTAAGGCAGTGGTCAGCAAACTCATTAGTCAACAGAGCCGCAGTTTGCCAACCACTGGACTAAGGTATTACATATGTGTCCTTATCCCCTCATTGCCCCTCCACCCCCACCCCCGCTCATGCCTTCACCCCCCTGGTGTCTGTGTCCCTGGTTAGGCTTATATGCATGCATACAAGTCCTTTAGTTGATCTCTCTCCCATACCCCCACCCTCCCCTACCTTCCCTCTGAGGTTTGACCATCTAATCGATGCTTCTCTGTCTCTGGATCTGTTTTTGTTCATCAGATTATGTTGTTCATTATATTCCACAAATGAGTAAGATCATGTGATACTTATATTTCTCTGACTGGCTTATTTCACTTAACATAATGCTCTCCAGGTCCATCCATGTAGTTGCACATGGTAGGAATTCCTTCTTTTTTAGTGCAGCATAGTATTCCATTGTGTAGATGTACCACAGTTTTTTAATCCACTCATCTGCTGATGGGCACTTAGGCTGTTTCCAAATCTTAGCTATTGTAAATTGTGCTACTATGAACATAGGGGTGCATTTATCCTTTCTGATTGGTGTTTCGAGTTTCTTGGGACATATTCTTAGAAGTGGGATCACTGGGTCAAATGGGAGTTATATTTTTAGTTTTTTAAGGAAACTCCATACTGTTCTTCACAGTGGTTGCACCAAGTCTGCATTCCCACCAGCAGTGCATGAGTGTTTCTTTTTCTCTGCATCCTCGGCAGCACTTGTCATTTGTTGATTTGTTGATGATAGCCATTCTGACACGTGTGAGATGGTACCTCATTGTCGTTTTGATTTGAATCTCTCGGATAATTAGTGACTTTGAGCATGTTTTCATATGTCTCTTGGCCTTTCTTATGTACTCTTTTGAAAAGTATCTATTTAGGTCCATTGCCCATTTTTTGATTGGGTTGTTTATCTTCCTTTTGTTAAATTGTATGAGTTCCCTGTAAATGTTGGAGATTAATCTCTTATCGAAGATAACATTGCAAACATGTTCTCCCATGCAGTGAGCTTTATTGTTGTTTTGATGATGGTTTTTTTGGTTCTGCAGAAACTTTTTATTTTGATGTAGTCCCATTTCTTTATTTTCTCTTTAGTTTCCATTGCCCTAGGCCAGTGGTTGGCAAACTGCGGCTCGCGATCCGTGGTTTGCCATTCTGTTGACTAATGAGTTTGCCGATCACTGCCCTAGGCTAAAGATATTGCTTTGGCATATGTCTGAGATTTTGCAGCTTGTGGATTTCTCTAAGATTTTTATGGTTTCCCATCTTATGTTTAAGTCCTTTATCCATTTTGAGTTTATTTTTGTGTATGGTGTAAGTTGGTGGTCTAGAGGAGATTTTGGATGGTGACTGGAGAGTGATGTGGGTTGAGAGTGGTGGTTTGATAAAGATGAAACATTACTGCATATAATGAGATTGGATCCAATGGACAAACAGATGTTTCAGAAATGAAAGACAGAAGGGACAGTTGGACAAGTGAAGTTCATGAGAAATTGAAAGGGAGGTAGACCCCACTTACAAGTAGGAGGATTGGCCTTAGTTGGAGTATGGACAATTTATCCACCAGAGTTGGAGGACAATTTAGAATCAGGTGACTCATGTGGTGTCTCCATGTCAAAGTAATCTTGATTGCTTTTATTTTTCTCAGTGAAATATGAGGTACGAAGACATTAGAGAAGTGAACTGACCAGCAAAATGTAGGAAGAGGGAGGTACATTTTGAGGTCACAAATGTGCCATTTGTCCACATAGTTTTTCTAGAGACATTTTCATTCAGGGCAGGTCTGATGCAAGCACAAACAAATAACATACAACAGATGAGACATGACAGCACTTTTACCTGGGAGTCATTTATTCCTTCAATAAGTAATTCTAGTTAGTTTACTCTTTTATTAACAATATGTTCTTACTGATTTTTTGAAAGAGAGGAAAAAGGAGAGAGATAGAAACATCTGAGAAGGAAATATTAACATCAGGATCCAGCATGACATGCAGGCATGTGCCCTGATCCACAATCTAACCAGTGACCTCATGCTCAATCTCTGAGCCATGTTGGCTTGGGTAGTTTTTCTACTCTTGAACCTGGGTGAATAAGGATGAAAACAGAACTGGGCACTGGATACATGTAGGTAATTTTCTTTCTTTCTTTCTATCTTTCTTCTTTTAATCCTCACCTGAAGATATTTTTCCATTGATTTTTTTTTTTTTTTGGAGAGAGGAAGAGAGATAGAAAGACAGAATTATCGATGTAAGAGAAACACGTCGATTGGTTGCCTCTTGCATAAGCTCAGACCAGAGCCTGCGCCAGGGAGGATCCTGTAACTGAGGTAGGTACCCCACTAGAATCAAACCTGGGACCCTTTGGTCTGCTGACTGACCCTCTATTCACTGAGCCAAACTGGCTAGGCCAGTGGTCGGCAAACTGCGGCTCGCGAGCTGCGGTTTGCTGCTCTGTTGACTAATGAGTTTGCAGACCACTGCTGTAAGGCATTACCTTTACCCAGAAGTTTTGACTTCAGCTTAAAGACATTAGTACATTATTAAAATTTTTTTTGGTTGTTATTTTATTTTTATTTATTTTTAATTAATATTTAAAATTTTCAATTAAAGTTGACATACAATATTATTAGTTTCAGGTGTACAACATAGTGATTAGATATTTGTATAACTTAAGTGATTACCCCATAAGTCTAGTACCCATCTGATACCATACATAATTATTATAAAATTGCTGATTATATTCCCTATGCTGCACTTTAATCCTTTTGACTGTTTTTATAACTAGTAATTTGTATATATATTCCCCACTGTATTGTAATGGTGACTTTGTCATATACCAGGTATGTGTAGTTCTGTTTCTATTTCAATTAAATAGTCATCTAACCCAGAATCAATAGCATAATGTTCAATTTCTTATAGCTTTTTTAGATATTTTGTAGATTATCTCCATAAGATTTTTAATTTTTTTGATCTGTTTAAAAATTTTATCTTTGTTATTTAAAATATTATAGATATCCCCCTTTTTTCACTATTGACCCTCCCCTCATTATTAAAATTTTTTTAAGTGTTTTTCCCTAAGGCAGTGGTTGGCAAACTCATTAGTCAACAGAGCCGCAAATCACGGCTTGTGAGCCGCATGTGGCTCGCCAGCCGCAGTTTGCCAACCACTGGCTAGGTTATTGGGGAGACTTTGGGATACCTAGTCTTCAGTTGGCTTAATTTTAGGGTTCCAACATGACCAAGCCAAAGGGTGGGCCTGGATTTACCAGCCAACGTGCCCACAAAAATCATACATAAAATAAGGCTGCTCTGTTGGCTTCTCCCATACACATTTTTTGGCAGTGTTATAAACAAAACTTGAGAGGCTGAATTTTGATGAGGTTAAAAAATTGGGGTATTATCTCTTGCCCCATGGTCACCAGCCCATTTAGGTCTTTTCTGGGGCTCAGGACAGCCAGTCCCTTGCCTAACAGACTGGCCTGAGAGATATGCGTATTACTATAAAGCATCAATGAGAGATCAAGAAGAGCTTAAGTTTGATGCCCATGTGTTACAGAGCAAGAGTTTTAGAAGAGGGGAAATGGGCAATAGAGTGTGCCCACCAATGATCTCCAAGCCTCCTAGTCTGGAACATTAGGAGTTGGCTGAGCAACGGACACAGTAGTTGGGGGGTGTTCCGTGTGGCACAGTTGAAGAAGGCACGGAGGTTTTGTTTCCTCTCTCAAGGTACAATCTTCCACTTTACAGTTTGCAGTCCTTCTTTTTTATTACATCAACAAATATCAAAAGGACTGTAGCCAAGGATCACTGAAGCTAATGATATGGAACTAAGCCACAGAAAGGACACTATCTGAAGGATAACACAGAGGTCAGAGAGACTAGAAAGGCCACAGCCAGAGGTAGGCAGTACCCACCCTTTATACAGCCAGCAGACACCTGAAGCTAATCCCAGACCCTAAGGGGATTCTGCTCATGGACACAAGCCCTGCATCAGCCACTGATTCACTGGGGCCATGTCAGTGGCTACAGTTGTGAGGGACTCTGCCTCCTCCTTGCCTTCTCTACAGAAGAATCATGACGTTATATATGAGACTAGCAGAATGCCTCACAATTGGGCTCCACAAATGAAGGGCTTGGCACTGTTACTGGTGCCAGGATCTTCACGGGTCAGGCTGGGGATTGTGCTGGTGTTGGTACTGAGTTTCCTGCCAAGCTTGTGCTGTGACCTGGGATCAGTTTATTCCTCATCTTATGAAATAGTCATCCCCAAAGCTCTGACAGTTGAGGAAAGGCAAGACCCAGCGGAAGAGGCATCTTATCTGATATCTATGCAAGGCCAGAAACAGCTGATTCACCTGAAAGTGAACACAGACTATTTTATCAAGAACTTTCCAGTCTTCAGCTACCGCAATGGCATCCTGGGACAAGAAATGGCTTCCATCTCACATGACTGTCACTATGAAGGCTACATAGAAGGAGTCCCGGGTTCTTTTGTTTCCGTCAACACCTGTTCAGGCCTCAGGGGCATCCTGATTAAGGAGGGAAAATCCTATGGCATTGAGCCCATGGACTCTTCAAAATGGTTTGAACATGTGTTGTACACCATGGCCCATCATGCACCAGTCTCCTGCAGTGTCACTTCCCAAGACAGCCCAGTGGTGTCCGCCAGCCGACAAGGGAGCAGGAAGCCTGGGGGTCCACAGGAGCTGTCCTACTTGTGGTCACTCACCAAGTACGTGGAGATGTTTGTTGTGGTCAACAACCAGCGGTTCCAAATGTGGGGCAGTTACGTCAATGACACGGTCCAGAGAGTGATGGACATCATTGCCCTGGCCAACAGCTTCACTAGGGGAATAAACACAGAGGTGGTGCTGGCGGGAATGGAGATTTGGACCGAGGGGGACCTCGTAGAGGTCCCAGTGGACCTGCAAGTTACACTCGGGAATTTCAACAGCTGGAGACAAGAGAAGCTCCTCCATCGTGTGAAGCATGATGTTGCCCACATGATTGTCGGACAGCATCCTGAGCAGGGTATGGGACAGGCTTTTCTCAATGGTGCCTGCTCAAGTGGTTTCGCAGCAGCTGTTGAATCCTTCCATCATGAAGATGTCCTCCTGTTTGCAGCGCTCATGGTCCATGAGCTTGGGCACAACTTGGGTATTCGGCACGACCACTCAGCCTGCATTTGTAAAGACAAACACCTCTGCCTCATGCGTGACAATATCACTAAAGAAAGCGGCTTCAGCAACTGTAGCTCTGACGACTTCTACCAGTTCCTCCAGGAACACGGAGGGACCTGCCTATTTAACAACCCTCAGCGGCACAAAGGCCGCTTGCGTAGGGATTCCTACTGTGGAAATGGTGTGGTGGAGGGTGAGGAGCAGTGTGACTGTGGTTCTGCCTGTTTCACTGACCCGTGCTGTGACCAAACATGTAGCCTGAAGGGGAGTGCAGAATGCAGTGATGGACTCTGCTGTTTTGGTTGCCGATTGAGAAGTAAGGGATTCGAGTGCCGTTCTGCTTCGGGAGAGTGTGACCTCCCAGAGTATTGTGATGGTATCTCTGCAGAGTGCCCCACAGACACCTATAAGCAAGATGGGACACCATGCGGCAGATTGCACCACTGTGTTGGGGGTCAATGCAGAAACCCTGATAATCAATGCATGGCCATGTATGGGGACACTGCACGGTCTGCCCCAGAAAACTGTTACATTTCAATAAACAGCAAAGGGGACCGGTTTGGAAACTGTGGCCGTCCCACCTCAGCAATGTCAAGATATGTGAAGTGTTCTGATGATAATATATTTTGTGGGAAAATTATATGTACAAATATTAGACGCGTCCCAGCCATCAAACCCCATCACACACTGATCCAGATTCCTTATGAAGGTGACTTCTGCTGGAGCTTGGATGTCTATAACATTACTGATATCCCTGATGAGGGAGATGTGCACTCTGGCACTGCTTGTGGCCCAAACAAAGCCTGCATGGATTACTCCTGCACCGATCATGCTGTGCTCAACTATGTCTGCAAACCAGCAGAAATGTGCACTGGGAGAGGAGTGTGTAACAACTTAAGGCACTGCCACTGTGAGGCTGGCTATGCACCCCCCGACTGCAGAACCCCAGGAAATGGGGGTAGTGTGGACAGTGGTTCCCCTGGCAAAACAGAGGATGAAAATCCAAGTGAGGATGAAAGGAAAAGTTATAGTGTTGATCATGGTAGTTTTGGCAGAGGAGAGAATAGAAATGAAAGGAAAACCAGGGATCAGATTGAGTACATATTCCCCCTTTTCATTTTCCTAGTAATTTTTTTAGTTTCCATTTGCTGTTGCTGCTGTTGTTGTTTTGCAATGCTTTTTGGTCTACTTTTTGGTGCTGGTGTTGGGGCTGGAAAGGACTGTTTTCCATGGTCACATGAGGATCCAGAAGGAAGTGGAGAAGCAGTTACAGAACAAGATGAAGAAGGCATTAAGACAGGAAAAACCAAAGCAGAAAATGAGTAGTGATAGGAAGAAGTCCTTTATAGCAAACACTTTATACACTTGGTGGAAGGAGGCTCAGGAGAGCAAATGTGAAGTGGGCATTGACAGCGGCAGTGGCTCTGATCAGGACTCTAAAGACTGTAGAAATGTACTAATGTGGGAGGAGGGATGAGTTTCTTCTTCTGTCTTTTACTAATTAATTACATATGTGTATGTGAAATCATTTCAAGACTATTACTACTTTTTCCCGTTTTCACATTTCATGAAACCATTTAAATGAACTTTTCTCGTGGACCATTCCTATCAATGTCTTGTCTTAATTGGGACATTTTTGAGTTACCAGTTTTTCAGAGAATGTCACCTTCTAATCATCTTTGTTTGACATATATATTTGTTTCAGGTTTTTCATCCCAATCACAACTACACATTATATCAGGAAGGTTGTTTATTTGGTTTGTTGTTCTTATTTAACTGGTGAAATATATTCATTAAATAAAAAGATTTTCAATTGAAAATGAGTCTGGTCCATGTGGCTTAGTGGTTGAGTATCAATCTTTGAATCACGAGTTCACGGTTGGATTCTAGATCAGGGCATATGCTAGAGTTGGGGCTTGATCCCCAGTGGGGGGCATACAAGGGGCAGTCAACCAATGGTTCTCTCTCTTTCTCTCCCTTTGCCTTCCTCTCTGAATCAATAAAAAATAGTTTTAAAAAAGTAAATAAAAGTGTTCAGATGAGGCACATAAACTAGGTCTCCTTTTTGTGGCCTATGAACTAGGTCTCCTTTAGATTTGACTCTCTGGAAGGGCTCTATCTCATCCAGAATGGTGTGATCACCCTGTGTCTAAGTACATGGGAGAGAGTAAGCAACCTAGGCAAGAGGCAGTGCTAAGTCTAGTTGGAAGTATTCATTTTTCCTTTTATTCTGGTTTTCTAGTTTATGTATTATATTCTAGTTTATGTATTATATTTACTTCTCATTTCCATTCTTTTGTTTTTATTTTTGTTAATCCTCACCTGAAGTCATTTTTTACTGATTTTTAGAGAGTAGAAGGAATGGGGAGAGACAGAGTGAAAAACATCGATGTGAGAGAGACACATCTATTATGGGGAGACCAGGGTGGGCGATTGGGCCTACAACTGAGGTACATCCCCTTGAATGGAATCCAACCTGCCATCCTTCAGTCTGTGGGCTGATGCGCTATCCATTGAGCCAAACCGGCTAGGGCTACTTCTCATTTCCATTATTAAGTTAATATATCATTGACTGATAATCTAAAGGAACAGAGCATTGGAGGATAATTGTCTGTAAGGAGAGCACAAAGCATGTAAAATAATAACATCATCAATTCTGTGCAAGACACTATTCTAAATATTTTACGTTATCTTAATTTAACCCTCCCATTCACCCTATTATACCATCTTCTTCCACATGAGGAAACAAAGACAGAGTTTTGCTCTAGAGCTAGTAAAAGGTAGAACCTGCATCCCATCCCAGCTATGACTGAATGTACCTTCTCCACTGCCTCATGAGCCTTTTCCTTCAGTAAAAAAAAAAAAAAAAAAAAAAAAGTGACCAGGAAGACAACTGACATGTCCTTACTTGCCCAAAACATAGCTTTTCCCTCATTGACTCTAATGAAACAAAAGCCTTACAAATGGATGCTGCTCTCTGTTATGAACCTACCACACTGTGCCATTATTAGTCATTATTAGTGCAAGTGTCCTTTCCCCATTCCATGACATCATGGAGGGGCAGGTTTGTATCTTGTTCAGTTCTAAGGGCCCTGCTGATTCTAAGTGCCCAGTAAATGTTGACCAAGGGAAGGATTTAACCAGAGCCAACCTTAGGATAGGATGCACTTCTGCTAAAGTTTTACCTTATAAGGTTGCAAACGTTTTTATTTAAAAATTTACTTTTTTTATTGTTGGTAATCCTCACCCAAGGATATTTTTTCCAGTGATATTTAGAGAGAGTGGATGGAAGGAGGAGAGAGAGAGAGAGAAAGAGAGAGAGAGAGAGAGAGAGAGAGAGGGAGGGATTGGTTGCCTCCCTGCATCATATATGCACCTGGATCAGGGACAGAGGTACCTGCCCTCTGGGCTCAGTCCGTGGGCAGATGCTCTAACCACCAATCCAAAGTGGTTAGAGCAAAATTTACATTATTTAAACTTGTTATGTTTACATGCTTAATTTCAGAATAGAATTTTGGTATTCCACTGGGCAAAAAATTGACATGTTTTTCAAAAGCAAGAGCAGACTTTGGTCAAGAATGTTTGCAAAATGCTGACTCTTTAAAGAATTTCTAAGAAAGATTCAATATCACTTTTGTTATTTAATAAAATTATGGAAGTCTTGCATAAGGTTGTGCTAGAACAAAATAAATTACGACATGAAGTTCTTGAATCAATTTGTAAATGAGAAAGCCATGGTAGCTCCTTTACCAGTTAGAAAGCATATTTAAAATTATTTAAGAAGAGAATATCAGAGGTTGATCTTGACAGACCAAGTGATTACAACCTCATGCCTCTTTCATTGCTATCATCCAACTGGGCTCTCTAATGTTCGTTATCTAGAGTAGACAATGTAAACTTGCTGTTGCATTAATGTCCTGTGACAACTGGGTGGTCTTATCCATTTCAACCATTGTCTCCTATGACTTAAAAATAAGTGTGGGGCATGCAAGAGGCAGCCAATCAATAATTTCCTCTCATTATTGATGTTTCTGTCTCTCTCTCCCTCTCCCTCCCTCTCCGAAAGCATTTCCTCAGATCAGTCCACCTAACAGGAAGAACCTCTGTGCTCATTTCATACCATGGCCACTTCGAACTCTGGGCTCTTCATCATAGTCTTGTTTCCACTGAATGACCTTGCTCTTCCATATGCCTATTTAGTTCAGCTCTCATAGCTCCAGTGAGGCTCTTGAAATTGATCCAGCATAGCATCCTCTACTCTACTGAATGAAACATGGGTTCTCTTTGAGGATACTCATGAAGAGAACCTATGGGGAAACTCTGTCTGAAACAGACCATCAAACATTTGTTTTCTACAGAACGGGGATATGTAAGCATTGTTGCGTTGAGTGAGATTTCTAAATGGTACTGTAAGAGAGAAATGTGTTAGTTTATTCATGCAACATGTTCTCAGAATACCAAATTCTGGAGGTACTCATGCATTAGTGGAGAAATGGAAAGAAATCTTGTAGGCGATAAAAGGAATAAACTCTAAAATCACAACATTTCTCCTACTAATGCATTTTCAGTCACCTAATAATCAAGAGTTGGGTAGTTGTGCAGACAATTTCATAGGACTGAACAAAAGACAGAGTATCAGTGCCAGGGAACAGTAGGAAAGGCTCTCCCGGTGCCCTCCACTGACCACTTATCCACTCAAAGCCATCCTTCATAGTTCTGTGGATAAATTAGATCATTGTAGAACTAAAGAAAATCACATAAATATGCCAAACAAAGCAAAGGCTACCAATGAATCCTTTCCTTGTAAAAATTAGAATGATCAGGCCAGCATGGCTCAGTGGTTGAGCACTGACCTATGAATGAGGAGGTATAGTTCCATTCCAGGTCAGGGCACATGCCCAGGTTATGAGCTCAATCCCCAGTGTGGGGCATGTAAGAGGCAGCCAATCAATAATTTCCTCTCATTATTGATGTTTCTGTCTCTCTCTCCCTCTCTCTCCCTCTCCGAAATCAATAAAAATATATTAAAAAAAATTGGAAAGGTTCCCAACTTTCAGGTAACTGATGTGTCTAACTGATTTAACAAAAGCTCACAGATAAGAATCTCTTTACAGGTAAACTAAAACAGTTGAAACAAAATAATATCAGTACATCAAATCCTTCAACTACTAAGAGTCTACACTAAATTATTCATATTTTATATAAAAAGACACCTAAAATAAGAACTTATGTTTTATTCATAAATTTTTTCAGAACAGACACAATTTTTATTGCTTTCTCTTGTCATGTTAGATGTTTTTATAAGCACAGTACACACACACACACACACACACACAGAGTGGCCAGATTATTATGATCTCTGAATGCATAATAATCTGGCCACTCAGTGTGTGTGTGTGTGTGGGTGTGTGTGTGTGTGCGCGCGCGCGTGTGTGTATTAGAGGCCCAGTGCATGAATTTGTGCATGGGCGGGTCTGGCCAGCCTGGCCAGGGGAAGGGGACATGGGCAGTTGGCCATCCTGCCTGCTGTCGAACTCCTGGTCAAGGGGACAATTTGCATATTAGCCTTTTATTATATAGGATATATACTGAGTGGCCAGATTATTATGCGTTCAGAGATCATAATAATCTGGCCACTCAGTGTGTGTGTATGTGTGTGTGTGTGTGTGTGTGTGTGTGTGTGTGTGTATACACATATACACACACACTAGTGGCCCGGTGCACAAAATTCGTGCATGGAGGGGGTGGTTCTCTCAGCCCAGCTTGCACCCTCTCCAATCGGGGACCCCTTGGGGGACATCCCTCTCATAATCTGGGGACTGCTGGCTGCTAACCACTCACCTGCCTGTCTGCCTGATTGCCCCTAACTGCCCTCCCTTGCTGGCCTGATCTCACCCCCAACTGCCCTCTCCTGCTGGCCTGACCTCACCCCCAACTGCCCTCCCCTGCCAGCCTGGTTGACCCCAATTGCCCTCCCCTGCCGGCCTGATCTCGCCCCCAACTGCCCTCCCCTGACAGCCTTGTCTCGCCCCCAAAGGCCCTCCCCTGCTTGCCTGATCTTGCCCCCAACGGCCCTCCCCTGCTGACCTGATCTTGCCCCCAACGGCCCTCCCCTGCTGGTCAATTTGGTTCTAATTGGTCAGTTTCTATGCCAGTCAGTGTCAAAAGCTCTGTCTCCTAGGCAGCCACTGCCTCCTCACAGTTGACCCAGATTTGGTTCTGATTGGCCAGTTTCTATGCCAGTCAGCGTCTCTGGGGGCCTATCAACAGGGCCTGATCAGAAAGGCAGGGCTGATTAGCAGCCCAGGTGGAGGCTCCAAGAGAAATGGAGGCAAGGCTGCTGGCCAGGCTCAGAGGGAAAGAAAGAGGGAAGTGTTGGTCAAAAGCTGCCACAGACGCTACAGATCAGCCCCTGCTTCTTTCTTCAGGCCTCTTTCTGAGCCTGATTCGCAGCCCCCTCAGCAGTCACTGCTGGGTCACTGGGCCTGCAGCTGCAGTAGTCAGCACTGGGTCCCCATGACAACCCAGGGCTGATTGCATAACTAACTTCCAGATTGGTGTTCTAATTGGCTGGTTTCTATGCCAGTCAGTGTCTCTGGGCCTATCAACAAGGCCTGATCAGAAAGGCAGGGCTGATCAGCAGCCCCAGTGCAGGCCTGGAGAGAAATGGATGGGGACTGCTGGCCAGGCTCCGAGGGTAAGGGAGAGGCAAGTGCTGGTCAAAAGCTGCCTTAGATACTACAGATCAGCCCCTGCTTCTCTCTTCAGGTCTCTTTCTGGGCCTGATTCAAAGCCCCCTCAGCAGTCACTGCTGAGTCACCAGGCCTGCAGCCGCAGTAGTCAGCTCTGGGTTGCCATTGGTGACTTCTGGATGGTCAGCCTATTGTTGTGATCGGTTGTTACACCCTGGCGCTCTCTCTCTCTATATATATCTATATCTATATCTATATCTATATCTATATCTATATCTATATCTATATCTATATCTATATCTATATCTATATCTATATCTATATCTATATCTATCTATCTATCTATCTATCTATCTATCTATCTATCTATCCACCCCCTAAGCGACTGATCGACCATTTAGCCAGTCAACCAGACACCAGGCTCATGGCTGGCGAGTGCAGCTGTAGTGGCACAAGTCTCTTCTTCCTCTGCGGCAGCACTACCAAGTGGTAGCTGTGGCTGGCAAAGCTGGGATGAGCGGTAGCGGTGCGACGCTCAGCCCGGGTTCGGGTTCCTCCCCAGCCGCCCACCACTTCATGCAATACTATATCCCTCAGGTGATGTTGGACTGCCAGTTTTGGCCTGATCCCCACTGACCAAACAGGTCTGTGGGGATCAGGCCGAAACCAGCTGTCCGACATACCCTGAGGGGTCCCAGATTGCAAGAGAATGCAAGCCAGGCTGAAGGGCCCCACCGGTGCACGAATCCATGCACCTGGCCTCTAGTATTAAAATGTTACAAAGCAACTCAGGCCTAAGAGAAAACAAGAGTCACTATCTCTCCTAAGCACTGTGCAAGCTCCTCTCTTCTCTTTGGATGCTAAGCATATGAGTGCTGTGTATGCTTTAAGTCTTGTGTTTTTCCAGCCTAACAGACCCAACCAGGAAAAACTTCTCCAGAGCTGAAAAAGTAACCCTTTTTAAAAGAAAAAAATTGTCCTTCTTCTGATTGATGTGGCTTACATATTCATCTCCCTTAATCCCAGGTGTTACTTTCTGGCTGATTGGCCTTACACACGGAACTTCACTTCCTTGGCCTGGGTTTCCTTTTCAGCAAGATGGCTACACAAAGGATGCTCTCATAGAGTGGATGGAAGACTAAATTACATAACACGTATGCTGTCTCTAGTGCAGAAATGGGCATACAGTGGGTGGTCAAATAAATGCCGAGAAGATCTAAAATCAAATGTGATGATTGGTGTAACATTATGTTATTAATCATACGTTGTTTGGTGACAATAAAATTAATCCACAATTAAGTCACAACACTGAATTTACTTTATACTTATGGCATTCTGTATGGAATTTGGTCATTTGCAAACATATATTATTTTCTCTACTAAATTGTAAATCTCTAGGGGACAAGAAACAAGATTTGGTTAATATGGCAATCACTTCCTTGGACCCAGTTATGTATCCACTGGTAGGGATTTTACTCTTTATCCTCAGAGCACCACTCAAAACCACCATGACTTTAAAAGCAATCATGCTTTTTGGAAATTAAATCAATGATTCTAGCTTTCTCCCTCTTCTGACCATATCCTTAGACCTTATAGGCAAATTATTCAGGACAGGTCTTGCATATTTTAGGTCTTGCTGTCTAAGCTTGATGCTTTTTACAGACATCAAAGTGTATTAAGGGACTGATACATATTGCCACTTACCATTCATTCATTCACTCATCCATCTATCCCACCAATCATGAGTCTGTATCTATGAAATGTTCTAGTCCTATGAAGATAGTAGTAAACAAGACAAAGTCTCTCTGATCCATTGAAAATTTAAAAAATTACAAACCTGGAGAAAGAAGATGGCTGCCGATGGGAAGACAGATTGCAAGATAGTGTGTGAGTGAGAAAACAAAGGGAGAGTGTGTGGTTACCTGGGGAGTGTCTGTTGGTGAGTTGAGGGACAGCTATACTCCAGGAGACTGTGGGGGACTGCTAGACAGGGCTCCCCTGACTGGGCAGCCCCCACTGCTGCTGGGTTCCCTCCCGGAGAGAGCAGTTCGGACATGGAGACCGTGCCATCTCGAAGGGGAAAGTGGATGTTATCAGAAACCTGAAAAGCCCGGGGAATCTACAACTATGGCACTCAATGAACAGCTACAAACCCCAGAACACCAGTCCCCAAGAGACGCAAGCACACGGATTCAGAGGAGCTCTACACTACCTCACAGAAAGGTCAGATTTCGCATGGGATAAGGTCTGTGGCCCCAGTAGGAGAGAGAAACACACATGGTGGGAGCTGGAGAACCTGGGGAAGTCTGTGCCTAGAAAAATCCATGGCTGTTGGGGCTGGTGTGATCTTTGAATGTGGAAGGGGGTCTGCAGAGCTGCTAACACAGTGGTTGGCAAACTGCGGCTCATGAGCCACATGCGGCTCATGAGCTGCAGTTTGCCGCTCTGTTGACTAATGAATTTGCCAACTACTGTGCTAACAGAAGGAAACTCTAAAAAGCAACTCATTTTGATCCGGGCACAAAAGGACAGCCTAAAAATTTTAAAAGTGTGCTGGCTGCTTAGACCCAAGGGGAAAAAAGACTGCACAGACTTGTGTGCAGCTCTGAAGTTCGCACACTTACTCTGGCTCTTTCCTTTTTTCCCCCCTTCCTTAAATCCTTGCTTCTGATTACTAAGCCCAATACCTAGGATATCCCATTGGGGACACTCTAAGACTGCAGGGGAAAGTTGTTTTTCTGGAACCTGGGGATCAGAGCGGGGAATAACCATCAGAGAACCAGCTTTGGGGCAACCCACTCCCCCAAACCAGTATTAGGTGCCACAGGGAAAACAAAACCTAAACACCAGCTAGACAGGACCTGAATCCAGAAACACTGCCATCCAGGGGTTGAATCACAAATTGACTCTTGTGTAAACACAAAAGATGGCTGCCCCATGTAGTCAAAGATGGCTGCCCCATGTGGACATAAGATGGCCACCACAAGATGGCCAGCAGGGGAGGTCAGTTGGGAGGGACAAGGCCTGCAAGGGAGGGCAGTTGGGGGCGATCAAGCCTGCAAGGGAGGGCAGTTAGGGGTGACCAGGCTGGCAGAGGAAGGAAGTTGGGGGCGACCGGGCCTACAGGGAAGGGCAGTTGGGGGAGACCCAGGCCTGCAGGGGAGAGCAGTTGGAAGGAACCAGGCCTGCAGGGGAGGGCAGTTAGGGGTGACCAGGCCTGAAGGCAAGGGCAGTTAGGGCCAAACAGGCTGGCAGGGGAACAGTTAGGCATCAATCAAGTTGGCAGGGAGTGGTTAGGGGGTGACCAGGCTAGTAGGCAGAAGCGGTTAGGGGCAATCAGGAAGGCAGGCAAGTGAGCAGTTGGGAGCCAGCAGTCCTGGATTGTGAGAGGGATGTCTGACTGCCCATTTAGGCCTGATCCTACCTGGGGTTCCAGATTGGAGAGGGTGCAGGCTGGGCTGAGGGACACCCCGCCCCCTCATGCATGAATTTCATGCACCAGGCCTCTAGTAAGAAATAAAGATGTACTGCCTGCTTAAAAATCAGGACTGGCTTACAACACTGAGGAGCAGTGGAACGCAGGGAACTTCAATACTGTCCTGACTAGGAAACAGGCGTGCCAAACAGAACAGTAGAGGAAGTGAATGCACATTTTTATTTTTATTTTCATCTTTTACTTAAGAAACTATTTTTTTCTTTTTTCCTCACTTGATTTTGCCTTTTTAATTATTACATATTTATTTTCAATCAGTATTATTACTACTACTATTTTGCCTTTTTTTTAAAGTGTCATTTTATTTCCTCTCTATTTTGCTTTGTAGAGTGTTCTACATTCTATTTTCATCTTTCCTTTAGCATCATTTTACTCTATCTCAACTTTACCTTTATGCCATCACTCTCTTCCTCACTTTTCCCCTTTTGTTGTCCTGTTTCTCTGACCCTATTCCTGCTTTAGATTTTCCCTGTTCTTTCTTTTTACCCCCTGTTAAAATTTCAACTATTTATATATCTAATTTCCAATCCCCTGCTCCAAGTCCATACACACTTCTCTCTTCTCTTTCTTCACTATCCAAAAAATTTTTTTTCCTCTCTTTCCTTATGTTGTTGCTTGCTTGTTTCAATTTTTTATGCTTGTTTGTGAGATTGTTTTGCTTTTACTTTTTGTTTTTGTTTGTTTTTTGCTTCTGTTTCCCTTGCCTCATTTGGTATTAGTTGTTTGTAGTTTGCATTCATCTCCAGGTACTTGTTGCTGGCATTTGTTGGGATTAGTGGCTGTTCTATTGGGGTTTTCTCCCCATATATATAGTTTGTTCCCCTCTTCTTTGTTATTCCCTTTCTTTTCTCTCTTACTTTTTTTTCCTTTTCCCAATTTCATTTTTGCACTCCTTTTTTTTTTCCCTCTTCTTCTTTCTCTCCTATCCTTTGATTTGTCTTTCTCTGGTGGTCAGCTTTATTTGGGGTTATTAATATCATGAATACATTTGTGTTCAGTGCCTTGTGCGTTATACCTTATTGTGTTGTATTTTGTGCCTTTAAATCAAAGCAGGAGAGGGAGAACTACATAACCAGACACCCGGAAAAGAGAGATCACGAGGAGAAAAAGAAACAGCCCGCATATGAAAGAAAAGCAGGCATCACCAGAAAAGGAAGTAAGTGAAATGAAGGCAAGCAACCTGTCAGAGAAAGAATTCAGAGAAATGGTCATAAGGTGGATAAAAAGAATGAAAGACAAATTTGACAATATGTGTAAGAACTAAGAGGAAATGAAGAAGAACCAAGAAGAAATAAAACATGACATCACTGCTGTAAAGAACTCAATAGAAAGCATCAAGAGTAGACTAAAAGAAGCAGAGGACTGCATCAGTGAGCTAGAAGACAAGGTAGGAAAAAATACCCAAGTAGAGTAGCTTCTAGAAAAAATAATTAAAAAGCAGGAGGAGAGCCTAAGGTAACTTTGGGACAACACGAAACAAAACAACATCCACATAATAGGGTGTCAGAAGGAGAGGAAACTGAGCAAGGAATAGAAAACCTGTTTGAAGAAATAATGACAGAAAACTTCCCTGATATAGGGAAGAAAAAACCCACACAAATCCAAGAAGCTCACAGAGTCCCAAGCAAAATAAACCCCAAAAGACCAACACCAAGGCACATTAAAATTAAATGGCAAACACCAATGACAAAGTAAGAATCTTAAAAGTGGCCAGAGAGAGTCAAAAAATTACCTACAAAGGATCCCCCATCAGACTAGTGACTGATTTCTTAACAGAAACACATCAGGCCAGAAGGGAATGGAATGAAATATACAAAGTCATGAAAAGGAAGGGTCTGAATCCAAGAATACTGTACCCAGCAAGGCTATCAATCAAAATTGAAGGTGAACTCAGGACCTTCACAGACAAAAAAGGACTAAGGGTGTTTATTACCCCAAACCAGCAATGCAAGAAATGCTAAAGGGTCTGCTGTAAAAAAAAAGAAATAAGAAGCAAAGAAGGAACACAGGGGTAAAGCATAAAATGGCAACAAACAAGTACCTATCAATAATAACTTTAAATGTAAATGGATTAAATGCCCCAATCAAAAGACATAGGGTAACAAATTGGTTAAGAAAACATGACCCATATATCTGCTGTCTACAAGAAACCCACTGTAGAAAATAAGACACACACAGACTGAGGGTGAAGGGATAGAAAAGGATTTTTCAGGCAAATGGAAATGAAAAAAAAAGCTGGGGTAGCAATACTTATATCTGACAAATTAGATCTCAAAGTGAAAGACATAAAAAGAGATAAGGAAGGCCACTTCATAATACTAAAGGGAGCAATCCAATAAGAAGAAATAACTCTGGTAACTATATACACACGCAATCAGGAGAACCCAAACACATAAAAAACTCCTGGAGGATATCAAGGGAGAGATTGACAGCAATACAATCATAGTAGGAGACTTTAATACCCCACTATCACCATTGGACAAATCTTCTAAACAAATAATCAGCAAAGAAACATCAATACTAAATGACTCACTAGACCATACGGAATTAATTGACATCTTCAGAACATTTCACCCAAAAGCCACGGAATATACATTCTTCTCAAGTGCACATGGGTCATTTTCAAAGATAAACCATATATAGGGTCAAAGGAAAAGTCTCTTCAAATTCAAGAAGATAGAAATCATATCAAGCATCTTCTCAGATCACAATGGTATAAAACTGGAAATCAACTACAATAAAAACAATCCAAAAAAAAATCAAACACATGGAGACTAAACAGCATGCTATTAAACAATGACTGGGTTACCAGAGAGATCAAAGAAGAAATAAAAAACATCACGGCAACAAACGACAATGAAAACACAACAATCCAAAATCTATGGGACACAGCGAAAGCAGTCTTGAGACAGAAGTTCATAGCTCTACAAACCTACTGCAAAAAAAAAAACAAGAAACAATGGTAATAAATTACCTAACCTTAAAACTCAAAGAGTTAGAAAGAGAGCAATAAGAAAAGTCCAGTGTAAGCAGAAGGAAGGAAATAATAAAGATTAGAGTGCAGATAAACGACATAGAGACCAAAAAAAAAAAAAACAACAATACAAAAAATCAACAAAGCCAAGAACTGGTTCTTTGAAAGGATAAACAAGATTGATGAACCTCTAGCCAGGCTCACCAAGAAGCAAGAGAGAGGACCCAAATAAACAAAATCAGAAATGAAAGAGGAGAAATAACAACAGACCCCTCCAAAATACAAAGGAATATTAAAAAATACTATGAACAACTCTATTCCAACAAACTGGACAACCTGGAGGAAATGGACATATTCCTAGAAAAATACAACCTTCCAAAACTCAATTTGGAAGAATCTAAACATCTCAATAGGCCAATAACTATGGAAGAAATTGAAGCAGTCATCAAAAAGCTCCCAGCAAACAAAAGCCCAGGGCCAGATGGCTTCACAGGGGAGTTTTACCAAACATTCAAGGAAGAACTAAAACCTATCCTCCTCAGACTATTCCAAAAAATTCAAGAGGAAGGAACACTTCCAAGCTCATTCTATGAAGCCAGCATCACCCTAATACCAAAACCAGATAAGGACAACACAATGAAAGAGAATTACAGGCCAATATCCCTCACGAACATAGATGCCAAAATCCTCAACAAAATCCTAGCAAATAAGATCCAGCAGTACATCAGAAAGATCATACACCATGACCAAGTAGGATTTATCCCAGGGATGCAAGGATGGTACAATATCCACAAATCAATAAACGTGATATATCACATAAACAAATTGAGAGACAAAAATCACATAGTAATATCAATTGATGGAGAAAAAACATTTGACAAAATCCAACACCCCTTCTTGATAAAAACTCTCAGCAAGGTGGGAATAGAAGGATCATACCTCAACATCATAAAAGCCGTATATGAAAAACCCACAGCTAACATCATATTCAATGGGCAAAAACTAAAACCATTTCCCCTAAGAATAGGAAAAAGACAGGGATTCCCACTCTCGCCACTCCTGTTCAACATAGTAATGGAAGTATTAGCTATTGCAATTACATAAGAAGAAGAAATAAAAGGCATCCAAATTGGAAAAGAAGAAGTAAAATTGTCCTTATTTGCAGATGACATGATATTGTACATAAAAAACCTGAAAGACTCCATCAAAAAAACTATTAGACTTAATAAGTGAATTTGGCAAGGTAGCAGGATACAAAATTAATGCCAAGAAATCTATGGCATTTCTATACACCAATAGTGAACTTACAGAAAGAGAGACTAAAAAAGCAATCCCATTTACCATTGCACCAAAAAAATTAAGATACCAAGGAATAATCTTAACTAAGGAGGTAAAAGACCTATATGCAAAAAACTACAGGACACTGAAAAAAGAGATAGAGGAAGACATAAACAGATGGAAGAACATACCGTGTTCATGGATTGGTAGAATCAACATCATTAAAATGTCCATACTACCCAAAGCAATCTATAGATTCAATGCAATCCCCATTCAAATACCAATGGCATATTTCACAGACCTAGAATGAACTCTCCAAAAATTCATCTGGAATATAAAACGACCCCGAATAGCCACAGCAATTCTGAGAAAGAAGAACAAAGTAGGTGGGATCTCAATACCAGATTTCAAGCTATATTACAAAGTCACTGTTCTCAAAATAGCCTAGTCCTGGCATAAGAACAGACATATAGACCAATGGAATAGAACAGAGAACCCAGATATCGACCCAAATCACTATGCTCAATTAATATTTGATAAAGGAGGCATGAACATACAATGGAGTCAAGACAGTCTCTTCAAAAAATGGTGTTGGAAAATTGGACAGATACATGCAAATAAATGAAACTAGACCACCAACGTGCACCATACACAAAAATAGGACTTAAACATAAGACGGGAAACCATAAAAACACTAGAGGAATCCACAGGCAGAGAAATCTCAGACATATGCCGAAGCAATTTCTTCACTAATATCGCTTCTAGGGCAATGGAAACTAAAGAGAAAATAAACAAATGGGACTACATCAAAATAAAAAGCGTTTGTACAGCAAAAGAAACCATCAACAAAACAACAAGAAAGTCCACTGTATGGGAGAACATATTTGCAAATGTTATCACTGATAAAGGTTTAATCTCGAATGTCTACAGGGAACTTATACAACTTAATAAAAGGAAGATAAATGATCCAATAAAAAAAAAGGGCAACGGACATAAATAGAGACTTTTCAAAAGAAGAAACAAGGAATGCCAAGAGACATATGAAACATGCTCAAAGTCACTAATTATCTGAGAGATGCAAATCAAAACGACAATGCGGTACCATCTCACACCTGTCAGAATGGCTATCATCAACAAATCAACAAGCCAAGTGCTGGTGAGGATGCGGAGAAAAAGGAACCGTCGTGCACTGCTGGTGGGAATGCAGACTGGTGCAGCCACTGTGGAGAACAGTATGGAGTTTCCTCAAAAAACTAAAAATGGAACTCCCATTTGACTCAATGATCCCACTTCTAGGAATATATCCCAAGAAACTAGAAACACCAATCAGAAAGGATATATGCACTCCTATGTTCATAGCAGCACAATTCATCATAGCTAAGATTTGGAAACAGCCTAAATGCCCATCAGCAGATGAGTGGATTAGAAAACTGTGGTACATCTATACAATGGAATACTACGCTGCTATAAAAAAGAAGGAATTCTTACCATTTGCAGCAGCATGGATGGACCTGGAGAGCATTATGTTAAGTGAAATAAGCCAGGCAATGAAAGAAAAATACCACATGATCTCACTCATTTATGGAAAATAAAGAACATTATAACCTGATGAACAAAAAGATAGATACAGAGGCAGTAAAGCACCGAACAGACTGTCAAATTACAGTGGGAAGGCTGGGGAGTGTTGGGGAGTTGGGGGAAAGAAATCAATCAAAGGACTTACATGTATGCATATAAGCACAACCAATGGACACAAGACACTGTGGGGGTGGGATGACGGAATGCGACAGGGGGTAGGGGAGGCTGTGGGAAGGTCAATGGGGGAAAGAAAGGAGATATATGTACTACTACATATAATATTTTAAACAATAAAAAAATTTAAAAAAATTACAAACCTGCCCTGAGTAGCTGTGCAGTAACCGGAGCTGAGATGGATTGAAGAACCACTCCATCTGCTATGTAAGCAAGGAACAGGCAGGGGCAGAGCAATGGGCAATCACAGAAACAGAGTCTCCTTAAGTGTGCCAAGCTGAGTTCTGGAAGCTTGTGGGAGAGTGGTTGAAGTGCTGGTGGTGAGAGGGGTTGATCTGGGAATATTATGAGGTTGAGCTAAAAGGATTTGCTGATGGAATAGATGTAAAGTGTGAGAGAAAGGTAGTAAAGAAGGATGCCTCTCTAGTGGCTTTGCCCTGAGCAACTGCATGAATACACTTGCCATTTACTGAGATGGGGATGCATGTGGAACAAGCAAGGATTGAACATGTTCAGTTTGAGATGCCTGTTAAACACCCAAGTCGGCTCTTCAGCTATGCAGCATGATGATTGTATCTGGAATTAGGAGAGAAGTCAGCTAGAGATGCATATTTGAGAGTTGTCAGCTTATAGATGACATTACAAACCATTACACTGGGTGAAGACTAGGCGGCAAGTATAGCTAAGTAAAGGAACAGATCCCAGAATGGGGTGAGGACTTAGCTCCATAGCATTCCATGTGTAGATGTTGATGGGATGAGAAGCATTCAGGAAAGAAGTGGCTGGAGTACCATCAAGAGAGTGTTGCCCTGAAAACCAAGAGAGGAAAGTGTTTCTAGAAGATTTATACACTACAAATCCAGTCCATTCACAGATTCTCTTCACTCTACCTTCCAAATATATCCAGAATGTGACCTCTGTTCACTACCACCAACTATCCAATGTACTGCAAGCCACCATCAACTCTCTGATAGCCATCTGCAGAATTCTTTAAAGTGTCTCTCTGCTTCCTCACTGGCTCCCACAATGGCCTCTTTTGAACTCAGCATTTTTAAAAATGTTTTATTAATTTTTTACAGAGAGGAAGGGAGAAGGATAGAGAGTTAGAAACATCGATGAGAGAGAAACATCGAACAGCTGCCTCCTGCACACCCCCCACTGAGAATGTGCCGGCAACCAAGGTACATACATGCCCTTGACCGGAATCGAACCCGGGACCCTTCAGTCCACAGGCCTACGCTCTATCCACTGAGCTAAACCAGCCAGGGCCAGAGTGATCCTTTTAAAAGGTAAATCAGAACATATCCATTATCTGTTCAATGTTGTTGGTAGGTCCATAAGGAGAGGAGTGAGCATTGATCACTTGATTTCACAGTAGAGAGTTATTCATTCAACCTGAAACAGAGCTGTTTAAGATGAATGGGTTGGGATGAAACCTCATTCTAGTGGAGTCAAAATATAAAGGATGAGACAAAACATATTTCTGAAGGTGTTCAACTTCATGTGTATTCAGAGAAATGAAGATTATATAGACACAAAGGTATATCACTATGCACCCACAAGATAGGCTATAGAAGACTGAAAATTCCAATTATTACTTTGGAACAGTGGGCACTCTCATAATACAAACTGGTATGCCACTCTGAAATAGTACTTTTTATTTCCTAGTCAAACTGAAGGCTCAAGTACCTTATCACTAAGCAATTTTATTCTTAGGCCACGGGTGGGGAATCTTTTTTTTTTTGCCAAGGGCCATTTGGATATTTATAACATCATGCCAAAAACAGTTTGGCTCAGTGGATAGAGCATTGACCTGCGGACTGAAGGGTCCTGGGTTCGATTCCGGTCAAGGGCATGTACCTTGGTTGCGGGCACATCCCCAGTGGGGGGGGGGGGTGTGCAGGAGGGAGCTGATTGATGTTTCTCTCTCATCGATGTTTCTAGCTCTCTGTCCCTCTCCCTTCCTCTCTGTAAAAAAAAAATCAATAAAATATATTAAAAAAAAAACACGACATCCATATGGATTCAGAGGAAGGTAAGAGATAAAATGAAAATCACTTCCAAAATGTTAAAATAATATCCTCCAAAAATCGCCTGCTCCACAGAAGCAAATACAGTCAATATCAACCTTTTTGGAAGTATGGTTATTAATCAAATCATAGAAGCATCACGTTTGTTCATTTAAAAACTAAACAAAAACAACAAAACAGCTGAATATGGTGGGCAGCAAACTATATGAAGTTTTTACTGCCCTATTCCCATATCCTTCCCCTCAGGTCCCCCTGAGCCTTGTAAAACCCCATCATCACAACTACAGTAGCTGTGCAGGCAGCCTAGTTGCCAATGGAATGGGCACAAAAGTTTGGAGCTCCCACAAAAGCCCTATGGCCAGTGGGTCTGGCAGTTCCCTAGAAAAATCCTCATTCACAGGGAATGGCTTGCTATAAAACTGTAATACAAAAAAACAGGCATACGTTTCCTGGTATTGGATTTGGCAAAGATTTCTCACATATGACACCAAAAGCACAGACAACAAAAGACAAAATAGATAAAATGGAGTCCATGAAAAAAAAAATCGTGGGTCAAAAACCACTGTGAACAGAGTAAAAAGGTTAACACAAAGAATGAGAAAACATTTGAAAATCACATACCAGGGAATAGATTAACGTCCAGAATATACAGAAAACTCCTAACCCTCAACAACAGAAAAAACCAACAACCTGATTCAGAAAATGGGCAAAGGACTCAAATGAATATTTATAATAAAAGTATATTATGCTAATTAGAACAGACAAGTGAACAACCTTCCGGATGTACTTCCAGCCGACCTTCTAGATGAAGCCAGGGTTGCAAGGGCTGAGGCAAGCAACCATGGCTTCGAGGGCCAAGCCACTTGCACGTATTTTGTGCACCGGGCCTCTAGTTTCTTCAATAAAGATACACAAATGGCCTGTAAGCACAGGAAGTTACTCAACATCAACTTCTGGGTATATACCCAGAAGAATCTAAAGTAGGGGCTTGAAATTATATATGTATACCCATGTTTATAGCAGCATTATTTACAACAACTAAAATATAAAGCAACAACTGGATGAATAAAGTATGCTATGTACATACAATGGAATGTATTCATCATTAAAAAAGGAAATTCTGAAATATGCTAAATCATGAATGAACCTTGAAGACATTATGCAAGTGATATAAGCCATCATAGAAAGCCAGATACTGTATGATTCCACTGTATGAGGTACTCAGATAGTCTAAATTTTAGAGACAGAAAGTAGAATGGCAGCTGCTAAGGCAGGGGAAGAGAAGGAAATGGGGATTTATAGACTAATGAATACAGAGTTTGAGTTTTACAAGATGAAGTGTCAGAAGATGATTAGCAGAGGAAATAGAAAATGGCAGCAGAGTAGGAGGATGTGGCATGGACATGTTCCCAGGAACAAGCTGGAATTACAACTGAAATGCTTCCTGAATAATCAATGGAAAATTCACAGGAGAGAACCCTGATACCCAAGAAATGAAGGTGGAGACCCCTAAAGACTGGTAGGAGGGGTGGAGGCACAAAAGTGCTGGCTGAGCACCCACAGTTGGCAACTGAATTCCTGGAGAGATATCTTAGCTGTAGGGGAGAGCCACTGAGAACTCTGGGATCTAATCCTGAAGCTGGGCTCCCCAGCAGAGAGCACCAAACTGAGGAGGGTACCCATAGAACATCTAGCTGTGAAAAGTAGTGGGATGCTGTTTGCCACGGAGTGGCAGCTGAAAGTTTGGGCACTCTCTTGAAGGGCCAATGCACAAAAATTCCCTGTGGAACCACCCACCTTGGCTATGGAAGCGGGAGGGTAAAGTAGACTGAAACTGTGAGAGCAGAACCCAGGACTGGGCACTCAGGGGACAGAGCTCAGAAGGCAACACTGCAAATTTCCTGAGCTGAGTCATTCCCTCACACAGTGGAGGACATCTTTCCCACAGACAACTGCCTTGCCTGGGGGGAAACAGTCGACACACCCTATTGGAAAACACCTTGCCCTGAGGCCACTTAAGAGATTAAAAGTAACAATTAGCCTCCAGGCAGAAGCAACTGCCCCACCCCACTGAAACACTCCCAGCACACCTGAGGATGATTGCCTGGGGGCAATTCAAGTCAGAATCCTATTAGTCTGTAGACAAAGGAGGTCTCTGGAGGCTTTGAGTCTTTGCCTGATCCAAT
Source organism: Corynorhinus townsendii (assembly GCA_026230045.1). Taxonomy (NCBI): domain Eukaryota; kingdom Metazoa; phylum Chordata; class Mammalia; order Chiroptera; family Vespertilionidae; genus Corynorhinus; species Corynorhinus townsendii. The sequence goes on along the minus strand of JAPDVU010000014.1, from coordinate 10,352,522 downwards.
TAGTCAGAAATAGGGTTTAACACTGTCCTGCACTAGAGATTGAGAGGTATAAAGGATCTACCTAAAACATAGTCACAAACCCAAACAGACAACCAAAATGAGGAAACAAAGAAACAACCCCCAAATGAAAGAACTAGTAAATTCTCCAGAAGAAGATATAAATGAAGCAGAGATAAGAAATTTATCTGAAACAGAGTTCAGAGTAATGATGTTAAAAATGCTCAATAGTATGAAAAAAGATATAGTAACTATGAAAAAGAATAGTCTGAGATAGAGAATGACATAACACAAATAAAGAACACATTTGAAGGAATACACAGCAGATTATGGGAAGCTGAGGATTGAATCAGTGAATTAGAAGACAAGAGTTGAGAACCAAAAAGAAAAAACAATTAAAAAACAGGAAGACAGCTTAAGGGAGCAATGGGACAATGTTAAACGTAACAATATTAGAATAGTAGGTATGCCAGAAGAGGCAGAAAGGGAGAAAGGAATAGAGAAGGTGTTTGAAGAAATAATGGTAGAAAACTTCCCTGGTAAAGGAAAAAGTCACACAAGTCCAGGAGGCACAGAGAACCCCAAACAAGAAGAATCCAAACAGACCCATGTGCAGACACATCATAATTAAAATGTCCAAAATTAAAGACAAAGAGAGAATCTTAAAGGCAGCAAGAGAAAACGAAACTTCTACCTACAAAGGAGTTCCCATAAGGCTAACACCTGATTTCTCATCAGAAAGTCTACAGGCCAGAAGGGAATGGCATAAAGTACTCAAGGTAATGGAAAGCAAGGATCTGAGGCCAAGATTACTATATCCAGCAAGGCTATCATTCAAATTAGATGGTCAAATAAAGAGCTTTCCAGAAAAAAAAAAAAAAGGCTAAAGGAATTCATCTCCACCAAGCCATCATTACAAGAAATGCTAAAGGGATTGCTATAAGGGATTGCTGAGAAGAAGAAACACAGAGAGAAACCTAGCCATACAGAAGTTAAATGGCTATAAATAAGTACCTCTTAATAATAACCCTAAATGTAAATGGATTAAATGCTCCAATCAAAAAGTGTAGGGTAGCTGGATGGACACAAAAATATGACTCAACTATATGCTGTCTACAAGAGACCCACCTCAAAACAAAAGACATACACAGGATGAAAGTGAAGGGATAGAAAAAAATTTTTCTTGAAAATGGAAAAGAAAAAAAGCTGGAGTAGCAATACTCATATCTGACAAACTAAACTTTAAAAGCATCATGCTATGGAGAACCGACACGGCGGCATAAGTAAACACCTATACTTGCTGCCTCCCACAACCACATCAAAATTACAACTAAAATACATAACAACTATCATTCAGAACACCGGGAAAGCTGGCTGAGTGGAAGTACTAGAACTAGAGAGGTAAAGAAGAAAGCACACTGAGACTGGTAGGAGGTGTGGAGGCGTGGAATGGGCTGGCACCTGGGTGTGCTGCTTTTTTAAACAGGAAGGAGAATACAAGTTCCTACTTGCTCTGAGATCCAGTGCCAGGCAAGACTCAGAGGGACCTAGACACATATGGGGAGAAATTGGACTGTCTGGCATTGGGGCAGGAACGCAGGAGCGGCTTTCTTCCAGATAGAGGTACTCGCAAGGGTCATTGTTCCTGTGCTGGGACCACCCTGGTGCAGGGCTGACTGGTAGCCATTGCTGTTTGCTCTGCCCTGGAGATTCCCTGAGACCCTGAACTACCTAATTTACAACCCCACCCAAGCTGTGCACAGCGGCTTTTGCATATGAATGGCCTGTCCTTTCTAAGCCTAAAACTTGTCAAACAAAGTGCAGCTGGGTCAGGGAGCCCCAAAGCTATAAAAAGAAGGCCCATGGCTGCACCAGCACCAGCCTGCCTTGCTTCACAGCTGGGCCTCATCTGGGCACTTCAAAACCTGATACGAAGAGGTGGAATCTACAGATCTCTCTGTAGCTCCTGCTGGGTGGCCCCAAGCAGTGGCTGACTTTGCACTTCCTTGAAGATCCAAGAGCCAGTGTACCCAGTGGTCAGTGCGAGACCATACCAGATTACAACTCTTCACATCCATAAGTGACATACTAAAGGGGCAGACTCAGTGAACACCAAAGCCCCACTGAGGCAAATCCTGCTCCATAAGGGTGTCTCTTGTATAGCAGCACTCCCACTGTAGACACAGCTGGTCCTCACAGCCAATTGGCTTGGAGGTCAATTCCTCCCAGTGATACCAACAGCAATAAAGGCTCAAAAACAACAAGACTGTGCACACAGACCGCAAAGGGGTGCACCAAGAGCCTCCACCTCAGGTGACTGGGGAGGCTGAGCCACTGGGCCTTATAGGACAACTACTACACAAAGCCACTCTATCAACTCAAGGAGACTTAGCAGCTACCCAATACATAGAAACACACACAGGGAAGCAGCCAAAATGTGGGGACAAAGAAACATGTCACAAATAAAAGAAATGGAAGAAAGCAAACTACTGGATATAGGGTTCAAAACCACGGTTATAAGGTTACTCAAGAATCTTCTAGAAACCTCTGAAGAACTTAGTGAGACCTTCAAGGATCTTAGTGAGAATGCCAAAAAAAATGGAAAAGGACCAGTCAGAAATTAAGCATACACTGACTGAAATAAAGAATAATATACAGAAATTCAATAGTAGACTAGAGAATCGCAAGAATCAAGTCAAAGATTTGAAATACAAGGAAGTAAAAAACACTCAACTGGAAGAGCAAAAAGAAAAAAGAATCCAAAAATATGAAGATAGTGTAAGGAGCCTCTGGGACAACTTCAAGTGTACCAATTATGGCGGTTCCAGAAGAAGAGAGAAAGCAAGATACTGAAAACTTATTTGAAGAAATCATGACAGAAAACTTCGCTTATCTGGTGAAAAAAATAGACTTACAAGTCCAGTTAGTGCAGAGAACACCAAACAAGAGGAATCCAAAGAGGACCACACCAAGACACATCATCATTAACATGCCAAGGGCAAAAGACAAAGAGAGAATCTTAACAGCAGCAAGAGAAAAACAGTTAGTTACCTACAATGGAGTATCCATACGACTGTCAGCTGATTTCTCAACAGAAACTATGCAGGCCAGAAGGGAGTGGCAAGAAATATTCAAACTGATGAAAGCAAGAACCAACAACCAGGATTACTCTACCCAGCAAAGCTATTATTTAGAATTGAAGGGCAGATAAAGAGCTTCACAGACAAGAAAAAGCTAAAGGAGTTCATCACCACCAAACCAGTATTATCTGAAATGCTGAAGGGTATTCTTTAAGAAGAGGAAGAGAAGAAAAAGGTAAAGATAAAAAATTATGAACAACAAAGTGACAACAAATACATCTCTCTCAACAAATGAATCTAAAAATCAAGTGAATAAAAAATCTGAGGAACAGAAAAACTGGTGAATGTAATAGAATCAGGGGCATGGAAATGGAGTGGACTGACAATTCTTGGGGGCAGGGGGTGTGGGGAAGGTGCGGGAAGAAATTGGACAAAGATCTTATATGCAGGGATGCAGTACTTATGGACACAGACAGTGGGGTAGTGAGGGCCTAGTATGTGGTGGGAACTGGGTGGAGGGAAGTTATGGGGAGGGAAAGAGGAATATCTGTAATAATCTGAACAATAAAGATTTAAAAATATATAAATAAATAAAATAAATGGGAAAAAAAGCATCATGCTGAGCGAAAGAACCCACTTGGAGAAAGATAAATATCATATGATCTAACTCATTTATGGACTATAATGAACTGTAGAGAGTGCCTGGGAGGACACATGAGCATTTCTTTAATTATTGTCAGCTGAATCCAGTGACATTGGTAGAGCCACGTCCTGGATACATACCTTGCTAGAGGCAGAAGTGCTGTCAGCTTGACCTTCAGCCCAGGCCACAGGGGGTCAGGTTCATTATCTAAATCCAGCCAAGCACCAGGAATAAATAGGACTCAGGCCCACCCAAGAATGCACATAATCTCCTTTGTCTTGACCTTTAGTAAAACTTCCTGGTTTTTGCTCTATAAAATAAACACGCTGTATTGGCACTGGGTCCCTGTCTCTCCATCAGTGGTTCCACCCAGCCCCAGTCTTTTCCTTCCATCTCTGTGTCTGTCTCTTTCTTTCTTTTTTCAATCCCCAGCAGCCCCTACTCAGGAACTGGACCACTCTCTAGCCACACTGGACATGGAAAGGAGAGAAATATTTACAATGAACAACATATACTGATGCACAAAAATAGAGCCAGAGGTGGAAACATATCCTATACTAGAGGCCCAGGGCATGAAATTCGTGCATGGGGCGAGGGGGGAGGTCACGTGTCCCTCAGCCCAGCCTGTACCCTCTCCAACCTGGGACTCCTTGAGGGATCAGGCCTAAAGGGGCAGTGGGACATCCCTTAAGGGGTCCCAGATTGGATAGGGTGCAGGTGGGGGTGAGGGTCACCCCTAACTGCCCTCCCCTGCAGGCCTGGTATCCCCCAACTGCCCTTCCCTGCAGGCCCAGTCACCCCCAACTTCCCTCCTCTGCCAGCCTGGTCACCCCTAACTGCCCTCCCCTGCAGGCCCAGTCACCCCCAACCGTCCTCCCTTTCAGGCCTGGTTCCTCCCAACTGCCCTCCCCTGCTGGCCATCTGTGGTGGCCATCTTGTGTCCACATGGGGGCAGCCATCTTTGACCACATGGGGGTGGCCATCTTGTGTGTTGGAGTGTAGTCAATCTGCATATTACTCTTTTATTAGATAGGATAGAGGACTGGTGCATGGGTGGGGGCCAGCTGGTTTGCCCTGAAGGGTGTCCTGGATCAGGTTGGGGGTAGCCTGGAGTAGAGGCCTGGGTTGGCAAGGACAAGCGGAAAGCTTGGCTTCCTCCATTGCTGGGGAAACCCAAGCCTCCCTCCTGCTCTCTGTGGCCACAGCCATCTTGGTTGGGTTTATTTGCATATTCGCTCCTGATTGGCTGGTGGGCACGGCTTGTGGTGTAGCGGAAGTATGGTCAATTTGCATATTACTCTTTTATTAAATAGGATAATAAAAGGCTAATATGCAAACCGACCCAATGGGGGAACTACTGGTCGATATGATGCTTACTGACCACCAGGGAGCAGATGCTCAACACAGGAGCTTCCCTGGTGGTCAGTGCACTCCCATAGGAGGAGCGCTGCTCAGCCAGAAGTCAGGATCATGGCTAGCACAGCAGAGGTGGGGAGAGCCTCTCCCGCCTCAGGGGCAGAGCTAAGTATGTCTGACTGCCAGCTTGGGGTGCAGGCTGAGCTGAGGGACTCCCCCCACCCCTCAGTGCATGAATCTCAAGCACTGGGCCTCTAGCATATATATATATCTCCCCTATCTAATAAAAGAGTAATATGCAAATTAACCATCACCCTGCTACACCCACAAGCCACGCCCACCAGCCAATATGGAGCAACTATGCAAATTAACCCAACCAAGATGGCTGTGGCCACAGAGTGATCAGGCTTGGGTTTCCCTGGCAATGGAGGAAGCCAAGCTTTCCGCACACCCTGGCTGGCCCAGGCCTCCGCTTAAGGGTACAAAGTTTCAATTATAGGAGATAAATAAATCCCAACAGAAATGGCTGCCGCCATGGAGCAAGCAGAAGGCTTGGCTCTGCTCCAGGTTACAAAGTTTCAATTGTAGAAGATAAATAAATCCCAGATACCAGGGCCTCTGCTTGGGTCACTGGGGGCATGGCCGGCCTGCAAACCACCACAGGCCCCTTGCCCAGGCCGCCCCAGGCCCCAAGGGAACCCCCACGCTGATCCGGGACACCCTTCAGGGCAAACAAGCTGGCCCCCAACCATGCACAAGGCCTCTATCCTATCTAATCCTATCTAATAAAAGAGTAAATATGCAGACTGACCATCACTCCTACACACAAGATGGCTGCCCCCATGTGGTCAAAGTTCCTGCCCCCATGTGGACACAAGATGGCCACTACAAGATGGCGAACAGGGGAGGGCAGTTGGGAGGAACCAGGCCTGAAAGAGAGGGCAGTTGGCGGTGATCAAGCCTGCAAGGGAGGGCAGTTAGGGGTGACCAGGCCTGCAGGCAAGGGCAGTTAGGGGCAAACAGGCTGGCAGGGGAGCAGTTAGATATCAATCAGGCTGGCAGGGGAGTGGTTAGCGGGTGATCAGGCTGGCAGGCAGAAGCGGTTAGGGGCAATCAGGAAGGCAGGCAGGCGAGCAGTTGGGAGCCAGCAGTCCTGGATTGTGAGAGGGATGTCTGACTGCCCCTTTAGTCCTGATCCTACCTGGGGTTCCAGATTGGAGAGGGTTCAGGCTGGGCTGAGGGACATCCCCCGCCCCCATGCATGAATTTCATACACCAGGCCTCTAGTTAGAATATAATAGAAGTAATACTGTTATTTTCAAATTTTTAATATTTCCTACAACTTTTGTGATATCATACTATCTTAGTATAGTTTTGGTAATATTATTATACTTATAATCCTCTTATTCTTGAAATGTTAATGTTTATTGCATGTAATATTACATGTAAGATAATTTTTCTTGAATAATTGGTGTTTATTGCATGTAACATTATTATATTTAAAATCGTTTTTCTTAAAATAAAAATAACTGAAAAAAAGTTGGTACATATAACTTAAAAATGTACAGAAAAAATCTGATAGTCTAAGTGTACACAATAGGTACAATGGATTATTAACCCTAAATGAAAATACAAAAATATTATTGACTGTTCAAAGATATGGCGGGGGGGGGGGGGAGAAGTTGGCTAGCAGTAATGGTATGTATTTAATACCACTAAGTGTACACTTAATCATGGATAAGACATAACTTAATATCTTATATAAATTTATTTAATACAATCATATACACTGGGAAAAAATAAAATACTTCTGGCTCTGGCCCAGCTGCTCAGTTGATTGGAGCATAATTCCATACACCATAAAAATTTCAGGTTCGAATGTCTGTCAGGGCACATACCCAGGTTGGGAGTTTGTTTCCTGCCTGGGGCGTGTGTGGGAGGCAAATGATCAATGTTTCTCTCCCACATCCATTTTTCTTTCCTCTCTCTAAAATCAGTAAAACATATTCATGGGCCTGGCCAATAATGCTCAGTGGTTGAGCTTCGGCCCATGAACCAAGAAGTCAGAAGCAATATTTCTCATCAGGGCACATGCCCGGGTTGCAGGCTCAATCCACAGTAGGGGGAATACAGGAGGCAGCCATCGAAGTTTCTCTCTCATTGAAGTTTCTTTCGGTCTATCCCTCTCCCTTCTTCTCTCTAAAAATCAATGAAAATATATTTTAGCCCATATATTTGGCTCAGTGGATAGAGGCCTGCGGATTGAAAGGTCTCAGGTGATTCTCTCTCATCACTAATGTTTCTATCTCTCCCTCTCCCTTCCTCTCTAAAATCAATAAAAATATATTAATATATATATATATATATATATATATATATGTAGTTTAAACAAAAACATACTCTCAAGTGAGGTTTTTAAAAAACTGAAATACTTCTTCATTTAAGAGACACCTTTAGGAAAATGAAAAGACAGCCCACAGAATGAGAGAAAATATTTGCAACTCATCTCTAATAGGAACTAGTAACCAGCAAATATTAACAAGTCTTACAACTCAACAAGAAAAGGACACCCAGTTTTATAAGGGCAAAGGATATAAATAGAAATTTTTACAAAGAAGATATAAATGACCAAAAGGAATATGAAAAGGTGTGTTACATCATTATTACGGAATTGCAGGTCAAAACTACAATGAGATACCACTTCACATCCACTAGAATGGCTATAATAAAAAAAGTAGACAATAACAAATGTCAGTGATAATGAGGAGAAATTGGAAGCCTCACTCATTTTTCTGGCAAGAATGTGAAATCATGCAGGTTCTTTGGAAATAGTAGGGCAGTTCCTCAAGAGGATAAACATAGAGTTCTCACATGACCAAACAATTCTACTCCTAAATATCTACCCAGGAGAAATAAAAACATGTCCATGCAAAAGCGTGTACTCAAATGTCCATAGCAGTATTATTCATAATAGTCCCAAAGTAGAAACAACCAAAACATTCATCAACAGATTGATCTAAAAAAAAATGTGGTATGTCCACACAAAAAGGACATTATTTAGCCAAAAGGAAAGGAAGTATTGACACAATCTACCACATGACTAAACTTTGAAAACATTATGCTAGGTGAAATATGCCAGTCACAGAAGATTACAACATTTAGGATTCAATTGCTATGAAGTGTCCAGAATAGACACAATAATTGAGCTAGAAAGTAGAGTAGTGGTAGCCATGAGGTGATGGGAGGGGTGAATGGGAGTGACTGCTGATACTAGGACTTTTCCTTGGGGTGAGAAAATTGATTTGATGACAGTTGCATAATTTTCTGAACACACTACAACCCACTGCCATGTACACTTTAAATAATGATGTTATGGTATGTGAATTATATCTCAATAAAGGTGTGATTAAATGGCAATAAAATAAAATTACACAATTCTGCAATGCATGTTTAGGAAGCAAACTGAGAAAGAAACGTGACAAAGCAGATACAATAAAAGAAAGGGGTCATGAGGACGTGGCAATGGCACATGGGTGACCTCTATGGAGCTAAAACTGTTGATTACTTGATCAGAGTTGTACTTACATAGCTCCCCCCTCCCCCGTCTCTCTCTCCAATATTCGTAAGATAAAATTAACCCTCTTTACCATTTCTAAGTGTACAGTTCAGTGGCATTAAGTACACTTACATTGTTGTGCAAACATCATCAACTCCACTTCCAGAACTTTTTCATCATCTCAAACTGAAACTGTCTTCATTAACCAGTCCTATTACTCTTTACCCAGCTCCTGTCACCTCCACTTCACTTTCTGAATCTATGAACTTGACTACTTGAGGAACCTCATAGAAATTAAGTCATAACACATGTGTCCTTTTGTGTGTGACTGAGCTGTTCTCTTTTCAAATAATTTACTGAAGAATATATTTATGTCTTACTCACATTTTGTGACTATGCTACGATTCAAAATTTAAATTTCAGAAAAGAAAAAAGTATGGGTGCAAATTGAAACAGAATGTATATATATTTCCAAAGAGTTTCAGTATGAAACAGAGAGGAGATACTGGATGTCAATTACAAAGTGATGTGGGCTAAGAGTGATGGTTTGGATTCTGAAGATGGTGACCAGCAGGAAGTTAGGGCGGGAGAGAGTGTGAGAAAGTGAGGGAGCGATAGAGGAGTGTGTGGATGTGAGTGTATGCGCTAGGGACAGTTAGATCCTGCAAGTCTTCCAAGGGGTGGCCAAACTGGGCAGTCTTAAACAGTGGAGCCCCACTGCCACCACGGACACTCCGGGGGCAGCCAGCGAGGGCACAGAGACCACAACATCTTGAAAAACAGAGCTGCTTGAGACTAGGATCCTGGCCTCAGCACCACCCAATCTGTCTCAAATGCAAACCGGGAACCTACAGCTACTGGGGACAGAAACTTGCAATCACAGCTGCAGACCCACAGACACCAAGAATCCAGACATCCCGGCTGCAGATTTCTGTGAGTCACAGAGCCCATCCCCCTCCCTCTAGGCTTGCGGTAGTGCCATAGGAACTGCTAGACCCACCCCTTGCACAGGGCCGCAGTGCTGCTACAGGAATTTGAGACTGGACACACGTGGACACTGGGAATCTGTTCCCCGCAATGCAGTCGGGCAACCAAACCCCACACCCATGCAAGGCAGCAGTGCCACCTAACATTGATCCTGGGCAAGCGCACACAGAAGTCTGTTTTCCGCAGCTCAGGAGTGGACCTCCTGCTGACACAGTGCTACTGTGCAACCTAGTCCCCCAAGCAGATTGGGGACCCTGATTCTCCACACGAGAGGCAGCACTGAGCACCAGTGACTTGACTCTGTTTCTCATCATGTGCTCCTGGGATCCCAGATTCCCAGTGCATTCACAGTAAGAGGCAGTGACTCCAATTCTTGGCACTTCCACACACAGGGACCCTGATTCTTGGTGCAAGGCCACACCAAGCAACAGAGACTCTGATATTCAATTCTTAGTGTGGGCACTGGGGAACTCTGACTCCTGGAATGCACTAGGGGACTCTGATTTTCAGCACACGCCAGTGGGGTCTCTATTTCAGTGTGGCACGTGTGGGGTCTCTGATTCTAGGTGCATGCATGAGGCCATACTTAGTGCCAGTGACTCTGATCCTGGGTGAGCATGATTCCCATCAACCCATGGCAGCCAAACGTCTTGGTGTCAGAGCTCTTCAGTGACACTCGGGTGGTGCAATGCTCCCACTGCACATGGCCCAGGCCCATGCAACTGGACATTTGAACCTTCTGGTGATAGTTAGAATGGGAAGACGACACAATCCCCAGAGGAAAGAAAGGAAATAAGTGAAATGGAAGCATGGAACATGAAAGAAAAAGAATTCAGAGTAATGGTCGTACAATTAATACACTGGATGGATGAGAAAATGAACAACCTATGCAAAAATCAGGAAGAAATCAAAAGTGATATAGCTACAATCAAAAACACCATGGAAGCCCTGGCTAGTTTGGTCAGTAGATAGAGTGTTGGCCTGCGGACTGAAGGGTACCAGGTTCAATTCCGGTCAAGGGCACATGCCTGGGTTGCAGGCTCGATCCCCAGTGGGGGATGTGCAGGAGGCAGCCGATCAATGATTCTCTCTCATCATTGATGTTTCTATCTCTCTCTCTCTCTCCTTTCCTCTCTGAAATCAATTAAAAAATATTTAAAAAAACACACCAAAAAAAACCCAAAAACCAAAAAACACCATAGAAGGTTTCAACAGTAGAGTATAAGCAGAGGACCAAATTAGTGAGTTAGAAGATAAGGTAAAGAAACAGGCTCAATCTGAACAGCAACTGGAGAAAAATATTAAAAAGCAGGAGGAGAGCCTAAGGGAGCTTTGAGACAACATGAAATGAAGTAACATACATATAATAGGGCTTCCAGAAGGACAAGAAGAGCAGCAAGGATTAGAAAATCTATTTGAAGAAATAATGATAGAAAACTTCCTGCATATGGGTAAGAAAAAAGTTACACAAGTACAGAGAATCCCAAGCAAGATAAATCCCAAAAGTCCCACATCAAGACATGTCATAATTACAATGGCAAATATTAACAACAAAGAGAGAATCTTAAAGGCTGCAAGAGAGAGACAGAGAGTTACATACAAAGGATCCCCCAATAGATTATCAAATGACTTCTCAACAGAAACACATTAAACTAGAAGGGAAGGGAAGGAGGTATACAAAGTGATGCAAAGCAAAGGACTGAATCCAAGAATACTCTATCTAGCAAGACTATCAATCAAAATTGAAGTATAAATCAGGAGCTTTGCAGACAATAAAAGGCTAAGGGACTTTATCACTACCAAGCCAGCAATGCAAGAAATGCTAAAGGGAAGGCTGTAAAAAGAAGAAATAGAAAGGGAGGAAGGAACACAGGCATAAAGTACAGAAATGGCTACAAACAAGTACCTATCAATAATAACATTAAATGTAAATGGATTAAATGCTCCAGTCAAAAGATATTGAGTGCACCGCTGCAGGTTACCTAGGACCAAACCAGAGAGGGTCGGACCTGCATTGCCACCATGTGCCCACCATCCAGATATCACTGCTGACATGTACACATAAGGAACTGTTGGACATTGAAATTGGGACTCAAACATTTTTTTGTTTTGTCTTGTTTTGTTATTATATGTTTATTTCCAGTCTGCAAAGGCAAAACTTTTTAAAGGAAAGAAATGGTGGGAAAAAGATACAGAGGCAAAGAAGCATTGAACAGACTGTCAAACTACATTGGGAAGACAGGGGTGGTTGGGCGAGAAGGGCTGTAAGAGACCAACCGAAGGACTTGTACGCATGCATATAAGCACAACCAATGGATATAAGACACTGGGGTGGGGGGGAGGGTGGGCAGGTGAAGGCATGTCCTGGGGGGTAGGGGAGGTCGGGGGGAGATCAAAGGGGAAAAAAAAAAAGGAGACATATGTACTACTATTTGTAATACTTAAAACAATAAAAATAAAATAAAATTAAAAAAAAAAAGATATTGAGTGAGTGAATGGATGAGAAAACATGACCTATATATAGGCTGTCTACAGGAGACCCACCTCAGAACAAGGGACTCACACAGACTGAAAGTGAAGTGATGGAAAAATATCCATCAGGCAAATGGAAATGAAAAAAAAAGCTGGGGTAGCAATACCTATATCTGACAAAATAGACCTCAAATGAAGACCATAACAAGAGACAAGAAAGTCCACTTAATCATTCTAAAAGGATCACTATAACAAGAGGATATAACACTGGTAAACATTTATGCACCCAATGCAGGAGCACCCAAATACATAAAAAAACTTCTGGAAGATATGAGGGGAGAGATTGACAGCAACACAATCATAGTAGAAGACTTTAATACCCCATTAACATCACTGGATAAATCCTCTAGACAAAAAATTAGCAAGGAAACATCAATCTTAAACAACACACTAGATCAGATGGACTTAATTGACATCTTTAGAACATTCTACCCCCAAACTACAGAATATACATTCTTCTCAAGCACACATGGGACATTTTCAAAGATAGACCACATATTGTGTCACAGGCAAAGTCTCTCCAAATTCAAGAGGATTGAAATGATATCAAGCATCTTCTCAGATCACAATGGCATAAAATTAGAAATCAACTACAGTAAAAACGATCACAAAAATTCAAACACTTGGAGGCTGAATAGCACACTATTAAACAATGAGTGGGTTACCAAAGAGATCAAAGAAGAAATGAAACACATACTGGAAACAAATGACAATGAAAACACAACAATCCAAAATCTCTGGGACACAGTGAAAGCAGTCCTGAAAGGGAAGTTCCTAGCATTACAGGCCTACCTCATAAAACAAGAATAACTGGTAATAAACCATCTAACTCTGCAACTTGAAGAATTAGAAAGAGAGCAACAAGAAAAGCCCAGTGTGCTCAGAAGGAAGGAAATAATAAAGATCAGAGAGGAAATAAATGACAGAGAGACCAAAAAAATACAAAACATCAATGAAACCAAGAGCTGGTTCTTTGAAAGGATAAACAAGATTGATGAACCTCTACCCATGCTCACTAAGAAGCAAAGAGAGAGGACCTAAATAAACAAAATCAGAAAAAAAAGAGGTGAAATAAAAACAGACCCCACAGAAATACGAAGAATCGTAAAAATAAAATAAAAAAATACTATAAGCAACTCTACTTCAACAAACTGGTCAACCTAGAAGAAATTTGACATATTCCTAAAAAAATATGACCTTCCAAAACTCAACCAGGAGGAATAAAAAAATCTGAGTAGGCCAATAACTATGGAGGAAATTAAAGCAGTAATGAAAAAACTTCTAACAAACAAAAGCCCCGGACCAGACGGCTTCACAGGGAAGTTTTATAAAACCTATCTTCCTCAGACTATTCAAAAAAATTCAAGAGGAAGGAGCACTTCCAAGCTCTTTCTACAAAGCCAGTATTACCCTAATCCCAAAACCAGATAAAGATGATAATACAAAGAAAGAGAATTACAGGCCAATATCCCTCATGAACATAGACATCAAAATCCTCAACAAAATTCTAGCAAATCAGATCCAGCAGTACATTAGAAAGATCATACACCATGACCAAGTGGGATTTATCCTGGGTATGCAGGGATGGTAGAACATCTGCAAACCAATAAATGTGATACACCACATAAACAAACTGAGAGATAAACACCATATAATCATATTGGTGCAGAAAAAGCATTTGACAAAATCCAACACCCTTTCTTGATAAAAAAAACTCTCAGCAACGTGGGAATAGAAAGATCAGACCTCAACATAATAAAATCCATATATGACAAACACACAGCCAACATTATACTCAATGGGCAAAAACTAAAACCATTTCCCCTAAGAACAGGAACAATACAGGGATTCCCATTCTCACCACTCCTCTTTGACATAGTACTGGATGTACTAGCCATTGCAATCAGACAAGAAGAAATAAAAGGCATCCAAATTGGAAAAGAAGTAAAACTGTCCTTATTTGCAGATGACATGATATTGTACATAGAAAACCTCAAAGACTCCATCAAAATACTAATAGACTTAATAAATGAATTCGGCAATGTAGCAGGATACAAAATTTACACCCAGAAGTCTTTGGCTTTCTATACACAAATAATAAACTCACAGAAAGAAAAACTAAAAAAGCAATCCCATTTACCATTGCAACAAAAAAATTAAGATACCTAGGAATAAACTTAACCAAGGATACAAAGGACCTGTACTCAGAAAGTTTCAGGACGCTAAAAAAAGAGATAGAGGAAGACATGAACAAATGAAAGAATATACCATGTTCATGGATTGGTAGAATCAACATCATTAAAATGTCCAATCTACCTAAAGAGATCTATAAATTCAATGCAATCCCCATTAAAATACCAATGGCATACATCAAAGACCTAAAACAGTGGTCAACAAACCGCGGCTTGCGAGCCACATGCAGCTCTTTGGCCCCTTGAGTGTGGCTCTTCCACAAAATACCACAGCCTGGGCGAGTCTATTTTGAGGAAGTGGCATTAGAAGAAGTTTAAGTTTAAAAAACTTGGCTCTCAAAAGAAATTTCAATCGTACTGTTGATATTTGGCTCTGTTGACTAATGAGTTTGCCAACCACTGACATAGAACAAATTCTCCAAAAATTCATCTGGAATAAAAAGGGCCTCGAATAGCTGCAGCAATCTTGAGAAAGAAAAACAATGTTGGAAGGATCACCATACCAGATATCAAGCTATACTACAAAGCCTCTGTTCTCAAAACTGCCTGTTACTGGCACAAGAACAGACATATAGACCAGTGGAACAGAACATAGAACCCAGAGATTGACATAAGCCAGTATGCTCAATTAATATTTGACAAAGGATGCAAGAGCATACAATGGAGACAAGACAATCTCTTCAATAAATGGTGTTGGAAAACTGGACAGATACTTGCAAAAAATGAAACTAGACCACCAACTTACACCATAAACAAAAATAAACTCAAAATGGATAAAGGACTTAAACATCAGATGGGAAACATAAAAATCTTAGAAGAAGCCAAAGGCAACAAAATAGCAGACATTTGTCATAGCAGTATCTTTAGCGATACAGCTCCTAGGGCAGTGGTTCTCAACCTTTTTAATGCCGCGACCCTTTAATACAGTTCCTCATGTTGTGGTGACCCACAACCATAAAATTATTTTCGTTGCTACTTCATAACTGTAATTTTGCTACTGTTATGAATCGTAAATATCTGTGTTTTCCAATGGTCTTAGGCTCTACCTCAACAGTTCTCAACCTGTGGGTCACGACCCACAGGTTGAGAACCACTAGCAGGGTTGCCTAAGACCATCGGAAAACACAGATATTTACATTACGATTCATAACAGTAGCAAAATTACAGTTATGAAGTAGCAACGAAAATTATTTTATGGTTGGGGGTCACCACAACATGAGGAACTGTATTAAAGGGTCGCGGCATTAGAAAGGTTGAGAACCAATGTCTAGGGCAATTGAAACTAAAGAGAAAATTAACAAATGGGACTACATCAAAATAAAAAGCTTCTGCACAGCAAAAGAAACCATCAACAAAACAACAAGAAAGCCCACTGCATGGGAGAACATATTTGCCAATGTTATCTCCGATAAGAGTTTAATCTCCAACATTTATAAGGAACTCATACAACTTAACAAAAGAAAGATAAACAATCCAATCAAACAATGGGCAAAGGACCTAAACAGACACTTTTTGAAAGAGGACATTCAGAAAGCCAAGAGACATATGAAAATATGCTTAAAGGCACTAATCATCCAAGAGATGCAAATCAAAACAACAAAGAGGTACCATCTCACACCTGTTAGAACAGTTATCATCAACAAATCAACAAACGACAAGTGCTGGCGAGGATGCGGAGAAAAAGGAACCCTTCTTCACTTCTGGTAGGAATGCAGACTGGTGCAGCCACTGTGGAAAACAGTATGGCATTTCCTCAAAAAATTTTCCTCAAAAAATTAAAAATGGGCCCTGGCTGGTTTGGCTCAGTGGATAGAGCGTCGGCCTGTGGACTGAAGGGTCCCGGGTTTGATTCCGGTCAAGGGCATGTACCTTGGTTGCAGGCACATCCCCAGTAGGAGGTGTGCGGGAGGCAGCTGATCGATGTTTCTCTCTCACCGATGTTTCTAACTCTCTATTCCTCTCCCTTCCTCTCTGTAAAAAAGCAATAAAATATATATTAAAAAAAATTAAAAATGGAACTGCCATTTGACCCAGGAATACCACTTCTAGGAATATATCCCAAGAAAACAGAAATACCAATTAGAAAGGATATATGCACCCCTATGTTCATAGCAGCGTAATTTACACTAGCTAAGATTTGGAAACATCCTAAATGCCCATCAGCAGATAAATGGATTAGGAAACTGTGGTACATCTACACACTGGAATACTATGCTGCTGTAAAAAAGAAGGAATTATTACCATTTGCAACAGCATGGATGGATCTGGAGAGCATTATGTTAAGTGAAATAAGCCAGTCAGTGAAAGATAAATACCACATGATCTCACTCATTTATGGATAATAAAGAGCATTACAAACTGTTGAACAAAAGTACACAGAGGTAAAGAAGCATGGAAGAGAAACCAAGATGGAGGCGTAGGTAAACACGTATACTGCTGCCTCGCACAACAATTTCAAAACTGCAACTGGAAGACAGAGCAGACATCATCCAGAACCACCGGAAAGCTGGCTGAGTGGAAATTCTACAACTAGAAGGAAAGATAAAAGGACATTGAGTCCCAGAGGAGCTGCGGAGGACAGAGATGCAGAGACTGGCACATGTGGAAAGGGCGGGCGGCTGGCTTCCTCACAGCGTGCGGAGAGGGAGGGCAGCAAGCGCACGGCTATCTGTCTCGTTTGGGAGGGAAACAAAACCTCCCGACTGCACTGAAATCCCAGTTCCAGGTGAGACTTTTGTGTACCCAGACTCATTTGGGGAGAAACTGGACTGTCTGGCAGCAGGCGAAACTCCAGGGCAGCCTTCTCTCAGAGGTGTGTGCAGCCATTGCTGCAGTACACTGAGGCACAGGGGCTTTGTAGGGCAGGGCTGATGGGAAACCAAGGCTGTCTGCTCCACCCTGAGACTCTGCCCCATCCAAGCTGAGCACAGAAGCTCTCCCAGCGGAGACACAGCTGATCCTCACAGCCAATTGTCCTGGAGGTCAACTCCCCCCAGTGATACTAACAACAATCTACGCTTAACTACAAGACTGCACACACAGCCCACAAAGGGGCACACCAAGAGTGTCCACCTCAGGTAACTGGGGAGGCTTGAGCCACTGGGCCCTATAGGACACCTAGCACACAAAGCTACTCCATCAACACAGGGAAGCAGCCGAAATGCGGAGACAAAGAGGCTGGTCAAAAAGGGAGGAAATGGAAGAAAGTAAACGACTGGATATAGAGTTCAAAACCATGGTTATAAGGTTTTTCAAGAATTTCCTAGAAAAGGTCGATAAATTTAACGAGTCCCTCGAGGATATGATAAAGGATCAACTAGAAATTAAGCACACACTGACTGAAATAAAAAATATTATACAGAGACCTAACAGCAGACTAGAGGATTGCAAGAACCAAGTAAAAGATTTGGAACATAAAGAAGCAAAAAACACCCAAACGGAAAAGCAAAAAGAAAAAAGAATCCAAAAAGTTGAAGACAGTGTAAGGAGCCTCTTGGACAATCTCAAGTGTACCAACATCAGAATTATGGGGGTCCCAGAAGAAGAGAGAAAGCAAGATACTGAAAACCTATTTGAAGAAATAGTGACTGAAAATTTCCCCCACCTGGTGAAAGAAATAGACTTACAAGTCCAGGAAATGCACAGAACCCCAAACAAAAGGAATCCAAAGAGGACCACACCAAGACACATCATAATTAAAATGCCAAGAGCAAAAGACAAAGAGAGAATCTTAAAAGCAGCAAGAGAAAAACAGTTAGTTACCTACAAGGGAGCACCCATATGACTGTCAGCTGATTTCTCAACAGAAACTATGCAGGCCAGGGGGGAATCCAAGATGGCGGCGTAGGTAAACACCTAAACTGCTGCCTCGCGCAACAATTTCAAAAATACAACTAAAAGACAAGACGTCTATCACCCAGACCACGGGAAAGCTGGCTGAGTGGAAGTTCTACAACTAGAAGGAAAGAGAAAAGAGCATTGAGATGTGCACGAGCACTGAAAAGCTGAGGTACGGAGGCGTGTGATCCGGGCTGGCAGCGGGCGTTGCTTTTTTCAACCCAAAGGGAGACAAGCCCCCGATTACTCTGAAATACAGTCTCTGGAGAGACGCAGGGGACCCAAACTCCTACGGGGAGAAGCTGGACTGTCTGCCAGTGAGGGTGGCTTGCTTGCAGAGCTGCGTGCAGGAATAATTGTTTACAGCACTGGGGCACGGGACGCGGTCGGGAAGCAGAGACGGCTAACTAGCAGCCATTGCTGTTTGCCACGCCCTAGCCTAGTGACACCCTGAGACCCCGCCCTGCACAACCTACAAACCCACCCAAGCTCCAAACATCGGATTTAGCATAAGAAAGCCCTGCTCTATCGCAGCTTAACTAGCAAACTTGCAGCCCGGGTCATACAGCTCCAAAACCTCCAAACCACAAGCAAAGAGGAGAAAACTGTAGCTCTCTACTGGGTGGCCTCAGACAGTAGCTGACCTGCACCCCACTGGAGATCCAGAAGCCAGTGTACCTAGTGGTTAGTGTGAGACACCAGATTTCAACTCCTCACATCCATAAGTGACACATTCAAGAGGCAGACTCAGTGAGCACCAAAGCCCCACTGAAACAAGTCCTGCCCCATAAGTGTGTCTTCAGCGCAGCAGTTCTTCCATTATAGACACAGTGAGTGCTCACAGCTAATTGGCCTGGAGGTCAATTCCTCCCAGTGTACCAGCAATTAAGGCTTAACTACACCAAGACTTTGCACTCAGCCCACAAAGGGGTGTACCAAGAGCGTCCACATCAGGAGATTGGGGAGGCTGAGCTACTGCCCCCTATAGGTCACCTACCACACAAAGCCACTCCATCAACACAGGGAAGCAGCCAAAATGCAGAAACAAAGAAACAAGTCACGAATGAAAGAAACGGAGGAAAGCAAACTACTGGACGACATAGAGTTCAGAACTACATTTATAAGGTTACTCAAGAATCTTCTTAAAACCGCTGAGAAACTTGATGAGACCTTTAAGGATCTTAATGAGAATGCCAAAAAAATGGAAAAGGATCAGTCAGAAATGAAGCATACACTGTCTGAAATAAAGAATATACAGAAACTCAACTATAGATCAACGTACCCCAAGAATCAAACCAAAGATCTGAAATATGTGGAAACAAAAAACATCCAACCAGAAAAACAAAAAGAAAAAAGAATCCAAAAATATGAAGATAGTGTAAGGAGCCTCTGGGACAACTTCAAGCGAACCAACATCCGAATTGTTGGGGTGCCAGAAGAAGGGAGAGAGCAAAATATTGAAAACCTATTAGAAGAAATAATGACAGAAAACTTTCCCTACCTGGTGAAAGAAATAGACTTACAAGTTCAGGAAGCGCACAGAACCCCATACAAGAGGAATCCAAAGAGGACCACACCAAGACACATCATAATTAAAATGCCAAGGGCAAAAGACAAAGAGAGAATATTAAAAGCAGCAAGAGAAAAACAGTTAATTACCTACAAGGGAGTACCCATACGACTGTCAGCTGATTTCTCAACAGAAACTATGCAGGCCAGAAAGGAGTGGCAAGAAATATTCAAAGTGATGAATAGCAAGAACCTACAACCAAGATTACTCTACCCAGTAAAGCTATCATTCAGAATTGAAGGTCAGATAAAGAGCTTCACAGATAAGGAAAAGCTAAAGGAGTTCATCACCACCAAACCTGAATTATATGAAATGCTGAAGGGTATTCTTTAAGAAGAGGAAGAAGAAGAAAAAGATAAAAATAAAAATTATGAACAACAAATACGTATCTATCAACAAATGAATCTAAAAACCAAGAGAATAAAAAATTTGATGAAAAGTATTAACTGCTGAATATAATAGAATTCGGGGCATAGAAAGGGAGTGGACTGACAATTCTTGGGGGAAAAGGGGAGTGGGGGGTGCGGGAAGAGACTGGACAAAAAGCGTACACCTATGGATGAGGACAGTGGGGGGTAGGTAAGGGCAGAGGGTGGGGTAGGAACCTGGTGGAGGGGACCTATGGTAGGAAAAAAGAGGAACAATTGTAATAATCTGAACAATAAAGATTTATTAAATTAAAAAAAGAAGCATCGAACAGACTGTCAAACTACAGCGGGAAGGTAGGGGAGGGTTAGGGGGGTAAAAGATCAACCAAAGGACTTGTATGCATGTATATAAGCACATCCAACAGACCTAAGCCACTGGGGGCGGAGGGAGGAGGGCAAGTGCTGGGGAGTAGGGGAGGCCAGGCAGAGGTCACTGTGTGGGGAAAAAAAAGAGACATATGTACTACTATTTGTAATAGCTTAAACAATAAAAGAGTGATGGTTTGATAAAGATGAAATATTATAGCATATAATAAGATGGGATCTAATGGATAAACAGATATTTTATATATAAAACACAGAAGGGACAGCAGGAAAAGTAAAGTCCATGAGAAATTGAAAGAAAAGTAGACCCCCACACACAAATAGGAGGATTGGCCTTAGATTGGAATATGGACAATTTATCCACTTGAGTCAGAGGAAAACTTAGATAGAGGTGACTCAAATGGTGTCTCCATGTCAAAGTACATTAGGGAAGTGAACTGACCAGCAAAATGTAGGAAGAGGGAGGTACATTTTGAGGTCAGGAATGTGCCATTCCTCAGATTAGTTGTAGATTTTTCTAGAGACATTTTCATTCTTTCAGGGCAGGCATGACACAAGCATAACAAATAACATACAACAGATGAGCCATGACAGCACTCTTACCTGGGAATCACTTATTCCTTCAACAACTAACTCTAGTTCCTCTACTCTTTTTAAAAAATGTTTTTACTGGTTTTTGAGAGAGATGAAAGAAGAGGGAGATAAAAACAACTATGAGAGAGAAACACCAACATTGATGGGTTGTTTCCAGCATGATCCCTGCTAAAGACCAAGCCAAGTCCTGATATAGAATCCAACCAGTGGCCTCCTGTTATACACATCACTGCTCAACCACTGAGCCACAGTGGCTGGATAGTTCATCTATTCTTGAACCTGGGCATATAAGGATGAAAACAGAAGTGGGCACTGGATACATATAGGTCATTTTCTAACACAGGGAAGAGTTTTGGGGTACTTATTTTTCAACTGATAGAATTTTAGGTACCGAAATATCCAAGCCATCCAGAGCAGGCAGTGGACCTGGAGTTACCAGCCATTGTTCCCAGAAAATCACATATATGTGAAGACTGCTCTGTTGCCATATCCCAGACACATTTATTGGCAGTGTTATAAATAAAACTCGAGAAACTGAATTTTGATCATTATAAAAAATTGGAATCTTGACCCTTGCCCCATAATCACCAGCCCTTTTGGATATATTCTGGGCACAGGGCAGCCACCCCCTTGCCTGATTACACGGTCTGGCTTGAGAGCTGTGAATATCACTATAAAGCCTCATTGAGGAATCAATAAATCCTGAGTATGATGCCCATGTATTACAAAACAAGAGCTTTAGAAGAAGGGGAATGGATAATGGAGTGTGCCCACCAATGATCTCCAAATCCTCTGGTCTGGAACATTAAGAGTTGGCTGAGCAACGGACACAGGAGTTGAGGGTGTTCCATGTGGCACAGCTGAGAATGGCACGGAGGTTTTACTTCCTTCTCAAAGTACAATCTTGCATTTTAGAGTTTGCAGTCCTTTGTGATTACATCACCATATATCAAAAAGATTATAGCCAAGGATCACAGAAGTTAAAGCTTAGGAACGAAGCCACAGAGGACACTATCTGAAGCATAATACAGAGGTCAGAGAGAATAGAAAGGACACAACCAGAGGTAGGCAGTTGCTCTCAGAAGGAGGCAGCACCCACCCTTTATACAGCCAGCAAACTACCAGAACTAATCCCAGTGCTTAAGGGTCTGCATATCAAAGGGCATTGGTGCTCATGGACACAGGCTCTGCATCAATCACTGATTAACTGAGGCCATGTCAGTGGCCATCTTTGTGAGATACTCTACTTCCTCCTTGTCTTCTCTACGGAAGAACCAAGAAGTTATGTATGAGACCAGCAGAGTGCTTCAGACCTGGGCTGTCCAGATGAAGGGCTTGGCACTGTTACTGGTGCCAGGATCTTCACAGGTCAAATTGGGGATTGTGCTGGTGTTGGTACTGAGTTTCCTGCCAAGCTTGTGCTGTGACCTGGGATCAGTTTATTCCTCATCCTATGAAATAGTCATCCCCAAGGCTCTGACAGTTGAGGAAAGGCAAGACCCAGTGGAAGAGGCATCTTACGTGATATCTGTGCAAGGCCAGAAACAGCTGATTCAACTGAAAGTGAACACAGACTATTTTATCAAGAACTTTCCAGTCTTCAGCTACCGCAATGGCATCCTGGGACAAGAAATGCCTTTCATCTCTCATCACTGTCACTATGAAGGCTACATAGAAGGAGTCCCGGGTTCTTTTGTTTCCGTCAACACCTGTTCAGGCCTCAGGGGCATCCTGATTAAGGAGGGAAAATCCTATGGCATTGAGCCCATGGACTCTTCAAAACGGTTTGAACATGTGTTGTACACCATGGCCCATCATGCACCAGTCTCCTGCAGTGTCACTTCCCAAGACAGCCCAGTGGTGTCCGCCAGCCGACAACAAGGGAGCAGGAAGCCTGGGGGTCCACAGGAGCTGTCCTACTTGTGGTCACTCACCAAGTACGTGGAGATGTTTGTTGTGGTCAACAACCAGCGGTTCCAAATGTGGGGCAGTAACGTCAATGACACGGTCCAGAGAGTGATGGACATCATTGCCCTGGCCAACAGCTTCACTAGGGGAATAAACACAGAGGTGGTGCTGGCGGGAATGGAGATTTGGACCGAGGGGGACCTCGTAGAGGTCCCAGTGGACCTGCAAGTTACACTGGGGAATTTCAACAGCTGGAGACAAGAGAAGCTCCTCCATCGTGTGAAGCATGATGTTGCCCACATGATTGTCGGACAGCATCCTGAGCAGGGTATGGGACAGGCTTTTCTCAATGGTGCCTGCTCAAGTGGTTTCGCAGCAGCTGTTGAATCCTTCCATCATGAAGATGTCCTCCTGTTTGCAGCGCTCATGGTCCATGAGCTTGGGCACAACTTGGGTATTCGGCACGACCACTAGGCCTGCATTTGTAAAGACAAACACCTCTGCCTCATGCGTGACAATATCACTAAAGAAAGCGGCTTCAGCAACTGTAGCTCTGACGAACAACCCTCAGCGGCACAAAGGCCGCTTGCGTAGGGATTCCTACTGTGGAAATGGTGTGGTGGAGGGTGAGGAGCAGTGTGACTGTGGTTCTGCCTGTTTCACTGACCCGTGCTGTGACCAAACATGTAGCCTGAAGGGGAGTGCAGAACGCAGTGATGGACTCTGCTGTTTTGGTTGCCGATTGAGAAATAAGGGATTAGTGTGCCATTCTGCTTCGGGAGAGTGTGGCCTCCCAGAGTATTGTGATGGTATCTCTGCAGAGTGCCCCACAGACACCTATAAGCAAGATGGGACACAATGCGGCAGACTGCACCACTGTGTTGGGGGTCAATGCAGAAACTCTGATAATCAATGCATGGCTATGTACGGGGACACTGCACGGTCTGCCCCAGAAAACTGTTACATTTCAATAAACAGCAAAGGGGACCGGTTTGGAAACTGTGGCCGTCCCACCTCAGCAATGTCAAGATATGTGAAGTGTTCTGATGATAATGTATTTTGTGGGAAAATTATATGTACAAATATTAGACGCGTCCCAGCCATCAAACCCCATCACACACTGATCCAGATTCCTTATGAAGGTGACTTTTGCTGGAGCTTGGATGTCTATAACATTACTGATATCCCTGATGAGGGAGATGTGCACTCTGGCACTGCTTATGCCCCAAACAAAGCCTGCATGGATTACTCCTGCACCGATCATGCTCTCCTCAACTATGACTGCAAACCAGCAGAAACGTGCACTGGGAGAGGAGTGTGTAACAATTTAAGGCACTGCCACTGTGAGGCTGGCTATGCACCCCCCGACTGCAGAACCCCAGGAAATGGGGGTAGTGTGGACAGTGGTTCTCCTGGCAAAACAGAGGATGAAAATCCAACTGAGGAAGAAAGAAATAATCATAGTCTTGATCATGATTATTTTGGCAGAGGTTAGGAAAGCAAAACCGGGAGCCAATTATTGTTCATAATCCCTCTGATTCTTTTACTAATACTATTTTTTCCTTTTTTTTTTGCTTCTCTCTTGTTCTTTTTTTTTTTTTAGCACTATTTTTTGGTCTAATTATTAGTGTCAGTGTTAGGGCTGGAACGGATTTCGCACTGCACTTACAAGAGGCCCCAGAAGAAAACGGAGAGCATTTGCACAAGAAGAGGAAGAAGGCATTAAGAGAGGATAACCCAAAGACAAAAAATGAGTAGTGATAGGAAGGAGTCTTCTATAACAAGCACTTCATACACTTGGTGGAAGGAGGCTAGGGAGAGCAAATGTGAAGTGGGCATTGACAACGGAAATGGCTTTATCAGGACTCTAAATATTGTTGAAATGTACTAATGTGGGAGGCAGACTTTCTTCTGTCTTTAAGTAAATAATTATATATGCATGTGAAATCACTTATAAAATATCTTAGTATTTTTACATTTCATGAGATCATTTAAATAAACTATTCTCATCATCATTCCTAAAAATGTCTTGTCTTAGTAGAGCCAGTTTTTGAGTTACCAGTTTTTCAGAGAATGATACCTTTTACCCTTTGTTTGACATATATATCTGTGCCAGGTTTTTTCACCCCAATCACAACTACACATTATATTAGGAATGTTGTTTATTTGATTTGTGGTTCTAATTGAACTGGAGAAGTATACTCATGAAGTAAAAATATTTTTAAAATATATTTTTATTGATTTCAGAGAGGAAGGAAGAGGGAGAGATAGAAACATCAATGATGAGAGTGAATCATTAATCAGCTGCCTCCTGCATGCCCCCTACTAGAGATGGAGCCTACAACCTGGGCATGTGCCCTGACCAGGATTCAAACCATGACCTAATAGTTCATAGGTTGATACTCAACCACTGAGCCACAGGGACTGGGTAAAGATTTTAAATTAAAATGTGAACAACGGTGTTCAGATAAAGCATCATTTTAGGTTTTCTGTGACCTATAAACTTTAAATTTGGGCCAAAACCGGTTTGGCTCAGTGCATAGAGCATTGGCCTGCGTACCAGAGGGTCCCAGGTTTGATTCCAGTCAAGGGCATGTACCTTGGTTGCAGGCACATCCCCAGTAGGGGGTGTGCAGGAAGCAGCTGATCGATGTTTCTCTCTTATCGATGTTCCTAGCTCTCTATCTCTCTCCCTTCTCTCTGTAAAAAATCAATAAAATATATTAAAAAACAAAACAAAACCCCCCCACAAACTTTAGATTTGGGACTCTCTGTAAGGGCTCTATCTGATCCAGGGTGGTGTGATCACCCTGCGTCTAAGTACATGGGAGAGAGTAAGCAACCTAGGCAAGAGGCAAGCTTGTCCAGTGCTGAGTCTAGCTGGAAGTATTCATTTTTCCCTTTTTTTATTTTACTTATTTATTTCTCATTTCCATTATTAAATTAATATATTATTGACTGAATCCAAAAGGACAAAGCATTGGAGGATTTTTAATTGTTTGTAAGGAGAGTACAAAGAATGTATAATAATAACATTTTCAATTCTGTGCAAGACACTATCCTAACACTTTACGTTCACTGTCTTAATTTAACCCTTCCATTCACCCTATTAGACCATCTTCTTATATATGAGGAAACACATGTAAGAGTTTTACTATAGAGCTAATAAAAGGTAGAAGCTCCAACCCACCCCAGGTATAATTGGATGTATTTGTCTACTGCCTCATGAGCCTTTTCCTTCTGTTAAAAACACAAAAACAAAAACGTGACCAGAAGACAATTGATATGTCCTTACATGCCCAGAACATACCTTTTTCCTCATTGACTCTAATGAAACAACCGCCTTACAAATGGATGCTGCTCTCTATTAGGAACCTACCACATGTCGTTTATTCATTAAATAAATAACTCTAGTTCATCAACTTTTGAACCTGGATGTATAAGGATGAATACAGAAGTGGCTACTGGATACATGTAGGTCGCTTTCTAACACAGGGGATATCTATTCTTCAACTGGCATACTTTTAGGATAATGATATGTTAAGGTCATCCAGAGAAGGTCCGGGGCTGGAGTTATCAACCCATGTGCCCATGAAAATCACACATAGTAGAAGGCTGCTCTGTTGGCATCTCTCATGCACATTTTTCAACAATGTTATAAACAGACCATGAGAGACTGAATTTGTATTATGTTAAAAAATTGTAGTATTGTACCGTGACCCATGGTCAAAAGCCCACTTGGGTCTATCTGGGGCACAGAGAAGCCACCCCTTTGCCTTATCTAACAGTCTGGCCTGAGAGATGTGCATATCACTATAAAGCCTTACTGAGGGAACAAACATCGGGAGTTTGATGCCCATGTGTTAAAGAGCAAGTTTTAGAAGAGGAGAAATGGGCCATGGAGTGTGCCCACCAATGATCTCGAAGCCCTCTGGTCTGGAACATTAGGAGTTGGCCGAGCAACGGACACAGGAAGGGTGGCATGGGGGGTGGGGTGGGGGTATTCCATATGGTACAGTTGAGAAAGGCACAGAGGTTTTGCTTCCACTGACAAGTTACAATCTTGCATTTCAGAGTTTGCAATCCTTCATGATACATCACCACAATATGAGAAGGACTATCGCCAAGGATCACTGAAGCTAATGCTGTGGTAGAAAGCAACAGAAAGAACACTATCTGAAGGGTAACAGAGAAGTCAGATAGACTAGAAATAACACAGACAAAGGTAGGCAGTTGCTCTTAGAAGAAGGTAATACCCACCCTTTATGCAACCATCATATACCTGGACCTAACCCCAGAGCCTAAGGGTTTGCATATCAAGGAGCACTTCTGTTCAAGGACACAGGCCTTGCATTAGCCATGTCAGTGACCACCTTTGGGGCCATGACAAGGGCCACCTCTGTGAGGGACTCTGCCTCCTCCTTGCCATCTCTACAGAAGAACCAAGAAGTTATGTATGAGACTAGCAGAGTGCTTCAGACCTGGGCTGTCCAGATGAAGGGCTTAGCACTGGTATTGGTGCCAGGATCTTCACGGGTTAAATTGGGGATTGTGCTGGTGTTAGTACTGAGTTTCCTGCCAAGCTTGTGCTGTGATCTGGGGTCAGTTTATTCCTCATCTTATGAAATAGTCATCCCCAAAGCTCTGACAGTTGAAGGAAGGCAAGACCCAGCGGAAGAGGCATCTTATGTGATATCTATGCAAGGCCAGAAACAGCTGATTCACCTGAAAGTGAACACAGACTATTTTATCAAGAACTTTCCAGTCTTCAGCTACCGCAATGGCATCCTGGGACAAGAAATGCCTTTCACCTCACATGACTGTCACTATGAAGGCTACATAGAAGGAGTCCCGGGTTCTTTTGTTTCCGTCAACACCTGTTCAGGCCTCAGGGGCATCCTGATTAAGGAGGGAAAATCCTATGGCATTGAGCCCATGGACTCTTCAAAACGGTTTGAACATGTGTTGTACACCATGGCCCATCATGCACCAGTCTCCTGCAGTGTCACTTCCCAAGACAGCCCAGTGGTGTCCGCCAGCCGACAAGGGAGCAGGAAGCCTGGGGGTCCACAGGAGCTGTCCTACTTGTGGTCACTCACCAAGTACGTGGAGATGTTTGTTGTGGTCAACAACCAGCGGTTCCAAATGTGGGGCAGTAACGTCAATGACACGGTCCAGAGAGTGATGGACATCATTGCCCTGGCCAACAGCTTCACTAGGGGAATAAACACAGAGGTGGTGCTGGCGGGAATGGAGATTTGGACCGAGGGGGACCTCGTAGAGGTCCCAGTGGACCTGCAAGTTACACTCAGGAATTTCAACAGCTGGAGACAAGAGAAGCTCCTCCATCGTGTGAAGCATGATGTTGCCCACATGATTGTCGGACAGCATCCTGAGCAGGATATGGGACAGGCTTTTCTCAATGGTGCCTGCTCAAGTGGTTTCGCAGCAGCTGTTGAATCCTTCCATCATGAAGATGTCCTCCTGTTTGCAGCGCTCATGGTCCATGAGCTTGGGCACAACTTGGGTATTCGGCACGACCACTCAGCCTGCATTTGTAAAGACAAACACCTCTGCCTCATGCGTGACAATATCACTAAAGAAAGCGGCTTCAGCAACTGTAGCTCTGACGACTTCTACCAGTTCCTCCAGGAACACGGAGGGGCCTGCCTATTTAACAACCCTCAGCGGCACAAAGGCCGCTTGCGTAGGGATTCCTACTGTGGAAATGGTGTGGTGGAGGGTGAGGAGCAGTGTGACTGTGGTTCTGCCTGTTTCACTGACCCGTGCTGTGACCAAACATGTAGCCTGAAGGGGAGTGCAGAATGCAGTGATGGACTCTGCTGTTTTGGTTGCCGATTGAGAAATAAGGGATTCGAGTGCCGTTCTGCTTCGGGAGAGTGTGACCTCCCAGAGTATTGTGATGGTATCTCTGCAGAGTGCCCCACAGACACCTATAAGCAAGATGGGACACCATGCGGCAGACTGCACCACTGTGTTGGGGGTCAATGCAGAAACCCTGATAATCAATGCACGGCTATGTACGGGGACACTGCACGGTCTGCCCCAGAAAACTGTTACATTTCAATAAACAGCAAAGGGGACCGGTTTGGAAACTGTGGCCGTCCCACCTCAGCAATGTCAAGATATGTGAAGTGTTCTGATGATAATATATTTTGTGGGAAAATTATATGTACAAATATTAGACGCGTCCCAGCCATCAAACCCCATCACACACTGATCCAGATTCCTTATGAAGGTGACTTCTGCTGGAGCTTGGATGTCTATAACATTACTGATATCCCTGATGAGGGAGATGTGCACTCTGGCACTGCTTGTGCCCCAAACAAAGTCTGCATGGATTACTCCTGCACCGATCATGCTGTGCTCAACTATGACTGCAAACCAGCAGAAACGTGCACTGGGAGAGGAGTCTGTAACAATTTAAGGCACTGCCACTGTGAGGCTGGTTATGCACCCCCCGACTGCAGAACCCCAGGAAATGGGGGTAGTGTGGACAGTGGCTCCCCTGGCAAAACAGAGGATGAAAATCCAAGTGAGGATGAAGGGAACAGTTACAGTGATGATCATGAAAATTTTGGCAGAGATGGTGAGAATACACATGAAAGCAAAATGAGGAGCCCATTACTGTTCATAATCCCCTTGTTTATTTTAGCAATACTTCTTTTTCCTTTTTTATACACCTGCATTGTTTGTTTTCTTTTAGCACTACTCTGTGGTCTAATTATTGGTCTCGGTGTTAAAGTTGGAACTGATTTAGCACAGCACTCAAAAGAGGCCCCAGAAGAAAGTGAAGAATCAGTGGCACAAAAAGAGAAAAAAGGCATTAAGGGAGAAAAACCCAAAGGAAGAGAATAAGTAGTGATAGGAAGAAGTCTATAGCAAGCACTTCATACACTTGCTGGAAGGAGGCTCAGTAGAGCGAATGTGAAGTGGCACTGGCAGTAGAAGTGGCTCTGAGGGGGATTGTAAAGACTATAGAAATGTACTAATGTAAAGGAGGGATTTTCTTCTGTTTTTTACTAATTAATTATATATGCTTATGTTAAAGCACTTATAAAACATTTTACTATATTTTCCATTTCATGAAACCATTTAAATAAACCTTTATCATGGATCATTCCCATCAATTTCTTATCTTAGTTGGGACAATTTCTGAATTACCAGCTTTTCAGAGAACACCACCTTCCATCCTCTTTGTATGACATATATATATATGCCAGGTTTTTTCATCCCAATCACACATTATATTAGGAAGGTTGTTTATTTCATCTGTTGTTCTATTTGAACTGGAGAAGTTTACCCATGAAATACAAAGATATTAAATTAAAAAGTAAATAACAGTGTTCACATAAGGCATCATTTTAGGCTTTCTGTAGCCTATAAACCTTAGATTTGGCACTCTCTGGAAGGGCTCTATCTGATCCAGATGGTCTGATCACCCTGTGTCTAGGTACATGGGAGAGAGTAAGCAACCTAGGCAAGAGGCAAGCTTGTCCAGTGCTGAGTCTGGTTAGAAGTATTCATTTTTCCTTTTTTCTGTTTCTACTTTTCTTATTATATTTATTTCTCATTCCCATTATTAAATTAATATATTATTGTCCGACAACCCAAAGGTACAGAGCATTGCAGAGTTGTTAATTATCTGTAGAAGAGCACAAAGATGTAAAATAATAACATTATCAACTCTGTGCAGGACATTATTCTAAACACTTTTCATTCATTGTTTTTTAAATAAATCTTTATTGTTCAGATTATTACAGTTGTTCCTCTTTTCCCTCCCCTTAACTCCCCTCCACCAGTTCCTACCCCACTCCATACCCTTACCCCCCCACTCTCCTTGTCCATAGGTGTAAGATTTTTGTCCAATCTCTTCCCGCACCCTCCATACTCCCTTCCCCCTGAGAATTGTCAGTCTTCTTTTTGAGTCTATTATATTCACCAGTTTATTCTGTTCATCAGATTTTTTATTCACTTTATTTTTAGATTCACTTGTTGATAGACATATATTTGTTGTCACTTTGTTGTTCATAATTTTTTATCTTTACCTTTTTCTTCTTCCTCTTCTTAAAGAATACTCTTCAGCATTTCAGATAATACTGGTTTGGTGGTGATGAACTCCTTTAGCTTTTTCTTGTCTGTGAAGCTCTTTATCTGCCCTTCAATTCTAAATAATAGCTTTGCTGGGTAGAGTAATCTTGGTTGTTGGTTCTTGCTATTCATCACTTTGAATATTTCTTGCCACTCCCTTCTGGCCTGAATAGTTTCTGTTGAGAAATCAACTGACAGTCATTTGGATACTCCCTTGTAAGTAACTAACTTTTTTTCTCTTGCTGCTTTTAAGATTCTCTCTTTGTCTTTTGCCCTTGGCATGTTAATGATGATGTGTCTTGGTGTGGTCCTCTTTGGATTCCTCTTGTTTGGGGTTCTCTGCACTTCCTGGACTTGTAAGTCTATTTCTTTCACCAGATAGGTGAAGTCTTCTGTCATTATTTCTTCAAATAGGTTTTCCATACCTTACTCTCTCTCTTCTATTGGCGCTATAATTTAGATGTTGGTACGCTTGAAGTTGTCCCAGAGGCTCCTTACACTATCTTCATATTTTTGGATTCTCTTTTCTTTTTGCTCTTCCAGTTGGGTGTTTTTTGCTTCCTCGTATTTCAAATCTCTGACTTGATTCTTGGGATCCTCAAGTCTACTATTGAATTTCTGTATATTACTCTTTATTTCAGTCAGTGTATGCTTAATTTCTGACTGGTCCTTTTCCATTTTTTTGGAATTCTCACTAACATCCTTGAAGTTCTTACTAAGTTTCTCGGAGCTTTCTAGAAGATTCTTGAGTAACCTTATAACTGTGGTTTTGAACTCTATATCCAGTAGTTTGCTTTCCTCCATTTCTTTAATTTATGACATGTTTTTTTGTCTCTGCATTTTGGCTGCTTCCCTGTGTTGACAGAGTGGCCTTTTGTGTTAGGTGTCCTATAGGGCCCAGTGGCTCAGCCTCCCCAGTCACCTGAGGTGGACGCTCTTGGTGCACCCCTGTGAGCTCCTTGCACAGTCTTATAGTTAAACCTTGATTGCTATTGGTATCAAAGGCGGGAATTGACCTTCAGGCCAATTGGCTATGATGACCAGCTGTGTCTACAGTGGAAGAGCTGTTGCGCAGGAGACACCCTTATGAGGCAGGACTCGCTTTAGTGGGGCTTTGGTGCTCACTGAATCTGCCCTTTGAGTGTGTCTCTTATGGATGTGAAGAGGAAGTGTAATCTGGTATGGTCTCACTCTGACCACTGGGTCTGCTGGCTCTTGGATCTCCAAGGAGTTGCAAGGTCAGCCACTGTCAGGGGCTGCCCAGCAGGAGCTACAGAGACATCTGCAGATTCCACCTCTTTGTATGGGGTTTGGAAGTGCCCAGATGAGGCCCAGCTGTGAAGCAAGGGCTTTAGACCTTCTTTTGGAAGTTCTGGGGCTCTCTGATCCAGTTGCAATTTGTTTTAGGCAAAAGAACAGGCCATTCATATGCAAAAGCCGATGCACACAGCTTGGGTGGGGTTGTAAATTGGGTGGGGCAGCATCTCTGGGAATCACCAGGGTGGAGCAAATAGCAATTGCTGCCAGTCAGCCCTGAACCAGAGAAGTCTGGTTCTCCGTGTCCCACACCCCCATCCAGGAACAGTGATCTCTGCGAGCCCCTCTAAGAGAAAGCTGCCCTCACATTCCTGTCCTGATTCCAGACAGTCCAGTTTCTCCCTGTATGTGCCTGGGTCCCTCAGAGTCTCTCCTGGAACTGGAGTTCAGAGCAAGAAGGAGCTTGTATCTCCCTCCCAATTAAAAGAGCAGTACATCCAGGTTCCAGCACTTTCCGAGCCTCCGCACCTCTTACTAGTCTCAATGCACTTTCTTCACCTCTCTAGTTGTGGAACTTCCACTGAGCCAGCTTTCCTGCGGTTCTGGGTGCTAGTTGTTCTGCCGATTAGTTGTGGTTTTGATGTGGTTGTGAGAGGCAGCAAGTATATGTGTTTACCTATGCCACCATCTTGGTTCTCCTCACCCGTTCACTGTCTTCTTAAAAATATTTTTGTTTTATTGATTTCAGACAGGAAGGGAAAGATAGAAACATCAATGATGAGAATATCTGATCAGCTGCCTCCTGCACATCCCCTACTGTGGATCCCAGAAATGTGCCCTTGACCAAAATCAAACCTAAGAC
Source organism: Corynorhinus townsendii (assembly GCA_026230045.1). NCBI lineage: Eukaryota > Metazoa > Chordata > Mammalia > Chiroptera > Vespertilionidae > Corynorhinus > Corynorhinus townsendii. Next base: position 10,319,287 of record JAPDVU010000014.1, on the reverse strand, counting down.
CCTTCAGCCCACAGGTTAATGCCCTAGCTACTATGTTGAACCAGCTAAGGCATTCATTGTCTTAATTTAACCCTCACATTCATGCTATTGGACCATCTTCTTCCACAGGAGGAAACAAAGACAGAGTTTTACTCTAGAGCAAGTATGTCAAACTCATGGCCCACAGTGAATATTTTTGAGGCCCAGCCAATATAACGGTATCTATGAAATGTTTTAATAAAAATTTTGTAACTTAATTTTTACAATATCCTATTGTACATGATCTACACTAATAAAAGAGAAAGATGCAAATTGACTGTGCCTTCACAATGGCCACTAGCTAATCAGGAGTGCGTATGCAAATTAGCAGGACAAAGATGGTGGCGGCCACAGAGCCAGCCAGAGCAAGTGGGAGGTTTGGGTCGCCCCTGGCAATGGAGGAATCAAGCTTCCCGCCCATCCAGGCCAACCGCAGAAGGAGGGGCCTGTGAGTGGAGGACATGGAGCTGGCCCAGGCAGGCACCAAAGGAGGGGCCTGCAAATGGCCCTCAACCCCTTACCCAGGCTGGCCACACTCCCATGGCGTGAGGGTCCCCACTGGGAGACATGGCCAGCATGCAAACAGCCATCAGCCCCTCACCCAGGCTGGCCTGGCACCCCAGGAGGGACTCCTACCCTGAAGGGGGTGTAGCCAGCCTGAAAACAGCCCTCAACCCCTCACCCAGGCTGGCCACATCCCCCTCCTAGTGGAGACCCTCACCCCATGGGGGCGTGGCTGGCCTGCAAACTGCTCCAGCCCCTTGCCCAGGCCAGCACCATCCCCAGTGGGGACCCCCACCCCAATGGGGGCGTGGCTAGCCTGCAAACCACTACAGGCCTCTTGCCCAGGCCACCCTGCTCCCCAAGGGAATCCCCACCCTGATCCAGGACACTCTTCAGGGCAAACCAGCTGGCCCCCACCCATGCACCAGGCCTCTATCTATACTAATAAAAGGGTAATATGCTAATTAGACTTGGAGACCTTCCAGGAGACCTTCCAGGAGACCTTCCAGACATTCTTCTGGACAAAGCCATGGTGGTGGGGCCAAGGTAGAGGCAGTTAGGGGCCAAGAGGAGAGGGCAGTTGTGCTCAGGCCAGGATGGGTTGGCAGTTGTGGGTGATCAGGCCAGCGGGGGGGGGGGGGGGAAGGGGGGAGAGGTAGTTGGGGGTGAGCAGGCCAGCAGGCAGAGTGATTAGGGGCAATCAGGCAGGCAGGCAGGTGAGTAGTTAGGAGACAGCAGTCCCAGATTGCGAGAGGGATGTCTGACTGCCAGTTTAGGCCCAATCTGATCAGGCCTAAACTGGCAGTTGGACATCCCTTTTATTTTTTTTTCAATTTTTTTTCTTTTTTTGCATTCTTTTTTTTTTTTTTAATAAATCTTTATTGTTCAGATTATTACAGGTGTTCCTCTTTTTTTTTCCCTCATAGCTCCCCTCCACCTGATTCCCCACCCCACCCCATGCCCTTACCCCCCGCCACTGTGTTCATCCATAGGAGTAAGATTTTTGTCCAATCTCTTCCCGCACCCCTCACACCTGCTTCCCCTGAGAGTCGTGAGTCCACTCCCTTTCTATGTCCCTGATTCTATTATATTCACCAGTCTATTCTGTTCTTCAGATTTTTATTCACTTGATTTTTAGATTCACTTGTTGGTAAGTATGCATTTGATGTCATTTTGTTGTTCATAATTTTTATCTTTACCTTTTTCTTCTTCTTCCTCTCCTTAAAGAATACCCTTCAGCATTTCATGTAATCCTGGTTTGGTGGCGATGAACTCCTTTAGCTTTTTCTTGTCTGTGAAGCTCTTTATCTGACCTTCAACTCTGAATGATAGCTTTGCTGGGTAGAGTAATCTTGGTTGTAGGTTCTTGCTATTCATCACTTTGAATATTTCTTGCCACTCCCTTCTGGCCTGCATACTTTCTGCCGAGAAATCAGCTGACAGTCGTATGGGTACTCCCTTGTAGGTAACTAACCTTTTTTCTCTTGCTGCTTTCAAGATTCTCTCTTTGTCTTTTGCCCCTGGCATTTTAATTATAATGTGTCTTGGTGTGGTCCTCTTTGGATTCCTTTTGTTTGGGGTTCTGTGCGCTTCCTGGACTTGTAAGTCTATTTCTTTCACCAGGTAGGGAAAGTTTTCTGTCATTATTTCTTCTAATAGGTTTTCAGTATTTTGCTCTCTCTCTTCTTCTGGCACCCCAAAAACTCGGATGTTGGTATGCTTGAAGTTGTCCCAGAGGCTCCTTACACTATCTTCATATTTTTGGATTCTTTTTTCTTTTTGTTTTTCTGGTTTGGTGTTTTTTGTTTCCTCATATTTCAGATCTTTGGTTTGATTCTTGGGGTACGTTGATCTACAGTTGAGTTTCTGCATATTCTTTATTTTAGACAGTGTATGCTTCATTTCTGACTGGTCCTTTTCCATTTTTTTTGGCATTCTCATTAAGGTCCTTGAAGGTCTCACTAAGCTCCTCAGAAGTGTCATCAAGTTTCTCAGCGGTTTTAGAAGATTCTTGAGTAACCTTATAAATGTAGTTCTGAACTCTATGTCGTCCAGTAGTTTGCTTTCCTCCGTTTCTTTCATTCGTGACATGTTTCTTTGTTTCCGCATTTTGGCTGCTTCCCTGTGTTGATGGAGTGGCTTTGTGTGGTAGGTGACCTATAGGGGGCAGTAGCTCAGCCTCCCCAATCACCTGATGTGGACGCTCTTGGTACACCCCTTTGTGGGCTGAGTGCAAAGTCTTGGTGTAGTTAAGCCTTAATTGCTGTTGGTACGCTGGGAGGAATTGACCTCCAGGCCAATCGGCTGTGAGGACTCACTGTGTCTATAAGAACTGCTGTGCTGGAGACACACTTATGGTGTAGGACTTGTTTCAGTGGGGCTTTGGTGCTCACTGAGTCTGCCTCTTGAATGTGTCACTTATGGATGTGAGGAGTTGAAATCTGGTTTCTCACATTGACCACTAGGTATACTGGCTTCTGGATCTCCAATGGGGTGCAGGTCAGCTATTGTCTGAGTCCACCTAGCAGGAGCTACAGCGAAAGCTACAGTTTTCTCCTCTTTGCTTGGGGTTTGGAGGTTTTGGAGCTGTCTGATCCGGGCTGCAAGTTTGTTAGGTTAAGCTGCAGTCCATTCATATGCAAAAGCCGCTGCTTGGAGCTTGGGTGGGTTTGTAGGTTGTGTGGGGCGGGGTCTCAGGGCATCACTAGGCTAGGGTGTGGCAAACAGCAATGGCTGCCAGTTAGCCGGCTCTGTGTCTCCCACTGCGTCCAGCCCTGTACCCCAGCGCAGATAAACAATTATTCCTGTGCGCAGCTCTACAAGCAGGCCCCCCTCACTTTCCGACCTGGTAGCAGACAATCCAGCTTCTCCCCGTAGGAGATTGGGTCCCCAGCGTCTCCCCAGAAACTGTACTTCAGAGTAATCGGGGGCTTGTCTCCCCTTTGGGTTGAAAAAAGCAACGCCTGCCGCCAGCCCAGATCCCGCGCCTCCGTACCTCAGCTTTTCAGTGCTTGTGCACGTCTCAGTGTTGTTTTCTCTTTCCTTCTAGTTGTAGAACTTCCACTCAGCCAGCTTTCCCGTGGTTCTGGGTGATAGACATTTTGTCTTTTAGTTGCAGTTTAAATTGTTGTGCGAGGCAGCAGTTTAGGTGTTTACTAACTGGGAGAATCTTGGATTCTCCCCCCGGACATCCCTTTTAAGGGGTCCCAGATTGGAGAGGTTGCAGGCCGGGCTGAGGGACACCCGCCGCCCCCCGCAGGAATTTAGTGCACCAGGCCACTAGTTATTAATAATGATCTACAATGTTTGCTAATGACTGATTACTATAATCGTGTTGAATTCATTTCCCTTATGGACCTTACTTGCAGTTGTACTATTTCTCTCCACTAATACTAGGAGCGAATATTTTAGCAGCCGATTATCAGGTAATTAGTATTGTATTGACTTGTTTGGTGTGGGAACAGGAAATATTTCACTTTCGAAGAACAAGAAAAATAGGTTTATTTGCATTATTAATTTGCGCAGTTAGTTATTCAGGGTCTGGTAAGTTAATGTTCAAGAAAAATATTAATTTTTTATTAAAATGTTCTATTATTTTATGTTAACAATTACTCATTTATTTCAGCCCTTTGTATTCAGCATGTCTCTATAGAAATAAACCTACATTTTTTTAAAAAATTGAAGCTTTTGTTTTTTGCAGCCCACATAAACTTAAACCTTATATATTTGGCCCATGTTAGCCTTTGAGTTTGACATGCTTGCTCTAGAGCTAGTAAAAAGTGGAACCTGCATCCCATCCTAGCTATGACTGAATGTACCTTCTCCACTGCCTCATGAGCCTTTTCCTTCAGTAAAAAAAAAAAAAAAAAAAGTGACCAGGAAGACAACTGACATGTCCTTACTTGCCCAGAACATGGCTTTTCCCTCATTGACTCTAATGAAACAAAAGCCTTACAAATGGATGCTGCTCTCTATTGTGAACCTACTACACTGTGTCATTATTAGTCATTATTAGTGCAAGTGTCCTTTTCCCATTCCATTCTGACATCATGGAGGGGCAGGTTTGTATCTTGTTCAGTTCTGAGGGCCCCGCTGATTGTAAGTGCTCAGTAAATGTTGACCGAGGGAAAGATTTAACCAGAGCCAACCTTAGGATAGGATGCACTTCTGCTAAGTTTTCCATTAAAAGATTGCAAACATTTTTTATAAAAAATTTTACATTTTGTAAACTGGTTATGTTTAAAAACTTAATTTCAGAAGAAAATTTTGATATTCAATTGGCAAATTTCTCATTGTTTTTTCAAAAGCAAGATCAGACTTCCACCAAGAATGTTTGCAAAATACTGACTCTTTAAAAATTTCTAAGAAAGATCCAATACCACTTTTATTATTTAATTAAGTATGGAAGTCTTGCATGAGGTTGTTCTAGAGTGAAACAAATGAGCATATAAAGTTCTTGAATCACTTTGTAACTGACAATGGCATGGTGGCTCTTCTCACAGTGAGAAAATATCTTTTAAATTATTTAAAAAGAGAATATCAGAGGTGGATTAATGACTGACCACGTTTTGCAACCTCATGCCTGTTTCATTGTTATAATCCAACTGGGCTCTCTCACATACTTTCTAACATAACCCAGACACTAGTTTTGTTCCCACAGTCTGGAGTTCAGGAACTTCCATTGCTTCCCCCATTATCTAGAGTAGACAATGTAAACTTGCTATGGCATTAATGTCCTATGACAATTGGGTGGTCCTGTCCATTTCAACCATTATCTCCTATGACTTTTGAAAATAAGCATTTCCTCAGATCAGTCCACCTAACAGGAAGAACCTCTGTGCTCATTTCATACCATGGCCACTTCGGACTCTGGGCTCTTCATCATAGTCTTGTTTCCACTGAATGACCTTGCGCTTCCATATGCCTATTTAGTTCAGCTCTCACAGCTTCAGTGAGGCTCTTGAAATTGATCCAGCATAGCATCCTCTATTCTACTGAATGAAGCATAGGTTCTCTTTGAGGATACTCATGAAGAAAACCTATGGGGAAACTCAGTCTGAAACAGACCATCCAACGATTGTTTTCTACAGAACAGGGATATGTAAGCATTGTTGCGTTGAGTGAGATTTCTAATTGGTAATGTGAGATTGAGAAATGTGTTTGTTTATTCATGTAACATGTTCTCAGAATATCAGATTCTAGAGGTACTCATGCATTAGTGGAGAAATGGAAAGAAATCTTGCAGGCGATAAAAGGAATAAACTCTGAAATCACAACATTTCATCTAGTAATGCATCTGTCACGTAATAATCATGAGGTGGGTAGTAGTGCAGACAATTTCACAGGAAAAATAGAAATTAAAAAATAGAAAGACAGAGTATCAGAGCCAGAGAACAGGAGAAAAGGCTCTCCCAGGTGCTCTGCAGAGAACACTTATCCACTCAAATCCATCCTTCATAGTTCTGGGATAAATTAGGTCATTGTAGAACTAAAAAAATCACATAAATATGCCAAACAAAGCAAAGGCTACCTGTAGGGAGTGCCTGGGAAGGCACATGGGCATTCTTTAATTATTGTCAGCTGAACCCAGTGGCCTTGGCAAAGCCACGCCCTTGGAACACGCTTTGCCAAAAAGGCAAGAGTGTTATCAGCTTGACCTTCATTTCAGCCCAGGTATCAGGTAGTGGGTTTTGATATGTAAATCCAGTCAATCACCAGGAATGCTCAGGCCTACTCAAGAATGCAAATAATCTCCTTGGTCTTGACTTTTGGTGAAACTTCCTGGTATTTGTGGGTATAAAATAAACATACTGTATCGGCTATGCATCACTGTCCCTCAGAAGAGAGCAGCAGTCCCACCCAGTTCCCAGCTTTTTCCTTCTATCTCTGTGTCTTGTCTCTTTCTTTCATATTTCTCAATCCCCAGCTCCTCTACTCAAAGAACCGGATCATCTTTCTTTCCGTGCTGGACGCGGAAAAGAGAGACCCCGCCAGCTACCAATTAATCCTTTGCTTTTAAAAATTACAGTGGATCTCAGCTTTCAGGTAACAGATGTGCCTTGATTTAACAAAAGCTCACAGACAAGAATTTCTTTATAGTAAAACTAAAACAGTTGCAACAAAATGATATCAGTATATCAACTCCTCCAACTACTGAGAGTCTACACTAAAGTATTAAAATTTTATAAAATTAAGGCACCTAAAATAAGAACCTATGTTTTATTCATAAATTTTTCCAGAACAGATATAATTTTTATTGCTTTCTCTTGTCATGTTAGATGTTTTTATAAGCACTGTAAATATATTAAATTGTTTAACAGAACAATTCAGGCCTAAGAGAAAAGAAGAGTCACTCTCTCTCCTAAGTACTGTGAGAGCCCTTTTCTTCTCCTTGGATGTTAAGTGCATGAGTACTGTGTATGCTTTGAGTTCTGTGTGTTTCCAGATCCAAACAGGAAGAATTTCCAAGGAGCAAAAAAGTAACCCTTTTTAAAAGAAGAAAGCCACCTTTCTTCAGTGATGTGGCTTTCATAAAATCCCAGGTGTTACTTTCTGGCTGATTGGCCTTACACATGGAACTTCGCTTCCTGGGCCTGCGTTCTCTTTTTAGTAAGATGGCCACACCAAGGATGCTCTCATAGAGTGGATGAGAGATTAAATTAAATAGCCTGTGTACAGTCTGTAGTGCAGTACTGGGTATATAGTGGCTGTTCAAATAAATTCTGAGATCTAAAATCAAATGCAATGAACAGTGTGAGATTATGTTATTAATCATATTTTGTTTGGCCATGATAAAATTAATTCACAATCAAGTCACAATAGTGAATTTCCTTTATACCTATAGCATTCTTACCTGCCATTTGGTCATTTGTAAACACATTCTATTTCTTCTACTAAATTGTAAATCTCAGGGGGAAAGGAGCAAGATTTGGATAACGTGGCAATCACTGCCTTGGGCCCAGTTATGAGTAAGACTGGTAGGCATTTAATTATTTTCCTCAGAGCCCGACTCAAGACCACCATGACTTTAAAAGCATTCATGCTTTTTGGAAACGAAATCAAAGATTCTAACTTTCTCCCCTTCTGACCATATCCTCAATCCTTATGTATAAATGATTCAGGATAGCTCTTGCACAGATATCTAAGTGAACTGAGGGACTGATACATATTACCACTCCTCATTCATTTATTCACTCATCCATCCACCCATCCATTCATTCCACCACTAATGAGTCTGTACCTATGAATTGTTCTAGTTCTATGGAAATAGTAGTAAACAGGACAAAATCTCTCTGATCCATTGAAAATTTAAAAACTACCAACCTTCCCTGAGTAGGTTTGGAATAATGGGAGCTAAGACAGATTGAGGGATCACTCCAATCATTATGTAAATAAGGAACAGGTAGGGGCAGAGCAATGGGCAACTACAGAAAGACAGACGTTCTGAAGTGTGCAAAGCTGAGTTCTGGAAGCTTGTGGGAGAGTGGTTGAAGTGCTGGTGGTGAGAAGGGGTTGATCTGGGAATATTATGAGGTTGAGCTAAAAGGATTTGTTGATGAAAGAGATGTAAAGTGTGAGAGGATGGTAGTAAAGAAGGATGTCTCTCCAGTAGCTTTGCCCTGAGCAACTGCATGAATACACTTGCTATTTACTGAGATGGGGATGCATGTGGAAAGAGCAGGGGTTGAACATGTTCTTTTTGAGCTGCCTGTTAAACACCCAAGTTAGCTCCTCAGCTATGCAGCATTATGACTGTGTCTGGAATTAGGAGAGAAGTCAGCTAAAGATGTATATTTGAGAATGGTCAGCTTATAGATGACATTTCAAGCCAGAATGGGGTGAGGACTTAGCTCCATAGCATTCCATGTATAGATGTTGAAGGGATGAGAAGCATTCAGGAAAGAAGTGGGCAACAGAGTAGCCAGTGTGGCTAGAGTACCAAGAGAGTGTTGTCTTGAAAACCAAGAGAATAAAGTGTTTCTAGAAGATTTATATACTACAAATCCAGTCCATCCACAGATTCTCTTGACTCTACCTTCCAAATATATCCAGAATGTGACTCCACTAGAGACTCTGTTCACCACCAACAACTCTCCAATGCACTGCACAAGTCACCATTAACTCCATGGTAGCCAACTTCAGAATTCTTTAAAGTGTCTCTCTGCTTCCTCACTGGCTCCCACAATGGCCTCTTTTGAACTCAGCAGGCAGAGTGATCCTTTTAAAAGTTAAGTCAGAACATATCCATTATCTGTTCAATGTTGCTGGTAGGTCTATAAGGGGAGGAATGAGTGTTGATCATTTGATTTTACAGTAGAGACTTATTCATTGGAAACCTGGAATGGAGCTGTTTAGATGGACGGTAGGAAGAAAGTTTGTTCTAGTGGAGTCAAAATATAAAAGATGAGTCAAAACACATTTCTAAAGTGTTCAACCTCATGAATATTCAGAGAAAAGGAGATTATATAGCCACAAGGGCATATCACACTATCCAATCACAGGATCCTATCTAAAAGAGTAATATGCAAATTAACCATCACTCCGTTACACCAACAAGCCACACCCACAAGCCACTCAGTAGCAAGTATGCAAATTAACCCAGCCAAGAAGGCTGCGGGCTCGGAGAGAGCAGGAGGGAGGCTTGGGTTTCCCCGCAATGGAGGAAGCCAAACTTTCCACACAACCTGGCCAGCCCAGGCCTCCACTCCAGGCTACAACGTTTCAATTATAGAAGACAAATAAATCCCAACAAAAATGGCGGCAGCCATGGAGCTGGAGAGAGCAGGAGGCTAGGGTTGCCCCCAGTGATGGAGGAAGCCAAGTTTCTGCACCCCTAGCCTGCCTTGGCCTCTGCTTAAGGCTACAAAGTTTCAATTATAGAAGATAAATAAAACCCAACAGAAATGGCTGCCGCCATGGAGTGAGCAGAAGGCTTGGCTCCGCTCCAGGCTACAAAGTTTCAATTGTAGAAGATAAATAAATCCCAGATACCAAGGCCTCCGCTTGGGTCACCGGAGGGTGTGGCCAGCCTGCAAACCACCACAGGCCCCTCACTCAGGCCGCCCCAAGCCCCAAGGGAACCCCCACCCTGATCTGGGACACCCTTCAGGGCAAACCAGCTGACCCCCACCCATGCACCAGGCCTCTATCCTATCTAATAAAAGAGTAATATGCAGATTTACCATCACTCCAACACACAAGATGGCTGTCCCCATGTGGTCAAAGATCCTGCCCCCATGTGGACACAAGATGGCCACCACAAAATGGCCAGCAGGGGAGAGCAGTTGGGAGGGAGCAGGCCTGCAGGGAAGGGCAGTTGAGGGGGACCCAGGCCTGCAGGGGAGAGCAGTTGGGGAAACCAGGCCTACAGGGGAGGGCAGTTAGGGATAACCAGGCCTGCAGGGGAGGGCAGTTAGGGGCAAACAGGCTGGCAAGGGAGCAGTTAGGCATCAATCAGGCTGGCAGGGGAGTGGTTAGGAGGTAATCAGGTTAGCAGGCAGAAGCAGTTAGGGACAATCAGGAAGGCAGGCAGGTGAGCAGTTGAGAGCCAGCAGTCCTGGATTGTGAGAGGGATGTCCGACTGCCCATTGGGATTGGGCCTAAATGGGCAGTCGGACATCCCTAGAGGGGTCCCAGATTGGAGAGGGTGCAGGCTGGGCTGAGGGACACACGCCCCTCCCCCCATGCACGAATTTCATGCACCGTGCCTCTAGTAGACTATATAAGATTGAAAATTCCAATTACTGTGGAACAGTGGGCACTCTCATAATGCAAACTGGTATGCCACTCTGAAATAATACTTTTTATTTCCTAGTCCAATTGAAGTTGCAAGTACCTTACCTTTAAGCAATTTTACTCTTAGGCTGGGGGTGGGGAACCTTTTTTTTGCCAAGGGCCATTTGGATATTTGTAACATCATGTGAAGATGATACTGAAGCATAGTAATCTCCACCTTGTATAAAAACTTCTGTTTGAAATTCTCTGCTATTGTTAGACATCCCTTGTCCTATAAACTCTGAAATTCTCTGGTATTGTTAGATATCCCTTGTTCTATAAACTCAACTTATCTGTAAAATAATTATTTTAGTTTGAATAATAGAAAAGATAAACTTAACTGTCTGACTTTTCAAGCTAGCCATCTAACATAAGGGCTGATACACTGATACTAATAATATTCTCATGCCAGGTGTTTGTTAGATATGAAGCATACTCAAGGTTACAAATTATCTGCAAAAGTAACATACACAAGGACCTGAAAAGATATAAAAAGAGAATGCTTCTTCCTTTGTTTGCTCAGAATTTGACAGAGATATTCTGCTCTGAGCCTGCGCATAAATAAGACTCCTAATTAATTAGCTTGTTAAGGCATCTTGTATCTAGCTTGCTGGTTTATGATACAACAATACAATATTATCAACTTCAAAACTAGCCTGCTGTATTTGGTCAAACATTCAGTCAACTCACCCCTAATACTTTGGTGAGAGGAAAATAAGACAATGGGGCGGGGGGTGGGGGGGGGCGGGGGGAGGGTGCTAGTAGCCTGACTCTGTATCCCTAGTGCACATTCCTGTTTGCCTACAGTCTAGTCACTGCCCCTTCCTTAATTATCTAGTCTTGCAAGACCTGTGTACCTAAATACTCCCATTTTACAAAGGCCATAAACTATAAACAACACACAACCCCGGAGCGGGTTATCAGTGCTGGCGCCAGGCCAGGCCTTTAGGTGTGGTCTCATAGCCCCATCCCAACACATGGGGCTGTTTGCAAAGCCTGCAAAAGTCTGATCCTTATTTGGGGGACAAAGAAACCAAAGGGGATAAAGAGAAAGCTTCCTCCATATTGGCTTACTCAGGATTTGGAAAACTGATCCCTGAGTCACTGTACTAGTACATATGAAACATGTGAAAATAAGTGGGATTTTCCTGTATCTCCTGGTACTCCTTCATATTTTTCAGTCACCTGGTAAATTCTGTAACATTAGCAGAGCCAGACCACCTTATTTCAAGGGCCTTTTGTGCACTGTGGGCATAACGTTCCCCACCCCTGTCTTAGGCAAACCCCCTGGGAAATTTCTAGTTATTTTCAACTGAAGTATGGTAGTAGAAACTGCTGTTTGGGTTCTGTACTTATTTGTTTGATAAAACAACAGAAAGCTATTTTGATTCTCTGAACTTATGTATGCTATCCCAATACTCTATTGATGATGGTTTGAATATCCCATTGATTGTGATCTCACTGGTCATCAAAGCACATTCCTCTGGGACCCAGGACAGATAGTGATCCTAAGTTGTCTCAGCGGCTACAGATAACTGAGTTTCAGTTGACTCAGTGATCTCAAAATCTAGACAGCACAATTATTCTAAAATTGCCCAGGTGGTCCCAGATAATGTGTTTCCGTTGATTCAGTGATTCGTAGATATTTTAGATAAGTTGCTCGATTTTGCTTCTGTAAAAATGCTTTTTCGCGAAACAGGTTCCTCATTCCAGACCCAAAGATGTAATCAATACTTTTGTGATATTCTGCATATAATCCAGAAGTGGCTAGCTGTTCGGGGCTGCGAGGTCTGGAGCGCTTTTGCTCCTTCATACGCCGCTGGCTTTTAATAAATGTCTCCATAATTCAACCTTTTTTTGAGGCGTCTTTTGTGAGATTCGGGGTACATCACAACACAACATGTTACTGGATAATAATTGCCATAGAAGACCTCTTCAGAGTTTTGCAAAAGAAGAGAGCCCTGTGTTCACACAAAATGGATGTTAAATTGGATAAATCCACACAAAGAAATACAAGTGTAGAGCAATGGAAAGGAATGAACTATAGTGAAGCATCCATCTTATATAAATACTGCGTTTGAAATTTTAACCCTGCTATTTGGCTTCTGTAAATTCTTGCTTGCTAAGACTACTCCCACTTCAGAGAGGCCATTAAACTTTCCCCAGACAAGGTTATCAGTGCTGGCGCCAGGCCAGGCCTCTGGTTGAGGTCTGAAGGCCCCAGCATATATAGGCTCTTTAAGAACTTGCAAAAGGAGCCGGAAACACCCCATATTTGGAAGACAAAGAAGGTAAAAACATATAAATAGGGAAAATTCCTGCATGTTGGGGTCCAGAATTTGAGAGACATTTTCCTCTGGACCCGTGCATAATAAATGTAACTTCATCTCTCTAAGTATTGCTTTGTTCTTCTTCGGTTTTCTGTAACATTATTGGTTCCCTGAACCGAGGAACAACTGTGCTTGGCCTTATTGGCCTCCGGTGAATGGGCCAGGTTTGGGGCCCAGGGAGCCAGATAGGCCTCCGGGAGGTGCCGCTCTGCTGATTTAGCAGAATTGAACCGGGGTCTCCGGGCACTCCCGGACCTCAGTCCAGGACCCGGCCAGCATCTGGAGAGCGTGGACGGACACTTCTGGACCTGTTGACAGAATCTGTAAGGTAGGGGCCCCGTCAGTTCAGCCCACTCCAAGTGAGTGGAAGGGGGGGCTTGATCACCTCCCCGGAAGCCATATGGCTTCATCAGGCAAATTAATCAGGAGTCAGGAATCAGGTGGCTGTTTAAACTCTGGGTAAATATGGGGTAGAAGTCAAGAACTCAGACTAGCTAGTATATAAATGTGGGACTCTGGAGGTGAATGAATTCAGATTTGATTAAGGAATTATGAGTTCACTCTGCTGTTTGTTTGTGTGGGACTAGCCAATTTGCTACTGAGAAGGGGGACTGGACGCAGTCTTAACTCCTCTGGTAGGTTCTCACCAAGACGTTGGTTGAAAATTCTGTTCTGGGGCATGGGTGCCAGGAATGCCCCCATACCTATCTGGGAGTTAGGCATTGTTTTGTTTATCTGCTCAGCTCCAGTTTGGGCTAGTCTACTGAGAGAGTGTGAGTATGGATGTTTGTCTGTCTTGGCATAATTATCTGCTCATTAACTGGTCTGTGTGAAGCAAAAGCTACTTTGATTTATTCTGCATTTCTGTTGATTCATCTGGCTAAAATGTTTTATTTGTTAAAGGCTGAACCTGTGATGGTCTGCAAACGCCTTAAGCAGCACTGCCGAGTTATTTTTCTCAGAGATGTTTGCTCTCTATCACAGTGGGAGGGAATCAGCCCATTTAGCTAATAAAAATTTCTCTCTAATTTTGTATAAGTAAGGGTTTCAGTTTGCTCTGATTTGTGAATTTGCTGTATTAAATTGAAATTTTAAAGTCCTAGGGTTAATTTAAAGGTATAAATTTATGACATTTCAAAGAACAAAGAACTTTTATTTATGGCTTTCTTATCTCTTTTGGTGATCGGAGACTTCAAGGGGCAGGGCTTACAGCTCCGCAGGGGGTAGAGATTTACAGGCCCTGTCCCTGCCTGTGACATCATAATCCAATATGAGCCACCTGTGGTGAAACTAAGGCTGAAGTTATTATTAACTATCTATGGACCCCCGATTCTAATAGCATCTGTAACTGGATCAAAGGTCTTTTCTTTCAGGAGGCCTTCCAGGCTTTCAGTTGTCAAGAAATATCCCTACACACCCTTATCTTCATCCTCCCTATCTTTCCAGGCTAACTAAGAGTCATTTTTCTCCACAGGTTGGACCTCAGCCTTCGAAAGGGAGGACTGCTACAGCGGTAGTCTGTAGTTTTCTCTGAAACTCCCACTGTTTCTATTTCTCCCCTCTGTAGGAATTGTCTTCCTCTGACTCACAATCGGGAAGAGAGACAAGCAACTGGACTGGGGGACAGGACGGAGGAGGGGGGGTTGTCGGCAGTTAATTATGAAGCAGGGAGAGATAGATTTTTGTTGATTTTACTGGCTGCAGACCGCTCTGTTGGCATAGGGGTTTGGTCCAGGTGTCTTATCAGAACTTCACTAGATTTAAGGTTGCAAGTTTTCTGCAAGCATAATTAATCTAGCTGCCCTGGTGATTTAAAACTGGTTGCTAGGCAGACTCATCCCCCAAGAGCCAGATGAAAGAAGGGGATGAGGGGGGCTGGATGCCTGAGCTGCCTGCAGTGGCCCTGGAAGAAGCTGCAGCAGCGAGAAAAGCGGGGGACAGCAGACATTTACCTGACACTAGAGCTGCCCCGCTGCTGCCCAGTGAGTAATAAGTGTTTTACAACAAGCAATATAAGACTTAAGCCTTCGGCTTGCTGACTGCAGCAGTTAAACCAGAAGCCAGTGACTGCTACTGGCCTTCCTGCAGCCTCAGGAATAGAGCAGCAGGCCCGGGATCTGTAAAAGCAGCAGATAGAGCTAGTGAAAGCTCCCTGTTTGCAAATGTACTGAAAGGGTTCAGTACCTGTTGCTGCTGGAAGAGGAGGGGCTGAGATCCCCTTCCAGTGTGCTCCCTTGGGAGAGGCCTGGTCGCTGCTCTGCCACCAAGGGGACTGGTGGGAAGACAAGGGGTCTAATACCCAAGCCACTGCCACAGAAGCATTTTGCAATATGCAAAGCTGCTTCTAACTGCAACTCTGGCTGTTTTGGACGGGCAGCTTAAAGTCAAAGAGCAAAGGAAAGGCACTCTCCTGGGCAGGGGAGCCTTCAGGACTTTGAGATTCTCCAAGAGAGGAGGAGTCTGACTGAGGGATGGCAGAGACCCTGTTGGGTTAGAAGGACCTAAGGCCACATGTTAAACTTATAAATTACGGCTTTCTAGGCAGATGTCCAAGCCCAGATACGTAGGGGTTAAGCTGCCTGTTTACAGCAAAACAACTTTCTCCCATGCCAGAATAAAACTTAGGGAAATTAGACAGTCTGTGTTTGTGGCTAGAAAAAAGACCTGGCCACCATGCTCAGCCCTGATAGTGGCCTGCAGAAACTGTATAATAGACTTAGATGATACCTGCGACTTCATGGACATGACTCCAGAAAGACAAGGACAATTTTACTTTGTGTGGTAAGGTCAAGAATAGTCCTTTATCACATCCCTAAGATATTTGTATAGCCCTACCATGTATCATATATGGTAGCAGAAGATTTGGCTACCTTAGATGGCCACAGTGCCAGTGTTACTGTCTTGCAGGCCTGTGTGACCATGCCCATGTCAGGGGTGGCACAAACCTCAACTTTAGGAAACTGGGGAAGGCCTGTTTGGAACAGAGAGAAGTGGTGAGTACCAGCCCGTTGTTACAGGAATTACAGACCCCGTGAGGTCCTGTGACATATGAGACCCTGTAAAGCAATAAAGCTCCCTTAGTCCTGTCTCAGAGGGCATGTCACCCCTCTCAGAGACCATATGAAATTTTAAGGACAAGTTAAGTAGGGGGAACCCTACTACAAGGATAGCTATAATTGTCTACTTGAATATAGACACATTTTGAATTTCTCCTTGTCATTTGAAGACAGTTATATTTCTCTGAAGAATCCATAGAAAGGACTAACAAGGAAAATCAGAAGATCTTAAAGCAGGTCAGTATATTTTTCTTCTTATATAATTCCTCTGAAATTTGGCACTGCTTAATAAATCATGGCAATACATTTCTTTGCATAAGTTCAATAAGACCGGTTTCTAATAGTGGTTTTATTGACCGGAAACTTTGACTGGAGTATCATGTTTTAAAGAGCCCTGTCTGAACTCTGAAGACTTGGAGCCAATAAGAGTGCCAAGGAAAAGCCTGGTATCCTGCTTGGGAGCCCTGAAAATGGCTGGCGCTGGAGCGTCAGGCCCATGCCCTACCTTCACTGGCGGTTGGTCAGAGTAGAAGGGGAGCAATAAGGACGACTCTGCGTCCCTGAGGAACCCCATACACTCCAGGCCGTGACGAGTAGGAGGGCTACTGACATGAGCCTTAAAACCTAGGGTGTGGGCCCAGGTGAAGTTGCTGCAGGTGAGGGATTCACCTAACTCAACAGATACTGCAGGCAGGCCTGATGGCAGCTGGATGGCTTGGCTTCCTGGCCCTATGGGGCACAATAAGATTCAATCATGAAATTCTGGCAAAGGTAGTCAGTTACCATTCTTGTTGTGTTTATGCAAACAATAAGGCCAAATTAAATACAATAGGTAAATTAGTCTTTATCTGGCTCTTTTGATAAACATAGAGGTAATTTTGAGGAGAAAATTTCTATTTCAATAGAGGTCATTAAAACTGAAATGTTTTCTTTCCCTTCCACCAGACCATTTGTTACAGTTTGTCTCTGCCAGGTTACAAGCCCACCTCCTTCTGGGCCCAGGCCTCATCGTCACTGTGACAGACAGAAAAGTATCTCTTGGCTCTGAGAGAAAACTCCGTCCCTCCTCAGCGCGAAGCAGCTACAGAAGAAATTCAACGTCCATTTTCCCTAAAAGAATTCAGAGCCAGGATCCTTGAGGTAATATATTAGGCAGTTAGACAGACATGAGCAGAACAGGGATGATGGGCCAACTAGCACTACAGGATGTAACTAAGTCTTTCTACCTCTACGTATGTGAGACAAGGGCATAGGCAAAGAGGTACTCACCAAAGTCTCAGCCCCAAGAAAAGGCTGGTAACCTATTTGTCCAAAAGACTTGACCCCTTTGCATTTGGGTGACATATTTGCCTCCAGGCGGTAGCAGTCACAGCTATGCTTATCGAAAAAGCAAATAAATTAATCCTAGGGCAGGAACTAATCCTAACTGCCCCACATGAGGTTGAGACTTTACTCTGGCACACCCTGGAGTGCTGGATGTCAAACACTCGAGTCACCTAGTTTCAGGCTCTCTGGTAGACAAAAGAAAAATCAATAATAATTTATACTGATAGCAGGTACGCATTTACAATAAGGTAAGGGTTCTCCACAGAAGCAAGAGGGAACTGGGCCACAGATGAACCTGCCCAGGAGGCTGCCCTAAAACCAGTGGGGCCTCTACAGATTCTAGTGACTCTTCCAGATCCTGACCTGCCCAATCTAGAAAAGCTAAAATCCATAACCAGTCTTTATTCAAGTTCTTACAGGCTTTACAATCTACCTAGGAAGCAATCCAGAAGCACATCTGAGATTCTCTGCCTGTACCAACTTCTGGTCTGGTTCAACCCTTCCACCCTGGTGACTCTGTTTGGGTAAAGAAATTTGCCACCCAAGGACTGACTCCTACCTGGAAAGGACCACCTCCACAGCAGTCAAGGTCAACGGAATCCCATCGTGGCTTCATCACACCCGGCTTAAGACAGCCCAGGAAAAATTGAGAGTCCAGGACTCTTCGGACTCTATAAAGATTACTCCTGGCCCTCATTCCAGACCCTTATCTTATAAGCAGGCCCACTAACTTTATTAGGCAGAAAATTAAGATTATAGTCCTCAGGGGTAAATATAACTACAATGACTAAGAGTCAATGATTTGACTCATGTACATAAAACCAGTGGGGAATGAAGCATCCATCTTATATAAATACTGCTGTTTGAAATTTTAACCCTGCTATTTGGCTTCTGTAAATTCTTGCTTGCTAAGACTACTCCCACTTCAGAGAGGCCATTAAACCTTCCCCAGACAAGGTTATCAGTGCTGGCGCCAGGCCAGGCCTCTGGTTGAGGTCTCAAAACCCCAGCACATATAGGCTCTTTAAGAACGCAAAAGGGGCCGGAAACACCTCATATTTGGGAGACAAAGAAGGTAAAAACATATAAATAGGGAAAATTCCTGCATGTTGGGGCCCCGAATTTGAGAGACATTTTCCTCTGGACCCGTGCGTAATAAATGTAACTCCATCTCTCTAAGTATTGCTTTGTTCTTCTTCGGTTTTCTGTAACAATAGCAGCACACAAAATCAGTAAGTAAATTTAAGTACTAGGTGTAATAAAGAGGTCATATGTAAACACTATGTTCATATGGATTCAGAGGAAGGTTAAGACATAAAATGAAATAACATCTTCCAAAAATTGCCTGCTCCATAAATGCAAATACAGTCAATATCAACTTTTTGGGAAGTATGGATATTAATCAAATCTTAGAACCATCAAGTTTGTTCACTTAAAAACTAAACAAAAACAACAAAACAGCCGAATAATGGTAAGGGCAGCAAAGTATATGAAGTTTTTACTGCCCTATTCCCATACCTTCTCCTCAGGTCCCCCTATCCTTGAAAAACTCCATCATCACTGTGAGAGTGAACCAGTGATCTTTTCTGTCAAAGAAAGGAGCTCACCGCCATCTTAGGTCCCGCTATTTTGGTATGACCTTCAGATTCTTTCAGGGGACCACCATCTTAGGTTCTGTGATCTCGATATGACCTTCAGGCTTTCAGGGGGGCTTCCATCTTAGGTTCTGCCTTACCTTCCCCTTCCTCTGAATTAGCCAATCGAGTAATAATGGGAATCCAAGCTCTGAACCCTGACCAGTCAGATCAGGGTTCAGAGTGAGGGGCAGGGCAGACCCCATGTCAGGAAATAAAACCCAAAAGGACTTCCCGTTTGGTGTGCTTTTGCCCATGGTTTCTTTGTCCCCCAAATAAGGAGGACCCTTCTGCACAGAAGTAAATTTGCCTTGCCGATCCAGTTTCGAGCATTTGTCTCATTCCTGGGACATTGTTAAGAGCATTTCTAACAATCACAACTACAGTAGCTGTGCAGGCAGCCTAGTTGCCAGTGGAATGCACAAAAATTTGGAGCTCCCACAAAAGCCCTACGGCCATAGAGTTGCTACTAATTTACACGTTGGGCAGTTCCCTAGAAAAATCCTCTTTCACAGGAAATGGCTTGCTGTAAAACTGTAATACAAAAAACAGGCACAAGTTTCCTGGCATTGGATTTGAAACAGGAATTTTAGGAAACTATAGGCAGGCTTAGAGAATTTTCAGAATTGGGGTCCATGGAAAAACACAGGGCTACAGATTGGGAGAAGGCACATCTCCATAACACAAGGAAGCCAGATGCAGGGAGCAGCAACAGTTGCATTTACATGAGACAAGGGAGCTGGAAGTAGCCAAATAGGTCTATATTTACAAAATAAAGAAGAAGGAAGAAAGCCAGAAATAAAAAATCAATGAGTGAGGAGGCCATCACACATCTTATGTGGTGTTTGACCTTTGAGTTCAGGAGTTACTATAGTAACCAGTCTAAGGGAATAGTGACCAATTAGAGGGGATATCAAGGCACCAGGATCTGCAGCCTTTATAAGCCATAGGAAAAAAGAACTCAGTGGGTCCCTTTTCCCCCACCCCACATGGGAGTCAATTCTGTGGGACTCTTTCCCTCTCCCCAGGTGGGAGTCTGTACTTGTTCTTCAATAAATCTCTTTGCTATACTACTCTCTGTCCTTGGACTCATTCTTCAACTCTGGAGGACAAAGAATCCGGGTTCCACTCCAAAAATTCCATTTCAGATTGGCAAAGATTTCTCACATATGACACCGAAGGCACAAGCAACAAAAGACAAAATAGTCAACATGGAGTCCATGAAAAAAAACACAAACACCATGCATCAAAAACCACTACAAACAGAGTGAAAATGCAAGGTGGGCAGAAATAGAATGTTGGGGAATCAGCTAGCATTGTAAGAAATATTAATCATGCTCTGTTAACCATGATTGCTTTATTCTGATTTAAAAAGGCACTTCTACCCTGGCTGGAGCTGACATGGAGTTTCAGCCCTTCCTCTCCATTTGGAGATCCCTATTATCATGGAAAGATTAACAAAGATTTGTTACAGAAACCAGAATAGCCAGCCTTTGAAGATCCGCAGCCCTTTTTGCATACCTGCTGGCCTTTGCAAACTTCCAGCCTGCTTACCTGTTAACTGCCCACCTGGCACTCCCTTGGGCTATTTCCCCAAGTAACTCCAGCCCTTGCATGTCACTAGCCCTTTGTGATAGATCCTCCCTTCCCCTAACTGAGGGATGGAGAATGACGTAAACTCCACCTGCAGCCCAAACATTCCTGAACACCTAACCAGGCACCTTATATGGACTGTACATTGAACCACCAATCAGCACCTCCCAAATACCCTAAACCGTTCCCCCTCCCCCAATTCCTAAGTCCCTAATTATGTGCCTTATATGAAACCACCAATCAGTGTGTGCTGACTGCCCTAAGCCCCATCCCTTCCCTTTCCTCCCCTCAAAAGGCGCCTTCACCCCTGCACATGTGCTCCTTCTCCATTTGGAAGGTAGCCCGGCAGGGGTCTTCTCCTCTAATAAAGCCTGTGTCCTGGTCTCTGGCCCTCTGTCTCATCTTTCATCTGGTGCCGAAAACCTGGGTAAGCGTGGATGACCCTCGGACCTAGCCCCGAGCTTCTGACTCCTGCTCTGGCTCTGCTCGGTGGCATGGTTCTGAGTTGATTGGCCTGCTCAGAACACTTCTCGAGCCCTGCTGTACCAGGACACGTGGGGATCTTGTCGCTTTCTCACCGGTAGGCTTCAGGGACTGTCCCGACCCCCCTACCCCTCCATCGTTCCCTTGACCTGGAAAGGCCTCAGAGTTTTCCCGTCTCCTCAGCTTCACATCTTCTCGAAAGCCCAGGTGCCTGGCTGGGAAGACTCTGCTCGTCTCTACAGGAAAGGTCTTGGGGTGACGACCTTGGAACCTTCTCTCATCTCTCTCTCTCAGGTTGGTTGAGGGATAAGAATGACGCTTCTCCTTTCCTCCCCAACTTCTCATTGGCCCTTCCCTCTGGTCATGGGGACCTCTCAGTCCAAACCTCCTCTACACACCCTTAGGGTATCTCCTCGCCAATCTCTCGACCCTTGGTCTTTCTGGCTACATAAACCAAAGAAGCTCTACCTGGCCACAATATAAACTTGACAATGTCTCTCTTTGGCCCGAAAATGGCACTTTCGATTCCAATATCCTCCAAGACCTAGATAATTTTTGCCACCGGACAGGGAGGCCTCAGAGATCCCTACGAACAGGCCCCCCCCCCCCCCCCCCCCCCGGCGCCGGCTCTCGCCCCTCACTTTACTCCTCATGTTCCACCCAGCAGATCCTCCTCGCGAAGTCCTCTTTGCCCTCTCAAACCTGTCTTTGGCCTCTTTCTCTGTCTTCTGACTGCTCTTTTGACCCAGCGGATCATTCCTCTCCACGTGTCCAACTCCCGCCACCTCCTTACAACCCTGCTGCAGAATCCGCACCCCACACCCTACCTCTGAGAATTCTAACCGCCCGCCTTCCCCTGTGCACTCTCCACCGAATCTCCGGCCCAGTGACTGCCAGCAACCAAATTCACAGGTGGCTGGCCATTCCCTTCTCACTTTCTGATCTTCCTGAGAGCCCAAATCCTGAGAACGTGAGCTCCAAAACAGCCTTTCCCATCTAACACTCATTCTCAGGCCACCCAAAGAGTGCCTTCCGCAACAGCTTCTTCTATTCCCGCGTCCATTCTACCCCTGAGGGAGGCAGCAGGAACTGAGGGCATAGCCTGAGTCCACGTCCCATTCTCTATGTCCAGCCTCACAGATTGAGAAGCATCTCAGGTTTCTTTTTCCACTGACCTGACCACCTTTACTCCCCAACATATGTCACAAACTTCAAAAAATTAGATACAGGTCCACAAACCCTTCAAAAAGACCTCGTTAACCTGACCTTTAAGATCTTTAATAATAGAGACAAGGAGACCCAAATCCAAAATCAAAAGCGAGATCAGACCAATGCTGAGGCCCAGTAGGAGGCCTTCCAGCTCCTAGCCACCGCTTTCAAACCCCAAACAAAGTGCCAGTCCTCCAACCGCGGGTAAGTTAGGGGCTAAGCCTCCTCCGGGCCCATGCTTCAGATGCAGCAAGGAAAGACACTGAGCCAAGTACTGCTCAAACCCGAGACCACCACCTGGGCCCTACCCAAGGTGCGGAAGGGAAGGCCACTGGAAATCAGACTGTAGTCTGGCTCCTCCAGGTCTGGCCTTAGCCAGTCCAGCATTGCCGCCCTCTGGATCCGGTTTGGAGCTCCCAAGACTCCTGGGACTGGCCACCGAAGAAGCTGCCCAGGCCCTGACAGGGCCCCATAGACTTACATCACCAGGACAGAGCCTCGGGTAATGACTGTGGTGGCAGGTAAGCCAATATCCTTTTAATTGACACTAGGGCCACTTATTCTGCCCTCTCTGAATTCCCTGGGACCCTTGTCCACTCCTCAGTCTCTATTATGGGGGCTGACGGATTAGTCTCATAGCCATTACCCACCTCACATCTACACTGCATCTTACCAAATTCCCCCATTCACTCTTTTCTCATTCTACCTCGGTGCCCAGCCAGGACTACCATGCATCCCCTCATAAAACCCAGTTGTCCCAAACCACAGTCACCTACCTCAGTTTCACTCTCTCACCCCACAAGGCCGAGCCATTCCTTGGACTGTAAACGCCTTATCTCCTTATCTCCTCTATGATCATTATCTCTAGGAAAAATGCAGCGGTTTAAAATTCAAGTGGCTAGAGGACTGGAAACAGAATGAGTGGCCTACTCTGTCCTCCCCCTGCCTTTTCTCCAGCCTCATCTTCCACTGCTCCTTTCCTTCCCTTTCTCTTTTCCCTTGGATAACAGCCCATTCTAATATTCCTTCCCACTTTCACTGCAACACAATCTCAATCACTCATCTGTCACCCCTTAATGGTAGCACCATTGTGACTACCCTCTCAGCTTGGAGTGTGGAACTAGGAAAATGAATCTCATACCCTTTAGTCCACCTCTTCTCCTTACACCTTGTTTCCATGATCAGGGATTTTTCTTTCTCTGTGGGGAAAACACATACATCTGTCTCCCCATCAGCTGGACAGGAACCTTGTACTCTCATCTATCTCTCACCCAATGTAGATGTAGCCCCCAATGATCAGTCTTTTTTTTTTTTTAAAATAAATCTTTATTGTTCAGATTATTACAGGTGTTCCTCTTTTATTTTTCCCCATAGCTCCCCTCCACCTGATTCCCCACCCCACCACATGCCCTTACCCCCTGCCACTGTCTTCATCCATAGGAGTAAGATTTTTGTCCAATCTCTTCCCGCACCCCTCACACCTGCTTCCCCTGAGAATCGTCAGTCCACTCCCTTTCTATGTCCCTGATTCTATTATATTCACCAGTCCATTCTGTTCTTCAGATTTTTCATTCACTTGATTTTTAGATTCACTTGTTGGTAGGTATGTATTTGATGTCATTTTGTTGTTCATAATTTTTATCTTTACCTTTTTCTTCTTCTTCCTCTTCTTAAAGGATACCCTTCAGCATTTCATGTAATCCTGGTTTGGTGGTGATGAACTCCTTTAGCTTTTTCTTGTCTGTGAAGCTCTTTATCTGACCTTCAACTCTGAATGATAGCTTTGCTGGGTAGAGTAATCTTGGTTGTAGGTTCTTGCTGTTCATCACTTTGAATATTTCTTGCCACTCCCTTCTGGCCTGCATAGTTTCTGTTGAGAAATCAGCTGACAGTCATATGGGTACTCCCTTGTAGGTAACTAACTGTTTTTCTCTTGCTGCTTTTAATATTCTCTCTTTGTCTTTTGCCCCTGGCATTTTAATTATGATGTGTCTTGGTGTGGTCCTCTTTGGATTCCTCTTGTATGGGGTTCTGTGTGCTTCCTGAACTTGTAAGTCTATTTCTTTCACCAGGTAGGGAAAGTTTTCTGTCATTATTTCTTCTAATAGGTTTTCAATATTTTGCTCTCTCCCTTCTTCTGGCACCCCAAAAATTCGGATGCTGGTTCGCTTGAAGTTGTCCCAGAGGCTCCTTACACTATCTTCATATTTTTGGATTCTTTTTTCTTTTTGTTTTTCTGGTTGGATGTTTTTTGTTTCCACATATTTCAGATCTTTGGTTTGATTCTTGGGGTACGTTGATCTACAATTGAGTTTCTGTATATTCTTTATTTTAGACAGTGTATGCTTCATTTCTGACTGGTCCTTTTCCATTTTTTTGGCATTCTCATTAAGGTCCTTGAAGGTCTCACTAAGCTCCTCAGAAGTGTCATCAAGTTTCTCAGCGGTTTTTAGAAGATTCTTGAGTAACCTTATACATGCAGTTCTGAACTCTATGTCATCCAGTAGTTTGCTTTCCTCCGTTTCTTTCATTCGTGACATGTTTCTTTGTTCTGCATTTTGGCTGCTTCCCTGTGTTGATGGAGTGGCTTTGTGTGGTAGGTGACCTATAGGGGGCAGTAGCTCAGCCTCCCCAATCACCTGATGTGGATGCTCTTGGTACACCCCTTTGTGGGCTGAGTGCAAAGTCTTGGTGTAGTTAAGCCTTAATTTCTGTTGGTACGCTGGGAGGAATTGACCTCCAGGCCAATTAGCTGTGAGCACTCCCTGTGTCTATAATGGAAGAACTGCTGCGCTGAAGACACGCTTATGGGGCAGGACTTGTTTCAGTGGGGCTTTGGTGCTCACTGAGTCTGCCTCTTGAATGTGTCACTTATGGATGTGAGGAGTTGAAATCTGGTTTCTCACACTGACCACTAGGTACACTGGCTTCTGGATCTCCAATGGGGTGCAGGTCAGCTACTGTCTGAGGCCACTCAGCAGGAGCTACAGCGAGAGCTACAGTTTTCTCCTCTTTGCTTGGGGTTTGGAGGTTTTGGAGCTGTCTGACCCAGGCTGCAAGTTTGCTAGGTTAAGCTGTGATAGGGCAGGCCTTTCTTATGCTAACTCAGCTGCTTGGAGCTTGGGTGAGTTTGTAGGTTGTGCAGGGTGGGGCCTCAGGGTGTCACTAGGTTAGGGCGTGGCAAACAGCAATGGCTGCTAGTTAGCCAGCTCTGTGTCCCCGACGGACCCGTGCCCCAGTGCAGTAAACAATTATTCGTGCGCGCAGCTCTGCAAGCAAGCCACCCTCACTGGCAGACAGTCCAGCTTCTCCCCGTAGGAGTTTGGGTCCCCCGCGTCTCCCCAGAGACTGGATTTCAGAGTAATCGGGGGCTTGTCTCAGTTCGGGTTGAAAAAAGCAACGCACCCAGTCGCCCGCAGCCAGCCCGGATCACTGCGCCTCTGTACCTCAGCTTTTCAGCGCTCGTGCACGTCTCAGTGCTCTTTTCTCTTTCCTTCTAGTTGTAGAACTTCCACTCAGCCAGCTTTCCCGTGGTTCTGGGTGATAGACGTTTTGTCTTTTAGTTGCAGTTTAAATTGTTGTGGGAGGCAGCAGTTTAGGTGTTTACCTACGCCACCATCTTGGATTCTCTCAATGATCAGTCTTTATCTGTCCCCATAACCCACCATATCTGACACAAAAGGACAGTCCAGATAATCCCTCTCCTCCTAACCCTCAGCATCACAGCTGGGGTTGGAACTGCCATAGGGAGCTTAACCACTGCTCTACCCATACTTTGAAACCCTGTCTCAGGACCTACAAGAAACATGTGGATGCCCAGCAAGGGGCAAAACTGGGAAAACAAGAACCTTACCCCCAGGGTAACCTATTCTCCCCATTCATATTACTAGTGGGGCAACTGAGACCCCTACTCTTTTACCCCTAAAAATATCATCTGGTCTCAGTTGTATTTCAGCTCCAGACCCAGAAAATCAGCAAAACCAGACCAGTGACACTGTGGCAGCCTCAGGACCAGCTTTTACCTCCCAAGTGACTCAACAGGATTGCTCTCGAGACTTCACCAACCAGTCTTTTGGGGAAATCATGCTGCTGCACCCCTCATCCAGCATGGAAAATACTACCTGTTTTTTTGCTCACTTACTCCATGGCTCCTCCCACTATTAGACCCACTGGTATTTATTCTTTTAATTTTGCTCTTTAGCCCCTGTTTCATGCACTGTTTCACTAGTTTCTTGCAGAACAGAATGCAGGCGTTTGCCAACCAGAAGGTAGGAGAGATCTATCTGGCATTGAATTTAGAACCTAACACCAGAATCCTTGAGACCCTGGGTAGAGACCCCTAACGACGCCCCCTCTCAGCTGGAAGTAGCTACGGAAGATGGACCTTCATCCCCTGACCTTGCCCGGACTCTCAATTTTTTTTTAATATTACCAGAAGCCTGGAATGATAGATCCTCCCTTCCCCCAACTGATGGACAGAGAATGACATAAACTCCACCTGCAGCCTGAACATTCCTGAACACCTAACCAGGCACCTTATATGGACTGTACATTGAACCACCAATCAGCACCTGCCAAATACCCTAAACTGCCCCCCCTCCCCCGATTCCTAAGTCCCTAATTATGTGCCTTATATGAAACCACCAATCAGTGTGTGCTGACTGCCCTAAGCCCCATCCCTTCCCTCCCCTCCCCTCAAAAGGCACCTTCACCCCAGCACATGTGCTCTTTCTCCATTTGGAAGGTAGCCCGGCAGGGGTCTTCTCCTCTAATAAAGCCTGTGTCCTGGTCTCTGGCCCTCTGTCTCATCTTTCCCTTTGAATATTCCTAGTCCTTTTGCATATCTGTAAACTGCCCTTTTGCCCATTTTCCTTTGTATTGTTTTGCTATATAAGCAGATGATTTATGTTGGGGTGAGAGCATATTTCTATGGACGATTTACTGCTCTCCCATACTGCCGGCAATATTGGAGTAAACACTCCAATATTGATCAACTCGTTCTCTGCTTATTTGGCTCTAGTAGTGACAGGCAGCACTGACCCAGTGTTTGTCCGGTTACAAAAAGTTAACACAACAAATGAGAGAAGATATTTTAAAATCACATAGCAGGGAAGGGATTTAATGTCCAGAATATACAGAGAACTTCTAAGCCTCAACAACAACAAAAAAACCAACAACCTGATTCAGAAAATGGGCAAAAGATTCAAATGAACATTTCTCAAAAAAGATATACAATTGGCCTACAAGCATAGAAAAAGATACTCAACATCACTAATCTTTGGAGAATGCAAATCAAATCTACAATGAAATACCACTTCACACCCTATAAAAACAAA
Source organism: Corynorhinus townsendii (assembly GCA_026230045.1). Taxonomy (NCBI): domain Eukaryota; kingdom Metazoa; phylum Chordata; class Mammalia; order Chiroptera; family Vespertilionidae; genus Corynorhinus; species Corynorhinus townsendii. The sequence goes on along the minus strand of JAPDVU010000014.1, from coordinate 10,292,024 downwards.
AGCCTAGTGAAATAGGAATTTTAGGGGGATATAGGCAAGTTTAGGGAATTTTTTAAATTAAGAGGGTTCATGAAAAAAAACATAGGGCTACAGAGTTGCAAAAAATTACATTTCCATAAGACAAGAAACTTGGGGGAGGCAGCAGTTACCTTTCCATAAGAAAAGGGAGAGGCAGCAATTACATTTCTGTAAGACAAGGGAACTGGGAGTAGCCAAAGGTCTATATCTGCAAAATAAAGAAGGAGGGAGAAAACCCAGAGGGAATGGGAGCACAATGAGGGAGGAGGGCCTCACATGTGAGGTTTGACCTTTGAGCTCAGGAGTTGCTATAGTCACCAAATCAGAAGGGAATATTGACCAATCAGAGGGGATATCAGGACACAGGGACTTGTAGCCTTTCTAAACCATAGAAGGAGGAACTCCATGGGACTCCTTCCCCTGCCCCACAAGGGCTTCTGTGCTATGAGATTCTTTCCCCTCCCCCACATGGGAGTCTGTACTTGTTCTTCAGTACGTTTCCACCTTTGCTGTACCATCTTCCATCCTTGGATTCATTCTATGACTCCAACAGACAAAGAGCCCAGCAACCATCCTGCCCAGGGGAACACCGCATGTTCCAATCTAAAAATCCTGTATCAATAGTAAATAACAAGTGTTGGAGAGGATTTGAAGAATATGGAAACCCTTGTGTATTATTAGTGGGAATGTAAAATGGTATAGCGGCAGTAGAATACAACATGATGGTTCATCAAAAAATTAAAAATAGAATTACCATATGGTCCAGCTATACAAATTCTGGGTATATATCCAAAAGAATCTAAAGCAGAGGCTTAAAGTTATATATGTATATCCATGTTCATAGCAGCATTATTTACAACAGCTAAAACATAAAGCAACTTAAGTGTCTATTGACAAACGAATGGGTGAGCAACGTATGGTATGTGCATACAATGGAATATACTTATCATTAAAAAGAAAGAAAATTCTGCAACAGGCTACAACATGAATGAATCTTAAGGACACTATGTGAAGCTAAATAAGCCAGTCACAGAAAGACACATACTGTATGATTCCACTGTATGAGGCACTCAGGTAGTCAAAATTATAGAGACAGAAAGTAGAATGGCAGCTGTAGGGCAGGGGAGGAGGAGGCATGGAGATTTACAGATTAATGAATACAGAGTTTGAATTTTACAAGATGAAGTGTTTGAAGATGGCTAGCAGTGATGGTAGCAGTACATCATGAATGCATTTAATATCAGTAAGTGTATACTAGTACTTAAAACACGGACAATGGGTCAGTGAGGACCTGGGGATCAGGGAAGGACGGGAGTGGCTAGAAGAAGTTAATAAGGAAAAAAAGGAAGACCTATGTAATACTTTCAATAATAAAGGTTTTTTTAAAAAATCTATTTTTATAAATATGTTTAAAATGGAAAGATATAATCTTATATCTTGTATAAATTTATTTAACACAATCAAACAAATTGGATAAAAATTGAAATACTTCTTTCTCTGGCAGGGTTGCTCAGTTGGTTGGAGCATCATCCATACACCAAAAGGTTTCAGGTTCAAATGTCTTCAGGGGACATACCCAAGTTGTGATACGAGTGTGATTTCCAGGTGGGGAGTGTATGGAAGGCAAACAATCGATGTTTTTCTCTCCTTTCTCTAAAATCAATAAAACAAATTCCGAAGCCTGGCCAGTGGTGCTCAGTGGTTAAGCATCCACCCATGAACCATGTCACCAGTTCGATTCCTCATCAGGGCACATGCTCAGGTTGTGGGCTTGATCCCCAGTAGAAGCCATACAGGAGGTAGCCATCACTCCTTCTCTCTCATTGAAGTTTCTATCTCTTTATCCCTCTACCTTCACCTCTTTAAAATTCAATAAAAACATATTTTAAACAAAAATATATTCTCAGGTGAGGATTTTTTAAAAAGTGTATGACTTCTCCAGTGTAAGACACACCATCAAGAAAATGAAGGCACAACCCACAGAATGAGAGAAAATATCTGCAATTCATGTTTGATAGGAACTAGTAACCAGTAAATATTAATGATTCTTACAACTCAACAAGGACACCCAGTTTTCTAAGGGCAAAGGATGTAAATAGACATTTCTACAAAGAAGATAAATGCTAAAAAGAATATGGAAGGGTGTGTAACATTGTTAATTATTAAGGAATTTTAGATCAAAACTACAATGAGATACCACTTCACATCCACTAGAATGCTATAATAAAAAAGTAGATAATAACAATGTCAGTGATGATAAGGAGAAACTGGAATCCTCACCCATTGCTGGCAGGAATGTGAAATTGTGTAGCTTCTTTGGAAATAGTTGGGCAGTTCCTCTAGAGGGTAAATATAGAGTTCTCACATGACCAAACAATTCCGCTCTTTAAGTATCTACTCAGTAGAAATAAAGACATATGTCCATGCAAAAACTTGTATTCAAATGTCCATAGCCGTATGATTCAGAATAGCCTCAAAGTAGAAACAACCAAAATTTTCATCAACAGATGGATCTAAGAATAAAATATGGTATATCCACACAAAAAGAACATTATTTAGCCAAAAGGAAAGGAAGTTTGATGCAATTTTCTACATGGGAATCCTTGAAAACATTATGCTAGGTGAAATTTGCCAGTACAGAAGACTACTACATGTAGGATTCCATTGCTATGAAGTGTCCAAAATAGACAAAATCATTGAGCTAAAAAGTAGAGTAGTGGTAGCCATGAGCTACAGGGAGAGAATGGGGAGTGACAGCTAATAGATACTTTGAGTTTTGCTTGGGGGTGAGAAAATTGATTTGGTGACAGTGGCATAAATTTCTGAACACAGTACAAACCTCTGGCATGTATATGTTAAAGGGTAAATGTTATGTTATGTGAATTATATCTCAAAGAAGCTGTGATTAACAGGCAAATAAAATAAAATTACAAAATTCTGTGATGCATGTTTAGGAAGCAAATTGAGAAAGAAAAGTGACGAAGTAGATACCATAAAAGAAAGGGTCATGATTATCTCTGAAGCAAGAGGACTTGTGACTGGCAATGGTACATGGGTGACTTCTATGGAGCCAAAACTATTGATTACACAGCTTTCCCTCTCCTCTCTTGCTCTCTCCAATACTCATAAAATTAGACCTCTTTACCATTCTTAAGTGCACAGTTCAGTGGCATTAAGTACATTTACATTGTTGTGCAAACATCATCAACTCCACTTCCAGAACTTTTTCATCATCTCAAACTGAAACTGTCTTCAGTAACCAGTCCTATTACTCTTTTCCCAGCTCCTGTCACCTCCGCTTCAGTATCTGTCTCTATGAACTTGACTACTTGAGGAACCTCATATAATTTAAGTCATAACATGTGTCCTTTTGTGTGTGACTGAGCTGTTCTCTTTCAAATAATTTACTGAAAAAATATATTTATGTTTTATTCACATTTTGTGACTGTGCTATGATACAATATTTAAATTTCAGAAATGAAAAAAGTAGTAGTGCAAATTGGAACAGAATGTATATGTATTTCCAAAGATTTTCATTATGTATGAAACTGAGAAACTTGAGATGGCGATAGGCGAGTGACGTGGGCTGAGAGTGATGGTTTGATAAAGATGAAACATTACTGCATATAATGATATTAGATTCAGCTGTTGAAATTCCCGAGTGTAACTTGCAGGTCCACTGGGACCTCTATGAGGTCCCCCTCGGTCCAAATCTCCATTCCAGCCAGCATCACCTCTGTGTTTATTCCCCTAGTGAAGCTGTTGGCCAGGGCAATGATGTCCATCACTCTCTGGACCGTCTCATTGACGTTACTGCCTCACATTTGGAACCGCTGGTTGTTGACCACAACAAACATCTCCATGTACTTGGTGAGTGACCACAAGTAGGACAGCTCCTGTAGACCATTATGCTTCCTGTTCCCTTTCTAACAGTCTGGCCTTAGAGATGTGTATAACAACATAAAGCCTCATTGAGGGATTAAGAACATCTTGAGTATAATGCCTGTGTGTTACAGAGCTAGTTTTAGAAGAGGCGAAATGGGCAATGAAGTGTGCCCACCAATGATCTTTAAGCCCCCGGTCTAGAACATTAGGAGTTGGCTGAGCAACCGCCACAGGAGGACTGGTGTGTGTGTTGGGGGAGTGTTCCGTGTGGCACAGTTGAAGAAGGTCTGGAGGTTTTGTTTCCTCTTTCAGGGTACAATCTTGCTATTTAGAGTTTGCAGTCCTTCTTTTTTATTACAACACAATATCAAAAGGACTGTAGCCAAGGATCACTGAAGCTAATGCTGTGGAAGTAGGCCACAGGAAAGACAATATCTGGAGGATAACAGAGAGAATAGAAAGGACACAGCCAGAGGTAAGCAGTTGCTATCAGGAGGCAGGACATATCCTTTATGCAGCCAGCATAAACCTGGACCTAATCCCAGTGCCTAACGATCTGCATATCAAGGAGCATTTCTGCTCAAGGACACAAGCCCTGCATCAGCCACTGATTCACTGGGGCCATGTCAGTGCCCACCTTTGTGAGAGAGACTGCCTCCTCTTTGCCTTCTCTACAGAAAAACCAAGAGGTTATGTATGAGACTAGCGGAGTGCTTCAGACTTGGGCTCCCCAGACGAAGGGCCTGGTGCTGGTACTGGTGCCAGGATCTTCATGTGTCAGGTTGGGGATGGTGCTGGCATTGGTACTGAGTTTCCTGCCAAGTTTGTGCTGTGACCTGGGATCAGTATATTTCTCACCCTATGAAATAGTCATCCCCAAGGCTCTGACAGTTGAGGGAAGGCATGAACCAGTGGAAGAGGCATCTTATCTGATATCTATGCAAGGCCAGAAACAGCTGATTCAACTGAAAGTGAAGACAGATTATTTTATCAAGAACTTTCCAGTCTTCAGCTACCACAATGGCATCCTGGGACAAGAAATGCCTCTCATCTCACATGACTGCCACTATGAAGGCTACATAGAAGGAGTCCCGGGTTCTTTTGTTTCCGTCAACACCTGTTCAGGCCTCAGGGGCATCCTGATTAAGGAGGGAAAATCCTATGGCATTGAGCCCATGGACTCTTCAAAACGGTTTGAACATGTGTTGTACACCATGGCCCATCATGCACCAGTCTCCTGCAGTGTCACTTCCCAAGACAGCCCAGTGGTGTCCGCCGGCCGACAAGGGAGCAGGAAGCCTGGGGGTCTACAGGAGCTGTCCTACTTGTGGTCACTCACCAAGTACGTGGAGATGTTTGTTGTGGTCAACAACCAGCGGTTCCAAATGTGGGGCAGTAACGTCAATGACACGGTCCAGAGAGTGATGGACATCATTGCCCTGGCCAACAGCTTCACTAGGAGAATAAACACAGAGGTGGTGCTGGCGGGAATGGAGATTTGGACCGAGGGGGACCTCGTAGAGGTTCCAGTGGACCTGCAAGTTACACTCGGGAATTTCAACAGCTGGAGACAAGAGAAGCTCCTCCATCGTGTGAAGCATGATGTTGCCCACATGATTGTCGGACAGCATCCTGAGCAGGGTATGGGACAGGCTTTTCTCAATGGTGCCTGCTCAAGTGGTTTCGCAGCAGCTGTTGAATCCTTCCATCATGAAGATGTCCTCCTGTTTGCAGCGCTCATGGTCCATGAGCTTGGGCACAACTTGGGTATTCGGCACGACCACTCAGCCTGCATTTGTAAAGACAAACACCTCTGCCTCATGCGTGACAATATCACTAAAGAAAGCAGCTTCAGCAACTGTAGCTCTGACGACTTCTACCAGTTCCTCCAGGAACACGGAGGGGCCTGCCTATTTAACAACCCTCAGCGGCACAAAGGCCGCTTGCGTAGGGATTCCTACTGTGGAAATGGTGTGGTGGAGGGTGAGGAGCAGTGTGACTGTGGTTCTGCCTGTTTCACTGACCCGTGCTGTGACCAAACATGTAGCCTGAAGGGGAGTGCAGAATGCAGTGATGGACTCTGCTGTTTTGGTTGCCGATTGAGAAATAAGGGATTCGAGTGCCGTTCTGCTTCGGGAGAGTGTGACCTCCCAGAGTATTGTGATGGTATCTCTGCAGAGTGCCCCACAGACACCTATAAGCAAGATGGGACACCATGCGGCAGATTGCACCACTGTGTTGGGGGTCAATGCAGAAACCCTGATAATCAATGCATGGCTATGTATGGGGACACTGCACGGTCTGCCCCAGAAAACTGTTACATTTCAATAAACAGCAAAGGGGACCGGTTTGGAAACTGTGGTCGTCCCACCTCGGCAATGTCAAGATATGTGAAGTGTTCTGATGATAATATATTTTGTGGGAAAATTATATGTACAAATATTAGACGCGTCCCAGCCATCAAACCCCATCACACACTGATCCAGATTCCTTATGAAGGTGACTTCTGCTGGAGCTTGGATGTCTATAACATTACTGATATCCCTGATGAGGGAGATGTGCACTCTGGCACTGCTTGTGCCCCAAACAAAGTCTGCATGGATTACTCCTGCACTGGTTATGCTGTGCTCAACTATGACTGCAAACCAGCAGAAATGTGCACTGGGAGAGGAGTGTGTAACAACTTAAGGCACTGCCACTGTGAGGCTGGCTATGCACCCCCCGACTGCAGAACCCCAGGAAATGGGGGTAGTGTGGACAGTGGTTCCCCTGGCAAAACAGAGGATGAAAATCCAAGTAAGGATGAAAGGAAAAGTCATAGTGTTGCTCATGGTAGTTTTGGCAGAGAAGAGAATAGCAAAACCGTAGGACAGTTAGTGTACGTATTCCCCTTGCTTCTTTTAGCAATATTTTTATGTCTAATTATAGGTGCCAGTCTTGGGGCTGGAAATGATTTTTCACAGTGTTCACAAGAGACCCCAGAAGAAAGTGAAGAAGCAGTTGCACAAGAAGAGGAGAAAGTCATAGGAGAGCAAACCCCAAAGACAGAGAATGAGTAGTGATAGGAATAATTCTTCTATAACAAACAGTTCATACACTTGGTCAGAAGAAGGCTCAGTAGAAAAAATCTGAAGTGGGCTTTGAGAGTGGCAGTGGCTCTGATTGGGACTCTAAAGATTGTAGAAATATACTAATGTGGGTGGAGGAATTGTATTTTTCTGTCTTTTAGTAAGTAATTATATATGCATATGAAAAAGCACTTATAAAACATTTTCACATTTTTTGAAACCATTTAAATAAACTTTTCTTATGAATAATTCCTGTCAATGTATTGTCTTAGTAGAGCCAATTTTTGAGTTGCCGCCAAAAATTGAGAACGCCACCTTCCATCCTCTTTGTTAGACCTATATATCTGTGCCAGGTTTTTCATCCCAATCACAACTACACATTATATTAGGAAGGCTGTTTGATTTGTTGTTCTATTTGAACTGGAGAAGTATACACATGAAATAAAAAGATTTTAAATTAAAAAGTAAATAAACAGTGTTCACATAAGGCATCATTTTAGGCTTTCTGTGGCCTATAATTAGATTTGGCATTCTCTGGAAGGGCTCTATCTGATCCAGGGTGGTTGATCACCCTGTGTCTAAGTACATGGGAGAGAGTAAGCAACCTAGGCAAGAGGCAAGCTTGTCCAGTGCTGAGTCTGGTTGCAAGTATTCATTTTTCCTTTTTTTCTTCTTTACGTCTTATATTTATTTCTCATTTCCATTATTAAGTTATTATTCCCTACAACCCAAAGGTACAAAGCATTGGAGGATTGTTAACTGTCTGTAGGAGAGCACAAAGCCTGTAAAATAATAACATTATCAATTCTGCCAGGACTCTATCCTAAAAACTTTACTAGTATGTTCACTGTCTTAATTTAATCCTCCCATTCACTATATTAGACCATCTTCTTCCACATGAAGAAACAAAAGCAAGAGTTTTGCTGTAGAGCTACTGAAAGGTAGAACCTGCATCCCATTCCAGCTATGACTGAATGTACCTTCTCCACTGCCTCATGAGCCTTTTCCTTTAGTTAAAAAAAAAAAATGACCAGGAAGACAACTGACCTGTCCTTACTTGCCCAGAACTTGGCTTTTCCCTCATTGACTCTAATGAAACAAAAGCCTTACAAATGGATGCTGCTCTCTATTATGAACCTACCACCCTGTGTCATTATTAGTCATTATTAGTGCAAGTGTCATTTCCCCATTCCATTCTGACATCATGGAGGGGCAGGTTTGTATCTTGTTCAGTTCTGAGGGCCCTGATGATTGTAAGTGCTCAGTAAATGTTGACCAAGGGAAAGATTTAACCAGAGCCAACCGTAGGATAGGATGCAATCTTGCTGAAGTTTTACATGAAAAGGTTGCAAAATTTTTATACAAAATTTTACATTTTTTAACTTGTCATGTTTACAAACTTAATCTCAAAATAGAATTTTGGTGTTCCATTGGGCAAATTTCTCACTGACATGCTTTGTCAAAAGCAAGATCAGACTACTGTCAAGAAGGTTTGCAATAAGCTGACTCTAAAAAATTAATACTACTCCACTCTGGACATTAAGATTTACATCTTTTTGAACTATGGGAGAATTTCTAAGAAAGATCCAATACACTTTTGCTATTTAATAAAATTATGGAAGTCCTACATGAGGTTGTGCTAGAGTGAAATAAATGAGGATATGAAGTTCTTAAATCAATTTGTGACCAACAAAGCCAAGATGTGTCTTCTCATGGTTAAAAAACATGTTTAAATTTATGTAAGAAGAGAACATCAAAGGTGGAATCATGACTGACCAAGTGTTTGCAACCTCATGACTATTTCATTGCTACAATCTAACTGGGCTCTCTCACATCCTTACTAACATACCCCAAACACTGATTTTGTCCCCACAGTCTGGAGTTCAGGAACTTCCATTGCTTCCCCCATTATCTAGAGTAGACAATGTAAACTTGCTATGGCATTAATGTCCTATAACAATTGGGTGGTCCTGCCCATTTCAACCATTATCTCCTATGACTTTTGAAAATAAGCATTTCCTCAGATCAGTCCACCTAACAGGAAGAACCTCTGTGCTCATTTCATACCATGGCCACTTCGGACTCTGGGCTCTTCATCATAGTCTTGTTTCCACTGAATGACCTTGCGCTTCCATATGCCTATTTAGTTCAGCTCTCACAGCTCCAGTGAGGCTCTTGAAATTGATCCAGCACAGCATCCTCTATTCTACTGAATGAAGCATGGGTTCTCTTTGAGGATACTCATGGAGAGAACCTATTGGGGCATGGGAAAACTCAGTCTGAAACAGACCATCAAGTGGTTGTTTTCTCCAGAACAGAGATATATAAGCATCACTGCGTTGAGTGAAATTCCTAATTGGTACTGTAACAGTGAGAAATGTGTTTGTTTATTCATGGCACATGTTCTCAGAATATCAGATTCTGGAGGTACTCATGCATTAGTGAGGAAATGGAAAGAAATCTTGTAGGAGATAAAAGGAATAAACTCTGAAACCACAATATTTCTTCTAGTTAGTAATTCATTCTGTCACCTAATAATCATGAGGTGGGTGGTAGTGCAGACAATTTCACAGGAAAAATAGAAATTAAAAAATAAAAAGAAAGTGTATGAGAGCCAGGGAACAGGAGAAAAGGCTCTCCCGATGCACTCCACTGACCACTTATCCACTCAAAGCCATCCTTCATAGTTCTGGAATAAATTAGGTCATGGTAGAACTAAAGAAAATCACATAAATATGCCAAACAAAGCAAAGGCTACCAATTAATCCTTTGCTTTAAAAAATTACAATGGATGCCCGCTTTCAGGTTACTGGTGTGTCTTAATTTAATAAAAGCTCCCAGACAAGAATCTCTTCATAGGAAAGTTGCAACAAAATGACATCAGTACATCATGCTGTTGATGTACTGATAACTACCAACTATTGAGAGTCTACACTAAAGTATTCAAATTGTTTATAATAAGGCACCTAAAGTAAAACCTGTGGTTTATTCATAAATTTTCCAGAAGAGATCTTATTTTTATTCCTCTCTGTTGTCATGTTATGTGTTTTTATAAGCACTATAAATATATTAAAATATTTTACACAATAACTCAGGCCTAAGAGAAAATAAGAGTACTTCTCTCTCCTAAGCATTGTGAGAACCCTTATCTTTTCCTTGGATGCTAAGTGAATGGGTGCCATATATGCTTTGAGTCTTGTATTTTTCCAGCCTAATAGATCCAACCAGAATTTCCTGAGAGCAAAAAAATAAATAAAAATAACCCTGTTTAAAAGAAGTAAGTCAGCTTTCTTCTGATTGATGTGGCTTTCATTTCACCTCCCTTAATCCCAGGTGTTACTTTCTGGCTGATTGGCCTTACACACGGAACTTCACTTCCTTGGCCTGGGTTTTCTTTTTAGTAAGATGGCCACACAAAGGATACTCTCATAGAGTGGATGAGAGATTTAATTAGATAGCATGTGTGCTGTTTCTAGTGCAGTACCGGGCATACAGTGGGTGGTCAAATAAATGCTGAGAAGATCTAAAATCAAATGTGATGATTGGCATAACATAATGTTACTAATCATGTGTTGTGTGGCAAAGATCATTTTTTCTTATAAAATGCTTATTTTCAGAATTATTCAATAAAAAATACAAACAGGAGCTGAGCTCATAAATAATTTAGCAAATGGCAAACAGACTTTTTTCTTTTAATCTTTATTGTTTACATAAGTCCTCCTTTTTCCCCCATTAACCTCTTCCAATCCTCTCCCATCCTCCCCCCCCCATCCTAAATCCTCACCACCCCATTGTCTGTGTCCATGGGTTATGCATATATGCATACAAGTTCATTAGTTGATCTCTTCACACCCACCCTCTCCCACCTTCCCTCTGAGGTTTAACAGTCTGTTCATGCTTCTATGACTCGGGGTCTATTTTTGATCATCAGTTTATTTGTTTCACAAATTCCACAATAAGTGAGATCATGTGATACTTATCTTTCTCTTGCCTGGCTTATTTCGTTCAGCATAATACTCTCCAGATCTATCCATGCTGTTGCAAATGGTAAGAATTCTTTTTTATCGCTGAGTAGTATTCCCTGTATAAATGTACCATAGTTTTTTTTAATCCATTCATTTGCTGATGGGCACTTAGGCTGTTTCCAAGACTTAGCTATTGCAAAATTGCACTGCTATGAACATAGGGGTGCATATATTCTTTCTGATGAGTGTCAGGTTTCTTAGGATATATTCCTAGAAGTGGGATGACTTGGTCAAATGGGAGTTCCATTTTCAATTTCTTGAGGAAATTCCATACTGTTTTCCACAGTGTCTGCACCAGTCTGCATTCCCACCAGCAGTGTAGTAGGGTTCCCTTTTCTCTACAACCTTGCCAACACTTGTCGTTGGTTGATTTGTTGATGATATAGCCACTCTGACAGGTTAGAGGCGATATCTCATCACCGTTTTGATTTGCATCTCTCAGATGATTAGTAACTTTGAGTGTTTTTTCATATGTCTCTTGGCTTTCGGTATGTCCACTTTAGAGAAGTGTCTATTTAGGTCCTTTGTCCATTTTTTAATTGGATTGTTTGTTTTCCTTTTGTTAAGTTGTATGAGGTTTCTATATATTTTGGAGATTAACGCCTTATCAGATGTATCATTGGAAAATATGTTCTCCCATGTAGTGGGGTGTCTTGTTATTTTGATGATGGTTTCTTCTGCCGTGCAGAAGCTTTTTATTTTCATGTAGTCCCATTTGTTTATTTTCTCCTTAATTTCCATTGTTCTAGGACAGTGGTTGGCAAACTCATTAGTCAACAGAGCCAAATATCAACAGTACAACAATTGAAATTTCTTTTGAGAGCCAAATTTTTTAAACTTAAACTTCTTCTAACGCCACTTCTTCAAAATAGACTCGCCCAGGCCGTGGTATTTTGTGGAAGAGCCACACTCAAGGGGCCAAGGAGCCACATGTGGTTCGCGAGCCACAGTTTGCTGACCACGGTTCTAGATGTATCAGTAAATATACTGCTATGAGATTATGTCTGAGATTTTGGTGTCTATGGTTTTTTCTAGGACTTTTATGGTTTTACATCTTACATTTAAGTTTTTTATCCATTTTGTGTTTATTCTTGTGTATGGTGTAACTTCGTGGTCTAGTTTCATTTTTTTGCATGTATCTGTCCAATTTTCCCAATACCATTTATTGAAGAGACTGTCTCTGCTCCAATGTATCCTCTTGCCTCCTTTAGCAAATATTTATTGAGTATAGTGGCTTGGGTCAATTTCTGGGCTCTCTGTTCTGTTCCATTGATCTATATGCCTGTTCTTGTGCCAGTACCAGGCTGTTTTGAGTACCGTGGCTTTGTAGTATAACTTGATATCTAGTATTTTGACTCCTCCAACTATGTTCTTCTTTCTCAAGATTGCTGTAGCTGTTCAAGGTCTTTTTTGGTTCCATATCAATTTTTGGAGTATTTGTTCTAGGTCTGTGAAATATGCCATTGGTATTTTAATAGGGATTAAATTGAATCTATAAATTGCTTTGGGTAGCATAGACATTTTAATGATGTTGATTCTACCAATCCATGGACATGGTATATTCTTCCACTTGTTTATATTTTCCTCTATCTTTTTTCAATGTCCTTTAGGTTTTCGAGTACAGGTCTTTTACAAACTTAGTTAATTCCTAAGTATTTGAATTTTTTTTGTTACAATGGCAAATAGGATTGTTTTTAAGTTTCTCTCCCTCAGAGTTCACTATTGGTGTATAAAAATGCTATGAATTTTGGGTGTTAATTTTGTATCATGCTATGTTTCCAAATTCATTTATTAAATTTAGTAGTTTTTCTTAACGAGTCTTTAGTATTTTCTATGTACAATATCATGTCATCTGTGAATAATGAGAGTTTTACTTCCTTTCCAATTTGGATGTCTTTTATTTCTTCTTGTCTGACTGGTATGGCCAGGACTTCCAGAAGAATGGTGAACAAGAGTGGTGAAAGAGCGCATTCCTGTTTTGTTCCTGTTCTAGGTGAAATGGTTTTAGTTTTTGCCCATTGAGTATGATGTTAGCTGTAGGTTTGTCATATACAGCCTTTATTATGTTGAGGTATGTTCCCCCTATTCCCACTTTGCTGAGAGTTTTTACCAAAAAAGGATGTTGGATATTTTCAAATGCTTTTTCTGCATCAATTGATATGATCATGTGATTTTTGTCTTGCTACCTGCTTATGTGCTGTATCACATTTATTGATTTGTGAATATTGTACCTGCCTTGCATCCCTGGAATAAATCCCATTTGGTCATGATGTATGATCTTTTTAATGTATTGCTGGATCTGGTTTGCTAAAATTTTGTTAAGAATTTTAGCATCTATGTTCATCGGGGATATTGGCCTGTAGCTCCCTTCATTTGTCATGTCTTAATCTGGTTTTGGAATTAGGGTGATAGTGGCCTCATAGAAAGAGTATGAAAGTGTTCCTCCCTCTTGAATTTTTTGGAATAGTTTCAGGAGTAGATGTGTTGGTTCTTCTTTGAATATTTGGCAAAACTGCCCTGTGAATCCATCTGGAACAGGGTTTTGTTTGTTGGGAATCTTTTTTTTTTTAAATTACTGCTTCAATTTCATCAGTAGTTATTGGCCTATTTAGGTTTCCTGATTGAGTTTTGGAAGGTTGTATTTTTCTAGGAAAATGTCCATTTCCTCCAGGTTGTCCCATTTGTTGGAATAAAGTCGTTCATAGTAGTTTATTACAATCCTTTGTATTTCTATGGGGTCCATTGTTACTTCACCTCTTTAGTTTCTGATTTTGTTTATTTGGGTCCTCTCTTTTTATTTCCTGGTGAGCCTGGGTAGAGGTCCATCAATCTTATTTATCCTTTTGAAGAACCAGTTCTTGGTTTTACTGATTTTATGTATTGTCTTTTTGTTCTCTATGTCATTTATTTCTGCTCTGATCTTTATTATTTCTTTCCTTCTACCTGTTCTGGGTTTTTCTTGTCATTCTCTTTCTAATTCTTTAAGCTGTAGTGTTAGATAACTTACTACCAGTTTTTCTTGCTTTTTGATGTAGGCCTGTAGTGCTATTAACTTCCCTCTCAGGACTGCTTTCACTGTGTCCTGTAGGTTTTGGATTGTTGTGTGCTCATTTTCATTTGTTTCCAGATGTTTTTAATTTCTTCTTTGATCTCTTTGGTAACCCATTCATTGTTTAATAGCATCCTACTTAGCCTCCCTATATTTGAGCATTTTTATTGTAGCTGATTTCTAATTTCATGCCATTGTGGTCTGAAAAGATGTTTGATATGATTTCAATCTTCTTGAAATTGTAGAGACTTAGCTTGTGTCCTAACATGTGGTCTATCTTTGAAAATGTCCCATGTGCACTTGAGAAGAAAGTATATTCCATAGCTTTGGGTGGAATATTCTGAAGATGTCATTTAGTTCCATCTGTTCTAGAGTGTCATTTAGGATTGCTGTATCCTTGTTGATTTTTTGTCTAGAAGGTTTATCCAGTGACATCAGTGGGGTATTAAATCCTCTACTCTGATTGTATTGCCGTCAATCTCTCCCTTGATGTCCTCCAGAAGTTTTCCAATATAATTAGATGCTCCTGAATTGGGTGCATATATGTTTACCAGAGTTATAGCCTATTGTTGTATTAATCCCTGTGGTATTATGAAGTGGCCTTCTTTAGCTCTTGTTATGGCCTTCACTTTGATGTGTATTTTGTCAGAGATAAGTATTGCTGCCCCAGCTTTTGTGTTTCATTTCCATTTGTTTGAAAAAATTTTTCCCATCCCTTCACTTTCAGTCTGAGTCCTTTGTTCTAAAGTGGATCTCTTGAAGACAGCATATAGATGGATCATGTTTTCTTATCTATTTAGCTACTCTATGTCTTTTGATTAGAGCATTTAAGGTTATTATTGACTAGAGGCCCGGTGCATGAATTCGTGCATAGGTGGGGTCCCTTGGCCTGGCCTGTGATCAGGCTGATCAGGGCCAGTCAGCCAGGGGGAGTGACTGTGGGAGGTTGGCCAGCCATGGGAGGTTGGCCGGTCGTGGGAGGTTGGCCAGCTGTGAGAGGTTGGCTGTGGGAGCACTCTGACCACCAGGGGCAGCTCCTACATGGATCCTCTGCCCCCTGGTGGTCAGTGCGCATCGTAGCAACCAGTTGAGTGATTGACTGGTCATAACAGTCACTTAGGCTTTTATAATAGAGATAGGTACTTGTTTGTTGTCATTTTTATTCTTTATGCCTGTGTTCCTTTTTCCCTTTCTATTTCTTCCTTTTGTAACAGTCCCTTTAGCATTTCTTGCATTGCTGGCTTGGTGGTAATAAACTCCTGTAGCCTTTTTTTTTTTTGTCTGTGAAGCTCCTGATTTCACCTTGAATTTTTAATGATAGCCTTGCTGGTTAGAGTATTATTGGGTTCTGTTCATTGCTTTGTATCACTTTGTATACTTCATTCCATTTCCTTCTGGTCTGATGTGTTTCTATTGAGAAATCAGTTGATAGTCTAATGGTAGATCCCTTGTAGGTAACTTTCTGTTTCTTTCTGGCAGCCTTTACAATTCTTATTTTGTTATTGATATTTGCCCATTTAATTATGATGTGTCTTGGTTTTGGTCTTTTGGGATTCATCTTGTTTGGGGCTCTTTGGACTTATGTGACTTTTTTCTTCCCAAAGTCAGGGAAGTTTTCTGTCTTTATTTCTTCAAACAGGTTTTGTATTCCTTGCCCGGCTCCCTCTCCTTCTGACTCCCCTATTATGCAGATGTTGTTCTGTTTTATGTTGTTCCAGACCTCCCTTAGACTCTCCTGCTTTTTTATTTTATTTTCCAGTTGGGTGTTTTTTCTGCCTTTTCTTCTAACTCATTGATTTGCTCCTCAGATTCTTCTAGTCTACTGTTGAAACTTTCCATTGTGTTCTTTACTGCAGCTATGTCATTCTTCATTTCCTCCTGATTTTTACACATGGTGAATTCCTCATCCAGACATTTGAGCATCCTTATAACCATTACTCTGAATTCTTCTTTTTAAAATATTTTATTGATTTTTTACAGAGAGGAAGGGAGAGGGATAGAGTTAGGAACATCGATCAGCTGCCTCCTGCACACCCCCTACTAGGGATGTGCCCGCAACCAAGTTACATGCCCTTGACCAGAATCAAACCTGGGACCCTTCAGTCTGCAGGCCGACGCTCTATCCACTGAGCCACATCAGTTAGGGCCTGAATTCTTTCTCTGACAAATTGCTTGCCTCCAATTCATGTAATTCCTTTACTGGTGATTCCTCCTTTTCTTTCATTTGGGGGTTGTTTTTTGTCTCCCCACTTTTGCTGTTCCTTTTAATTGTTTCTATGTATTAGATCAAACTGCTTATGCTACCCAGATTTTTTAAATTGTTCTTACATAGTAGATGTTTTGTGGGACCCAGTGGTGTAGTCTCTCAGGTATCCTGTCCTGGGTGTTGTAAGGAGGTCTTCTACTTGAGATATTTGAGTTCTCCTGATATAGTTGGGTCTTGAATGTTATTATCCCATTTCTGGATGGAGTCCCCTCTCAGGGTGTCTGATTATGTGGCTTGGTCCCTACCATGTCGTGCCAACCATTGTGGAGGCACTGATTGGACAGCACAAAATACAATATGATAAGACACGACACAAGGAAAAGAACATGAATGTACACAAGACACCCATGACTCCAATAAAAGTGACCACCAGAGAAAAGAGAATTAGGAAAGACAAAAAAGTGTAAGAATAATAGCAAAACAAACAAAACAAAAAATAAAAAAAAGAATATGAGGAGAAAACAACTACAAAAAACACACAAATAAACCAAAAAGCACAAACAAAAAACATCCAGAAAACAAAGGAGGGCACAGAATCTGTAGATGCAGAGTTTAAATAGAGAAAATTAAGGTTAAGGGCTTTGATGACTAGGGTAAGGATCACAGTTTAGAATAAGGGAAGAAAAAAAATAAGACTAGAAGAAAAACAAATAAATAAAGTAATTTCTTTTAAAAAAAAAAAAAGAATAGAGGAGAGAGCAGATAGGCCTAAATTTAATAAGTGAAACAAATTTAAAAATTAGGAGAAGAAACAAGCAAGAGAAGATAAAAAGAAAAAAATTGAGTAGTGAAGAAAGAAAAAAAGAGAAGGGGAAATGGAGTAGGAAAGAGCAAATTAGATATCTGAATAAACCAACACAGACTAGAGTAAGAACACATCAATAAAGCAGATAAAGGAAACCATTTTTGAAAAGGGGCAAAAGGACAGAAAGAGGAAAACTAACACAGGGAAAGGACAAGAAAAATGGGAGGAAAAAAGAGAAGTGAGGAGGAAAAAGGTACAAAAAATTTTAAAAAGATAACATTAAAAAATAATAAAATTTTAAAATAAAAAAGTGAAGTGTCGTTCGCTTCAGCAGATTTTTAATGCCCCATAGGAGCTGGTTTAGGACCCCATCCTCTGTTCTGTCTGCTAATCCTGGGATTCCTGTTAGGTACTTAGGGGCTGACCACTGTCAGGCACTGTCTTTTGGATTTTGGCACCCTGCTTGAAGCTCCAAGCGATCTACCAGTCCTCTGCTTATGTGTCTCCACAGCCATTGGCTGCAAACAGGCGGAGCCAATCAACCCTCTTTGCCTGTCTGACAGCTGTCAGTCTTAATCACTCAAGTGTCTGTTTCTAACAGGGCTTTAGGTGGGTTGGAGCTGTTTCGCTTTCAGGGAATAGGATGGGTGTTCTTTTCCTGACCCAGAGCTACTCCTCTGCAAGTGGCCCAAAATATTACTCTAGTCTTGGTTGGTCAGAGATCTTTTTATGGAGACCAATGGGGTTGGGAGCAATCTGGAGTTTTTATCAGTCTGGTTCCCAGAATAATGGGGAAGGAAGATCGGCCCCTCTTCCAATCCAGTCCCTGAGGGCTCCTTGGGACTATTCAGACCTGTAAGGTTGGCCTCTGCCTTTGTTTCCTCTGTAAGGCTCTAACTACAGGGTGTAGCAGGCTGTATTACCTATCTTAAGGCTACTGGAAGAGGCTAGTTCTTTTGGGGAGAAATGGCCGCTTAGGTTTGAAAGCTTATGAATGTCCCAATGCAGGGCTCCTGGCCATATCTCCCTGCCTTGCTTCCCTGCCCAGCTCCTCCTCAGTCTGTGCCTCTCTCCTTGCGCCAAAGCCTCTGGAGAATGTTTGCAATTGAAAAGTCCTGTAGGCTGGGTTTAGAGAATAATAGCAAAGACAAAACAAAACCAAAACAACAACAAAACTGCGGGGTTTCTCTCTCATCAGCACCTCACAGCTCAGGCAGCCTTTTGCTGAGCAGCATTTCGAGGTTGTGCTCTTGTCCAGATTCCCCAGCAGCCAGCAGTCTTGTGGCTTTTCTTGTTCACAGTTGGATGTTACCCTTGTTGGCGATGATAACAATTATCTACAATCAAGTCACAACACTGAATTTCCTTTATACTTATGGCATTCTGACCTACCATATGGTCATTTGAAAACATATTCTATTTCTTCTACTAAATTGTAAATCTCTAGGGGATGAGGAACAAGATTTGGTTAATGTGGCAATCACTGCCTTGGGGCCTAGTTATGGGTAAGACTGGTAGGCATTTTATTCTTTTCCTCAGAGACCAACTCAAAACACCATGACTTTAAAAGCAATCATGCTTTTTAAGCCTGATTTATTTTTATAGACATCTAAGTGAAGTAATGGACAGATACATATTACCGCTCATCATCCATCCATCCATCCATCCATCCATCCATCCATCCATCCATCCATTCATCTATCCATCCATTCATTCCAGCACAAATGAGTCTGTACCAATGAATTGTCCTAGTTCTATGGAAATCGTAGTAAACAAGACAAAGTCTATCTGATCCATTGAAAATTTAAAAAATTACAAACCTGCCCTGAGTAGGTGTGAAGTGACTAGAGCTGAGACAGATTGAAAGACCACTCCATCTGCTATGTAAGTTAACAACAGGCAGGGGCAACTGCAGAAACAGAGACCTCCTGTGTTCTGGAAGCTTGTGGGAGAGTACATGAAGTGTTGGTGGTGAGAAGGGGTTGATCTGGGAATATTATGAGGTTGAGCTAAAAGGATTTGCTGATGGAACAGATGCAAAGTGTGAGAGAAAGGTAGTAAAGAAGGCTGCCTCTCTAAAAAGCTTTTGCACAGCAAAAGAAACCATCAAAAAAAACAACAAGAAAGCCCACTGTATGGGAGAACATATTTGCAAATGTTATCACTGATAAAGGTTTAATCTCCAACATCTACAGGGAACTTGTACAACTTAATAAAAGGAAGATAAATGAGCCAATAAAAAAAAGGGGCAATAGACCTAAACAGAATCTTTTCGAAAGAAGACAGAAGGCCAAGAGACATATGAAAACATGCTCAAAGTCACTAATTATCTGAGAGATGCAAATCAAAACAACAATGCGGTACCATCTCACACCTGTCAGAATGGCTATTATCAACAAATCAACAAACCAAGTGCTGGTGAGGATGCGGAGAAAAAGGAACCCTCGTGCACTGCTGGTGGGAATGCAGACTGGTGCAGCCACTGTGGAGAACAGTATGGAGTTTCCTCAAAAAACTAAAAAATTTTTTAGTTTTTAGACTCAGTAATCCCATTTGATTCAGTAATCCCACTTCTAGGAATATATCCCAAGAAACTAGAAACACCAATCAGAAAGGATATATGCACCCCTATGTTCATAGCAGCACAATTCATCATAGCTAAGATTTGGAAACAACCTAAATGCCCATCAGCAGATGAGTGGGTTAGAAAACTGTGGTACATCTACATAATGGAATACTACGCTGCTATAAAAATGAAGGAATTCTTACCATTTGCAGCAGCATGGATGGACCTGGAGAGCATTATGTTAAGTGAAATAAGCCAGGCAATGAAAGAAAAATACCACATGATCTCATTCATTTATGGAAAATAAAGAACATTATAACCTGATGAACAAAAAGATAGATACAGAAGCAGTAAAGCACCAAAAAGACTGTCAAATTACAGTGGGAAGGCTGGGGAGTGTTGGGGAAGGGAGGAAAGAAATCAACCGAAGGACTTGTATGCATGCATATAAGCATGGCCAATGGACACAAGACACTGGGGGAGGGGGGGGGAGGGCATGCAATAGGGGGTGGGGGAGGCTGAGGGAAGGTCAATGGGGGAAAAAAAGGAGATATATGTACTACTATATGTACTACTTTAAACAATAAAAAAATAAAATAAAATATATGTCAAAAAAAAGGATGCCTCTCCTGTATCTTTTTCCCTGAGTAACTGCATGAATACACCTGCCATTTACTGAGATGGAGATGCATGTGGAACGAGCAAGGATTGGAACATGTTCAGTTTGAGATGCCTGTTAAACACCCAAGTTGGCTCTTCAGCTATGCAGCATGATGATTGTATCTGGAATTAGGAGAGAAGTCAGCTAGAGATGCATATTTGAGAGTTGTCAGCTTATAGATGACATTCCAAGCCATGGGACTGTGTGAAATTGCCTACGCAGTAAGTATAGCTAGGTAAGGGAACAGATCCCAGAATGGGGTGAGGACTTAGCTCCATAGCATTCTATGTGTATATGTAGATGGGATGAGAAGCATTCAAAAAAGAAGTGGGAGACAGAGAGTGGCCAGTATGGTTGGAGTACCACCAAGTGAGTGTTGTCCTGAAAACCAAGAGAAGAAAGTGTTTTCAGAAGAGTTATACACTACAAATCCAGCCCATCCACAGATTCTCTTGAGTCTACCTTCCCCATATATCTAGAATGTGACCTCTGTTCACCACCACCAACTCTCTAATGCACTGCAAGTCACCATCAACTCCATGGTAGCCAACTGGCTCCCACAATGGCCTCTTTTGAACTCAGCAGGAAGAGTGATCCTTTTAAAAGTTAAGTCAGAACATAGCCATTATCTGTTCAATGTTGCTGGTAGGTCCATAAGGGGAGGAGTGAGTGTTGATCATTTGATTTCACAGTAGAGAATTATTGATTGGCAACCCAGAATGGAGCTGTTTAGATGGATGGGTAGGGATGAAAGCTCGTTCTAGTGGAGTCAAAATATAAAGGATGAGTCAAAACACATTTTTGAAGGTGTTCAACCTCATGAATGTTCAGAGGAAAGAAGATTATATAGCCACAAGGGTATATCACTATGCACCCACAAGATGGGCAATATAAGATTGATAATTCCAAGTATTACTGTGGAACAGTGGGCACTCCCATAATGCAAACTGATGTGCCACTTTGAAATAGTACTTTTTATTTCCTAGTTTAATTAAAGTCACTAAGCTATTTTACTCTTAGGCCAGGGGTGCGGAATCTGATTTCTGCCAAGGGCCATTTAGATATTTATAAAAACAATCCCAGGCCATACAAAATTATCAACTTTAAAACTAGCCTGCTATACTTGGTCAAACATTTAGTCAACTCACCCCTAATGCTTTGGCAGGACCAGACCAAATGATTTTTCAGACTGTATACAGACTACAGACACGACCCCTGTCTTAGAGGAAACCCATGGAAATTTCCAGTTATTTGCAACATGCTATTGGACAATAATGGTTACTGAAGCCCTCTTCAGAGTACTGCAAAAGAAAAGAGCCCTGTGTTCACACATAATGGATGTTAAATTGAGTCACACAAGTATAGAGCAATGTAAAGGAATGAAATGTAGCAGCACACAAAATCAGTAAGTAAATTTATGTACTGGGTGGAATAAAGAGGTCATATGTACACGCGACATCCATATGGATTCAGAGGAAGGTAAAAGATAAAATGAAAATCACTTCCAAAATGTTAAAATAACATCCTCTAAAAATCGACTGCTCCATAGAAGCAAATACAGTCAATATCAACCTTTTTGGAAGTATGGTTATTAATCAAATCATAGAAGCATCAAGTTTGTTCATTTAAAAACTAAACAAAATAGCAAAACAGCTGAATATGGTGGGCAGCAAACTATATGAAGTTTTTACTGCCCTATTCCCATATCCTTCTCCTCAGGTCCCCCTGAGCCTTGTAAAACCCCATCATCACAACTACAGTAGCTGTGCAGGCAGCCTAGTTGCCAATGGAATGGGCACAAAAGTTTGGAGCTCCCACAAAAGCCCTATGGCCATAGGGTTGCTACTAATTTACATGTCTGGCAGTTCCCTAGAAAAATCCTCATTCACAGGGAATGGCTTGCTATAAAACTGTAATACAAAAAACAGGCACAAGTTTCCTGGCATTGGATTTCGCAAAGATTTCTCACATATGACACCAAAAGCACAGGCAACAAAAGACAAAATAGACAAAATGGAGTCCATGAAAAAAAAAATCTGGGTCAAAAACCACTGTGAACAGAGTAAAAAGGTAACACAAAGAAAGAGGGAAAATATTTGAAAATCAACATAGCAGGGAAGAGATTAATGTCTAGAATATACAGAGACCTTCTAAGCCTCAACAACAGAAAAACCAACAACCTGATTCAGAAAATGAGCAAAGGACTCGAATATTTCTTCAATAAAGATACACAAATGGCCAATAAGCACAGGAAAAGATACTCAACAGCACTAATCTTTGGAGAATGCAAATCAAACCTACAATGAGGTACCACCTCACACCTTATAAAAGAAAACCACAAGTAAATACAAGTGTTGGAGAGGATATGCAGAATATGGAAGCCCTGTGTACTGTTGATGGGAATGTAAAATGGCACAGCCTCTGTGGAATACAATGTAACAGTTGATCAAAAAATTAAAACTAGAATTACCATATGGTCCGGCTATATAACTTCTGGGTATATACCCAAAAGAATCTAAAGTAGGGGCTTGAAATTATATTTTTATGTCCATATTCATAGCAGCATTATTTACAACAGCTAAAATATAAAGCAACAAAAGTGTCCATTGAAAAACAAATGGATGAATAAAGTATCCATTGACAAATGAGTGGATGGAGCAAAGTATGGTATGTACATACAATGGAATGTTTTCAACTCTTAAAAGAAAGGAAATTTTACAATATGCAACAACATGAATAAACCTTGAGGACAATGTGCTAAGTGAAATCAGCCAGTCACAGGAAGACCGATACTATATGATACCACTGTATGAGGTACTCAGAGTAGTCAAAATTATAGAGACAGATGTACAATGGCAGCTGCTAGGGCAGGGGAGAAGAGAGCAACGGGGATTTATAGATTAATGAATACAGAGTTTGAGTTTTACAAGAAGAGTCTGAAGATGGCTAGCGGTGATGGTAGCACAACATTATGAATGTATTTAATACCACTCACTAAGTGTAGACTTAAAAATAGATGAGATATAACTTTTGTATCTTATATAAATTTATTAAATACAATAAAGTAAATTGGAAGAAAAAAATGAAATACTTCTTGCTCTGGCCAGGTTACTCTATTTGTTGGAACATCATCCCTTATACCAAAAAGGTTCCGGGTTCGATTCCCAGTCAGAGTACATACCCAGGTGGCAAGTTTAATACCTGACTGGAGCACTTATGGGAGGCAAAAGACTGATATTTTTCTCTGACATTCATGTTTCCTCCTGTCTCTTCCTTTCTCTCTCTCTCAAATCAATAAAAACATATTGTCAGGTGAGGAGTTTTGTGGTGTTTTTTTTCAGTTTTATAGGATTTCATCTTTTTTTTTTAAATAAATCTTTATTGTTCAGATTATTACAGGTGTTCCTCTATTTTTTCCCCCATAGCTCCCCTCCACCTGATTCCCCACCCCACCACATGCCCTTACCCCCGCCACTGTCTTCATCCATAGGAGTAAGATTTTTGTCCAATCTCTTCCCGCAACCCTCACACCTGCTTCCCGAGAATCGTCAGTCCACTCCCTTTCTATGTCCCTGATTCTATTATATTCACCAGTCCATTCTGTTCTTCAGATTTTTTATTCTCCTGAGTTTTAGATTCACTTGTTGGTAGGTATTTGATGTCATTTTGTTGTTCGTAATTTTTACCTTTACCTTTTTCTTCTTCTTCCTCTCCTTAAAGAATACCCTTCAGCACTTCATGTAATCCTGGTTTGGTGGTGATGAACTCCTTTAGCTTTTTCTTGTCTGTGAAGCTCTTTATCTGACCTTCAACTCTGAATGATAGCTTTGCTGGGTAGAGTAATCTTGGCTGTAGGTTCTTGCTGTTCATCACTTTGAATATTTCTTGCCACTCCCTTCTGGCCTGCATAGTTTCTGTTGAGAAATCAGCTGACAGTCGTATGGGTACTCCCTTGTAGGTAATTAACTGTTTTTCTCTTGCTGCTTTTAATATTCTCTCTTTGTCTTTTGCCCTTGGCATTTTAATTATGATGTGTCTTGGTGTGGTCCTCTTTGGATTCCTCTTGTATGGGGTTCTGTGCGCTTCCTGGACTTGTACATTTATTTCTTTCACCAGGCAGGGAAAGTTTTCTGTCATTATTTCTTCTAATAGGTTTTCAATATTTTGCTCTCTCCCTTCTTCTGGCACCCCAAAAATTCGGATGTTGGTTCGCTTAAAGTTGTCCCAGAGGCTCCTTACACTATCTTCATATTTTTGGATTCTTTTTTCTTTTTGTTTTTCTGGTTGGATGTTTTTTGTTTCCACATATTTCAGATCTTTGGTTTGATTCTTGGGGTACGTTGATCTACAGTTGAGTTTCTGTATATTCTTTATTTCAGACAGTGTATGCTTCATTTCTGACTGATCCTTTTCCATTTTTTTGGCATTCTCATTAAGCTCCTTGAAGGTCTCATCAAGTTTCTCAGCGGTTTTAAGAAGATTCTTGAGTAACCTTATAAATGTGGTTCTGAACTCTATGTCATCCAGTAGTTTGCTTTCCTCCGTTTCTTTCATTCGTGATATGTTTCTTTGTCTCCTCATTTTGGCTGCTTCCCTGTGTTGATGGAGTAGCTTTGTGTGGTAGGTGACCTATAGGGGGCAGTAGCTCAGCCTCCCCAATCACCTGATGTGGACACTCTTGGTACACCCCTTTGTGGGCTGAGTGCAAAGACTTGGTGCAGTTAAAGCCTTAATTGCTGTTGGTATACTGGGAGGAATTGACCTCCAGGCCAATTAGCTGTGAGCACTCACTGTGTCTATAATGGAAGAACTGCTGTGCTGGAGACACGCTTATGGTGCAGGACTTGTTTCAGTGGGGCTTTGGTGCTCACTGAGTCTGCCTTTGAATGTGTCACTTATGGATGTGAGGAGTTGAAATCTGGTTTCTCACTCTGACCACTAGGTACACTGGCTTCTGGATCTCCAATGGGGTGCAGGTCAGCTACTGTCTGAGGCCATCCAGCAGGAGCTACAGTGAGAGCTACAGTTTTCTCCTCTTTGCTTGGGGTTTGGAGGTTTTGGAGCTGTCTGACCCAGGCTGCAAGTTTGCTAGGTTAAGCTGCGATAGGGCGGGGCTTTCTTCTGCTAACGCTGCTGCTTGGAGCTTCGGTGGGTTTGTAGGTTGTGCAGGGCAGGGCCTCAGGGCGTCACTAGGTTAGGGCGTGGCAAACAGCAATGGCTGCTAGTTAGCCGGCTCTGTGTCCCCAAGGGCGTCCCGGAGTCCCGTGCCCCAGTGCAGTAAACAATTATTCCTGTGCGCAGCTCTGCAAGTAAGCCACCCTCACTGGCAGACAGTCCAGCTTCTCCCCGTAGGAGTTTGGGTCCCCCGTGTCTCCCCAGAAACTGGATTTCAGAGTAATCGGGGGCTTGTCCCCCTTTGGGTTGAAAAAAGCAACACCCGCTGCCAGCCCGGATCATGCGCCTCCGTACTTCAGCTTTTCAGCGCTCGTGCACGTCTCGATGCTCTTTTCTCTTTCCTTCTAGTTGTAGAACTTCCACTCAGCCAGCTTTCCCGTGGTTCTGGGTGATAGACGTTTTGTCTTTTAGTTGAATTTTTGAAATTGTTGCGCGAGGCAGCAGTTTAGGTGTTTACCTACGCCGCCATCTTGGATCGGTGAGGAGTTTTTTAATAAGTGAAATACTTCTGCACTGTAAGAGACACTCAAGAAAGTGAAAAGACAGCCCACAGAATGAGAAAAAAAATATTTGCAACTCGTATCTTATAGGAACTAGTAGTCAGAAAATATTAATGAGTCTTAAACTCAACCAGTTTTCTAAGGGCAAAGGATGTAAACAGACATTTCTATAAAGAATATATAAATGACCAAAAAGAATATGAAAAGGTGTGTCACATCATTACTAAGGAATTGCAGATCAAAACTACAATGAGATACCACTTCAAGTACACTAGAATGGCTATAATTAAAAAAAATAGACTAACAAATATCAGTGATGATGAGGAGAAATTGGAATCCTTCCCCATTGCTGGCAGGAATGTGAAATTGTGCAGCTTCTTTGGAAATAGTTGGGCAATTCCTCAAGAGGATAAACACAGAGTTCTCACATGCCCAAACAATTGTACTCCTAAGTATGTACCTAAGAGAAATGCAAACATATGTCCATGCAAAAACTTGCACTCAAATGTCCATAGCAGTATTATTCACAATAGTCCCAAAGTAGAAACTAAAATTTTCATCAGCTGATATATCTAATAAAAAATGTGGTATATGCACACAAAAAGAACATTATTTGGCCAAAGGAAAGGAAGTTTTAACATAATCTACCACATGGCTGATCCTTGGAAACATTATGTTAGGTGAAATAAGCCAGTCACAGAAAATTACCAATGTAGGATTCCACTACAATGAAGTGTCCAGAATAAACAAAATCATTGAGCTAGAGAGTAGAGTAGTGGTAGCCATGAGCTGTGGGGAGGATGGGGAGTGACTGCTAATAGATACTAGAGTTTTCCTTGGGGGTGAGACAATGTTCAAAAATTGATTTGGTGACAGTTACATAACTTTCTGAATACAGTGCAAACCACCGACATGTACACATTTAAGGATGAATGCTAAGGTATGTGAATTCCACTGAGTGGCCAGATTATTATGATCTCTGAATGCATAATAAGCTGGCCACTCAGAGTGTGTGTGTTTGTGTGTGTGTGTGTGTGTGTGTATGAATTTGTGCATGGGTGGGGTCCAGCCAGCCTGCCTAGAGGGAGGCCCGGTGCATGAATTCATGCATGGGTGGGGTCCAGCCAGCCTGGCTAAGGGGAGGGGCTATGGGTGGTTGGCCGGCCTGCCTGCTGGTCAAACTCCTGGTCGAGGGGACAATTTTCATATTAGCCTTTTATTATATAAGAGATCATAATAATCTGGCCATTCAGTATATATCTCAATAAAGGTGTGATTAAAAAGCAAATAAAATAAAATTACAAAATCCTGCAGTGCATGTTTAAGAAGCAAATTGAGAAAGAAAAGTGACAAAGTAGATACCATAAAATAAAGGGTCATGATTATCTCTGAAGCAGGAAGACTTGTAATTGGCAATGGCACATGGGTAACTTCAATGAAGCTAAAACTGTTCATTACATGATCAGAGTTGTACTTATTCTCTCGCTCTCTCTCTAATATTCAGAAGATAAAATTAACCCTCTTTACCATTTCTAAGTGTACAGTTCAGTAGCATTAAGTACATTTACATTGTTGTGCAACCATCAACATCCACTTCCAGAACTTTTTCATCATCTCAAACTGAAACTGTCTTCATTAACCAGTCCTATTACTCTTTTCCCAGCTCCTGTCACCTCCACTTCACTTTCTGAATCTATGAACTTGACTACTTGAGGAACCTCATAAAAATTAAGTCATAACACATGTGTCCTTTTGTGTGTGATTGAGCTATTCCAAATAATTTACTATAAAATTATGTGTTATTCATATTTTGTGACTGTGCTATGATCCAAAGTTTAAATTTCAGAAAAGAAATAAGTATAAATGAAATATATATACAGAATATATTTCCAAAGAGTTCCATTATATATGAAACAGAGAGATTTTGGATGGTGACTGGAGAGTAGGCTGAGAGTGGTGGTTTGATAAAGATGAAACATTACTGCATATAATGAGATTGGATCCAATGGACAAACAGATGTTTCAGAAATAAAAGACAGAAGGGACAGTTGGAAAAGTGAAGTCATGAGAAATTGAAAGGTGAATAGAACCTACACACAAGTAGGAGGATTGGCCATAGATTGGAGAATGGACAATTTATCCACCAGAATTGGAGAAAAAGTTAGATGCAGGTGACTCAAGTGGTGTCTCCATGTGAAAGTACTCTTTATTGCTTTTATTTTTCTCAATAAAATATGAGGCACAAAGACATTAGGAAAGTGAACTGACCAGCAAAATGTAGGAAGAGGGAGGTACATTTTGAGGTCATGAATGTGTCATTTCTCAGATTAGTTGTGGGTTTTTCTATAGACACAATCATTCTTTCAGGGCAGGTGTGAAGAGAGCACAAACAAATAACTACATGACAGCACCCTTACCTGGGAATCATTTATTCATTCAATAAGTAATTCTAGTTCATCTACTTTTTAACCTGGGCATATAAGGATTAAATAGAAGTGGACATTGGACACATGTACGTCACTTTCAAACAGAGGGTATACCTAGTCTTCAACTGGCATAATTATATGGTACCGATATGTCTGGGTCATCCAGAGAAGGGCCTGGAGTTACCAGTCAATATGCCCATGAATATCACACATAAGTGAAGGCTGCTCTGTTGGCATTTCCCATACACATTTTTTGGCAATGTTATAAACAGAACTTGAGAGACTGAATTTTGGTGAGGTTAAAAAATTGGAGTATTGTCCCTTGCCTCATGGTCTCCAGCCCATTTGGGTCTACCCTGGGTAAAGGGCACCCACCTCCTTGCCTATCTAACAGTCTGGCCTGAGGCATGTGCATATCACTATAAAGCCTCATTGAAGGATCAAAAACATCGTGAGTTTGATGTCTATGTGTTACAGAACAAGAGTTTTAGATGAGGTGAAATGGGCAATGGATTGTGCCCACCAATGATCTTCAAGCCCCCTGGTCTGGAACATTAGGAGTTGGCTGAGCAACGGACACGGGGTGGGGGGTGGAGGAGGGTGTGTTCCGTGTGGCACAGTTGAGGAAGGCACGGAGGTTTTATTCCCTTCTCAAGGTAAAAATCTTGCATTTTAGAGTTTGTAGTCCTTCTTTGTGAATACATCACCACAATATCAAAGGACTATAGCCAAGGATCACTGAAGTAATACTGTGGAAGGAAGGTGCAGAAGGATAACAGAGAGGTCAGAGATTAAAAAAGACACAGCCAGAAGTAGGCAGTTGCTCTCAGAAGGAGATAGTACCCACCCTTTATGCAGCCAGCATATACCTGGAACTAATCCCAGTGGCTAAGGATCTGCATGCCAAGGAGTGCTGCTGCTCCTGCATCAGCCACTGATTCACTGGGGCCATGTCAGTGCCCACCTTTGTGAGAGAGACTGCCTCCTCTTTGCCTTCTCTACAGAAAAACCAAGAGGTTATGTATGAGACTAGCGGAGTGCTTCAGACTTGGGCTCCCCAGACGAAGGGCCTGGTGCTGGTACTGGTGCCAGGATCTTCATGTGTCAGGTTGGGGATGGTGCTGGCATTGGTACTGAGTTTCCTGCCAAGTTTGTGCTGTGACCTGGGATCAGTATATTTCTCACCCTATGAAATAGTCATCCCCAAGGCTCTGACAGTTGAGGGAAGGCATGAACCAGTGGAAGAGGCATCTTATCTGATATCTATGCAAGGCCAGAAACAGCTGATTCAACTGAAAGTGAAGACAGATTATTTTATCAAGAACTTTCCAGTCTTCAGCTACCACAATGGCATCCTGGGACAAGAAATGCCTCTCATCTCACATGACTGCCACTATGAAGGCTACATAGAAGGAGTCCCGGGTTCTTTTGTTTCCGTCAACACCTGTTCAGGCCTCAGGGGCATCCTGATTAAGGAGGGAAAATCCTATGGCATTGAGCCCATGGACTCTTCAAAACGGTTTGAACATGTGTTGTACACCATGGCCCATCATGCACCAGTCTCCTGCAGTGTCACTTCCCAAGACAGCCCAGTGGTGTCCGCCGGCCGACAAGGGAGCAGGAAGCCTGGGGGTCTACAGGAGCTGTCCTACTTGTGGTCACTCACCAAGTACGTGGAGATGTTTGTTGTGGTCAACAACCAGCGGTTCCAAATGTGGGGCAGTAACGTCAATGACACGGTCCAGAGAGTGATGGACATCATTGCCCTGGCCAACAGCTTCACTAGGAGAATAAACACAGAGGTGGTGCTGGCGGGAATGGAGATTTGGACCGAGGGGGACCTCGTAGAGGTTCCAGTGGACCTGCAAGTTACACTCGGGAATTTCAACAGCTGGAGACAAGAGAAGCTCCTCCATCGTGTGAAGCATGATGTTGCCCACATGATTGTCGGACAGCATCCTGAGCAGGGTATGGGACAGGCTTTTCTCAATGGTGCCTGCTCAAGTGGTTTCGCAGCAGCTGTTGAATCCTTCCATCATGAAGATGTCCTCCTGTTTGCAGCGCTCATGGTCCATGAGCTTGGGCACAACTTGGGTATTCGGCATGACCACTCAGCCTGCATTTGTAAAGACAAACACCTCTGCCTCATGCGTGACAATATCACTAAAGAAAGCGGCTTCAGCAACTGTAGCTCTGACGACTTCTACCAGTTCCTCCAGGAACACAGAGGGGCCTGCCTATTTAACAACCCTCAGCGGCACAAAGGCCGCTTGCGTAGAGCTGGCAACTGTGGAAATGGTGTGGTGGAAGACGATGAGCAGTGTGACTGTGGTTCTAAATGTAATACAAGCAAGTGCTGTGATCAAACATGTAAGCTAAAGGCTGATGCAAAGTGTAGTCCAGGACCTTGTTGTAAAGATACATGCGAATTTCAACCAAAGGGCTTCAATTGTCGTCCTGCTATGGGAGATTGTGACCTCCCAGAGTATTGTGATGGCACCTCTGCAAAATGTCCCGAAAACTTCTATGTGCAAGATGGTACACCATGTAAAGGATTTTACTGTGTACAAGGTGAGTGTAAGGACCCTAGTCTTCAATGCCAAGAATATTTTGGGACCTTTTCAACGTCTGCTGAAGATATGTGTTATGAAGTGATAAACATGCTAGGAGACCGGTTTGGAAACTGTGGAATTTCTACTTCTCCTAAGAAAGAGTATGTGAAGTGTACAAAAGAGAATATACGGTGTGGGAAAATTGTATGTTCAAGTATTAGACAGATGCCAGTCATCAAACCCTTTTATACAGCGATCCAGGTTCCTTCTTCTGACAACTACTGCTGGGCCATGAATTTCTATGACACTGCTGATCAAGATAATGGAGGAAATGTGAAATATGGCACTACTTGTTCTAAAGGGAAAGTGTGCACAAATGCATCCTGCACAGATTATGCTGAGCTCAAGTATGACTGCAATGTACAAACAATGTGTGATCGGAAAGGAGTTTGCAATAATTTGAAGCACTGCCATTGTAGGACTGGCTATGCACCTCCTGACTGCAAAAACTTAGGAAATGGAGGTAGTGTGGACAGTGGTCCCCCTGGTTTGGCACCTGATGTTCAGCCACCAGATGGTGCAGCTTCTGTCACTGGCAAACCTGGCACTGAAAAGATCTTAGACAATATGATCTTATCATTCTTAATACTTTTTCTCATAATATTAGCAGTTGTCAGTATTGCCACGTGCATCCTTTGTAAAGCTTCAAAAGCAAAGCCCACAGAAAAGCCTCCAGAAGAGAAGCCACCAGAAGAGAAGCCTCCAGAAGAGGAGCCTCCAGAAGAGAAGCCTCCAGAAGAGAAGCCTCCAGAAGAGGCTGCCCCAGAGGAAGGAGAGGAAGAAGAGGGAGAAGAGGGGGAGGGAGAGGTGGAGGAAGAAAATGATGAATAAAACAAGTAGTGGGAGGAAGAAACCAAATATATGAAACACTTCAAACACTGACCAGGAACCAGAAGTTCAATGACACAAAGGTGAAGTGGGAATTGATAACTCCATGGCTCTGATAGGATTATATAATAGTATAAAGAAAATCTGTACTAATTTTATAACAGTATAGAAGCTGAAAACTAAAATTTTGTCTTTAGTTTGAAAATAAACTAATGTGAGAATGGGGATACTCTCACTTTCATTATTCATTTTAGTAATTAAGGTTTTATTTACTTAATATAGTACATATTTTACTACTTTTGCTTTTTAACATTTCATTTGAACTCTTCACATGCATCTTCTGACACCAATGTCTTTGTCTTGGGCCAATTTTTGCAATCACCAGAAACTTTTTCAGGACATGCCATCTTTCTTCTAAGCTGTTTGATATATGCTACTATATGTGCCTGCACTTATTACTGTCACTTGGGTTTTTATTTCAAGTAGCAACTACCTATTATGTGAGGACAGCTGTTTAAACAATCGATTGCTCTTGTTTGCCCTATACATATGCATTCATGAAGTGAGTTTTTAAATAAATAAAACCCTATTCGGATTAGACATCTCTTCAGATTCCATGTAAGGTCTGTTTTGTTATTGGACTCTGTGAGAGAAACTATATCCGATAAAACTGAAGAGCCTCACTGCCCCAGGGTCAAAAGGCCAGTGTTGAAGTCGTTGACCTTTTCAAATCTGACAGATGTGTAACATGATTTATAGGGATTAAAGTTGTTACTTCCAGTATTTCCAGGCCCTTTCTACAGCCCACTCTCTGTTTACCTAGAAGATTTCTTTTCCTTTTAGAACAGCTTTCAGAGCTCTTTCCTCTTTATTAAGCTTCCTGGGGTGAATCTCAGCCATCCAGATATCTCATGTTTTGATTGACATCAGCCAGAGCTAGGAAACGAAATTTATACTAATTTTATAACAGTATAGAAGCTGAAACTATAATTTTATCTTTTCTATTTTTCTTTACTTATTTACTGAAATTAATAACTTATTGACTAATATCAGAAGGAACCTCTCCAATTATAGGTAACAGAGTTTTGGAGGTTGTAGATGCTTCTATGTGATGAGAGCACAAAGCAAGTATAAAATTATTATTCATTCTATGCCAGGAACTGTGTTAAACACTTTACAGTCATTCTCTTCCCAACTAACCTACGTACTAAACCTCCATCGTGTATATGAGAAAATAGATCAAAAAGAATTCTAGTAAGTTGTAGAACCTGCATGTCTCCTAAAGCATAACTCAATCTACATTCTCCACTACCTTATGGGCCTTTTTCTTCAGTAAAAGGTGATGAGGAAGGCAATGTGTCCTTACTGACCACTATTATGAATCCTCATGTTGTGTAGTCATTATTGATAAAAATGTCTTCTCTCCTATTACATGCTGACATAATGGAGTGGCAGGTTGCCATCTTATTCTGTAATGTGGGCCTAGCACATTATAGATGCTTACTAAATATTTACCAAGTGAATGATTTAACCAGAGCTAGCCTTAAAACACAGGACCAGATTCATTCCATGGGCAGGGTGCTACTTCCTAGCACAACCAAAATCTTGCTCAGATGCAAGAATGCTAAATATTTATAAACAGTCAAGTAAGTAATAAAAAGTTTGTAAAACCTCAAATTCCAGCAAATGAAGGTTGAACGCCATTAAGATAGACTATGGTAAAAAAAAATTTTTTTTGACAGACTATGGTAAGGGAGGGGCCAGTTTCATTGTGGGTGGGAGTGAGCAGATGTAACTGAGCAGATGTAACTCAACATGTTAATCTCCATGTTCAATGGTCAGCATTTTCTATAAAGCTCAAGTGACAATGGTTCATTTTGCATTGTGTGTGACTGTCTCTAGGAATTAATACTATCTCATCTGATTTCTCTCCCCTGTTATATTTGGGGGATTCTGAAAAATACTGACACATTCTAAACACCTATTCGTAGTCATTTGTGTCCCAGTCAGCTGTTCCCAAAAACTCTGATGGTGATTTATTGCTACCCTTTACCTGTCTTCCCTGGGTGGTTATTGTCCTTTTTTGTGCTGCCTCAGGCCAGCAGAGATCCAGGCCCTTCCCTAGTTTCTCAAAGCACAGCCAAGTCCAGGCTCTAGATTTTTATCCAGATGTGGGGGAAATTACAATGTGGAAAAGAACACATTCGGGTGTTGCCAATATTAATATTCCTGGAGTCCAGGGATGTGATATGCTCCGCTGTGGAACTTGGGTAGGCCAAGTTCTCCTTTGAACTGATCTGACTTTTGTTCCTGTAGGAATGCTTTTGGGAATATTCTCATAGCAAGAATCAGACTCCATTCTCTGGGACTCAGTGAAAGGAAAAATTTTTTAAATAACTTTTACTGAAAACCCAGATCACATCATCATAACCTCACATGGATGTAATCATGCCCACAATGAAGACATTGCATATACTGTGTATGTGTGTATATATACACATACATACGTGTTTGTGTGTGTGTGTGTGTGTGTGTGTGTGTGTGTGTATTAGAGGCCCGGTGCATGAATTAATGCATGGGTGGGATCCAGCTAGCCTGACCAGGGGGAGGAGACATGGGCGGTTGGCCAGCCTGTTTGCTGGTCGAACTCCTGGTCGAGGGGACAATTTGTGTATTAGCCTTTTATTATATAGGATATATGCTGAGTGGCCAGATTATTGTGTGTTCAGAGATAATCTGGCCACTCAGTGTGTATGTGTAGATATATGTGTGTGTGTGTGTGTGTGTGTGTGTGTATCTGTGTATATATATAGAGAGAGAGAGAGAGAGAGAAAGAGAGAGAGAGAGCGCATTAATCCCTTATCAGATATATGATTGACAAATAGGTTGCCTTTTCATTTTTGCTGTACAGTAGCTTTTTAGTTTGACATAGTTCCACTTACTTTTTTTTTGCTTTTGTTGCCCTTGTGTTTGGTGTCATATCCAAAAAATCATTGCCAAGACTGATGTCAAGGAGCTTACCACCAATGTTTTCCTCTAAAACTTTCATGGTTTCCGATCTTACATTCAAATCTTTAATTCATTTTGAGTTAATTTTTGTGTATGGTATAAGATAGTGGTCCAGTTTCATTCTTTTGCATGTGGCTATCCAATTTTCCCAACACAATTTATTGAAGATACTGTCCCTTTCCCATTGTATTCTTAGCTCTTCTGTTGTAAATTAATTGTCCATACATGTGCAGATTTATTTTTGGGCTCTCTATTCTGTTCCATTTATCTATGTGTTTCTTTTTATACCAATACCATATTGGTTTTTTAAATTAAATTATTCAGTTATTAATCTATTTATTTATTGAGAGAGATAAAACATCAAATTGTTGTTCCACATATTTATGGATTCACTGGTTGATTCATCTATGTGCTGATAGGGGAACAAATCTACAACCTTGGCATATGAAGACATGCTTTAACCAACTGAGCTACCCAGCCAGGGCCCATACTGTTTTGATTATATAGCTTTGTAATATAATTAGAAATCAGGAAGTGATGCTTCAAGCTTTGCTCTTTCTCAAGATTGCTTTGGCTATTTGGTGTCTTTTGTGATTCCACACATATTCCAGGATTGTTTGTTGTTTTGTGTGAAAATATTACTAGAATTTTTATAGAGTTTATACTGAATCTGTAGATTTCTTATGGTAGTATGAACATTTTAACAATATTAATTCTTCCAACCCATGTAAAAAAAGTATCTTTTCACTTACTATGTCTTCGTCAATTTCTTTCTATAATGTCTTACAGTTTTCAGTGTACAATCTTTCACCTCCTTGGTTAAATTTATTCCTAGGTATTTTATTCCTTTTGATACAGTTGTAAATGGGATTGTTTTCTTAATTTCTTTCTGATAGTTTGTTATTAGTTTATAGAAATGCAACATTTTTATATTAATTTTGTATCCTGAAACTTACCTGAATTTATTAGTTTTAATTTATTCATTTTAACAGTTTTTGCTGGAATCTTTAGGATTTTTTATATATAATATCATGTCACCTGAAGTAGTGACAGTTTTACTTCTTCCTTTCCAATTTAGATGCCTTTTATCTTGCCTAATTGCTCTGGCTAGGACTTCCAATATGGTGTTACATCAAAGTGGTAATAGTAGGCATCTTTGTCTTGTTCCTGATCTTAGAGGAAAAACTTTCAGTTTTTCACTATTGAGTATAAAGTTAGTTGTGAGCTCAAAACTTCATTTTTGAGTAGAATTTTGTCATTTTGGGTGGGTTGTAATCTCACTGAAGTGGTTTGTTTTTTTCCCTTAATCCTCACCAGAGGATATGTTTTTATTGATTTGAGAGAGAGAGGAAGGGAGAGACAGAGAAAGAGTGAGAAAGAAATATCAATATGAGAGAGAAACATCGATCCGTTGCCTCCCATATGTACCCTGACTGGGGATAGAACACAATCTAGGTATATGCTCTGACCAGGAATCAAACCCGCCACCCTTTGGTATATAGGATGATGTTCCACTAACCAAGCCACCCAGCCAGGACTGAAGTGTTTTCTTAAAGGAAAAAAAAAAGCAATTATTTTCCTTCATCAATGAAAGTGCTGAACAATTTTAAAAGTAATTTTCACCCTGCTTCTAGACATAAAGCTGTCAACTTTTTTGAGCTCCTTTATTACACCCCCTCCCACTATATATGTACTTGAGGCCCAGTGCACAAATTCGTGCACAGGTGAAGACCTTCTGCCTGGCCGGCAATCAGGGCTGATCAGGGCCGTCTCACCCAGTCTGGACTGGGGCCTACTGGGGCCGATGGCTTGGGAGGGACCGCAGACAGGCTCCAGGAAGTGTCTGGCCCCATCTTACCCAGTCCTGATCAGCCAGACCTCTGCAGCAGGCTAACCTACTAGTTGGAGCATCTGTCCCCTGGTGGTCCGGTCATGTCATAGCAACCTGCCGGTCGACCGATCAATCAAACACTTAGCATATTAGTCTTTTATATATATAGATTATGGCTCCAGGAGATTACTTTGCAATGGGAAGATGAGTCTTCCCTAACACTTCCCATAAATAAGCACCTTATATACTATTACGGAAAATCGTTCTACTTCCAGAATCTACTGGGAGAAAAGGAGCTAAATACTATGAGACAGATCCTTACCTGGGAGTCATTTATTCATTCAACAAGTAATTCTAGTGCATCTACTCTTGAACCTGGGCGTATCAGAATGAACAAACAGAAGTGGGCACTAGACACATGTAAGTCATTTTCTAACACAGGGGAGACTTTTGGGATACCTAGTCTTTAACTGGCATAATTTTAGGATACCAATATGTCCAGGCCATCCAGAGAAGAGTGTGGGCCTGGAGTTACCAGCCAATGTACCCATCAAAATCACACATAAGAGGTGGCTGCTCTGCTGGTATCTCCCATACACATTTTTGGACAATGTTATAAACAGAGTATCTTTTCACATAGTTATATAACTTTTATATATCCTCTTCAGTGAAATGTCTCTTCATGTCTTTTGCCCATTTTCTAATTGGATTATTTGCTTTGATATTGGTGAGTAGTAAGAGTTCTTTATATATTCTAAGTATAAATTTTTTAAATCATATAAGTGGTTTACAAATATTTTCTCCCCTTCCATAGCTTGTTGTCTCATCCTTTTAACAAAGTCATTCACAAAGCAAGGATTTTTACTTTTGATGCAATCCAATTTATGGAGTTTTCTTTTATGGATCATGTTTTTGGTGTCATGTTTAAGAATTCTTTACCAAGCCTTAGCTCCTAAAAATGTTCTATGTTTTCTTCTAAAAATGTTTCATAGCTTTATATTATATTTTACAGTTAAATTTACGATCTATTTTGAGGTGATTTTTGTATAAAGTGTGGAGTTTAGGTTGAGGTTCTTTTTTTTTTCTTTTTTTTTTACTATATATACCAAACTTTCCAGTACCATTGGTTGAAAAGACTGTCCTTTCTTCACCCAAATTTTTGCCCTTTTTTGTAAAAAAGCCATTGGCCATACATGTATGCATTCTCTATTTCCAGGTTCTCTATTCTGTTTCATAGATCTATGTGTCTCATCACCAATACCACAGCCTTAAAATTGAATAGAGTGGTTCCTCTCATGTTATTCTTTTCCAAAATTATTTTAACTATTGTAGTTCTTTGCCTTTTGGAAAATTTATATTCACAATAAATATTTCACAATATACACATATATCAAATTATCAGGTTGTACACTTTAAATACATATATTTTATTTGTGAATTATTCCCCAATGAAGCTGAGGGAAGGGGAAGCTGAGGAAAGAAAATACCAAAAGTTTGATAGAAAAAGAAGAAAAGACATGAATAGACAATTATTTAAAAATATAGAAATGTTCAGGTGCTAGAAGCTTACTGGTAGAAAAACCAAAAGGAAGAGCTCTATTCATAAACATTCTGTCCAATTCCAGGAGCCTTGTGTATCAATTTTTCCTCCCTGAAAACACTCTTTCCCCAATCAATTGTTACAGGAAAACAAACTAAAATCACTATCCTATAAAATAAAAGGCTAATATGCAAATTGTCCCCTCAACCGGGAGTTCGACCAGAGTTTGACCAGGGGATGGGGCCGGCTGGCCAACTGCCTGTGGCCCCTCTGCCTGGCCGCTCCAGCCCAATCAGCCTGATCCGGGCCAGGCCAGCCAGACTCCATCCATGCACAAATTTGTGCACCAGGCCTCTAGTCAGATAATAAATACTGAACTCCTATTTGACCAAAAATAAAAATATAAAAATGGCCCTTAAACATATTAAAACATGTTCAAAATCATTCAAATGAGAAAAATACAAATTAACACTGAAATGCCATTTGTCACGTATCAGTTTGGTGAAAATTAAAATGTGTGGCGTAGCAACATATTTTGTTGCTTAGACTGTGCAGGAACAGACACTAATACATTGCTAGTGGGAATGCAAACTGACAAAACCCTTCTGAAAGGGGATTGGCAATATCAAACAAAGTTACAAAAGCAGTTAGCAATGCCTTCCCATTTCTAGGATTATTTGTTGATGCATATGTGTAGTTTCAAAACAATGTAAACAATTAAAAGCACATACACAAGAGAATGACTGATAAAATTAAGGTATATCCACAAAATGGAGTACTATGCAGCTATAAAGAAGAATGAAAAAGATCTCTATAAACTTTTATGGAGTGATTTATAAGATTAATATGTAAGTTTAAAAAGGAAAGTGTAAAATGTCACACTATATTTACATAAGAAGGAATAAAAGAAAATATACATGTATCTGCTAATTTGCAGAAAGAAATTTTAAAAAAATAAACTAAATACTACTGAGATTGGTGCGTAGAATCTGGATGGAAAGAATGAGGACATGGTAACAGGCTAAAGACTCAAGGAGGTATACTTGGAGTACATTTTTTCTATAGTACTGACTTTTAGAATCATGGTAACATTTTACAAACCAAAAGGAAATACAAGCAGTAATATATGAGCCATACTATAGTAAAAATGAATAATGTAACCACATTGCATAGGTCTAGAGGGAAAATACTAACCTAAATAATTTTGAAGAACATTATTTTGACCTCATACTAGAAGGCTAAAGATAAAAATAACTGAACACAAACATTGTTCTCTAGTTCTCTGCTTTTTACAGAGGCAAGGTTATTCTAAAAATAAGTTACATATATTCTAGGATTGAGCAAATAAGTATATATATTGTGAACAATAGAGGAAAAAGGAAAAGGATCAGAGGTTTGAAATGGGCTGTATGGTACAGAGTAGGAAATGGTGCAAAAGGTATTGGACAGCAGAGGTCTGTGACCTACCCAAAGATCCACAAGCCCTGCTCTGGAACCTTTAGCTTCAATGACTCAAAAGAGTAACAGATGACAGGAGAAGGCTGTTCCAGGAGGACAGGGACTGAGGGAAAGTGGTTATGTAGTTTTTCCTTTTCTAAGGCTTGATTCTGGGTCACAACACTGGTTGGACCTCTGAAATTTTCCGCTCTTTGGTATAACCCGTTACAAAGATAGCAGGAGCACAGCTAAGGATCACTAAAACTTGTTCTTTGAGGGAGGTTGCAAAGTAAGGACACTCCTAAAGAAAGTGCACAAAAGGAATAGGAAGAGACACAGTCAAACGGCAGTTGTCATCATATAATACTCAGGGATGGGAGCAACTGTCCTTTTAGTATGCACTGCCTTCCAATTTCTGGTAGGGTTAGTTATTCTATCGGGGAGAAATAAAACTGTCCAAACTGGCATAGCTTTGAGGTCTGGCCAAATGACTGTGTCTCAAAGATTTGGGTTCCAGGGAATGCACATGAGAGACAGAGGTCAGGATCACTAGCTATTTCACTTGGGCCATGACAATGACAATTCCAATTATTTACTTTGCCTCCTTCCCTGCCCTTTCTTCTATGAAATCAACTGGTCAGGGATAAGATTTGAAGTGATTTTTCTTTCAGAACTTCCCAGGTAGGATGCTTGAGAATGGGCTCTTCCCATATTAAACTACAGTCATCTTATTGCTAGTAGTAACTATACTTCAAGGGATGCGTCTTTATTAGGAGATACTCATGCCTAAGAACCTAACAATGTTCAGACAATTGGAAGAAAAAGCAGAAGATGTGGCCTATGACCTATCTGCTCCTACAAGGAAAATGGCGTATTATTAATTTGAATCAAAGGAAAGGATTATTTGTCAAGAACTTCCCTATTTATATACTTCAAAATAGAAAACTGGGCTTGGGCATGCCTTTATTCAGGATGACTGGGTATTCAGAGGGTGATCTGGATTCTCTTACGACTCTCGGCACTTGCTC
The DNA here is from genome assembly GCA_026230045.1 of Corynorhinus townsendii. Lineage (NCBI taxonomy): Eukaryota > Metazoa > Chordata > Mammalia > Chiroptera > Vespertilionidae > Corynorhinus > Corynorhinus townsendii. The sequence continues at coordinate 10,251,355 of JAPDVU010000014.1, read as the reverse complement.
AGGGCTAAAGAGAATCTTGACTATACATGGCATTCTTTCGCATCAAGACTATACTTCAAAGACTTTTGAGCTTATCATTTATAGCCTATCTTTAAAATCAGGTCTTGTGAAGATAAAAAGGATGAGCTCTTAATCACTTCACAATTTCAGAGCAGAATAGGACCCTCCTCAGATACTATGCCCAAATGTGGACATTTCCCAAGTATGTTAAAATGTTATTGTTGTTGACAATAAGCAATTCCAAAGAATAGTGTTACCAAGACTATGATATAATGGATGTCCATGCCCTGGTCAACAGGTACATGAAGGAGCTAAATGTGAAAGCAATATTTACTAGACTAGACATATGGACAGAGAGAAACCTAAAGAACACCTCCCTGACTGTGCAGGGAGTACTTCAAATTTTTTAATTCTGGAGAGACTAGCACATTTTGAGAAGGGTGAAGCATAATGATTATTATTGGCTAAAGTCTTGGGAAGTACCAGGACCATTCATTTCTCAGTGATATCTACACTACTTAGAATGCAACCGGTTTTGAATCTTTCTCTCATGAAGATATGCCACATTACGCAACTCTCATGGCTCATGAGTGTGGCCACAACTTGAGAATGAAGCATGACCATGTGTCCTGCGGATGTCATGGCCAGACCTCTGAATTATACATAAACTTACTGCTGTAAATATGGGCCTCAAGCAATTGCAGCTTCCACTACTTCCACCAGCTGTTACATAAGCACAAGATGGGACTGCCTATTTCATAAAACTTAGTTCCAAAGCTCCTTTGGAAACTCATATAGTGGGAATAAAAGAGTGGAAGAAGAAGAATGTGATTATGGCAGTGTCCTTGATTGTCCAAAGAATCACTGTTGTCTGCCCTCATGCTGGTTGAAGGTTCAGTATGTACATTTGGATCCTGCTGCAAGAACTGCTGACTTCTAAAGGCAACTACACCTTGCCGCTTCAGATCTCCAAGAATACTGTAATGGTACCTCCATTACAGACAAATACCTACAAGCAAAGTGCATACATAGTGCAGATAAATACTTACAAGCAAGATGGTACCCCTGGCAAATAACAAGGTTATTGTTATCAGGGCTGGTAGCAAAGCCTAGAGAATCAGTGTGTTAAAATCTCTGGAAAGGGCACAGAGGTTGCTCGGGAAAGTTGCTATCATCACATGAATACCAAGAGAGACAGGACAGGTCTAGAAACTGTGGCAGTGCATCTAAAGGGATTTTTAAGGTCTTCAGCAAGTGTGATATAAAAATGTGGTAGGCTGCTATGTGAAAACATCTAAAAGTTCGCACATATTGAAAAACATCAAACACTTGGTTCCTCCTGCAGGTCACATGGTGTTGGGATGCAGAGATGTTTTTTGTTTGTTTGTTTGTTTTTGCAGAGATGCTTTTTTAAGCCACAGACAGGGCTAATGAGAAGTTGTTGACGGTGGTACACAGAAGATCTGTATAAATCAAACCTGCTAAGATACCACTATATTGCACTATGATTGCAACCTGACCTAGTGTCATGGGAGGGGTATTTGCAACAATTTTAAGAACTGCCACTGTGTCTATATCTATGTACCTCTTCCATGTGAATCCAAGGGCTATGGGGTGCAGTTTAAATAGTGACCCAGTTTCATGTGTCCCCTCTGACTCTCAGTATGACAAAATACAGATCAGCCTAACCTGGGTCTTTCTTAGCCTTTTATTAGTTCTTATTTCCACTCTTCTTTTGTTTGCCTATATCCATAGAAGATTTAAGACCAGTGTCAATGCAAAAGACTCATCTTGCAAAATCAAAATGAACAAATCTGACAAATATTTGGTAATTAACATCTTTCTGGTAATTAATCCAAATATGAAGTAATACTAAAAGGATGTTTTAAGGAATTAACTCCTTAGTTCTGGTGTCCCTCAAGGTCTATGGAGATGGGAATACTTTCTTGCTTCCATCTGTCTTTCTATGTGCCAAATGCTTGTTAGTTTTTAAATTTAAAAAAAGGTAAAGTAGGAGAAACCAAAACAGCGGCATAGAAACCTAAACTGCTGCCTCACACAACAATATCAAAACTACAACTAAAAGACAAAACAAACACCATCCAGAACCACAGGAAAGCTGGCTGAGTGGAAATTCTACAACTAGAATGAAAGAGAAAAGCACATTGAGACTCAGAGGAGCTGCAAAAGGCTGAGCTATGGAGACACACATGTGCAGAGAGGATGGGCAGCTGACTGCACAGGTGGCTGAGTGCGCGGCTGGCTTTCTAAAGTGGGAGGGAGACGGAAGCTCCCGACTACACTGAACTCCAGTCCCAGGTGAGACTCTGGGAACCCAAACTCATTCAGGGGGAATCTGGACTATCAGGAAAGAGAAAGCACACTGAGACTCAGGGGAGCTGCGGAAGGCAGAGGTCTGGAGGCGCGCACACACAGAGAGGATTGACTGCTGAGTGCACAGGCAGCTGAGTGCGCAGCTGGCTTTCTAAAGCGGGAGGGAGACAGAAGCTCCTGACTGTGCTGAACTCCAGTTCCGGGCGAGTTTCTGGGAAACCAGACTCATTCAGGGAGAAACTGGACTGTCTGGCAGTGAGCAAAACTTGAGGGCGGCTTTTTCTCAGAGGTGCTTGCAGCGATTACCAAGGGACACTGAGACCCAGGGGCCTTATAGGGCAGAGCTGATGGGAAGCCAAGGCTGTCTGCTCAGGCCTGAGACTCCGCCCCACCCAAGCAGAGCACAGAGGCTTTCGCAAGTCTTCTTGCGAAAACAAGTCTTCTCCATAAGGGTGTCTCCAGCACAGAAGTTCTCCCAGTGAAGACACAGCTGATCCTCATGGCCAATTAGCCCGGAGGTCAATTCCTCCCAGTGATACCAACAACAATCAAGACTTAACTACAACAAGGCTGTGCACACAGTCCACAAAGGGGTGCACCAAGTGTGTCCACCTCAGGTAACTGGGGAGGCTGAGCCACTGGGCCATATAGGACACCTACCACACAAAGCTACTCTACCAACTCAAGGAAGCAGTGAAAATGCAGAAACAAAGAAAAATATCACAAATGAAAGAAATGGAGGAAAGCAAATGACTGGATATAGAGTTCAAAACCACAGTTATAAAGTTTTTCAAGAATTTCCTAGAAAAGGCCGATAAATTTAGCGAGACCCTCTAGGATATGAAAAAGGACCAACTAGAAATTAAACATACACTGACTAAAATAAAAAATATTATACAGAGACCTAACAGCAGACTAGAGGAATGCAAGAATCAAGTCTAAGATTTGAAATACAAAGAAGCAAAAAAACACTCAACTGGAAAAGAAAAAAGAATCTAAAAATTTGAAGATAGTGTAAGGAGCCTCTGGGACAACTTTAAGTGTACCAACATCCGAATTATGGGGGTGCCAGAAGAAGAGAGAGAGCAAGATACTGAAAACCTATTTGAAGAAATAATGACTGGAAACTTCCCCCACCTGGTGAAAGAAATAGACTTACAAGTCCAGGAAGTGCACAGAACCTCAAACAAAAGGAATCCTAAGAGGACCACACCAAGTCACATTAAATTAAAATGCAAGAGCAAAAGACAAAGACAGAATATTAAAAGTAGCAAGAGAAAAACAGTTAATTACCTATAAGGGAGCACCCATACAACTGTCAGCTAATTTCTCAGCAGAAACTATGCAGCCTAGACGGGAGTGGCAAGAAATATTCAAAATGGTGAATAGCAAGAACCTACAACCAAGATTACTTTACCTAGCAAAGCTATCATTCAGAATGGAAGGTCAGATAAAGAGCTTTACAGATAAGAAAAAGCTAAAGGAGTTCATCACCACCAAACCAGTATTATATGAAATGCTGAAGGGTATTGAAGGAGGAGGAGGAGGAGGAGGAGGAGGAGGAGGAGGAGGAGGAGAAGAAGGAGAAGAAGAAGAAGAAGAAGAAGAAGAAGAAGAAGAAGAAGAAGAAGAAGAAGAAGAAGAAGAAGAAGAAGAAGGTAAAGATAAAAATTATGAATAACAAATACATGTCTATCAATAAGTGAATCTAAAAATCAAGAGAATAAAATATCTGATGAACAGAATAAACTGGTGATTATAACAGAATCAGGGGCATAGAAAGGGAGTGGACTGACAATTCTTGGAGGGAAAGGGGTTTGGGGGTGTGGGAAGAGACTGGACAAAAATCGTACACCTATGGATGAAGACAATGCAGGGGAGGTAAGGGCAGAGGGTGGGGTGGGAACCGGGTGGAGGGGAGCTATGGGTGGAAAAAAGAGGAACAAGTGTAATAATCTGAACAATAAAGATTTATTAAATTTTTTTAAAAAAAGGTAAAGTAGCTCCCTGGCTAAGGCAATCTTTCTTGTTCTGTGCTACCCAGAAATTAGCTCTCCAGAGCTTTGGGACAATGAGAAGACTCAAGATGTAAGGTTAACAGAACAAAGCCATGTTAACCTCCATAGTAAGGCTGAAACTCATGGCCTAAAATATAAAGAGCTATTATTGAGCTCCCTAAAATTTCTATGGAGAGCTCCTTTGGAAAACTCTCTGGAACTTCCTTTTCAGAGTATCCTATCAAATCCCCCATTGTAACTTCCCATGTGGATTTTCTTTAATCTTAAGGATTTTGCATTGGACAGACCAAGGAATTTATCAGGTGAGAATCATATGATTATGAGTTCCAGATATTTTATCATTCCAGTCAGTTTTGTCCACCTGACTTTCCCCTTTGTTTTGGCATCATAGAACAAGCCTCCAATTGGATTTGTTCATAACTTAACTAAAGCGATCAAACATTACTTGTTATGTGATTCAAGTAGAAGAAACAGATTAGACATTCCAACCCATAAATGAGGCTCTAGTCTAGGAATCTTTTTCCCCCCAAAAGGTTCAAATTCTACTTACTAGTAATTCATTCATTTATTCTATAAACATATTTAGCTCTATTAAGTTGAACCATGTAAAATTGATATTAGACCATTTTCACCTACAAAAATGGCAAGTTTAAATGGATAAACCTAATTCAATTTTCAGCACTATTAAACCTTCTTAGGACTTCTGCTTGTAAAGGACAGTTGCAGGGGTCCTCAAACTTTTTAAACAGGAGGCCAGTTCACTGTCCCTCAGACCATTGGAGGGCCGGACTATAGTTTAATAAAAAAAAACAACTATGAACAAATTCCTATGCGCACTGTGGGCCCAGGACTAGTCAGCTGCTAAGCAGGACAGGCAGCAGCACCCAGTGGGCCTGATAAATGTCCTCGGTGGGCCGCATGTGGCCCACGGGCTGTAGTTTGAGGACCCCTGGTTTAGAGTTTTTGATTCCTAGACTTTCCTCTAGTCATGATTTCTCTTAAATCTTATTATCCCCATGATTTCTCTTAAATCTTATTATCCCACGTCAGCGCGTGGGAATGGTGGCAGTGGTAACTTCAAAAGACTGGCTTTAATTTTCTAGAGTAGGATGGTCCCTATTGTCAAGACTTAGAATGGAACTGAACATATGAGACTAGACTATGGTGTATCTGAGGATCTCACTGTAACTTTTTTCATAGTTGTTGCCCTTGCTTATTCTGAGTTTCCAAACCTCTTCAAAGAACAGAAACTTTCTTTGTCCAACCTCAGAGACAGAAATAGCAATGACATCTGAGAAAACTGTTGAATGCCACCCTATTTCACTTGAAACCATGGAATAGAGAGCCTGGAAGTGGCATTTTACCCAATAATAGACAAACATGTTAATTGACCGTACCTCTGCTACACCACCAGCCAATCAGGAGTGATACGCAAATTAACCCAACAAAGATGACAGTTAATTTGCAAACACAGGCGCTGAATGACAGGGGCGGGACACTTGCGTCATCACCATAGTGACAATGCAGGCGTTCTGCCCCACGTCTGGTCTCTCAGGGCCTCTGGGCAGCATGGGAAGGCGGGGCCGGAGCGGAAAGAGGCGGCTCCGGGGCCTGAGTGGAAAGGGGCTGGGCCAGAGTGGAAAGGCGGTGCTGGCAGCCAGGGAAAGGAAAGCCCATTCTAGCACAAATCTTCGTGCATCGAACTTCTAGTATATAAATAATAAACTATAATTAATTTTTTTTCTAAGAAAAGACTTAGACAAGTCTAATATTCACCAAGGTAATAAGTCCTTCTCTTAGATGGAAAGTGGCTTCATCTCCTTGAACAAAGACTTTAAGAATCACTAGTGAATCTGAAAATAATGAAAAGATCCTGCCCAATTCACCTAGAATGGCTACTAAACCATGGCACTATATTCTCTTTCATCTCCATAGTGTAAGGCATGGTTATAAAAGACTAAAGATGTTCCCCAACACTTTTCCTAATCCTTTAGTGTGGAATAACTGCAGTTCCTATATCCCAGAACTAGTTTCAAAAAGTAGTGGAGGTGCTGGCAGCAAAAGCAAGGGTAGAGTCCATTGGATCTAGGGCCCTGCTATAGAATCTCTTCTGTGAGCATAATAATGGTGTCTGGGTGTCTGCATCACGCCGAGTTTCTTGCTTTAGTTGAAAGAACTTGTACTGTGTCCATCCATATACTCCACAGTTGAGCAGACCCTGGGATGATGCTGTTAGAGCCTGGAGGAGATGAAGGGGTGATGGAGCCCATCCTTCAGGTTTTCAGAGGTCCAGGAAATAGTTCCCATTCCCCTTATTTATAAAGCATTGTTATATTTCTTCTAACCCATACCTCAAGATCTGGCATCAGTTTTTAATATTTTTCTAGCTCTCCTGAAATCGCTCTTTACACTGTACCTTGTCATGGATGACTGAGAGAGAGTTGGTCATATTTTTTAGTGTTTACATAAGGACAATGAAGTGGTTTCAATGCCCCTCCTTATTGCCCCATTTCCAGGTCAGGATTGAGAAAACTGCCCTATCAGCTTAGTCAGCCCAAGAGCCTTCTCAAATTTGATAAAGGAAGAAGAAAGAGAATTGTCCCATTTCTTTACTACCTTCCCATTCACCTAGAATAGCTCATTTATCCCATTCAATTCACTTTGGATGGAAGAGAATCATGTCATTATTAGTGCTTCATAAGAACATTTGTGTGTTTTTTTGTTACTCATCCCTTAAACACACATCAATAAAATGAAGTTGAACAGGCATAAATATGCTCTGAAATGCATGGGAGCACTTTCACAAAGAATCTACCACATCTGTGAGGAAAATTTCACATCCTTCATAACTAAATATATTTTCTCTTTTGCAATGTAGAAATACCTGATGGGAAAATTTTTTTGCTTACAGAGTTATGGCAGTATAAGAGAATAGGAAAAGAGGGCATGAGAACAGAGATGCTGGATGTTGAAGGTATTACCTGAAGTACATAGAGGGCCATGTGAAGCTTGGTGTCCTGTGGCTCAATCAGCTTTATGATCATCAAAATGACAGCTATGAAAACACAAAGTATAAATATTGTCAGCCCTGGCTACCTGAGCATAAAATTCTTTAGTATACATGCTGAAGCATTGTGAGGATGGAAGGTATAGGCAGAATGAAGACCAGCAGTAAGATTAAGCAGTTATGTAAACTACTGGGGCCTTGGGTCTCCAATTTTTACTCCTCAGTGATTAAACTTTACAGATTGTTAGTGTAGCAATGGTGGCAAGACATACTACAGGAAGATAGTCACACTTTTTAACATTTTCAAGTTTATCAAGCTCTTTTATAAACATTATCCAATCTGATCCTTGCCACTACTTTATATAGCAGGAAGGACAGGTATTAGTATCTCTGAGTTCTGACAGGACATTTCCTCTCATATCAGGTTACATCACATGTCTAATTATCTTAACTTGCAAAACATAAGAATTTAAGGAGGTTGGGAAAAACTGGAAAATATGAGTAGGAACAACTTAAATGTTACAAACTGGACAGGAATTTGCAGTAATCATTCTTGGTGAGACCTCTTTGCTTGATGAGAACCCCATAATGCCCTCTTCATTGCCCAGCTCTTTCCAGTAAGATACCCACCTGGGCCCCAGCAGCACAAGAAGGCCACTGGGTAGAAGCGTACTCGCTGCTCTACAATGTGAATCACTGCCCACTGTTCACTTCCCAAAAAGCCAGTTGATTTCACAAACTTCTTATACAGAGTCTGGGCTTGGATGAGTAAGACCTAAACAGGGGTATAGTAGTGAATAGTTTGCCCAAGACTTAGTAACTTCCCAGGTCTATCCTCCTATAATTTTAGAAGGATCATTCTCTTAGGATCTGATAGCAAGAAAAGCCCATTCCTCCGTCTTTACTATCTGAGACCAGGCTTTTTCTGAGAGAAAATTATCTTCAGAATGAACTTTTGCTTGGATAGGGAAATAGACAGATATTAGCCAAACTTGTGGTTACCATGCTCAAAACATGAACCTTAACAATAACCCTCAGGATGTTTTTTCACTGAGACTGATCACAATATACATGAGAAATAAAATTACTACTAAGATCTATGCCCTAGCCAGTTTTGCTCAGTGGATAGAGCGTTAGCCTGAGGACCAAAGGTTCCTAGGTTCGGTTTTGGTCAAGGGCACATACCTTGGTTGCAGGTTCCTTCCTGGCTTGGGCCCTGGTCAAGGAGCGTGCAGGAGGCAACCAATCAATTCTCTTGCATCCAATATTTCTCTCTGTCTTTTCCTTTCTCTTTCACTTTCTCCAAAAATCAATGGAAAAATATCCTCGGGTGAGGATTTAAAAAAAAAATCTGCCTTAACTGGTTTGGCTCAGTGGATAGTCGGCCTGCGGACTCAAGGGTCCCAGGTTCGATTCCAGTCAAGGGCATGTACCTTGGTTGCGGGCACGTCCCCAGTGGGGAGTGTGCAGGAGGCAGCTGATCGATGTTTCTCTCTCATTGATGTTCCTAACTCTCCCTTTCCCTTCCTCTCTGTGAAAAATCAATAAAATACATATATTTTTTAATCTAACCAGACCCTCTTTTAAAACCCTTTATTAGAGGTTATGTTAGAAAGTATTCTATACTTAATATCCTTAAAATAAATACTTTAGCACTGTGACTGAGCTTAAATTCTCAACTGTAAGCAAAAAAAAAAAAAGGTCTTTTCTTGCCCTTTAGCTAATTGAAAGAAATATAAATCAGTTCAGAAGTCCCACATGACTTTTGTGGTGAGTGAATTATGTAATAATCTTGGTAACAACTCTGACCAAATTTAAAACTTTTCTCTAATAATCCAGATCCATACTCTAAATTAACAACCAATTAACTTAAAGTTTAGCCAGCCATTTAAGTTTCTTTTTTCCCACAGAAATAGGGATCAAAAGGAGGCCTGAACTTATTTGAGAATATTCATGGCTAGTAGAATCAGTTCATCATCTGTTGTTTAAAAAAAGAATCAGAATGCACCCAGCTGGTTGAACGTTAACCTATGAACTGGAGGTCATAGTTCGATTCCTGGTCAGGGCACATGCCTGGGTTGTGGGTTTGATGCCCAGTGTGGGGCATGCAAGAGGCAGCCAATTAATGATTCTCTTTCATGTTTTTCTCCTTCCCTCTCACCTTCCTCTCTGAAATCAATACAAATATGATTTTTAAAAAGGAATCAGAATGACAATTCTGAATGCCCATTGAAGCCTGGGTTATTCTGAAGAAGCAAACAGGAATCCCCAGGGTGCCAGGCTACCTGTCTCTCTTGTCAATCAGTTCTAAATATAGACCATTAAAGCCATTTTAATGTAAGTTAGTCATTGTGCTATCTTTACAAACTTGCTGATTTGAGCTAAATTATCTCTATAACTTATATTTGAATTATCAAAGGAAATTTCCCACAATTATATTTCGTTCACATGTACTACCTGTACTAGGAAACAAAACATATTTGGGGGATAAATTTGGTCTGCAGGTAGATAGTTTGTAATCCCTGAACTAACGTATGAAGAGAGGAGAACATTATACTGAAAAATAGATATGGCAAATTAGAAGGCATACTGCTTGCTTACTGATTTTGTACTAGGCAGTTACATATAAACTAGAGGCCTGATGCACGAAATTCATGCAAGAGTAGGCCTTCCTTCCCCCAGGTGCTGGCACTGGCTTCCCTCTGGCACCCAGGACCTGGACTTCCCTCGCAGCCCCGGCTTCATCCAGAAGGATGTCTGGTCTAATTAGCATATTATGCTTTTATTATTATAGATAATGTATTATCCCATAGCTGATTATTTTAATTGTACATCATTCTGATGATGTCAGGTGAGTACTGCCTGAGTCACATAGCACCTTAACCCAGTTAGACATATCATAATCACAAATTTATAGCCAATAAAGAATTGAGAAAAGAAAACTCTTTCATTATTTGGAAAATTAAACCAAAGCTCATCCCACACATTACAAAGTATCTATATATACTAGTATAAAACCCTAATATGCAAATAGATTGAATGGCAGAACAACCAAACAAATGAACAACCAGTCACTATGACATGCGCTGACCACCAGGGGGCATGTGCAGAACATAGCAGGCGTCAGCAGCAGGCAGCAGAGTGAGGAACATGGCGGGCGGCGGCAATGGTGGGATGGTGGAGCAGGTGAGCTGGGGCGCCAGACCAAGGCAGAGAACCAGTTGCTATCATCAGGGCAAGCCTCTGGTGGTTACTGAAAATACTTAGCTCTCATGCACCACGGTCCTGCCTGGCGCTAGCACCCACTGCTGGCACCGGAGCTGCCACTTCCACCCAGTGCTGGTGCCCAGTGCCAGCCCCTATTGCTTGGCGCCATCAGCGGGTACAAGCTGCGGCTGCTGACTCTGATCACCCCTGAGGGCTTCTCCACCTCCCCCTGCTCCTGAGGGGTGATAGGGCAGCAGCCACTGTTCACACCCACTGATGGCACTGGCCCCGCTTGCACCGGCTGCTGGCGCCGGCCCCAATTGCTCTGCGCTGTCAGTGGGTGTGAGTGGGGCTGGTGCCGTCAGCGCGTGGGAATGGTGGCAGTGGGAACAAGGCTGCCAGCAGACAGGGGACTGGAGGCTGCAGCAGGAGGGTCTTGGTGGGGGCGCTGAGGATGAGCCGAGACCTGCCCCTGGTCCACGGTTCCTTTAAAGTTGCACAAATTCATGCACTGGGCCCCTAGTCCTATATAATAAAAGGCTAATATGCAAATCGACCGAATGGTGGAACGACCAGTCACTATGATGCGCACTGACCATCAGGGGGCAGATGGTCAACACAGGACCTGCCCCCTGGTGGTCAGTGCATTCCCACAAGGGGAGCACTGCTCAGCTAGAAGCCGAGCTCACAGCTGGTGAGCACAGCAGTGGTGGTGGGAGCCTCTCCCACCTTCACGGCAGCACTAAGGATGTCTGACTGATAGCTTAGGCAGGAGCAGGCCTAAGCCATTAGTTGGGCTCCAGCAAGAGGACGCAGGCTGGGCTGAGAGGACCCCCCCATCAAGTGCATGAATTTTGTGCACCAAGCTTCTAGCTATTCTATATAAAGGATAGACTTGACACATTGTAGTTTTCTGCTCTGATCCTCCATGGGGATCCACAAGAACATATATTACTTCTAGAATGAGGATAATTCCTAAGAATGAATTTTCCCACTCATCATTTGATTTTGGGAAGTCCAAAAGACTAAGGGAATAATTAAATTGTCAATATTTCCTAGCCACTTTGTTAAGTCTGGGACTATCAAAAGTGATTCCTACCTCATCTTTTCCAGGCCTTGGGAGTACTACCCAATCCCTCTATCCCCGCTTCTTTCCATAAAAGCAGATAAGGTGGCATCATACCACAATGGTGAAGAGGCTGAGTAGAAAGCTGGTCAGGAAAACGATGAGCCCATAAAAATAAAGTGTGCTACAGACTGATGTGTTGGCAGAAGTCAGGAATTCTGATGGTGGTGAGTGCATCAGGATACACCTAGGAAGAGAATCAATGGACAAGAGTACTGCTACATATATAAAACTAGAGAGATACCTATTAGTGCAACAAAAGCTCATGAGTATAAAATTTTACTTACCATTTTACTAACACTTTGTTCCTTCTCATAGACACATTATTTTCTAGTCACCTTGTTATATTTCTATGTATGTATTTTCAGCCTTGACTACACATTATTCTCATTATTCACATAGCTCATTTAGAATACAACACCTTAGCCAGAATGTATGTAGAAAGTTCTCTTCTATCTCCATTTATAGAAAAGAATATGTGTGGATTACCATGAAAATGATAGATTTGGTCCTTACTTACCCGTGGTTCTGGCTAAAGTTGCGGAAACATTCACTGGCATTGCCCAGACAGAATACAGGTATCATCAATAGTAGAGGTATCAGGCTGGGAGGAAAAAAACTTGTTATCCTAATATTCAGACTGTTTCATGCCCTCTTCCATTTGCAAAATATTATCCTGTTCTTCTCCCTCCTCTATCATCCCAACACTCTCCACTAATACATACACATTTAAATTCTCTAAGAAAAATCATTCAAAAACCTTAAGTATACTGTCTTTTTCAATACCTGGGAAAGTGAAGAATGCATTTTATACTTAGGGTAATGAACACTAACAGAGTTTCATAGAGAGTCTCTAAGAGTTGTGTGATCTGATAAAATTCAAGTGGGTCAAAATGAAAGGAAAAATTTTACAAGGAGCTTTGTGCTTGCTCAGTCTGTTTCACTTTCCATGGTGACCAGAAATAACTTCATTCTCGTAAGCCCTTTCCTGGGAGCTTTTCCAAAACAGACCTTTAAATAACCAATTATTTATCCAGAGGAAAAGATCCAGGAGTTAAAGTTACAAAATCTAAAACCAACTCTGTAATGACCACTTAAATGAGATCCAGAATCCTTCTGGGCTTAATAATTTTAAGAATCTTACTAAATGTTATGAAGGTAGATGAGTTCTTGAAAGCCCCTATTACAACCCTTTAAGAATTAAAGGGTTGTAATAAAAGAAAGGAATTAAAAGTCCAAAGACTTAAAGGGAAAAAAAGACTTAAATGTAAAATAAAGAAAGGAATTAAAAGTCCAAAGACTTAAAGGGAAATACCTGATGGTCACATAGAGGTGATGGCAGAATTGAGGCTAAAACCCAAATCTGTAACTTCAAACTGTTTGCCTATCCTATTTGAGAAAATGGAACCAAAGATCACATATTTGTTGCTTCCTACTCAGTAAGGCTCCAAGAGGACCTAGGGATAACAGACTAAATAGATATAAAGGACATTGTTCTTCTATTTGTTCCCACCTAGACCCCAGAATAATGAGAGTCCACACCTTGCTAGGAAAGAAAGCAAAATATCTTACCTTGACAAAATGATGACTATCTGACCAAGTCGACAAGTATTATCTATAACCTATGAAAAGAATAAATGTGAGCAATATCTTAGGATATTGCCAATCATGTTATAATAAATACCAAGTCATTAAGTGTCACTTGACAGAATAAAAATTCCCAAGAGTCAGCTTGCTTCTGTTAAGAAATATTTGTCATAAAATTCAGTGAAGTCCTGATCGGTTTGTCTCAGTGGATAGAGCGTCGGCCTGCATACTGAAGGATCCTGGGTTCGATTCCAGTCAAGGGCATGTACTTTGGTTGCAGGCACATCCCCGAGGGGGGGGGGAGGGGGGGTGCAGGAGGCAGCTGATTGATGTTTCTCTATCATTGATGTTTCTGACTATCTCTCTCCCTTTCTCTCTGTAAAAAATCAATAAAATATATTTTAAAAAACAGTGAAATAGTTCCTTAGCATTGGAGATAAGAGAATTTTATCTGTGTTACTATATTCTAAACTAGAGGCCTGGTGCACAAAGTATGTGCACAGGAGAGGGATCCCCTCAGACTAGCCTGTACCCTCTCCAATCCAGGACCCCTTGGGGAATGTCCAACTGCTGGTTTAGGACCCAATCCCGGGAATGGGTCCTAAACCAGCAGTTGGACATCCCTCTCACAATCCTGGACCGCTGGCTCCTAATTGCTCGTCTGCCTGCCTGGTCACCCCTAACTGCCACCCCCACCCCCCACTGGCCTGATCACCCCTCACTGCCTCTGCATGCTGGCCTAATCACCCCCAACTACCCCTCCTGCTGGCCTGGTCACCCCCAACTGCCCCCCTGCCAGCCTAGTTGCCCCTCATTGCCCCTCCTACCAGCCTAATCACCCCCAACTGCCCCCCCTGCCAGCCTGGTCACCCCTAACTGCCCCCCCAATGGCCTGGTCACCCTCAAGTGCCCCCCTGCTGGCCTAGTCACCCCCAACTGCCCCCTCCGCCAGCCTGATCGCCCCTCATGCGCCCTCCCCCACCCCTGCTGGCCTGGTCGCCCCACACAGTCTGCTTGTTCAGTCATTTGCCATACTTCACTAACCCCCCTGCCACCCTGATCACCCCACGCAGCCTGCTTGTTCAGTTGTTTGGTCATCCCTCACTAACCCCCCTGCCAGCCTGGTCATAGGCAGTGATCTTGTGAGGGCCTGAGGATTAATTTGCATATTACCTCTTTATTATGTAGGATATTATATAGGACTAGAGGCCCGGGGCACAAAATTCATGCACTGGGGGGGTGTCCCTCAGGAGTCGGGACTAAACCGGCCGTCGGACATCCCCCTCACAATCTGGGACTGCTGGCTCCTAACCACTCACCTGCCTGACTGCCTGATTGCCCCTAACAGTTTCTGCCTGTCAGCCTGATCACCCCCTAACCACTCCCCTGCCAGCCTGATCAACGTCTAACTGCTTCCCTGCCATCCCAATCACCCCCAACTGCCCTCCCCTGCTGGCCTGACCATTCACAACTGCTCTCCCCTGCCGGCCATCTTGTGGTGGCCATCTTGTGATGACATGGACACAGCCATCTTATGTCCACATGGGGGTGGCCATCTTGTGACCACATGGGGTGGCCATCTTGTGACCACATGGGGCGGCCATCTTGTGACAACATGGATGTGGCCATCTTGTGCAAAGGTGTGATGGTCAATTTGCATATTACCTCTTTATTATTTAAGATTATTATATAGGATAGTACAATAGTCACAAAGAGAACCTGCAGGAAGTAGCTTAATATAAGATTTGAATACCAGAACAAATTCTCTTTTAAAAAAGGCAAATGTTAAACCACACAATGTTCCATCTTCTAACAACAGTTCAATCCTCTTCTTTTATATCCAGGGAGGTGAGGGATTTTCACTCCTTATGAGTGGAGTGAAAGTCTCTGTATAAGATGACCATCAGACCCTAGCCAATTTGGCTCAGTGGATAGAGCTTTGGCCTGCAGGCTAAAGAGTCCTGGGTTCAATTCCAGTCAAGGGCATGTATCTAGGTTGCAGGCTCCTTCCCAGCCTGGGCCCTGGTTGGGACTCGTGCAAGAAGCAACCAATTGATGTTTTTCTCTCACATCAATATTTCTCTATCTTTCCCTCTCTCTTCCATTCTCTCTAAAAATCAATGGAACAAAATAGCCTTGGGTGAGGATTTTAAAAAATTAATAAAAATAATAAAAAATAAATTTAAAAAAGATGACCAG
The DNA here is from genome assembly GCA_026230045.1 of Corynorhinus townsendii. NCBI lineage: Eukaryota > Metazoa > Chordata > Mammalia > Chiroptera > Vespertilionidae > Corynorhinus > Corynorhinus townsendii. The sequence goes on along the minus strand of JAPDVU010000014.1, from coordinate 10,235,877 downwards.
CAGAAAGCATAAGAGGCCAGGCTTAGTATAATAAGGGCAAGGTCAAATAAACTCTTTGGATTATAAGCTTCCAAGACTTGTTAGATACTAGAAGAAAAAACATTTCAAAAATCTCCAGTTGTGTTACACACTGTAAAACAAACTACAGAAGAATGGTCCCTACCCAGTAGGAATTTATGGTGAAAGATTTTGAACATAACACCTTAAAGAGATAACAGAAGAGAAAACAAGTGTGGTTTGTTTTTTTTTCTCTTTTAAGGTAGAGACCATATGGGATGGCATTGTTAGGGATCAATAAGCATTAAGTGAGCAATTAACCAGAGATGAGTAATTGACTTGCCTTAAGAACTCTGAATCAAGAATAGCAAATGATTTCAAGTTGGATAGACAATGTTGACTTTAGGTAAAATTAGTCTTTGGTGACTTCTCCCACTCATGTCCCTTTTTCTCTTTTTATTATATCCTCTATCCAGCAGGTGGCTATCCTGTGTTTAATTCTTATTCTTGACTAGATATCAATGAATCTCTGATAAAAAGTTTATAAGTAAAAGTTTAGGGCATAAGTCTTGCTAGGGTACTTAAAAGAGAACTCAAAAATGAAAAAAAAAAAAACATGTCAAGGCTTTTGGAATAAAGCTAAAATGACAGAATAATAGACAGCGGAGTTAAATTTTTTGGCTAAAGTTTATCTGTTTGGAATATTAGTGTTGTAGCATGTGTTACATTAAGAAAAGCACAATATGTGCATTTGTATGACTATAAAGCAGCAGAATAACATATATGACAGTTAATCTTTGTCTCTCCCTTTTCTTCAAAAATTAGTTTGTTCTGTAGCTGGTGTAGCTAAGTGGTTGAGCCTCGACCCATGCACCAAGAGGTCACCAGTTTCATTCCCAGTCAGGTCACATGCTTGGGTTGTGGGCACAATCCCCAGTAGGGGGCATGAAGCAGGCAGCCAATCAATGATTCTCTCTCATGATTGATGTTTCTGTTTCTATCTCTCTCTCTCCTCTCCTCTCCTCTCTGAAATCAATAAAAATATTTTGAAAAATATGTATAATAGTATTAAAACATATAAAGACATTTAAATAAATGAAAATTACTCACATCATAAAAATGCATTCTGCCAAGATCACTTAGAGATATACTAAAAGAGTCAGAAATAAAAAAGTATACTATACAATGTAATACTATACAGCAATAAAAAGTAATGAATTACTTATATAATACTATAATGGATAAACTTCAAAAGCATTATGCTAAATGAAATAAACCAGACAAAAGAAATTATAGTATGATTCCATCTATATAAAATGTCCAGAAAAGGACAATCTATAGACAGAAAGTAGGTTAGTGGTTGTCTAGTGCAGAGGGTGGGAAGGGGATTAACGGTAAATGGGCATGGAAGATTTTATTGGGGTGAAGAAAATATTTTGAAGCTATCATATGATGATGACTATACAACCTGATAAGTTTACTTTAAAAACCATTGAATTGTATATTTCAAATAGATGAATTATATGATATGTAAAATATGTATATGCACACAAAGAGTCCAGATGTACTGACAGTGAATAATTATGATGCTTAACAGTGCCAAAATTCTTTGTGAACCAAAGGGGGAAAGACAACTCACTTCTCCCTGGGTTAATCTTATTTTCTGATTACCTTACATTAATTCCCCTGCCCTTCTGCAAACCAATATCTGTTACCCACACATACTCAAAAAAAAAAACAACAGCAGAGCAGAACACTCTCCCTTTCCATACCTATAGTTCAAATTCCAGGTTACCAAACTGAACACTTTCCCTGACTCTTCACCAAGATCTTTAGCAACAATGATGTAATGGCATAGAGCCAAGGATTATTTCTTTTACTGAATAGAACCAGGCAGGGCCCTAACCGGTTTGGCTCAGTGGATGGAGCATCGGCTTGTGGATTGAAAGGTCCCAGGTTCCATAGGGGCCAAGGGCGTGTACCTTGGTTGCAGGCACATCCCCAGCAGGGAGTGGGCAGGAGGCAGCTGAATCAATGTTTCTCTCTCATTGATGTTTCTAACTCTCTATCCCTCTCCCTTCCTCTCTGTAAAAAATCAATAAAATATATTTTTTAAAAAAGAAAGAAAGAAAGAACCAGGCAGGAATGGCAGTACTATGCATAATGTTTCCCATAATCGACTCTTTTTTTTTTTTTTTGGTGGCATGAGATTTAAGGAAATCATGTTAACAGAATAGAAACTCAATGAGAACATGTTTTCCTTTTATTAAACTCAATTAATTCACCTAGTCTGTGCTGAGTGTTTATACTATTGATCAAGGATATATGGGTTTATTTTAGCAAACTGTTCTTAACTATTAACTCTGAATAAAACTTACCAAGGAAAATGTGCTCTGTGCACTCTGGGTGTGTTTCATCCTTAGTTCTTTGTACAGATACCAGATGTAATTGATGGTGTAGAGAAATGAAGAAATGTAGAATATCTAGGTAAAAAAAATCAAAACAACCCATCATAACTGCCCCACTCTGATTTCCTTCGATTTATTCCATTATTTTCAATTATTTTTTATTTGTATTTTTTAATTTCTTTATTGATAATGTATTACATATGTGTCCTTATTCCCCCATTGCCTCCCCTAACCCCCCACTCATGCCCTCATCCCCCTGGTGTCTGTGTCCATTGGTTAGGCTCATATGCATGCATACAAGTCCTTTGATCGACCCCTCCCCCTTACCCCCATTCTCCCCTACCTTACCTCTGAGGCTTGACAGTCTGATCGATGCTTCTCTGTCTCTGGATATTTTTGTTTCTTTTTTTGTTTTTTAACTTCTTTATTGATTAAGGTATTACATATGTGTCCTCATCCTTCCATTAACCCCCCAACCCCTCCCCCCACTCATGCCCTCATCCCCCTAGTGTTCATGTCCATTGGTTAGGCTTATATTCATGCATACAAGTCTTTTGGTTGATCTCTCCTCCTTTCCCCCACCCTCCCCTACCTTTCCTCTGAGGTCTGGCAGTCTGATGCTTCTCTGCCTCTGGATCTGTCCCTGTTCATCGGTTTATGTTGTTCATTATATTCCACAAATGAGTGAGATCATGTGGTATTTGTCTTTCTCTGACTGGCTTATTTCACTTAGCATAATGCTCTCTATCTCCATCCATGTTATTGCAAATGGTAAGAACTCCTTCTTTTTTACCGCAGCGTAGTATTCCATTGTGTAGATGTACCACAGTTTTTTAATCCACTCATCTGCTGATGGGCACTTAGGCTATTTCCAAATATTATTTATGGTGAATTGTGCTGCTATGAACATAGGGGTGCATATATCCTTTCTGATTCATGTTTCTAGTTTCTTGGAATATATTCCTAGAAGTGGGATCACTGGGTCAAATGGGATTTCCATTTTCAGTTTTTTGAGGAAACTCCATACTGTTCTCCACAGTGACTGCACCAGTCTGCATTCCCACTGCATTGCAAGAGTTCCTTTTTCTCCGCATCATCGCCAACATGTCATTTGTTGATTTGTTGATGATAGCCATTCTGACGGGTGTGAGATGGTACTGCATTGTTGTTTTGATTTGCATCTCTCGGATAATTAGTGAGCATGTTTTCATATGTCTCTTAGCCTTCCTTCTGTCCTCCTTAGAAAAGTGTCTATTTAAGTCCACTGCCCATTTTTTGATTGGATTGTTTTATCTTCCTTTTGTTAAGTTGTATGAGTTCCCTGTAAATGTTGGCGATTAAACCCTTATCGTTGATATCATTGGCAAATATGTTCTCCTATGCAGTGGGCTTTCTTGTTGTTTTGTTGATGGTTTCTTTTGCTGTGCAAAAGCTTTTTATTTTGATGTAGTCCCATTTGTTTAGTTTCCATTGCCCTAGGAGCAGTATCAGTGAAGAAATTGCTTCGGCATATGTCAGAGATTTTTCTGGCAGTGGATCCTTCTAGTATTCTTATGGTTTCTCGTCGTATATTTAAGTCCTTTATCCATTTTGAGTTTATTTTTGTGTATGGTGTAAGTTGGTGGTCTAGTTTCATTTTTTTGCATGTATCTGTCCAATTTTCCCAACACCATTTGTTGAAGAGACTATCTTGACACCATTTTATGTTCATGCCTCCTTTGTCAAATATTAATTGGGCATAGTGGTTTGGGTCAATTTCTGGGTTCTCTATTCTATTCCATTGATCTATATGTCTATTCTTATGCCAGTACCAGGCTGTTTTAAGAACAGTGGCTTTGTAATACAGCTTGATATCTGGTATTGAGATCCCATCTACTTTGTTCTTCTTTCTCAGGATTGCTGCAGCTATTCGGGATCTTTTTTTAATCCAGATGAATTTTTGGAAAGTTCGTTGTAGGTCTATGAAATATGGCATTGGTATTTTAATGAGGATTGCATTGAATCTGTAGATTGCTTTGAGTAGTATGGACATTTTGATGATGTTGATTCTACCAATCCATGAACACGGTATGTTCTTCCATTTATGTCTTCCTCTATCTCTTTTTTCAGTGTCCTATAATTTTCCACATATAGGTCTTTTACCTCCTTAGTTAAGTTTATTCCTAGGTATCTAAATTTTTTTGGTGCGATGGTAAATGGGATTGCTTTTTTAGTCTCTCTTTCTATAAGTTCACTATTGGTGTAAAGAAATGCCATAAATTTCTTGGCATTAATTTTGTATCCTGCTACATTGCCAAATTCATTTATTAAGTCTAATAATTTTTGATGGAGTCTTTAGGGTTTTCTATGTACAATATCATGTCATCTGCAAATAAGGACAACTTTACTTCTTCTTTTCCAATTTGGATGCCTTTTATTTCTTCTTCTTGTCTGATGGCAATGGCTAGTACTTCCAGTACTATGTCAAACAGGAGTGGTGAGAGTGGGCATCGCTGTCTTGTTCCTGTTCTTAGGGGAAATGGTTTTAGTTTTTGCCCATTGAGTATGATGTTGGCTGTGGGTTTTTCATATATGGCTTTTATGATGTTGAGGTATGATCCTTCTATTCACACCTTGCTGAGAGTTTTTATCAAGAAAGGGTGTTGGATTTTGTCAAATGTTTTTTCTGCATCAATTGCTATGATTATGTGATTTTTCTCTCTCAATTTGTTTACGTGATGTATCACATTTATTGATTTGCGGATATTGTACCATCCTTGCATCCCTGGGATAAATCCTACTTGGTCATGGTGTATGATCTTTCTGATGTATTGCTGGATCTGATTTGCTAGAATTTTGTTGAGGATTTTGGCATCTATGTTCACGAGGGATATTGGCCTATAATTCTCTTTCATTGTGTTGTCTTTATCTGGTTTTGGTATTAGGGTGATGCTGGCTTCATAGAATGAGCTTGGAAGTGCTCCTTCCTCTTGAATTTTTTGGAATAGTCTGAGGAGGATAGGTTTTAGTTCTTCCTTGAATGTTTGGTAAAACTCCCCTGTGAAGCCGTCTGGCCCCGGGCTTTTCTTTGCTGGGAGCTATTTGATGACTGCTTCAACTTCTTCCATAGGTATCGGCCTATTATTAGAATCTTCCCGATTGAGTTTTGGAAGGTTGTATTTTTCTAGGAATATGTCCATTTATTTAGGTTGTCTAGTTTGTTGAAGTAGAGTTGTTCATAGTATTTTTAACAATCCTTTGTGGGGTCTGTTGTTATTTCACCTCTCTCATTTCTGATTTTGTTTATTTGAGTCCTGTCTCTTTGCTTCTTGGTGAGCCTGGCTAGAGGTTCATCAATCTTGTTTATCCTTTCAAAGAACCAGCTCTTGGTTTCATTGATTTTTTTTTTGGGGGGGGGGGTCTCTATGTCATTTATTTCTGCTCTGATCTTTATTATCTCCTTCCTTCTGCTCACTCTGGGCTTTTCTTGTTGATCTCTTTCTAATTCTTTGAGTTGTACAGTTATATGATTTACTACCATTTTTTCTTGTTTTTTGAGGTAGGCTTGTAGAGCTATAAACTTCCCTCTCAGGACTGTTTTCATCGTGTCCCATAGATTTTGGATTGTTGTGTTTTTATTGTCATTAGTTTCCAGGATGCTTTTAATTTCTTCTTTGATCTCTTTGGTAACCCAGTCATTACTTAATAGCATGCTATTCAGCTTCCAAGTGTTTGAGTTTTTTGGATTGTTTTTATTGTAGTTTATTTCTAATTTTATGACATTGTGGTGTGAGAAGATGCTTGGTATGATTTCAATCTTCTTGAATTTGGGGAGACTTTGCTTGTGACCCAATATGTGGTCTATTTTTGAATGTGCACTTCAGAAGAACGTATATTCCATGGCTTTGGGGTGAAATGTTCTGAAGGATGTCAGTTAAGTTCATCTGATCTAGTGAGTCATTTAGGATTTCCGTGTCTTTGCTGATTTTTTGTCTAGAGGATTTATCCAGTGATGTCAGTGGTGTATTGAAGTCCCCTATTATGATTGTATTGTTATCGATCTCTCCCTTGATACCTTCCAGGAGTTTTGTTATATATTTGGGTGCTCCTGCATTGGGTGCATATATGTTTATCAGGGTTATATCCTCTTGTTGTATCAGCCCTTTAGTATTATGAAGTGGCCTTATCTCTTGTTATGGACTTCACTTTTAGGTCTATTTTGTCAGATATAAATATTGCTACCCCAGCTTTTTTTTCATTTCCATTTGCCTGAAAGATATTTTTCCATCCCTTCACTTTCAATCTGTGTGAGTCTCTTGTTCTGAGGTGGGTCTCTTGTAGACAACATATATATGGGTTGTGTTTCTTTATCCATTCAGCCACTCAATGTCTTTTGATTGAAGCATTTAGTCCATTTACGATTAAAGTTATTACTGAAAGGTATTTGTAGACATATCTATTTTTGTGTCTGTGTTCCTTCTTACCTGTTTATTTCTTCTTTTTACACTATTCCCTTTAGCATTTCTTGCATTGCTGGTTTGGTTGTGATAAACTCCCTTAGCCTTTTTTTGTCTGCAAAGCTCCTGATTTCCCCTTCAATTTTGATTGATAGTCTTGCTGGATAGAGTATTCTTGGATTCAGTCCTTTGCTTTGCAACACTTTGTATACCTCCTTCCATTCCCTTCTAGCTTGATGTGTTTCTGTTGAGAAATCATTTCATAATCTGATGGGGGTTCCTTTGTAGGTAACTCTCTGTCTCTCTCTTGCTGCCTTTAAGATTCTCTCTGTCAATGATATTTACCATTGAAATTATGACGTGTCTTGCTGTGGGTCTCTTGGGGTTGATCCTGCTAGGGACTCTCTGTACTTGTGTTTAACTTTTTTCTTCCCCATATTTGGGAAGTTTTCTGTCATTATTTCTTCAAATAGATTTTCTAATCCTTGCTGCTCTTCTTGTCCTTCTGGAAGCCCTATTATGCATATGTTACTTCATTTCATGTTGTCCCAAAGCTCCCTTAGGCTTTCCTCCTGCTTTTTAAAAAAATATATTTTATTGATTTTTTTACAGAGCGAAAGGGAGAGAGATAGTTAGAAACATCAATGAGAGAGAAACATCGATCAGCTGCCTCCTGTACGCCCCCTACTGGGGATGTGCCTGCAACCCAGGTACATGCCCTTTACCGGAATCAAACCTGGGACCTTTCAGTCCGCAGGCTGACGCTCTATCCACTGAGCCAAACTGGTTTTGGCTCCTCCTGCTTTTTAATTTTTTTCTCCAATTGCTCTTTAGATTGAGCTTGTTTCTGTAACTGATCTTCTAACTCACTAATTCGGTCCTCTGCTTCTTCTAGTCTACTGTTGAAACTTTCCATGGTGTTTTTTATTGTAGCTATATCACTTTTTGTTTCTTCCTGATTCTTGATTAGGTTGTGGATTTTCTCATCTATCCGATGTATAAATTCCATGACCATTACTCTGAACTCTTTTTCGGTCATGTTGCATGTTTCAATTTCACTAATTTCCTTGCTTGGCGACTTCTCATTTTCTTTCCTCTGGGGATTATATTGTCTCCCCATTCTGACTATCACCAGAAGTTTCAAACTTCGAGTTGCGCGGACCTGGGCCTTGTGCCGTGGGAACTTCGCACCACCCGAGTTTCACTGAAGTGCTCTGACACTAGGACGTGTGGCTGCCGTGGGTTGGTGGGAACCAGGCTTGCCCAGGGTCAGTGTTCCCAGCGTTCAGTGTGGTCTCGTGTGCACACCTAGAATCAGGGACCCTGCCTGCACCACACTGTTGGCGTGTGCCGAAAATGAGTCCCCTAGCGCGTGCCAGGAGTCAGAGTTTCCCTGTGTCTGCACCAAGAATCGAGTGTCAGAGTCTCTGTTGCCTCGTGTGGCTTCTCGCTGAGAATCAGGGTCCCTGTGTGAGCATGCACCAAGAATTGGAGTCACTGGCTCTTAGTGTGAATGCGCTGTGAGTCAGGGATCCCAGGCGCACATGGTAAGAAACAGAGTCAAGTCGGTAGTGCTCAGTGCTGCCTCTTGCCAGGAGAATTTGGGTCCTGGTCACCATGGGGGACTGGGTAGCACAATAGCTCTGTGGCGTGCCTGCGCTGCTGAAAACTGACTTCCGTGTACGTTTGCCCAGAATCAAATTCAGGTGGCACTGCCGCCCTGCGTGGGCTTCATGTTTGTTTGCCCGATTGCGTTGTGGGGAGCAGATTCCAGTCTCTCAAATTCCAGTAGCAGCCCTGCGGTCCGCACACACTCTCTCAACTCAAATTCCCTGTAGGGGAGCTGCGTCCTGTGCACGTGTGGCTCCAGCAAGGGGAGGGATTATCAGTAACTATGGGCTACCTGTGGGGAGGGGGATAGGCTCTTTGACTCACAGAAATCTGCTGCTGGGAAGTCTGGATTTTTGTTGTCTGTTGGTCTGAAGCTGTGGTCGCAGTTCTCTTTCCCCAGTGGCTGCAGGGTCCTGGTATGTGTCTGAGACCAGGATCCTAGTCTCAAGCAGTTCTGTTTTTCAAGATGGCGTGGTCTCCATGCCCGCACTGGCCGCCCAGAAGTGTCCTCTTTGTGCGCGGGACTCCACCGTCTAAGACTGCCCGGTTTGGCAGCCCTTTGGAGGACCTGCAGAATCTAACTGTCCCTAGCTCATACACACACACACCACACACATCTATACTCTCTTCTATGGGTTCCTCACTCTCTCACACTCTCTGCCTCCGTACCTTCCTGCCAGTCACCATCTTCTCTGGATCTGTTTTTGTTCATCAGTATATGTTGTTCATTATATTCCACAAATGAGTGAAATCATGTGATATTTGTCTTTCTCTGACTGACTTATTTCACTTAGCATAATGCTCTCCAGTTCCATCCATGCTGTGCAAATGGTAAGAATTCCTTCTTTTTTACCGCAGCGTAGTATTCCATTATGTAGATGTACCACAGTTTTTAATCCACTCATTTGCTGATGGGCACTTAGGCTGTTTCCAAATCTTAGCTATGGTGAATTATGCCGCTATGAACATATGGGGTACATGTATCATTTCTGATTGGTGTTTCTAGTTTCTTGGGATAAATTCCTAGAAGTGGGATCACTGGGTCAAATAGGAGTTCCATTTTTAGTTTTTTTGAGGAAACTCCATACTGTTCTCCACAGTGGCTGCACCAGTCTGCATTCCCACCAGCAGTGCACAAGGGTTCCTTTTTCTCTGTATCCTACCTACTATTCTATTAGTAACTTACTATCTAATATTTATACCATGTAAAATATGGGAATTCTATCCAGGCCTACCTAAAACATGCCTCAGCTTTTTTTTTATTATTATTTATTTTATTTTTTAATCCTCACCCGAGGATGTTTTTCCATTGATTTTTAAAAGGAGTGGAAGAGAGAGGGAAAGACAGAGAGAAATATTGATGTGATAGAAACACATCAATTGGTTGCCTCCTGCATGCACCTTGACCAGGGCCCCAGCCTGCGGAGGAACCTGCAACCGAGGTACATGACACTGACTGGAATCTTACCTGGGACCCTTCAATCTGCAGGCCAATGCTCTATCCACTGAGCCAAACTGGCTAGGGCTATATTTTTATTGATTTCAGAGAGGGAGGGAGAGGGAGAGAGAAACATCAATAAGAGAGAATCATTGATTGGCTGCCTTCTGTGTGTCCCCTTCTCGGGACTGAGCCAGCATCCCAGGCATGTGCCCTGACTGGGAATCGAACTGTGACCTTCTGATTCATAAGGTCAATGCTCAACCATGAGCCACACTGGCGGGGGGGGATGGGAGGAGGAGAGAGAGAGGCAGCTTCCTTTTAAAAAAAGAAGTTTTTATTGATATTTTAGAGAGAAGAATGGAGAGGGAGAGAGAGAAAGACCTGCCAGAAACATGACTGCCTCTAGCACACTCCCTACTGGAGATCAAGCCGGAAACCCGGGCATGCGCCCTGACCGGAAATTTGAATGGTGACCTCTCCATGCACGGGTTAACACTCAACCAACTAAGCCACACTAGCCAGGGACTTATTTTATCCTTTGAATCTTCAGAGGAACCACAGTATTATCCAACTCCTCTCACCTAACTGATCCACTTTTATGCACAAAATAGGTCCAGAGGCATGGATGTATGGAACAGAATGACAGAATTCAGAGGGGTGGGAGGTGAATGGGGATGGTTAAGAGATTAACCAAAGAACATATATGCATAGACCATGGACACAAACAATAGTGTAGAGAAAGGCTGGGTGGGGAGGGAGGGGGGGGAAATGGGAGACATCTGTAATACTGTCAACAATAAAAAAAGATATCATAGAATCTCTTTCTATTTTATTAAAAATGCCATAAGGATTTCAATTTATATTTTTTATCAAATTTATTGGGGTGACATTGGTTAATAAGATTATATAGATTTGAAGTGTATGCCTCTATGATACATGATCTGTATATCGTGTGCTCACCACCCAGAGTCAGATCATCTTCCATCACTATATATATCACAGCCTTTACCACTTACTACCCCCTCCCTACCCCCTTCCCTCTGGTAATCACCATACTGTTGTCTGTGTCTAGGGGGCGCTGGGTGAAAAGGGTGAAGAAATTAAGCAAGAAAAACTCATAAATACAGACAACATTATGGTGATTAACAGAAGAAATTGGGCGTCGGGGAGGTAAAGGTGGGGAAAAGTGATGGACAGAGACTTGACCTGGGGTGGTGAACACACATTACAATATTCAGATGATGTATTATAGAATTTTACACCTGAAGCCTATATAATTTTACTAACCAATGTCACCCCAATAAATTCAATTTAAAAAAAGGAAAAAAACTACCAGGAAAGTTGTTTTTAAAAATAACAGAGAAGTCAGTGCCCTCAGCAATCCCGGACCTGTCTCTTGCTTCAACAGTGTTCTCCTGCGTCTTATCCAGTCACCACCTTCAGAACCACCTCTGGGACCAGCCAACACACTGGTTCTACCTTAACTAATTATTGCTGAATAAACATGAGCTCTCAAAATTCGTCAGAATTATTCCACCAAGGTGAAGGCTGCACCTGACCTACATCTGTGGACCTCCTAAACCTACCTCTCTCTGGGCTACTATTTCGACAGTGATGATGTGGCTCTCGAGGGTGTGGGCCACTTCTTCCGCAAGTTGGTGGAGAAGAAACGCGAGGGCGCTGAGCATCTCTTAAAGTTGCAAAACCAGCCCTAACCAGTTTGGCTCAGTGAATAGAGCATCGGCCTGCGGACTGAAGGGTCCCAGGTTCGATTCCGGTCAAGGGCATGTACCTTGGTTGCGGGCACATCCCCAGTAGGAGGTGTGCAGGAGGCAGCTGATCGATGTTTCTCTCTCATCGATGTTTCTAACTCTCCATCCCTCTCCCGTCCTCTCTGTAAAAAATCAATTAAAAAAAAATTTTTTTTTTAAGTTGCAGAACCAGTGTGGTGGATGTATTCTCTTCCAGGACGTGCTGAAGCCTTCCCAAGGTGAGTGGGCAAAACTCAGGACACCATGGAAGCCGCCCTGGTCGTGGAGAAGAACCTGAACCACACCCTTTTGGAGCTACATGCCCTGGGTTCTACCCATACAGACCCTCATCTCTGTGACTTTCTGGTGAACCACTTTCTGGATGAAGTGAAACTGATCAAGAAGATGAGCGACCACCTGACTAACATATGCAGGCTAACTGGCCCCCAGGCTGGGTTGGGTGAATATGTCTTCAAAAGGCTCACCCTCAAGCAGGACTAGGAGACTCTGGCACCCAGAGGCCTTTCAGAGGCCCCTCTGTATTCCCCTGGTATCTAAGCCTCTTCCCAAAACTACTAGTCATTCTTTTAACCACCCTAAAGCCCTCTCCTATGGATTGGACCAAATGAAACAATAAAGCTTTTTGCAGAAAAATAAATAAATAAATAATAGAGAAGACACCTTAGCTGGTTTGCCTCAGTAGATAGAGCGTCAACCTGTGGACTGAAGGGTCCAGGTTCAATTCTGGTCAAGTGCACATGCCCAGGTTGCAGGCTTGATCCCCAGTAGGGGGCGTGCAGGAGGCAGCCGATCAATGATTTTCTCTCATCGTTGATGTTTCTATCTCTCTCTCCCTCTCCCTTCCTCTCTGAAATCAATAAAAATATATTTTAAAAATAATTACAACAGAGAAGACAATGGGATGTCAGTAAGTCACATAGATAAGGGGCATAGTCTCAGTGTTAGAAAGTAGTTTAGTGGCAAGAATTTGGGCTGAACAACACAAAAGCTCATGTACAAGATCCTGGACAAGCTCACTACGTAAAATGCCAGGTCCCCATATTTTCAGTAAGTAACCATAATATCATGAATTATCCAGACCTGTATTGTCCAATACAGTAGGTACTAGACACATGACTATTCAAATTTAAACTAATAAATATTAAATACAACTTAAAATACAGTTCCTCAGTCACACCAGCCATATTTTAAGTACTCAATACCTAAGTGTGATTACTGGTTAACACATTGGATAGCACAGACAGAGAATATTTCCATCCCCCCTGATCCTGAGACATGACTTTACCTCCCTCCTTATACTGCCTGACTTTAGACCATTTTACTGCTCAAGTTTATCAGGAAAAAATAAAAGAAAGGAACCTCAAATCAATACATTTTGTTCCTAAAAGATATAATAAGGAGAGACTAAAATTTTTGGTTAGGTGAAATTTTGGTTTGGTTACCCATTCGATGATACTTTCCTGAATCTTCCCAGTTAGAACCAATCACTTGGGTGATGGGTATGGGATGGGAGGAGAGGGGGGAGGTGGGGGGGAACAGTAGATACCTATAATACTATGAATAAAAAATAAATTTTAAAAATAAATTAATTAAAATAAATTTTTTTTAAAAAAAAAAAGAACTAATCACTTCTTTTACATTCCTAGTTTATACTTTTATTAAAGAACTAGAGGGCTGGTGCATGGGATTCTTGCACTGGTGGGAGGTGTGGCCTGTGGTGATCACCCTGCTACGGGTGTGCCACTCATCCCAGTCAGCTGAGTGGGGCAAAACTCAGGACACCATGGAAGCCGCCCTGGCCGTGGAGAAGAACCTGAACCACACCCTTTTGGAACTGCATCCCCTGGGTTCTACCCATTCAGACCCTCATCTCTGTGCTCCACTGTGGGAGCACACTGACCACCAGGGGGCAGCTCCTGCATTGAGCATCTGACTCCTGGCAGTCAGTGCACATCATAGTGACTGGTCAAGTGGTCATTCTGGTCATTTCACCATTCGGTCACTAGGATTTTATTATATAGAATATAATTTGCTTTGTACTGTAATGATTTAGATAAAGTACAAATGTCTAGTCTAACATTAGATTTTAATCTCTGAGGTGAAGAATCATATTTTTGTTTCTATATTTATACCACCATAATATAACCAACCTCACTTTCTAGCAACTCAGCACAGAGCTTTATGCATAGCAGGCACTCAACAGCTCGATGTGAATTATCACTAGAATTGTAAACTCCTGAAGGTAATAAATTTATCTATCTTGTTCATCCATGTGTACGCCAGAATGTAGTATAATGACTAGAACATTATAAACACTCAATAAACAGTTATCTAATAACTTTGAGTTCCTTTATCTAAGGCCACAGGCAGATGTAAGTTTAGTTTCTTAAGAAAAAATCTGTAGCAAAAGGATTTCCAAAATGTTTCCATCATTACTAAAGTGAACATTTAAAATAAGTGATTGTTTATAATAGGAAGTAAATTACATGTCTCTCCAATCATGACAGTAAAATTTGATATGTGATTTGATTTCCTTGTCTTTCTCTCTCCTCTTGAGATTTAAAGAGAATGGCCATTCTATAATGAGGAAACAGAAGTCTGAGGGAGCAATAGCTGGGTGGAGATGGTCAAAAGAGGAGAAAATGGGAGACATCTGTAATTGTAATTTTTTAAAAGGCAATTTCATTTAACCCCAGTAGAGGGAACCAGGATGTCATTATATCTGATAGATTCCCTCCACCCTCATACCAGACACAGAAAATTCTAAACTTGGCCTTTCTTACAGTTTAGAAAAAACTCTATTTAGAGAGAACGCAAGATGGCGGCATAGGTGAACACCTAAACTGCTGCCTCGCACAACAATTTCAAAACTACAGCTAAAACACAGAACAGACATCATCCAGAATCACAGGAAAGCTGGCTGAGTGGAAATTCTACAACTAGAAGGAAAGAGAGGGGCACACGGAGACTGAGAGGAGCTGCAAAAGGCTGAGGTACAGAGACACGCACTCAGAGAGGATGGGCGGCTGAGTGCCTGGCTGACTTTCTCTAGCAGGAGAGAGACAGAAGCTCCCGACTGCACTGAACCCCAGTTCCGACTGCACTGAACTTCAGTTCGGGGCAAGACCCTGGGGTCCCAGACTTACACGGGGCGGAGTCTGGACTGTCAGGAAAAGAGAGGAGCACACAGAAACTCAGGGGAGCCGCAAAAGGCAGAGGTCTGGAGGCACGCGCACGAGTGCGCACAGAGAGGACTGACTGCTGAGTGTGCCGCTGGCTTTCTCTAGCAGGAGGAAGACGGAAGCTCCCGACTGCGCTTAACTCCAGTTCCGGGCGAATTTTTGGGAAACCAGATTCATTGGGGGAGAAACTAGACTGTCTGGCAGCGGCCAAAACTCAAGGGTGGCTCTCTTTCAGAAGTGCTTGCAGCAATTAACAAGGGACACTGAGACCCAGAGGCCTCATAGGGCAGGGCTGACAGGAAGCCAAGGCTGTCTGCTCAGGCCTGAGACTCTGCCCCATCCAACCAAAGCACAGAGGCTTGTGCAATTTTGCAAGTCTTGTCTCATAAGGGTGTCTCCAGCACAGAAGTTCTCCCAGCATAGACACAGCTGATCCTCACAGCCAATTGGCCTGGAGCTCAATTCCTTCCAGTGATACCAACAGCAATCAAGGCTTAACTACAACAAGACTGTGCACACAGCCCATAAAGGGGTACACCAAGAGTGTCCACCTCATGTAACTGGGAAGGCTGAGCCACTGGGCCATATAGGACACCTAGCACACAAAGCTACTCTGCCAACTCAGGGAAGCAGCAAAAATACAAAGACAAAGAAACAGATCATAAATGAAAGAAATGGAGGAAAGCAAATGACTGGATATAGAGTTCAAAACCACAGTCATAAGGTTTTTCAAGAATTTCCTAGAAAAGGCCCATAAATTTTGTGAGACCCTGTAGGATATGAAAAAGGACCAACTAGAAATTAAACATACACTGACTAAAATAAAAAATATTATACAGAGACCTAACAGCAGACTAGAGGAACGCAAGAATCAAGTCAAAGACTTGAAATACAAAGAAGCAAAAAACACTCAACCAGAAAAGGAAAAAGAAAAAAAAATCCAAAAAGTTGAAGATAGTCTAAGAAGCCTCTGGGACAACTTCAAGTGTACCAACATCTGAATTATGGGGGTGCCAGAAGAAGAGAGAGAGCAAGATACTGAAAACCTATTTGAAGAAATAATGACAGAAAACTTCCCCCACCTGATGAAAGAAATAGACTTACAAGTCCAGGAAGCACACAGAACCCCAAACAAAAGGAATCCAAAGAGGACCACACCAAGACACATCATAATTAAAATGCCAAGAGCAAAAGACAAAGAGAGAATATTAAAAGCAGCAAGAGAAAAACAGTTACTTACCTACAAAGGAGCACCCATATGACTGTCAGCTGATTTCTCAACAGAAACTATGCAGGCCAGACGGGAGTGGCAAGAAATATTCAAAGTGATGAATAGCAAAAACCTACAACCAAGATTACTCTACCCAGCAAAGCTATCATTCAGAATTGAAGGTCAGATAAGGAGCTTCACAGATAAGAAAAAGCTAAAGGAGTTCATCACCACCAAACCAGTATTATATGAAACTAAAGCCCGGTGCACAAAATTTGTACATGGGGGGTGTGTTCCTCAGCCCAGCCTGCACCCTCTCCAATCTGGGACCCCTCGAGGGATGTCCGACTGCCCGTTTAGGCCCGATCCCGGCCCGATCCTAAACAGGCAGTCGGACATCCCTCTCACAATCCAGGTCTGCTGGCTCTCAACTGCTCGCCTGCCTGCCCCTAACCGTTTCTGCCTGTCAGCCTGATCACCCTTCACCACTCCCCTACCAGCCTGATTGATGCCTAACTGTCCTCCCCTGCAGGCCTGGTCACCCCTAACTGCCCTGCCCTGCAGGCCTGGTCACCCCCCCCAACTGCTCTCCCCTGTAGGCCTGGGTCTCCCCCAACTGCCCTGCCCTGCAGGCCCAGTCGCCCCTAAATTCCCTCCTCTGCCGGTGTGATCACCCCTAACTGCCCTCCCTTGCAGGCCTGGTCCCTCCCAACTGCCCTCCCCTGCTGGCCTGATCACTCACAACTGCCCTCCCCTGCTGGCCATCTTGTGTCCACATGGGGGCAGCCATCTTGTGTGTTGAAGTGATGGTCAATTTGCATATTACTCTTTTATTAGATATGATGCTGAAAGGTACTCTTTTTTTATATATTTTTTTTTATTGATTTTTTACAGAAAGGAAGGGAGAAAGATAGAGAGTTAGAAACATCGATGAGAGAGAAACATCGATCAGCTGCCTTCTGCACACCTCCCACTGGGGATGTGCCCGCAACCAAGGTACATGCCCTTGACTGGAATCAAACCTGGGACCCTTGAGTCCACAGGCCGAGGCTCTCTGCACTGAGCCAAACCGCTCAGGGCCTGAGAGATATTGTATTGAATAACCTTGACCATGTGATTAACGTTAACATTCTTCAATTTATAGATGACTATAAATTTATCACCTTAACTACTTTGTATTCTTTTGAGAAACTCAACTCTATCATCTTTACTCTCTTAAAATACCAGTGAGGCAAATAGTTACTGAATTACTAACATGTGTAAAGAAGAATCTATAACAGGAAAGACAAGCAAGAACCTTCTATTCAAGCTTATACTGGTATAAACTTTGTAACTTAAAAGTATTTTACATATAGACTGACATTTCATCCTATTTTTGTCATAAGAAAACCACGCTGATAAGTGAATTTGTTTTTAAAGTGACTTATTTAAGGTCTGTTACATGGCAGAAACTATTTTGCTTCTACTATTAAATTAATAAAAAACTAATGTAAGAAGTTATTTGCCCAGAATCTCCCCTACACCAGCCTAAAGCAGAGCCAACAAGTTAACTCCAGAGTCCTGATTTTCAATCAGGTCTTTTTTTAATAAATTGAATTCTGAGACTAAATGAAACCTCAATGACTTTGGTTTACTCTTTTAGAAGATGAAGATACTTAAAATTATATCAAGCATGTGGTTTTCTACTTCTTTGTAAAATTGTCTTCAAAGATGGCAGCTCAAGCTTATCATAGAAAATATAGAGTACAATCAAGTATAAAAATACTCAAGGATGAAAATTTTTAAACAAATTCCTGATTCTAGGCCAATAGAAGCGACAGAAAATAATGAGTTTCACTCTAGACTTTAAATGTCCCAAAACACTTAGGATGACAGATAAAGCTATTTCTATTACATGGGCTAGGGTACAGAGGATTTTTTTTCTTGCTGTTAAGAGTACTTACTCCTGCCCAGCCAGCATGGCTCAGTGGTTGAGCACCTACCTATGAATCAGGAAGTCATGATTCAATTTCCGGCCGGAGCACATGCCTGTCTGGGTTGCCGGCTCAATCCAGTGGGGGACATGCAGGAGGCAGCCAATCAATGATTCTCTCTCATCACTGATGTTTCTATAGCTCTCTCCCTCTCCCTTCCTCTCTAAAATCAATAAAAATATATATTTTTAAAAAGAGTACTTACCCCTAACAAAGAGGATTAGTCATGATACAAATCTGTTCTGTCACAGATCAGACACAGTGCCACTGCAATAATCAGACATTTGTTATTTTGTGGCTAAAGAGTTGTAAAAGCTAGCCACAGGGGGCTAATATCAGAAATCTACTCAGACAGAAGGGCCTAGTGCCTCTAAATATGGGTTTAAACCCAGGGAAGTCAGGTATCATTTAGCAAAAGTTTTTTTGAATTCCTATTATATTAAAACCATTAGAAGACTCTAAAAACCACAATAGTAATTTTATATAGACCCACAACCACTGTAAAATTTATGCCTTTGACTTAGGCTAAGTCTAAGAGGTCAGAGAGGCAATGAGAACACATTAACAAGTAAAGATAGTGAAATCCAATTCTAGACGAGGGAATATTTTTAATAGGCCCTGCTTTCTATTGCCAGGCATTCAGAAAGTAATGGATCAGTAAGAATGTGGAGAAAATAAAAGGCCTGCAGGTGAATTCTGTTCTTAAGGAAATACACAGAGATACTATTTTACCTTCAGAAATAATGATAATAAAAATAACAATAGTTTACACTAAGAGCAAGCATTTGGCATTTGTTATCAAATTTAATCTTCACAACAACCCTAAAAACCCTATCATTGTCCCTATTTTACATAGGGAAACTAAGACACAGAAGTTAACTTGTTAAAAAAAAAATCACACAGCAAACAAGTGCTAGAGCTGGGATTTCAACTCATATATGTTTGACTCAAAACTCTATGCTTACACTTTAACTCCAAGCCATACACTTCATGTCATTTGCAATCCAAATTGATATCTCTAAAGTACCTGACTAACATATCTTCTATAAAATGAAGCTGGGCTCGTTCACTAAGAAAAGATGACTGCTGACACGTCAACCTGTTTCGAAATAAACACTAGAATACCCAAGAGTAAACAGAGAAGCTGACTTGAACAGTGTTTGGTACTGTCATGATCTTGTTTCTCCATAGCAATTGTCTCTGATAAAGAGAAATATTAGTACAACGATACTCCTAGACCCTTTTGGAAAAAGCACTGAATTTGTTTTTGATCCCAAGATTGATATGGGGACAATTATATATAACCAAATCAATTCTCTCAGTGCAGAACTTGGCAACTACAAATTAAAAATCTCAGCATCTTAGACTATGGATCAGATTCCATTTTTCAGAGCTAGTTGCTAGTCTAGACCACGGTGGGGAAGTTTTTTCTGCCAATGGTCATTTGGATATTTATAACATCATTCAAGGGCCATACAAAACTATCAAGTTAAAAATTAGTCTGCTATATTTGGTCAAACATTTAATTAACTCACCCCTAATGCCTTGGCAGGGCCAGACCAAATGATTTATCAGGCCTTATAAGGTCCCAGGGCTGGACATTCCCTACCCCTAGTCTAGACAAAGCCTTTTGAGCCAAATATTATGTCACTTTAACATCTGTTTACTGATTGGCTAAGTCAGTGGTTGGTAAACCGCGGCTCACAAGCCACATGCGGCTCCTTGGCTTCTTGAGTGTGGCTCTGCCACAAAAATACCACGGCCTGGGCAAGTCTATTTTGAAGAAATGGCATTAGAAGAAGTTTAAAAAAATTGGCTCTCAAAAGAAATTTCAACCGTTGTACTGTTGATATCTGGCTCTGTTGACTAATGAGTTTGCTGACCACTGGACTAAGTTCACAAAAAAGTAGCACCTGAAAAACCTCACATCTCAAATTGTTAATCAAATACTGAAATTATTTCTGATGGCTTGGTTCTCAAACTCACTTTGCTTCTCAGCTACATTCCAGAACAAAAGACCAGCTCTTGGTAAATGATTGATTTCTTCTACTTCAGTTCAGTGAAGTCGCACAGGGGTACAGAGCCAGTTCTTCCCAACCCCCAACCATCTCTGGGTTTCCTACAAAACTCGTTTCATCTAAGTCAGACAGAAACTCAATAGGCACATAATGAAGTTATAATATAATTAGAGGCCCGGTGCATGAAATTAGTGCACTTGGTAGGGGGGATCCCTCAGCGCATCCTGCACCCTCTCACAGTCCAGGAGCCCTCGAGGGATGTCCGACTGACAGCTTAGGTCTGCTCCCGCCTAAGCTGTCAGACATCCTTAGACATCCTTATTACTGCTGCGGAGGCGAGAGAGGCTCCCACCACCGCTGCTGTGCTCGCCAGCCATGAGCCCAGCTTCTGGCTAAGCAGTGCTCCCCTGTGGGAGCACACTGACCACCAGGGGGCAACTCCTGCATTGAGAGTCTGCTCCCTGGTGGTCAGTGTGCATCATAGCAACCAGTCATTCCCCCATTCAGTCAATTTGCAAATTAGCCTTTTATTATATAGGATAGGTGAAAAAGCCTGGTTCTAATTTGTATCTCACGTCCATCCCAATAGAGGAGGGAAAGCTCAAAAGAAACAAATATTCACATATCCTGAAGCTTTAGCATCCTAAATCTGAAAAGGACTTTGAAAGGCCATTTAGTGGAATAATTTCCAAATGCTGGTTAAGAATTTAGTGCTAATCCCTGACAAAATACTCATTGGTCAAGAAATATTGAGAAAAATATAGTCAATGTAATAAGTTTTTCATAAAGCTATATTTATTTACTACTTTAAAGAAACCACCCTGTATTCTGAGATTATACTAGTACTTTGCCTAGTTTTTTTTTTAGTATCAATTGTTATTCCTTTTAGGAATTCAGGGGTAGCTCATTTTAAGTGTTCTTAATTTAGCAGAATACAAAATTAGCAACACTATGACAACTACCACTTTCTTTTTAAGTTTTACTGATTTGTAAAATCCTAAAGTCTAGGAAGCACTGAATAACTTATCTAGCTATCACTTGGCTTTCATGTAAAAATAGAAGATCCATTTCACACAGATAAAAATTATAGACATATTTGACAGGGAAACACCAGAGAGATCATGATGACTTATTCCTAGCAATCCTCAAGGTTTCTCACCAAATTAAATTCTTTCCTACTACTACTTAAGCCCATTTTTGTTTCATTCTGCTTCAGTGGAAATGATTAATTACTACTAACTCTTTTCTACCAATCTCAGCACCAGTTTTCAAAAAGGTTTTTTTCAAAAAGGGTCTTCCTGCTCAAAGAATGAAACTGAAAATCTAGATTCAGAAACTTGGATATCTTGTTTGTTGAGACCAGGTAACTGGTTCTCTTTCTTTACTATGATGCTTGGAAAACCTAGGACCTCTTCATCTGCTTGTGCAAACAAGGAATACCCTGCTTTTCTCAAGAACCAGCTAGAGAATTTTAAAAAGTGGAGACATTTAATCTAAACTGATCAAATTATGAAAGTGAGAGGTAAAAGAAGGGAGGTGAACTTTTACTTTTCAATTGTATACCCCTCTTTACTTTTTACCTGTTTACTGAGAACATATATTAGTTTTATAATTTATACATATTAAATTTTAATACAATACAGACAGCAAATGAGCATATTAAAATGATGTTCAACATCTTAAGTTATTAGGGAACTGCAAATTAAAACAACAAGATACCACTACACCCTTATTAGAATGGCTAAAATCTGAAGCACTGACACCAATTGCTGATGAGAATACAAAGCAACAGGGACTATTATTTATTGCTGGTGAGATTGCAAACTATATACAGTCATGTGTCGCTTAATGATGAGAATATGTTTTGAGAAATGTATCATTAGGTAATCTCACCATTGTACAAACATAGAGTGCACTTACACAAACCCAGATGGTTTAGCCTCCTACACACCGAGGCCATATGGTATAGCTACTGCCCTAGGCTGCAAACGTGTACAGCATGTGACTGTATTGAATCATGCAGGCAACTATAATTCAATGATAAGTATTTGTGTATCTAAACATTAAAAAGGTACAGTAAAAATATAGTATAGAAGATTTTTTAAATGGTGTACCTGCATAGGCCATTTATCATGAACGGAACTTGCAGGACTGGAAGTTGCTCTGGATGAGTGAGTGAGTGAGTGGTGAGTGGTGAGTGGTGAATAAATGTGGAGGACTATGACATTACAGTACACTACTTTATAAATACTTTACCACTTACATTACACTAAATTTATAAAAAATATTTTCTTTCTTCAATAAACTAAACTTAGCTTACTATACATTTTACTTTATAAACTAAAATTTTTCTTAACTTTTTGACTCTTTGTAATAACACAGCTTAAAACATAAACACATTGTAAAGCTGTACAAACCCTTTTTTTTCTTTATATTCTCATTATGTAAAGTGTTTTCTATTGTTAATGGTTTTATTTTTTAATGTTTTAAACATTTAAGACACAAATACACACATTAGCCTAGGCCTACACAGGGTCAGGATCATTAATATCACTGTCTTCCACCTCCACATCATGTCCCACTGAAGGTCTTCTGGGGCATTCATGAAGCTGTCCTCTCCTAGAACAGTGGTCAGCAAACCACAGCTCGCGAGCCACATGTGACTCGCAAGCTGCGGTTTGCCGCCCTGTTGACTAATGAGTTTGCTGACCATTGTCCTAGGACAACAATGCCTTCTTCTGGAACACCTAAAGGAGCTGACTGAGGCTCTTCTTGAGGAGGTGTCACTCTTTTCAGATATACATCCATGGTGGTTTGCTAGGTTTGTTTCTTTTTTCATTATAGATTTGCTTGTAAACAGATAATGTACCATGAATATGCCTCTCCATTAATGAAAACCTTTCAGTGTTGAGGTCTATGTTTAAGGAGCTTGTTGACACCTGCAAAAGCTTCTGCTAACCTCTTCATGTGAATTTTCTTGGGAGGAGTCTTCTTTTCTTTCTCTTACAGTTTACTTTTCTCTTGACTCTCCTTCAGCTATGTGTTCCTGTTCCAGTTCCAACAACTCATTAGTCACTTCCTTAGGCGCCACCTCCAGGAGCTCCTCAATGTCATCCTCATCCACACCCAGGTTAAAGTTGTTAGCCATCTCGGCCGTAGCCTTGCTGATTTCTACAACCTCCTATTCCTTGAAAAATCCTTTGAAATCATGGATTACGATGTCACTAAGCAATAGGAATATCTCAGCTCCATTATAATAGTAGGGAACAACGCTGTATATGCAGTCCTTTGCTGCCCAAAGCACCATTATAGAAAGCATGACTACAGACACTTTGGAAGATGGTTCGGCAGTTTTTTACAAACCTAAACAAAAGCTTATCATAGAATTTAGAAATCATGCTTTTCCCCCCCAAATGACTTAAAACGTATATGCACACAAAACTTACACACAGATGTTTACAGCATGGAGCCCATGCCCGACTGGTACGGCTTAGTGGCTGAGCTTCCACCCATGAACCAAGAGGTCACAGTTCAATTCCTGATCAGGGCACATGTCCAGGTTGTGGGATCCTTCCCCACTTTGAAGCATGCAGGAGGCAGCCAATCAGTAATTCTCTCTCATGCCCTAGGGGCTTAATCACAAGGAAGAACAACGACCTGTAATTATTGGAATCGAGTCTAGGTCAGTGGTTGGTGAACTCATTAGTCAACAGAGAGGCAAACCGCAGTGGCTCACGAGCCACTGCAGTTTGCCGACCACTGCCCTAGCCATTTTGGCTCAGCGGATAAGAGTGTCAGTCTACAATTCTGGTCAAGGGCACATGCCCGGGTTGTGGGCTTGATTCCCAGTAGGGGGCATGCAGGAGGCAGCCAATCAACGATTCTCTCTCATCATTGATGTTTCTATCTCTACCTTTCCCTTCCTCTTCGAAAAAAATAAAAATACATTTTTTAAAATTGTGCAATTTCTTTTTAAAATATTTTTTAATCCTAACTGGAGGGCATGCTTAGACACAGGAAGAGGGGAAGGAAGGGGAGGGAGAGAGAGAGAGAGAGAGAGAGAGAAACATGGATCAGTTGTCTTCCATAGGCTCCCCAACTGGGGATCAAAGCAGCAACCCAGGTATGTGCCCTCAGTGGGAATGGAACTGGCAACCTCTCAGCGCACGGGATGACACTCAACCAATGAGCCACTCCAGCCGGACTATCTTGGTGATTTTATTTATTTATTTATTTATTAAATATATTTTATTGATTTTTTACAGAGAGGAAGGGAGAGGGAGAGAAAGTTAGAAACATTGATGAGAAAGAAACATCAATTAGCCGCCTGCCGCACACACCACACTGGGGATGTGCCCGCAACCAAGGTACATGCCCTTGACCGGAATCGAACCTGGGACCCTTGAGTCCGTAGGCCGACGCTTGAGTCCGTAGGCCAACGCTCTATCTACTGAGCCAAACCAGTCAGGGCTATCTGGGTGATTTTAATTATCTTTTTGCTTCTCTGGATTTTTCAAATTTTCTATAATAAACAAGTAATATTTTTACTACGGAAAAACAATAAAAGCTATTGTGTCAAAGTGTGACAATAAACAAAAGGGTCCCACTTCACAGGCTGTATTATTTTCTGCTTCCTATTGATCTGAGTGTGCCTTTCTTGTAATGTACAGTCACAATCTAGCAGTACTCACCCGTCCAACTGCTTGCAAGTTATAGCAGACAATGTCCTTATTGGCTGCTGAAGTTCCATAGAGAAGTGCTTCAATGAGCCAGCATATCCCCAGGAGGAGGTCAGAGAAACTCAGATAAAAGAGTGGCCTCATCTGTCAAAGCAACAAAAGCCTCGTTTCATAAATGTTAATAAGGAATTATTTTTATGTTTTACCTTTTCAGTAGAAACTGGGCATCGTTTTTCTGGAGCCTCTCCCACTGGTTGACTGTGACGAATGTAAAGGAATACACCAGGTAGGAGGGAATCTGTTATCACAACTATCCTAACTGTCCAGGAATCAGAGTACTTCCGGATTAGCATTGGACCTTGTTCCTCATAGAGACACTCCTTCCTCAAACATAGAATCAAAGTAAAGAACGGGCCCTAGATGGTTTGGCTCAGTGGAAAGAGCATCGGCCTGTGAACTAAAGTGTCCCGGGTTTGATTCAGGTCAAGAAGAGCACATGGCCAGGTTATGGTCTCAATCCCCAGTACAGGGCATACAGGAGGCAGCTGATCAATGCATCTCTCTCATCATTGATGTTTCTACCTCTCTCTCCCTCTCCCTCTCCCTTTCTCTCTGAAATTAAAAAAAAAAAAAATGGGCACCACCAATTAAAAATTCAAAGTGCTCTAGTTGCACAGCCAGCATCTTCTAACAATAGGAAACCAGTTCAGTATTTAGGAATATGGTTGAAGACCCAAAGAAAATGGAAAGTTTTTTTTTCAACCTTAATGTCATTAATGTGTGTTTTTCTCTTTTTTGTTGTTGAAGTATAATTGACAAATAGAACTGTAAGATAATTAAAGTGTACAACATGATGATTTGATATACATTGTGAAAGGATTTCCCCGGAGTTACTTAACACATCCATCACCTCACATATTTACCTTTATTGGGAGCTAGGGAGCATTTAAGTTCCATTCTCTTAACAAATTTCAACTATTCAATACAGTGTTATCAACTATAGTCAGTCACCATGTTATACATTAGATCCTTAGACCTTATCTATATACTAGAGGCCCAATGCACGAAATTTGTGCAAGAGTAGTCCTTCTTTCCCCCAGCTGCTAGTACTGGTTTCCCTCTGGTACCCAGGACCCAGGCTTACTTCCCTCCAGCCACCCGCAGGCACCTACAACCCGGGCTTCGCTCTGGCTGCCGGCAGGCACTAGGGACCCGGGCTTTGCTACAGCCCCAGCTTCATCCAAACGGATGTCCAGAAGGATGTCTAGTATAATTAGCATATTACCCTTTTATTATTATAGATATAAAAGCCTAAGTGACTGAATGACTGGTCTCTATGATGCACACTGACCACGAGGGGGCAGACGCTCAATGCAGGAGCTACCCTCTGGTGGTCAGAGTACTCCCACAGCAGAGCACTGCTCACCTGACTTACGGGCGCCAGATGCCAGCTCAGAGCTAGCAAGCGCAGCTGTGGCAGTGCGAGCCTCTCCTGCCTCCAGAGCAGCGCTACTGGGCAGTGGTGACAGGTGCAGTGGGGCCGGGATAAGTGGGAGCGGTGCAGCGTCTGGTCAGAGCTCGGGCTCAGGCTCCTCTCCAGCCACCTGCCACTTCATGCACTACTCCATCCCTTGGGTCATGTTGGACTGCTGGATCAGGTCTAAACCGGCAGTCCGACATCCCCTGAGGGGTCCTGGTCTGCGAGAGGGCGCAGGCCAAGCTGAGCAACCCCACCGGTACACGAATCCGTGCACGTTGGGGCCTCTAGTTTATCTTATAAATTTCCATATCAATGAAAACATCAGTATAAGTTGTATATGTTGACTATGAATATCTAAGCACATGGTCAAGTATGCCTTTCTTACTTCCTAGTTGCATCTGCTTTTTTTTTCTGCTTATTTTCTTTTAATCTTTATTGTTCAGATTATTACAAATGTCCCTCTTTTTCCCCCCATAGCTCCCCACACCTGGTTCCCACCCCACCCCACTGTCCGCGTTCATAGGTACTGCATACATGCATATAAGATCTTTGTCCCAGCTCTTCCCGCACCCCCCACATCCCATTACCCCCTGAGAATTGTCAGTCCACTCCATTTCCATGCTCTTGATTCTATTACATTCACCAGTTCATTCTGTTCCTCAGATTTTTTATCCATTTGATTTTTAGATTCACTTGTTGATAGATATGTATTTGTTGCCACTTTATTGTTCATAATTTTTATGCTTACCTTTTTCTTCTTCTTCCTCTTCTTAAAGAATACCCTTCAGCATTTCAGATAATACTGGTTTGGTGGTGATGAACTCCTTTAGCTTTTTCTTGTCTGTGAAGCTCTTTATCTGTCCTTCAATTCTAAATGAGAGCTTTACTGGGTAGAGTAATGTTGGTTGTAGGTTCTTGCTATTCATCACTTTGAATATTTCTTGCTACTCCCATCTGGCCTGCATAGTTTCTGTTGAGAAATCAGCTGACAGTCGAATGGGTACTCCCTTGTAGGTAATTAACTGTTTTTCTCTTGCTGCTTTTAAGATTCTCTGTCTTGCTGAAACCAGTTTGGCTCAGTGGATAGAGCGTCGGCCTGCAGACTAAAGGGTCCCGGGTTCGATTCCGGTCAAGGGCATGTACCTTGGTTGCGGGCACATCCCCAGTAGGGGGTGTGCAGGAGGCAGCTGATCGATGTTTCTCTCTCATCGATGTTTCTAGCTCTCTATCCCTCTTCCTTCCTCTCTGTAAAAAATCAATAAAATATATTTAAAAAGAAAAAGATTCTCTGTCTTTTGCCCTTGGCATTTTAATTATGTGTCTTGGTGTGGTCCTCTTTGGATTGCTCTTGTTTGGGGTTCTCTGCGCTTCCTGGACTTATAAGTCTATTTCTTTCACCAGGTAAGTGAAGTTTTCTGTCATTATTTG
Source organism: Corynorhinus townsendii (assembly GCA_026230045.1). Taxonomy (NCBI): domain Eukaryota; kingdom Metazoa; phylum Chordata; class Mammalia; order Chiroptera; family Vespertilionidae; genus Corynorhinus; species Corynorhinus townsendii. Next base: position 10,208,242 of record JAPDVU010000014.1, on the reverse strand, counting down.
TTCAAATAGGTTTTCAATATCTTGCTCTCTCTCTTCTTCTGACACCCCCATAATTTGGATGTTGGTATGCTTGAAGTTGTCCCAGAGGCTCTTTACACTATCTTCATATTTTTGGATTCTTTTTTCATTTTGCTCTTCCATTTGGGTGTTTTCTGCTTCCTTGTATTTCAAATCTTTGACTTGATTCTTGGGATCCTCTAATCTACTGTTGAATCTCTATTATTCTTTATTTCAAGCAGTATATGCTTAATTTCTGTCCAAAAAAAAATGCCACTTTTTTGGACAGAATGGTCCTTTTCCATTTTTTTGGCATTCTCACTGAGATCCTTGAAGGTCTCACTAAGTTCCTCAAAGGTCTCACTAAGTTTCTCAGAGCTTTCTAGAAGATTCTTGAGTAACCTTATAACTGTGGTTTTGAACTCTATATCCAGTAGTTTGCTTTCTTCCATTTCTTTCATTTGTGACACGTTTCTTTGTCTCTGGATTTTGGCTGCTTCCCTGTATTTGTTTGCCTCCAGGCCAATTGGCTGTGAGGACCAGCTATGTCTACAGTGGAAGAGCTGCTGTGCAGGAGACACCCTTATGGGGCAGGATTTGCTTCAGTGGGGCTTTGGTGCTCACTGAATCTGCCCCTTGAGTGCATCTCTTATGAATGTGAAGAGTTGTAATCTGGTATGGTCTCACACTGACCACTGGGTACATTGGCTCTTGGATCTCCAAGGAGGTGCAAAGTCATCCATTGCCTGGGGCCACCCAGCAGGAACTACAGAGAGATCTGCAGATTTCACCTCTTTGTATGGGGTTTGGAAGTGCCCAGATGAGGCCCAGCTGTGAAGCAAGGCAGACTGCTGCAGTGCCGGCCTTTGCCTTCTTTAGATAGCTTTGGGGCTCCCTGACCCAGCTGCAGTTTGACAGGTTTTAGGATGAGAAAGAATAGGCCATTCATATGCAAAAGCCACTGCATACAGCTTGGGTAGGGTTGTAAATTGGGTGGGGTGGAGTCTCAGGGAGTCTCCAGGGTGGAGCAAACAGCAATGGCTACCAGTCAGTCCTGCACTGGAGAGGTCTGACTGCTGCTGCACACACCTCCGTCTGGAAGAAACCTGCCCCCACATTCCTGCCCCGATGCCAGGCAGTCCAGTTTTTCCCCGTATGTGTCTGGGTCCTCCAAAGTCTCACCCAGCACTGGAGCTCAGAGCATGTGGGAACTTGTATCTCCCTCCTGATTAAAAAGCAGCACACCTGGGTGCCAGCCCCTTCCGCACCTCCGCACTTCCACGCCTCTGCACCTCCTACCAGTCTCAATGCTCTTTCTTCTTTATTTTTCTAGTTGTAGTTCTTCCACTCAGCCAGGTTTCCTGTGGTTCTGGGTGTTAGTTGTTATGTATTTTAGTTATAATTTTGATATGGTTGTGGGAGGCAGCAAGTACAGGTGTTTACCTATGCCACCACCTTGGTTCCCTCTCCTCCTCTTTTTTTATCCCACTCCCACTTTTCTAAAAATAGTTTTCGTCCTTCTATAGAGAAAATTATAAAATATTTATTGAGAGATACCAAAGGAAGATCTAAAGTGAAGAAATATACCATGCTCGTGGATTATAAGACCCAATGTTATAGAACTATCAGTTCTCCCTAAATTGATGATGTTAGGTCGAGGCAGGGGGGAAATCCAGAGCCTATGCATGCATATGCAAGGTAGATGCGGCAGAGATAACTGGCGCCTTTCTAGACCCCTGGCCCGAGGCGGAATTCCACATCTCTCATGCCCTCCGCCCTCCCCTCACTAAGCAGCTGTATAAAAGAAGTGCCTGCACCCCTTTTTGGCGCGAACTTCCCTGGCCCACCCTCGGACCAGCGAATTTCGCCCAGGAGCGCAAGATTAAAGCCCCCCTTTCTAATCACCTGGACTCTCTGTGTGTTGTATCCTGCGTCGTCTCAAACCTTACAGATATATAGGTTAAATGCAATCTCAATTACATCTCAACATATTTTCTTGTGAAATTTAACAAGCTGGCTCTAAATCTAACTGACAGATACAAAATATCAAGGTAATCTCTTGAAGAAAAACAAGCAAGACACTCAAAGAAATAGGAGAAGGACTTGTTCTACACATATCAAAACTTAATATAAAGCTAGAGCACAGATACGGTAGTCCTAAGCACAGGGATGAACAAACAGACCAATGAAACAGAATAGAGAGCCCCAAACAAACCCAAGCATATATACAGACTTTTGATATATGGTAGAGGTGGCTTTTTAGATCAATGGAAAAAAAGATAGTCTTCTCAAAATATGATACTATAACAATACAGGATAATAATAGGATATCTATTGGATAAAAGTAAAATTAGAACCTTACTTTTTATCTCACACTCAAAAATTAGTTCCAACTAGTTTAAAAGACCGAATTGTCTTTGACTTCTGCTTATGGAAAGTTTTCCTAAACAAAACACAAAAAGCTCAAAATGAAGTAATTGGAAAATGTGACCACATTAAAATAAAATAAATTCATGTGTTAAAATACACCATGAAAAATGTCCATATTACCCAAGCAATCTATAGATTCAATGCACTCCCCATTAAAATACCAACAGCCTATTTCACAGACCTAGAAAGAACTCTCCAAAAATTCATCTGGAATAAAAAGAGACCCCGAATAGCTGCAGCAATCCTGAGAAAGAAGAACAAAGTAGGTGGGATCTCAATACCAGATTTCAAGCTGTATTACAAAGCCACTGTTCTCAAAACTTCCTGGTACTGGCACAAGAATAGACATATAGATCAATGAAATAGAACAGAGAACCCAGAAATCGACCCAAACCACTATGCTCAATTAATATTTGACAAAGGAGGCATGAACATAAAATGGAGTCAAGACAGTCTCTTCAAAAAATGGTGTTGGGAAAATTGGACAGATACATGCAAAAAAATGAAACTAGATCACCAACATACACCATACACAAAAATAAACTCAAAATGGATAAAGGACTTAAACATACGATGAGAAACCATAAGAATACTAGAGGAATCCTCTGCCAGAAAAATCTCTGACATATGCCGAAGCAATTTCTTCACTGATACTGCTCCTAGGGCAATGGAAACTAAAGCGAAAATAAACAAATGGGACTACATCAAAATAAAAAGCTTTTGCACAGCAAAAGAAACCATCAACAAAACAACAAGAAAGCCCACTGCATGGGAGAACATATTTGCCAATGATATCAACGATAAGGGTTTAATCTCCAACATATACAGGGAACTCATGCAGCTTAACAAAAAGAAGATAAACAACCCAATCAAAAAGTGGGCAACTGATCTAAATAGACACTTTACGAAAGAAGACAGAAGGAAGGCCAAGAGAAAACCTGCCCAAAGTCACTAATCATCAGAGAGATGCAAATTAAAACAACAATGCAGTACCATCTCACACCTGTCAGAATGGCTATTATCAACAAATCAACAAATGACAAGTGCTGGTGAGGATGCGAGAAAAAGGAACCCTGGTGCACTGCTGGTGGGAATGCAGGTTGATGCAGCCACTGTGGAGAACAGTATGGAGTTTCCTCAAAAAACTGAAAATGGAAATCCCATTTGACCCAGTGATCCCACTTCTAGGAATACATCCCAAGAAACTAGAAACACGAATCAGAAAGGATATATGCACCCCTATGTTCATAGCAGCACAATTTACAATAGCTAAGATTTGGAAACAGCCTAAGTGCCCATCAGCAGATGAGTGGATTAAAAAACTGTGGTACACCAAAACCGGTTTGGCTCAATGGATGGAGCGTCGGCCTGCGGACTGAAGGGTCCTGGGTTCGATTCCGGTCAAGGGCATGTGCCTGGGTTGCGGGCATGTCCCCAGTGGGGGGCGTGCAGGAGGCAGCTGATTGATGTTTCTCTCTCATTGATGTTTCTAACTCTCTATCTCTCTCCCTTCCTCTCTGTAAAAAATCAATAAAATATATTTAAAAAAAAAAATACTGTGTACATCGACACAATGGAATACTACGCTGCGGTAAAAAAGAAGGAGTTCTTACCATTTGCAACAATATGAATGGAGATGGAGATCATTATGCTAAGTGAAATAAGCCAGTCAGAGAAAGACAAATACCACATGATATCACTCATTTGTGGAATATAATGAACAACATAATCTGATGAACAAAAATAGATCCAGAGACAGAGAAACATCAATCAGAACGTCAAACCTCAGGGAAGGGAGGGGAGGGTGGGGGTAAGGGGAAGAGATCAACCAAAGGACTTATATGCATGCATGTAAGCCTAATCAATGGACACAGACAACAGGGGAGTGGGGGCATGAATGGGAGGTGGGGGGTAATGGGGGAATAAGGACACATATGTAATATCTTAATCAATAAAGAAATTTTAAAAAATAAATAAAATAAACCATGAAGTGTAAAGACATGCCACAAAGTGGGAGAAGATATTTGCAACACGTGTAACTGACAATGGACCAATATCCAAACAATATTAAAAACAAAGAACTTACAAAGCAATAAGAAAACCCAACAGAAAAAAATGGACAAAAGATATGAACAGGTACTTTAAGAAAAGAGGAAATCCAAATGGCCATAAACAAATGAAAATATACCTGACCTCACCAATAATCAAGGAAATAAAAATTAAAAGCACAATGAGGAAAAAAATTACATACAACCATTTGGAAAAGTTTAGCATTATCTAGGAGATATACATATCCTATAACAATTCTGTTATTAGAAAAAGACATTAGAGAAATTTTTGCATGAGTGCACCTGAAGACATGTACAAGATTATTAATAGCAGCACAGATTGATAAATTGTAGTATATTCATAATATAGAACTCTAAACATTAATGAAAATGAAAATGAAATGAACCAGAGATATATAAAACAACATGGTTAACTGTCACAAATAATATTAAGGAGAAAAAGCAAATCACAAAACAATACATAGAAGAAATTACCTATGTCAAATGCAAAATAATCAAAACTAAATTGTTTAGAAATACATACATTACTGGTAAAATTGTACCTAAAAATAAAGAAATAATTATCACAAAAATCTGGGTAGTGGTTACCTCTAGAAGTGAGGGAGAGAGTTGTGATTGGGAAGAACACAAACAGGTATGCTTAGGGGTACAGGCAATTTCTATTTCTTGTCCCTAGTGTTTGTTTATAATCATTTTCTAAGCAGTACGTGTATGTTTTATGTATTCTAATCCATGCCAGATATATCTCACAAGAAAACGTAAATTTAAAAATATTTAAGTTATCATTAGATACTACCTAATATAAAAACTAATCTCGCCCTAGCTGGTTTTGCTCAGTGGATAGAGCTCAGTGGATAGGCTCCTCCCCGGCCTGGGCCCTGGTCAGGGAGAGTGCAATCAATGTGTTTCTCTCACACTGATATTTCTCTCTGTCTTTCCTTCTCTCTTCCACTTTCTCTAAAAGATAAATGGAAAAATATCCTCAGTTGAGGATTAAAAAGCAATAACAAACTAATCTCACCTGTACAAAAGAAAATTTTTCTCATGCCTATATTCCAAATTAGAAGAAAGTTAAGATGCTAGTACTTGCTAACAGGGGTAAATGGTCAAGTTGCCTTAAACAAAAACAAGTGAATTAATAACATTTTAAGTTGTATTTAATAAACATCAAATAGTATTATTTTCACCACATATAGCATATGCTCTGTGTAAGCATGCTAAAATTACAGGCAGATAGCGCATTCATAGATGAAACTGGCCTATGACCTACCACAAGTTTATAACTGTTAATGGGTAAAAAATTAAATCAATATAGTAAACTCTGGAGGAGAGAGGCAGCCAAGTGGCTTTTGTAAATAAGAACATAATTATGGTCATTGATTCAAGAAATAACCTTCTATATAGGGAGCTGTTAGTCACTAAAGCATACTTAAAATTTTTGTCAGGGAAAGGGAAGGGGTTTATATTTTCACTCATAAAGTCTGCTAAACATCCTAATGCACAGGACAGCCACCACCACCCCAACAAATTACCATCTAGCCCAAAAGGTCAACGGTGCTGAGACTGAGAATCTCTACTAAGCTCTCTCCACTATGTAACTCATATTTTATTAACTTAATCACATCTGAATTCCAATGTCAGCAAAGGAATCAAACATTAGCAAAATCTTAATCAAAGGACGATATGTAGCCTAAGATTACTTTGGCAGGCAATGACAATACAGTATGAAGATTTCTATTTTCACACTCTATGTCTAAAATTAAAAATTCTCTTTTCATTAGGCAGCATATTTCAGTGTATGGGGGACCCTGGACAGTTTGGCTCAGTGGACAGAGAGTTGGCCTGCAGACCAAAGGGTCCCGGGTTTGATTCTGATCAAGGGCATGTACCTTTGTTGCAGGCTCCTCCCTAGCCTGGGCCCTGGTCAGGGCTGATGCAGGAGGCAACCAATCAATATTTCTGTCTTTCCCTCTATTTGCCACTCTTCCTAAAATATCAATGGAAAAGTATCCTCGGGTGAGGATTAACAAAAAATAAAAAGTAGCCCTAGCCAGCTTGGCTCAGTGGATAGAGCGTCAGCCTGCGGACTGAAGGGTCCCAGGTACGATTCCAGCCAAGGACACATGCCTGGGTTGTGGGCTCGATGCCCAGTGGCAGGGTGCAGGAGGCAGCCGATCAATGATTCTCTCTCATCATTGATGTTTCTTTCTATCTCTCCGTCTCCCTTCCTCTCTGATATCAATAAAGAAATATATTTTAGGAGAATCCAAGATGGCGGCATAGGTAAACACCTAAACTGCTGCCTCCGACAACAATTTAAACTGCAACTAAAAGATAAAACGTCTATCACCCAGAACCACGGGAAAGCTGGCTGAGTGGAAGTTCTACAACTAGAAGGAAAGAGAAAAGAGCATTGAGACGTGCACAAGCGCTGAAAAGCTGAGGTACGGAGGCGCGGGATCCGGGCTGGCGGCGGGCGACTGGGTGCGTTGCTTTTTTCAACCCCAACAGAGACAAGCCCCCGATTACTCTGAAATCCAGTCTCTGGGGAGACGCGGGGGATCCAAACTCCTACGGGGAGAAGCTGGACTGTCTGCCAGTGAGAGTAGCTTGCTAGCAGAGCTGCGCGCAGGAATAATTGTTTACGGCACTGGGGCCCAGGATTCCAGGACACGGTCGGGACACAGAGCGGGCTTACTAGCAGCCATTGCTGTTTGCCACGCCCTAACCTAGTGACGCCCTGAGACCCCGCCCCACACAACCTACAAACCCACCCAAGCTCCAAGCAGCTCAATTAGCATAAGAAAGCCTGCCCTATTGCAGCTTAACCTAGAAAACTTGCAGCCCAGGTCAGACAGCTCCAAAACCTCCAAACCCCAAGCAAAGAGGAGAAAACTGCAGCTCTCACTGTAGCTCCTGCTGAGTGGCCTCAGACAGTAGCTGACCTGCACCCCATTGGAGATCCAGAAGCCAGTGTACCTAGTGGTCAGTGTGAGACACCAGATTTCAACTCCTCACATCCATAAGTGACACATTCAAGAGGCAGACTCACTGAGCACCAAAGCCCCACTGAAACAAGTCCTGCCCCATAAGCGTGTCTTCAGCGCAGCACTTCTTCCATTATAGACACAGGGAGTGCTCACAGCTAATTGGCCTGGAGGTCAATTCCTCCCAGCATACCAACAGCAATTCAGGCTTAACTACACCAAGACTTTGCACTCAGCCCACAAAGGGGTGTACCAAGAGCATCCACATCAGGTGATTGGGGAGGCTGAGCTACTGCCCCCTATAGGTCACCTACCACACAAAGCCACTCCATCAACACAGGGAAGAAGCCAAAATGCAGAAACAAAGAAACATGTCACGAATGAAAGAAACGGAGGAAAGCAAACTACTGGATGACATAGAGTTCAGAATCACATTTATAAGGTTACTCAAGAATCTTCTAAAAACTGCCGAGAAACTTGATGACACTTCTGAGGAGCTTAGTGAGACCTTCAAGGACCTTAATGAGAATGCCAAAAAAATGGAAAAGGACCAGTCAGAAATGAAGCATACACTGTCTGAAATAAAGAATATACAGAAACTCAACTGTAGATCAACATACCCCAAGAATCAAACCAAAGATCTGAAATATGTGGAAACAAAAAACATCCAACCAGAAAAACAAAAAGAAAAAAGAATCCAAAAATATGAAGATAATGTAAGGAGCCTCTGGGACAACTTTAAGCGAAACAACATCCGAATTTTTGGGGTGCCAGAAGAAGGGAGAGAGCAAAATATTGAAAACCTATTAGAAGAAATAATGACAGAAAACTTTCCCTACCTGGTGAAAGAAATAGACTTACAAGTTCAGGAAGCGCACAGAACCCCATACAAGAGGAACCCAAAGAGGACCACACCAAGACACATCATAATTAAAATGCCAAGGGCAAAAGACAAAGAGAGAATATTAAAAGCAGCAAGAGAAAAACAGTTAATTACCTACAAGGGAGTACCCATACGACTGTCAGCTGATTTCTCGGCAGAAACTATGCAGGCCAGAAGGGAGTGGCAAGAAATATTCAAAGTGATGAACAGCAAGAACCTACAACCAAGATTACTCTACCCAGCAAAGCTATCATTCAGAGTTGAAGGTCAGATAAAGAGCTTCACAGACAAGAAAAAGCTAAAGGAGTTCATCGCCACCAAACCAGGATTACATGAAATGCTGAAGGGTATTCTTTAAGAAGAAGAAGAAGAAGAAAAAGGTAAAGATAAAAATTATGAACAACAAAATGACATCAAATACATACCTACCAACAAGTGAATCTAAAAATCAAGTGAATAAAAAATCTGAAGAACAGAATGGACTGGTGAATATAATAGAATCAGGGACATAGAAAGGGAGTGGACTGACGACTCTCAGGGGAAGCAAGTGTGAGGGTTGCGGGAAGAGATTGGACAAAAATCTTACTCCTATGGATGAAGACAGTGGCGGGGGGTAAGGGCATGGGGTGGGGTGGGGAATCAGGTGGAGGGGAGCTATGGGGGGAAAAAAAGTGGAACACCTGTAATAATCTGAACAATAAAGATTTAATTAAGAAAAAAAAAAAAAAAAAAAAGAAATATATTTTAATTAATTAATTAATTAAAAGTAAAAATTGCTATGGGGGGGAAGGCTTTGAATAAGACAAGTCTGCACTCAAATTCTAGCGCTAACACTTACTAGGTATAAGACCCTAGGAAAGCCCCTCTACCTTATTAGTATTCCATTTCCTCATAATACCAGATTCATAATATCTACCTTATACAGTTGTTTTAAGGATTATATGAAAACTGTATTTAAAACACTGAGCACATGTGTCTAGAATGTAATAAATACTAAATACTGTGTTTAATTTGAAGGAGGACTGTGGTTAGGACTTTTAAAAAATTCTTGCTCTGTTACTTACCATATAACTTGAACAAGTAAATCTTATGACTTTGAGTCTCAATATTTTTATCTGTGAAATAGGGCTACACCATCCTTCTCACAGAAGAGTAATGAGGACCATAAGGCATTCAGCATAGTTGGAACACAGTAAGTGTTCCACATACAGAACTATTTTTGTTATTAAAGTGGGCCCAATAAAACCTAATGACATTTTCCACTTATATGTTCTCCCATATATGTTCTAAACTACATTTTGCCTACTTTTGTGCCATTTGGCCTCATTAGAGAAACAGTTGTTACATTTCTCATAAAATCTTTTCTGAGCTAGCAAATCCATCACTCTTCTTAGTCCTCTCTGAATCAGGAAGGTTTTTTGTTTGTTTGTTGTTTTATTACACCTTAAATACATACAATATTTGTCAACTATACCTCAATAAAAGGAAGGTTCTTGCCTTGAACTTTTTGGTATGAATAGTTTTAGATAGGTTGTATTTTTGCTCTGTTTTCACCATTAAATTGTAATTGTATAGAAGGCCAGAACAACAAAACAAGTACATTTTGTATAGCAAAGTCTTTGAACTATTTCCTAGCCCCCCTAGCAACTTAATCAACATATTAACATCAGAAAACTCACCTGTAAGCAGGACCCTACCAAACTTAGAGTGAACATAGGCTCCCAACTACACTGTTTCCTTAATCTTAATAATTAATACATACAAAAAATCCATATTTAGTAATCTCTCAGTGTTCAAAGTTATAATTAAAAAATTACCTAGAAGAAAAGGGGGACCTAATGACACTGTCTAAAATATCTCAATGGATCATGACAAATTTTTAAGTGATTCACAGAATTATTCCATCATTTACAGGTGACACCTCTCTTAATTACATCAAAAGCTAAGTCACTAAAATTTCAAATCCAACACAAAAAGAGATTGCTCACCTCTGGAGATTTCTGTATATTCTGGAATACAGCATAAGCAATAAGTGAACTTGAACCTATAACACTAATATAGATAAAAGATCAATAAAACAGGACAATTGGGGTCCCTTCATTTTTGCTATTGATTTTTACAGCTTTATTGACATATAATTGATGTAAAATTACCTGCACATATTTAAATATATATATAGACTGCTTCATGAATTTGTGTGTCATCCTTGTGCAAGGCCCACACTAATCTTCTCTACTTCATTCCAGTTTTTAGTATATGTACTACTGAAACTATTGATTTTTTTTTAAGTAAATCCTATTGACCAAGTTGTTCTTTGATTTTCAGAAGTTAGCTCTCATCTGTATTTTTTGGTCTTGTTGTTGTTGATATTGGTACATTTTATTAATCAGAAAATATCAACATGGTAAAGAACAACACTTCTCTCTAACTAAAGAATAAAAGCAAATTCCCGGGGGGGGGGGGGGGATGAATGTAGAAACTTCCAGAATTCTCAAGTTTTTCTTTTACTAGTTTAAATAGTCATATCACATGAGATTAAGTAAACGTACCTCAGAGTAGCCATAACAAATTGTATCCACTGTATTGCAGAATAAACCTAAACAAAATGAGAAAATAAGAATAAAACTATGCCTTTTACATTTAATATTCAACCTTATTCCAGTTTCACTGTTTATTAACTATCTGTGCAGAGCACAAACTCTTTTTCAGAGCCTAATCAAATCACACTATAAATCTGAAAATGAGTAGAAACTCTGAATAGAACCATGGAAAGGCAGGGCGGCTTCTTTCTTCCTCCCTTACTGCTACTTGTCTGGGAAACAGTAAGATAACTAAGAGAGAGGTAGACAGAAAGTGACTGAGTGGAAACAAACAAACACAGAGTTAAATGAGAAAATTAATAAAGGGAAGAATAAAATGGAGAAGAGGTAGGAAAAGTTAAATTGTGAGACAGGACAGATATATGGGAAGAATGGGTAAAAAGAAAGGCAAACAAATGCTAAATAGAGTTGAGTGACAGCTAGACAGAGGAAAACAGAATACTAAGCAACAGAGAAATAGAAAAAAACAAAACAACATGGAGAGAGATACTTAAGTGAAAAATACAGAACAGGGAGGAAGAAGGGGGAACACAAAAGGAGAGAGCTTCCCCACAGCTCTAATCTCACCAAGTCCAGATTGTCTGTCAGAATTCTAGTCTCCAGCAGGAAGGCCATAGGGACGCTAGCCCCAGCTATGCTTAAGCAGCCAGATACTTCTCCGGTCAGGTTCTGAATACCCAAGTGGTGGACAGGTGGCTCCACCCCTACCCCAGCTGGGCTCCTCCCTATCCAATCCTGTCCTGTACCTTGAGGGCAAGGAGAGGTGGCAACAAGTGGAGGAGAAAGCCAAGCAGAAAAAACAAAAATAGAAAAAGCAGGTGACAAGGAAACAAAGTTCTAAAAAAGCATTAAAATTGTAAGAAGGGGCGAGGCAGGAGTAATAAAAGTAGAAAGAACAAGTCATAGTGACAAGGTAAACAGAGCTGCAAGAAATGGCACAGAATAAAGGGAGAGAAAAATAGGGAAGGGAGGTCTGCTTAAAACTTGCCCCTTTTTATATACAGAAGCCTGTAATGAGAAATATACACTGGACTGGATATTCACTCAATCAATAAAATTTTAGTATTACCAGGAAAAAGCTGTGGAGAGAAGAGGTTATTAATATCTCATATTTATTTAATACTAACACCTTCAATATTCTATACCAAAAATCCCCACCAGGAATATATATCATTAAATTATATGATGCATTTAATATACTTATATTTATATATCAACTTTGTATAAAGCATTGTGTTATGGAAGATATAAAGACAAGATATAGACCCATACTTGCAAAAGTTTATAATAAAGTAGGAAAAACAGCTTGAATACCAAAAACCTTAAATTATCTGCACACAAAATCATATATCCTGATTGGCAGTATTTGTAAGAATTGGTAAAATTTGGGCAAAAATTGGAGGAAGAAGGAAGAACATTTATTTCATCTAACGATACTTTTACACATTCTATGAATATTTATTGATAACATAAATTAGATCATTTGCTTGGCTTGAGTAATTTCAATATATGACATTTATTCATATGAGGTTAAGAATATAGTGTGGAATAGAAAACGGGACATTAAGTGGAGGTAGGCTGTAATCACTTTGTTTAAATTATTACATAAACAAATAAATGAAAATACCAATAAATTTCTGGGTCAGAAATCCCTATTATAGGTCTGAGGGAGTGTTTTGCGGCTTCTAATCATATATCTATGTAATAAGAGTGAGGGGACTAATGACAGTCTCACCAAGTGATAAAGGAATGCTTTTGAACAAAGGACTCTTGTCTTAGTTGAGAACAAATCTCAAATTGTTCCGAGAACATTAGTCTGCTCCTCTTGATAGAACTTTTCACTTTTGGCATCTCTTCTAAAATGTCTATGTCACCAGCCAACATGTGGGGATTTACTTTTCCATTTTTCTCTCTAAATTAGTCCCTTGCCTTCTGTATATTCAGCACTGTCTTCCTTTGATATGTCTCTGGAAAAATAATCTTCCCATCTTCTTTTTCTACAAGGATTAACCAAGCCCAAATGATAAAGTGGGTAATATTTATTTTCAGTTTTCTTTTCTCCTCCTTTTTTAAAAATTTACTTGAAAGAGAGAGGAAAGGGGAAGGGAGAGAGGGAGGGAAGGAGGGCGAGAAGGAAAGAGGTAATGAGGGAAAAAGAGGGAGGAAGAGGTCAAGGTGGGGGAGGGGAGACGGAGAGAGAGAGGAACATCAGTATGAGAGAGAAACATCCATAGATGCCCCAACTGGGACTGAACCCACAACCTGGGCACGTGCCCTGACCAGGAATGGAACCTACTATGGGATGAAGTAGGGGTACGGGATGAAGCTCCACCCAACTGAGCCACACAGGCCAGGGTTCTTCTATTTTTACTTCTTTAGTGAGCTCAAACACACCCCAGTAAGTCAACGTAATGGGCCACTCCATACTACATAAGTGTTGATGAAAATGTGGAGAAAAAGGTTGAAACCTCATACATTGCTAGTGGGAATATCATATTTGCAGCCACTTTGTCAGTTTCTCAAATAGTTAAACATATACTACATGGCTCAGCTTCTAGATTTAAACCCGGCTCGACTCCTAGGTATATTTGGATATAAATGTTCGTAACAGTGTTACTCATAATAGACAAAAAGTAGAAACAACATAAATGTTCATCAACTGATGAAGGGAAAAATGTGGTTTATCCATGAAATGGAATATTATTCAGCAATTAAAAGGAAAGAAGTACTGATAACATGATACAACATGAGTGAACCTTGAAAACAGTATGCTGCCCTAGCTGATTTGACTCAGTGGATAGAGCATTGGCCCACGGACTGAAGGGTCCCAGGTTCAATTCTGGTCAAGGGCATGTACCTCAGTTACAGGCTCAATACCTGGCCCCAGGTCAGGGTGCATGTAGGAGGCAACCAATCAACGTCTCCCTCACACTGATGTTTCTCTCTCCATCTCTCCCCCTCCTTTCCACTCTCCCTAAAAAAATCAATGGGAAAATATTCTTGGGTGAGGATTTAAAAAAACAAATAAACATTATGCTAAGTCAAGAGACCGGTCACAAAAGACCACATATTGTCTGATTGCATTCATACAAAATGTCTAAAATAGACAAATTTATACAGTCACTTAGATTAGGGCTAGGAAGATAGTTTGGGGAGTGACTGCTAATGGGCACAGGGTTTCTTTTTAGGACAACAAAAATATTGTAAAATCATATAGTGGTGATGGCTACACAACTCTATGAATATACTAAAAATAGTTGAAATGTACACTTTAATAGGGTGAATTATATGATAGGTGAATTATCTATATATATAAAAACCCAAGCAATTGGCCGACTGGTAGCTATGATGCACACTGACCACCGGGGGAAGACATTCAACGCAGGCGCTGCCAAGCTACACTGACTTGGCAGCTGCGGTTCTCAGGTAATGCAGCCAGAACCAGAGAGGAGGGAGCCTGATACTGGGGTGCATCACCCGAGAACAGCCCTCTCACAATCCAGGACCCCCTCAGGGGATGTTGGAGAGCCAGTTTTGGCCTAATCCCCGCAGGCCAGGCTGAGAGATCCCATCAGGGCATGAATCCGTGCACTGGGCCTCTAGTATCTCAATAAAGCTGCTGCCAAAAAATGAAGTTTGGGACAAAAACAAGGAAGGAAATGTCCCATTGCTGAAATTCCTGGTGTAATGATTAATGGATAACATGTTTCTGTCTTTACTACTGAAAAGAATAATATTGAGATTAAAAAGTGTAAAATAAACATTGCAAGAGGGAACTGAAGAGAAAGGTTTTGAGAAAGCACCTGACTGCTCTAAATGAATCCACCACTCCTGGCCTGAACAAATTATACTCCAGCACTTTGGTAAGACTTGCAGGTTAACCCAATAAACCATTGAATGAAATCTGAGGGTTCATGTAAAAATGGGAAAACTGCTGCCCTAGCTGGTTTGGCTCGGTGGATGGAGAGTCAGACTAAAGGGTCTGGGGTTCGATTCCAGTCAAAGGCACGTGCCCAGGTTGCAGGCTCGATCCCCAGCAGGGGGCATGCAGGAGGCAGCCAATCAATGATTCTCTCTCGTCATTGATGTTTCTATCTCTCTCTTCCTCTCTGAAATCAATAAAAATATATTTAAAATAGGAAAACTGCTAGAAATTATAGAAAACTGGTTACCACTAAAAATTTTTATTTTTATAAAATAGTAAAATCTGCAAACCATAAGTGAAAAGATTATAGTATTGATCCCAGACAAGATTGTAGAATGAACTATCCAAAAGATATATTTTTAAATAAACAGAAAAATATAATAATTATGTCAGCATGGACTTATAAATAATCATGCCTCATTCTCTTTTTGGATAGAATTACTGCACATAGTATATATGGTATTTTGACAAAACATTTGATAAGAAATTTGGTGATATAAAAATAAATATAGACCAAGTAGAAGCACAATTAAGGACATTTCTTAAATAAACCTAAGAAAATGCTAATTCATTGATGAATATCAATTTAGGAATACCTTCTAGTGGAGTGAACCAGCATTCTAACTTGGCACTATTCTGTAAAACACTTTCATCAATGACTTGAAAGAAAATATAGTAGGCATATTTATGAAGTTGTGTGTGTCACTTACCTACTGCTGCGTAACAAATTTCCACAAATTTAGTGGCTTAAAACATATAACCTCACATATTCTATGGGTCAGGTGTCCCAGGTTAGCTTAGTTGGGTCCTCTGCTTCAGTGTCTCTTATATCTATATCTATATCTATATCTATCTATCTATAAAAACAGGGAATATGCTAATTAGCTGGGCATCAACGATCGCTCAGGAGGAGGCTGCATCACCACCACACAGGAGGAGCTCAGCGCGCCGATGGGTGGGAGGGGACTGCGTGCCACCCCCAGCTCCAGCAGCCGTGGGGAGGCTGGGGCTGGAGGTAGGCCAGAGTGGAGACACAACACATGGAGAGGCTGGGGCTGGGGTGGGCCAGAGCGGAGCCACAACACACAGGAGCGCTTGGCCCCCACCCCAGCGGACACAATGCAGCAGCCAGCGCTACACGGGTCAGGCATGGTTCCCAGCCCCCACGGGGTGCCTCCTTGCGCAATTTCAATCGCATGCTGGGCCTCTAGTATAATAATAAAAGTATAATATGCTAATTAGACCGTATGTCCTTCCAGACGAAGCCGGGACTGCGAGGGAAGCCCAGGTTCCGGGTGCCTGCCAGTGGCCGGAGGGAAGCCGGTACTAGCACCTGGGGGAAGGAAGGCCTACTGTTGCACAGATTTCATGCATCGGGTCTCTAGTAAGGTTATAATCAAGATGTTGACTGATTCTCATCTGAATACTCAAATGGGGAAGGATCTGCTTCCAAGTTCATGTAGTTGTTGCCCTAATTCAGTTCCTTGAGGGTTATTGCTCTGAGGGCCTCAGTTCCCAACTAACTGCTGGCCAAATGCTACACTCAATTCCTTGCCTGCCCTGTGGACTTGTGCAAGATGTCCTCCTAGCAAGATGGAAGTCACAATCTTATGGAACCAAATCACTGGAGTGACATTCCATCATCTCTTCTGTTTTCTATTGACTGTAGACTTTTTCAACACTCAAAAGGAAAGGATTACAAGAGTGTGAATATCAAGAGGCAGGGGCCATCTTAATGTCTTCCCACCATGTGTACTCTAATATGTCAAGTACTTTTCCAAATCAGATCATTTGTAATAGCTGTTCCCTCTCTCTGGAATGCTCTTCCTCCAGATAATCACCTGACTGGCTCCTCATCCTTCAAGTATCAGCTCAAATATCATCACCTCACAGATGAACATTTATGAAATTTCAAAATATCTGTTTTATTTGTTTGTGCAGCTTATAAAAGACAAAATATATGAATTGAAAGTGAGACAAAAGAAGAAAAAATTTTTTTCTGCTGAAATTACTTGATGCCTGGATGTTAAAATCTCAGTTTCAAAATATTACTCTATTGAATAAAACAATATTAAAAATAACAGAGTGCTAGCTGGTTTGACTCAGTGGATAGAGCATTGGCCTGCAGACTGAGGGTCCTGGGTTTGATTCTGATCAAAGGCACATGCCTGGGTTTCAGGCTCAATCCCCAGTGTGGGGTGTGCAGGAGGCAGATGATCCATGATTCTCTCTCATCATTGATGTTTCATCTCTCTCACGTACATGCTCTCCCTTCCTCTCTGACATCAATAAATAATAATAGAGGCCTAGTGCATGAAATTTGTGCACAGGTAGGGTCCCTAGGCCTGGCCAGCAATCAGGGCCAATCCGGTTCCCCACCTCCCTACCTCCTCCTCCTTCCCTTGCTCCCAGTGCCTCGCTGCCACTGCTGGCCGCCCCCTGGTGGTCAGCGCACATCATAGCAAGCAATTGAACTCCCAGTCTCCTGGTGGAACTCCCAAGGGGACAATTTGCATATTAGCCTTTTATTATATAGGATATACATATTAAACACACACACACCCCCCAAAAAACCGTTCATGACTCCAAATATTTTAACTTAATATGACCCTCTACAAGGTGCCCTTTCACAGACTTATCCGGCTTTTCCCCTTACTAGAAATATCCTTTGGTGTTTGCCTTGTAAATGCCTCTTCTTTCAGGATCCATCTTAAAAGTCATCTCCTGTCTATAACTTTCCCTGACATCCCAGAACAGGACTGGCTGAATCTGCATATGTATTTTCACAAGACTGTATTAGTCTTAATATCTACCAATGACATCGTGTTATATTACTATTCCAATGTCTCCTCCCCGCACACTGACTTCCTTCGTACAGAGCTCTGTCTCAGTCATCTCTAGTCCCACAGGCAAACCCAGGATCCAGCGTAAACCAACCATACCCTGAACAAATACCTGCTGTATAGAATTTTGGGGGGCCTAGATGGGTGGGGTACTCAGCTTCCAATAAACCTGGCGCCTCAGAGTAGGCTCGACTGTCAGAGGGCAGGAGTGGCACTGATGAAGAGCCACACAGAGGAAGAGCCACGCCTGGTGACCAAGTCGGGCCTGGCCAAGGGAGGTGGCCGAGGATGACTGACTGAGGGGAACACTGAGCCGACTGAGTGAGGGTAGTAACTCAAGCCAGAGTGACTGATAGACTAACCGAGGGTAGTAGTCAATCCCAACCGCCTGCCTGATGGACCGAGGGCAGGAAGAAATAGGGCTGTGGCGTCGTCATCTTCGAGACTAAGAAAGACAGCGAACCAAAAGCTGCAAAGACGCCAAAGCACGCGCCTCGTGCCTCTCCTCACGCGGAGAAGGACGGCTGAGGGGGGGGGAGGGGGAGGTGCGTGGCCGGTTGTGCGCCTCCGCGCGTGCGCGGCAGTCCCTCCCTCCCTCTCTTCCTTGCCCCACCTCACACATCGCTCCTCCCTCTCATCCTGGGAAGGCGCGATCCTCGCAGAGTGCGCGCGCACACGGCAGCCCTATTTCCCCGCCCCTCACGTGGCCCCTCCCTCTCGCCCTAGGCGGGCGTGAGCCTCCGGGGCGGGACCTCCTGGTCACGTGCCCCCGAATCTGCGCTTTCTCCACTACAGCCTTACTAGCTCCCACTGCCAGTATCCGGCGTTATGGCTGCCGCTCTATCCCGCTCCTCTTCCCTCTCCTCACTGTTTCCCTTTTTCTTGTTCCTCCAGCTTCTCTCCGCTCCGCAGGGCAGCAGCGGCCTGCACACCAAGGGCGCCCTTCCCCTGGATACAGTCACTTTCTACAAGGTAACGGGGGTGGGGGACATCGCGCCCAGGGGAGCGCACACCGTGGGTGACGCAAGGGACAGAGGGCTGGCTAGAGGTGGTCTGTAACTACGATCTCGGGGCTTCCCACCATCGTATCGGACTGGTGGACTCTGGGCCAACGCCATAGCATGACCATGGGGTCTACAAGCTCCAGGGCCCCTGCGCACCCTCGCCTTTGCAGTATTTTTACTTGCTTCCTCTTTTGTGCAAGATGCAGCTTTCCTTCACCTATGGGGAGGGGGCGGTGTCAGGCGAGACCCAATCCTGGAGTCCCAAGTGGGAGACCCGGAGGGCGGTGCCAGGCGGACGCCGCAGCACAGGCTGTGGTTGGGCGGCGAGGTAGAAACCAGTCATGTTAGCTTGCATTTCTGCGCCCCTCTTCCCTTGGCGTGGATTGCAGCCAGCTTTGCAATATACAAATAATGTCCAGATAGCCTGCGTCTCCTTGAAAAGTGCAAGCGTTAAGAATAAGCTTCGGTTCTACCACCCTACAGGAAATATTGGGCCTGAGGACAAGGATCAAGGCATAGAAAGATTGCCACTACCCCCACACCCATGTTTACAGAATTTGGGGTCCTGGCCTGGATAAATGGCCGTTGGAAATGTTGAAGGCTGAATGCAGTCTCAACCCCCTCCTCTTTCACCTGTCTTCACCCACTGGCAACCTTCAAATTTGTTTACAAGATGGGCAAACTAAGGGTTTGAGAGAGAGTCCGTCATTTTATTTTCTTAATTTGTATCCATTGCTGGGGAAGTGAAACCTACAGTGGAGTTCTGAATCTACCTCAAGTGCCTGAACCCTTCCTATTTTCAAAAGGGTTTCTTGTGGGTTTGGCACGTGTGGCCTATTCAAGGCAAAGTTTCAAGAATTTAAAAGTGTAGGTATGGCTGGTTGGTTGTCACCCCACAACACCCTATGCTTTGGGGGCTATTATTGGCAAAGTGACACCTCTACCGCCAAACATGGGACTGGGATAACATCACAGACCAAGTGTGACTTAGAGGCAGGCTTTGCACTGTAAAGTTAACAGTATTTCCTAATCACTTGATGCCTCACCATCTTTACTGCTACCACCCTGGTCAATGCTATCATTACAAGAGCCTCCTCTCTCAGTCCAAGTTGCTTCTCTCTCCTTTAATCTCCTACCATTCTTTTTGTCCCGTCTGCTCCAGCCACACATTTTTTGCTGTTTAAATATTCCTAGCTCATTACTGCACTTGTGATTAGAACATTCTTTGAAGGCTGGTTTCTTCTATTCAGGCTTAGGTTAAATATTATCTTCTTTTCAGAGAGGAAGGGAGAAGGAGAAAGAAACATCAAAGATGTGGGAGAATCATTGATCAGCAGCCTCTTGCTCGCCCCCAACTGGGGATCGAGCCCTCAACCCGGGCCTGTGCCTTTGGCTGGAATCGAACCGGGACCCTTCAGTCCGCAAGCCGACGCTCTATCTATTGAGCTAAACAGGCTAGGGCAAATATTAAGTTCTTAAAGTCCTTCCTTGATTTCCCCACCCCCTAGCCTAAAGTGCCAGTCACATTACCCGGTTTGATTTCTGTGTAGAGCTCACTCATCACCAATTTTTTTTTCTTGTCTATTTTATCATTTCCCACACTAGAATATTGTATGCTTGGGAAGAACTACCT
The DNA here is from genome assembly GCA_026230045.1 of Corynorhinus townsendii. Classification (NCBI taxonomy): domain Eukaryota; kingdom Metazoa; phylum Chordata; class Mammalia; order Chiroptera; family Vespertilionidae; genus Corynorhinus; species Corynorhinus townsendii. The sequence goes on along the minus strand of JAPDVU010000014.1, from coordinate 10,187,871 downwards.
TGCCTATTTTGTTCATTGATCATCTACACAACCTAACAGGTTACATGTCACATAGAAGATGTTCAATAATAGTCTGTTGAATAAATGTTTTATCTGGTCCCTTTCTAAATCTCATTCTTTTCATTATTATTGAACAAAAGGGGGGCTTCCTAATGTTATGTCCAGGGCCTTGGCCCATGCTCTGTCTTTAAGTCATTTCCAATGTCTTTTTTTGTTTCTTGCCCTTCGCCATCACTAGTGATGAGACCCTGTCTTTTTTTTTTTTTAATTCTTTGTTTTTAAACATATTGTTATTGATCTCAGAGAGGAAGAGGGAGAAATAGAAACATCAATGATGAGAAACCATTGATCGGCTGCCTCCTGCACGCCCCACACTGGGAATGGAGCCTGCAACCCCGGCATGTGCCTGAGCAGGAATTGAACCGTGATCTCTTGGTTCATAGGTCCGTGCTCAACCACTGAGCCATGCTGGCCAGATGCCTGTCCATTTTCTTGTTTACTTAGAACAGTGCCTGGCACATGATAGGCTCTCAGTTCCTTTTTATTTAATGAATGAATGAATGAATGAATGAATAACGAATTCATGTGTACATTGAAGAAGTTGCCTAAATATAGGTTATGGTGGATCCAATTCCTTAAGGATAAAGAAAAGAGAGAGATACCTAAAGCAATTAAGAGGTACAGACTGGATCAAAAAAATAAGTAAGAGCCCTAACCGGTTTGGCTCAGTGGATAGAGCGTCGGTCTGCGAACTGAAAGGTCCCAGGTTCGATTCCGATCAAGGGCATGTACCTGGGTTGCAGGCACATCCCCAGTAGGGGCCGTGCAGGAGGCAGCTGATCGATGTCTCTCTCTCATCGATGTTTCTAACTCTCTATCCCTCTCTCTTACTCTCTGTAAAAAATCAATAAAATATATTTTTTAAAAAAAAAAGGTAAGAAAAAATTTAGTGTACAAATGCTTGCCATTCAAAACCATTCTAACAGAAGGTGAAAATAAAAGATGGAGGCCTCCCAATTCTCTTTAAACATTAGAGCACTGTTAATTTATTCCATATTAATAATATTATTGTTGTTGTTATTGCATAATACAAATGTAGGCCCCTTGCAGATAGAGATCATGTGTTGTGCTTTTAAAATTGTTTTCCCACTGAACATGTAGAGTCGGCTACCAAAGTCTGTCCTAGTTTTGTTCATTTAGCAAATATTTTCAGAGCATCTGCTATATTCAGGTACTGTTGGGCAATAGGGATACAGCAGAAAACAGGCCAGACAAGTTCCTTATTCTCATAAGTACATTCTAGTGGAGAGGACAGGCAGACAAGCAAATAAGGATTTCAGAGTGATTCAATACAGCGAAGAAAGTAGAGCAGGGTAAGAGATAGAGTGTGGTATGAGTTGAGGGGGCCTTCGTTAGGAGGGGATCTATGAACGGAACTTTGAATGATAGACAATCATAGAAAAAACTAGGGAAAGGGCAATCCAGCCAGAGACAGAAAATGAAAAGGCCCTAAGTGGGAATGAGTTCGGTGTATTGAATTGAAATAAGGCTAGCTGGGCCAGAGGGATGTGATCTGATTTATATTTTAAGTCTTCCTTGCTTTTAGGCCCCCAGAGCTCAGAATTTTGGGGGTCAGTGACCACTTAAAGATGACCTGTTCTGGTGGCTTCTCCCTCTTCCCTTGTCCCCCTAGGCAGTGTGAAATAATTTTTAAAACCTAAAACTAAACAGACACCAACACACAATAAGGAACAAGGACTAACAAAAACTGGAATGATGTCAGCTTGACTTAATTAAGGACAGTGATTGCCTGCAATGAAACACTGATGAAATGATCACTTTGATTATTAAAAAATTTGTTGGAGAAAGAGAAGGGAGTATTACTGATCAAAGACAGTTTGTTAGATCAAATATATGCATTAGAAGAAACCATCAAAAGAAGTCCTTGGAATCCCTCCATATGTCAAATGTAGAATCACCACATGACCCCTCAGTTCCACTCCTAAGTATATACCCCAAAGAAATGAAGACAGGTATAAAAATAAAAATTTGTACATGAACGTTCCTAACAGATATTCACAAATAGCCAAAAGGATGAAACATCCCAAATGTCCATCAACTGATGAATGGCTAAGCAAATTGGTCTATTTATACAATGGAATATTTATTTGGCCACAAAAATAAATGAAATATCAATGCATGCTACAGCATGGATGAACTTTGAAAACATGCTAAGTGAAATAGGAAAGTCACAAAAGGCCACATTGTATAATTCCATCAGAGTAGACAAGTCCATAGAGACAAAGTAGATTAGTGGGCGATAGGGATTGGGGGAAAGGAGGACTGGGGAATGGCTGCTTAATGAGTATGTGGTTCCTTTTCAGGTTGAAAATATTCTGGAACTAGATATTAATGATGATTGCACATTGTTGTGGGGGCGGGTTTTTTTTTTTTTTTGCATAGTCGGCAGGATTGTGCAACAATGTTAATGTACTAAAAACCCCACTGAATTTTACAATAGCCCAGTGAAGTGAGTTTTAAAATAAAAATCTTGGCCCTACCAGTTTAGTACTTAGAGATCTAGTCAGAGGGAACTGTGGTCTAGGGAAGGGATATTGTCCCAACCCTGGACTCTCAGCTACTTCTCTTGAGCCCTGAAAATGCAGAGTTCAAACTGTGGGCTCCCTAGCCAAAGTGTCCTCCATGGTGCCAACTCCTTTATAGATGGTTAGTTGGCTATTTTTTTTTTTTTTTGGTCATATATTTTGGTTCAATGTTTCTTGAGAAAGCCCTTCTCCCCGCCCGCCCCCCCCCCACCCCAACCCTGGGATGATGGGCATGACAGGGGCTAATGTATTGTGTGCTAAGGGTCTCCATGGCCTTATCAAAGGGCCACTGGAGGAGAAGGCCTTAGTACCTCTATAGCTTTGCTTATTCTAGACAGGGTTGTATTTGTCTTTGATTTGTGTGAATAAGCATCTGAGGGGGTACCCAGCATATAAATTGTTAAGTGAATCAATATGTGAATGAATATTAGTAGTTGAGATCTTGTCTCCTTTGTGGGCTTGGTTTCCACTCTGTTTCTTAACCAGGAGTCCTTTGGGAAAGGCAGTTAGCCCCAATTTCTGGAACCCCCTACCCACTCACTTCTATACACCTTCAGGTCATTCCCAAAAGCAAGTTCGTCTTGGTGAAGTTCGACACCCAGTACCCCTACGGTGAGAAGCAGGATGAGTTCAAGCGTCTGGCTGAAAACTCAGCCTCCAGTGATGATCTCTTGGTGGCAGAGGTGGGAATTTCAGGTATGAACAAGTCCAGGCGACTGGGAAGGGCAGAAGGGGCGGAAGCTAAGAATTATTTCCTACTTGTAGAGGGCATACCCAGCACCTTTCTGTCTGAATCACACACACAGTGAAAATGGGATCATGATCTCTCAAGAAATCATGGCAAGCTTCTCTTGAGCAGATTCTGTGACCACAGAACCTCTGCTCAGCCTCATGGGTGCCTTAGGGAAGGGAATCCACCATTCTTCACCCTCCAAATTCCACTGACATTAAATTTACTATGAGAACTTGGAGCTCTTGCAGGGGACTGTGGTCAGAGGGGTACCATGCCTCCTACTGGACAGCATAGTCCATTCTTCTATCCTTGCTTTAGCTCAACCAGTTGCCACTAAACCAAGGGCAGCTGTCAACCATAATGACAGCTTTAATAATAATAGTGGCCAACAATTAGCAGTTTACAGTCTGTAAAGACGTATAGACATTGCATTTTTAAACTTCTCTTAAATCCCACTTGAAAAGCAAGACATATTGTCTACCTGTTATACTGAAGCTCCAGGCTGTGGGGGAGGAAGTGGCTCATCCAGAACTCAACCTAAGTATTTATTCCCAAGTGCAGTGGGTTCTTCACTCTGTTTCCTCCCAGCTGGAATGCCTCAGCCCCCACTAAACTCATACCTCCGTTTTATTTCCATCGTGGCACTAATCATTTTATGTTCATTTGTTTATCATCTTTCTTCTCACTCTTGGAAGAATATGAGCTCCTTGAGGTCAAAGAGGTTTATACTCTTAATCACAACTAGATCTCCAGCACTTAGAACAGTACCTGGCATATAGTGGGCATCTCAAATACTCAGAAGTACTATATTTCAGATGAGGAAAATGGAGTACAGAGAAGTGAAATGTGGCTTTACTAATGCCACATGTCTAGGAAGTAGCAAGGAGGAATTGAGACACAACCATCATGCTTCTTCCTCTCAGCTCAGATAGGCCTCATAACAATCTTCTGCCCCACATTCTTCATGGGTCTTGCTCCTCATATCTGGTTTCTGTTCACAGATTATGGTGACAAGCTGAATATGGAGCTAAGTGAGAAATGCAAGTTGGACAAAGAGAACTATCCAGTCTTTTACCTCTTCCGGGATGGGGACTTTGAGAACCCAATCCTATACAGCGGGCCGGTTAAGGTTGGAGCCATCCAGCGCTGGCTAAAGGGGCAAGGGATCTACCTAGGTATGCCTGGTTGCCTGCCTACATACGATGCCCTTGCTGGGGAGTTCATCAGGGCCTCTGGCATGGAGGCCCGCCAGGCCCTCTTGAAACGAGGACAGGACAACCTGGCAAATGTGAAAGAGACTGAGAAGAAGTGGGCTGAGCAGTACCTGAAGATCATGGGGAAGGTCTTAGACCAAGGTGAGGACTTTCCAGCATCAGAGATGACCCGGATCACCAAGCTGATTGAGAAGAACAAGATGAGTGACGGGAAGAAGGAAGAGCTCCAGAAGAGCTTAAACATCTTGACTGCCTTCCAGAAGAAGGGGGCCGAGAAGGAGGAGCTCTAAAAAGGGACTCCAGGGTTTTCCAGAGATCGGTGTGGGTGGGGAGGGAGAGTTTCCTGCTGGCTGTGAGACCTTTCTGGGATGTAGGAAATTTGAGCATGCCCAGACATTGATGCTGATATGACCATGCTTGGGACATCTCTATAGTCCAGGTACAGCTAGAACACTTACTCAAATGGCTTGTGAATTTCCTCCTCAGAAGGAATTGGTGCTATAAAGAATGTACTGCCCACATTCTTGAAAGGTGTAATTCTAATCCAATTAAAGTTTCCATGTTTTGGTTGAGTGGACCTTAAGCCATTCAGTTTTCTTTTACAAATTATACTTTGGACTATGACCTGCTTTCTCCTTTGACTTTATTTTTTTATTTTTAAAATAATATTTTATTGATTTTTTACAGAGAGGAAGGTAGAGGGATAGAGAGTTAGAAACATCGATCAGCTGCCTCCTGCAACATCCCCTACTGGGGATGTGCCTGCAACCAAGGTACACGCCCTTGACCGGTATGGATTCCAGGCTACCAGGGTAACAGACTATCCTGGTAACAATGTAGAAGCTGTTCTGTCCCAGTTCAAAGCCTGCCTTGATTACTTTCCTCCAGTTTTCAGACTCAAGGGGACTGGTTCTGCGTGGTAAATTGCATTGTCCACATTTTCTTGTCTTTCAAACTGAATGGCAACATTAATAAACCTCAGTGTAATTATTTTCCATACTTCATAATACATGTGTAGGAAATTCTTAGTTTTGCTGATATAATCTGATAGAGGGTTTTTTCTAGTTCAATTTTAGATAGCTAAATAATACAATTCAGTCCAATGTGGGAGTTTAAAAGGAAAAGGGGTTGTTTGCCATCTAAGTTACTTTCTCACTCTCAGTTACTCAGTAAGTACCAACTTTTTTTAAAAAGGGGAGCCCTGGCCAGGTCACTCAGTTGGGTAGAGCCTCATCCCAATATGCCAAGGTTGTGGGTTTGATCCCCAGTCAGGGCACATACAAGAATCTACCAAAGAATGCATAAATAAGTGGAACAACAAATCTATGTGTCTCTCTTTCAAATAAAAAAAAAATTTAAAACAGAGGGAGGAGCATTATACTAACTTGGAAATTTGTTCTCTGGGTGAGTAGTATCTGCATTGGTAAACGTCATTAACATCCCCATTTTTATATTTACTGTTTGAAAATTACCAGACTACAGCCCCTGAAATTGCACCCAAAGAAATTAAGTTGAACAAAGAAGGCAAATAAAATTGTTCCTTCATTTTAGCCACAATGGTATTAAAACTCACTGGAAACAAAAATGCAGGAAAACCTATGTGTTGAAGTTGATGGAACAAAAACAATTGTGGTAGCTTAGGCTAACAACTCTATTAAGTAAAAGATGCTCAACCTAAATGCCTGCCTATAGCCAGCACAGATACTCTCAACATTGACAAAAAGAATATAGCATATAGTTGGCCCAACAATTTCAGTATTTTCCTTCATTTCTAAATGGAAACCTTGGGAGATCTTTTTTTGGATGCTTCTCACTGGTAAACTTACTTTAGCTTATTCTAATTTGTTTTTTTAATCTACCTAAAACAGTCATTTCCAAAGAACTAAGTATTCACTGTCTTACGGAAATAAGAGTAAGACAAATGACTAGTAGGGAAAGAACTCTAAAACTAAATTTCTCAAACATCCCTGAATGTGGTTTCATCTCAATTTGAAAGGAATAAATGTGGTAACACATCCCTGGTACTTCATTGGATGGGTCCAATGGATATCATTATACACCATGAATCTTGAGTTGAAGAAACAGGGACTGTTGGACGGGACTAGACTATCATACTCCAGAGGCTCTTTGTATCAAATATTTTTCACTAAAGATGGGCTTTGTTTCTAGTTTAGAATTTGAACAGATTTGCATATGCCACATAAAATCCAATCTTCCCTGGCACTTCCTTCTACTTAGCATTTAATTGAATAATATAGATTCCTCCTTTTTATTTCTTAGCATCTCATTAAATAATATGTGGCTCAAATGCTGCTATCTGTAATGAAGGCTATGGTTTCCCAGAATAAAGCAAATATATATAACTTTTAGGGAATTTCCAGATTACCTGAAGCAGATGAGACCTTGAACCCAACACAAACAATCCCATCCTAGGGAACTTACAAGTTATCTCAATTATTGCTAAGAATATTTTTAATTTACAAATAGTCCTTGGCATTTGATGCCACAAAACGTTGGCATTAGAATCATATCAGGAAAGATTGGTTATTCAGTAGAGAACCAAGATAGAATGGGAATTTGAACATGGCCATCAAGACTAAGAATGTGAGATGGTGTGTGTGTGTGTGTCTGGATTTTAGCTAATTTCATCCAAGCTTCAGATTTTTAATTTCATTCAACCCTTACCCCACTGGGTGGTCTTAAGTAGTAATCTCATATGCAGTAACTACTTTTCCCATTGTACCTTACCTGGGACCCACTTTAACTGAGTTATGTGGAAGCTGGAAGTTACAAAAAAGTTCTGTGCTCCTGAAGCATAAACTCCTAAAGTATGTTAGGCATCCCACAAATAAATTTTATAAGCATTTGGCTCACAGTTGCTTACCCTCCACTTGTATGACACACTGGTACATGTCTGCATTACACAGTGATAGCATCTAAAAAACAGGGAACATGAAAAAAATATAACCCTGAGCCCACCTTTTGGGAAAAGTTAAAAATGGCACTGAAGTATATCGAAGCACTCACCTTTTGCTAAAGGAAAGTAACAGTGGGATGGAAGCAGGCAAAAATTGACATCTCAGGGCTCAAATAAGAGCACTTGATAATCACAGGACAGACAAAAAGGAAACTTGAGGAAAAACAAACAGCTCCTTTCCACTGTGTTGTCGGTGTGGCTGAATAAACTAGGTCTTCACCTGTGGATTCATGTCCTCTTGGATGTCATGTCAATGTGTCTGCAAACATCCAGTTAACTTCCCACCAAATTTGGAATCACATTCCTGCCCCTGGCCTCAAAGTCCTTATTGCTCTGATCCCCACTCTACTCAAACCCTACCTCTCTCCATTAAGTCCCAGCTACTTGAGCCCTTTTTTGCCCCAGTCACTAGAACATGCTTAGCTGTTTGCTGCCTTGGGGTCTTTGCACTTGCATTCCTTTTTCCATGGCTGACTCTTCCTCATTCAAATCAGATGGCGCACTCAAAGCATCCTCTCATGACCCAGTTTATCACATACCCTGATTTATTTTATTAAACAACTTAATTATTAGCTAATATTTCTTGTTACTTTTCCCACTTTAGCCACTAACTAGGATATACGGTCTCACCATTACACCAGCAGAGCCTAAAATGCAATGTGGCATGTAGTAAAATAAGTGCGCAATATATACATATATTGAATCATTGAGTGCTAGCAGGCAAGGCGCTACTTTTAAAGAAAAAGACTAGTGGCCTTGGAAAATAAATTTTAAATTCACAAATATTACAATTTTGCTGAGGAACATAACACTGAGTACAAAATTGAGGTGAATTAATACCATTTAAAAGGTAGGAAAAAATAATAAAAAGTAGCTTCTAGGAATCTGAATAAAAATGAACAAGGCAGAAATGCCAACTTAAAACAAAGTTGTTTATATAAATTAACCCATCCAGTTTAAAGTAGTTTTCCTATGCTTAATTCTGAAAAAGGAAGAATATACTTCCCATTTTAATAAATCACATCAAATAAGTAGGAAGAGTTTCAATAACAAGGCCGTAGATACATTGAAACCCCTTTTTATATTAAAAGTTAAAATGAAAGACAAATCCAGATTGAACATATTGATTGCAAAATATAATGCAATTTGAACAATTAAAATTATGAAAATATACAAAATTGATGGGCAACACAGCTAGGCATTTGTACATTTTTCACTGTTTGGAGAACACTAAAAATTTATCTACCTTTAATCCACATCAGATAAATGATTTAAACCAAATGTTTGCTTTGAAGAGTTTTAACTTAGGAATTTCAGTAGTATAAAAAGCAGTAACTTTTCAGTCTGTAAACAGTAGTCGTGTTTTCTCCTTTCCTTTTTTTTTTTTTTAAATAGAAATTTACCACAAAAACGAAACAAAAAACCCACACAAACCAAAAAACAGCAGCAGCAGCAGCAGCAGCGGGTTATTTAAGAATTCTCTTCAAATACCAATGACATATGATTGCTGGAGAGGTTGCTTTTTACTCATGTAAGAATATATATATATATATATATATATTTAACTGTACACAATTTATAGTGCATGACAGTTTCCAAAAGAACAGATTAATAAAAGATATTGGCCATTTCTGCATAATTTCATTCTTTTTACAATTTTCTCAAAACGCAAGAAGTTGGCTCTAATTGAAATGCTACGTTTAGTAGGAAAATCAGCAAGTAACAAAGGAAACATACCTCAACTTAACATTGCCCCTAAAACCCACCGTTTGAGTTTTTAGTAGCAGTCCCAAGCAAGAGACTAGTTAGGTAGACACTGGAGTCACACACTGTCCCTGAGGACCAAGGCCAGCCCACTGAACACACACATGCTAGATTGATCAAGGTCAGTTGAAGACGTTTCAAAGACCATTTCTACTTTTATGTACAGTATTTTTGGATATTCAAAGAAACATCATTTCAAAAACACATGCCATACACACATACTCCCCACCCCTATACACACACAAAATTCCATCTAAACAGGACATTGTTTTATGAAATTATGATATGTTGTCATTAAATTACATTTGGAATCAATCAATATTTTCAATTCATCTTGTCGATCAGTTCTTCCTTTGGGGATGAGGTGTGACAGCTGTGGCTACCAACTGACATCAAAAACAGTATTTTGAAATTACTTGATGGACTAAGATTTCCAACAAGTCTTATTTTAAACGAGTAATGTAGTAATGCAGTAATTTTCTTAAAAATTTCCTTTGGGTTTAAACAGTTATTAATCACCCTATCAAACTGTAAGTCTAAGAAAGTCAAGATGAGGAGACAAAATACAATTGTGTTGCATACAGAGACTTCCCAAGTTCTCATTCAGTTGCTTTTGGAAGAAAAAAGTATCACATTTCACAGAAGTGAGCTGAAAGGACATTTAAGGTCTTCAAGACCAATCCTCCACCAGATGCTTGAATTTCCTCATCAAATTCATTTCTTTGCTCTTACAAAATTACTGACTTTAACAGTATATAGGTAACAAAGACCAAAAACAGAAGCACAGGTTCAAATACAAAAAAAGTTACCAAAGGAATTATATAAACTGTATAACATTTTCAAGAGCAATGTTTATCTTTTCTGTCAGACCTACTTCAGAAGCTGTCGTCTTCGGGAGCTCCAGGTGAACAACTCGTACACCATCCTGGTGTAATTCTCAAGTTTGTAGTAAACTGAACCTCCAAACCAATGAAGAACATTTCCTTTGCCAGCCTAAAACTTAAAGCCTAGGTTAAGTCCTCCCTTCTCAAACCCCCCACTTAAAAACAACACTAAAGTATTGTATTTTCAAGCATATATGTGTGTGTGTGTGTGTGTGTGTACACACACACACACACACACACACACACACATGCTTGAAAATATACATATATATGTAAAAGCATATACACATATATATATCTCACAAAACCAATGACATTGGTATTACACTTGCCTGCATAAATTATGTACACTTCTCTTCTTTAAAAGTGATTCCCATCTTTCCCAGAGACAAAAGACAAGCTAGTCCTCAGCAGGCTTATAAGTGGTCTGCACTGCTTTCCCCTCCAAACAGCTGCAAGGTAACAGAAGCCTTAGAAGCCTATCTGTGATCTAACTCTCACCTGAGCTAGGACGGGGATGCCTTGACTAACAGGACTATTCAGCCAGAAAATGAGCACCTGTAGTTGTCTGAGTGATGCCCTTCAGTGGCAGGTGCTTATGCCAAATTTCATCTGAGGCCCTTTGGGTACCTGCCTCGGGTTCTGCAGGAGCCAAGCAGCTGAGGGAGCCTCAAAAACAAACTGCTAATGTGGAAAGAGGGCCTGCTCCTAGTTATGGTCCCCCTATAGCTTCCCCTTTCTGCTTCTGACAGGCTCAAAGACCCAACCAAAATGTCCACTGCTGTAATGGCAGGGCCGTTCAGCTGCTGTGACATCGACACTTTATGCTTAATTTCCATCACTGCTTTTACAGGACCCTCCTCCACCAGGTGTGTCTGGTGAAAGAAGGGCAGAAGAAAAGTGGGGTTCTCTTGTGGCTGTCAAATGCATAAGAACATGTATAAAAAGTGGTCAAACCCAGATGAGGGTCCTGCTTCCGGTATATGTACAATAATTTAATCAGTTGTATATATTTAATACCTAAAAAATTAATTCACGATCAAAGTCCTTCATGCATTTTATGAGGAAGTTCTGGATTCAAATGATGGTCAACCATATAGATTTTTGCCTGGGAAGATGATATCATTTTCTGCCATAGCATCATTAGTGCCTGTGGTTCATACTTCCTTAAATTTTTAGTTTCTTTGTGGTCTCAAGTCTTTTTTTCAGCAGCTCCCCAATTTCCAGAAGGGAGTGCAGATAACTGCTTTGCACCTTCCCTTGCACAGTCTTTGAAAACTTTCTCTCTTCCTGCAAAGGAGACAAGAATTAGTGGTCCTGTTCAGAAAGCATTCCCCCAGATTACAGTTCCTCAGCTATAAATTAAAATTATCATTACCTTTGTCTGACTGCAAACTCCATCAGGATAGAATGTCATTTTCAATTTCATAAAATGCAAAGGCTAAAGCTTATTACATATGTATATTTTTCCATGTGATTTTTCATTGAGACATTCTTTATTTCAAGTAGCCTTTGTCATTAGTTATATGAAGTAAAAAAACCTGACTTTTCTAATGAGAAACTTCCATCAACAAAAGTAAAAAATTGTTACTAACTTGGACACAAAATCACTACTTTCTTATGAGCTATACAAGGTGGAAAAATTGAGATTTCTGATTAATTTCATCAGAAAAAATGTAGAAATTTTATTATTTTTTTTTATTATTATTATTTTAATCGTAACCCCGGGACATGCTTAGAGAGAGGAACAAAGGGAGAGGAAAAGAGAGAGGGAGAAGGAGAGGGAGAGTTATGTTTATATATAACACAGGCATCAAATTTAATAGTATCATCATTTTTAGTTATAATCAAGTCTCTCTCCATATTGAAAAGTCTATGGGTTTTAGGGGTCAAATAACTAAAAAATGAGCAAAGCTTTCCCCAGCCTACTCAGATGTGTGGGTTAAATATTTGCTGCTCATTTGACTTGTGGTAGAGAATATAAAAAACAAAGGGGACGGGAGTATTCAAACGCAGAAAGGAGGTTGACTAAGGACTGGTTAGGGTTACATGAAGTTGGCAGTATTCCAAAGCCTAAAAGAAACCAGGGAAGCACATCTTATGACCCAACAATACTACTAACTGAGATCTAATCTCAGAAACACAAATGTGCATAAGAAAGTATGTACAAATACATTTCATTCAGTACTGTATGTAAAAGTCAGTTATAGAATAACCTGAAATAGCCAATGGCCGTGGTGCATTCATATTTTGAATACTAAAGAGCTGTTTAGAAGAACAAGATTGGCCTATATGCATTAGCCTGAACAGATCTCATGAATAATAAGATTGAATGAAAAAAAGCCCAGCTTCAGAGTAAAATAGAGTGAACCATTTATTTTGAAAACCTAACAGATAGTAGAGTACATTATAAGTTTATATTAAAACCAGATGGTTTAAAAAAGATACATGTAATGCTGTGTTTTTTCTCTATGAATATAAATAAAGAAGAAGAAGGAAAAAAAACAATCTTGACACACAACCAGTTTCAGCAGATACTCCTAGGAAGAAGGAAAGGCGACCAGGATTGGCAGTGGTAGTCCAGAGGCCTTCTAGAATATGTTTCCAGTTTAGAAAGGAAGGGGGAAAAAGAAAAAGAAAAGGGGGGGGGGGGGGAGAAGTAACCTAAAGGAAACTGAATTGAAAAAAAAAAAAATTTAAACTCAAAAGACAAGGACCTAGCACTATATGGATCCTATACTTTGTAACTGGTGCTGCTCAGTAATGTAGAACAATTTTAACAAAAGTAATAAAAGGCCATTGTTGATTTATTTAATCCTCACTATAATCCTAAAAAGTAGGTATTAATATGATTTCCATTTTATAAAGAAATTGAGCCCTAGCCAGTTTTGCTCAGTGGTCAGAGTGCCGGCCGGTGGATTGAAGGGTCCCGGGTTCAATTCCGGCTGAGGGCACATGCCTGGGTTGTGGGCTCGATCCCCAGTGTGGGATGTGCAGGGGGCAGCCGATCAATATTCTCTCTCATCAATGATGTTTCTATCTCTCTCTCTCCCTCTTCCTTCCTCTCTGAAATCAATAAAAAAAGAAAAGTAAAGAAAAAAGAAAAAGAAATTGAGACCCAAAGGTTAAGCAACTTTCCTAAAGTTTTGACCCAGGGCTTAAAAAATCTAGAGAGTAGCCCAAAGTTAAGGATAACCTCTCTAACCTAGATAACCTCTATAACCTAGCAATATTCTCTCTCATCAATGATGTTTCTATATTCCTTGTTTTAGGAGGCAAACAGATCTTTAAACAAAAACAACCACTCACAGTCACAACAGCAGGGCCGTTGTGCCTGTCACCTTCACACCCAACAGTCCTTCCCACATACTATGTGTTCTGGGCTCTGCCAACTGCCTGATTCCCCACACAGTTCACTTTCCTGCCACCATGTTTTTGTCTGTTTCCTTCTGTTTGGAATTCCTTTCATCCATTTCTATCTGCCTGGCGAAAACTTATTAATCCCCAAATGTCCCCTCCATGGTAAGACTCTTTTTGACTAGCTCAGATTTTTGTACCTATAACCTATTTCCAAATTCATTTGTATGCATCTCTCCACAGCCAGGTCTTTGATCACTTATAAAGCCTTTAGCACAACAGCAAAATCAATAAATTTATATCTACTTATTAAAAATCTCAAAGATGCCCAGCTGGTGTGACTCAGTTGTTGAGTATCAACCTATGAACCAGGAAGTCACGGTTCAATTCCCAAAAAAGCCACATGCCCTGGGTTGCAGGCTTGGTCCCCAGTAGGGGACGTGCAGGAGACAGCCAAACAATGATTCTCTCCCATCATGGATGTTTCTATCTCTCTCCCCACCTCTCCCTTCCTCTCTGAAATAAATAAAAATATGTATTTAAATAAAATAAATAAAAATTCCAAAGATACCCAGCAAAGCCCAACAACATAAAGCAATGTGACATTCATTCAAGTGTGCAATCTTTTAAGATTTTGTTGTTGTTTTAAGAATAGGTACTGTAATTTTGAGTTTATGTTTTTCTATATTATTCAGAAAAGGGGATGTGAGTTTCAAATATAGAGTTTGGATTTGGTCTAAAAAGTAAAAAATTAAACAGTTCCAAATCTGTAACTACAAATTACCATATTTCCTTATGTGTAAAAGTATACCAAAAGGACAGCAAGTGTGTCTCTTCTCAAGTGGGAGGAAGGAGGCAAGAATCCTATCTGGGATGTACCTACTTCTTTAGATTCAATTTCTAGGCCTTCACTGAGTTCCCAAGTGCCTGGAAGTCTTAAAAGTCTAATGGCAAATACAAATGTGTCATAGAAACACAGAAGAGGGAGAGGTAGGAATAGTTCTGGATAGTGGGAATGGGACTGATTGGAGGCTGGGGACTGGGGGACAAAGAGGTTGGAAATAAAGGAGGGGAAATGCACCACCCACACTCCCACCCCCAACAATACAACAAACTACTACTGCAGGCACCTTCTAATCAGAATTCCTGTAAGGGTAGAATGATGAATTAAAAATTAACATGTCCTTATGATAGAGAATATTTTAATATTTCTGTATAACTTATTGCTGATTGCCTACATTCTCTTACCAATGAGAGAGAAGTGTCTTCTAAAATAAGTTCTTCAAGTTTAAGTGCAATTAGATGTGTTTCAAGCCCTTTAATATGATCCACAACATTGGAAATTAAAGTCTGAAGCCCAGTAACATAGTCTTGAAAACTGGTAAAGAGAGGTGGCTGAAAAAAATTTTTAAACAGTTGAAAGATTATCAAACATATTTCTTATGCTTACATCATTTAAGCTATACTAATTTCATACTATAGCATTACTGAATGCTATTAACAGTATTAGGAATGGATACTTTTGATATTAACACAGTCTTGAAAACCATAGTATACTTGCCACCAAATAATGCTAACTCGGCAACAATGACTTAAGCATTCTTTAAAAATGAGATTTTAATTCACCCTGGTGAACTAGAGATGAAATTCCAATAGAAAAACATCTTGGCCATTACTCAACTTTGAATTGAGAATTTCCTAGAACACTAAATGAGATGAGATGACCCCAAGACTTCATTTCTTCTCTTTATGTCTTTGAAATTTCCTCTAATGTTAATAACAGAAGCAGAATATTCTAAGTTCTAATAGAAAAATGATGGGAGACTACAGTCAAGAAAATTCTGCCCTAGCTGGTTTGGCTCAATGGACAGAGCATCGGCCTGCGGACTAGAGGGTCCCGGGTTCAATTCCGGTCAAGGGCACATGCCTGGGTTGTGTGCTCAATCCCTAATAGGGGGCGTGCAGGAGGCAGCCGATCAATAATTCTCTCTCATCATTGATGTTTCTATCTCTCCCTCTCCCTTCCTCTCCGAAATGAATTAAAAAAAAATTTAAATAAAAAAAAGAACAATGACAAACTGGAAGAAACGGAATCATCTATGATAAAGGATTAATAACACTATTATAGTATTAAGAGTCCAACAGGTAAGACCACCTCAAAAGGTAAAATATTACTACCACAGACTGGCCTAAAAAGACCTTTGAGGGAAGAAACCAAGATGGTGGCATAGGTAAGCACCTAAACCACTGCCTCGCACAACAATTTCAAAACTACAACTAAAAGACAGAAAGAACACCATCCAGAACTACAGGAAAGCTGGCTGAGTGGAAATTCTACAACTAGAAGGAAAGAGAAAGCTCACGGAGAAGTGGAGGAATGGCAAAGGGTTGAGGTACGGCAAAGGGTCTTTGTGCGCGCAGAGAGGAAGGGCAGGTGAGAGCCTGGCTGACTTTCTCTGGCGGGAGGGGAAAGGAAGCCCCCGACTGCACTGAACCCCAGTTCCAGGCAAAACCCCGTGGACCCAGGCTCATACAGGGGGAGTCTGGACTGTCAGGTAGAGAGAAAGGCACTCAGAGACTCGGACACCCAGGGGAAAGGGTCTGGAGGCGTGCGCGTGCCAGTGTGCACAAAGACTGAGGAGGTTGCCACAGGCTTTCCCTAGCAGAAGGGAATCAGAAGCTCCTGACTGCACTGAACTCCAGTTCTGACTGCACTAAACCCCAGTTCCAGGCGAGCCCCTGGGGACCCACGATCTAGCGAGGGGAATCTGGACTCTCAGGCGGAGGCTTGGGAGCCGGGGAAGGCAGAGTGAGCGCACACGCACAAGGGCAGGGCTGACAAGAAGCCAAGACTGTCTGCTCCGCCCTGAGACTCCACCCCATCCTAGCTAAACACAGAGGCTTTTGTAATTTGGCAAGTCTAATCCTATAAGGCTGTCTCCAGCACCAAACTTCTCCAGCATAGACACAGCTGATCCACACAGCCAACTGGCCTGTAGGTCAATTCCTCTCAGTGATACCAACAACAATCAAGACTTAACTACAACAAGGCTGTACCCACAGTCCACAAAGGGGTGCACCAAGAGAGTCCGCCTCAGGTATCTGGGAGGCCGACCCACTGGGCCATATAGGAAACCTAGCACACAAAGCTACCCTACCAACTCAAGGAAGCAGTGAAAATGGGGCAACAAAGAAACAGATCACAAACGAAAGAAATGGAGGAAAACAAACGACTGGATATAGAATTCAAAACCACAGTTATAAGGCTTTTCAAGAATATCCTAGAAAAGGCCGATAAATATAACGAGACCCTCGAAGATATGAAAAAGGACCAACTAGAAATTAAACATACACTGACTGAAATAAAAAAATATTATACAGAGACCCAACAACAGACTAGAGGAACACAATATCAAGTCAAAGAACTGAAATACAAAGAAGCAAAAAACATTCAACCAGAAAAGAAAAAAGAAAAAAAAATCCAAAAAGTTGAAGATAGTCTAAGAAGCCTCTGGGACAACTTCAAGCGTACCAACATCCAAATTATGGGGGTGCCAGAAGAGAGAGAGCAAGATACTTAAAACCTATTTGAAGAAATAATGACTGAAAACTTGCCCCACCTGGTGAAAGAAATAGACTTACAAGTCCAGGAAGCGCACAGAACCCCAAACAAAAGGAATCCAAAGAGGACCACACCAAGACACATCATAATTAAAATGCCAAGAGCAAAAGACAAAGAGAGACTATTAAAAGCAGCAAGAGAAAAAGTTAATTATCTACAAGGGAGCACCCATATGATTGTCAGCTGACTTCTCAACAGAAACTATGCAGGCCAGATGGGAGTGGCAAGAAATCTACAAAGTGATGAATAGCAAGACCCTACAACCAAGATTACTCTACCCAGCAAAGCTATCATTCAGAATGGAAGGGCAGATAAAGAGCTTCACAGACAAGAAAAAGCTAAAGGAGTTCATCACCACCAAACCAGTATTATATGAAATGCTGAAAGGTATTCTTTAAGAAGAGGAAGAAGAAAAAAGTAAAGATAAAAATTATGAACAACAAATACATATCTATCAACAAGTGAACCTAAAAATCAAGAGAATTAAAAACCTGAGGAACAGAATAAACTGGTGAATATAAGAGAATCAGGGGCATAGAAAGGGAGTGGACTGATAATTCTCAGGGGGAAAAGGGGATGGGAGGGTGCAGGAAGAGACTGGACAAAAATCGTATACCTATGGATGAGGACAGTGGGGGGAGGTAAGGGCAGAAGATGGGGTGGGAACCGGGTGGAGAGGAGCTATGGGGGGAAAAAGGAGAAAGAACTGTAATAATCTCAATAAAGATTTATTAAAAATAAAATAAAAATATTACTACCACAATAGGAAACTTGGGCAACAATAGAACAGAAAATATAGCAAAGAAATCCCAGCAATATATCATACAATTTAAAACACAGATAAATGCAAGAAAACTAGCCAATCAAGTTAATAAACCAGCTTTTCACTCAAGAGGTCTTCTTTGAAGGTTCAACATCAATAGAAATTTTTAAATGCAAATTAGAAAAAAAGGAATAGTAATGTTTGCCTATCAGATGGGTAAGGATACAGACACACTCAACACTGTTGTGGAATGTAAAAATGTACATACATTAGTAGTAACATAGTAACTTTAGATCTATGAGATATCATAAGGAAATATTATAAAGTCATCTTTTTCCATATTTTAATAACAGCATAACTTATAATATTTACAAATTAGAACCAACCAAATATTCATCCATGGGAATAAGTTATGGTGGCATATTAATACAACAGGATAGTATATAACCATTAAAGGTAATGAGAAAAAATATATATTAACTGAAATGAGATGTCAGTAAATGTCATTAAATAAAAAAACAAAAACAAACTAATAGTTGCAAAACCTACAAAGTATGATTCTGGTTTGTTTGCAGTGGCTGTCACTGCTTGGTGGGAATATGGATGATCTTCAGTTCATTTATACCTTTAGGTTATTTAGATTATCATAAAAATAGGAAAGTTACTTTTTATTTTTGGAATTAGAAAAGCAACAACTACAAAATCCAAATACCAAAAAGCCATTTAACAAGTTCTAGGAGTGTAGGCCTCCATTAACACAGAGAGTAACAGATCAATCCTTTCAGATCTATCCTTTCAGACTTTGAACTCATGACTGTTAAATTATCTTAGACACAGTGAATGAAGGGGAGGGGGAGATGAGAGAGCAAAACAAAACAAATGTGCAAACTGTTAAAATGGTGAGACTAGGTAAGGTTATTTGGGTGTCATTATACTAGTATTTCAACTTTCCTGTAGGTGTGTGATTTTTTTAGAAGTTGGGGAAAGAAAATAAATGCATATAGGACCCTAAGGTCTCACAACATGCAGGAAAACAAAAAGCAGCGTGCAGCCAGATTATTACTTGTATTTTCTGTTATTACCATGATGATGCTGGTTTCTTTTTTCTTCTTTTTCTTTTTCTGTAAATTTAATTTGTATGGTCGCAGGACACTCTCACAGTAACTAGACACCCACAGAATAATAGAAATAGTCTGAAAGAGGAAAAATTACGAATTCATGAATAATGATTACACTCAAGATATCAATCAGGAACAGTTAAATATAATGGATTAAACAAATAAATTGACACTGTTCTACACAAATCCCTTCAATTTCTCCACCAACTCTCCACTCTCTAAGTTTTATGGTCACCACATTAATCCAGGCCTTCATCATCTCCAGCTTAAATACTCTAACAGCTTAATTCTTTATCCTTTCTTCAGGCTCCACTTGATCCTATTTCCTTTCTCTTGCCTATTGGAAGTGAGGATCTATCAGCATCCTTTTCACTTAAGTGAGAAGTCCAAATTCCTAAACATGGAATCCAAAGGTTCTTTACAATGTATCTCTTCCCACCCACCTCTTTAGCCAAGTAAGATACTACCTTACCTGCAAACATTAACTTAAATATATACGGAGAATCTGCCCAGTTGGTCACATATATCCTCTGTTTGTTAGTTTGTTTACATGTCTTCTTCTACACTATAGTGCACACATGTTCATATACATGCAATTATTGTTCATTCATTAAGTGTATTATAGGCACTTATAATGTGCCAGTCAGCAGAAGAGCGAATGCTACCCTCAGGAAGTTTACAGACTAGTAGGAGAAGAAAAAAATATGCCACAGAAATTAAAGAAAAGTTATCAGTGTTGGTGATATATCCTCCTCTCTGCTAAAAGAAGGAGAATTTTGATATATCAGCTCTTGGATCATCCTTCATAACGCAGAATCTCAGTAATTAAAGAACAGCAATAATAAAAGAAGCTGGAGGGATTCATTTAAACTACATAATAGCTGAGTCAACAAGGAAAATGAACAGAAAACATCTAGATTTGGAGTGAATCAGAAATCTTTAAAGATGAGTCCACTGTTTTTCAATTAACAAAAGGCAGGGGTGAGGGATTAAATTACAGGTCTATGGTGCCTATTCAGTGTTCATTTTTGAAAAATTAATCCTTCAGACAATAGAGAACAATCTAGTTTTTCAGGAAAAAAAACAAAACGTACCTCAACAAAGAAGACTAGATTTTCTAAAAGAGTAGGGTGTGTTTTCAAGTTACCATCTTTAACTTCTAACAGATCACCTTTACATTTACTGAAGACATCTAAAAACAGAAAAATATTTCATGGTTTCATTCAGCCCTGTTTCAATGTTATCCTTAGGAACACAATGTACAATCTACTAAAGAATAAACAAATATTAAAGCTTAATCAAGAAAGCCTCCGATCCACACACAATAAACCAAATACCAACGAATATCTATGTTAAGCTCTTTTAAAAGCCACGTGACTATTGCTCTATTGTCTTTAAAATATAAAAGATGGCTTTATAAATTACATATTCTAGTGTCTGAGCCTTTTCACAAATAGGCCATTGGCACAATAAAATTAAGATTCCCAGTAAATTAGAAGAACTTGTGCCATTAAGGGCATGGTAGAGATGCACCTTCATAAATAAATACCACATTTAATTCTTATAATCTTGGCCATCTTTTAATTCTCATTCTTCATTTGGGCAATAAAATTAAAAACTGTTTAGAATCCTGAGGAGAACGACCCTTATAGATTTAAAATTCTTATGTGTATGCTTTTATCAAATAATTCCATTTCTAGGAATTTAATTACAAGAAAATACTCAAATAAGTCCCCAAACACTTGTGTCTCAAGATGTTTATTTCAGCATTGTTATATATATGCTGTTAAAAATACTGCTATAAATAACTCAAGTGTATATTATGTGTTCAATGGAGGGAAGCATAAACAAATTTGGTACAATGATTAAAAAACGTGGAATACTATGCAGTCTTTAAAATGAATGAAGTGTACATGTAACTGAAATGCTAAGATATCCAAAATAATACCAAATTACAGCCAGAAAAGCATATATTATACCTTTTCATATGTTAAAAACAATTACTACTATGTATTTCCATATACACATGTATGGGCAGTTTGGGTGGTTTCTAGGCATAGAGACTCTAAAGCGTCAACAGTTCTTACTCTGAGGGAATGGGGCTGGCAAAAGGAAAGACTATACATAGCGGTGTACTATTTATATAATAGGTATCTACAGCTTTTGTAATAAAACCTTTTAAAGTTAAAAGCAAATCTTAAACACACCAAAAGTATGCATTACTTTCAAATCCTCTTACAAGTTTAGACTTAAAAAAATGAGCTATTATCAGACAATCACATACAAAAGGGGACACCACAGTAAGAATGCTTACCTTTTAACTGTTCTAGTAAAGACTTAAGAATATTCTCTACTCGCTCCTGGATCTCTACTGTATCCTCTAAAATTGAAAAACAATGAAAAACATAATTTTTTTTTTTAGCAAGCTCAATACCTGCAAGCCACACGTAGGGAAAGACATTTTCTTTTCTCTTAAGATACAGAGAGACAGCCCTAACCAGTTTGGCTCAGTGGATAGAGCGTCAGCCTACAGACTGAAAGGTCCCAGGTTCGATTCCGGTCAAGGGCATGTACCTGGGTTGCGGGCACATCCCCAGTAGGAGGTGTGCAGGAGGCAGCTGATCGATGTTTCTCTCTCGTCAATGTTTCTAACTCTCTCCCTTCCTCTCTGTAAGAAATCAATAAAATATATTTTAAAAAAAGACAGAGGAAGATGAAAGGGGAAAAAAATGAAAAAACTGAGAAAAGATAAAGGATGTGTTTCAAATACTCTAAATGACAGCACAAGATGTACAAACCTATGATTCAGAAGGAGAAAAAAAACCACCACAGCCTTTAGAATATTTGTTATTCTCAACTGGTTTTAAAGCTTAGAAAGACACTCTTCTCCACAAAGTTAAAAACTTCATTTTTCTTTTTTTTTAAATAGTTTATTGTGCAGCCAGCATGGCTCCGTGGTTGAGCAGCAACCTATGTACCAGGAGGTCACAGTTCCATTCCCAGTCAAGAGCACATGCCCAGGTTCCAAGCTCGATGCCAGTGTAGGGTATGCGGGGAGGCAGCCTGATCGATGATTCTCTCTCATCATTGATATATCTATCTATCTATCTCTCTCTCTCCCTCTCTTCCTCTCTGAAATCATTTAAAAAAATATATAATAGTTTATCGATTTTTAAAGAGAAAAGGGAGAGGGAGAAAGAGAGAGAAATACCAATGTGAGAATGCAGCATCGATTGGCTGCCTCCTGTATGCCCCTACCAGGGATTGAGCCCACACCCGGGATGAGCCCTTGACTGGGAATCAAATAGGCAACCTCCTAGTGCACAGGATGATGCCCAACCAACTGAACCACACCAGCCAGGGGTAAGGGCTCCATTTTTAAAGAATTCAATCTGAAATCTAAAAATAGTGTAACACATTAAGAATTTATTCAACTTTTGAACCTAGTAAGATTTCAAATACAGAAAGGACTTAAAACTTCTAAAACATTACTTTGTAACCTTTCAATGTACTTCCCTGTAAACCAGGCATTTCCAGAACAGTTTCCAGCTTCCATCTCCTTTAAAATTTTCCAAATAGTGAGTTATAGATATTCTGTCGCATTTACTAAGTGCAATGTTGCAATGACAAAGACCCACTAAATAGACTCATGCAAACATACACTTACCTAAACCATTGGTATCCAGCTCATAAATATCACAAACAAGATAAAAAGAACTGGTCTGACACTGAGAACAGCCAGAATTAAGGAATCCACCCATTCTGGTAGGCACAGGACCAAGGAAAGGATACTGAAAAAGAAAGGAATAAAGTATGTTCTTTAAATTCATCTAATTTCATACAAAATAAGAAAACAAATGGCTATAACTAATGGATAAAAATTTATCTTAGAGATTAATTTACATACCATTAGTCAGCAAACTATAGTAGCCCCCCCCCCTTTATCCACAGGGGATACATTCCAAGACCCCAGTGGATGCCTAAAACTATGGATACTATCAAACCCTGTATATACTATTTTTTTTCCTACACATACATACCTATGATAAAGTTTAATTATAAATCAGACAAGAGATTAATAACTAAAATAAAATAGAACAATTATAACAATCCTATATAATAAAGAGGTAATATGCAAATTGACAATCACTCCCACACACAAGATGGCCACTCCATGTGGTCAAAGATGGCCAACCCATGTGGACACAAGATGGCCCACAGGGGAGGGCAGCTGGGGGGGGGGGGCAGACCTGCAGGGGAGGGCAGTTGGGGGGAGACCAGGCCTGCAGGGGAGGACAGTTGGGGGGGACCAGGCCTGCAGGGGAGGGCAGTTTGGGGAGGCCAGGCCGGCAGGGGAGGGCAGTTGGCGGTGACCAGGCCAGCAGGGGAGAGCAGTTAGGGTCGACCAGGCTGGCAGGGGAGGGCAGTTAGGGGCAATTGGGCCAGCAGGGGATGGCAGTTAGGGGCAACCAGGCTGGCAGGGGAGAGCAGTTGGGAGGGACCAGGCCTGCAGGGGAGGACAGTTGAGAGGGACCAGGCCTGCAGGGGAGGGTAGTTGGGGGGGGCGACAGGCCTGCAGGGGAGGGCAATTAGGGGCAACCGCCACAGGGGAGCAGTTAGGCGTTGACCAGGCTGGCAGGGGAGTGGTTAGGGGGTGATCAGGCTGGCAGGCAGAAGCAGTTAGGGACAATCAGGCAGGCAGGCAGGTGAACGGTTGGGAGCCAGCAGTCCTGGATTGTGAGAGGGATCCCAGATTGGAGAGGGTGCAGGCTGGGCTGAGGGACAGCCCCCTCTCCCCCCGGAAGAATTTCGTGCACCAGGCCTCTAGTATAACATAATGAAAGTAAGTGAATGTGGTCACTTGTTTCAAGGAAATCCTTGCTGAGGTCTTAGTATAAGCTCAGTGCTTTTGGGAGCAACACATTGCCAGCAATCAAAACATGTGCTTATGTCTTCCACCCATAAATTTAAGCCTTTTCTACCTTAACTAAGCACTTATCACACACTGTGGTCATAACTTTTGCAATTTGATGTACAACAGAAAAATAGCACAAATTTCTTTTTTCCCCCCACAATTTTATGGATGGAAGATTGGTTCTTACTGTAGATTTTAGCAACCTCAGCATTAGACTTTTTTTTCTTTACTTAATTGTGAACTTTCATCTTTTCACTTAAAAGGAAGCACTTTATGGCCTCTCTTTGGTATATCCAAATTGCCAGCATCACTACTGTGTGCTTTGGGACTATTAAGTAAAATAAGGGTGCCTTAAAAACAAGCAGTGCGATACCCTGATAACCAAGGCAGCTACTAAGTGACTAAAGGGCAGGTAGTGTATACAGTGAGAAAATGCTGGACAAAGGGATGATTCACATTCCAGGTAGGATGGAGCGGGATAGAGCAGGACAATGTAAATGTGCTATTCAGAACAGCAAGCAATTTAAAACTTATAAATTGTTTATTCCTAGAAATTTCCATTTAATATTTTCAGACTGTTTAACTGCAGGTAACCAACCATAACTGTGGGAAGCATAACCAGGAGTAAAAGGGGACTATGTTAACAACTAAATCATTATAGAGAAAATAGATAAGCTATTAAAAATTTACCATCACCTTGCCCGGCTGGCGTGGCTCAGTGGTTGAACATCAACCTATGAACCAGGAGGTCAGGGTTCGATTCCTGGTCAGGGCACATGCTCAGATTTCGGACTCGATCCCCAGTAGGGGGTGTGCAGGAGGCAGCCGATCAATGATTCTCTCTCATCATGGATGTTTCTATCTTTCTCTCTCCCTCTCCCTTCCTCTCTGAAATCAATAAAAATATATATATTTTTAAATTTACCATCACAGCCCTGGCCAGTGTGGCCCAGTGTGGCTCAGTTGGTTGGAGCACTGTCCCATACACTGAAAGGGTTCGATTCCTGATCAGGACACGTATCTACTAGATAGCAGGTTCTATCCCCAGTCAGGGCCCATAGGGGAGCAACACATTGATATTTCTCTCTCACATTGATGTCTATTTCTGTCTCTCTTGCCATCCGTCCCCCTTCTCTCTAAATATAAATGAATATGTCCTTGGGTAAGGATTAAAAAATAATTTACTATCACCAAAAAAAGCTATTTTGCTTTTCTTCACTTTCCAGTTTGGATATCGAGACAGCCTCTACAACCTCCCAAGTTTGTAATATTTGCCTTTTTCCTACAAATGTCATAAACTGGTACAAAATTCTGTTTCTTACAATTCACCCACCCGAATTCATCTTATTAAAAAGATAGTCATAAATTACTGAAGCTTTGATAGTATATACCTGAATTTCCTTCTCAATAAATCGCTTTCCTGTCTCCAGGGCCGACTCCAGCTGTTGAAGGAGCAAACGAAGAATATCAACCCTGGAGGCTACACCATTCTCAGTGGTCTTCTCCGAGTTCTTTGGTTCCACAGGGTGGTTAAGACTTGGGAGTCCACTGATCAGCCTCAATGTTAAGGAACGGATTCTTAACCACATGGTCTCCTCCTCCAAGGAAAGTTTCTTATGCTCTTCAGAAACATCCCTTTAAAAAAATCCCCAAACCATCCCTTTTACTAAATGTGTTGCCTTTAAATCTTTCAAAGTTAATTTTCATCAGACAAGATGCCTTTGAGTGGTCCCAGCTTTCACTTACTAGCTGAATGATCTTAGACAAACCAAAATCATCCAAGTCCCCATTTAGGTATCCAAAAACAGGAATGACAACCTACCTAACAGGTAGTTTCCCCCTTAACTGAGACTTTTCTGATAATACAATTCAAATGACAGAAAAGTAAAAAGCAGAAGGAAAATGCCCTGATAACCAAGCATCCACCATGTTAACAAACACAGATTTCAGATTTTTGCAATACAGAGGTACTAAAAGTATTTATACAATTTATTTTAAGCAAATAAGACAGGTTCACAATATTCATACCATTTTCCAAACTGCATTTATTTATAACAGAATGTTTAGAAAAGATTAACATAGCAAGCCTGAGGCTATTAATTTAGAAGAGCCTGCTTATAAGGGTAGCTCTTCGCTGATGTCTGGAAACTTGGTACTCTAACCATTCTCAAATTGACAAGAGTGGCTCACTGTGCCTAGACTGTACAAAACTATTGTTTATGGTGACACCTATTTTCCTTCTGAGTGTTTAGAATGTTGGTACATGCTACACAGAGCGTAGCTATGTAACCAGCTGCTAGAAAACTTGGGCACCAACTCTCTAATGGGCTTCTCTAAGCAGAAACATTGCACACTCATTACTGTATTTTCCGTGGCTAGAGATAGGAGAGTGTGTGACAGGGCACCTCCCAGGAGGGAGAGGGTACTGGAAGTCTGTGCATGGAATTCTCCAGACTCCACCTGTATGTTTTTTCCCTTACTGATTCTGTCATGTATCCTTTTATTATAATAAACCTTAGCTGTGAGAGCAAGGATATATTGAGCCCCATGAGTCCTTGCCAATCACTAAATGTGTTCTTGGCAATGCCCAAGTCACAGTATATTCAGAACTACACCTCACAGACATATCTCTGCACAACCTATTTCTTTAAGTTCCACTTTCCTAGAAGCAGATCTGCTAAACTAAATAGTATATGGATTTTTCAATCTTGATACATATACATATCACTAAAATTCCTGGTTAGGGAAGGTTATATAAAGTTTCACCCCCATGTAAACGTACAAAAACAATTTTCCCACCACCTTGCTGAGCATAGTATTAATCCTTTTTATCTTCACCTGACAGGTTAAAACATTTTTATTGCTGTAAGATACATTTCTTTGAATTTCCTGTTAAGCCATTTACCCATTTAGTTTTTTTGTTATCTTCTTCTCAGTTCTCTCTATATATGAAGCTATTAATATATAAAGAGCCCTGATCTTCATGACCTAGGGGTTAAAGCATCGGGCAACACACCAGAGGGTCGTGGTTTGCAGGTTCTATCCCAGACCTCAGTCAGGGTGCATACAGGAGGCAGCCAATCAATGTGTCTGTCTCACATAGGTGTTTTATACTCTCTCCCTCCTCTTTCTCTGCCCCTCCCCTCTCCCTTCCACTCTCTAAAAATTCTCAATGAAAAAAATATCCTCAGGTGAGGATTAACAAAAATATATATTTTGTTAAATATTTTCTGGTAAGCTGATATATATGAATGAAAAAATTTACCAACTAACCACATATCCTTAGACCTTTACTTCTATATTTGATGTAATGCTAAGAAAGGCTTTCTCAAACCATTTTTATTTTATATTTTCTTCTAAAATTTCTAAGGAGTTTTAACATAATCTTTAATCTATCTGGTGTCTGCATGGATGCTATGAAGAATCAAACTTTTAATCCCAACATAGGGGTGAGATTTACTTTCTTCCTTTGGTTTATGTATATTTTCTGATTCCTACAATAAACATCCTATATAATAAAAGGCTAATATGCAAATCAACTGAATGGCAGAATGACCAGTCGCTATGACGCACACTGACCACCAGGAGGCAAACACTCAATGCAGGAGTTGCCCCCTGGTGCTCAGTGTGCTCCCACAGGGGGAGCACTGCTCAGCCAGAAGCTGGGCTCACAGCTGGCAGTTGGACAGCTGGTGGGGAGCAGGCCTAAGCCATCAGTCGGACATCCCCCAAAGGCTCCCAGACTATGAGAGGGTGCAGGCTGGGCTGAGGGGACCCTACCCCCACCCACCAGTGTACGAATTTCGTGCACCAGGCCTGTAGTGTTATTATATTTGTGTAAAAAGGTTTTAAAAAAAACAATTCTTAGATTCATTCTAATTCTTTAAATTGCTTGGGGGGTACTTCCAGTTACCTATCTTTTGGATCCCAGTTGAAGAAAACATTTAAGTCTCTGTTGTCTCGCAAGGCTTCCCATGGAATGTCGTCTTCTTCTGGCCGAAGATTCATCGACTTTATACTTTCTGCTAAGCTGATTGATCTGTGATACAGAAAATATATTTATGTATTATTTAAATTATAAACCAGCCATAAAAACGTATTAGCTAGGACTTTGTTTTATTAGAAAGGAAGGGAGGAAGGATTTACTATTAAGAAGTAAAGGCTCCCCTGTCACACTCTCATCTGGCAATTAACAGTTTGTTCTCTGTAAAAAAAGAAGAAGTAGTAAAGGCTCGCCCTACCTCATTTGGCTCAGTGGATATAGCATCAGCCTACAGACTGAAGGGTCCTGGGTTCGATTCCAGTCAAGAGCATATGCCCGGGTTTCGGGCTCAATCCCCAGTAGGGGGCGTGCAGGAGGCAGCCAATCAATGATTCTCTCTCAATGATATTTCTATCTCTCACTCTCCTTCCCTCTCTGAAGTCAATAAAAATATACTTAAAAAATAAAAGTAGTAGTAGTAAAGGCTCATAGAAGGTGAAAGAGAACCAAGCACAGATCATGCCAGCCTGAGTCTGGAAGCCCAATTGAAACAAAGTGGATTCCTGAAATCCCATGTGTGCAGGTATCCTCATAAACACAATATTGCCCAGAGCCTAGCTGGCTTCTGTATGGAACCTGGCAGTACTCTCTCATTCCCATGACATATATCAAGTTTTCTTCCCCCTTCTTTCCTGCACCCCCCTCCTATTTACTCTTCCCCCATTTTTCCTTAGCTTAAACCTGCTAATATCACCCATGAGCCCATTAAAGGCTCTCAGCATTTGATCTTATCCCTCAGTTCCTTTTTAGCTCTTAACTAATCCTATATAATAAAAGCCTAATATGCAAATTGTTCGAACAGGAGTTGGACTGCTCACTATGACGTGCTCTGACCACCAGGGGGCAGTGTGGAACATGGCAGACATCATGGCAGACGTCATGGCAGGCGTCGGTGATGCAGTGCTGGCAGTGGGCGCGAGTGGAGGTGCTGCCGGCCCCAATGGGCCCCGATAAGAGCAGGACCATGGCAGGATGGTGGAGCAGGTGAGTGGGTGGTGCCAAGCCAAGGCAGGTGCGAGCAGGGGCCCAATCGCCCCGCCAATCACCCTGCAGACAGCAGTGGGGCTGCCGCCAGGCTTCCAAGCGCTGAAGGAGTTGGGCGGGGTGCCTGGTCCCAATCAACTGCCCTGCAGGTGGGATGGTGGAGCAGGTAATGGGGCGGTGCCAGGCCACAGCGGGGTGCCAGGTGGGGCTGCAGTGCTGGGGGCACTAGCTGGGGCCCAATCCCCACAGGCCACCCCAAGGGACCTCACTCATACACGAGTTCATGCACCAGGCCTCTAGTACTTACATATTTGCTTCAAGTAGAAGGTCTAACAACATCCGTTCAGTACGGACTTGTGCAAAATGAAGAGAATTATTCAGCCTGTTCCTAAAAGCGATAAACTCTGGGATCTTCTCAAATGCACCATATTTGTAAGCTTGAATAATATATTCTGAGGTCTGGGAAGGAAAGACATTACCTTGGTATAAATATTTCACAGGTCAGACAATGAAGTCAAACAATGCCAGCCAAAATTAAAAAAGCAACAACAAACCCTCAAACTAAAATTAAGTAAGATGTTAAATCTAATCTTTAAAGGCCTTGATCACCAAGTAGATTATCGGCTTCTTAAAACATTATTTTCCTTCTTTCCTATACCAGAGTCAAATGTCTTCTTTATTAATATTACCACTGGTAATACCCAGCTGCTGCTGCCACCAAACTTTTTCTTTGCAGTTTTGTCTTTCAATTCAACAGGACTGGAGGTTTGTTACACCACATCAGTCAAAAATTTGGTTTGTGCCATTGTGGAAGGGATATTACTCCATGTTTTTCTGCAACTAAGACAAACTGTTTTATACAAAGGTTCCAAAACACTAGAATAATATAACCACCCTACCAACACCAACACCCCCCCCCCCCCAAAAAAATCACTCTCCTTCAGAAAAGAAGGCTCCTGCTCGGTTTTGTTTATTTCTAAATACAGTATCACAAACATAGGACATGTATTATATCAGGATAGAAATAAGACACCAAACAAAAGACCTATAAAAACTCTTGTCATATCTGTTCTGAGAAGAGAAAGACTTCAAGAACCAGGCTACCTGTCCATCCAAACTACCTAAGACCTCTGATGGAAAATTCCATAAACAAGTAAGTGAAGGCAACACCCACCACATCTGCTTTAATTTAGATTAATGCACATTTACAGATGAAACATTGTAAACAGAGGCAAGATAAAGAATTCTCAACAGAAATTCTGGCACAACAGAACAAAATCTCAGGGAAGAACATTTCATGGTGGACCTATGCCATCAGGATTAGAAGTCAGGAGGGCACCCCTTTGGACCAAGGAAAGTGTCAAGTTCAAAGCTGATGTCTGTCCTAAAAAATCCTTTCTAGATCCTTTCCAGTCTTTTTGGCATAACCTCAATCAGCTTTACCCCCATCTCCATAACGTTCCAATTATCTGCCCAATAGGAAAATAGGCCAATAGTTAACATACCCTCTGATACACAGCCTCGCAGGGTTCATTTCAGGCCGCGGGATTGCGCCACGGGCGCTAATTCAACTGCATTCGATGCGGCTTTTAAACCCCCATGGGACACCTCGGCGAGCTGTTTGCCTGCAGTATCTGGAGAAATTAAAGACGGACGGACACAAGAAAATTAAAAAGATTACTTGTGATCCTGCAGGTTTAAAGAAGGACTATCTGAAAAAGCTCAAGTGTACCTTCTAGCCTGATTAAAGGACAGTGATAGGCCCTATAAGAAGAGGCCAGGACACTCTAAACACATATGCCTATCCGGTGGCCACTTGGCTTGGAAAACATAGCAAGGTTTGCCAGCAGCCCTTGCAATAGAAACTTAGAAGTTGAAAAAAAAAAAAAAAAAAAAACAGCTGGTTAGGAACATATGATCCAGAAATTAATCAGGATAAAATATGACTTTGGTGATTCCAATCAAATTTATCAATTACAGATCTAAAATATGATACGTTTAAAATAAAGAACCCAGCCTTACTGAGTGTAGAAGCAGTTTTAATTTGAAGTGGTCCATGGACTACCACTTTAGAAAAAGGCAACAGCTTTAGAAAGGGAAAATGGGGGCAACAAAGAGGGAATGTAGTCCTTTAACAAACTGAGAAGGTAACTCTAGTTCTCTGGTTGCTCTTTTGACGATAGTCCTCCTTTAATGCCGTGGTAAACTGTCACTGCAGAACTAGGAAAGGGCTTGAGCAGCTACCAACAGGGCAAAAGCTGGGAAAGGACTACAATTTGAAGAAACACCCGCTATGAGAACTGCAGGCAAAACTGGAAGCCACCGGCACTTTAAAGCCTTCTGAATATCAGAGAATGTTGTCCGTACCTATGCCTATTCATGTATGAACTACTGAAGCTATTTAGATCCCATTTGGATTCCTGAAATGAACCCTGGTCACTAAAAATTTGCATAATACATGGACACCAAACCCCTGAATAATAGTATCTATGGATACCTAAAATAAAGACTTTTAAAGGGAAATTTTTAAAGTATAAATATATAAGCAACTTTTAAAGATATGAAAATCTAGCACTGATTCTCACATTGTAAAAATCTATTCCCAAGTAATGATGGCAGCAGACAATGACCTTCTCAGAGAGAAAATTCCTGTGCAGACCTTCCAAATATAACTTTCAATTCCACAGCACAAAGCCTTAAAAAGCAGAAAACCAGACTTTCCATTTAGGAGTAAAAGCGTCCTTTCAAAGAGCTATTTGGAAATTGAAATACATCAGTCACTCAAGGAAATACCAAATGGAGACACTAAAAACTATCAAGAATAAAAGATACAGAGCATAGAGTTTTTGTTTCCAGAGAGGTATTTCTAATACTACACCAGAAGATTTAACACATATAGTACCAACACTACAACCATGATCTTTCTCAGTCTCAAATTCCTACAAGAAACATCCACACCAGTCCCCATTTTCATATTTTGGGACTGGGGCTAAGCATTAAGGTTTAAGATATGTTTTCCTTGCTATATTGTGTTTGCTTTTGCCTCCAGAATCCCCAAAGATTATCTATGATTAAGTAATTTCTGTCTTCCCAGTTAGTAGTAATAAAAACAAATGTGTCAAGTAGAACATCCTAGTTCCAGATCAATAAAACACTATAATTTTATCAGGTTCAGCATCATAAGCATTGAGATGAATTGTCACTCCTGCCATATACAGCCATCAGCAAAACACCAAAGATACAAAAAGCCACTGAGGACAACATGTCCTCTCTAATCGCTCCTGGAGATATCCTTTCCCTACTACAATACTTTTATTTGGTGTGTGTGTTCAAAACAACTCTTCAGACACAATTTTTGTGGGGGAATAATTAAAGCTTAACTATAGTGTAAATAATGTACCTTTGTTGGCCCCGTTCGTGGCTCTTTAAGAATGTTAAATGACTGGAAACAAGTAAAACCAGCTACCAGGCTCAAATTAACCCCTTATTTACCCCAACTCCCACTTCAAATCTATCTGAGAAACAAAACTTTGAAAAGAATTCTTCAGTAAATCAAATGTTTAATTAACCTCTTCCTTAAAATATGGAAATGAGAGCTAGAATGAGAACTAAGGAATACAGTTTTTTCTTTTGTGTTAGTAAAACTACTTGAAAACAGAAGGCAAAGCACAGATAATTGAATGCACAGTGAAAACTCAAGAGATTTATAACTGCCCACTCGTGCTAAGAAATTTTAGAAATTCAAGGTCCAAGAGATACTCCCTGACCTCTAAGCCAGGCCAGTACCTTCTGAGCAGTATGTTCAAATGCTGATGCCTACTTCCCTCTCTCCCTGGTCAGGAGCTATGGCACAAAATGGGATCTGAACAGAGATACCAACCACTGTGGGGGAGAGAGGTTAAAGGGGAGGAAAATAGGGCTCAAAAGCCAATAAATGAAGAGCACCAGTCCTTCAGGCCATGCCCTGAAACTTGTCAGGACATCATTATTATAAGCTGAGAACAACAAACCTATATTTTAGTGTTCAGGAATGCTTCAGGCCTGCCCTGGCTCTAGCAGATAGATTAGCCAAAGCTGTTATAGTTACAACACTTTTTTTTTAAATCTTCATGAGTGTTTGTCATGAAGAACCCCAGAAACCAGCTTCCTGGCCCAGTTTCTTGGTTGCTATTAGAGAAGAAAATGGAGAGCTATGGGCAGATATCTGGAATGGCCCAATTCCAGGCTACGAGTCTTGGAAGCACATGAGAACCAAATTTGCAGTGACCATCCTAGAAGACATGCCTTATCTTCACACATGTTCCTGGGTAGTTGTGCATAGTTGGTCGACTGAGTAAAGACCATATATATGGCTTTTCTACAAAAACGACTGCTTAACTGACAAGTGGAGACCAAGTCTGCTTGCAATGAAAAATATGGTGCAAATCCCATCCTTTCATTATGGCACATAAAAGCTCTATCTTATTCATTGATGAAATGACCTTCAATTGGTCAATTTTATCATTCTAAGAAAACGTAAGTGCATTTGCTGTTGACAAAGAGCACAGTAGTTATAGACTTCAGAAATAAATCAAGGTAACCGAGCGCAGCTGCTATCGCAGAATCTTACATGGCATCTCATGCCCTTGGAAAAATTCTCTAAGAGATTTATAGACTGATCTAAGAGCATAAAACTTCCTATTCGGTTAATACCCAGTTTTAACACCTCTGTATGGATCCTATTAAATAAGCCCATTCTATCAATCACAAATAACTTCACCTATACCTATCAGCCTTGGCCAGTAAGCTATGTCATACAGGCACTTGCAAATACAGCAAGGTACACCCTAACAAGTATACCTGTGACACGAGAAAGATGCTCTCTGAATCATGTGCATTCAGCAGGCAAGACCATAAAAAAAATATTTTTTTTTTCACTTACATCTTTCTGGTTGGAGTGGAAAAACCTGAGTGCGAAGTTACAGGATTGGGATGCAGCAGCATACTGACCTAGGGATTCAGCGTATCGGGTCAAAAGATAACTAGATCGGAAGCAAAGAGAAAAAAACATGTTATACTTACCCACCTATAATATCATATACTATACTTCAAATTATTTTGGCAGAGAAATAGTAAGCATATGGAAAATTTAAAACATCTTGCAACAAAAATCTAATTACCAAATCAAATTTTTAAAAAGAAAAAAATTAATTCAGTTTTGGGGAAGCTCTAAGTTCAATGCCATGCTTTCTTATACTCAGATAATCAATGGAGCACAGATTATGAAAGAACAGAATACTGTCTTCCTAAAACAGGTCTACAGGGAATAGAGAAAATACCCCAATTCATCACAAAGAATAGTTACAATGCAAATTCAAAGAATCTCTGAGGACAACAAATGAAGTACAGGTGTCAACCTCAAGTCCAAGCCAAAAGTAAAGACTTCAAAACCATGTATGTTAAGAAAAAGGGTTCAAAGTATATAGCCATGCGTTGTCTTGGAGGAAAACTTTCTTACCACTTCTAAACTGCAATTTTTAACATTACTACAAAATGCTGGCAAATATAAATTCTTACAATGGGTCACGATATGTGATTATTTCATCTAAAAAGCTTAATACCAGGAACAACTTTACTGCTAAAATCAAAATGTTCAAGTTTCATGTATCAGAGCCCCACACTGGTGTAGCTGACTGCTCATTATTCAGAGTATATACTACCAACCCAATGGTATCATGCTGGATATGCTTAGCATCAAGGCTGGAGTACAGATCCAACACAGGTTCAAATGCTCCCAGCATACAGTAGATTCGAACAAGCAGCAATTTGAATTGAGCATTGGAAGGGCTATGGATTAATCCCTCTTCCAGCAAAGTCAGGGCCTGCCACACAGCAGTCTCATCACCTAGAACCAAAATATAATAGCATTACCCACAGATCTTGACAGCAAATATAGGGTTCTCAAAAATAAAAACTTACATCATCACCTCCCCTAATTATTCTAAGAATGAGTTTAGATGGCAGAGAATACATTTTAGATACACACCTGTAAGCAAAACAGGGGATTTCCCTAAATAGTTATCTCAATTCTTAAATATGCATCTATAAAATTGACCCAAACTTTAAGCTGCCAGGTCTTATAGAGGAAGTTATGGAATCTCAGAGAACCCTAGATTCTGAGAAGAGACAAACTTTGAAGGAGAACTGGTGTCACCAACCTTTCCAGTTCAGGATTTTCTCTACAAGACCCAGATGCTTTCTCTAAACATCATTTTTTTTCTTGTATATCAAATAATATTTGAAAAAAATTGCTCATTCACAATCAAAATAAAGTGATGCACATTTTGAGCCACCAAAACTCAGTTGACATGTAACTGTAGTATTAAAGATTAAGTAAATTCTCTTTTAAGAATCTACCTAGCCCTCGCTGGTTTGGCTAAGTGGATAGAGTGTCAGCCTGTGGACTGAAGGGTCCTAGGTTCGGTTCCAGTCAAGGGCACATGCCCGGGTTGCTGGCTCGATCCCCAGTAGGGGCCATGCAGGAGACAGCTGATCAATGATTCTCTCTTATCATTGATGTTTGTATCTCTCCCTCTCTCCTCTCTGAAATCAATAAAAATATATTTTTTAAAAAGCAGAGGAATCCTTTTAAAAAACAAAAACTAAAATCTACCTAGCCCCGCCTGCATGGCTCAGTGGCTGAGCGTCCAACTATGAACCAAGAGGTCACAGTTCAATTCCCAGTCAGGGCACATGCCCAGTTTGCAGAGTCAATCCCCAGAGTGGGGTGCAGGAGGTAGCCAATCAACGATTCTCTCTCATCATTGATGTTTCTATTTCTCTCTCTCTCTTCTTTTCTCTCTGAAATCAGTAAAAATATTTTTTAAAAGACTCTATCTAAAGAAATAACGTAAAATGCAGATAAAGCTTTATTTACAAAAATATTCATTGTATTAATAAATGGGGGTGATTGAATAAATTATAGTAACACCCACCTATGGAAACATCGTACAGCCATTTGATGTTAACGAAGAGTTTTTAATAACAAGGGTAAATACCTTTGAAATAATTATCAGTAAAACACATACAGAAAATTCAAATTAGCATGAAGAGTTCATCTTCAGTCTAAAAAATATGCAGCATTAGGAAAAAGGAAATGTGTAAAATCTTAGACTGCCTGTGAGAGCAGGAAAAGTGAGATTAAAATAAAGTGCTTTCCAAAATTTTTATATGCTACTTTTATAATCAGGAAAAAAACAAACAAACAAACAAAAAAAACAGCTAAAGTAAAAGCTCTATCTATTAAGCTTTTAAAATTTATTGTATATGCTTTTTTCCAAGAAAAAATAAACAAGTTAATAAAAAATTGAAGTTCTAGATAAATATCTATAATCCTACTCAAACTATGTGAACTACACATAATCTACTTAAACTACCATTAGGATTTTAATATAATGCTTCTGAACTATAATTACTTTACACAGTAGTAGTCATAGCATATATCCAATTTTGCATTCTGCTCTTTTATTTGTGTTTTCTCATGTTGCTACCTGGTGTTTATAATCATAATTTTACTTATGATTATAAACACTCACCAGCCTACATTTGAGCAACACTAGATATACGACCTGAAGATAAGAGTCATGGGTGGTTCCTAGCCTCAAGAGGCTCAGAACTGAATAAAAAAGAGAGCTGAGCCCTAGCTGGTTTGGCTCAGTGGATAGAGCGTCGGTCTGTGGACTGAAGGATCCCGGATTTGATTCCGGTCAAGAGCACATGCCTGGGTTTCAGGCTCGATCCCCAATAGGGGATGTGCAGGAGGCAGCCGACCATGATTTTCATCATTGATGTCTCTGAAATCAATTATATATATACTAGAGGCCCAATGCATGAAGATTCGTGCAAGAATGGGCCTTCCTTCCCCTGGCTGCGAGCATCACCTTCACTCCGGCCTGGAGCCGCCTTTCCACTATCCCACGCTGCCCAGAAGCCCGGAACTGATGGGGCTGTGTAGAATGCCTGCATCGTCACCATGGCAATGATGCAAGCGTCCGGCCCTGCCCCCTGAACGCTCAGTGCCCACATATGCAAATTAACCTTCCATCTTTGTTGGGTTAATTTGCATACTCACTCCTTATTGGCTGGTGGGTGTCACAAGGTATGGTCAATTTGCATCTTTCTTTCTTATTAGTGTAGATATATATATATATCTACACTAATAATTATATAATATATATAATTACTGGAGTAATTATATATATATATAATTACTCCAGTAAGAAAAAAGAGTTGAACAATTACAGAGAACAGAAAATTTTAAGAAATTCTAGTTGCTCAAGGATAACTAGTATCAGAAAAAAAACACAAATCTTCTTAAAGATCTCTTTAAAATAGAAACAAAATTTCAAAGAGGAAAAAAAGGCTTAATTCATACTTCTTCCTGAACTATTGAACCAAAATTATGAAAACATGTATCATTTTATTTTGCAAATTTTAGCATATAATTACAACACTACACAAATTCTTACTAAATCAAAAAGAGCATCAAAGACTGATGAGGTCTTTTTGAAGGACAAAATTTTTCTACCAAAATTTTATAATATAACAAAATGACATAAGTTCTGGGGACATAATGGTAATTATAGTTAATACTATATTGCATATTTGAAAGTTGCTAAGAGCGTAGACTTAATAGTTCTCATAGTAAGAAAAATTTTACAGCTGTGTGGGATAGACATTAACTAAACTTACTGTGGCAATCATTTCACAATCTATACATATGTCAAACCAATGTATCAATTATATTGTAATAAAACTGAGGGGAAAATGACATCCTTCACTGTCCCTTTTATTTTTGTAGCATAACTATAAAGAAATGCCATTTTGCAAAAACATTTGAGAGCATCACCAATTTCCTAAAGCAATTGTCTTAAGTCCTTTCATATTCAAATTAGTCTCTTTCAACATTCTTACCAATTTTCTATAAATTTCAATTTTCCACCAGATCATCCATGAATAATGACTATGCCTATGATTGGAGCACTTCAACACCACTTTCGCTGACTTTAATAAAAAACAACTTGGCCCTAGCTGGTTTGGCTCAATGAATAGAGCGTTGGCCTGCGGACTGAATGGTCCTGGGTTCAATTCCAGTCAGGGGCACATGCCCGGGTTGTAGGCTTGATCCCCAGAAGGAGGCATGCAGGAGGTAGCCAATCAATGATTCTTTCTCATCATTGATGTTTGTATATCTCATCTATCTCTTTCTCTCTCTTCCTCTCTGAAACTAACAAAAATATATTTTTAAAAAACTTGTATCTATATCTGCAATTTCCCATGCACTTGCACTGTATGACTTTGGACAACTTACCTAACTTCTTTCTCTCTGCCCCGTATTTCCCACATCTATAAAACTGTAATAACCTTACCTGTATTATTATGAGGTTTAAATTAGCTAATTCATGTGTAATATTTTAAGTGCCTGATGACCAACAAATGTTAGCTGTTATTATTAGATGGCCAGATATCTTTGCTCAAAAAACAATAAATTAACAAAGCCATAGTCAGTATGAGCAAGACTGTATGTTAGAGGTAAGTGGGGAAAGGTATTAGAGCAGGGACAAATTTGCTAAATAGCTCATCAATGATTTTTACATTAGGGTGACTTTTACAGCCTTATGCAACCTCATGAATCTGGGGTTCAGATAACAAATACTCTAATAAAAATGATTTAACCTTAAATCCCAGTTAATACAGTATAACAAGTATCATATGGGTACATATAATGTCCTACAAAAAGTTCAGAAGAGGCGTGAAATCCAGTGTGGGAGGGGGTGAAATCAAGACCAGCTTGTCAGAAATACTGTTTGAGTAGAAGTTAGACGAAGGAGG
The DNA here is from genome assembly GCA_026230045.1 of Corynorhinus townsendii. Taxonomy (NCBI): domain Eukaryota; kingdom Metazoa; phylum Chordata; class Mammalia; order Chiroptera; family Vespertilionidae; genus Corynorhinus; species Corynorhinus townsendii. Next base: position 10,149,022 of record JAPDVU010000014.1, on the reverse strand, counting down.
TAAGGAATTTTTTTCTAAGAGGGGCAATATGATGTTCAGTGATAGCAGAAAAAAAAGAGAAAAAAAGGTGGATTTTAAAAAGTCATTGTAAATTACCCTGAAAAGGTTGGCCTTTATCCTCAGGAAAATAGGGCACCTCTGGAGAATTTTAAGCATGAGGATAACAATATCTAAACTGAGTACTTTGTGAAATGATCCATGAGGACAGGGGTTGTGTCTGCCTTGCACACCATTCCCTCCCCAGCCCTTTGTTTCTTCTATAGTTTATTCTAGTGAACAACATGCAATAAGTATCTGAAGTTATTTTTTCCTAAAAACTGCTAATAAGAGTCCTAGCCAGTGTGGCTTAGGGCAGGGGTCCTCAAACTATGGCCCGCAGGCCACATGTGGCCCGCCGAGGACATTTATCCGGCCTGCCGGGTGCCGCTGCCTGTCCTGCTTAGCAGCCGACTTGTCCCGGGCCCGCAGTGTGCATAGGAACTTGTTCATAGTTTTTTTTTAAACTATAGTCCGGCCCTCCAATGGTCTGAGAGACAGTGAACTGGCCCCTTGTTTAAAAAGTTTGAGGACCCCTGGCTTAGGGGATAGCGGCATCAGCGTGTGGAAGGGTCCCAGGTTCAGTTCCAGTCAAGGGCAGGTTGAGGACTTGATCCCCAGTAGGGGACATGCAGGAGGCAGCCCATCAATGATTCTCTCTCATCATTGATGTTTCTATCTCTCTCTCCCTTCTCCCTTCCTCTCTGAAATCAATAAAATATATATATTTTTTAAAAATCCTGCTAATAAGAGAGAGTGTTAGGGGGATGCAATCTAAAGAAAAGGCAATCTCAGCCCTAGCTGGTTTGGCTCAGTGGATAGAGTGTTGGCCTATGGACTGAAGGGTCCCTGGTTCCATTCTGGTCAAGGGCACATGCCCGGGTTGCAGGCTCGATCACGAGTAGGGGGCGTGCAGGAGGCGGCCGATCAATTATTTGCTCTCATCATTGATGTTTCTATCTTTCTCTCCCTCTCCCTTCCTCTCTGAAATCAATGAAAATATTTTTTTTTAAAAGAAAAGGCAATCTCAATGCCATTTGCTGAATCATACTTTACCATATATTATATTTTTGTCTTAAATGGGCTAATCAGAACTGTATTCCAAAAAGAGTGCATTTTCCTATAATTTTTTATTTTAAAAAGTCTTAATTTTATTAGAATTACATAGAGTATAAAAGCAAACATGGAAAGAAACTGGTAATTTTGCTATATATAATTTTTTTAAGTGAGTAAAGGGGCTATTGCATTCCATGGGCCTATACATCCATCTCTGAATCAGTTTCTCTGTATTTTAATTATTGTGGCGTTATAATAGGTTCTCTACAGTCATTACTCATTATTCATAATATTTTAAAAAAGAACAGATATCCACTGATTTAAGATTTTCCTGATTGCAGGGAGGGGGATACATGGAGACTTAGGTTCTTCTAGAAGCACCCTGGAGAAGGGCAAGGAAGAAAAATCTAAAAGCATAAATCAAATTCTGAGATTAGGTAATTAGTCCATGAATTTATAGTCAATTAAAAAAAAGAGTAATATCAAACTGAAATGATTGCTCCTTACCTGTTTCTCTCCATATATCAATAAGCACATGGACAGCAAGGAGACAGTAATAGTCTGAAAACTGCAATTCGGTTTTCAAACAGGATTTCCCTACAGGGGGGAAAAAATCATCTGTATTTAACATTTATTTAACTATTACTGCTCCAAAGACGTTTTGTAGAGCAGGCACAGTGAGAAGAAGGAAAGAAGAGAGGGGGAAAAGAAAATAAGGGTAAATACCAAAAGAAAATATAAGCCATGAACCAAAGGATTCAAATGGTGAGACTAGACTCAGCTGGAGCAGAAGGGTTCCAGAACAGAGGTGGTATCCAAAATGGTCCAACAGGGAAAGCAGCAAGATTTGAAAGGCTTTAGACCAAGCACAGAAGCGAAGGCCATGTATAACTAAAGTAGTGTTATGCTCATTACTTCACCTAAATTTTTAGAATGCTGTTAAAGAAATACTGATATTATCTAATCAGATATTTTACCACACCTAGCAATCTGAAGATCTTCTACTTCTAAATACCTCACAATTTACAAGATTCTTTTTGTTCACTTGTGTAGGAATATAAGCAGAAAATGTGACAATTATCATAAACTATGCAATTCATATGATCTCACCAGATCGGAAAGAATATGAATATAATTAGTTAAAACTCCAAGTTATTTAACACTATGTGCCGACTCTACTTAAATTTTTAAGAAATGAAATGTGGAAGAAAATAGTAATAATAATAAAATTCCAAGCTTTAGAAAGGCTTTGCATTTCATTACTTGGGTAGTCTTGCCACTTGACAAAACATTCTCTTTGCCAATCTCATTAAAACAGGATGCTGTGAGTGATTCAAAACAAAACTACCTTCTAAGGTTTAGCTTATCAGAGAACAACTGCACATTTTGAAAGATTGCTCACCAAATTCCAGTCCATGCTGGTATCTTAACATCAGTTCTCTGACCACACTCAATTTCTGATTTTTATCCATCATGTGGTACAAGCCTAGTAACCTCGTCAGCTGCACCACACACAAATGCTGCTGCAGAGCTCTGATGTCAGCAGGCAGCGCCAGCTTATCCTCTGTTGGTGTCGACAAAGGAACAACTCCAAGTAACTGATTAATAAACTGCAGAGTGGAAAAAAAAGAGGAGAGGTCTCAAAACAGATCTAGTTTTCAGTATGCCATAATTAAAAAATACTGAAGTGATCTAGAAAAAGACATCAATCAAGAAAAAATAAAAATTAAAACCCCTTTACTATACCATTTTTATTCACCAAACCATATTTTATTTAGAGTAATGAAATAAAATATACATTGTCTTGATATGTTGATAGTGTTAATTATATTTTAAAGTTAAAGTCAATGTTTAATTTTATCAGGTATCTAAATAGTTATATATTTAAATATAATGTACACCCCACACCTATAAAGCTATATACAGACTAGAGGCCCAGTGCACAAATTCGTGCATGGGTGGGGTCCGGCCAGCCTGCCATGATGGGGGCTCATCGGGCCGGGCAGCAGGGGGAAGGGGACGTGGGAGATTGGCCGGCCCCACCCCCAATAGGGGGGTTATCGGGGACAAGGCCAGCCGGGGAGAGGGACCACGAGAGGTTGGGGGGAGGGGGCCCCAATCAGGTCGGTTGGCCACTGCAGTGCATGTCATAGCAACTGGTCGTTCCAGTCATTCCGGTCATTCCGGTCATTCCAATGTTCCAGTTGCTTGGCTTTTATCCTATATAATAAAAGGCTAATATGCAAATCAACTGAACGGCAGAAAGACCGGTCGCTATGACACGCACTGACCACCAGGGGTAGATGTTCAATGCAGGAGCTGCCCCATGGTGGTCAGTGTGCTCCCACAAGCGGAGTGCCACTCAGCCAGAAGCCAGGCTCACAGCTGGCAAGCACAGTGGCAGTGGTGGGAGCCTCTCCCACCTCCATGGCAGCGCTAAGGATGTCCAACTGCCGGCTTAGGCCTGCTCCCAGCTGGCAGTCAGACATCCCCCAAGGGCTCCCAGACTGCGAGAGGGCGCAGGCCGGGCTGAGGGACTCCCCCCCTCCACCCAGTGCAAGAATTTCATGCACCAGGCCTCTACTATAGAACCGCTAGCAGGGTCACCTAAGACCATCGGAAAACACAGATATTTACATTATGATTCATAGCAGTAGCAAAATTACAGTTATGAAGTAGCAACGAAAATAATTTTATGGTTGGGGGTCACCATAACATGAGGAACTGTATTAAAGGGTCGCGGCATTAGAAAGGTTGAGAACCACTGCATAGATTATATGTATGAATATAATTCTGAGGAATAAAATAATGAAATACATTAGACATTCTAACAACTTTGACTCTATACTATTTTATTTTCTTCAATTAGAGGTTAGTCCCATTTAAAAAAAAAAGGGTGAGTCCCATTTGGCTCCTAGTTCATTGGGACAACAGTTCTCAGTTTGAACCTTACAGGGCAGTTTGCAATCCTCTTACAAACTACTGAGCAGCAGAATCCCACATTTAAAAGGTTGTGGCAGCAAAATTACCCCTCTCAATGAAAAATTTGCATAGAACTACACAACTCGTTGCAGCAGCTTTAAATCCTTTGTGTCACAGAACAATGACTACCTTATCATTGCTAGTATTCCAGCATTTCTAGAGGGTTCCTCTCACTACATCACTATGATGGGATCCCGTGAGATGACCTAGGGTTTTCAAACATACCAGCAAAGCAGATGGGCTGGTACCAGATTCGTACTGGCAAACCTTTATGAATCTCAGTTGATGACAATATAAGTGCTCCTCTGCATCCCCATCATTTGATGCTTCAACTTACAAGATGGTAAGCACTATAAGACACGATCCGTTGTTCCCCAGCTTAGCCCTTAGCATAGTTAAATGCTACAAACACTGAATGAATCTCTCCCACATGGTTCCATAGTCTGCTTAAATCCCTTCAGTAACATGAAACGCAAACACTATTTTTAGAGAATTCTGGCCATTAACAAGATCTTTTTCTCACTAAATTCTGAATTCCCTGTAACAATTTGCTGGTTGAGTGGAAAAGAAAGGTTTGGTCCTGGTTCTCATCCCTTTCCTACAAGAGAGCTTTCCAATATGAGAAAGTAAGTAACATGGAATACTATTCTGCAATTTGGAATGAACTACTGATACATGTAACAAATGCATGAATCTCCAGGGTATTATGCTGAGTGAAAAAAGCCAGTCTCAAAAGGTTATACATGATTCCATTACATAAAATTCTTAAAATGACAAAACTGTAGAAATAGAAAAACATTAGTTGTTGCCAGAGGGTAGGGGTGAGGAAAGGGGGAGGATCAGGGAGGTGTCTGGGGGTAAAAAAGAGTAGCACATGGGATCCTAGTAGTGAACTGCTCTGTATCTTGATGGTGGTGGTGCTCACATAATCCACAAGTATTACATACTGCACTAAAAACACAAAAACAGCCCCAGCTGGTTTGGCTCAATGGACAGAGCATCGGCCTGTGGACTGAAGGGTCCCAGGTTCAATTCCGGTCAAGGGCACATGTAGGGGGCATGCAGGAAGCAACCAATCAGTGATTCTCTTTCATCATTGATGTTTCTATCTCTCTCTCTCTCCCTCTATCCTTCCTCTCTGAAATCAATAAAAATAAACAAACAAACAAAAAAACACCACACTCACAAATGAATGCAAACAAAACTGGGGAAATTCGAATAAGGTCAGTGGATTGTATCAATATCAATTTCCTAATTATGCTATAATTATGCACTATGTTAGCATTAGAGCAAAATGGGTGATTGGGTATACAGTGTTCTCTGCACTGTTTCTCTTTTAACTGCATATAAATTTACAATTATCTCAAAAACATACACATAAAAACAAAAAAGGAGAATCTATCTACAAAGGGCTTATTCTCATTGTGGCTTAACTTAACAAGAAATCATGCCTTTAATCTGATAGCCCCTAGAGTACTTGGCTTGATAGAGCAGTTATCTTGGTATCTCATGTTCACCATTCTCTCACATTTTAGAAAGGAAGGCCAAACACTTAGCCTAGTTACAACAAATACAGGCAACCAACAGAATTCCAAATAGTACTTACTTTTGTACACTGTGCAGCAGGCAAGAGATCAACAAACACCTTGAGGTCTGTAAAACAGCAAGGTTTATCCCCAAACTTTTTAAAATACTGAAACATTAATTCTTCTGGGTCACCTAAGAGAGAAAATAAAAACCACTAAATTATTCATGGACTGAAGCAATTTCTAATTTAAGTAAAGGTCTGATATGAAAAATCTTTATTTCATTAAATTAAAATTTTGTTTGAATGCTTGAGTAAGTGGGAATGAGAATAACAATGAGGGCTGGAAGGTGGCTAGAGTAGTTAAAAATAAAAATATTTTTAAAAGGAGAATTTTACATTCAGTTTACCTATTAATACACTTAGGAAATGTGAAGCTTTTCATTCAATTAAAATTTAAAGTTAAAAAGTTTTCATCAAATTTTAATGAGTTAAGTTTACATGCAAACATTAAACAAACATGCTTCTCTCTACAACAGTTCCTGAACTACTGCAGAAGTATCAAATAAGTGTTAATTAAATGAAAGGTAATGTTGGTTAATAGCCACACCAACAGAAGAGAAAATAAATGGGAAGAACCACAAGCCAATAACTCCACTATTAAAAATTTAAACCTGGAAATGCAGAAAGCTACCAGTTCATTTTATTTTTTCCTCAAATTAAAAACAAAAAAATAAAAATAAAATGTTCTCAAATTGAACTAGATTTAAGAAGCGGAGATTCTAACCACGGAGTTCTGTAAGATTTTAGGTTCCAGTTCCTATTCACATGTCTCTGGGAACAGAGCTCCCTCTAACCAGGTTTTCACAGGACTCTGTGATCCCAACAAGACAGAATCACACACTGGTCTGGTTAAAAAAAAAAAAAAAAAAAATTTTTTTTAAATTATGGAGACTAGACAAATTCACTAATTTGTAAGATGAGGTAGACCCAAGACAGAAGTTAACTTGGAATTCAAAATTGATTGTGAGTAATCTACACAGGGAATGACAGAGAGAAGTTCACAGTTCATTTTAGAAGGAGCTACAAAGAACATTAATTAGCTGATTAAAATGAACAAAGATATTCTAGGACAAAGATATTAGAAGTGCTCATCATCCCAGGATAACTGGTCCCTAAAAAAAATCCCTCTTAAACTTTATAAACTTCCACTGAGAACACAATTTCCATAACAATGAATGGAGGAAAAAGATTTCTTTGGAGTTTTATCTTAAAAAATAAAATTGAAAAATTTTAAAAGCTTATTATCTTAAACATAACAAAATTTAGGGCATTATTATTATAAGCTAACACCTAGTATTAACAAGGAATTACTGTTTGGGGGAGAAGAAATGCCATTTTTCCAACAAAATTATAAACTAACACAATATGACACCCACCCTTCGCTTCTTGTGCAAAAAGCTAAAACATTCATTTTATAAAAACATCTAAATGCTTCATCAAAGTTCCTGAAGGCCTCTCTTAATGCTTCACTATCCAAATAGTTATTTTCTCCCACATGTCATTATTCTTATAAACTTTATCTTCGTTAATTGCCATAACTCTGCTAGACAGTCTTTCATCACTGTAAGCGCTGGGAGCAGATTTTCAATAAAACTTTCATACACTTCAAGAAATTCTGAAACTTTTATGAAACTGGCTATTTTACTTTGAAATTGATTTTGATATTATTATTGATCAGCAAAAAGAAAATGTCTGACAAAGACTCTGATGGATAAGGGAGAGACTGAGAGCTAATTTTGTAAGTGATTCATTCATTAGTAAATATTTTCAGGTTATGGAGACATTTGCTTCCTACACATGACTCTGTTATTGTAGGCTTCAGATAAATGAATACTGCACTTGGATATTAAGGGCTTCCCTGTACCTTCTCTAGGGTTCGCAAATATCACTACAGTTTCTTACCCAGTTTATACTCATCATTAAAACCTTGACATCGTAAACGTCTAATCAGCTCCAGTTTAGCTAGATGTGGTCCTCGAAGATGGCGAGAACTTTTAGATTCTTCTGTTATCCGATCTTCTATAAACTTCACAGCTTCTTCTGCAGAATAATGTACTTCTCCTTCTAAAGAACTGGGTATAAACACACGAAAAAGGTATTTTTGTGCCTCTATTGTCCATTCCAAAAGTTAAAGCCACACTGATTTGAAGAAGCATATAAAAAAATAAAACAAAGCATTTTGATAATTATAAAACAACTAGAGCCCCAGTGCATAAATTTGTGCATGGGTGGGGTCTGGCCGCCCCGCCCCAATCGGGGCCGATGGGGTGAGCTGGCTGGGGGGAGGGGACATGGGAGGTTGGCTGGCCGACCCCACCCCCAAACAAGGGTTGGGGGGCTGATCAGGGGGCCAATCAGGGGCAGGGCCGACCTGGGGAAGGGGCCCCGGGCGGTTAGTGGGCCGGCCCCCACCCCCTGGTTGAACTTGGGTCAAACTCCGGGTCGAGGGGACAATATGCATATTATCCTTTTATTATATAGGATACAAACAGAATAAAGAGCTGTAAGCATATTCTGGCAGATAATATTGCATATGATTACTCCCAATTGTGGCATTTGATTACTGCTGAGTGATTAACCAACTCTACCTCTTTTTTAATTAAAAAAAAAGGATAATTTTTGCAATAAGTTTTACTTTAGCCCTAGCTGGTTTGGCTCAGTGGATAGAGTGTAGGCCTGCGGACTGAAGGGTCCCAGGTTCAATTCTGGTAAAGGATATATGCCCAGGTTGTGAGCTCAATCCCCAGTAAGGGACATGCAGGAGGCAGCCGATCAATGATTCTCTCTCATCACTGATGTTTCTATCTCTCTCTCCCTCTCCTTCCCTCTCTGAAATCAATACAAATATATTTTTTAAATTTTTACTTTATAATTTTAAAAAACGGAAGAAAAAATTCTACTTTGCAAGTGATAAAATTATTGAGACAGGAAAAGAGAATTCAGTTAGGCTTACAATGAAATTTTTTTGCTACAGTATACTTAAAGTGCCATTGTAAAATAAAAGCAAAAATAGCAAAACAAAGCAACAACAAAAACAGTGCCACTGTAATTCAGTAAAGAAGACAACTTACTGTTCACCTTCAGCAGGAGGAGTCCAGGCCTCTTCAATCAGTCGAAAGACAGAATCGAAATAAGTCAGATAGAACTGCCAGTCATCTGAGCTAAAAATTAGATTGAATGGTACACACAGGATTAAACACAAGTTGCGACAAATCTGCCTGAGGAACCATGATATTCAACTTATTTCTAAGTTATATTTTAGTCCTTACTAGAAGCCCACCCTTCCCTCTGGGTTTCCTCCACAGCCCCAAAATCACAGCACTCTAGAGGCATTTTAAAAGTAAAACAACTTGCCCTAACTGGTTTGGCTCAGTGGATAGAGCGTCGACTCAAAGGTCCCAGGTTTGATTCCGGTCAAGGGCATGTACCTTGGTTGCGGGCACATCCCCAGTGGGGGGGTGTGCAGGAGGCAGCTGATTGATGTTTCTCTCTCATCAATGTTTCTAACTCTCTCTCCCTCTCCCTTCCTCTCTGTAAAAAAAAAAAAAAAAAAAAATCAATAAAATATATTTAAAAAATCAATAAAATGGATGCATTAAAAAAAAGTAAAAAAACTTTTCAGATACTACTCTTTCCTTCAATAAAATGACCAGATCTAGAAAATTAATATTCTTAACAGAAAACTCCCCACATTAGCACTTCCTAAATGGGGGAGAAGGGAAGAAGGTTAGGCTAATATTAAATTTGACAAATGATTTGCGGTGTTCATTTTAAAGACCTAATAACTCTTTACTGAAAGATGATGGTTCATCAAAAACTCTTTTTTTAATTTTAAAGTTTTCGGGACATACTTTATGCCCAAAAAACTCAAAAGACATAGATAAAACACATGAATAATGACACCTGAAAACCCCATTCTAGTCATATAGTCCAAAAAGAAGTATCTACTCACTTTTTCAATAAGAGGCGCCGGGAAAGGGCATTGCACTCTGGCCACCTGCTCAGCTTCTTGTACATAGCCATGCATTTATTTTCCCGACTCTGAATCTCACTAGTCAACTTCTCTACAATTAAAAGTTATAATATTGATAAGCTAGTTTCATTTCTGTTCAGAAACCAAAATAAAGTCCAAACACAAAAAGGAAAATAGCACATTTCCCTCTCTCAGAAAACAGAAGCACCATTAGATACAAACTATTATCTTATTAAAAAAATATTTTACTGAATAGGAAAGAAAGTACATTTCTGATAGTAAACTTTTACAATATTTTTTTTCTGTAAAAGATAAGGATCCAAAAAGATAAATAAATAAATAATAAAAGACAAGGATCCACAATGTATTGAGTTGAGGCTCTAGTATATGGGATACACATATAAAGCCCCAAATGGAATCTAGGGACTGATATATTTAGTCCACAGACAGATTTCCCATCCATACAGTTCCAAAACACTGAATAAGCTTATACTGGAATGGGATGAGCAAGGTGACAGAGATGTTAGGAGAAAGATAAAAAATGAATAGAAATGAATCAAACTCCCAACAGTTGAGAGGAGGAAAACTACAACTATATTTCTGACCAAATTAAATTTGCCCTGTCCTTTCTAACAGATTAGCAGATTAAGGATACTGGTAATTATTATGAATTTCCTATAGAGAATCTAAATTGAAACTACATGCAGAAACACACTCTAGATGAATAGAAACAGAGAGGCTGACTTGTACTCATCTGCAAGGAGGCTGAAGTTAAGAGAGGAAGTAATGTTACACACACACTCACATACAAACTCCTGCTACATTTTATATAACTAAAGTAGTTAACTATCATTTAGTGTAACAGTTTTATGACTGCAGTCTAATAAAAGATATATATAAATATTTGTATGAAACAAAGTTTTTTTAATGACTACCAAATGAGAGAACTGATGTTATTCATCTATAGTTTAGTTAATCCCAAAGACTCTAAAAGCACAATTTAAAAAAACAGGTTTAGCCCTGCCAGTGTGGCTCAGTGGTTGTGCGTCGACCTATGAACTAGGTCAGGGTTCGATTCCCAGTCAGGGCACATGCCCAGATTACAGGCTCGATCCCCAGTAGGGGGTGTCTCCCTCCCTCTCTGAAATCAATAAAAGTATATTTTAAAACAAATAAACAAAAAAAACAGCCAGGTTTACTGAGGCAATAATTGCATTTCCAGGAATTTCTCCTAAGGAAATCATCACACAGGTTTAAATAGGAACCAAAAATCTTTGTCACTCCCTGACCAGGTGGCTCAGTAGGTTGGAGCATTGTCCTGTAAATGAAAAGATTCATCTCCTGGTCAGGGCACACACCTGGGTTGCCAATTCATTCCCCAAAGTGTTTCTTTAACATCGTTTTTTTAAAACAAATCAACAAAAACACTCACAGACACAGACAACAGCATGGTGATTACCAGAGGAAAAGGGGGTGGGGGAAGGCAGGAGAGGATGAAAGAGTGATAAATGGAGATGGAAGGAGACTTGACTTGGGGGGTGAACACACAATACAAAATAGAGATGATGTATTATGAAACTATACACCTGAAATCTAAATATTTTATTAACCAATGTCACCCCAATAAATGCAATTAAAAATATACTTTAAAAATAAATAAATAAATGTACAACACAGAAAAGTCACAAGTGACTTTTTTGTGTCTTTATATCTTTCTGTTCTATATGAGAATAAATTTTCCACAGTAAACATTTTTCATGTTTAAACAGGAAAAAATACCTTAAAACTTTCAAAATTACCTCCTAATTTTCCTCTGATGACATCTAAGGCTTCCTGGTACTTTCCCAAACGCTCCAGGATCATATAATAAAGTTCAACCTTACAGAAAAAAAAAAAGTGCAACCACTGAAACTTTTCAATAATAAAAAGACAGCCATGGGGATGTAAAGTACAGCACAGGGAACACAGTCACTAATACTGTAATAACTATGTATTGTGCCAGATGGATATTAAACTTATTGGGGGGATAACTTCATAAATTACATAAATGTCTAACCACTATGCTATACACCTGCAACTAATATAAAATATTGAATCTCAACTGTAATTAAAAAAGAAAAAATAGTCATTTGTACGTTTTTAAAAAGTTATCTAATAGAAAAGAACACTATTCTCAAATGAGATGAAATTAACAGTAAGAATCAAACAACAGAGTCTTCCCTACCTATATACATCTCAGACTAGAGTACTTGTGGAAACAGCTCCATGTTCATTATGTCTAAGCTGGGGTTTCCAAAGCTTTACAATTACACAAAGGGCAAGAGTGAAGACCCTGCTTTCTTAACTAGAATAAAACAACAGTTCTTAATATTATAGTATTTATTGCAGCAATATCAAAATCACACAAATACAAAAGTAGGGCTTGTATTACTCACTTCAGCCTCCGCTTCTATCTTGTCCTCTTTCACCATTTTTTCTACCATTCTCTCAGCAAGGGGCAGAAACATCGTTTTTGAGAGGTTTTCATCCTGTGCTGATATAGACTAGAAGAGAAAATAATAAATGTTTCATTCTAATTTCTCCCTGCCTGCCCTATTTATATTACCATGCAGGCCATTATACTATGACTCCAGCACATAATTATCATTATACCATGTCAAATAGCAGGCCTAATTTGAACCTGCCAAAAAGATACACTAAAGTGATTTGCTTTACAAGAGATTTCTTTATTAAAAATTCATTATCCTATGCAATCTTGAAATGCTGAGTTTCCACAACATGACCTAACTTTTAAATAGATTATTCACACATTTTTCTAGAAATATGTTAAGAGGGAGTATGCCTATGCTGTTTATTATATACAAAGAGTATCATCAAGTGTTTGAAAAGCCTTTCAGTGTTTTTTTGAGATGTTCATACATTAGAAGAGAAATGCCAATTGCTTATACAGCTTACTATTAGTCACAATTACCTTAGATTGGTAATTAAAATCAATGAATGATATTAATAATTTTAACACTGCCAGATTCTGCTCAGAGCTCATTTATCCCCTGTAAACAACCTTTCAGGTAGCTGTTATGCTTATTTTATAGATAAAATGATGTTGAGATTCCCAACTGCACTCCAAGACATGAGGTGAAGCCAATATTTGAACGCAGATTTGTCTAAACCCAGAGACTCTGTGTTCTTAACTGCTACATTTTAACTCCTATCTCCCCATCCTCTCCTACAACATATCTCATTTCGGTCCTTACAGCTCTGGGAGATAAGCATCTCCATTCTGTAAAAGAGCAAACTGAGGCTCAGAAAGATAAAGTGACAAAACAAGTCAATAACCTATGCACTAACCAACAATATTATCTTAAAGACAAACCTCAGGTCAAAATATCTAACATCTCAGGGTTCATACTTGATCAAATAACCCAGTAATGGATCTAAAATTCAGGGGAAATACAGTCTGTGCTACACACAAATAAACCAATATACCAACTCATAAAGAATACCAAAACTCCCCAACTCAAAAAGTCAACTGACAATATGGAAAGTCCCTGTTTGAGACATGCTACAACACATGACTACCCAAGACGTTCACAAGATACCTTAAGGACAATAACTATATACAAATATAAAAACAAATCTCAATCCCATTGTGAATGCCATACTCACTTGCATAATTAAGCTCATCACAGACCAAAAGTAGTAAGGGTTTTTGGGGACAATCTTATATAGAGTCATGCCAGCCTGAAAGACAGAGAGCCATAAATACTTAATTTAGAAAAGATCATACAGAGGGCAATTAATGATCTAGATATGTGGCGAGATATCTAGGAGAATAACAACACATTTACATAGCCCAGGTCCTGTAAGTGCCTAGAGACTTGATGGATATTCTCTATTGCCTAGCAATATAGGTAATCACAAGTGTGAACTTTTACATCAGGAATATGTCACCTTTGAAACATATTTTCTTAAATTAAAACCCAGTATTTCTAGCCCTAGCTAGTTTGGCTCAGTGGATAGAGCACTGGACTGTGGACTGGAAGGTCCCGGGTTTGATTCCAGTCAGGGGCACATGCTCGGGTTGCGAGCTTGATCCCCAGCAGGGGGCATGCAGGAGGGAGACAATCAATGATACTCTCTCACTGATGCTTCTATCTCTCTCTCCTTCTCCCTTCCTCTCTGAAATCAATAAAAATGTATTTTAAAAAATAAATAAAGTAAAATAAAACCCAGTATTTCTAGAAAATACTGCAATACAACATAGTCCAAATAGAATACCAAAGCAAACACAAAATTTGGATTATGAATGTACATCAGTAAACAAACTTTACTGAAGACAAGACATTAACCAGTGATAGTAAAACAAATAAAGAAATCTAGACAGTATATTTAAAATTAAAAATTAGAAAAGGTTACCGACATAATTGAAAATTTTCTTAGGTTAGGAAAATAATCAGGTTCTTTCAAGACACCATTAATTAGAACTGAACCCTTTCACTGTGAAATGCACAGTATACAAATACTGTACTTAAAAGCAGGAACATAAAAAGAAAGAGTGCCTGGATGGTGTGGCTCAGTGCTTGAGCATTGACCTATGAACCAGGAGGTCATAGTTCGATTCCCAATCAGGGCACATGCCCCCCAGTGGGGGCCGTGCAGGAGGCAGCCAATCAATGATTCTCTCTCATCATTGATGTTTCTCTCTCTCTCCCTGGCCCTTCCTCTCTGAAATCAAAATATATTTTTTTTAAAAAAGAGGAAAATAGATCTATTAATATGTAACAGAGGATCTATCTATAATTAGCCAAGTAGTAATCAATGCTATGAACTCCATCAGCTAACTTTTTTTTTAAATCTTTTGACTATCTTCAATCCACTTTGACTATCTTCAATCTACTTTTGACTATCTTCAATCCACTTTGAAAATTTCATGGAGCTTCTATTAAGGAAATGCCTATTCCTGCCAAGGATACAAAGATTGTGTCCCAGTCTCAAAGGCACTTAAAAGCTAGGGAAATATAAGCCCTGGCCAGATAGCTCAGTTGGATAGAGCATCATCCCAATATACCAAGGCTGCTGGTTCAATCCCTGGTCAGGGCTCATACAAGTAACAACCAATGAATGCATAAACAAGTAGAACAACAAGTAAGTGTTTCTCCCTGCCTAAGGAAAAAAAAAAAAATCAACCAATGAGTTTTAAATAGAATGTCTATAGGCAAAGATGGAGGATAAGGAGATATATACAAATATTTGGGCAAATATTTGGATGAGAATCAATCCTAGGTAGGAACAAATTAGTCTGATTAAAAGCATAAATCAAAGAAAAACATGCTGACACAAACAAATAGGACATTTGGCTAAACAAAAGAATTAAGAAGAGTGAGTAGTAGGGAAAATGATTAAAAGGTAGACTGTGGTACCTTTGTTGTAAGGCATTCAAAAGGAGTCTGAAGGAGTAAGGAACTAATGTGTATAAATCTATACTCTTCTCGGAAGAATATTTTAGCAGTGAAAAAGAAAATAGGAAGACAGAAGAGGTGAGGTGATGAGGAACTAAACCAGGATGACATAAAAAAAATAGGAAAGAGACCTCAAAGACAGTGTGGAGGTAGAATCAAGATGACCTGGAGACAAAACTGATACATAGAGTAGAAGGACAGTCTAAGATGGTCTGAGGTCCCTACTTCCAACACCAAACTCAGTAGGAATGGAATGTAAAGTGTTAATTTTACCTGATAACTAGGGGAAAGAAAAGATTTTTTTAATATATATTTTACTGATTTTTTTACAGAGAGGAAGGGAAACGGATAGTTAGAAACATTGATGAGAGAGAAACATCGATCAGCTGCC
Organism: Corynorhinus townsendii; assembly: GCA_026230045.1. Classification (NCBI taxonomy): domain Eukaryota; kingdom Metazoa; phylum Chordata; class Mammalia; order Chiroptera; family Vespertilionidae; genus Corynorhinus; species Corynorhinus townsendii. The sequence goes on along the minus strand of JAPDVU010000014.1, from coordinate 10,133,537 downwards.
TCCTGCACACCCCCAGAGTTAGAAACATTGATCAGCTGCCTCCTGCACACCCCCTACTGGGGATGTGCCTGCAACCAAGGTACATGCCCTTGACCAGAATCGAACCTGGGACATTTCAGTCCGCAGACCAACGCTCTATCCACTGAGCCAAACCGGTTAGGGCGAAAGAAAACATTTTTATAATGACACGCAAAAATAAAAAGAAATATAATATAAAATATAAATTGTTAATAAAAGACAAAAATGTCATGCCCATACCCTACTATCTTACAGACACTAATATTCTGCTGACAAGTCTGAAAACCATGGCTGTAAACTGGTGGCTCAGAGAACCAAAATGTTATTTACATAAAAAGCAAAGTCTAATCACAATGTGAATGACTAGAAACTCTTCATTCAGGGGGTTTTAAAAAGTACCTGCCGGAGATGTCACTGGGGAAGTAGACGTTTTCTGATTCTCTGGCTTCCTCCCTTATCTCCACCAGTTTATGAAAATCATTCACTTATTTAGCAAATATTTATTGTGCAGATGCTATTCGAGGAGCTGAGGATTCAGCAGTAAACAAAACAAGAGCCCACACCCTCATGACGCATGACATTTAATTTGTAAAATACCTATTACCTCAGACTGACATACCACTTTCAAAATAAACATATATATATATATAAACTAAAAAACTGTAACTACCATAAACAGCAACATAGGTAGAATAAAAATTAAGTATTCCATTCTAAAACATTTAATACTAGAGTACTCCATTCTTCCAATACATGAACCTAGAATAATGCAAAAGCAAGATATAGGTAAAACATATTAAAGAACTGTAGCTGTTAGCCTGGGCAGGTAGCTCAGATAGTTAGAGTATAGTCCTGATATGCCAAGGTTGCGTGTTCGATCCCCAGTCAGGGCACATAAAAGAATTAACCAATGAATGCATAAATAAGTGGAACAACAAATCGATGTTTCTCTCTTTCTTTCTCTCTCCAATCAATTCAAATAATTTGCCTAGATTCTGAAAATTTTTAAAAATTTGAAAAGAACTGTAATTGTTAAGCCACATCAAAGCAATATCTCCAAAAATCAAGATACAAAACTGCCTAACCAGGTGACTCAATTGGTTGAGGATTGTCCCATACACCAAACAGGCTGGGGTTTGATTTCCAGGCAGGGCACATGCCTAGGTTACAGGTTGGATTCCCCATCGGGGCATGTACGGGAAGCAACCCATTCAATGTTTCATTCTCACATAGATGTTTCTCTCTCTCCTTTCTTCCTCTCTCTCAAAAATCAATAAAAACATGTTCTCAGGTGAGGATTAAGAAATATATATATATATATATATATATTTAAAAACATAAGCACATAAAAGATTAATTCTAAGAAGGATTTATATTAATACAGTATCTTCCACCCTCCCTGATTTATTATGGTAACTAGATATTTAAAGAATAAAACAAACAAAAACAAGTAAGAAAGCTCTGCCTTCAGAAAACATTACACCCACGAACAAAGCATTTTTAAAAGAAATACTAGCTTGGAATAAAAAGCAAGGCATGTAAATTCATAAAAAGAAAAGTATTAGCTTGACATCATAACTCTCTATGCATGGGTTTATCAGTGCAGGTCTCATTTCCCGGAGATGTCAGCTTTACCCACTAATTAGTCCAAACGTGCACAAATGAGGCTCCTTCAAAGGAATACAAGGGACACCTAATATGTTCTAACTGGCAAAAAAAATAACAAGTATCCCAAGCAATGGGGATTCCCTCCTCGCCACACCAACCTCCCCCCGCCCCCCACCCAACGCCAATCACCAGTGGATTTAAAAATCTCATCAGGCTATAAATAATTACAAATTAGATGTAAACTTTAAAGTTAATTTTTCTATGTTCTGTTCATTTTTTGCCCTGAGATTTCTGCCCATTTTCTGAAACTGTATAGCAATCTGTTGCAGGGGAAGTTGAAGCCAACTTACCAGAACCAGTCAAAACATATACCATCAGGCCACAAAAGAGGAACAACCAAATTTCCCCCAAAGAAAACATTTTTGAAACTTAAAAAACAGCTTATCTTTAAAAAACACAAAGAAAATAATTGGCTGATCTCTACACACAAATACATAATTCAGTTCTACAGATATATGTAAATGCGCACATGTGCACGTGCACACACCACTGCAGTTAAATCACATTAAAGAGACTTTGACCCCTAAGAGCAAATCCCGCAGCCCAGCAGGTTAGGAGATCAAGTTACCTGCTGCATTTTCTTGTATTCGCCCACTCTGGCATAGGCCATGAAGAGGTGAGAGTGATATTCCTCACTACTGGGAACTTTCTTCACAGCTGCCTCATAAAGTTTTGTAACTAACTCCGCTAAGATAAAGAGCAATAAGATTTTCTTTCATTACTGAAGTATAACTTAAATCTTAACAGCATTTAATTTTTTATATTAAGTTCAACACTGAGCAAAACTAATCATTCATTACTCAGAAAAACAAATATGGTAAAGATGTAAAGAAAAGCAAGAGAATAAAAAATATTCAGGATAGCAAGTATCTCTTGGAAGATAAAGGAGGACATGAGATGGATGAGGAACACACAGGAAATATTCTTAGTATTGATAATACTCTATTTCTTAAGTTGAGCAGTAAGTTCATGAATGTTCATTATTCCACATCAAATTGTCTAGTGTTACATCAAATATATTCTTCTATAATATGTATTAAGAAAAACAACTATTATTTCACAATAAAATATTCAAGATATCAACAATAAAAAGCTTTTTACAGATGAAATAGCAGATCATCTAGAATATGCTTAGAAATAATTTAGCAAGGGGAGGAGTATAGATAAAATTGATCATGTATCAATTATTAGTGAAGTTCGGTAATGAATACAATGGGATTTATTATGCTACTCTCTGTTTTTGTCTATATTTGAATTTTTCTATATTAAAAAGTGAAGAAAGTGGCCCTAGGCAGTGTGGCTCAGTTGGTTGGGCTTCGTCCTATGCGTGGGGGGTGGGGTTGCCAGTTAGATTCCTGGGCAGGGAGCATGCCCAGATTTCAGGCTCGATCCCCAGCAGGGAGTATAAAGGGAGCAGCCAATGGATGTTACACACAGATGGATGTTTCGCTCTCTCTCCCTTCCTTTAAAAGAAAAGCACCAATCAATCAATAAAAATATATATATAATATATATATATATATATATATATATATATATATATATAATATATATATATTTTTAAGTCAGCCCAGCCAGTGTGGCTCAGTGGATGAGTGTCAACCTATGAACCAGGAGGTCATGGTTCAATTCCTGGTCAGGGCACATGCCCAGGATGCAGACTCAATCCCCAGTGTGGGGTGGGCAGGAGGCAGCTGATCAATGATTCTCTCTCATCATTGATGTTTCTATCTCTCTCTCCCTCTTCCTTCCCCTCTGAAATCAATAAAAATAGATATTAAAAAATTTTACTTTAAAAAAAAAAGGTAACTCTCCCACTTAGCAAATCATAATACCACAAATGAAACTAAAGTGCTCATTTCAATACAAGGATCCTAATACACAGGGGGGAAAAATCCTTTCTGTCTACAGTCTTCAAAAAAAAATCATGGTTAATGCATTATTTTACCTTTGCCATCCACTCAAATCATGAGTGATAAGCAAATCAGACAAATAGAGAACTCAACCAGAAATAACCAAAAACTTAAGCTCAGGTTTAAAACCAAGGAAAAGAAAGAAACATACGACGATGCATCTCCCGGTAAAGAATAGTCAGTGCCTGCAGCGAGTTATCATCTGTGGGTTCAAGGGCTGCCACCTCCTGTGCCAAGGTAAAGGCTTCCTCTTGCTTCCCAGTTCTCTGTAATCCAATGGCCTTTAACACCTGACAGAAAGAAAAGACTAATCAGGTTAAAAAGGACTGAAAAGGAACCATAGAAAGACAATTTGAAAGCACAAGGTAAGTTGTAAGGTATACCTAGATTGTTAATCAACTAAAGCATTTTTCTAAAAATAAGAACATATTAAGAATGCAAGCCCTGGCCAGGAGACTCAGTTGGATAGACCGTCATTCCAAAAGGCCAAGGTTTTGGGTTCAATCCCTGGTAGGGGAAAATACAAGAGGCAACTAATGAATGCATGAATAGGTGGAACAACGAATCAATGTTTCTCTTTCTCTCTCTCTCAAAACTCAATAAGCATGCTCTGACTGGTTTGGCTCAGTGGCTAGAGCGTCGGCCTACGGACTGAAGGGTCCCAGGTTCGATTCCGGTCGGGGACATATACCTTGGTTGCAGGCACATCCCCAGTAGGTGTGCAAGAGGCAGCTGATGGATGTTTCTCTCTCATCGATGTTTCTAACTCTCTATCCCTCTCCCTTCCTCTCTGTAAAAACTCATTAAAAACTAAAAAAAATCAATAAGCATGTCCTCGGAAGAAGATTAAAAAAGAGAAAGAGAGCCCTAGTCAGTTTGGCTCAGTGGATAGAGCGTCGGCCAGTGGACAGAAAGGTCCTGGATTCTGGTTAAGGGCACATACCTTGGTTGCAGGCTCCTCATGAGCCCGGGCCATGGGAAGGGCGGGTGCAGGAGGCAACCAATCAATGTGTCTCTCTTACATTGATATTTCTCTCTATTTTCCCTCTCTCTTTCCCTCTCTCTAAAAAATCAATGGGAAAATATCCTCAGGTGAGAATTAGAGAGAGAGAGAGAGAGAGAGAGAGAGAGAGTGCAAAACATTGCTTAAAAGACTTTGTGAAAATAAAATAATTAAATTAGTTAAATTATGCTCAAAGAATTAAATAGCTAGCTTCGAACTCAATACTACTCATGGCATTTAAGTGATCAAGAAAATACTCTGAAAATTACTGAAGAGATTAATTAAACTTCTTTCTCCTTTAAAGTCAAAATTACAATATATAATCCAACAAATCTAAGTTCAAGGGTAAATGAACTTACCTTAGCACAATGAAGATCCTTATGTTTCTTCAATAATTTATCTGCTTGTTGAATTGCCATTTTATTATTACCATTATCAAGATAATCTATAAAAACAGAAATTATTATAGTTTATTCCTTCAACAACAAATATGAAAAGTGGATAGGCTGGTATCAAATGTTTCAGAAAGTATAATTCCGTATTAAAAGCATCGTGGGGAGAACCCAAGATGGCGGCATAGGTGAACACCTAAACTGCTGCCTCGCACAACATCTTCAAAACTACAGCTAAAACACAGAACAGACAACATCCAGAACCACAGGAAAGCTGGTTGAGTGGAAATTCTACAACTAGAAGGAAAGAGAGGGGCACACAGAGACTCAGAGGAGCTGCAAAAGGCTGAGGTACGGAGACATGCGCGCGGAGAGGACAGGCGGCTGAGAGCCTGGCTAGGTTTCCCTAGTGGGAGAGAGACGGAAGCTCCCACCTGCACTGAACCCCAGTTCCGGGCGAGACCCTGGGGCCCCAGACTCATACGGGGGGAGTCTGGACTGTCAGGAAAAGAGAGAAGCACACGGAAACTCAGGGGAGCCACGAAAGGCAGAGGTCTGGTCTGGAGGCATGTGCACAAGTGCGCGCAGAGAGGACTGACTGCTGAGTGTGCTGCTGGCTTTCTCTAGCGGGAGGAAGGCGGAAGCTCCCGACTGTGCTGAACTCCAGTTCCGAGCAAGAATCTGGGAATCCAGATTGATTGGGGGAGTAACTGGACTGTCTGTCAGCGGGCGAAACTCGAGGGCGGCTTTCTCTCAGAGGTGCTTGCAGCGATTACCGAGGGACACTAAGACCCAAGGGCCTCATAGGGCAGGGCTGACGGAAAGCCAAGGCTGTCTGCTCAGCCCTGAGACTCCACCCCATCCAAGCAGAGCACAGAGGCTTGTGCAATTTTGCAAGTCTTATCTCATAAGGCTGTCTCCAGCACAGAAGTTCTCCCATCATAGACACAGCTGATCCTCACAGCCAATTGGCCTGGAGGTCAATTTTTCCCAGTGATACCAACAACAATCAAGACTTAACTACAACAAGGCTGTACACACAGCCCACAAGAGTGTCCACCTCAGGTAACTGGGGAGGCTGAGCCACTGGGCCATATAGGACACCTAGCACACAAAGTTACTCTACTAACTCAGGGAAGCAGCGAAAAGGCGGAGACAAAGAAACAGATCACAAACGAAAGAAATGAAGGAAAGCAAACAACTGGATAGAGTTCAAAACCACGGTTATAAGGTTTTTCAAGAATTTTCTAGAAAAGGCCGATAAATTTAGCGAGACTCTCGAGGATATGAAAAAGGACCAACTAGGAATTAAACATACACTGACTGAAATAAAAAATATTATACAGAGACCTAACAGCAGACTAGAGGAACGCAAGAATCAAGACAAAGATTTGAAATACAAAGAAGCAAAAAACACTCAACCTGGAAAGAAAAAAGAAAAAAGAATCCAAAAATTTCAAGACAGTGTAAGGAGCCTCTGGGACAACTTCAAGCGTACCAACATCAGAATTATAGGGGTGCCAGAAGAAGAGAGAGAGCAAGATACTGAAAACCTATTTGAAGAAATAATGACAGAAAACTTCCCCCACCTGGTGAAAGAAATAGACTTACAAGTCCAGGAAGCACACAGAACCCTCAAACAAAAGAAATCCAAAGAGGACCACACCAAGACACATCATAATTAAAATGCCAAGAGCAAAAGACAAAGAGAGAATATTAAAAGCAGCAAGAGAAAAACAGTAATTACCTACAAGGGAGCACCCATACGATTGTCAGCTGACTTCTCAACAGAAACTATGCAGGCCAGATGGGAGTGGCAAGAAATATTCAAAGTGATGAATAGCAAGAACCTACAGCCAATATTACTCTACCCAGCAAAGCTATCATTCAGAATTGAAGGTCAGATAAAGAGCTTCACAGATAAGAAAAAGCTAAAGGAGTTCATCACCGCCAAACCAGTATTATATGAAATGCTGAAAGGTACACTTTAAGAAGAGGAGGAAGAAGAAAAAGGTAAAGATAAAAATTATGAACTACAAATATATATCTATCAACAAGTGAATCTAAAAATAAAGTGAACAAAAAATCTGATGAACAGAATAAACTGGTGAATATGATAGAATCAGGAGCATAGAAAGAAAGTGGACTGACAATTCTCAGGGGGAAAGGGTATGAGGGGTATGAGAAGAGACTGGACAAAAATAATACAACTGTGGATGAGGACAGTGAGGGGGAGGTAAGGACAGAGGGTGGGGTGGGAACCGAGTGGAGGGGAGCTATTGGGGGGGGGGAGGAACAATTATAATAATCTAAATAATAAAGATTTATTAAATTAAAAAATAAAAAATAAAAGCATCGTGGAAAAACATACACACATAGCATGGAGCTCTGGCTGGGTAGCTCAGTTGGTTAGAGCTGCATCCCCATATGTCAAGGTTGTGGGATTGATCCTTGGTCAAGGCACATACAAAAATCAACCAATGGCCCTGACAGGTATGGTTCAGTTGGTTGAGCATCATCCCCTGCACCAAGAGGTCACCATTCAATTCCCAGTCAGGACATATGCCAAGGTTTCGGGCATGATCCCCAGTGGGGAGGCATGCAGGAGGCAACCAGCTGATATTTCTCTCTCTCCCTTTCCCTTCCTCTCTCTCTAAAGCCAATAAAAAAAAAAATCATAGAGCTCATTTTCACTCTAAATGACTAGGATCCCTACAGCCATCTCTCATCCAAAAGCACTATAATCGGTTATATTAGTCCTTAATGAAGATTCAAAACATATTTATATGATAGATGACATTAATTATATTTTTACCTATGATAAACAGGTTTAGTCACCCAAAAATTAAAAATTTTTAAAAAAGAATCCTTTCTAGTATCCAAGTTTTAAATTTACCAAATAGACAATGTTCCTTCAATAAAATGTTTAATAAGTACTTACTTTACCACAAAGTATAACTCTCTGAGTTAGAAAATAAGAGAGAGTTTTACCTATGGGAAGTGGGGGGAAATGGAAGAGATAAAGTCCAATAATATCAGGAGTGGGCAAGGATGCAGGAAGAAAAGCACTTTCCAATACTGTTTGAAACTGAAACTAGCAATGACTTTGAAGAACAACTGACGTCTAGGTTCCATAAGCTATGTATCCATTCCTAATCTTAAGGAATGTGGGGACTTATTACAAAATTGTGCTAAGGGGAAAAGAGCAATCTGTTATCATTCAAAAGTCTAACAAAAGCTAAGTTTATTTCCAGATGAGAACTACAAGAAAATGAGAGGTATTTTAAATGGGAAATGGTGGTAGCTGTCAATTCTAAGTATAGAATGACTGAACACAGGCCAACCACAACCTACTATACTAATTTCAGGTCCCTCTTTGCATATCAAGGTCCCATATCAGCATAGAGGCAGAGGACGAGGCAAAGATAACTCAAAATAATCTATTTTGCAACAATGAGAGAGCAACAGCAACTCTCATTCATTGCTTGTGGGAAGGCAAACTGGTACAGCCACTTTGAAAGACAGTTTGGTGGTTTATTTAAAAACTAAACATACTCTTCCCATATGATCCAAAAATTGTGCTCCTTAGTATCTACCCAAATGAGCTGAAAACTTCCACATAAAAACCTGAACACAAATGTTTATAGCAGCTTTATTCATAATTGTTAAGACTTAGAAGCAACCAAGATGACCTTCAATAGGCTAATGGATAAACAAACAGAAGTACATCTATATGATGGAATATTACTTGGCAATAAAAAAAAAAAAAGCTATCAAGTCACATAAAAAACATGGAGGAAGCTTAAATGCATATTGCTAAGTGAAAAAAGCCAATCTGGCCCTGGCCAGGTAGTTCAGTTGGTTGGACTGTTGTCCCAATACACCGGGGTTGCAGGTTCAATTCCCAGTAGAAGGCACATAAAATAATCAACCAATAAATGCATAAATAAGTGGAACAACAAATTGGTGTTTCTCTCTTTCTCTCTCTCAAATCAATAAATAAAAATTTTAAAGTCCAATCTATAAAGCTATAAAGGCCACATACTATATAATTCCAACTACGTGACATTCTGGAAAAGGCAAAAATTATACAATGAGTGGTTGCCAGGGACTGAAGGAGGAATGAATATGTGGAGCACAGGGGATATTTAAGGCAGTGACACTGTATCCATCATCACAGTATCTGTATGATACTGTGATGATGGATACATGTCAGCATACATTTGCCAAAACCGATAAAATGTACAACACAAAGAATGAACCATAGCCCAGCTGGTGTGGCTCAGTGGTTGAGTGTCAATCTATGAACCAGGAGGTCACGGTTCGATTCCCAGTCAGGCACATGCCTGGGTTGTGGGTTTGATTCCCAGTAGGGGGGCATGCAGGAGGCAGCCAATCAATTATTCTCTCTCATCATTAATGTTTTTCTTTCTCTTTCTCTCTCTCTCTCTCTCTCTCTCTCTCTCTCTCTCTCTCTCTCCCTTCCTCTTTGAAATAAATATCCTATATAATAAAACCCTAATATGCAAATCGACCAAACAGCCGACAGAATGACCAGTCGCTATGATGTGCACTGACCACCAAGGGGCAGACGCTCAACACAGGAGCTGTCCCCTGGTGGTCAATGCACTCCCACAGGGGAGCACCCCTTAGTCAGAAGCTGGCTCAAGGCTGGCGAGCGTAGCGGTGGTGGTGAGAGCCTCTCCCGCCTCTGCTGCAGGCGGGCAGTAAGGAGCAAGGAGTCCCGGACTGCAAGAGCCCCAGACTGTGAGAGGGATGTCTGACTGCCGGCTATCCCCCGAGGGGTCCCAAACTGCGAGAGGGCACAGGCCAGGCTGAGGGACCACCCCACCCACCCCCACATCCCCTACCCCCAGTGCATGAATTTTATGCACTGGGCCTCTAGTATATATATAAAAGAATGAACCATAAAATAGTAAACCATATACTTTAATTATTAATAAGCCATTGACTCAGCTACTTTAACAAATATACCACACTAATACAAGATGTTAATAACAGGAGAAAGGAGTAAAGGGGAAGAGTGGGGAAATATAGGAATTCTCTACTTTCTGCTCATTTTTCTGTAAAACTAAAACTGCTCTAAAAAATAGTTTATTAATACAAAATAAAGTTAATAATAAATAATAAATTTAAAAATAATAAAAGCATAGATTCATTTCCAGAGAAGGAAAATGAAAAATGTTGTAAGTGGGATATAGGGTGGTAGTTGTCAATTCTAAATATAGAAATATAACTGAAGACAAACCAGTTCTCAATTACCACTACTGGTTCCTCATTGCTCATCAAATCAGGTCCCAAATCAGCATAGGGATAGAGAAGGCATAGAAAACTCAAAATAAAATATGTTCCTGGTGGCCTAGAGTGCTCCAAATAACAGAAATAGACTATCATTTTACCTAATGGTTTCAATTTTTCTCCAATAAATACATTACTAATACTTTTGACAGCCATATAAATACATTAGTTTCATCTATTTAGTCCTCAATGCACTTAATATTGATGAGCACCAATAATGCTAGGTAAGAAGATTAAAAAGAAGCCTTACTCTGGAGGAAATCACAATGTAAGAAAAAAAGGTCAAAAAGGGTCTTATTGTGAATGGAATCACAATCTATAAAGGAAGATCAAAGACTTAATAGTCAGGTAGAGAGATTGGAGAATCAAAGAACTCTAAAAGCATACAATCTTAGCCTGAATACCCAGATAAGTAATACCAGTTTTCTTAAATCCTTAGCTCAGCTAATAAGCCTTCATTTGTCCTTTATAAAATATGACAGAGATACTTCAGCTCAATAAATGACAGTTCTTCCTAAATACTTGATGCTGACCTCATGCTGACTCAGTCCTAAAAGATTCCAGGTTTACAGAACATATCCTGAAGCTTTCTCAAAGAGTAGACATCTTTGATGAGACGCCATGTCTGAGATCTGCCCATAAATGGATCAAGCCAGAGTCAGGACTATAAGGACACTGAACTTTTCCCTCTATGGTTGACAAGGCTCTGAAATTGCTGTCCTTACCTGCCCATGTCCCCTCCCCTCTGGAAATAGCTTCTACTGCCCTCTGCTGAAGGGGTAGGGCTGGATGACCATATCTAGACCATGTAATTGTAGCCCAATGGGATGGACATTTGACCCAAGCTGGATAAATCAGGTTTCTTCCTGATAATCTGAAACTGCAGCCCTGAAAGCTGGAGTCAGAAAGCTCTGGGGAAAGCTAAAGCTCATTTGGAAAGCAATAAATATGAGTCTGAGATTACCAGTAGCAGCTCAGGAATTTGTTTTTGAAGGAGCCTTAGTTAGAGATGCAAGTTAGTTGATAGGGAGTGAAGAAAAGGAGTTATCTCTTGATTCTTCATTCACATAATATTTATAAAAGAATAAAAAAATTCGCCCTAGCTGGTTTGGCTCGGTGGATAGAGCATTGACTTGTGGACTGAAGGGTCTCTAGTTTGATTCCAGTTAAGGGCACATGCCCCAGTTTCAGGCTCGATCCCCAGTAGAGGAGCATGCAGGAGGCAGCTGATCAATGATTCTCATCATTGATGTTTCTATCTCTCTCTCCTTCTCCTTTTCTCTCTGAAAACAATAAAAAATACATTTAAATTTTTTTTAAATAATTAAAAATTTTCAATTATCTTTATCAAAAAACCTGGGGAGGGGAAAGGCAACACTGATTAAGCTCTAGCCACAGCTTGGTATGGCCACAAAGCCAACATGTCGGGCCCTGGGTAAATTAATAAGCAGCGAAAAAATAAAAAACTTAAAAAAAACACCCTGAAGAACCAAGCGGAGAAAAGAATAGACTCACATACAGAAGCAGACATGAGCATCTGAAAAAGAAGCTTCAGACCCTAGCAGCTTTCCAGTTTCCATGAGGCCTGAATCACTGCATTCCTGCCCTGGGCTCCCACAAGGGTTTATGGCAACCCCCCTTTACCTGAGTTGGTATCAGTGGGTTTCTGTTCCTTGCACCTGAAAGTTTTAACTAAGACACTCCAGCACATTCAGCCTGCTGTCAGGCTCCCTTTTCCTGGATGCCTCTCTTAGGGACTACTGATTAATAGGTTGTTGAGTCTTTTGGGAAGTTTATTTTCATTTTACATTACTGACTCTAGAATATAAATTATGTACCCCTTGGAGAAAACAGGTCAATAAATATAATGTCTATTTTTTTTTAGTAAATCTTTTTAAAACGAACTTAAGGGTAACTGTGATTTGACCATAGAGATTGGTGTTGTTCCCTTAATAACAAGAGTAAACCAAAATCAGCCCTAGCTGGTTTGGTTCAGTGGCTAGAGCGTCGGCCTGCGGACTGGAGGGTCCTGGGTTCGATTCCAGTCAGGGGCACATGCCCAGGTTGCAGGCTCAATCCCCAGTAGAGGTCATGCAGGAGACAGTCGATCAGTAACTCTCTCTCATCATTGATGTTTCTATCTCTCTCTCCCTCTCTGAAATCAATTAAAATATGTTTAAAAAAAAAAAAAGAGTAAACCAAAATCAGCCATACACAAATCATGCAGGGGAAACAGTAAGATGATAGATCCGTTAAAGCAATGTTTTCCAAAGCATAGGTACCAATACAACCAAAATCTTTTTAGGTGGTCCTTGCAGATAGCACTAGATGATACAATGAGAAAGTTGATTTTTTTCCTAATATTTCCTTTATATTAAGGAGGTAGTCTCAGTCTGGTGTCAGCCTGCTACTTCTTTAATACTTGCTAATGTCTTTTGTTCACAAGGAAGGAACAGTCTTAGATTCAATTTCACAAGTACCATCAGGCTCTAGTTAAGACTTTTAGTTCTGTTTTTGTTTACATTGTACTTTTCTTTTTTGGTTAATCCTCAGCTGAGGATACTTTTCCATTGATTTTTAGGGAGAATGGAAGAGAAAGGGAAAGGCAGAAAGAAAGGAATATCGATGTGAGAGAAACACATCAATTGGTTGCTTCCTGCCTGAGCCCTGACCAGGGGAGGAGCCTGCAACCAAGGTATGTGTCCTTGATTGTAATGGAACCCGGAACCCTTTGGTCCACGCTCTATCCACTGAGCCAAACCAGCTAGGGCTCATGTACTTATTTTTATGGCTTTGTTGTCTCAGGGCAAGTGACAGGTTTCCCATTAATGGCAATGGTTTAGATTTTTTTAAAAATAAATTAAGTTAAAAAATCTATTTAGTGAAAAATATTACATAAATAATAATATAGATAATACTATAATAAAGCTAAAATAATCAAGTTAGGTAAAAGAATGATAGAAATTTGGGAAACATTGTGTCAAGTCATTGGCAACAGACTATCAAATTTGCTGAATGAGTGAGCAAGCCACTTTCCTCGGTAACACTTCCAACAGAAGCTCCTCTTCCGTGCAGATACAGACAGACAGCTGCAGGCCCTGACACATGCTGCTTACTGTCTACTTGCCCTGAAGAGGCCCTAGGAATAATTTGTCCAATCCTACTTAGGGTTACTGACAGTAGGAAAGGGATCAGTCTTGCAAATAAAAAAGGAAAGGCTTTAAGTTCTACGTTCTTGCAGCTGCTGTGAAAGTTTCCAGAGCAGCTGAAATGACAATCTGCAGAGTTTCCACTTCCTACAAGAGCTTCAGAGACTAATAAAGACATTGCTCCAATTTAGAAAAAGACTGAATACAAAATAGCTCCATAGTTAAATTACAACGTCCTTTGCTTAAAAATCCTAAGTGTTTATGAATAGGATCCTAACTTTTACCAAGAATACAAATGGTAGGTGAAACATAATTTCAGTCAACAAGCCTTTAATTAAATGTGTAAGATGAGAAGGGGACGTCGAATTTTAAAAATAAATAATGCCTCCTAACTGATCATCTCACACCCTACATTTGCCCCCCATTTAAGTTATTTCTCCACACAATATTCATAGCTATCTTTAAAATAAATTTCCAAATCTTTAGATCCTCACATGGTACAAGCTTCTCTTATACACTCACTCTCTCCAGCCTTTTCTATCTGGAAAAATGTCCTAACTCACCAAAGAAGTGATTATCAATCAGGAAACACAGCTGGTAAATATTTTACACCTGATCCAGACTACAGGAAGACTGCAAACTAGTAAAACAGTTTAGAACAAAGATCTTGTACCAGAAAAGTAAAAGAGAAAGAGAGAGAGAAAGAATCCTAAAAACTGGGAATATTTTCTCTTTCACATTTCTCTGTTTCTATTTTGTAATTGCTGACCCAGCAAGTCCTATATTCAAACCATCAATCCTATCACTCCCCTCCCCCTAACCACTAAAGACATTTTAAAACTACTAATAATGGTAGAAGAAAGCCCTGGTGCCCACCAAGACATACCAGAGTACAAAATCGGTTGAGAACCACATAGCACATGAGAATCATTTTAGCACAAGGAGAATGAATAATAAAGTAGGTGTTCTAGTAAGGCCATGGATGGTTTTCAAAAACCAAAAATGCAATACCCAAACTTGCCAATTTATGAGTAATAAGATGCATCCTAAAGATGTTTCAACTAATCGCATTTATGCAGAGAAAAACTATTATAAACGCAGATACTGAAAATAGAATGTAAACTCCCCACATCTCATCCCACCACAATTTTACAATTATTCACCCTTACAGCCCTGTCCACTTCTACCCCAAACAATATTCAGCAAGAGCTGAAGACAGTTCAAAGTTGTGAAATCCTAAATCCTTGGCAATACAAATACTATACAAAGACAGTGATGTTGCTGAGTCTGAAATCTATAAAGGGCTGGCCTTTCCTGTGAGAATGCCTGCGTTCAAATCCCAGCTCTGAGTAAAGCTAATCTCTGGCCTTCAGTTCATAACCACAATAATCTTACCTACCTAGTAGGATAGCACACAAATAAGCACTCAATGCTGACAGCCCTTGAACTTTTGGATGGTGGGCAAGCACCACCTTGAGTGAGCTTGTTCATTGTCTGCTAATGAATGTCTGAATTCAAGGAATGATAGTGGTTTGCAGTACTAATGGATTTAAACACAAAAGCAGGGGCTGTAGGTCAAAAGTCAACAACAGTCTGCACCCTTTCTTTTCCTATTCATATCAGTTTATATTAATCGCCTTGGAATTCCTAAAAAGCCTCTTCTAGTCTTCCCACATAACTATAACAAATTCTACTAATCCTATCTTCACTTTTAAGAATATGACATGTCACTTCTGGTTAACATATCCTGATGTTTATCAATGTGAAATGGACAAGGTTTTTCTTCTTGGACAGCTCAAAACACTATTAATTCTAAATGACTTATGGGGCACCAAAGGCATTTTCTTTGGTCCTCAAGAACAATTGTGGAAATCCAATTATTCTTAAAAATATTGAATCTTGCTTTTGGGGGAAGACTTTCTCTGTGTGTTCGCATCATTTGCCTTCATTCAACATTCCAAATAACTTGATTTGGGAGAGAAGAGGCTTTAGTTTGGCAATTAATGCTTCTGGTTCCTTTAATTGGCAAGGAGTTGGTAAAGTGAGTGATAATACCATTTTTGGAAGATAAGTAACTGCCCTTTAGAGAAGAGAGGGACAGGGAACAGGGGGAGAAAAATGCAAATTCTCAGACATAGCCCCAGATCTGTCTTAAGCACCGGTAGAGTAACAATGTTCCATTGGCAAGATGGCCCCATTGGAATTTATAAGGAATTGCAGAAGGCTGTTGACTTTTGACCTACAGCCCCTGCTTTTGTGTTTAAATCCATTAGTACCCCAATGCATTAGTACCCCAGGGCAGGTTTATTAAGACAGTATGGTCTTGAACCTGAGAGACCAGAGACCCTTTCAGAATGCCTACGAGGTGGAAAACTGTCACAATGAAACTAAGATGTTACTTGGCCTTTTCCATCATTCTCAAAGTGTCTTTTCTAACTACATAACTGAATGAACAGAAAATAGAAGCCCATGAAAACCTACATGTCTTTTATTAAAGACAACCATTTCTAATGTAGTATAACTTATGAATTATAATAACGATGACTATATACCAAAAAAGTGTTGAATCTTTTTAGTTAAAAAATAAAAAGCAGCCACTGCACAGAACTGTAATGAGCCGCTTACTGCAAATCCTGGATTCAGTTCTTGCCCCCAATCACCCCTGTATATTTCATCCTTGCCCTCTGAAAATTTATACTGGAGGGCTTGAGAGGATGCAGCCCCGGGGAAGTGAAAATCAGTGTCTTTGCCACTCACACCACCTGTGTGACCTGTGGCAAGTCAGTATCTTCAGCTCAAAGTGAGGTGGTTTCTAACACAAGGTTACGAGGGTGAGCCTGGGACCATCCACAGGGTTCAGGTCCACCAAATGTTAGCTGCATGACTTCAGACACATTCGCACATCAATAAAGCTCAATTTCCTCATTTATAAAAAAAAAGAAAGGGGGGGGGCTGGGGGTTAGGAAAAAAAAACTACCCACCTCATAAGAGTGTGTGAAGATTAAATAAGATAACCCATATAAAAAGCCAAGGGCAGTGACTGACATAATTAGTAGTCTACACACATTAGCTATTATTACTTATCTCACAGGATTGTTTTTGGAACCAAATGAGATGTGAGAATAAAGCATCATACAAATTACAAAAATGAAAGCAAAACCAATTGTGCCAGAAACATTGTTACTCCGTCCCCCAAAAAAGTTAAATGATCTCGGCCATTCGGGAGAAGCCTCCATTTAGCAACATCCTCGCTAAAAACACGATCTAATTTTGCAAAAACCACTGACCTTGAAGCCTTCTTCACCATTAACTGAGATAGGCCAAGACCATACAACCATCTAAGGAAAGGAAATGCAAAAGGGACCACTGTCCAATTACAGAACATCTCCGTTATTGAAAAGGTGCTTCCCCTTACTCAAACCTGTGACTTTTCACAACTAGGGTGGCAGGATGACAGCAAGGTCTTAAAGCCTGTGGGCTGAGGTAGGCGGGGATGGAGGGGATCCACCTAGCACGCGAAGGCAAGCTGCAGAGAAAACCGGCCAGGCTGCAGAAAGGAAATGCCCTTGCAGCAGCCCTGCAAGACCCTCCATTGAGAACTACCAGTCTCTTCACCGCTATTTTGGGCCCAAGACACCCCCCCACCCCAAACCCCCTCGCCGCCCACGTGTGCCCAGAGCAGCTGTTTCTCCACCAAAGACCTCGCAATTGGGAACCTCAAGTCAGGCCTGTTCTGATTCGATCTGGGTGACCTTGTGTCAGACCCTTCCCTTCTTTGGACCTCTTTCTCCATGTACACTCAGCACAGCTAGTTAGACAACCCCCTAGGCCTGGTTCCCGCAATTAAAAAATCTTTAGTGAGGAATATTCCCTCAGATCCCACCTGCGGGGAGATCTCGGGGCTCCCCTGGTGTGGCCCTAACAGAGGCAGCCTACGGTCAGCGCAGGTCTCAGCGAGAGGAAGTGTCTCCGCTCTGCCGACCCGCCGCTGCCCCGACCGAGCCGCTGCCACCTCAGGGCGCAGGAAGGCCCGCCGGCGCCTACGCGAGGCCCGTGGCTGCGGCCTAGAGGCCCGCGCGGCCCGCCCCCGGCGCCCGCGGGCCCCGCTCCCGGACTCTCAGCGCCCCTTCTGGGCCTTTGCCCCGGTCTCGGTATCCCTCGGCAGCCCTCGGCGCTTCCGGGCGGCGACCAGGCTGGCCACAGGCACTCACCGTAAATGGGCCGGAGGCGCCTGTCGTTAGGGTCCTGCACATGGCCCCGTGTCGCCATGATGACAAGCGCAGAACCACAGTGCGCACGCGCGGGGCAGGCCTCCAGGAAGGGGCTGTTAAAGGGCCAGTGCTGATCTCGCTTGTCTATCGCGATGGGTTGCGACCGAACGCACCTGCGCGGAAAGCGCTGATACCTCGCACCCCTGTTTGAAGAATTGCGTGTTCGATAGAAACTTTCTCTCCTTTTTGACGGTGGAATCAACCTAGCTGGTAGAGGCGGCTATTGCTGTTGAAATCCCTTCCGAGTCACCTACTGGGGCGTGAGGACAGGAGGGGAGAAACTCTTGGAGAAAGTTAGGGCTCAGCCGCTCCTGCTTATCCTATTTATCCTCTGTGCTGAAGGACCAGTTAGACTTGTCTTTGATTAATTGTTGAGGAACCAGGAAATCCTCTGGGAGAATGAGTTCCAGACCCCTTCACCCCTTTCTCGGGGTTCAGCCAACTAAGAAGCATCGTAGATGGAAGAGTAATCCAGTCAATTGTACTTCAATAACGCCGGAGAGAAAAAGTAACTCAGCCAGTATGCATTGTAAGCACTTTAAATATATTATCTTTTTAATACTCATAAAACCCCTCATATCTTCCTAGGAGGTAGATATTTTGTTATCTCCCTTTTTTTATCAGTGGGTTTATTCATACATATAGTTATTGAGTGCCTGTTATGTGGCATGCTCTGTTGTAGGCACGAAGGTTACATCAATAAACAAATAGTCAATCTTTGCTGGAGTTTTACTTATAATGGGGAAGACAGACAAATGACTAAAATAGATGTGCAGGTGGGCAAAAGTAGCTTTACAATTGTGAGTGCACGAGTTAATAAGGCTATTGTAATAATCACAAACTGCATGTCTCCTCTCTCTACCTCTCCCTTTCTCTCTCTCTCCAATCAATTTTAAAAAACACCTTTTTTCCTTAAAGAAAGAACAATAAAGGTCAGGAGCCTCAGGTAAGCTGACCCCAGGATCACTTGGAGATGGATGTGGCCAGGTATGACCAGGCTCAGGTTGAGCTTGCAAAAGGGAGAGGAGGGAGGAGACCAGGCTCAGGTTGGGTTAAGAGGAACAATACTTGTTCATCGTTGTGGCAAATGAAAGAGCCAGTGAGTCACCTGAGTTTCAAAAGTTTCCCAGAATGGAAAAATACAGCACCTACAAGGGGGCCCAAGGGGGCTCCTGGCCAGGATTGTGGTTACTCAGCTAGGTTCTTAGGTTACCTTTGTTGGTCTGGCCCCCTGAGGAATGCTGACAGGCTCAGTACCCGGTTCCCTAATTTGGCAGGGCCAGAGCATTATGGACCTACCTAACAGAGGCCTCTAGATATTTGAGTCACCGTTCTGGGTGGAATATATTTCTCTCCACCCTGAAAGCCTGTTTGGCATCCAACTAGGATGAATTGGCCTTTTTCTTTTCCCATTCCTACCCCTTGTCCTCAGAGCCTAAGGCTGAAGCAGTGACCTGGCTCCGGGCCTGTCCTTACCTGCTCCCTGAGAGACAGCTTCCACACCCTTTGGCAGGCATGAATCATTTCAGGTAACAAGTGAGATGATCCCACCCCACCCCAGAGAAGCCAAAAAAAAACCATTTTTCTTGCTGTACAATTCAGAACTCAGAACAATGAGAGCTGACATGGGAAAATGCTTGGCATACAATAGGTGCTCATTAAGTGATGCTTTCCATTTTCTTGACTTAGAACGGGGGTCCACCCTTCGTTCTTGTCCTGTTTGGTGGCAGATTTGCTCTGGTGAGAAACCCTCTCAATCAAGAGCAGTGGCACCCATAAGTGCATTGTGCCTGATAGCTGGGCACACAGGACAGGTGCTGCATTACTGGGATATAGTGACTGTGGTTATCTCCACCCAATGGCTTTTCTAGTCTTTGTTTTTCCTTCCCATCTTCTGCATATGTTCCTATCTAATCTCAGTAACCCTCCTAAGAATGAACAGATGACTGCATATGTCATAGTGCTTATAACTGATTTCCTTCACTTTTGACAGTAATAGAAACAGCAACTGTGACTCTAAACTCAAACCAGACTTAGATCAAAATCTGGACACTGATATGTATCAACTGTGTGATTCTAAGCAAGTGACTGAACATCTCTGAGCCTTAGTTTCTGCATTTGTAAAATTATGATACTAAAAGGACCTACCTCATAAGGTTGATATGAGGAATAAATTCTGTGGTTTATGAAAAGAAACAAGCAGAAGTAAGCACTCAACAACAGTTACATACTATTACTATTTTTAATATTAGTAATAATACTATTACTCCCTTCTCTTAAAACTGCAGAAATCACCTCCTGACAAATCAACATACAACAAGTGCTGGTGAGGATGCGGAGAAAAAGGAACCCTCGTGCATTGCTGGTGGGAATGCAGACTGGTGCAGGCACTGTGGAGAACAGTATGGAGTTTCCTCAAAAAACTAAAAATGGAACTCCCATTTGACCCAGTGATCCCACTTCTAGGAATATATCCCAAGAAAACAGAAACACCAGTCAGAAATGATATATGCACACCTATGTTCATAGCAGCACAATTTACACTAGCTAAGATTTGGAAACAGCCTAAGTGCCCATCAGCAGATGAGTGGATTAGAAAACTATGGTACATCTACACAATGGAATACTACACTGCTGTTAAAAAAAAAAAAAAGAAGGAATTCTTACCATTTGCAACAGCATGGATGGAACTGGAGAGCGTTATGCTAAGTGAAATAAGCCAGTCAGAGAAAGATAAACATCACATGATCTCACTCATTTGTGGAATATAATGAACAACATAAACTGATGAACAAAAATAGGACTAGAGTCGTAGAAGCATCCAACAGACTGTCCAACCTATGAGGGAAGGCTGGGGGGGTAGGGCGGGGGTGTGGTGAAGGGGTAAGAGATCAACCAAAGGACTTGTATGCATGCATATAAGCATAACCAATGGACACAGATGAGGGTGGGTGGTGAGGGCATGTGCTGGGGCGTGGGGGTGGCCGGGGAGAGGTCAGTGGGGGGCGGGGGGGGGGGCGGGAAGGAGACATATGTAATAGTTTACGCAATAAAGAATTTAAATTAAAAAAAAATCACCTCCTGATACTTCGGGACACCAAGGAAGGACGTTTCCCCATCTGATGTGTCTCCTTGTAGGAGTAATACCTTGGAATCTCCATAACACTTAGCATAAAGTAAGCCAAAAGAACCAAGTGCAGAATTAAAGGTAGACAAGGCAGAGAAACAGAACTGGGAGCTAAGAAAGAGTTCAGGAGAGCCAAGGTTATGATCTTAGTTTACCCAACAATTAACATTGTGATCCTGGGTCTCATTTTCCCCATCAGAAAAAGAAAGGGTGGATTCTCAGTCCCCTCTACCTCTCAAGCGCCCCTATGTAGTCTCAAGCGCCCCTAAGTCGTCCACCCTAGCACTTCCAACTATTTCCACTAGGTGGCATATGAATGCCAAATTGCCCAGGCTACTTTCCAAATCAGAAATTACCCGAATTTAATTAATTTAAAAAAAAACACATCAGCCCTAGCCAGTTTGGCTCAGTGGATAGAACGTCAGCCTGCGGACCGAAGGGTGCCGGGTTCGATTCTGGCCAAGGGCACATGCCTGGGGTTGCGGACTCGATCCCCAGTGGGGGGCGTGCAGGAGGCAGCCAATCAGTGATTCTCTCTCATCATTGATGTTTCTATCTCTCTCTCCCTCTCCCTTCTTCTTTAAAATCAATAAAAATATATATTTTTAAAAACACCAAATATGAAACATTTGTAAGCTATCTCTTTATAATTTTTAAACTTACCTTTATTAAAAAAATAAAAAATAAAAATAAACTTACCTTTATTATTGAAGGTATTACAGATGTCTCCTTTTTCTTTATAATTTTCATACTCGAGTTTATTGAGTTTTTTATTATTATTATTGATTTCAGAGAGGAAGGGAGAGGGAGAGAGAGATAGAAACATCAATGATGAAAGAGACTCATTGATCGGCTGCCTCCTGCACACCCCCGACTGGGGATCAAGCCCACAACCCAGGCATGTGCCCTTGACCAGAATGGAACCCGGGACCCTTCAGTCTTCAGGCTGACGCTCCATCCACTGAGCCAAACCGGCTAGGGCTGTTGAGGTATTATTTACATACCATAAAATTCTTCCATTTTAAGTGCACAATTCAATGATTTTTAGTACATTTTACAGAGTTCGGCAACCATTAAAATAATCCAATTTTAGAACATTTCATCATCCAAATAATATTGCTTTATAAGCTATAATTTAAAAAATTATGAAATGTTTCAAAATCTGTAGAAGTAAAGAAAATAATACCCACATTTACATATCACACAGATTTAACAAATGTTAATATTTTGCAAGCATAGATTTTTTTATTTTATTTAACTTATTGGGGTGACATTGGTTAATATGATTATAAAGGTTTCAAGTGTACAATTCTATGATACATAATCTATATATTGCATTGTTGCCCACCACCCAAAGTCAAATCTTCTTCCATTATCATTCTATATAATAAAAACTAAGTGTCCAGTCGTCTGGTCGGCCATTCAACCAATCAAAGTGTAATATGCTAATGATATGCTAAGGCCTCTCAACCACTCGCTATGACATGCACTAACCACCAGGGGGAAGATGCTCTGACCAGTAGGTTATCTTACTGCTCGGGTCTAGCAGATACGGGCGGGACACATCCTGGAGTCCTCCCTCAGTTCCTCTCTGGCTGGCCAACCTCCTGCATCCCTCCTCGGCCCTGATCCTGCACCAGTAGGGTCCCTTGGCCTAGCCTGAACCCTCTCGCAATCCAGGCTGAGGGAAACCCCCCCAGCACGAATTTTGTGCACCGGGCCTCTAGTATATTTGATATTTGGACAGAGAGTGGGCAACAGACCCAGAGCCTCTGACAGGTAATGGTATTTATCCAGTTTCATAACAATAATTATTTATCTTTTTACTTTATTTTTAATGTTTTTTATTTATTTGAGAGAGAGAAGAAGGTGAGAAAGAGAAGCATCTACTTGTTGCTCCACTTATTTATGCACTCATCAGTTGATTCTTATAATATGTGCCCTGATCAGGGATCAAATCTACAACCTTGGCGTATTGGGACGATGCTCTAATCAACTGGGCTATCCAGCCAGAGCCAAAAATGGGCCCTTAATTTTGAATGAAGGAGACTCTGGGAGGTAGTGTTGCTGTGTGGTCAGTTCTCTGGTACGAAAAAGCATGAGATAAGATTACAACCAGTCAAGAAATTCACATCACAAGCTAATTCTAAATTTTATATGCAAATACAAGTGCCCTAGAATAGCAAAGAAAATCTTGAAAAAGAGGAACAGAATAAGAGGACTTACATTGGAAGTCTGAGTAGAATGATGGGGAGTCCACACAGGCACTGGAAGTGGGAGCAGGAGCAACCGAGCAGGGTATTCGTACCCAGCTTCCTCATTGCTAAGGTACATGTCGGTGGAACTTGCTCCGGGAAGCAAAAACACAAGGAGGCGCTTACCACAAGGGTTTTTACATTCTCACGCTGACGGTGCTCATCCCAGAAGAGGAAATGCTTCATCCATTTCCTCCCCGTCCTCCCCCCTCCCCCAAACAGCTCTGACAGTGGCTCCACCTGTCGCCTCAGGACATTCCGGGGACTTCTGCTCAGAGTCCATTCTCCTCCCAGACCTCCGTGAGGGAGGTCACCATACTGCAGGAAGCGTGATCATATCTTATTCCAAGTTAAGGCTATTAGTCAGAAGAGGAGAGAGAATTGTTCACGAAAGAGGTCACGTGCGAACCTGACCAGCTCAGGGGAGGCCTGCAGGGTGGCCTTGCAAACTCAGAGACCTAAAGTAACCACAAAGGATGAAATTAAACTTTAACTAAAAGCAGTGCTGGTGGGTAGTCACCTCCTAGGCCGGTATCTTCACTGACAAGGTCAACCTTTACCTTAGCTGAGCCTGTCTTTTTGCACCTATGATAACATATCCTCGAAATGTCTGGATAACTTGTAACTTCTCTTTTTCCAAACCCCTTGGGATACAGCCTAATGTGTCTGGGTGCCAGGACAGATATTACAAATTCCTTCATTATCATGCTAATTGTTCCTGCACCCACCTAAGCATGTGTCTATCATTTTACTTTTTATCCAATCCCAGAGGTTTCTCCCTCCCCCTGCTTTGCTTTCTCCTGCCTCTCTAGTCTATCACCAATGGATTTCACGTAACCCACCTACATCCCCCCTTTGATTGCACTGTATAAAAATAGAGGAAACCTGCCATTTCTCCGGAGCATTATCTCAATCCATTGAGGTTCTGCTTCCCAGCAATTGTCTACAGTTTGGCTCAAATAAACTCACCAAAAAAAATTTTTTTAAATATTTTATTGATTTTTTACAGAGAGGGAGGGAGAGGGATAGAGAGTTAGAAACATCAATGAGAGAGAAACATTGATCAGCCGCCTCCTGCACACCCCCCACTGGGGATGTGCCCGCAACCAAGGTACATGCCCTTGACAGGAATCAAACCTGGGACCCTTCAGTCCACAGGCCGACACTCCATCCACGGAGCCAAACTGGTTAGGGCAACTCACAAATTTTTTTTTTTTTTTTTTTTTTACAGAGAGGAAGGAAGAGGGATAGAGAGCTAGAAACATCGATGAGAGAGAAACATCCATCAGCTGCCTCCTGCACACCCCCTACTTGGGGATGTGCCCGCAACCAAGGTACATGCCCTTGACCTGAGACCCTTTAGTCCGCAGGCCGACGCTCTATCCACTGAGCCAAACTGGTTTCGGCCAAAAATTTTTTAAAAAGTGGACTTACATTATCAGATCTCAAGACTTACCATAAAACTACAGTCATCAAGATAGAGTAGTATTGGCAGAAGTAG
This sequence comes from Corynorhinus townsendii, assembly GCA_026230045.1. Taxonomy (NCBI): domain Eukaryota; kingdom Metazoa; phylum Chordata; class Mammalia; order Chiroptera; family Vespertilionidae; genus Corynorhinus; species Corynorhinus townsendii. The sequence continues at coordinate 10,108,921 of JAPDVU010000014.1, read as the reverse complement.
ACAAATAGATTAGTAGATATGGTTTTTTAATTGATTTTTAGACAGAGAGAAAGTGAGAGAGAGACATCTATTGGTTGCCTCTGGTACATGCCCAATAGGGGATTGAATCCACAAGCTAGGTATGTGCCCTGACCGAGAATTGAACCGACAACCTTTTAGTGTGTGGGAAGACATGTCAACCAACTGAGCTACTCAGCAGGGCCAAGGAAGTACGCTTTATTATTTTTTTCTTTTAAATCTTTGTTGGAAGTATTATATATGTCCCCTTTTACCCCATTGCCCCTCCAAAGAAGTACCTTTTAATGTTTATTATAAAGCAGGGCATAAAGAAAGCGTGATGTAATTTTGCAAGTAGGAACTGAGTGCCTTCTGTGTGTCTGAGTCTGTGTTGGGCACAGGGCCAGGAATATGTGACTCTAGGCAGCTGCTGGTAAGTCAATGTGGGAGGAAGGGAAGCGGTTGGCACTATAGATTCAAGGAAAGGCTGCATTAAGTACATATTCTGTTAGAGATTTAAAGCTGAGGCTGGGGGAGAGGGGGAGATGGTGTGTGTGTGTGTGTGTGTGTGTGTGTGTGTGTGTGAGAGAGAGAGAGAGAGAGAGAGAGAGAGAGAGAGAGAGAGGGAATTGGGGCTGCGAGTAAGTGTTGGGGAAGGGGAAGTTCATAGTGGCTTTCCAGGCTTGGTAATGACAGCTTTGGCTAGAGGAAAATAATTCCCTTCCCCCATCCCATCCTGGATAGGACCCGAATTTGACAGAACAGGGAAGGGCAAGGCAAACCTATCCCAGGGCCTTTATCAACATTCCAAGGCAGTCGATGCTGAATCTGCCTGAACCAAGAAGGGAAGTTCTGGCCATGCTCCCCCAAATTAGATTCAGTAAATCTGGGTTGTGTTTGCAGGTATGATGAATGGAAGGTGTCCAGGACCTGAAATTTAAAATTTTTTAGTTTTATTTTTTATTATGTTTAATTTTTCAATTACAGTTGACATTCAATATTATATCAGTTTCAGGTGTATAGTACAGTGGTTAGACTTTATATTACTTACAAAGTAATCCCCCCAATATTTCCCATATACATCCGGCACCATAGTTATTACAATATTATTGACTGTATTTCCTATGCTGTGCTTTATTACATCCCTGCAGAAATTTAAATGTTTAACAAGCTCTCAAATGATTCTGTGCCAGGGGGTGAGGGTGGGGTGTTTCTTAAATTCTAGTTGGAGAAACACCGCCTAAGGGGAACTGCTGCTAATCTTTTACAAGTGGTCTCCTAGTAACCTTCTCAAGTCGAGCCTAAACCTTTTCTGCTGTTTGGTCAGAAATAATATGTTGGTAAACTTTTAAAATGTCTGCTGCTGGATATAGGCCAGGACAAATAAGGCATCCTAAGGAGTTAAGTGAAGTCTGAACTGGTCATTATTTCTCCTTTATTCCTTGCTCCCCTGACCCATGCTGTATCACACTGTAAACTCTGCATTCAGAACTTCTGAGTCACCTATGCAAAGGAAGAAAGTGAGTTGATCCCGGGAGACAGGGTCACTATTCTTCTATTTATTTATTCAAAATGTATTTATACCAAGTTGGCGAGTGAGTGGAACAACTGGAACTCTCCTACACTGCTGGTGGGAATGTTAAATGGTACAATTACTTTGGAAAACAGTTTGGTAGCTTCTTGTAAAATTAAAGCATAGACTTACCATGTGATTCAGCAATTCCATTCCTCAGTGTTTACCCAAGAGAAATAAAAATATATGTCCTCTCAAAAGACTTGTACAGAATGTTCATAGCAGCCTTATCCATATTAGCCAAAAACTGGAATCAACTGTCACATCTATCAATGCAAATTGTGGTACATCCATAGAGTGGAAAGATACCATGCAATAAAAGGGACTGAATTATTGATATGGTCATATGATCAATAAATAGCAGGGATGGACCCCAACCACATGCCAAGTGGAAGAAAACTGACACAGAAGTGGACATACTGTGTGGTTCCACTTATATGGAACTCCACTCTGCAGTAATCGCATATTAGGGGCTGCCAAGGGCTGGGTGAGGGGTGGGGATTGACAGATGAAAGATCAAAATAGTCTATATCTCGATATAGTCATAGTTTCATATGTCAAATACATTGTACTGTGCATTTGAAATTGGGACTTCGTTGTTTGTGAATTATGCTTCAATAAAATTGAAAAAATAGGGTAAAAAAGAAAAAATACGTTATGCCATAGATTATTCAACCAAGAAGTCATGCAAAGCAGTCAGTAAATCTAAAAATCCGGTTCATCATTCTCTCATCAATACATTGTGTGCAGTAAGGAGTACAGGGAGAAATATGGATTCTTTATTTTTTTTCTTGCTTACTCGCAAGATTATTCAATGTAGGAAGTGAATGTCCTTGTAAACCTAACCTTTCAGAGGCCACCACTGGGAATGGATTCTTCCTCCAGCTTATTTCTAAGCCTATTCTAACAGATATTAGATAAATAGTTTACGATTATTAATACTATTTGTAATATTACTTACAAATAGAAAACTGAACATATTAAGATTTTATATTTGTCCTATTAAATACCAAAGTTTATAAAGATAAAATCCTATTAAATCCTATGAATATGTTTGGTTTTTCAACTTTTTCATAAGACAATTTATTTTGCGTCTCTTTCCATACTTAATTATTTTTTACCTTTTGTATAGTTTTATTGAAGTATAATTTATTTAACGGGTCTCCTTTTGAGGAACTATTTGTTGCTATTTTTCATCCCTAAAAACAGTAATAGACATCTTTGTAATTACACAGCATCAGTATTTCAGATATAACTTGGCTTCCTAGAAGTTTCGTGGTCAAGTTGCTTGGACAAAAGGCATAACAGTTGCTTTTATTTGTTTGTTTGTTTTTTAAATATATGTTTTCTATTGAATGTAGAGAGAGAGGAAGGGAGAAGGAGAGAGAGAAACATTGATGAGTGAAACATCAATCAGCTCCCTTCTGCATGCCCCCTATGGGGATCCAGCCCACAATCCAGGCATGTGTGACTGAGAATCTAACCAGCAACCTCTTGGTGCATGGGCCTATGCTCAACCAACTGAGCCACACGGGCCAGCACAAAGGGCATAGCACTTTTAAGGAAGAAAAAATTATTCCCTTTCTGCTGCAGGATATATGGGTAGGGGAAAGGGATTTTTTTTTGAAGGACTCTATTTAGTTCACAAGATTGATCTAAGATTTTGTTGTAAACTGAATAACACTTATGGATCAGTTTGAGATTGGAATCACCACTATAGTACTTCTTCTATGGGAAAATCTGTTTCAAAGTTCAGAAACCTGTTTACAAATAACCTAAATTCAGTGCAGGTAGAAACTACACGTGAATATTGTGACCCAAAGACTCCTACTGTTAAAAAACAAAATCCACCTGAGTTAATTTGGAGTTTTAATAGGCCCTATCAAGTGATTCATGAGTTAGGCAGTATCCTATCTAGCAACTAGAAGGGTGCTCCCAGGGATGGTACACAATGGAAGGCTTTGCAGCAAGTGATTGTAGAGGCAGTGCACACCTGGAGCCCCAAGAGTGGCATCACCAAGCTCCTTCCCCAGGAACTGCACTCAGCATCAAGCTGCTCTAGCTTAGAACTGTGTCTGTGAGCATCTGTGCTCTATCTCAACTTACTTTGTGGACTTGTTAGCAAGACGTGTCCTAAGGGAAGAGCTTCTTTGATCTGCACCGTTTCACCTATGAAAGGTTTCATAGGAATGCTCTACTTGCGGTAGCGTGTAAACCTGTATATTCTTTATTACATCACAGCATGTATCACACTTGTTACCGTTACCATTGTGCCTGTCTCCCTGGCAAACTATTGGGAAGGCAGGAGCTTGTCCGGTTGTAGCCACTGAAGCTCCAGTTTCTTACCTGGGGCCTGTTGCATAGGGAGCACTCTACATTTGCTGAGCAAATCAGTGAGGCTGGTGCTGAAGTTCTGGACTTCACGTGTTGGTTATATTTTATTAAAAATAGCAAATTGGTTGAATAAATTATATCCAAACAATAGATTTACTATTGAAATAGAAAAATATAGCCTGGCAAGTGTGGCTCAGTGGTTGAATGTCGACTCAGGAACCAAGAGGTCACTAGTTGATTCCTGATTAGGACATATGCCGGGCTTGCGGGCTTGATCTCCCATGTGGAGCATGCAGGAGGCAGCCGATCAATGATTCTCTCATCACTGATGTTTCTCTCTCTCTCTCTGAGCCCTTCTTCTCTGAAATCAATAAAAAAATATTTTTAAAAAGATAGAATATTGAATGGTACATTCTCTTTAACGTACAATGTAATGCCCTGGCAGGGTAGCTCAGTTGGTTAGATTAGAGCATTGTCCTCATACGCCAAGACTGCAGGTTCATTCCTGGTCAGGGCACATACCGGAGTCAACCAATGGGTGCATGGATGAGTGAAACAGCAGGTCGATGTTTTTCTCTCTTTCTTCCTCTCTCTCTCTCTCAAATCAATAAATAAAAATAATTTGAAAAAAAACATTTAAGCACACAATGTAAAGTGTTTAAATCTTAAGTGTATAGCTTAGTGACTACTTACTATACATTTGTGTTTCCACACTGCAGATTGAGCCATATAATGTTTTCAGGACTTGGAAACTTTCACATAGTCTCTTGTACTCCACAGCCTTCAAATGGAACCATTATTCTGACTTCTCTCACCTTGAATTAATATTGCCTGTTTTTTTTTTTTTAACTTTATAACTCTTGGAACCACACAGACTATACTGCCTATTTACACTAAATATTCTGCCCCAGCCCAGTTGGCATGGCTCAGTGATTGAGTGTCGACCTATGAACCAGGAGGTCATGCTTTGATGCTGGTCAGGGCACTTGCCTTGGTTGTGGGGATGTGCAGGAGGCAGTGATACTCAATGTGGGGTGTGCAGGTGGCAGTTGATCAATGATTCTCTCTCATCATTGATGTTTCTCTCTCTGCCTCTCCCTTCCTCTCTGGAATAAAAAATATATATATATATCTGTATATACATAAAAGGCTAATATGCTAAGTATCCATCCGACCAGCAGCTATGTTGTGCACTGACCACCTGGGGGCAGAGGCTCAATGCAGGAGTGCCGAGCTGCAGTGACTTGGCAGCAGCGGTTCTCGGGTGACACAGCCTGAAACCAGAAAGGAGGGAGCCCAATTCCTCGCAGGGCCGCGCGATTCCACCTTCGATTGTGGGTTATGTTGTTGCTGGGGCACTGTCAGTCCTGAATCTGGTTTACTGCACACTTGCATTTGCGTTCCACACCCTGTATGACAGCAACTTTGCAGAGTGCCTTCTTGCACTCCAGGACCCCTCAGGGGATGTTGGAGAGCCATTTTCGGCCCAACCCCCACAGGCCAGGCCGAGGGATCCCACCTGCTGGAGGGACCCTGCTCACTCCGCAGATGCCCTTCAAGCCATGTCACCACCCCAGGTGTGACCGGCCAGGGAGAGTCCATGGGATGTTGGCTCCAAGGTGTGTCTGGCCCAGTCCTGCCCCACTGGCCACCTTCTAATTAATTTCCTTTCAATGTGCACGAATCTGTGCACCAGGTCACTTGTTAAAAAATAAAACAAACAAACTAAACAAAATATACAGTATTTTAAAAATATTCTGTCCTGTTACAAATTAATAACTTGTAACTTGCTTTTCCTTCTTAGCACTATCTCATAATATTTGCAAGTACTTACAATAAAATCCCGATTTGAAATTGCTGTATTTTATATAGGATGTTCTTGGTCATATTTAAATGTTTATTTATTTATTTTTTATTCATGAGGGAAGAGGAGTTCAGACAATCCATACAGTAGCAAGGAGTGAAACTGGGACTCAATCCTCTGCCTCAGCCGCTCACTCTTCCACCGCAAAAAGCAAAGTGCTCAAATATGGGCAGAACCTTGCAGATATCTTGCTTGCCAGAGGGCACTGTAATAGCAAAAGGAGTGACTAATAAGTATTAATGACTTGAGGACAAAAGACAATTACCTTAATATATTAGGCGTCTTAGTAATGTTTGTACAGTATTATGCATGCAAATATTATTAGCCTGTGCCACAGGCAGTTGATGGGCCCAGAACTGGTTAGGGCTCTGTTTCTCATTCCAGATGTGCAGGGGCTGGGACTTCGACGGGTCCGCCCCCGTAGAGCTCTGAGGAGCCAATCGACACACAGAAGGCGGGGCCCTGAGAGCGACAGCGGTGCTATCCAATGGGTCTACAGGCGGGGCCGACTCTAGCCAATGGACGCGCTCCTCCGCGACGGTCGGAAATGGTGAGGCGGCTTTGGGGGCCGTTGTTCAGTGCGGGGTTTGACTGAAGAGGTTGCCCGGGCTGCTGTGTCAGCCCGACGTCCTCCTGATCCTAGGTGAGTGCAGCGGCGGCCCGCTCCTGGGGAGCTTCCCGCGGCCTCCAGTTCGGGATGAGGCCGGTACCCGAGGTCGGGGAGTGGGGGCGAGAGAGCTGTAGGCCTGGGGGTCGCGGCCGCTGGGGACAAGATGTCCGCGCCGCAGCGTCCCCCTCAGGCCGTTGGTGGAGGCGGTGCTTTCTCCTCAGGGAACCGGAGCTCCACCGACCCCGGCGCCGCCGCCGCCCCTTCCCGGCCTTGGCCCCAGCGGCTGGGAAGAGGGCGTCGTCCCGAGCGCCGCTGGGCCACCGCGCCCCAGTCGGAGCTGGGCCTGGGCCTCGAGCTGCCGGCGGAGGGTGGGGGTCGCGGTGGCCTAGTGCGGTCTCGGCCGACGGACGCCAGTTCGAGTCCCCACTCAGCCCACTTTGTGGCGGGTAACTGTCTCCCTGGACTTCCGCTTTCGCGGTCTCTGAAGTGGGGATGACTTTCACCTGGTAGGGTCGTGGTCCGGATGATAATGATTTCCCGTGGAAAACGGTTACAATAAATGTTAGCTGCTACTGTTTCCGAGGCCCCGGGGTCCTCCCTCCGACGTCGCTGGGGGAGGGACCGTTGGGCCTCGCTTCCCCGGAAGTGGTGGCTCCGCCCCCTTGGGCGGAGGGGCGGCCTCCGAAGTCCCTAAACCGGACTTCTCACGTCGAAGCCTGCACCAAAGCCTCGTGCCTTCGCCGGTTCACTCCTCACAACGACCCCGGGAAACATTGTCAGTTGTCTGCGTGAGGAATTGGAGGCCCAGAGAGGTTAAATCCCTCAGCTACCGAGAGGCAGGACCAGAATCGACCCTCAGAGAGGCCGGCCCTGAGCGCCGCCCTCAAGCCCCTTGCGGTTAGAAACCGGGTACTTCACTCCTCCGGGACGCCGCCCTGGGTTTAGAGGGCTAGACTAGGTCACACCTAGAACCAGCCCTGCGAAAAGTACCTGGGCTTCCCCCTGTGGGGAACGTGATTTATTTTCACCGGTAGGTGCTTCCTATCCCTAGTTTGCATTTCAGATCTGGGTGGATATCTTGAATCTTGTCACTCCCTAAATACCATCCAGCCTGGAATATTCAGTATCCTTTCTGTCCTTCATGAGAAGGCTCCTTGAATCATTCTCCGTTTTATTTACGTTCTTCCAGATCTATGTTTACTTTTTCCTTCATTGTCTTTTAGGCCCACTGCCTTAATGGGTTTTTCCGAATTCTCATCCGCTATCTTAGGTTAAATGTCATCTCAAAAAGTTCTTCGCCATCCTTATTTAACGTAGATTCTCTCCACTCCCATCTCCCTTTGTCTATATACTTTTCCATCAAAATACTCATCTTAAGGTGTATCTCTTTCTCTGGCTTACTTTTCTCTTTTACTAAATTGATTTATTGGGCAAGACACTTAATTTGAAAAGTATTCTTAATGCCAGGGCACAGCGTCTGACACACAGGGTCTTAACATGTTGAATGAATGAATGTGCTTTGAAAAGTGAGTTCCTAGGAGACATATGTACTACTATTTGTAATACTTAAAACAATAAAAATAAAATAAAATTTAAAAAAGAAAAAAAGAAAAGAAAAGTGAGTTCCTTTGGAAATGTCAAAACCATTAAGGAGCTGTTTTGGGAGGCAGCATTTAAGACCATTTTTGTGTCATGGAAAGGCATAATCTAAAGTAAATATTGGTAATAAAATTGCCAGCACTTTGCTTTCTGCATTGATATCTTGTTTAAAAAGAAGGAAAAACTGGGGGTAGGAGTAGTGGGGGGTGGGAAGGGGATTAACCGGGGGGGGGGGGGGGGGGGGGAAGGACACATGTAATACTTTAAACAATAAAAAAAAGAAGGAAAAACTTGACAGTGGAGAAACTTGACACTCCGAGTGATCAAAGTTAACATCACTTGTAATAATAAGCCTGTTGACATAATATGCTCTCTGATATAATGCACCAAGATGAACACAGCATCACTTCTGTGGTATTCTTGCCAGATATGTATTAATCATGAGAAAACATCAAACCCAAACTGAAGGACATGCTACAGAATAGCCAATACACTTAACAAGGTTATGAGATTTGAAGAAACAAGAAATAACCCAGGTCAAAGAAGATTAAAGGGAAATAAAATGCAGTATGTGACCCTGGATGTGATCCTGAACCAGTGAAATTTGAAGATCTATTGATTAGTTGCTAGTATGGTATTAGTGTTAGTTTCCTACATTTGATAATTTTACTAGGGTTATTTGGGTGAGAAGTATATGGGAGTTCTTTGTGCTTTTTTTTGTAAATCAAATTATTTTAAAGTGTAAGTTAAACAAAAATAAAAAGGTGAAACCCATGTGTTGGGTATTAAATAAAATGCTTTAAATGCACTAGTTTTGGTGACATATTCTGTGCACTGTTGTTGTTTTTGTGTGTGTGTGTGTTTTGCTTGTCATCCTTAAAGCAGAAATGAAATTGAAAGTAAGTTCTCACTTCTACTTTTGTAGTTTTCCAGAAGAGCTAAAGATGGCAGAATTTCTAGATGACCAGGACACTCAACTGTGTGACAACTGGTAAGAAATTAATCTAAGAAATGTTATGGGAATGAGAATAAACTAACTTCTGTAAAGGGTTGGTTTATTTATTGGCAGGTTAAAATTAGAATCATATAATTTGTCCTGCAAATATATAGGTCTAAAGCCTTTTTAACAATTTTGGATAAAATTGCCTATTTTGGTAATTTGACAAGATAGTTGGTTTAGCTATCATAGTGTGGTGTAGTGAGAGACTAGAGTGATAGGATGAAGCTGGGCTTCAGGGCTCTGGTTCCTGCTTTTAATTAGTTAATGACTTTTGGCAAGTCACTGCTTTGGGCCTCACTTTTGTGACCTATAAATAAGGGAATTTATTGTTTTGCCTTTCTGAAAAGTACCATCATGTATTTTTTAAAAAGATACTGAAAATATCATAAGTCCTAGCTCAGTGGTCAGCAAATTCATTAGTCAACAGAGCCAAATATCAACAGTACAACGATTGAAATTTCTTTTGAGAGCCAAATTTTTTAAACTTAAACTTCTTCTAACGCCACTTTTTCAAAATAGACTCGCCCAGGCCGTGGTATTTTGTGGAAGAGCCACCCTCAAGGGGCCAAAAAGCCACATGTGGCTCGCGAGCCACAGTTTGCTGACCACTGCCCTAGCTGGTTTGGCTCAGTGGATAGAGCGTCAGCCTGCAGACTGAAGGGTCCTGGGTTTGATTCTGGTCAAGGGCACATGCCCGAGTTGCAGGCTCGATCTCCCAATACGGGGTGTGCTGGAGGCAGCTGATCAATGATTCTCTCTTCATCATTGATGTTTCTATCTCTTTCCTTCTTTCCTCTCTGAAATCAATAAAAGTATATTAAAAAATATGTAGATAATAAAAATGTTGGACTAGGTTAATTTTTTTAAAAAAATATGTTTTTATTGAATTTAGCGAGGGAAGGAGAGGAAGAGAGAGAGAGAAACATCAGTGATGAGAATCATTGATCAGCTGCCTCCTGCACAGTCCCCTACTGGGGACCTAGCCTGCCACCTGGCATGTGCCCCTGACTGGAATTGAACCCAGGACTCTTCAGTCCACAGGACGATGCTCTATCCACTGAGCCCAACTGGTTAGGGTGGATTAATGTGGTTTTTTGTTTGTTTTGTTTTCAAGTATGTTGCAATGATTTCTCTGAGTGGCTACAGTGGCTGGTTTTCTTTGGGTTGACTGGGAGCAAGGGTTAATGATCTTGGCTCTATATATAGTAGTGAGAGAGCAGTTGAACCAGTGTAGCTGAACTGTTTTTATGAAGAATTTTGCTGGAAGAATGTTCAATTGCTTTAAGAAAAAAAAAGTCTAAAGTCCTTTGGCAGTCTAGATTAATCATTATCATTTCATGATTCCAGAACTGTTAAGTGAAGACTGGGCGTAGTCTCCAATGATGAGCTTTCTATTTTGGAGTTTTTAACTCACGTGAGTGACGAGAAAGAGTAACTCTGCTAAAGTGAAACTTAGGAGCGCAGCTAATCTGACTCTTGATTGGGATTTCTCAAGAGCACTTGTATATTTTTGTGATATACAAGTGCTCTTACGAAAAGCTAAAGAAAGAAAAAGTGCCTGTGTTATGCTTAACTTACCAAATTGTGGCAGGAGGAAAGAGATATATATTTTTTAAAATATAATTTATTGATTTTTTACAGAGAGGAAGGGAGAGGGATAGTTAGAAACATCGATGGAGAGAAACATCGATCAGCTGCCTCCTGCATACTTCCTACTGGGATGTACCCACAACCAAGGTACATGCCCTTGACTGGAATAGAACCTGGGACCCTTGAGTCCGAAGGCTGATGCTCTATCCACTGAACCAAACCGGTTAGGGTAGGAAAGAGATACTTAATAAGGGAAATAGTTTGATGTAGATTGATGAAAGGTTCAAGTCAAATAACAATTTTTTTTTTGTCGCCTTTTTCTTCTCAGTCTTTTGGCAGAATTAGGATATAATCAGAGCAACTGTTGGTCACAATATTCGTTCCTTGAATGGATTTAAGATTTCATTTCTTAAAAACAAATTTGTATTTTAGCTTTGTTTGAGTTTTATATATACTGTTACTAATACAGAGTAATCAATGATATAAATAATTACAAGCAAACATCACTGTGGTTTTATAAGAAAACAGATATGTGACTTTAGCATCAGTTAAGACACTCTTTTTTAAAAAATATTTTAAAAATTGACTTATAGAGAGAGAGGAAGGAAGAGGGATATGAGAGTGAAACATCAATTGGCTGCCTCCTATACGCCCCCTACAGGGGATTGAGCATGAAACCCAGGCATGTGCCCTGACTGGGAATCCAACCAGAAATCTTTGGTGTACAGGACACCCAATCAACTGAACCACACTGGCCCGGTGAGAATCTCATTTTATCAGTCCAAGGAATCTCAAACCTAGAACAATCTATAAATAACTATGCCAAAGGAATTAAAAAGGGGGGGGTAGTTAATGGAAAGCTAATGAAAACAAGGTTATTCAAAGTGAAAGCAATTTATTTAAAGAAAAGAGCAGATTAGCATGGGAGGCTGACTAAGCCAACACAGACCTTCCATCTAAGTAACCCTGTCTAAATTCCGGGTTTTAAAATTTTGTCTTTAGAGCCATATTCCTATTCTCCAAGAAAAATTAAGGTACTCTTCAAAATCTGGGATTAGACCAGTAAAAAGAGTAGTTTGGCCCTACCTGGTTTGGCTCAGTGCATAGAGCATTGGCCTGTGAACTGAAAGGTCCCGGGTTGGATTCTGGTCAAGGGCAGGTGCCCGGGTTGTAGGCTCGATCCGCAGCGGGGACTTGCAGGAGGCAGCCAATTGATGATTCTCTCTCATCACGGATGTTTCTCTCTCTCCCTCTCCCTTCCTCTCTGAAATTAATTAAAAAATATGAAAAAAGAAGAGTAGTTGTGATTAGAAAAGATGTTTTTGCATATTAACTCTTTCTTAAGGTGTCTTCTGATTGGGAGGAGAGTGGTTCTAGAGAACAGAAGCTTCCTTCAGCTTTTTATTTTTGCATGTATTAAAGGATTGGTTTCTGGCTTGTTATGTTTATTGTTTGGGAGGCTACTGGGAATTTTTCTTTTTTTAAATGTATTTTTTATTTCAGAGAGGAAGGGAAAGGGAGAGGGAGAGATAGAAACATCAATAATGAGAGAGAATCCTCGATTGGCTGTCCCCTGCATACTTACTGGGGATTGAGTCCGCAACCCAAGTATGTGCCCTTAACTGGAATCGAACCCAGGACCCTCAGTTCCTTAAGCAAGGCTCTATCCACTAAGCAAAAAGAGCTAGGGCTGGGAATTTTTCATGAAGTCTTGGTTCGCCTTTCAATCATTTCTATCTAAAATGAAATTTTATCTTTAACTTGCTAGTTCTACCTTTGGGTTTTTAGCAGTTCTATCAGTATATAGAATTGTGTTCTCATTGATCTCACTTTAAAACATCTTTATTTTATCTGTAGGTAGGAAGGAAGCAAGTATATTAGTATTTTGTCTGTGATTTTATTCTGGATGACACACTTATAGGCACATTCTTTTAGTATAATCTTTACTTTTAGCTAGCCTGTGAAATTGGAGTTTTCTAATTGTCACATCCAAATGAGTAAAAGGTTTGAATGTATATATACTCTTGTTAAATTTATTTTTTATTTTTAAATTATAGTTAACAAAATATATTAGTTTCAGGTATACTACACAGTGATTCAGCATTTATATACCTTACAAAGTGTTCATCACAATAAGTCTAATGCAGAAATAAAAATTTTGGAAGCAGAAAAACTATACCATCTAATAATTTGAGCAGTGAGATGATTCCTATACCATCCTGCTTAAAAAAAAAAAATCACTGCAAAGTTGGAAAGTAGGATTGTTGGAAGAAGATATTATTCAGGATACTTGTCACAAAACCAAATGAAACACGTGTCTTACTCATTAAGTTTAAAAAACAAAACATTTCACCCTAGCCGGTTTGGCTCAGTGGATAAAGCGTTGGCTTGTGGACTGAAGAGTCCTGGGTTCTATTCTAGTCAAGGTCACATGCCCAGTTGTGGGCTCGATCCCCAGTAGGGGGCATGCAAGAGGCAGCCAATCAATGATTCTCTCTCCTTGATGTTTCTCTCTCTTCCTCTCCCTTCCTCTCTGAAATCAATAAAAATACATTTTAAAAAAACTAAACAAAACATTTCTAGACATTCAGTTGCTCTGATCCCATCCATAAGTGTGGCCTACTGAATTTTTCCAGGCAGTAACATGTGGCTCCAGAGACAGGGCCAAGAAAACATTGGTCCTGCCAGATCATTCTTATTCATGATGCTTCCAAGTGCTACTTTGTTTTTAATCCTCACCTGAGGATATTTTTCCATTGATTCTTAGAGTGGAAGAGAGAGGGAAAGACAGAAATATCCACGGGAGAGAAACACACTGATTGGTTGCCTCCTGCATGTGCCCTGACCAGGGCCCTGGCCGAGGAGGAGCCTGCAACCGAGGCATGTGCCCTTGACCAGAGTTGAACCCAGGACCCTTCGGTCCCCAGGCCAACGCTCTATCCAGTGAGCCATACTGGCTAGGGCCCATGTGCTACTTTGAATGGATTTAACACTGTTAGTGTTTTTTGCCAGATGTAGTCAGAATTGATACCTAATTCTTGTACTAAAGGTGGCCCATCCTCAGAGTTGTTTCCATAGAATGGCTGAGGTGTAGTTTGGACTATATGCCTAAGTTGGCTGGAAAATCTGCCCAGTGTATGGCTGTTGTGGTTGCATCATGTCTGGAGGGACGAATTGCCCTTGCTCTGAGTAGTCACAGCCAGCAGACTGTTGGGCCTTCCACGATCATAGGACTGCTGCTATTGGTCATTGATGTTGTGACCTCTCTGATAGGAAACCCTGTGTAAGTTTGCAAAGCCTGACATTGCAGATGATCAAACGTCGTAGAGGTTGATGCAGTAGCTCCAACAGCCTGGCTTCACCTTTAGTGGAATAAATCTAATCTCAGACTGAGAGTGAAAATAAATGGTAGGCTTTTTTTTTTTTTTTTTTTTTTAAGTAATATTGAAGTGTACCATTGTGCTTTGGGGCATGGATGGTTTTGGAAAAGCCTAGCTCAGCTCTTTGGCATCTGAGCTCATGTTGTTGGTTGTGATCAGCTCTGACATCTAGAAAGTGAGGTTGAGCTTTTAGAATTAGTGTATAGCAGTGATAATTCAGAGTATTGCACAGAAGACTTAAACCTTCAGGAGCTGATTCTTGAAAGACAGGGGTAGTAACAATAATAGCTAATAGACGCTATATTTGCTAAAGAGAAATAATGGAGAATAAAGATTGGACAAGACAGATTTTCATGTGATTACAACTGTGACTAGATCAGTCAGTAATGCTAGCCTTTTTCTTTGATATAATTCTGTAGCAAAAGGGAAATTCCTTTGTGTAACTTTACCATCCATGAGATCCATTGTCAAAGTAATTCAGAGTATTGCACAGAAGACTCAAACCTTCAGGAGCTGATTCTTGAAAGACAGGGGTAGTAACAATAATAGCTAATAGATGCTATATTTGCTAAAGAGAAATAATGGAGAATAAAGATTGGACAAGACAGATTTTCATGTGATTACAACTGTGACTAGATCAGTCAGTAATGCTAGCCTTTTTCTTTGATATAATTCTGTAGCAAAAGGGAAATTCCTTTGTGTAACTTTACCATCCATGAGATCCATTGTCAAAGGAACATTGGTGTGTGCCCTATCTGCAAGGAACCATTTCCCAAATCTGGCATGGAGACTCACATGGCTACAGAACACTGTCAGGTAAACCAGTAAGGACTCAAATGTTCATTAATGTATTATGAGCAAGTTATCACAAAGCCAATTTATTCTTTTTTACTTTTTATCCTAGGTAACCTGCAAATGTAACAAGAAGTTGGAGAAGAGGCAGTTGCAGAATCATGAGGTTAGTTTCCCTGTACAATGAAGGGAGTGAGTTACTATGGGGCCAAGCGTGAGATTACAGAGTCACATGCGGAACAGAAAACTAGTTTGGTTGTCTGTTCTCTACAAGATCCGTGCACATCGCCTCTCAAAGCCTATTGAGGCTCTGACTGGCTGCTTGATGCCAGATCCGCTGTATGGCTGTTGTGCCCCATGCTCAGGCCTCAGAGTCTGTCCCTTTGGAACTGAGTCTGTCATTCTCATCCCGGGATTTGGCTACTTGCAGCCTCACTGAGTGCTAATCCAAATTGGGGGTTGCCAATGTGGTATGACCTCCTTTAGTACACAAGCTGCCTTACATTTTGGAATTTCATTTTGACTTGATCATCTGGATAGCATGCTGTTGACCCCTAAAGAAATTTCTCAGAGAGCATTTGGTGAGAGAGAACATAGTATCATTTGGTCCCTAGTTGAGATAAAACTGTCCATTGTTGAAAAATTTATCAAGATATGCAACTTAAGATTTGTGCATTTCAATCTGCCTCAAATAAATTAACAACTTGTTAATTTATAATTTTAAAGGGTAATTTATATTCAAGGAAGAAAATTAGAAAAGATATAAAAAAACAAGAATCACTTGTAACCCCACAGCTTAGAGATAAATGTCTCACAAATACTTTGGCACTCTTACTACCTTCATTAATTTTTCTAAGCATTTGACCTATGATTGAGGTCACATTAACAATAATTTATTTCTTTGGATCTAACATCTACCTGCTACATAAACAACCTTCAATCAACTGCCCCCTCTTCTGGCTTCTCTCTCAGCTATTTCTGGGGTTCACATTGGTGATATAGTATTCATTTTAAAGATTTGAGTACAAATTATTTCCTAACATTCCTGCAAGTAAAACTATGACAGTATAGGCCAGAGATTAAAGAGTTTGAATTTTTCCTTTAAAAAAAGTTTTTACTTTCTATGCTGTTCTGGTGAGTTACTAGCACTTTTTAGAGTTGTTAAAATACTATATTATCTAGTAAGTGCCAGTGATTATTTGCTCTTTTGCTGTTGAGTAACTTAAATCTGTGACATGTCCTTCATTTTCTGAGTACAGTATATTCACTGGTGATTCTTGGCTTATTTGGTCAATATAAAGTCAGTGCTGTAATACAAATATGCAGATTAGACAAATCAGTGTCTTTCTAACAGATCTTTACCAGATCTTAAGACAAATTGGAATGGTAAGGGGAAATTGGGCTGGTGAAACTTTGACAAACCTGTCTGAATTGTTTTGTTTTTACTTTTGCTCCTGGACTTATCTGGCTGATTTTGGATTACTTTGTAATGTGTGCACAAAATAGGCCAGTGTGGTTGAGTGAGTAGGTTCCTTCTAAAATTTTCTTCCCTTTGTAGAACCTGGTGGCAGGGACAAAGCGAGAAGCCCTCTTAAATTCATAGAAAAACATGTCAGGCAGGTGAAGCTAGGGTTGGAAGAGAATATTGAAGTAAATACTTTTTTGCTTTCCTTGCCCTGTACTAAAACATGGCCTCTCCTAGATTTGCATGTTAACTGCTTCATTTCTCTGTGTTGTAGGAGACTGAGTGTCCTCTGCGGCTTGCCCTTTGCCAACACTGTGATTTGGAACTTTCTGTTCTCAAACTGAAGGACCATGAAGATTACTGTGGGGCCCGGACAGAGTTATGTGGCAATTGTGGACGTAATGTCCTAGTGAAAGATCTGAAGACTCACCCAGAAGTTTGTAGGAGAGATGGGGAGAAAAAGAGAGATGAGGTTGCCATGCCTCCTAATGCGTATGATGTGTCTTGGGGTCAAGATGGAATATGGATTGCATCCCAACTCCTCGGACAAATTGAGTCTCTGGATCCACCCATGAGGCTACCTCGAAGGCCCCTGAGAGCCTCAGAATCAGAACTTTCCCGTAGTAGGACTACCAACCAAAGGAACATGACAACCCAGTTTCCAATTCAGAATAATCTATGTGAGTTGTGTTTGGGATTAGAAGGTTATCAAAATCTGTTTAATTCTCACAGGAGTCTCATGAGGGTAGGTAAGTAAGTTGTAGAGAGGAGATTTGAATTCAGGCAATCTGACCCCATGCTATAAACCATTCTACAATGCATAAAACACACATAAAGTGTTTAGTACAGTGCCTGTCTCATAGCCAAAACTCAATAATATTGCTTATTAATAAAACAAAATAGTATTGGAACCTTTTATCATGGCATACTTAATATTTGGAGTCCTGTGAGAACTGGAGGGCTGGGCCTCTTTTATTCCTGCATAGGTGCCTATAAACCTGGACTATTTGTAGGCATGGACTTGAGCTAAAGCATGGCATTTCTAATGTATTTTGAGAACCAGTTTACTCTTTTCGCCCTCCAGTGGAAGAACAAGAAAGGAATAGAAGCCAACAGTCCCCCATAGAGGGTGGTGAAGACAGTTCAAACTTGGACTTCATGTTGGCCCTAAGTCTGCAAAATGAAGGCCAGGCCCCCAAGTTGGCAGAGCAGGACTTCTGGAGGGCTGTGTGTGAGGCAGAGCAGTCCCTTGGAGGTCCCAGTGCTCTGAATGACATAAAGGGTAGGTTTGTTTAATCTTTACTAGCCTCTGTCTCCACAGTTGTGTGTGTGTTTTCTTACATTATACAATTTATTTTAAAAATGAAAGTTTTTCATGAGATAAAATATGCTTTTTTTTGGTTTGTTCATTGCTTTTCCAACTTTATATTTTTAAAAACTGTTAGAAAATAGTATAGCAAATTTCTTATATACCCCTCATCTTTATTCACCATTTCTAGTATTTTTCTTTGATCTTTATAATTTTTCCCCTTGAGGTATTTGAGAATAAGCTGCAGATATAACATTTTACTTCTATATACTTCAGGATGTATATTTCAAGAACAGGGCATTCTAAGTAAATGCACATAACATTATATATGTTTTTCATTTTTCTTCAGTGTGTCTCATTTTCAGAATAACCCCTTATGCCTTAGTCATATTACAATTCCCTTTTTATCATATCTTTAAATGTGTTATTTTTATATTGTGTCTGAAAATATATCAAACTCTTTTTGGTCTTTGTTTTTTCTATTGATTCACTCATGGTGGCTTGCTGCCTCCCTCTCTATATGCACTCACAGGAGTTAGCCTTGAGTTTTCTGATGTGTTCCTCAGAGTATAGATGCTTCTAGCAGGCACCTGGGATACTATTGAGGGGGACAGTTTTAAACTGAATTTTTGGCTTGGGTTTTTAAAAATCATAAATGTAGATTTTGGGTTCAGATCCATGTAAAGGCCAAACTCAATAATATTTGTAACTCTTAGTTACTTTTAAGAAAAAAAAATTTTTTTTAAGTCAGAGAGGGGAAGGGAGAAGGAGAGAGAGAGAAATATCAATGATGAGGGAGATTCATCAATCGGCTGCCTCTTGTAGGCTCCTATTGGGGATTGAGCCTGAAACCTGGGCATGTTCCCTGACCAGGAATTGAGCTCCAACCACTGAGAAACACTGGTCAGGCTTCATAAGTCTTTCCTGAGGATTGAAATAATGCACAGAAGGCTGATTAGTGCCTAGAGTTATTGTACATTTAAACTTCTTTCTTAATGAGAGTAGTGGGTAAGTGACTAATATTAGCTACTCAGGGAATGGTGGCCAGTAAATCTTTTTCCATAGTGGCAGTTTTTGCTTGGGGTTTGTCTCTTGGGCAGTTTCCCTGAGAGGATTTACAACCCCACAAATTGCTCCATCTCTGAAATGTCAAAGGGAGTCACACTTTTAATTAAAACCCCACCAGGGGAATAACAGTTTGAATCAAGTTTTTGTTCATTGGCATCTGTGTGGCCTCTGATACCCAGGTGCAGCTGATGAGACCATGTTGCCTTGTGAATTTTGTGAGGAGCTCTACCCAGAGGAATTGCTGATCGACCATCAGGTGTGTTGTGAATTACTGGAGAGTTTTAAGTAGGAGTGTGTGCAGGCCATAGTTGGTGTTGCAGGCCACATGAGGTCTTGAGCAAAAATTTTTTAAAATATATTTTATTGATTTTTTTTACAGAGAGGATGGGAGAGGGATAGAGAGTTAGAAACATCGATGAGAGAGAAACATCGATCAGCTGCCTCCTGCACACCCCCTACTGAGGATGTGCCCGCAACCAAAGTACATGCCCTTGACCAGAATCGAACCTGGGACCCTTCAGTCTGCAGGCCGACGTTCTATCCACTGAGCCAAACTGGTTAGGGCGAGCAAATTATTTTAATAGTCCTGTTGTAGGAGTAGCAACTGTGTTTTACCATGATGTGGCTGACATATGGCTATGAGAACTTAGTCTTGTTCACTCTTGGAAAAAGTACTGCTCATTCCAGCAGGCCCAGTTTGCTCCCTCCATGTGGTGACTACTCTATCTCTACTAACCATATATAATCTGGTCTCATCTCATGCCACATTTTGTTTATTGGAGCTGTATTGAAGTCCTTGCAGTTCCCTGGAAGGGTCAGGGGTCCTTTTTGCACTTTACTTTTTCTGCCTGGAAGCCATGAGGCCTCCCACCCCTGCCTCCTCAACAGACCCCTTACTCGTAGACTTGATTCAGACACAACCTGCAAGAAACTATCCTGAGTGACACTCAGAAGACTAGGTCAGAGGTCCCACCTATGTGCACCCTAAAAATTCTGTGCCCACTTCTCTTTTAGTCTGTTAACCCTGTGATGTGGTCTCCTGATGCCCTGTCGTCTGCACCATTGGCTGAGTTTCTTGAGGACAGATTCTGGGTTTTCCTAGTTTCTGAATCTTAATACCTGGTATATGAAAGGTGTCAGATATTTCTTAAATGAACGTTCTTGAGCCATTTAGGAATGATTAGAGAATAATAGACTTTGTTTTAGGATTGCTTAGTGGAGGGATCTACTTTTTCCCTCAACACTCTTGCTCTGATTTGGATTGGCCTAGTCTAGCATTTCCAAAACTTAACCCCATAAGTAAAATAATACATATTTGAATAAACCTAGTTTTTGGGAGCAGCATAAGAAAATCCACTAACAGGATAAGAGAGAATATTTGGGCCCTCTCTTGCTATGTGGTTGTGAGAAGAATCTTGAATCTTTTCCAATTAGTTTAAAAAGAATAATCACATGAACACAGTAAAAAGGAAAAAAACAACACAGAAATGTTTAAAATAAAAGTGAGCATTCCATCTGCATTTCCTGACCCTTTCTAGTTCCTCTCCGCAGTATTAAGCCTTATTAAAATTTTGTGACTAATAGAAAATGTTTTAGTAATGTATTTTTTCCCTTAACCTTTTTTAAACCTCCCCCCCCCTTTTTTTTTGAGACAGACAAGCTGTAACCCTTCCCGTGCCTTACCTTCATTTAACATGGGTAGCACTTCCCCCAAAGAGGTGGTGGAGGACCCTGATGTCATCTTCCAGAGGTTTCTGCAGCAGGCTACAAGTAACCAGTTCAACTCTTTGATGGGCTTGAGCAATGCACCCTCTGTGGAGGGCAGCATCATCATCCCATGTGAATTCTGTGGGGTCCAGCTGGAAGAGGAGGTGCTATTCCATCACCAGGTAAAAGTCCCTGAAGAACCTGTCTGCTTCACTCCATGCTGATCCCGTGAGTGAACCTGGGGCTTTCAGAGCTGAGAACGCTGCTTTAGTGTTTAAGGTGCATGCATACCTGACTTGGCTACTGGACATGCCCTGTTTTGTGAGCTTTCTTTACCATCTGGCAACTGAAGCCATCATGTCACTAGCTAAGGACCATGGAGTCAGGACTCTATGCAGGTGTGGAGGACTTGTCAGCATGGTTGAGATGAGAGCTCTCCTGATGTCACTAACATATTCTACTTTTGACCGGGCAGATTCTTCCTGTTGTGGTATTTGAGGCTTGCATTTCAGGAGACCTGGGAGCTAGTTCTACTATTGACCATGGGGTAGATCCTGTTTCCTCGCTGGGTATCTGTAAATGAAGGAGTTAGACTTGACAGTTGAAGTCCTTTCTCAGCTTTTGTAGGATTCAGATCTGTTAATAAGGAAAACAATTTTCTGCCCAATCCCTGTTTGTTATAGGGAGCTAACACTCCAGGTGTGTTCAGGGTTGTTTCTGTAGTTGATGCCATATAGCTGTTGCTAGAACACCACACATTTCATTCGTGTAAATTAAGACTTCTGCTTTTAGATCAAGCAATAGATAAATGACCGCTGGTTGTCTCCTACAGGAGACTCTGAAATAAGCAACTATGCAAATACTCTGGTCAAAGTATAGGTAGTATACTATTTTAAAAAAATATATTTATTGATTTCAGAGATGAAGGGAGGAGGAGAGAGAGAAACATCAATGATGAGAATCACTGATTGGTTGCCTCCTGCACACCCCCCACTGGGGATGGAGCCCACAACCCATGCATGTGCCCTTGGCTGGAACCAAACCTGGTACCCTTCAGTCTGCAGGACATTCTATCCACTGAGCCAAGCCGGCCAGGGCTAGGTAGTATACTTTTTAGGGCTCTTGACACCAGCTCTTTCTTAATCCCTGCACAAATCAGGCAGTGCTTCTTCAGTGCCTTGGGTGCTAATAGGAATGATTGCTCCTTTCTAGATGCATTTCCTTAGTCTCAGGCCCTTCTCCTCAGTGGTTGTCAAAAACCCCGGATAAGGTGTGTGTTCCCCTAACGTGCTGCTCCTTCCTTTCTTCCCACTGCTCCCTCTCCAAGAAATGACTCAGCCCAGAGGTACTAATTTTTTTTGTTTTGTTTTGTTAGGACCAGTGTGACCAACGCCCAGCCACAGCAACCAACCATGTGACGGAGGATATTCCTAGACAGGATTTCCAGTCTCGAGAGACTTCACCAGAGTTGCCCAAGAGGCGTGTCAGACACCAGGGTATTAGCCAGGGCTGAGCCAAAGCTGCAGGTCTGCTGCTGACTCGGGCCTGTTTACCGTTTCTCATCTGCTACTCTTAACATGAGGGTTGCCTGAATCCTGAACCAAGCACAGTAGGATCTCAGTACTAGCAGTTGTGGTCCCATGTTAGACTGAGCGGTCTTGAGTGTAGGTTTATAGGGTACTGGCTTGGTAGCGATTACTCAGCTGTAGCTTTCTCAGTGGACTATTTGGAAATAATTTTTAGACCTTACTGTGGCTGCCCTGGGCCCCTACCTCTAGTTGAAATTTGCTTAGAGTATTCAATCATTATCATTATTATTATTATTAAAGAGTCTCAGGGACTAAGCAAGTAAACTGTTTTTGAAACTCACTACAAAGCCAGTTAGACATTATTTTTCAAGGTTTGCTTTCACATGATTGTTGGTTAGTTATATGAGGACTCAATAAATATATAGTGTGGACAGAGTTGTTCCCAACTGTCTGGAGACTTGGGTTTCAGCAGCCTTTAGAGGAGAGGCTGTTGTGTTCTACCCAGAATCTTTATGTTCCTGCTCCAACTCTAGCACTAATAGCAAGAGCAGTCTTTTCCCTAAAACTGGTTCTCTCTTCTCTTTGCAGGAGACCTGTCTTCTAGTTACATGGATGATATTAAGCAGGAAACCACTAAAGTGCCCACCTACCCTCTTCCCCCTAGCAGACCCATTAACAATATGATGGCTACCTGTAACCGTGTGTCAACATCCACATCAAGCCCTAAATCTGGTTCCCAGCCCAGCGTAATGAAGCTCAACAACTTAGACAGCCAGGACATTCGGGGGCGGAATCGAAACAGTCATAATGGGGCCTTGGCTACTGGGCACGTTCCAGTGATTCGCTCTGTTCGAAATCTCTACCCAGAAGACCTTGCTCCCTCTTTCCCCTGTGGGCCTTCAGGGAGACATGGGTCAAGGTAATAATAGCTCAGGAGTGGAGCTTTTGAGTAGCTCGGGAGACTATGAGAGTGTGGACTTTGCTTGTGCTATGGCCTGATTCCAAAATGTCCTTTTGCTATTTGTTGTTGGTTTGTTTTGTCTGCTCACAGAGAGCTGCTGTGTCTGGTTCCAGCTGTTTGCTGAGTTGTCTGACATTTGCTCAGGGGCATCTTAGAAACTAGTTTCCAATCTTTCTCTTTCAGTGGTAGGAGTGAAGGTGCCAGGAACTCAAGGGTCACCGCCACAACTGCCAGCTTTCGCAACAGGACTGCAAAGGTAATGGAGGCATCCAGCCTCAAAATGCTCAGTGAGGACTCTGGAGCGGGTGGGTGTGGTAAGTATGGTTCTTGAAGTCAGAGGAGCTGGGCAACAGGCCGCTTGTGGCTGAAGGGCTGTTCGTTTGCCTTCTGATGAAGAGGTTTCTATGGAAGCTTGACATTTTCAGAACTCTGAAGGTATACTGCCTGAATTTTCACTTTCTATGTGGGCTTTTGTTTGTGTTCTGTTTTCAATAGGCAAAACCCCCCAAGCAACAGGGAGCTGGTGATGCCGAGGAGGAAGAGGAGTAATGGTGTCTGCGAGAACCTGCACAGGGTTCCATCTTCTCTCCGCAGCCGCAGTGCAGGCCCTGCCTCTCGGGCTCTGTGGGCAAGG
This sequence comes from Corynorhinus townsendii, assembly GCA_026230045.1. Lineage (NCBI taxonomy): Eukaryota > Metazoa > Chordata > Mammalia > Chiroptera > Vespertilionidae > Corynorhinus > Corynorhinus townsendii. Next base: position 10,085,509 of record JAPDVU010000014.1, on the reverse strand, counting down.
GAGATTTTAGATTTACTTTTTTCTAAGATATGACCATTTTGTGTCTTTTGAGATTGTGATGTGGGAGTTTGGGGGTTGGAGGGAGGGCTAGCAGGGAGGCTGTTAAGAAATGTTTCAGCTTTAGCTGCTGCCTTTGGGCAGCACAAAAATACAACTTATGGCCTCTCAGCCCACCAGGGCTCCATCTTTTGACATACTGTCACCACTGTTTCTTGGTGCTGTGTAGTCCTGGTGGAGAGAGGAGAGCGTTGTAGAAACCTGATTCTTTGTCCTGCAGGGGCCTAAATTTGAGAACTTTTGGGTAACCTCCTGTGTGCTGCCCCTCCCCACTCTAGAATTGGGACTGGTTTGTGTGTGGAGCAGCCCTGGGAAAGTGTTCAGGTCAGTTGAAATATATGTTAGGAACAGGCTTTTGGAGATGAGTTGAACTAGAATGGACTCCAGCTTTGTTTTATTCTGCTTCTTTGGCATTTGGCATCACTGCCTTTTGTTTTGGTGGGGAAATGGCTCCTTTTTCTTTACTGCCTTTTGATGGAGACAGTGAGGGACTTCCTGTTCCTGCCAGGGCCTTGCTGGGCTCTGCCCTGACTGGGACTGAGCCCTAAGCTCTGTGACTTAACTCTAAACCAAGTATCAGAGCCCCCATCTCCCTCTTTTTATTTTATTATAATTATTAACATCCTTGTACTAGAAATAAAGTTTGTACTTAAAGTTTACCTCAGTCTTGTGGTTCCTTCTCCTGTGCACTCTGGAGACCTCAGGGAGTGTGGGGGAAGGTGAGCAGGACTAGGCTTTCTCTGCTTCCTGGAACCCTGGCAGATCCAGGGTGTGCTCCTTCTCAAAGCTACCATGGAAAACATTATGGAGGTTCTTCAAAAAATTAAAGGGAACTACCATATGGTCCTGCAATCCCACTTCTGGGTATTGATCTGAAGGAATCTGAAACACTCATTTGAAAAGATAGGGGTACCCTTATATTCATTGCAGCATTACTTACATTACCCAAGACATGGAAGCAACCTACGTGTCAGTAGACATGGATAAAGAAGATATGGTGTAAATATACAATAGAATATTACTCAGCCATAAAAAATGAAATATTGCCATTTGCGACAACATGGATGGACCTAATGAAGAAACTTCAGAGAACAAATGGATGGTTAGATGAGGGGGGGTTGAGGATGTACAAATAGCCACTTAAAAACAGTCAAATGGGTTGTAAAAAGTAGTATAGGGAATATAGTCAATAATATAATTATGGTATCAGGTGGATACTAGATCTCTGTGATCACTTCATAAGATGTAAATGTCTGATCACTATGTTGTACACCTGAAACTAATACTGAATGTCAACTGTAACTGAAAATTAAAAAATTTTTAAAAAGAGTAGGTGATCACACAATTCTTAGGGAAAATCAAAATTAGATGAAGATTATTTATTGGTGAGACTTTGTTCCTGTAGTGAGCCTTCTTTACACAGCAATGGTGTAAATAGCATCAAATTGAATGAAAAGTTTGTTAAATGCAACCATAAATAATTATAATAAATACACATCAAGTAACTTTACAGCACATGTGTTTTAGGGCCAAGGTTTAGATCTGTCTGGACCTCAATGTGCTCTCTGGGAGAAGCAGTCATATTAGCAGCAGGTAACTCACAGCTATCATCTAATCAAGTGATTGGCCAACAGAAGCTTCCCAACCCCCCTGTGGGGAGGTAGCTGACGGAATTCTGAGTTCATTCAAGGGATGGGAAGGGTTAGAGGGATCTAAGAATTTAAAAATACAGGAGGGAAATAAGAAAAAAAATAAATAAAAATACAGGAGGAAAAACCACTTCTAATAAATCCAAAGGCTCTTTCATTATGCAGAAATGAAACAGGATCCTTGTCAGGACTACATCCTGCTGTGACCTCCAGTCTAGGGGGCTGTGGCCACATGAAGCAGTGGCCAACCACATTCTCCAGACACTGATCCTGCATCAAATATAAGTGATGCAACTGGACAGTTAATCCAAGTTTATCTTTTCCTTAGGGGAGGGGATCTTTTCTACAATGGTCCTTAATGCAGTTCCTAGGAATAATAGGGAGATGGATGCTAACGGCTCAAAAATCCACGTTTCCAACAGACAGAAGAAGGAGGAGCACATCCTCTCACCAGCATTCACACTCCAAAACCACCTCTCAGCACTCACTCAGAACTTCCAATATTCACAATATTATACAATAAATACAGTGATGAATTCCGTGAGAACTGGCAAGGCCCAAATGACAGTCCAACAAGCTGGCATATGCTGCTCTTCAACAAAGTACCACTGGACAAAGACCCAGGTGGGGCACAAATGCAGGGGCAGTGGGTGAGCTGGGGCAGCCCAGCCCTGGCACACACATGGGGCAGCGAGGGGGGTGCTGGGTGGGCCCAGCCAGAGGGGCAGAAGGACCTCCCTTGCGTCTCCATCTGGACTGGAAGGTCTTAGTCATTGAAGCAGACCCCGAATTGAGCAGAGCACCTCAGACAGCTCTTTGAAGTGGGCGTGGGACCCTTTCCTCAGCTCCTCACACCCCACTGCAGCGAGAAAGGGCCGTTTCCAAGCACAGGAGTGGGGAAGGCTTGCATCACGTGTTTTCCTATTCAGTCCATCTCAAGTACTGTCCCGCTCAACTCTTGGAGCTGGGGCACCGCCTGGCTCTGCGAACCAATGTCGGGAATGAACCCTTTGGTCGCCTGCTCCCGAGAAGCACTTGGGGAACAGACCAGGGCCCCAGAACTGACGGAGAGCAGACATAGTCTGGGAAGGGATGGGGGGACCACTGTGTACTTTTCCTCAGAAAAACCCAGACCATTAACAAGGCTCTAAAGATTAACACATAAACCTCCCATGTTTGGGTAACTGGTCCAAACATGGAAGAAGGCCTGCAGGGCCGTGTCCAGGAGAAACTCCGGCTCCAGGTGGGTGGGGCAGGCCTAGCCACAGGCTTGTTTGTGGGTGTGTTCTCGGAAGGAATAAGACTCTTGAGTGGTCGATGGCGTCTCATCGCCAGCTTCCTGCTGGGTGGTTCTGTGATGTGGAACCATCTGGGGCCCTAGGCATCAGAATCTGGTGGCCACGAAGGACAGTGTCCAGGAAGATCAAATGAGACACAAACTGGGAACTAAACTACCCTACAAACACCATGAACGGTAGCAAAAGAACCAATCCATCACAAAACGTACAAATACAAAAGGTTAGGTCTTCCAGGAGGCCCTGGAATGTGGACAAAAGTTCAGAAAAGCAAAATGTTGCCAGCTCCTCACGCAGGGCCCTCCCTGGAGGGACATGCCTGCAGTGGCAGGCTTCCCAAGCCGGCAGAGCAGTGCCTCGGTGACAGCCTAACTCTGGAGCTCCTTCCCTTCAGCCACTTAGGGGGTCTTCGCGGTAGTGAATGGCACAACGCAGTTTCTCCAGCATGATTTCCAGAGAGGAGTACTGGGGAAGCTTGATCATGAACATGCATGTCTCCACGCGGATGTAGCGAGAGTCTGGGGAACCTATGGGAAAAATGGGGTCAGTGTTAGAGGCTGCGCTGGGATCCCAGGGAGACCTGGGCCTGGCTGGCCCTCACATGGCAAGGGAGGTGGTGCAGGAGAAGAGTCTGGAGGAGGAAAGGCAGACACAGCACCGCTGCCCAGCACAGGCACCAGACTGCTGACCTGAGAGGGCAGCTTATTGCAGACAGCAAAGGGTTTGTTTTTTAATTAAATTATTTTGCTGCATTTCTTTTATTTTTTCAAAAAAACTTTTTAATCCTCACCTGAGGATATTTTTTCCATTGATTTTTGTTTTTTTGTTTTTATCTTCTTTCCCATCGATTTTTAGAGTGAATGGGAGAGGGAGAGACAAAGAGAAACACTGATGTGAGAGAGACACATAGACTGGTTGCCTCCTGCATGCCCCCAACCAGGGCCGGGAGCCTGCAACTGAGGTACATGCCCTCGACTGGAATCGAACCCAGGACCCTTCAGTCCGCAGGCCGATGCTCTATCCACTGAGCCAAACCAGCTAGGGCTATTTTGCTGCATTTAAAAGGTGAAAGATTAAAACATGTCTAGATTTTTAGCTTTTACAAATATTGGAAAATATATCAACATTGGACCTGTATTGTTACTTGGTGAAGGACAGGTTTGGAAGGCATGTTACCCTTGGCCTTTCCCCCACTTACATCTGGGCTTTCGTGTTTGGGGTCCCTAATCTGTTGTTCTCCCTCCCTCATGCAGGACCCCATTCTAATCAGAGAAGGGCCTTCTCCCCACTTGGCATGTGACCAGGGAGGGCAGTACCTGCTGTGCCATCTGGGGGGGCGATCTTCATGGGGTACGGGGGCACATGGGCTGTGTCGGGGCCCCCGTCCTTGCAGGGGCAGGTGAACGGGATGCGTTCCTGGTTGCAGGCAAACTTGATGAACTTGCACAGCTCCTCCTGGGCGAACATCTCCAGGGCCCCCCAGAAGAACTCGATGTGCTGGTCCGTCTCCATCAGCCCCACCTGGTACATGGTGTGGGCCTGGGAAGAAAGGCCCCCAGATGTGAGCAGACCTGGCCTCTGCTGACCCAGGGCCTCCCCAGGGCAGGCCAATCCCAGAACAGAGTGCAGTGGGGAAACGATGGCGCAGGACGCAGGGCGAGGACATGTTGACAGGGACGGCGAAGTTAGTTGTATCAGTGCTCGTTTGTGTGACTGGCCTGGGCACCAGACCCGGCAGCAGGCCTTATACATGTTACCACTCGGACCCCACTGGGCAGGTCCTGCCACCGTTTCCACTAGAGGTGAAGTCACCTGGGCATGGTCTCTCAAGTAGGAAGAAGCAACCGTGGGACACAGGGCCCGGTTGAGGGAAGCTGGCACGGGCTGAAGCATGGAGGGGTCTTGGCAAGAAGAGTCCATCAGCTCAGAATGGTGGCTTAAGGCCTGGGCTCTGGAAGCAGGTGATCTGGGTACAAAGTTTGACTCTGCCACTTGCTGGCTGTGTGAAGTTGGGCAAGTGACTAATCTCTTAGCTTTAGGTTACTCAGCTGTGAGACAGGGTTGAGCACAGCTTCTGCCACATGCGAGGAGGAGGGTGCTGGGGCACAGGAAGTGCTGGGACAGGCCCTGCCCGCCCGCCCAGCCCCAGCACTGACCTTCAGGAACTCGAGGTTGATGTATGGGAGGCCGCAAGTCCGCAGCTCCATCTCCAGAGGGCTGAGCGTGGTGAGCAGCTGCAGGGGCACGATGGAGCCCAGGCCCGCCCGCACGGCTGTGGTGCACTCGTCATTCTGCAGCTCCCGCAGCCGCAGGCTCCTGATGGCGGCTGCGTAGATGTCCTTGTTCTCCCACCTGTGGGGTCAGGGGGACACCCGTCAGGGAGGAGGCCGAGGCAGCTGATGGGGTGGCTCCTGGGTGCCCAGTTACCCAGGTTTCCCAGTCTTGGCAGCTCAATGAGCTCTTCCTTCCCACCTCTGGTGTCACCCATCTCAGCTGGTATTTTCTAATATAAACGTCCTTCTGCTGAAGACAGTCCACCATCTTTCTTGATGCCCAGCGTCCTGCCTCATTTCCCTCCCGCTGGTGAAAGCCTGCCACCTAACCGGGGCCCTTGTGCTGCTGTTAGACGCCAGCCAGCCAGCTTGGCCAGTCCCCTCCGTGCACACACACTCACGCCACAGGGATGTGCCGGCCGCGGCTGCACAGCTCCACCTCCTCGCCCGTCATGGTCAGGTAGGTGAACCGGCAGCAGGGCTTGTTGGGGCTGTCAGGGCTCTCAGTGGCCAGGTGCTGGGAGGCGATCTCGGCGCACAAGGCCTCCAGCTCAATCTCGTCGTTGATCTGGAGGCAGAGGCAGACAGAGGCTAACTGCCCGCCCGCTCCCAGGCCCCAGGAAGACAACCTCGACCTCCAGATGGGCAAAGACCAGGCACAGTTTGACCCTTGGCTATCATGAATGGCACGTGGCATGGGCCTGGCCATTCAGAGCCTGCCATCAGTTCAGGGTTGGGCCTGTGAGACCCCAACTGCAGGGCTTGTCCTGTTTCTGTTTGGAAGCAGCAGCCTCATTCACGGATGTGGACATGATCGTGAGAGGGCTCACCTTGTCTTGCTGGGGTCACCTTCAGACCAGGTACTGATGCTGTCATTTGAGCACCTGGATTTGGTTTGAAGCCACAGGCTGACGCTCTGTCCACTGAACCAAACCAGTTGGGTGTACATTTAGTTTTAATAGCAAGTCATTAAAAAATGTTTTTGCCCTAAGCTGGTTTGAGTTGGGTATTCTATCACTTGCCAGCAGAAAGCCCTGACTTAATCCTATCTGTGGACAATATATGGGCTTCTCCACCATTTGGCACACCAAGATTATGTTTCAGAAGATAGCGATGTGCACACTGGGCTACTGAGATGACAGGATCTGACCCAGCGGAGAATAAACCGCTCCTCTGGGTGGTGAAGGTGCACGTAGGGGCTGAGCATGTAGTGTCCTGTGCAGCAACCTGCCCACTGTGGTGAAGGCTGCAGGCAGCCCGGCAGAAGCTGAGAGCATTTCTTCCTGGGCCGTGTGCCTCCCCCTCCCCCTGCCCCGCCCCGTGTAGTTCTGATGTTCCTGGTGGCCTTGCCCAGCCCCTTCAGACAGAAGACTTGTTGGACTATCTGCCTGGACACCTCTTACACCCCTACCTGCCCCAGGCCCAGGCTGCCACCCACAGCCCCAGGAGGACTTCTCAGAGCAGTGCCTGGTGGGCACTCACAAATGCCCAGACCATGGGGAATTCACTTTGACCGTCTGGACAATCCCTCCTCCCTTTCTCTGCTGACAAACCAACTGCCATCCAGGATCTCGGCTTTGCTGCTCCCTGGAGCAGTCTGCCCTCAAGTGGTGGCTAAGGGGACGACTACAGAGAGCCTGGCAAAGAGGCCCTCAGAGGGTCCCTCAAGTTTTGGGCCAGAATCAGCTGACAACCTCCCTCAGCTGAGGTCCCCATGGACAGGCACAAAGCCAGCTCCCCTGCAGCACAGGCAGCTGGCCTCAAGGAGAAGGGCTAGGTTGGAGGCCTCGGCCACACCACCGACCATCTCTAACCCGAGGAGAGGGGTGAGGAGAGAGGGCCCCTGTCAGTGGACAGACCTGGGCCCAACTGGTACCCTCGTTCCAGCCAGCTCCCCTCTCTGGGCCTTATTTCTCCCCTGGCCTGTGGGAGGAAGTCTGAGGACAGCCCTCCAGCAGCCCTGGAGCTCCCTGATGACTGGCCGTGAGCCCAAGGCAGACCTATCTCATGCCTGCTGAATGCATGGACAGCCCTGAGTGGCTCCCACAGGCTCAACCAGAGCCTGGGCACCGGGGCGCTGGTCTGTGTGCAGAGAGGGATGGTCAGACACGGCTGTGTCCCTGCTGTCTGTCGTCCCACTGCACCAGGGGAGGGACTAAGAGCTCCATTCCCTCTGCCTTCCCTCCAATCTCAGGAGGCCCCAGAACTGAGTTGTGCTCTCAGTGAGGTCCTGAAAGCTCTTTCAAGTGAAAATGGTCTGCTTGAAGCACTTCCCACCCAACCCTCTGCTCACTCAGGTGCTGGGAACTCTTCACCCTGTGTCCCTGGGAGGCCTAGCAGGGCTGGTCAGGTCACCCGCAGCGGCTGCTGTTGTCAGGGAGGGAAGCCTTGCGGCCAGAGATGCAGGCATTCCTAATGCTCCCTGGGAGATCCACCAGTCTTTAGTTGGGGCCACAGAGGTGGCAGTAAGGGAGGGTCCAGGGCACTGCTCTGGGGCCCTGCTGTGCCCCAGAAGAAATGTGCTTTTCACTTACACTTTCGAATTTCTTGACGTAGTTGTAAGTGAGTATGTCTGCTTCCTGCAGGTCTTGGTCAGGGTCCAGGGGCTCCCCTACCAGTGTCTTCCAGAAGGAGGGCAGGAGGTCCAGGGGCAGAGGGACATCTGCTCGAATTGCGATTCCCAGCAGCTGCCCCAGGAAGTGCAGCAGCTGCTCCTCCCCATAGGTGATGGGGCTGGGGGTCAGGATGTACTTGCCCTGCACATGGAGGCAGAGATGGGGTGACTGAGTGGGCTGGGAAACGTGTCCCAGAGCTGGCCCAGCCAGGTAGCAAGGCCTGTGAAAGGGCAGAGCTGATGAGGACACACCTGAGCCACTGCCCTTCGGGTGCCTTACCTTGTTCTTGTTGACGGCTGAGCTGGGGCACAGCAGCAGGAGGGACAGCGAGGAGCTCTGCAGCTCTTTACACACCTGCCACAGGAAGTGGCGGAAAGAACCGCCTGCAGGAGGGACAGACGGAGCCCTATCAGCACGGGGATCCGCCAGCTCCCCTGCCCAGCACGCCCTGTCTGCACCGGGAAAAGCACTCATTGGCAGCCGACCGCAGCAGGTGGAGTGGAAAGGAAACTTGCCTGCGGGCTGGGCGGGAGACCGGGGTCAAATCCTGCCATGTCACCTACTAGCTAGCTGGGTGGCCTCCGTCACTCTATCAGATGGGAACAGGAATTCTGCCCACCTCACAGGCCAGTATCAAGAAATCAAACGCAGGCCCTCTGTAGGCAGCTCTCACAGCTGCAAGCTCACACTGATTTGCGGGCTCGTTGGCTCCATGTCCACCTTCTGTGCCAAGAGCAGGGCACCTGTTTTACTCAGCACTGCTCCCGCCAAGGCCCGGTGCTCAGTTTGTTCAGTGAACGCAAAAGTGAATGGATGATGCGTGAACACATGCACAGAGCACTGGGCAGTGATCAGCTTCCCATGGCTGCCACTCCAAAGGTGCCTTTGGGTTTCTTGCAAAATTCCTCTCTGTGGCTGGGCCTCCTCTCCCCCGTGTGCTCCTGATCAGTGCTCATAGTCAGGAAGCTCTGAGGACAACTGTGCATGCTTGACCAGAGCCATGTGGGAGACCTGCTTGGGGACAGATGTCAGGGCCTGGCCCTCACTCAGCTTCCACGAAGAGGCAGATTTGCCTGCTGAAGCCACCAAGTCCAAGGACGGGGCTTTGGAATCGGATAGACCTGGGCTGAACCCCAGTTCCTGACTGTGGGGAAGCTACTTAACTTTGAGGTGGCCCAGGTCTGCGAAGTGGGCAATGCTGGCCTCTTGTGACATTTTGGTGCTCTGAGAAGTGTAGGGGGTTGGGCAGGGGCCTGGCACGTTCTGAGCACTGGGGGGTCAGGGAGGTGGCAGAGGACACCCAGTGGTGTCCTCTGAACAGTGGGGATGGTGCTCCCAGAACAGTGGGGAGGGAGATGGAGCTGCCCCAGCAGCCTCCCCCCAGCACCCAGGTGAAGAGCTTGGCTTCTCCCATCCAGAGTGGAGACATTGCCTGACTGTTTGGGGCTAAAAGTGACCGAAAGGACCATGAGGGAACATTTTCTGAGTTGCTTTTCCTCATCCTTACAGAGTGAAATGACAGAAAGTCCCATTTCCTTCAGGGGCTCCAAATGACCTCTCTCTCCCGGAGCACTTATAAGCTCTCAGCCCAACCAACCCTCAGCCAGGGGTGCCCCTGGGGCAGAGGCCAGTCTGCACCGAGGACATGCTGCCCGGCGCAGTAACAGCAAAAGCAGAGGTGCATCCCTGAGCCCGGCCCTGGCTGGCAGTTCCCACCTGGGGGCAGTCCTGGCTTCTGCAGAGCAGAGGGTGAGGATGTGGCTTTGACTCTTGCTAATGGGGGAACTCCTGGCAGTTTAGGCTAAAAATCAGCGCAGGAAATGTACTCGAAACACGGCTCCACCTCGACTGGGTGGGTGGGGTTGATGGGGCGACCACTTACTGGTGCCATGGACCTCCTCCCCAGTGAAGCGGATGTTGAAGGCATAGGTGGGGTCGCCGCCACTAGCCAGTTTGACACAAAGCTGAGATGACGGCACGGAGGCCAGCTGCCTGGCAGCTTGGCAGAAGTAGGAGTTTTCAGAAGCTCTGATCTCCCCTGGAAAGAGAGAGGAACTGAGAACACCCGCCAAGCCCGTGGCAGTGTTGGGCCCCTCCCCATCTCTGCCTGCTTCTCAGCCCTCACCCTGCCCCTCGACAGGCCCCTTGCTTCTCTCTGCTCTGGGACATCATCACTTCTCTCCAGGGGTGCCTGGTGGAGTCACTCCCAGTTCTCTAAGTGTCGGCCCCTCTGGTCCCTCCTTTTGTCGCCTGGGGAGGTCACCCCCACCCAGGCCCCTCTCTGTGGTGCCAGAAACCCGATGTTAGCAGGTCCCTGGCCAACCAGAATGAAGTCTACACGTCCCACCCTCCCCTACAGTAGGTGTGGCCAGGGTGAGATGTAAGGAAAGGGTCCCCCTTCCTCCTGCTGCCTGGAGTGCAGAGCTGGAAGCCACGTGAATGAGGACTGTCCCCAGCCCTGGACTCCCTTCTTCTGGAGGCTCTTTTATGTGTGTGAACTCACTTGTTTGTGAATGCAAGTGCTGCTGTTGCACGTTCTGGTCTGTATAGCTAGTCTTACCTCCCACAATTTCCAGGGGGTCCAGAGTGATCTCAGGCGCCGCGTGGTCAGCGGTCCTCTGCACGGTGGCATTCAGCACCCGGTTCATGACAGTCACCTTCGTGTCATAGAAGATCAGCCCTGACGGGAGGAATTGGAGAGGCTGGGGTGGGGTTGCTTCTTTCCTTCCCTGTTACCAAGGCCCAGTGGAGGCCACGCTGTGTCCTTCTGGACGCCCTTCGTCCAGGCCCTGGGTGGGGGCCTCAATGGTCTTGATGCAAGACAATTTGTTAGGATCTACCTGCATGTTAACTCACAAACCTGTGGACTCTGTCACGCCCAGGAGACACCCATTGGTGGAAATACAAACCCAAACACATAGCAAACAGAGAGGTTTGCTGTAGCATTTCCTGAAACAACAAAAATAAAACCACCCCGGTGTCTATCAATAGAGAAAGGCTGTGAATAAACTGTGAGCGCCAACAGGTGGTCTGTAAGGTGAGGCGGTTCTGTGGATGGCCACAGAGGCCTCGGAGGCAGGTTACCAAACAGGAAATGGAGTTGCAGAACAGAACACATAATACACATTCGGATTTTAAAAATAAGACAAAAATGGGTCTATTTGTGTGTGAAAAATCTGGAAGGACACTCGTCTGTTCATGGCCATCTCTGGGAAGCAGACAGTAGTTCAGAGCTTTAACTTGTGTGTGTTTGCAGAGCACCGAGTAACTGCTCTTGAGTGGGCCAGCTGCTCTGGAGGAGAGCTGCATGTCAAGTGTACGGCTGGGTGTGGGGGTGTCATCCTGGTCAGTGGCCTGGATGTGGGCAATGGCCACGTGACATGACGTGACACTGTCTGTCAGCTGGCCCTGGAGGTCCCAGGCACTGACCTTTGGCCTCCTTCAGCAGGGCCGCAATGCTGTGGGTGTACATGGGCGTCGGGCGCAGCTCCACCAGGGGCAGGAAGAAGGTCTCCAGCGTGGTGTTCAGGGACTGGAGCAGGGCGAAGCGCAGGCGCAGGCTCTCGATGGGCACATCTGTGGGGCAAGGGGGGCAGTCAGGCTGGGGTCTCAGCAGAGCGAGGCTGAGACTCCATTTGTGAACAAACTCAGGTGGTCCTTGCCCACAGTGGATTTCATCCCCCGATGTGCCCGAGACAAAGGCAAGGCCCAGGCAGGCCAGCGGGAGGCCCTGGGCTGACTGTGTATTACATTTTTAAACTTTTAATTTTGAAATAACTACCAACTTATAGGGAGTTGCAACCACAGTGCAGAGTCCTGCGCACCTTTCCCCCAGTGTGAGGTCTAGCCCAGGAGACGGGGCTTCTGGCACACTCTCCTTGTCTGTCCTCACACCCGTCTCCTCTCCATCTGGGAGAGGCCGATGTGGGGACAATTCCTTGCTCACGATTTCCTTCACAGTACCCAGGAGAGCTGAGTGTGGCTGTGTGGGTGTGCAGGCACAGCAGCAGCCTGGGGTACAAGTGGGGACAGGCACAGAAACAAGCCCGAGCCCATCTGCCAACATGTGAGAGCGGTCATTTTCCAGGGCTTATAGAGAACGCCCTTTTCCTGTGCGCATTATGTGTGTGTGTTCCTGGTACTGTCCTGGGGGCTCCCCAACACGGCAGGGCAGCGCAAACGGCGGGTGTCCAGAAAGGCATTTCCCCAGGGCCACATACTCAAGAGACAGGCCACTCTGGGGTCGGTGGTGTCTGCGGGGTCCAGATACACCTCGTGTGGGTGGAGCCGCGCGGGCGTGATGGCCAGGTGGCGGCACAGCCGGTTAATGTACTGCACGAGCGCCACGTCCATCTCCAGGGTCCACTTCCGTGAGGCCTTGTGCGCGTGGCGGACATCGATGCAGGCGCACCTAGGGGGCAGAAGGGCACGGTGGGGCAGGGGCTTCTGCCCTCCAGAGCCCATGACACACAGGAGCGAGCCCTTCTAGCTATTACAGACATGTTGCTTTAGAATTAGTTAGCTGTCCAATTTGTTCCCTTCCCTCTTAAAATAGAGTTTCTCATCCAAAGTGGGTGATTCCCCTTTCAACAAAATACCCGAACTCATCTGTTTACTGGTTTTTAAAACAAGTCAGAAAACGTGTTGCTGCCCCATGAAGCCCAGGCCCAACTGCGATCACCTCTGCGCCTCAAGGAAGGTACAAAACGTTTCTCCACTCTGAAAACAGACCCATAAAAAAGCATTCTTCTCGCAGCCGTCCCTTCTCCACGCCCAGCACCTCCTGCTGGGGTGAGGGAGCTGGAGGGAAGGGCAAGGAGACTGTTTTCATTTGCAAACCCCTTGTCTGCTTGGGGCTCACTTAGAACTAGAAAGGGGAAAGCAGATGTGTCTGACCATGAAGACTCAAGAGCAGTGACCTTGCTGTGCCTGACAGGGATAGAGGGAATGAAAGACTCAGAGGGAAAAGGTTCTTTGGAATAAGAAGCTGTCCCCATTAGGGACTGAAATGTGTTTCTTCCCTACCCTCCCCCACTCATATGCTGAAACCCACTATGACTGTATTTGGAGACAGGGTCTCTAAAGAGGTCGTTAAATGAGGTCATAGGATGGACCCTAATCTAGTGGGCCTGGGGCCCTTACAAGAGGGACAGACCGCAGGGATGGCCTCGCACAGAGGGCCATTTGCGAGCCAAGGAGAGGCCACAGGAGAAACCAACGCTGCTCCACCCTGATCTTGGACGTCCAGACTCCAGAACTGGGAGAAAATGAACTTCTGTTGTTTAGAACAGGGCTTGTTTTCAAATGGGTATGGAAACCCACTTCATCATAGGAAAAATTAGAAAGTAAATCAATAGGCATTAAAAATGGCAGAGCCTGACTGGTTTGGCTCAGTGGATAGAGCGTCAGCCTGTGGACTGAGGGGTCCCGGGTTTGATTCCGGTTGGGGGCGTGTACCTTGGTTGTGAGTACATCCCCAGCGGGGGATGTGCAGGAGGCAGCTAATCGATGTTTCTCTCTCATCGATGTTTCTAGCTCTCTATCCCTCCCCCTTCCTCTCTGTAAAAAATCAATAAAATATATTTTAAAAAACTAAAAATAAATAAAAAATGGCAGAGAGAATGGCTTCACAGGAAGTATTTTCTTGGGGAGGCACCCAGGGGCTGATAGCCCTTCTTGTAGGGGTTGAGGGACCTCTTACCTCTCAAAGTGGAGATCATAACCACAGGATAAAATCGCTCTCCAGACACTACGGATGTCTTGCTTGGCTCGGTCAACAACAAACTTGTGAAACCCTTCCAAGGTCAGATACTTTTCCTCTGGGACTGATGGAAAGTGTCTGTGTTAGGAACTTGGTGAGAACTGCGTACAGTGGGGCCGCACAACATGCTCTGGTTGCATCCTCTTTCAGGGCCAATCTATCCAGTCCCCTTCTATCTCCTGTCACTACAGCCATCTCCACCCACTGCTACCTACATGCATCACCTGACCTTATGGGGTCCCCAAGCCACAGCCTCAAGTCACCTGTCTGCTCACCAAGTAGTGCGGTGCTTTTCCCAAAGTCCCTTCTCGGCCCCGCCCACCTGCGCTCATTGCCCACCCACCTGCCGCCGCCCCCCGCAGCCGCTGCTGCTGCTGCTGCTGCTGCTGCTGCTGCTGAGCTCGCAGCCCCGCCCACTCGTTCCTGCATCAAGTCCCCACCAGCGCTGGCACACTCAGCCTCCTGGTGACCAGTCTTCGGTCGTTAAGGCATGACGGGATTACGACCAAGGGGTTTTATATAGAGATTTCTGGAGCTGCTATTTTGACCTCCTTAAGTTCATGGTCATCAAAGCAGCATTCTGGGCCAGGTATGTTGCCCCAGTATCTTTGGAAATGCTGCCCCTGCCTAAACTAAAGCCAAGGGCGCCCAGCTAGTCAGGCAAAAGCAAAGAGGTTGGTTCCCGGGGACCGCCCATCCCCAGGAGGAAGCCGCTCCCAAGCCTGCATGGGCCTCACGGTGCTCATTCACCTTCTTGCTTTTTGGTGGGTGACTTTTCTGGGTCCTTTTCATCTGGCTTGCTCTTTTCCGGGGACTTGGGCTTCACAGTGGGCTTCTTCTCACTTAAAGCAGATCTGCTGTAGACCAAAGCACTGGAATCAGAATGCCTGCACCACCCCTCCTCCTAAAAGGAACGTGGTGCCTCACCTATGCATTAGCTCACACCCCCAACTACGGCTTAGGGTTCAGACGGGGCTGGGTTTGAGATCAGCTTTGTTCTGACCCAGAATAGTTTACTGAGCAAATTATCAGGACAAATGATATTGTCAAATATGAAAAAAGTTGAATAAACACTTTTCAGGTATGGTTCCAGGAAGAAACCACGAGCCACATGTAGCTCCTTACATTTAAATTGGTAAAATAAAATCACAACAAGTTCAGTTCCTTGGCTGCACCCACACATTTCGGGTGCTCGCGTGTGGCCACATCTGGAATGGCCCAGCTGGCAAACAGCACAGCTCCAGCCCCACAAGAAGTTCTAGCGGACAGAACCGACTTAAAAGCATGATTTATTTATAATTAATAAAAAGGCCCTGTATTTTGCGACCCACAGGTTGAGAACCGCTGCTGTAGAGCCCAAGACCATCGGAAAACACAGATATTTACATTACGATTCATAACAGTAGCAAAATTACAGTTATGAAGTAGCAACGAAAATAATTTTATGGTTGGGGGTCACCACAACATGAGGAACTGTATTAAAGGGTCGCGGCATTAGGAAGGTTGAGAATCACTGCTCTAGAGACTCCTGCTAGGTAACACTTTGCTATCAGAGTTTCAACTATGAGTACTTGCGAGTCATAAGCCCATATCTAAAGAAAAATCTATTAATATGTATGCATATCCACATGGAATAGTACGTAGCTATTTATAAAAAGGAATGAGGCCCGGCTGGTATGGCTCAGTGATTGAGCCAAGAGTTCACTAGTTCGATTCCCGGTCAGGGCACATTCCTGGGTTGCAGTTTCGATCTCCAGAAGGGGGCGTGAGGAGGCAGCCAACTGATGTCTCTCTCTCATTGAAGTTTCTATTTTTCTCTCTCTCTCCCTTCCTTTCTCTAAAATAAATAAAAACCATATTAAAAAGAAAAAATGAGAAATTTCTTTTTGTGCAAAATTAGTAAAGGGAAGCAGCAAGGACTGATAGTGAGCACTGCTCCCGCTTTGGGCATGTATGCATTTGCTGGTGTATAGAGAGTTCTGGAAGGCTACAGAAGTAACAATGGCCGTCTCAAGGGCCAGGAGGCTTGAGGATGGATGGAGAGAAGAGTGGCTTTTCACTGTATATACTTGGAAATTTTGTACTATTTTAGCTGTTTAACATGTAAGAAGAGAATAGATATGCATGAACACAAAGTTATGTACTTAAATGTTAATTAAAAGCAGTCGCTATGCTTGGGTAGTTGCCTGCATGGTCCAGATTTTACTATTCTTGTGAATAAAATGAAACGCTCTCTCAGTTGACAAGTCGAGGACTCAAAGGGCCCCAGCATCAGAGAAGGGCCAGGGTGTCTGGCCTCCCAGGACCTGCCAGGAGGTGGTCCCTGTGTCCCCTGCGCAGTCCATCTCCCGGGCAGCAAGGGACCCACCTGACACTGCTGAGCACAGCCTTGTCCTTCGTGGGCGGCTTGGTGATGGGCCGCTTGGTGCTCACCACCTTCACGGGGTGCTGCTCCTTCCCCGCTTTGCTGTACTTGCTCTTATCGAATTTGGGCTTCGGCACGCCGTATTTCCTCAGAATCTGTGGACACCAAAGGGGACAGGGTCCTCAGGCTCCCCCTGAAGCACACCCTAGGTACAGGCACATGCACCACGGAGAGGGCAGCTACCTGGGTGAGCTGGTCCTCCAGCACCTTCTTTGGAGGCCGGACGTTGGTGAAGAAGAGGTGGAGGAGGTTGCCTGGCGTCTGGGAGTTGATCTGCTCTTTGCTGAGATAAATGTCAGACACTTTGATGGGCTTTGCCGGGGTCAGGCTCAGCATCTGCTCTGAATGGGCACAGCTCTTAAATATCTCCGTCAGCACCTCTCGGGCCCCGGGCACCAGCTTCTCACCTGTCACAGAATGAGGGAGGGCAAAACAATTCTGCTGGGAGCGTACCAGGTCAGGATGTACCCTGCAGCATTTTATTTATTTTTCATAAACAATTTACTTTTAAGAGTGGGAAAGAGACATTCAGTGGTGATGATGAGCCCACAGAAGCCGCATGTCCCCTTTGTGGGAACACACCTCAGCTCCACGCCCAGACTTCCTTGCCCAGACTTCCTCCTTATCCCTGTAACCTGGGACGGAAGCCACTCTTCTGCACTGGTCCCCTCGCCGGCTGCATGCAAATGACAAGCTTCCTGGGTGGCAGACCTCAGCGCTCACCCTGGACTCTTACATGTGCAAGACATAACTTCCACTGGGTTTGAGCCATTTTCAGTGCAAAGTACAAGCTGTTAAACAGTTACTACCTATTAGAGAACATGTTTTAAAATTGACACACTGAGCAGGGTTTTCTGATATGAGCACAGAGAAAATACTTATTTTTTTGTTCCCAAACAAGTGCCCCAAAAGGTTCTCTCCCCTTTCTTGCAGGGACCCGTCTGCATGCCTCCCGTGGCCAAGGCCCCCTGAAGAGCTGACTGGTTTCTTCCCCCAGCCGTCCTCCTCATCCTTTCTCTCTGGGGGTGTGACACAGAGCCACACCCAGGTCGGGCCCAGCTAGGAGAACCGGGGCACGAAGGCCTTGCAGACGTCTGGGCTGAGGGTGGAGGGACAGGTGTGAGGAAGAGGTAGTCGAGCCCTAAGAGCTGAGTTAGAAGAACCATAACTTAAAGAATATTGAGAAAACGCATGTGGCAGGAACAAGGCAAATGCATCACCAAAGACTGAGTACCTTATGTGGAAGGTTTGACTCTAACAGAATCGGGAACTAGAACTAAATTCAGATTCAAAATATGAAAAGACTGGGAAAGCACTCATTATGGCAGAAAAAGACTTCAGGCTTCCCACGGATCTGACACTTCCCATGGGGGCAGCTGAAGGGGCGCAATTTCCAACCACAAGGGAACAGGCCCGAGAGCAGGCGAGGAGAGCAGGACAGCGCCGCAGGCCTCTCAGGCACAAAATTCCCCCAAACTCAGTCATACATATTTTAATGCAGTATTTTAAAAATGAAAATTAATACAAAAATCCATGATGAGCAAAATATTAACAGTACTGTACTGAGCCATATTAAAGTCTGATGCAAAAGGAAACATCAGAAATATTTAAGTCTGCAAATCCTGTAAAATGTTAACATCTTGTTCATTATACATTAAATTTGACTTTCATGAACATTTCATTAAAATGTTCTTTATCTAGATTATTAACTTTTTGGGAGCCCCATTAAATTTTGTGCCCAAGGCCTCACCTAACCCTAGTCTCAATGCTGAGGGAACACTGCAAAATTTCATGGCTGGGGAATAAAATCCCAAACAGTAACAACAAAATCCATACTCAGGATTACATTTTTGTACACAAAAACCAAAACTAACTCAATAACCCTATTATGAAATTTCTAACAATATTAAAGATTTGGGAAAAAGACCGTGACTGAAAGTTGAGAGACCAGTATGGAATACAAACGAGAACACAAAGAAGTGTAATGACAACACGAAAGAAGACAAATCGCTGCCGCTTCGGAGTGCGGCTCGGCGGCCGCGCGGCTGGCTCCCGGCGGGCCTCCTGCTGATTCAGCTCGGCCCGGCAGAGGCGGGTCCTGGCTGCACAAAAGGAGCAGGCAGCCAGAGAGCATCCCCATGCCTCAGAGCCGCCAGAACAACGAAGAGGAACTTGTGAAAAAGGAGCTGGAACTCTCTTCCCCAGTAATTAGTTTTACAGGGTGAGGCATTCACTGGCCTCAAGCCCACGACCAACGATCACCAGCAATGTAACTGTCACGGGTACATCCTAGCTCGAGGACAGAACAAAATAAACACACTTGAAGTTGAACAAGGGGGTGCCTGGCTAGATAAAAAGAAACATGACTTGAATGCAAGCCCACATCCAGGTCTGAAGCTGGCTGTGGCGGTGCCATTCCTGCTCTCCTCTGGCTGCCCTCCAGCCCTGACAGACAGCATGGACAGGGTAGGAGTGCTCTCTACCTATGAAGGTGCACGCAATGAATCCTCCATTAGTCAAGCAATGAACCTCTTGTCTCCCCAACACCCCGAATCATTTAAGTCTGCAAACCAGAGGAGTGCCCCCGAGTTCCTCTCTGAGATGTTAAAAATAGGGGACATTGGCAATGGGAAGGGGGTAATTTTCACTCAATTTTTCCTGTAAATTTGAAACTGCTCAAAAAAAGAATATTCATTTAAAAACCCATAACCCACCTTTAACTGACTTGTCATTGAAATAATCTTCTAACCCCGGGCTTCCCTGAGTGTCAAACAAACTCTGATTTACTACAGACACAGTGAGAATCTCTTCCGTTGACATTTCCATCAATTCGTCTTCACCGTCCAAACTTGATAAGCCGATCAAATCATTATTGTTAAATAAACTTGCTCGGATTTTCTCGATTTTGGCTCGGGATCTTATCTGTGTGAACAAAGAAAAGGGTCAGGACTGGAGTAGAGAGTGACCTCCTTCAAAAGGAATGACCTTGGCCTCCTATCTGCCCTCCCTTGGACTCTCTCCTCATCTTCAGTGTTGGGCAAGGGGCCCATCCTCCCCTGCACAGGCTGCACTACCTCTACAGAAACACTTCCACTCTGGCCAGGTCTGTGGCTTTACCCAAAGCCCAGGGGACTGGAGTCCTTGCCGGCCTCAGAGCAAGTCCTCAGGAAGAAGGCAGCTAGGTTAAAGGTGCGACTCTAGGGAGCAGACCGAGCGACCACTAGACCCGGGAGGCTCTTTTCAGGAAGGTTGTGAGAACACTCTTCCCAGCACTCCCTCTACACCTGATGAGGGAGGACAGTTTTTGCTCTGAGCCAGGGATGCAGGATGTCACAGGATGCAGGGTTTCTAAACAAGGAGGCCCAAGACACAGGTGACATCCTGAAGTGGAAATGAGACCTGGCACCCTATGTATCACCTGCAACTCAGCATCACCTCAGACCAGGCGAGAGCCTGTCCTCACTGCTCACTGAGCTCCCTCCTGTGATGGCAACACCAGTGGGGCCTGAGTTGGGGTGCGCTTGATAGAGCCCACCGTCAGGCAAGGTCAGCCCCGTAAGCCCTCTGCCTCCTCCCACTCGCAATGAGCTGGTTTACTTTTGACATCAGACTGGACAGAACTCTCAGAGCTGTGACCTCAAACTCAGGCAATCAGCCTAACAAATCCTTGTTTCCAAAAGCTGCCCCAGGGAGCCCCTAAGTCCCTAGGACACAATACTGGGAGCCTTAAAGAGGCTTGAGGGATTCAAAGTGCTCATGATTTTAGCGGTTGCTTAGGCGTGAGAACGGTTACCTCCACGACTGCGAAGCCTTTGATGGGGCGTGCCGCGAGCGGCTGGTTGTCCAGGGACGTGACTGTGTACATGGAGCCCATGTCTGACGCTGAGGCTGTCTCTGCGTTGTCCAGCGGCTCCCCCAGGCTGCCCAGGCTGCCCATGCTGCCGGTGCTGCACAGGGAGATGTCCAGGCTCTCCTGGCTGGACACCACCTGGGGCTCCAACAAGCCAGGAGGGATGGGCAGCTCCAGGCCTGCAGGCAACAGATCCATAGACAGGTCGCTGACTGTCTGCGAGATGCCCTGGGAGCTGCAGATGGAGGCCTGACTGGTGGAGGCAGACGCACTGATGCTCATAGCAGGAGTCAGGCTGCTGGACGTGCTGACTTCCAAGCTGTCCGTGCTGGGGAAGCCGAGGGTCTTCTCTGGCTCGGCTTTCCCATCACTGCCCTCGGCCTTGTCTTTCGGCTTCTTGGGGTCTTCGTCCTGCAGGGGAATGTAGATCTCATCTTTAAAGACCCCGCCGTGGGCATTGCAGGCCTTGCGGATGGCACCTCTGACAATGCCCTCGTCCAGGTGGGTAGGGATTCCGGAGATCACCAGCAAACGGCTATGGGCAGTTGGGCCTACCAGGGCCTGGCAGGCGTCGGCAATGGCGTCGCTCGTCACGCCCAGCCCCTGTGGGTCCTTCCTGGTGAGGTGCCGGAGAATGATGAGCAAGGTAAGGGCTCTATGGAACCACAGCATGTCCTCGGGCTTGCTGCCCCCGATGCTGAGCAGGGTGGAGTCGGAGTCCACGGAGCGGGACGACTGGCGCTTCCCAGAAGAGGAGGCCTTTTCCCGCTTCATCTTGACTTTCTTCCTCTTGGACAGGAGGCTGGGGCTCTGTGGTGTCTGTCCTGGGGAGGACGAGGAGGAAGAGGACGAGTCACTGAGGTTTGGGGTGGTTGTTGAGGTTACTCCGCTGGCCGTGACACTCATGTTGGTAGGCAGGGTCACTTCGGCCACTGCCAGGCAGCCTTCCATGAGTGCATGAAAGTATGTGGAGAACCTGCCCTGTTCGGTGGCCACTGTTGTCCCTGAGCCTCCACAGGAGCTGCCCGAGACCCAGCTCTGGGTCTCCTCGTCGTACAGCTTGTGCAGCTCGGACTGCAGGGCCATCAGCATGGCCAGACAGGGGTTCAGCTGCAGGGCAATGGAGGAGGACAGGCCGGCCGGGTGCTTCCTCTGCTCCAGCGCGTGCACCGTACGCAGCAGCTCTGCCAGGAGATGGAAAACAAGTTCCTTCACGCAGGCCGCCATGTCCGTGGTCCACAGGAAGTTTCCTGAAGCAAATACAAAGCAATAACAGTTACTCACAGAGCACTCACTACGTGCTCAGCTCTGTTTTAAGCACTTCAACGGGTGCAACCCTCACAGCAACCCTGTGAGACAAGTACTTCTATATCCACCCTCCATCCCCATCTCACAGGTGAAGAAACAGAGGCTCAAGAGCTGAGGGACTTGCCCAAGGTCACAGCTACTAACGGGACAGCTGCGCAGGCTGGCTCCAGAGGCTGTGGCCTTAAACCCCTATGTCACATGATTGCATGGAGCTGGCTTCTGTGTGATCACATGCCACAAAAATCATTGTTTTCTTTCTCGTAAGGTTATCAAATTGGTGACAAGTCATTAGAACAATGTTTCTTGAACTGTGGGATGCTTAGTATTGGGGGCATACAGTCCAATTTCACCACATAGCACAGAAACACACATGAAAAATCATCCCTTTTCTAGCTGCGTCCAGTCCTCATTTTGTCAACAAGAAAGCCTTCTTGGAGTTGTCTCTTCTGTACAGAGAGTGGGCCACAGACCAAGAGCCTCCCACAGGGAATGATATTTAGCCAGAATTTCAGAACAGTAGCCATCTTTTTTTAAAAATTGATTTTAGAGAGAGAGAAACAACTATGCAGCGTTGAGCTGCAGGGCCCAGGGGCTGCCCCACAGGGCACATGCCCTCAGTTCACTGAAGTCCTGAGGCCCACTTTCCTCTTTTTTATTTCTCTGCTTTCATCATCTGCCTGACTCCGGAATGCCTCTGAATCTGTAACTTTTTCTTTCTCTCTAACATATTATAAAAAAATTAAAAAATAGAAAAATCAAGACTTATACAGTGAAAATGTGCATGCCCACCAGAACACTGGGCTGTACTTGCTTTATTACATATCTATCCATCTGTCCCTGTAGAGGTTCATCCATAAACTCATTAGTTCTTGATTATTTCAAAATAAGTTGCAGACATTATGGTTTATCCCTAAACACTTAAGCAGATATGTTAATTAACGTTGAATATTTATTCAGAAATTTTTTAGGTAAATTCACATATGGTAAATGCACAACTCTAAAGTTTACCGTTCCATTAGTTTCTCAAAAATGCAACCCCTATTTAACCTTTAAGGAGTTATGAAGTCATAATGTTTGATTTTGCAACATCACTCAATTCCATGCCATTAACTTTACAACAGCTTTTACCTCCAAAGTTATAATAATGGCATATATTTGTTTTTTAAAAAAATGTTTTTATTGATTTGAGAAAGCAAGGAAGGGAGAGGGATGCAGAGATTAGAAACATTGATGAGAGAGAATCATTAACTGGCTGCCTCCTGCACATCCCTCACTGGGGATCGGGCCCACAACCTGGGCATGTGCCCTGATCAGGAATCCAACCAGTGACCTCTTGGTTCATGGGTTGACACTCAACCATTGAGCCACACCGGCAGGGCTATATTCATGTTTTAAAGTAAAGGATGATAAAATTAATCTTCCTTGCATGATTAGTTGCCACCCCTCAAAACAATGGAAATCCCCTGCAGATCACAGATTTGGAAGCCTAGGGAGGCTACCTCTGACACTCTGTTCACTTCAACGGCAGTAACCTGATGGGAGGCTGTCCCTGCTGGGCTACCTATGCTCACTCCCCCATCCATCTCGCAAGCTCCTTCCTCGGGCCAGCAGAGCCCCCCACCCGACCCTGCAGGAGATGAGCCTCACCCAGCAGCCCCACCACGTGCAGGAGGACGGATGTTGGCACGGTGTCCGGCTCATCTTCCGATTTCCCCTCGCCGTCCTCTGACTTCCAGGACAGCAGCTGCTCTGCGAAGGCCATGGCCAGTGGGAATTCCAGGGGCAGGGAATGTAACACCAGCACAGCTCCAGGAGGTGGAGACACTCCTAAAACAAGGGCCCCAGAGGACAGCTTGTGATTGGCAGGACCTGATCAAAATAAGCCTGAGAAAAAGGCCTCCCCGGTGTCTGTGGAGAAACAGGGCCAGAAAGCCTGGCCACTCATCTGCTGAAGGCAGGAGGAGCCAGGGGACAACCTTCCAAGAAGTCCACTTATCTGTGTGACAACAGGACAAATGGCAGCAATGGGAAGAGGGAAGGAAAACATTCCCCAGTCAGGAAGATGACCCAGCACGGAACCAGTAAGTCAGATTTTTAAAAGCTGCTTCATTGGAATGGTCCCAGGTTGGTACAGAAAGAATCAGCCCTTTGGTGTAGCTGCAATCCTATAAGAGCATTAAGTTTATACTAGGTGTAGAGAGAGAGTTACCAGGATCATGGGCTTTGATTCTCTTTTATTATCTTCTGTCATTGCCATGGCCGGGATGGGACCAAAGCTGCCTACAGTGAGAGGAAAAGGCTGAGGCCTGATGCCCTCACACGCGCTGCACCCACCCCCATGCCCACTGTCAGACGTAAGCAGGGAATCGGGTCCTGGCCAAGTCAGAAGACTGGGTTGATGGGCCTGCACTTTGGGGTGATGTTTACATGGGAAGGTTTACTTGGGCATAATAGGCAAGATAGAGATCTTCCGTGTTTAGTTAAAAAGTTATAACAATAGCTAGTGTAGGCAAAATACTATGAAAAAACAGACTCTAATCAAGAGACTATACAGTTACTTAGCAATGACCAAATCACTTGAGAAACATCCTTTCATTTCATTCCCTGCAGATGGACTAGCTCCAGGACTGGGGCTGCAGAGAAGCTAAGATTCATTTTTGGGGACTGAAAGTTCAAAAATATCTTATAACTGTCTCTAGCAAGCCAGACAGTGTCAGTCTTTTCTTGTCAAACACACCAAGAAAGTGCCATGGGCCTCTCAGCCTGGTTATCCTTGCCTCAGGCACCGTCAGCGGGCTGTGGCACATAATGCACATGGTCAGCGACAGCTTCAAGATTTACAGAGACGGAGGGCTCCCTGGAGGCTTAACAAAAGATGCCAGGGAGACGAGACCAACCAGGCCTTGCAGCCTGGTCACCAGGCTGTTACCACTTAGATGGGGAACGAGGCTCACGGAGGCCCATGCCCCAGGGAGCCACATTACACCCGAGAGATGCCGCTTTTAATGAGCACTTGATGAAAGGCAGCTGGGATTATTACAGGCCGACACGAGACTGCTCTGTTGGGGTCATTCTAAATTGTAGGCATCCCAGCACACGCTGAGAAAGGAAAGTGAATCCCCACTTAGTCTGGGCAGCGTCTGCCAGGCCTTCCCCAGGCAGGAAAGGGAGCTTTTAATTTCCTGCCTCAACCACGCAGTGCCCCAAGCAGTTCTGTTCTTTACCGAAAAGAAACTGGGACAGAGCAAGGTATGAGTACAAAACCCTTTCCATGGTCAAAGAGAAGGAAAGCAGAGAAAACTGCCGGCTGTCCTTATTACCGTGAGCTAATGGCACTTACCCAGCTTGATGTGGACCTTGTCTGTGGACAGGATCACAGAAGGGTATTGGTTGGTGGTGGGTGGAGGCGTGAGCCCGGTGTTGGCCGGAGATGCATCCCGTGGGTAACAGACGGCCTCGATGAGGTTCAGCTGCCCATTTCGCTTGACCTTGTGGCCGAGCCCATACACCAGTACACGTGCCCACGGCGCCTTGTACAGAGAGGAGCTGAGGAGGAAGGAAGGGAGTGAGGGGAGCCCCCATGCACACCAGGGAGTTAGCAGGTGCTTTGTCATGAAGGAGGAAAGTGAGAACTGGGCACTCATAAGTCATTCCCACCACATTTCAGAGGTCATTCTTTATAAAGACTAATTTCTAAAACATGCAGGAACTGTAAATTATTTCCAAATATAGTTAAGCAATAAAGAAAATTTTTGACTTTTTCTTCTGTCCATTTCCCCCAAATCCATTTTACTTTTCACTCCCCATCACCGTCTGGAGAAAACTTACTCTTTGCGGAACCCAGACTGACTTTCTTTGCAAGATACCACGACAAATGCGGCTCCAGGGAAATTAACATCCATGCTGACTTTGGACTCAGAGATGGGGAATTCTTCCGAGGGGAACTGTTCTGGTGCTGTCTGCAGAGGGACATTAACCAGGAAAGGCACGAGCTCAGCAGGAGAGCTCTTCATCTTCCCAGCTCCCAGGCAGAGGGGCAGGGCCACCCCGCTCGCTGTCTCGGGTTCAGGAGGACAGGAAAGCCCTTCGGAGGAAGGACACTACAGACAGGACAAGGCAGCAAAGTGTGGAAGTGAGGAGATCAATGTGGGGATTGGGTGACAGGTGGAGGAGGGTTTGGAGAAGAAAGAGTGTCATTTCTAGGAAATCCACAGACATACAATAAAAATGGGGGCCCAGTCCAGGGATCTTAGCGCTTTGACTTTTACCTGCAGGAAAGAGCAGATCTGTTTCGTCAGCTCCAAAAGGCTCTCTTCGCCCTGGTGCAGGGTCCGTGTGATGGCCACGTGGAGCCACTCTCTCACTGTCTGGGAGCTGCCCTGGTAGAAGAGGTCTGTGGCCGAGCAGTTCTGGGAGTGGACGCAGTGCTGCAGAGACTGGGCTAGGAGGATTGAGCTGGAGCTGATGGTGCCATCTGGGGACAGGAAGGAACCACAGTTTGCCAGAACCACAACAGCCAATGGTGGTGAGATTTTAAGTAGCTGTGACCAGAGTAGCCAGGCTGAGTTAGCTTGGACAGGATGTCTGGGATAACAGACATAATGATGATCCTGGGCAAGGATGTAGGGGGCATCCAGGATCAGTGCTCTTTAAATTTTGTTTTCTTTTAAGCAGCAAAACTCTTCCCTCAAAATCTGAAGTGGAGGCCCAAGCACAAGTGGAGCAGCTTGGGTTCGGGGCTTCCCAGAGCCAGTCTGACCTGCTGGGCTGCCCTGGCCCACCCCAACCTACACTGAGGAACTGCTAGGATGGCTCAGAATGGAGTCTGTAAAGCAGTGTGAGTTCATCATGGGAAAAACACTTCCACAAACACTCGGGAGCTTCCCAGGCATGTTTTGAAGCTCTAGGTTACCAGGGTGGGGCAGTGGACCTCAGGCACTAAAGGAGCTGGAAGAGATGCAGCTCAGACTGGCTGGGGCACCACAACCATGAAATGCCCTCTAGACTTAGAGTGCCACCTGTCCCCTCACCTCTTGCTCTCACACTAGTGGCTCAGAGGTCAAGGGCAGCCGGCTGAAGGGAGAAGTACCCAAGGAAGAATGGACTAAGCAGATGCATCACTTAGCATGTACCAGAGCAGCCAACACACAGCATCAGCTCTCACCCCAAGCGCCCAAGGTGAGCAGATACACACAGGCTGGCCCATTAAAACACAAGCTGCCTGAAGTCACAATGCATCAGTAGGTCTGCCTTGGAGGCGTTTGGTCACAGGACCATATTCCTTCCTTTACAAAGCCAGACAGAAAGTCTGGGCAACAGTATAGTGACCAGACTTCATAAACATTATTTAATTGTCCTTGATCCACAATTAGTTTGGGAAGCTCTATGCATGCTTAACAGATCAATGACTAAAGTGAGTGATATACTTACTTCATATTTTTCAAAGAGTGAGAAAGCACCGCCAAGACCATTTTGGCTTAGTGCGGTTATCTCTACTAGTCTGAAGGTACTGTGCTCAAATCGCTCCCCCACCATGGACAATGTGTACACACTCTCAGGACTATTCCTCCCCATGCTGTCTGCAGCGGTGCCGCAGCAAAGCCAAGCTTTACCTGGGAGTGGAGGAGCGAGGAGCTGATTGGATAGCAGCTGCAGGTGCTCCAGGGTAATGTCTCGGATGGCAGGGATGTGGAAGAGGCGGGTAAACAAGTGAGGCAGCTTGGGGGCGAAGATATTGAGCAGGGCCATGCGGCAGTACAGCCTGGCCAGCGCAGCCTCACACCGCAGCAGCTCTCTGCAGGGCAAAAGGCAGGAGATCACTAGGCGCCTCCGCTCCAGCCTCGCGCTGGACTGAGCCACAGGCCTCCCAAGGGAAAAGACCACAACTCAGGTTTCTCTTCTGGCCCACAGTCTGTCCTCCAAGTTAGTCACTCGTGTTTAGGCAAAAAAGGTAATTTAGTTATGTTTGCTTTTTCCCAACTCAAAAATCACTGTGGAAAAAATAATGAAAACTGCCCAGCCGGGTGTAGCTCAGCGGTTGAGCATCGACCCAGGAACCAAGAGGTCACCGGTTCGATTCCTGGTCAGGGCACATGCCCAGGTTGCGGGCTCCATGCCCAGTGGGGGGCGTGCAGGAGGCAGCCAACCAATGATTCTCATCATTGATGTTTCTATCTCTCTCTCCCTCTCCCTTCCTCTCTGAAATCAATAAAAAAATACATTAAAAAAACAACAACTTATGTCCACACAAAAACTTATACATGTACATTCACAGCAGTGTTTTTCATAGTAGACAAAAAGTGGATCAACCCAAATGTCCATCAACCGAGTAACGGTAAATCTGTACAACGGAATATATTCAGCCATAAAAGGGAATGACGTACTGAGGGTACATGTCACAACACAGATAAACCCTGAACACATAATGCTGAGTGACGAAGCCAGACACAAGGGCCGCATATTGCATGATACCATTTTTACAGATTGTGCAGAATTAAGCAAACCCATGGAAATAGATTGGTGGCTGAGCTAGAGCAGTGGTTGGCAAACTGTGGCTCGTGAGCCACGTGCGGCTCTTTGGCCCCTTGAGTGTGGCTCTTCCACAAAATACCACGGCCTGGGGGAGTCTATTTTGAAGAAGTGGCATTAGAAGAAGTTTAAAAAAATGTGGCTCTCAAAAGAAATTTCAATCGTTGTACTATTGATATTTGGCTCTGTTGACTAATGAGTTTGCTGACCACTGAGCTAGGGGATGGGAGAGTGCAAACTGACTATTAATGGGTATAGGGTTTCTTCTTGGGGTGATACAAATATTCTAGAATTGACTGTTGATGGTTGCAAAGTTTGTGAATATACTAAAAACCATTGACTTGTCTACTTTAAATCAGTGAACTGTATAGTATGTAAATAATATCTCAATAAAGCTATTAAAAATTTCGCTGTGGGAATTTTTAATGTGATGGATTTATAAATAGGCATGCACCTTAAATAATGGCTCATTAGTAACTAAGTAGGTCCCATCTCTTGTAAAAAATCTAATCTAGCTGATACCAGCATAGGGAAGACTCACTGCATTTTAGTAGCCAATCACCATAATGAAACATTCTCCTGGTATCAAGCACTTTAAAAAGAAAAGTTAGAAGCAGCCCTGATGTTTCTATCAAGTTTAGGTTTAAGCCCTAGTTGGTTTGGCTAGGTGGATAGAGCATCGGCCTGTGGACTGAAGGGTCCCAGGTTCAATTCCGGTCAAGGGCACATGCCTGGGTTGTGGGCTTGATCCCCAGTAGGGGGCATGCAGGAGGCAGCCAATCAATGATTCTCTCCCATCACTGATGTGTCTGTCTCTCTCTCCCTCTCCTTTCCTCTGAAATCAATAAAAATAAATTAAAAAAAAAAGTTTATGTTTAATACCCACTCGGAGCCACCAGGGGTCATTTGAAATTGTCTAGGACCACCTCTCAAACCCTCCACCTCACAGCAGAGCACCTGTGGCACAGGCCAGGTGATACTACATCTCCTTACCTGTCCCCTTACCTCTTGCTCTCAACTTTGATTCCCAACTCCTGCAACTGTACTATTATCTTTACTGGTTGCCTTCTCCTAACTCCTCGCTTTGAAGGAAAACCCTTGTTGTCAACGATGAATGGCACATGTGGTAAAACGCAGTAAGTGGATTTCTGTGACTAGAAAAGAGGGCTCGATTTTACCTATGAATTTGAAGGTTGGTGTTGTCCAGTGTGACCAGTCCATTGGTGGCAGTCCTTCGGTAGCCTGCTGGGGGCCTTTCCAACATGTCAATAGGATACCAGTATCGAACCAGCACACCTTCACTTCGCAGGTATGTTTCTACCTGCACCAATTCATTTACCTACAATAGTAAAAGGAAATGTCTGTCTGTTTTTCTACACTAACTTTACCCTTAGTTTAAAAATACATATAAAACCAAAGTCTTAAAGCAGTAAATGCTAGCTGCATGTCACTGAGTCTAAAAGTTCAAAGACATTTGGTTAGTATTGCATTAACAGTGTGTTTCGTTTTTTATACCAGTTAGCGAATTTTTATTGGTAAAATAAGAGTTTCAATGTAATTATGAGTCAGAAATTTAAAAAGAATAGTGCTATATTTCAGTAACAGTTCAACGCATATTGTTGCCAGGTAAATTTTCCGTTCATTGCTTTGATGTCTGATAGCTCTATTTCATTACTAGGATAATTAAAAGGAAACTCATGTATATGCATTCTGGATTCAAATACCAAGATAATTTTTTTTTTTGCTTTGGGATCATTATTAAAACAGAGGGAATAAAACTGTTTGAGAAATAATAATTATTACTTTAACAAAAATTCTGATTTTTATTTTCATACATTTCCATTGCTGAAAGTATTGTTAGTTATATGCTTTCTGATAACTGGAGTCAGAAGTTTGTACCCAAAAGCAGTAGGAGATTAATAGTACTACTGCTAGAATTTTCTACTTGAAAGTTCACCTTAGTAAACCACCAGCCAGTAAAAAGGAGTCAGTTGAAGATGTGAAACTTCCCATTTCAAATCATTAATGGTACCTAACATTATCTATCTCTACCTAGATAGATACTAAAGCTTACTTAAGTGGTGACAGATACTTTCTCAGGACTCTTGGGTTTAAACTATACATTATTTCATCGGTTTTTCTTGCATGGGAAATATCTTCAATGCAAGCACGTGCACGCCACCTCAGGATGGCAGAGTCATGGCTTTCAAATAGGGCCTCATTTTCAAAAGAAAGCTTCAAGTTTGCCTCCCTCACTTTCTTCTGTTCCTTTACCCCTCCGCCAAATCCTTGCTAAGCCGCAGGAGAGGGCCCGACAAAATGGACAAGAAAACGACAATCTAATTTAATACACTTATTTTATATGCGGGAAATTGAGGCTGAGACAACCAGTGAGACGATGTGATCAAAATCACAAAACTGGTGGTTGTGTTTTTCTCTAGCCCTGAAAGCTGGAGCCTAGCCTCGGATAGCACAGCCAAGAACTAAGAGCCCAATCTAGTCCCAACGGGCTCACATACTTCCAAAGAGCCGAGACTAGTCTCTAAGACTCCAACCTAGACCCCAATAGCCCAAGCCAGTCTGGAAAGGTGGAGCCTAGCCCAGAAGAGTAAGTTCAGACCCCAAAGCCAAACTCAGTCCTGAAGGGCAGAACCTCACCCCTAAGAGCCCTGCCAAGCCCTGAAGAGCCTCATCTAGTCCCTAAGCAACACCCCCTCCTCCAGCAGGCCCTGGGAGCCAGCCTCAGTGTGTCCCAGTGATTTCCACAGCCACCCCCCCCGAAAGAGTAAGCAGCCCTTTCAACCTCGGGCTCCCAGGCCAAGTGTGCTCACTTAAGGGTCCTTTCCTCTAAGGCAGTCTTGTGGGGATGGGGCTTCCCATGGCCAGGCCAATTTGATTTTAATGGACCTAGCCCGGGATGGCCCAGCCAAGGCCTAAGAGCCCAATCTAGTCCCAAAGGGCTGACACTAGTTCCGAAGAGCGGAGACTAGCCCCTAAGACCTCAACCTAGACCCCAGTAGCCCAAGCCAGTCCCGAAGGGCAGACATCAAACTGTTTCTTTGCTCTGTGTCTGTAACAATCATGACTATGACAGATCAGCCATTCGTCAAGGACAATGGGGGAATTTCCCTTTGAACTTGGGTAGACAGCATGTAGGGACAGTCTGAACATGGCTGATGGCAAAGGCAGGTCTGAAGGAGCCGACGTGCTGAGAGGAGAGTTTATAACCCCTCCTCCCTGATCCGTGCTCATCTCCGCAAGGTCATCTGACATGACAGCAGTTAGTTTGGTCTCTTCACCCCTAACGCGAAGAGGAGTCCATCCCTTTTTAAGGTACATAGAGTCTGAGCATGAAAGTCTCAGTGTCTAGAAAAGGCTGTGTACCCACCGAATCCACATCTAAGACTACTCCATGAAGCCCAAAGGTTTTCAGCATCCCTCGGATGGCAAATTTTGGCAGAGCAGTTCCAACAGCACTGCTGGCTACATTATTGCTGTCCGGAGAGCGGGTCACTACCGTGAGACCTGAAGAGGGCAGAGAGAGAAGTTCTTTTCAGGAGCAAGTATCATCATCACCTTGGGAGCCTCTATGTTAGGGTCTAAAATATCCCTACAGCATTGAGCAGTACCCTTGGTTTAGTTGTAGCCAAAAAAGGAACACAGCTTGGTCTGGAAGATAATACAACAAAGTGTTGTAAGAATTCTCACAATTCAACAAGACAAAGAAGCCAATTAAAAATGGGCAAAGGTTTTGAATAAAAATTTCTCCAAAGAGAAATGAAAAGGTATTCAACATCATTAGTCATTAGGGAAATGCAAGTCAAAGCCACTTCACATCCACTGGGGTGGCTATAATAAAAAATCCAGATAATAGTAAGTGTTGGCAAGGATGTAGAGAAATTAGAACCTTCATACATTGTTGGTGGAAATGTAAAATGGTGCAATCATTTTGGAAAATAATCTGGCGTTTCCTCAAAAAGTTAAACATAGCCCTGGCTGGTTTTGCTCAGTGGATAGAGTGTTGGCCTATGGACTGAAGGGTTCCGGATTTGATTCCAGCCAAGGGCACATGCCTGGGTTGTGGGTTCGTCCCTAGTAGGGGGCATGCAGGAAGCAGCCAATCAGTGATTCTCTCTCATCATTGATGTTTCTATCTCTCTCTCTCTTTCCTTTCCTCTCTGAAATCATTAAAGAAATATATATATATATATTTTTAAAAGTTAAACATAAAGCTACCATATGACCCAGCAATTCCACTCTACATATAGAAATAAAAATACATATTCACATACAAATTTGTATATAAATGTTCATAGCCAAAAGGTAGAAACAACCCAAATGCCCATCATCTGATGAATAAACAAAATAAGGTATTATCCATACAATGAAATATTATTTTGTCATAAAAAGGAATGAAGTACCAACATGTGCTACAACATGGATGAAACTTGAAACATTATGTTGTATGAGAGGCCAGACTCAAAAGATCACATGTTGTATGATTCCATTTACAGTATATGAACTTTCCAGAACAGGCAAATCTACAGAGACAGAAAGAAGATTAATAGTTGCCAGAGGCTAAGGGAGAGAGGAATGGGGAGGAGTAAGGGTACAGAATTCCTTTTTGGGAGATGAAAATGTTCTTGAATTAGAGGTAACGGTTTGATGATTGTTAAACTTTGTGAATACACTAAGAACTGCTAGATTGTATGCTTTAAAAAGGTAAACTTTATGGTATATGAATTAGGTCTCAAATCAGAAGAAAAAGAAAATATATATTCTTGCCCCTGCCCATGATGTTAGAATAGTTTTGTGAAGGTCTAATGAGTGATTTTAAATTCTCTTTCTTGTGCTTTTTCATTTCCTCAAAATGTGTCATAGATTTTTAATCAAAAGTTTATACCCATTCTATGAAAATTCTAAAAAGCACAATATAACCACATATTCCTGGTTTATTAGTTCAGTTGCCAGGACTAAGCCTGAGAACGCTCTACCCGCCCCGTGCCCCCCCGCCCCCACTCCTCTCTGTACCACTGCCCTGTCTCACCCTGCTCATGTTAGTGAGCACTGAGCATGTGTGAGAGGCCACCGAGGCCAGACAGGTGTCTACTTGTGCCCCACCAGGAACTTTAGGGCCTTGCATGGGAGAGCCAGGAAGAGGTCATGTCACTCAGAGTAAGGAGAGTCACCCTAGGAGAGCCAGCAGCTGCTTGGCTCATGCTCATGCTTGGGAAAACTCAACTTCTCATTTCATAGGATGTTTCATAGGTGAAGTAAGGGAGAAAGCAAAACCTTTTCGAACTTTATCAATTGTGAATTTGTTCGCTTCATCTTTAATGTCTTCAATGGTAGGAAGGTAAAGGTCTCTTGGGATGCCACCATTCTCCTCGTAGAGGAATTCAACTGTCTGTCGGGCAATGTCCACCATACCTAAAAAATAGAACAGCACTGATAACTCCTCAAAGAGCACATGATCTTCAGGCCAACCATACACGGACTATTTCTAGAATGAAACAGTAAGAGAATCTTTCAAACACTATTGGTGGTGCCCTAGCCAGTTTGGCTCAGTGGATAGAGCAAGGGCCTGCGGATTTGATTCCGGTCAAGGGCAAATGCCGGGGTTGCAGCTTGATCCCCAGTGGGGGGCATGCAGGAGGCAGCTGATCAATGATTCTCTCATCATTGATGTTTCTATGTCTCTCTCCCTTCCTCTCTGAAATCAATAAAAATATATTAAAACAGTCCTAGGCAGTTTGGCTCAGTGGATACAGCATCAGCCTGCGGACTGAAGGGTCCCAGCTTTGACTCCGGTCAAGGGCACCTGCTTCGATCCCAAGTAGGGGGTGTGCAGGAGGTAGCTGATCAATGATTCTCTCTCATCATTGATGTTTCTCTCTCTATCTCCCTCTCTCTTCCTCTCTGAAATCAGTAAGAAATATATTAAATATATATATGTATACACACACACACACACACACACACGCACACACACAAAAACAAAACAAAACCACTGTTGGTGGGAATATGTTGGCTTTTTTTTTTTTTTTTTACCAATATATTTTTTTATTTCTTTATTAAGGTATTACATATGTGTCCTTTTCCCCCCATTACTCCCCACCTCCCATTCATACCCCCACCCCCCTGTTGTCTGTGTCTATTGATTAGGCTTATATACATGCATATAAGTCCTTTGGTTGATCTCTCCCCCTATGTTGGCTTTTGGGGAAGGTAATTATGAAGAGTCTACCAAATTGAAAGTACTTAATGCCTTAGTTCTAGGATCTCTCTAATAACTCCCACAGAAACACACACACTAGTGTGCAAAGAACACTCTGTGCAGCACTGCTTATAAAGAAACAATGGAAATAACAAAAATATTCATGAACACAGCATGATTAAAAATGATAGGTCATTATGCAGTCATTTCACTTTAGTTAAGTCAAAAGAACAAACTAGGACAAATGGAGAGTAAGAAGAAAGTAAGGGTAACGTTTTTTCCCCTCATTTTTATATGAATTTGATTTAAAAAAATACATTTTTATTGATTTAAGAGAGGAAGGAAGAGGGAGAGAGAGATGTATCAATGATGAGACAGAATCACTGACTGGCTGCCTCCTGCATACCCCACACCGAGGATTGAGCCTGCAACCCAGGTATGTGTCCTGACTGCGAATCAAACAATGACCTCCTGGTTCATAGGTCAATGCTCAATCACTGAGCCATGCCGGTTGGGCACGAGTTTGATTTTTACTACAATAAACACATGTTGTTTAGTGAAGAGAGACAGAGAGCTACATAACTTCTATCCAGTACTGGAATCTGCTCTGTCTTCCTTCCCTGGGGAGAACATATCATTATGTTCAATAGCACAGCCACTATCCTATATAATAAAAGCCTAATATGCTAAGTATCCAGTCGTTCGGTTGGTTGTTTAAACAATCAAAGCATAATATGCTAATGATATGCTAAGGCCACTCAACTGCTTGCTATGATGTGCACTGACCACCAGGGGGGCAGATGCTCCAACTGGTAGGTTAGCTTGCTGCTGGGATCTGGCCAATCGGGACTGAGTGAGACAGGTCAGACATGCCCTGGAGCCCTTCTATGGTCCCTCCCCAGCTGGCCAACCTCCCACATCCCTCTCCAGCCCCATTGTGCACCAGTGGGGTCCCTGGGCCTGGCTTGCACCCTCTAACAATCTGGGACCCCTCAGGGAATGCCGGAGAGCCAGTTTTGGCCGATCCCACAGGCCAGGCCCAGGGACCCCACTGGTGCATAAATTGGTGCACTGGGCCTCTAGTTAATTAATAAACCAAGTAAATAAATGACCAGAGCTCTGAAGACAATCACACTGTAGGAAGGACAGGGGTGGGGACAAGGGTATCCCTTTGCTGTAGCCGCCTTAGCTCCCATACCGCTCAAGAGGTTGTGGGTGAAAGAGTGGGTGCTGACAGCATCTGCTTTTAAATAAGCCTTATTGCCATCACATGTATCTACCATTCCTTTACTTATTGGCCTTGCTGCAATGAAAAGGAGCAGCATTTTCTGAGCACACTTTAGAAGGGGGCTGAAATTAGAGAAGGATGCTTAGAGAAAGATGTATCAGACGGAATAAACAAGAAATGGGCCTAATATTAGAAAATTATTGAAAAACAACATTTGTCACATTTTACAAAGGAATAGAAGGTAGGAGAAAAAAGACTCTGCTGTCTACTAAACAGGAATCCGGGGACTGGGGAGAAGGCCAAATGAAACTAGAATAAAGAAATGATTTCATTAACCTCCCATGGGATCTCCCTCTCAGGGGTGGTCTTTGGGCACCATGAGCCATCTCCCTATCCTTCCCATCCTCCTTCGGCTTTTTGCCACTGCTATATTGAAGGCTGTTGTATTTGGCAGGTAAATGTTTTAAGTTTAAATTAATACAGTTCAGCTGGTTGGCCATGGTCATACAGATGAATCCCAAGAGAATGCTTGAGCAAGATGTATAAGGGCCCAGAGGCACTTCGGGTGAGTCACAAGGCCAGGAGTCACTGGTCTGGCTCTGGTCCAGCAGCTGCCCTTGGATAATCACATTTTCTGCTGGGCTGTCTATACTTTCCCTCCTTTGAACTGCGAGCAGAGGAGGAGAAGGCACACTTGGCTACAGACATTCAGGATGGTCCAGGAACAAACGGTAAAAATAAAATAAAAACGATCCTGTACATACTGTAAAGTCTCTCTCCCCTTTTTTTCCTCTCTCCCCAAACATTAAGAGGCACCAGGCTTCCTGAACAAACAGTGCTTCATTTTTCTAAACTTAACCCTGCGGTTGCCAAATTAGCTCCAGGTCTCAGCTTAAATCCCATGTTGGTAGAGGAGCCATGCTGGACTGGGCTACCCATGGCACCTATGCTGTGGCTTCCTGGTCTGTCCTTATGACAATGCAGTTTGTTGTTTCATTACTTGTTTCTACAAGGATGTAAGCTCTGAGAGAAGGGACCATCTCGATCTTGTTCACAGAGGATTCTTTATTCCCTAGCACAGGGCCCAGCACTGGGAGGCACATGCATGCATGGACAGATATGTGAATGAATCAATGACAATAAAAGTGCAACTGAAACAAAGCCCTCCTCACCGGGAAAACCGATGACCGGCACTGCTGCTTCAAGGCTGCCAGGCGGGAACTTGGCATTGCCTTTATTAAGTGAAAGTCCTCTGAAAGCAAGGTAAGATCTGTTCTGTGGTTGATATAACACAGATACGGTGTTTCGTTCAGATGTTGAGGTATAATAAATTATCTTTTTATCTGTAGGACCTACTATATCAGGTTATGTTGCTCCTTTGCTTACCACCCTCATTGGCTTCCCATTTGACACAGAATAAAATCTGCTGTCCTTGCCAAGGCTGACAGTGCTCCCTGCTCCCTCTCATTCATTTCCTGCTGCTCCTCCCTCACCTTGTTCTCCTTGGCTCCTTGGGCTCCGCCTTATTGCTATTCCCTCCCATGCTCACTCCCACCCGAGGATCTTTCTAATGGTGCTCTCTCTGCCCAAAACTCTTAATACAGAAGAAAAGAGAAGAATATAACGAATCTGTCCTGGAATTTAGGTCAGCAGCTAAAGTAGGGCTCTAATAAGAGCAGGAAGCTTTCACACTATGTCACAAGATGCATGAATATTCTCACAGGTTAAGTCTAAACAAGATCATTCCACTATCATGGTCTAAGCTTTGGGGTAGAAACATGGAGAAACACACACACACTCTTTCTCTCTGATAAGTCCTGGCACCAATGAGAAAAAGGAATTACTCATCTATCACTGGAAATCAGGGACTCAACATAGAAGTTCCTAAGAAAAATAAAGGTCTTTTGGTGGCTTTTCTTTTTATTTGGTCCTAATCTCAGGACAAAAGAGGAGAAAGGTTGCTAACATGGGGACAATAACTAACTTCTTATACCATCTCTGCCGCAATGACGACAGAAAACCAAATCAATGTTCCACGGGAGGACAGTGATGCCCAATGGGAAAAGGCATTCCTGCATCTCAAAAAGCATGTGTTTCACAAAATGAGGAAAAGCACTTAAGATTCAGTAATGATCCATTGTTTGGGGCCACACCCTGTACCATTCTTTGCTGGAGAAGTCGTAGCCAGGGGAGAAAAAAAATCTTACCTTCCTCAATCACTGTGACATTTAGAACTATATTAATGGAATACTTACTATGTGCTAGGCATTGTTTTTAGAAACTTTATCTCTACTAACTCACTTCTTTCTCATATACATGTGAGGCAGTTATCATTACTGACTCCATTTTAAAGGTAAGGAAAGTTTGCCCGGACCGGTTTGGCTCAGTCGATAGAGTGTCGGCCTGCGGACTGAGGGGTCCCAGGTTCGATTCCGGTCAAGGGCATGTACCTTGGTTGCGGGCACATCCCCAGTGGGGGGTGTGCAGGAGGCAGCTGATCGATGTTTCTCTCTTATCAATGTTTCTGGTTCTCTATCCCTCTCCCTTCCTCTCTGTAAAAAATCAATAAAATATATTTAAAAAAAAAAAAAAGGTTAAGTAACCTTCCCAAGGTCACACATCTGGTAAATAGCACAACTGTGACTTTAGAGTCCAAGCTATTACCCACCAGGACACACAGCTTCCTGGTATAACCAGGCCACTTCACTTCAGTAGTCCATAAAGTGAAACACACGGAGTGAAAATGACAAGGAGAGAAAACCCTGGCCATGAGAGTCAGGGCCGCAGAGCTCAATAAAGGTACAGCTGGAAGACACTGTGAGGTCCGGCCCACATTTAGATGAACCCTCTTTCCTGATTTACACTCTGAGTGTCACCAAAACACACCTTTTCTAATGAAGAAGTGACCTCCATAGGAGAACGTAAAGCACTGACCTAGTTGTAGAGCGCCCTTGATCTGGTCCAGGCCCGACTTCCGCTCTGCTTCATTGCGGAAGCGTCTTCGGATAGTAGGGAACACCTTGGTCTCCCACGCTTTCACCAGCAGGGCATAGTGGTCCTCCTGGAGGAAGGCAAACTCATGATCAGAGAGAATGCTTCACACAGTGAACTCACTATACCTCAGATGCCGCGGGAGGCCACAGCTAGACTTCCTTCTCTCTAAAGCCAACTTTACTGCTGGATTACTATCAAATACTTCATTTCTCTAACACCACTAGATCAGTATTGGGCAAAAGAGCCCAACAGATATTGCTACTGTGCAGTTTAGAAAAACAAACACTGCAAAGGTACTGTTGAAACCCAATGACATTCAAAGTGTAACAATTCCAGTCTTGTACACTCAGATCAAAATCATTCCTCCTGGCCTGTCCTGGGCACCAGCGAGCTAAGCGGATGCTGCAGGTCTCTTACCTGTGGGATGTCGTCATCGTCATCATCATCACTTTCATCATCTGCAATGGGAGGTGGGTGGGGGTCTGGGCCAGAGGTGATGAAATTCTCATAGCTGAGCTCTACTTTGTAATGACAGGATGTATCACTGTCATATTCTGTAACAAAGCACAATGACAGTGAGTTCCAGGCAAGAGCAGGCTGGAAAATAGTGCACTTCTCACCATGAACAATTTGTATTCTCTTAATGTATGTGATAGAAAGACTCCTAGAATTTGTAGGGATTTTCAAGTGCAGAGCCAAGAAACAATAAATTATTTATAATTACCCTGAGTCCTGCGATAGGTTTAATGGGAATAATTCAACTCAGGGAAGAATCTGAAAAGTTCTTCACCATAAAAATTAAAAAGATACTTAAGACAGTTTGCAAACCAGTATCCTAAGGGCCTAATATGATTTGCAGCTTTCTTTAGTTCAGAAAGCTCAGTTTTATTCAGTTTGATTATGAAAATTTTCAAATAATAGAAAGCTTCTACAATCAGCTTTTTATTCTTTGATGACCTCAGTTTTAAAACAATTCAAAGAAATGATTAACATTTTTAAGTGAGGAGATTTCATAAAAAATTCTAGGGTTTTTATCTCATAAAAAATGGACTTTGCAGGCTTGCACTTTCATGTGGCCACATTCCACGTGGCACTGAGTGGTAGCAAGTTTCCTATATTGGGGCGGGGGGGGGGGGGGAGTTCACTTTCAAGTCTGCCTTGCTTCCTCCTTATCCCCATTTCCTTTCATTGGGCCAGTTACCCCATTCCCGTGGGTACCAGCACGAGCCCAAGTTAAATTGACTAACAGTATTTGCATTCCCAGAACGCAGTGGGGCCCTGGGAGGAGGTGGCTTACGCTGCTGAGCGGTGGCCACAGCGGCAATCCTGCACGGTGGCCCATGAGTGCCTGGGTCTGATGCAACACTGGTGCCAGCATCGTTGTCACTGTCAGATGCCATGGCAAAGGGCAGGGCCTCGAAGTTAGCACTGATCTCCTCTGCCAGGTCAGTGCACAGGTCAGCAGCGTTGCGGTGGGCCTGCCCTTCGGCATAGGCGAATGGGCGGGAGCCAAAGTTAGCTCGAGTCTTGGTGTTCTGGAAAGGACAGCAAATAAAGGACTTGAAAGGACTTAGGCTTATTTATTTTTAACACCCTGAGGTGACCCTCACTAAATGTCAAACCACAAGAATGGCCCCAGCTATGGGACAGCAAGTGAAACTAGGCCAAGGGGCTGGTATAACTGTGTACCTGGCGCTAGAACTCTGTAGAAGCCAGCCCTGCCTACCCTCACCTTGCACTCTCACGCTCTTTGCTACACAGTGACCTTTCCTTTTCTTTTTTTAAAATATATTTTATTGATTTTTTACAGAGAGGAAGGGAGAGGGATAGAGAGTTAGAAACATTGATGAGAGAGAAACATTGATCAGCTACCTCTTGCACACCCCCTACTGGGGATGTGCCCGCAACCAAGGTACATGCCTTTGATTGGAATCGAACCTGGGACCCTTGAGTCCACAGGCTGACGCTCTATCCACTGAGCCAAACCAGTCAGGGCCACAGTGACCTTTCTTGTTTCTAATATGTTCCCTTCTACTTGATGTTACTGCATATGCTGTTCCCTTCACCTGGAACATACTCTCTTCCAATTTTGCCCAGTAAGGCAGTTGTGGGATATATATACTTCCTCAGGGTAATGGAGACACAATCAGGTTTGCCTGGCATTGCTTTCATCAAGTCTACAATGTGCAAGTGCATTGTGATGATCAGTCTATGTGGCAGCTTGCCTGGTGGCCATGGGTGCCCAGATTAGACATTCTTTCTGGACGTGTCTCTGAGAGAGCTTCCCGGTGAGATGACCATTGGAATCTGTGGACTCGGTAAAGTAGATTTCCCCCTCAATGTGGATGAGCATCATCCAAATTACTAGCAGAATTTGTTTTCCACCCCAACAAGATAACCTACCTTTTTCTGAATGTGAACCACAGGCCACATGCCACCAGAGACGTCCTCGAGATAAGGCGAGAGGCGCTGCCCACAGTATGTGAAGTACACCCGGCCCTTGGCTGGCTGCCCCGGAGGAGGTGGAGTCCCCTCTGTTCTCTCCCAGCCAATTCCTGCCACGTCGCCTGTGGCAGAGAACAGGAAGGGAACGGCATGTTTTCCCCTCACTATGAAATAAACTTCCGAACTGCAGCCAGTGTGACAAGGCCACATATTACTGACTATCTCTGTTTTATTTATTTATGCATTGGTTACATGTGGAAAGTACATGAAGTGACCGATTGTATTTAAAGAAACATAAAGTTGCTGTAGAAATAAACAATTTTTAAAAGAAAATGTTTAGGAGAAGCAAAACCCCTAGTGTCTCGAGTTAAGTTAGCTACCACAATTATACATTACATTTAGCCTCTTTCTGGCAGCCAAGACAAAAATGGAAAACAGTGGGTGTGATTTTTAAATGGAGGAATATAAGTTTTTTTCTTTTTATATGTGTAAGATTACTTATGGCATGAAGGTAAAAAGGTAATTTCTTAATAAAGTTGTAGAAGATCTTAAAATAATTGAAAACTCAACCCACAATGTAACCTAAAGGTACTCCATTAAAGCGCCCCTTACTTATTTTTTGCAGGGTGCTAAGGTAAGAGAAGGCCTTTGTTTCCTCATGGGGTTCCTGGACACTGGGATAGAACTTAGAGACCCAAGAAGAGAGTGCCCACTACATCCGCACTCCCACTTCCGGAGAAACTGCTAGCACAGGAGCTTTCTTAACTAACCTATTGTGGCAAACGCTCCAATAAGTGCTTGAAGTCCTGAGATTCTATTTTTCATCACAGGGCCTCATATGTTTTAGATACTCTAGGACCAGCTTCCCAGTAGTCAGGGAATAGTCAGTTTAATCAGAGATGATGCTAAGATGTCCTGTCTGAAAATACGTAGCCAATATGTTTGGCTGCTTCTAATGTGAGAAGAATGCCTGTATTTTGCTACTGCTGGAGCAGGTAGGACTGATCCCAATTCATTACTACACAGATTATTACTTACATGGAGGCCAAAAAAAAGGAGGGGGGGAAAGATTGGTTTTTAATTGAATTGACTATCTATGTGACTGAAATATCTGGGCAGAATATTTGTTAAAACTGAACCAGATGTTCAGGCTACCAAGAGGAAAATCTACATTTACTGTATAATATATTTCACAAATGCCTCATGGCTAGTAGTGGAGTTCTCCTTTAAAAAAAAAAAAAAAAAAAAGAAAGAAAGAAAAAATATATAATAAAAGCCTAAGAAACCATTACAGCAGAATGACCAGAAAGACTGGTTGCTATGATACACACTGACCACCAGGGGGCAAAGGCTCAACACAGGGTCTGTCCCCTGGTGGTCAGTGTGCTCCCCAGCCAAACTCCCACAGCTGACCAACCTCTTGCTGCCCCTGCCAGATGGCCAACCTCCTGCAGCCCCTCCCCCACATCCGGCCAACTTCCCAGACCCATCCCCCAGGCTGGCCAGCCCTGACTGGCCCCTATCGGGACTGGGTGAGACTCCCTAATAGCCTCGATTGCCAGCCAGGCTAAGGGACCCCACCCATGCACGAATTCGTGCACTAGGCCTCTAATCCTATCTAATAAAGAGGGAATATGCTAATTGACCCTCACACCATCGAAAAGATGGCGGCGCCCACAGCCAATAAGGAGGGAATATGCTAATTGACTGCTAGCATAATGATGGTGGCGCCCACAGCCACAAGGTGACAGTGCCCAGTCCCCTCAGCCCCCTGTGCGTGAAAATTCATGCACTGGAGGAGGAGTCCCTCAGCCCAGACTGCCCCCTCTCACAGTCCGGGACCCCTTAGGGGCGGGAGGTGACCCAGCGATCAAGGGAAGGCGACACTCCATCGCACCTCTGCTGATGCCACTGCCAGCAGCGCAAGCCTCGGCTGTCCCTGCTTATCTGAGCCTCGGGTGGCCCTGGGCAGCTGCCATTCGAGGCTTGCCTGCGCCTCAGGCTGGCCCTGGGTGGCTGGGGGGCTAAGGGGACTGGGGGACTCCAGAGGCAGGCGTATGGAGCGGCGAGGCCCATCCTTGCCATGTGCCTGCCACTCCGGCGGGGCTGAGGGGACTGGGTGCTGCCATTTTGTGGTTGTGGCACCACCATCTTTGAGGGCAGGGCAGTCAATTAGCATATTCCTTCCTTATTGGCTGTGGGTGCTCCCATCTTTGAGGGCGGGACAGTCAATTAGCATATTCCTTCCTTATTGGCTACGGGTGCACCACCTTTTGCAATGGCGTGAGGGTTAATTAGCATGTTCCCTCTTTATTAGATAGGATATATATGTACGTGTGTGTGTATATACATACACACACACACACTTAGTGGCCAGATTATTATGATCTCTGAATGCATAATAATCTGGCCACTCAGTGTATTTGTATCTAAAGTGGGTACCAAAAGTATTCTAGACTTTTGCTGGAGATCAACCACCTATTTGCCCTGAGCTTTCTATCAGCCAGTGCAAAGGGGAAAACTGATCAGGTGCACGATTTATAGTATTTTTGATATCAAATAAATGAGGTACTCAAGAGAACTACACTGAGTGGCCAGATTATTATGAATTCAGAGATCATAATAATCTGGCCACTCAGTGTGTGTGTGTGTGTGTGTATATATATACACACACACACACACACACACGTATATGTATGTATATATATGTATATATTATTGATTTCAGAGAGGAAGGGAGAGGGAGAGAGAGATAGAAATATCAATGATGACAGAGAATCACTGATTGGCTCCCTCCTGCACACCCCACACTGGGGATTGAGCCTGCAACCCAAACATGTGCCCTGACCAGGAATTGAACCATGATCTCCTGATTCATATGTCAATGCTCAACCACTAAGCCATGACGACTCGGCAAGTTCTCTTTTTCTGAAGCTATTTTTCTGCTCATCAATAACAAGCTGATGAAAGGCCAAACTTCAGAGAAAAGCGAAATCTCAGAATTTTCTCATGATGGAGGAACAAAAGTAAATGTGACTCCTAAGTTACCAAATGGAGGCTCTGGATGATAATGGCCTTATAAAGTGATAGGGTTGGTGTACACTAGAGAACAACAATGACAAGTATTTCCTTTTCACTAAAAGACAAATGGACTGTCTCCAGTTGCTAAGTTTATTTAATTTCAGACCTACAGAGGGTGGGAAAAAAGCTCCTGCTGCACTCACCGGGAGAGAGAGTCACATCTAAGCGAACGCTCTTCCACTGCAATAAACTGGAGCCATTGTAGTGCACAGCCCGGCCATTGCTGTGGAAACAAGGGGAGTCAAAGACAAGGCTAACCCGCCGACACGGAGGCGGGAGGTAGGGAGCAGGGGGAGGGTTCAGTGGCATGAGAGTAATTAGTAGAGAAATCCTAGGAGCCATTCTTTCCCTAAACATGAACGTATTTCCAACCAGTATTTTATACATTTGGGGGTTAGAGATTAAAATGACATTACTTCAGTTTTAAAGCACCCATCCCACTACTTTTTTTTTAAAGTAATAGGAATAGTAGGCACTTACTTGTGGAAAAGACAAGTGCCCACTGGATTAGTCCAAGCCCCATCTCGTTTCTCTGCTTCTGTAGCAAAGCCAAAGGAAACTATTGGTCCAGTGTCATCATCAGTATCTCCATAGGAAACAATTTCTATCTCCCAGTAAAAAGATGGGGCCTGAAGAAACACCAGAAGTGGGCAGACAATCAGAGAGCTGAACTTGCTTTTTCTCTCAGATTTGAAAGAAAGAGGCAAAAGCCAGTATGTCATATGATTTCTCACCTGAACTGGCAGTGGTGAGGTGGCGTAGATAAAGGTGCCCCGGGGCAGACCGCCCCCAGCGCTGGGGTCAGCCAGGAAGGTGACGGATGTAAGGTGCGATGAGAACATGCAGGCTCGCACAGGTGGGAACACTCTTGAGGCACTCCAAGTTATCTCTTTGGGCTACATTGGGGAAAAACTCTCATTCAATAAAATTGCAAATACAAATCCTTTCACCCTCTCAAAGAAGAAAAATAATATTCATTA
Source organism: Corynorhinus townsendii (assembly GCA_026230045.1). NCBI lineage: Eukaryota > Metazoa > Chordata > Mammalia > Chiroptera > Vespertilionidae > Corynorhinus > Corynorhinus townsendii. The sequence continues at coordinate 10,040,803 of JAPDVU010000014.1, read as the reverse complement.
AATAACGTATCTTGTTTTAACCAAAAGAAACTTTTCTTTATTTAAGAAAAGGCAGTCTCCTTCCCTATGTCCTGCTCTCTCAAAATAATCACTCTTAACTCTTTCAACTGTTAATTCTGATCTTACCTCTATATTTCTCCTTCTATGCTTATGACACTATTTTTAATATCCCGTTAAGATATCATTTATCCTCTATTATGACAAAAAGGTTTCAATTCCCACGGACCTACATCTCCTGACACATATGCACATACACAGGTCCTCACCCCTCATCCTCCCAGTGCAGTCATAGGAAAATTCTGGTTCAATTGGTAATCAGAATTTTTTTTTTTAAATTAAATCTTTATTGTTCAGATTATTACAGTTGTTCCTCTTTTTTATCCCATAGCTCCCCTCCACCCGGTTCCCACCCCACCCCATGCCCTTACCCACCCCCGCACTGTCCTCATCCATAGGTGTATGATTTTTGTCCAGTCTCTTCCCGCACCCCCAAAACCCCTTTCCCCCCGAGAATTGTCAGTCCACTCCCTTTCTATGCCCCTGATTCTATTATATTCACTAGATTATTCTGTTCATCAGATTTTTTATTCATTTGATTTTTAGATTCACTTGTTGATAGATACGTATTTGTTGTTCATAATTTTTATCTTTACCTTTTTCTTCTTCCTCCTCTTCTTAAAGAATACCTTTCAGCATTTCATATAATACTGGTTTGGCGGTGATGAACTCCTTTAGCTTTTTCTTATCTGTGAAGCTCTTTATCTGGCCTTCCATTCTGAATAATAGCTTTGCTGCGTAGAGTAATCTTGGTTGTAGGTTCTTGCTATTCATCATTTTGAATATTTCTTGCCACTCCCATCTGGCCTGCATAGTTTCTGTTGAGAAATCAGCTGACAGTCGTACGGGTGCTCTCTTGTAGGTAACTAACTGTTTTTCTCTTGCTGCTTTTAATATTCTCTCTTTGTCTTTTGCTCTTGGCATTTTAATTATAATGTGTCTTGGTGTGGTCCTCTTTGGATTCCTTTTGTTTGGGGTTCTGTGTGCTTCCTGGACTTGTAAGTCTATTTCTTTCACCAGGTGGGGGAAGTTTTCTGTCATTATTTCTTCAAATAGGTTTTCAGTATCTTGCTCTCTCTCTTCTTCTGGCACCCCCATAATTCTGATGTTGGTATGCTTGAAGTTGTCCCAGAGGTTCCTTACACTATCTTCATATTTTTGGATTCTTTTTTCTTTTTGCTTTTCCGGTTGGGTGTTTTTTGCTTCTTTGTATTTCAAATCTTTGACTTGATTCTTACGATCCTCTAGTCTGCTATTGGATCTCTGTATATTATTCTTTATTTCAGTCAGTGTATGCTTAATTTCTAGTTGGTCCTTTTTCATATCTTTGAGAGTCTCACTAAGTTTATTGGCCTTTTCTAGAAAATTCTTTGAAAATCTTATAACCATGGTTTTGAACTCTATATCCAGTCATTGGCTGTCCTTCGTTTCTTTCATTTGTGACCTGTTTCTTTGTCTCCGCATTTTGGCTGCTTCCCTGAGTTGATAGAGTGGCTTTGTGTGGTAGGTGTCCTATAGAGCACAGTGGCTCAGCCTCTCCAGTTACCTGAGGTGGACACTCTTGGTGTACCACTTTGTGGGCTGTGTGCACAGTCTTGTTGTAGTTAAGCCTTGATTGTTGTTGGTATCACTGAGAGGAATTGACCTCCAGGCCAATTGGCTGTGAGGATCAGCTGTGTCTATGATGGGAGAACTTCCATGCTGGAAACACCCTTATGAGGCAAGACTTGTTTCAGTGGGGTTTTGGTGCTGAGTCTGCCCCCTGAGTGTGTCCCTTATGGATCTGAGGAGTTGTAATCTGGATGGTCCTTCTCTGACCCCTGGGTACACTGGCTCTTGGATCTCCAAGGAGATGCTAATTTAGCCTCTGCCTGAGGCCACCCAGAAGGAGTTATGGAGAGATCTGCAGATTACTCTTCTTTGTTTGGGTTTTGGAGGTGCCCAGGTGAGTCCCATCTGTGAAGCAATGCAAGCTGCTGTGGGGCCTTGGGCCTTCTTTTGGATGTTCTGGGTCTCTCTGACTCAGCTGTAGTTTGTTAGGTAAGTTTAGATTTTAAAGGAACAGGCCATTCATATGCAAAAGTCTCTGTGCATAACTTGGGTGGCGCAGAGTCTCAGGGCAGAGCAAACAGCAATGGCTTCCGTCAGCCCTGCCCTCAGAGGCCCCCAGGTCTCAGTGTCCCTTGGTAATCGCTGCAAACACCTCTGAGAGAAAGACGCCCTTGAGTTCCGCCCGCTGCCAGACAGTCCAGCTTCTCCCCGTATGAGTCTGGGTCCCCAGTGTCTTGCCCGGAACTGGAGTTCAGTGCAGTTGGGAGCTTGTGTCTCCCTCCGGATTGAAAAAGACAGCCACGTACTCAGTTGCCAGCCCTCTCTGCGTGTGCGCCTCCCATACCTCTGCACTTTACATCCGCAGCTCCTCTGAGTCTCAGTGTGCTTTTCTCTTCCCTTCTAGTTGTAGGATTTCCACTTAGCCAGCCTTCCTGTGGTTCTAGATGATGTCCGTTTTGTCTTTTAGTTGTAGTTTTGAAGTGGTTGTGCGAGGCAGCAAATTCAGGTGTTTACCTATGCCGCCATCTTGGTTTCTCCAGTAATCAGAATTTCTATCACTAGGACTTAATATTCAGCTTAAATAAAAAAAGGAGTTCTATGGTTATACTCCCTTTCTTCTTGGTTAGATTAACTGCCTCATTTTTTCACTTTCATAGTTTTTAATAAATCTAATCATAGAATTCCAAGCTTCTCTATCAGATGAAAACGTATTTTTTAAAACCCCTCCATTTCACTATTATTCTAAAGAAAGAACTAAAAGATTCATGTGGAGATGAGCTTGAAGGACATGTGATGCAGATCACTATTAGAGCAAAAACTGGAAACAACGTGGATTTGCAACAGGAAGAGCTTCAGTGAGTAAACTGAAGCACAAGTATATGCTGGACTATTCAGTTTTTATTAGTTGTTGTGGAAAGGTACTCACCTATGGAAAAGGAAAAGCTAGAGACAAAACTGAATGGACTGCAAATGCCATTTTTGTTAAATAGAAATTATAGGCAATTGGAGAAGATGAGGTTTCAGGTGACATTACTTTTTATATATATTTTTAAACTTTTGATTTTGAAATAATTTCACACCCACAATACTACTATAATTTTTATATACTCTTACTAAGATGCACTGATTTTTTTGAAATATAATTCCTACAACATATAATTTACCCTTTTAAAGTGTACGATTCAATGTTATTTTAGGATATTCACAGAGTTGTGCTACCATCGCTATGACTTAATTTTAGAACATTTTTGTCCCCCTTAAAAGAAACCTTTGCCCATTTGTAGTTACTCCCCATCCGACCCTTCCCCCAGCCCCTGACAACTATCAATCTGCTTTCTGTGTCTATGAATTTGCTTATTCTGGGCATATCATATGGAATCATACAACATGTGGTCTTTTGTGACCGGCTACTTTTGCCTAGCATAATGTCAAGGTTTACCCACATTATAGCATGTATTACTGCAGCATTACTTTTTAAGGCTGCATAATATTCCACTATATGGATACATCACATTTTATGCATTCACTCATTAGTTGATGGACATTTTGGTTGTTTTCACCTTTTGGGCTATTATGAATAGTGCTGCTAGAAAGTCACAGATATAGCAATTGTTAATATTTTGCAACTTCTGCTTTTTAATCTCTCTTTTATTCTCTCTATATATAGTCTTATTTTTCTGAGATCAGCTACAGATCTAACATTTTTGAAAAAGTGTTCTTTTTCTGTTGTTGATGACATGAAAATGTACAAGTTAATGACCTCTGCTCCTCTACTGTAATTTCTTCATATTCAGAATGACAAAACAATATGCTTTGACATTCAAAGATGATAGTATGTCCCTGCAGAATATACGCCTCCAAATGGCTTTCAAATGCTCATTCTAAATCCTATTGAAGTGGTAGTTGGCATTTTTGAATGTCCGGTGCTGCAGAGGGCTCACCTGTCTCCGGTCGGCCTGCAGTGGCGGCGGTGGGGGCCTAGCACAGTCCCGGTAGAGCATCCTCAGCCGTTCACACTGCACCTCCACAACTGCCAGTCGCTCTCCTGGAGGGAATACATCGAATAAGTGGAAACGAGTCTTACAACCCCCCAAAAGCGCTCCACCTTTTTTGGAGAAGGGTCAAAGCAAAATAATGCTTGCAGAGATGATTCAAACCCTAACAAAAGAGCAAATAACCTGAGACAACTTTGCCTAGTACACAGAGCTTAGCAGCAGAGCAATGTGGGGTAATGAGGAATGACTGCGTAATAAATACAAGGTTTTTTTGGGGAGGGAGGATGGAAATGTCCTGGAATTAGACAGTGATAATGGTGGCACACCTCTGTGAATATATTAAAACCCACTGAACTGTATACTTTTAACTGATAAAATGTATGGTATGTGAATTATAACTCAATTTTTTAAAAAGATGTCTTAGGAGGAATAAAATGTAGTCCAATAAAAGTAAAACAGAATTGTTTAGGATAATAGCAAGAAAGATTTATTGATTTGTACCACAGCTACAAACACCAACACAATGGAAGATGGAATTAGATATGGATTAGAAAGTGGAAGAAAAGTTGAGGCCAAGACACAAGGGTCAAAGTGGAGGCAGGAGTGAGGCCAGGCCACGAGGTGTGTGCGCACTGTCCTTTATCTACACCTGGAAGGCACAAGTCCAGATCTGTTTCCCACTAGACAAGTCAAAGAAGGAAACTATGTAGTTATAGGATTCATGGAGTCCATTACATAAATGTAAACTAATTAGTCATAAAGAGCCCAGCTATTTTTGATAAGCACTTTTTGTTAAGCTGCCAGGCCTGGGTCTCAGGGAAGGTCTGCCCACACAGAAGCCTGACAGCACAGGAGAGGCAGGTTGAGAAGGTGGCTCAGGGGAATTCAGAGCCCTGTTCCTTCAAGTGAGGCCTGAGGTCCACCCACAACTTACAACTGTGACTTTTGGTTAGAGCTTGGACAGCATTTTAACCTGCTTCCCAGGGTTCCTATGAACTTCCAGAGTTTGAGAAAAACCTTTGGCTCAGGGCATGTGTGTATTTAGGAAGAAGAAGAAGCAGCTGAATCTGAGATTCTGGCTTCTGTAAGAGTACAAATTAGACCTGAGGATTTTTCGTTTCTATAAGCCTTTTTTTTTTCCAGTTTTAAAATTTGTTCCCTATGCTATTTCAACCAAGGGATCAAGTTAACTTCTCAGGAATATTGCTTCATGGGAAAAAGTTCTGTAGTGCTATCTTCCTAGATCAGATGGAATCAGATACTCTTTCCTTGGATCAAAGAAGCTATACAATTTTGATATGACTTAGTTAATATAATGGCAAATCTGCTGCTTAATTCATCCCAGATGAAGTAAAATAATAGAAGGAATTCATTAAAAAATTTTTTCATTTTAGAGACTCAATATATTACTGCCTATAAATGTTATAACATTTTCATATATGAATAAAAAATATCAACACATTCTATATAATCCTATATAATAAAGAGCTAACATGCTAATTAGACTGGATGGCGAATGACCTTCCAGAACAGCCTTCTGGAACGACCAGTGGGCGGGGGCCGTGGGGCTGTGAGGCAGCCGGAGCTGCAAGGGCTGAGGCCCTTGCACACATTTCGTGTATCAGGCCTCTAGTTAAAAATCAAAATCAAACAATTTTCTCTTCTACCCATCACCTTGAATCCTCTTTATTAAACATTTCTTCCAAGCACAGTCTCTGACTCCTTGTAGGACGTGAGAATGCCCTGTTACGTTGCAAAGTAACCCAGATGCTAGGGGTGGGAAAAGTTGTTTTTTACAGGTAAATGACTGAGAAGTCAGCAACTTAATATTTTACAACATAGGGTGCTATTTTAGAATATAAATCGATAAGCTAATAGTCTTCTCTTTTGTAGTAATTAATCAGTACTTCTCATACGTTTCTTTCCAACCCTCTGTTACCACAGAGTTATTTTCCACTAGGAAAAAAGGGTTAGGTGGTTATTAGTAAAACCATTTGAGATGACTGTTCTAAATTATTATACTTTCTAGCCTGTGCATTAAGTATCAAAATTAATTTCACAGAATGAGACCTCTTTATTTCATAAAATGTATAAAAGAGTATACTCAAAGAGCCCTATAGAAAAGCAAGCGATTAGTTCAGCAAGTTATATGCTTGCTAAAATCATTTTAAAATGTCCTATATGCAACCTAAACTGAGAATGTTAAAAAGGAGAGGCAGGGAACTAAGGACCTAAAATTTAGTATAACACAAAATTATGGGCAAAAATTAGTCACAAGTAATTTCACCCAAGAAGTCTAGCAAACTCCTTTCTTCTATTCTATTTCTCTATTCTCAGGGTTTCTCTGAGTTTTAACAACAGTCCCTGCCTTCACAGCACTATGCTTATTAGAGAAAGGAGATTTGAGAAGTAAAAACAGATACAGAACGAAGACTAATTGAAAAGCAGAAACAAACCAGTAAAAGGCAAATGTGAAAAAGGACAAAAATTCAAGGACAGAAACAAGATTAGACAGTTACTGAAAAAGCAAATGAAATGAGGAATAGTAAACGATATGAATAAAAATGGCTGAAAAAGCATAGACTAAAACTATAAAAAGAACTATTAAGGAAGTTAAAGATTAATTTCTTCCTTATAATTCATGAGAATGCTAGCACTACAACACTGAAGAATGCATGCCAATCTAATTGTGAACAATTTCATACAGGATCCAGTTATATCCTTGGGGACAAGCATAAACTTTCACTTAAAAACACCCAGGCCAACTACCAATTTACAGGAAATTTGAGGACAAAAGGACATATTAAATGACACCACAAGGATACAATCTGCAAAATCCAGACTGTGGAAACCTTTCAACAAATAAATTGCAAGGGGGAAAAGATACTAAGGGGAATCAATATTTAAAAAAATATATAAAAGACATAGCAATAAATTACAGTATATGAACTTTGCTTGAATCGTGATTCAAATAAACATAGGTAAAAACACGTACGACTTTTTGAGAGAATTAAAAAGTTGAACACTGACTAGATATTTAATAATATTAAAAGAATTACTGTTAATTTTTTAGATGTGATCATGGTATCGTGGTTATTTTTTTAAGAGTCCTTATTATTTTAGAGATACATACTAAAATATTTATGGAAAAAATAATACTTAAGAATTTGCTTTAAAACCATCAGGAGGGTACAGCATAGATGAAACAGGGTTGGCTACAGGTGATAACTATTGAAACGAGCTGATGAGAACATGAGGGTTCATTATATTAACCTTCCTATTTTTGTACCTATTTAAACTTTTTCAAAAACACACACACACACACACACAAAGATGGATGTTAGTGCAAACTCCTGATTTTGAATTCAAATGTAGCCAATCACAATAGTCATAAAGTATGTGCAGCCCAAAGAACCATTCATAAATAGTTCTAATAGGGAATTAAGGCAATGAATTCATATGAATGGAGAAAAAACCCACTTTGACATGGCCCTAAAGTTAAACTGAAAAATGCTGATTTCCTGTTTGGTATACACTGAAAGCGTTTTATTTCCATTTCTAGATCTGGGATGAAAGTGAATTGTGATAAGTATTGTCTGTAGAATTCAACTGTTTGACGGCTGTGTGTATGAAACTGTTTAATTTCCATTATCAAGTAATGTGCTGACAACACTCAATAAGATAAATACTTTCCATAACAGGTACTCACCAGCACTGCATTCCTGGGCTACTAGGTTAAGAACTTCAACAGCTGCTGGGCACTGTTGTATGAATTCTTCACAAAATAAGCTGTCTTCTAAAAGCTGGGCCATGACCAGGCATGCTCTTAATGTTAAAAGATTTACAATATTTCAAAGTCATCAATGTTCATTCTCTAAAAAGTCAACTGTGAAAAACATTTCAATCAATTTTGTCCCCTAATTTACAAGGTTCAAACTCCCCCTTCCTCTTGCATTTTTTCTGAGCTGGATTGGTTTGGAAATACATAAGTAATTTATCTTTTCCCACATGGTAACTGCTGACGCTGCATGGACAATCAGAAAAGGGAAAAATGGCTGTCACCTCCATTAAATGGAGACACAAAGTGCCAGGTGAGAAATTAGAGTTGTCTCCAAAAAGCATTCCCTAAACTGCGCTGCATGGGCAACCTTGGTGTTCTGGGAACAAGAGGAATCCAAACGCTTGGAATACCTGTATTTTTCTGATTCTCACCTGAATCAAAGTACATATGAAAGCTTTCTGAGAAGTCTCATTAACAAAAGTGAAACTTGTTTCCGTTGCTTAATGGTAAACAGCTGTATTTGCAGGAAAAGACTGCTTTTCTTTTCAACACCAACACTTGTGTGCATTCCCTAGCTTTCTCATATCAGTCTGGACAATGTTGAACTAGATATGAACTAAGATAGACTTGTACCGTTTAAAAAAGGCAAAGTGACAGAGGAATTCCTGTGAGAGAACAAAGTTCTTTCACCAAAGCAAATCAGTGGAGCCTTCATTCCACATATCACATTTTGACTATTTTTTATTTTTTTTAAGGGAACAGCTAAACTTTATTTCAAAGTGCAGAAATGGGACCTGCCAAGCCTGGAGTGCAGGAGCTCACCGAGGACCTTGCCTCTGCAGCCTACACCACCTTGGCATGTTAGGGGATCTTTAGAAGGTGCTCACCTTGTTCTTATTTCAGCCAGGAGCCGAACAACTGCCATCACAGGAGCTGACCCATCTCCTGTTGCAGGAAGTGAGGTATGAATAGAGAGACTTCCCTCCTGAGGAAGCAACATGGACTGGACTGCCTGTACTACCTTCTCAGTAATGGACAGTTTATGAAGAGGCAGTGCCTGATGGTGGTGGTGGGGGGGCATGGCAAAAAGTTAAATTCAAGTAGTTAGTTTATAAGAAATGAGGGTGTTATTATCTGGAGTTAATTCTCAAAATATCAGTTAAAAAAATAAAATCACTATACAGAAAATTGCAAACTAGACCAAAACAATAAAAAATATAACACAATGAAATATTTCCAATCAAAGTATTGAATTTTGGCATCAAGTTAACAAATTTCACACAACTGTGACGATTAAATAATTATCCCCAATATATAAATACACATTGCGAGTAAAATTCAAGATAATCAAGTATTTGCACTTCTGTACTGTGCACATTATTCATTATAGTACGGTTACCATTTGCAGTGACATTTTATAATGCATTTATAAATCACCTTACCTCTGATCTTGGAACACAAAGTCTAGACAATGGAATAGTCAGTGTGTCTGATGCTTGCGAAGTCTTTCTACAGTCTATGGGTGGGAATCTGACTGTAGCTATACCTTCCTGTTCATTGATAGAAGCCACTACTCCGATGCTTCCTGATATTCCTCTGCCTAAAACCTAGAGACACAGATGGATCAGCACCACCTACCAGCTCTGATAGTGGAAGTAACTCTACATGTGACAAGTGGGAAGAGTAAATTCACAGCTGTCATTAGGGTATTACAGTAACAGTTGATTATAATGCTGATATCATATAATATCAGCAGTTATTATCATACAAAGTCCTGAACATGAGTTAAAATAATGGCCCTAAAATCTTATGTCAAGGTGGTCACAGTATGATTTAATCTCAATTAAATATCAAAATTTCAATTGTAAAATACTGCCAATACTAAAGACACCACAGGACATAAGTATTACAGCATCACAGTTAACAACATAAAATAATGTTCTAATATTCAGTCTGCAACACAGTGTGAATTAGAATGCATTTCTCAGATTCCTTATTTAGCTTGAAGGACCAAGGATTTTATCTAACAGGTGGACAACACTTGTCTGTACAGATGGTCAATTAATCAATGGATGCTTATATGCAGAGCAAAATAATAATATGGGGAAATGGTGGCTGGTTACCTGAACCTCGGACCCTATCTTGATTGTCTCTTTGAAGCCTCCAAGTGCACACAGTGCAGCAACGGCCTGGCGGGCAATTCTCTGAAGTTTGGCCAGTTTTCTACCACTACTGCTTCCATTTTCCAGAATGCTTTCTGCATATTTCCCCAACTGTGGAATGTACATCAGTGCACGAGACAGAACCTAAATATAAGAAGCAGTCCATGTAGGAGGAGCTGGAGCTTTGGTCGTTTTGATACTAAGGGTGATGAAGAGTCTACAACAGTACTGGGTTTCATGTACTGAAGTCACTGTGGGTATGGGAGGCATGAAATAACTATTAGGTAAGACCCCTGCCATTCCTGCCATTATTTGCCTTAGGTAGTTGGGCAGAACTGGAAATACACAACCTCAAAATATGGGAGAAACAAATATCCTATCTAATAAAAGAGTAATATGCAAATTGACCATACCTCCGCTATACACATAAGCCACACCCACTAGCCAATCAAGAGCAAGTATGCAAATCAGCCCAACCAAGATGGCTGCGGCCACAGAGAGAGCAGGAGGTTTGGGTTGCCCCTGGCAATGAAGGAAGCCAAGCTTTCCGCCTGCCCTGGCGGGCCCAGACCTCTGCTCAAGGCTACAAAGTTTCAATTATAGAAGATAAATAAATCCCAGATACCAGGGCCTCTGCTTGGGTCACCGGGGAGGGGGGGGGTGGCCTGCAAACCACCACAGGCCCCTCGCATAGGCCGCCCCACGCTCCAAGAAGACCCCCACCCTGATCCGGGACATCCTGCAGGGCAAACCAGCCGGCCCCCACCCGTGCACCAGGCCTCTAGCCTACCTAATAAAAGAGCAATATGCAAACTGACCATCACTCCAACACACAAGATGGCCACCACAAGATGGCCAGCAGGGGAGGGCAGTTGGGGGCAATCAAGCCTGCAGGAGAGGGCAGTAAGGGGTGACCAGGCTGGCAGAGGAGGGAAGTTGGGGGCAATCAAGCCTGCAGGAGAGGGCAATAAGGGGTGACCAGGCCAGCAGAGGAGGGAAGTTGGGGGTGACTGAGTCTGCAGGGAAGGGCAGTGGGGGGGGACCCAGGCTTGCAGGGGAGAGCAGTTGGGTGGGGGGAACCAGGTCTGCAGGGGAGGACAGTTAGGGATAGCCAGGCCTGCAGGGGAGGGAAGTTAGGGGCAAACAGGAAGACGGGAAGGCAAGCAGTTGGGAGCCAGCAGTCCTGGATTGTGAGAGGGATGTCCCAGATTGAAGAGGGTGCAGGCTGGGCTGAGAGACACACCCTCCTCTCCCCCGTGCACAGGCCTCTAGTTGTATTAATAAAACCCCTAAAATAAAGCAAAAATTTATCTGAAGGAAACCTGTCAGAGCATACTGCCTACATCTCACTCCCAACTACCTTTAGGACATGGTACCTAGCATCACTTGAAGAATGACTATGGGAAAGGGGAAGTGATCACAGAGCTCTAGCTACATTGGTAATGATGTGTTACTGACAGAGCACTCAGGGAGTATAAATCACACAGAGGCCACCATAAGACTTAGCAAGTACCTTCACAAATGCAATAAACAAGGCTGCACGATTTCCTAATGTCGGCACCACTCAAACACAAGCAAGAAGGAGAATCAAGGGGTGCCATTCTTTCCCTGAGAATTCTGTCCTGTCTTCTCCAAGATTACAACTGGTGAACAGAATTGAAACTCCTAAATCAAAGCAAATTTGAGGGGGGAAACAGGGAACAAGTATAACTGGCCAATATGGGAAGTCTCGCTTTTCTAAAAATGTCCCTTGCTAGGAATGAATCAAAAAGAACCCTCGTTTCCTTGCTCAGTTCAGCAGCAACACTGCACTGACCTTTTCTGCTGTTGTGGTCCATATCTGAGCGGCATTTGATTCAGGGGCCATTAGCAAGCTGTGCAGCAGGGCGATCACTTCCGCAGCCATGCTGTTTGCCACATGCCCACTGATGAAGGGTCGGACAGGGTCGGTCCTGCAAGTGCCAACAGGGAACATTGTCAGTGCCCAGTGCCATGGTTAAGAATGTCAAGAAGTGGCTTTTAGTGTTGGCGTCAGAATTCACTGACTGAGAAGAAGAAAGTTTTCATTAGGAAGAAATCTTTTTGGTAACTAAGTCTCCTCTGAAACAATGAACCTCCGATTTTGATTGTGCAAGCCGTAGGATTGAGGAGATCACCTGTGCCTGCACTGCTCACAAGCACGGAACACCTGGCAAATGCATTCACCCACTCCTCTCCCAGAAGAAGCTTATGTGTACAGCAGGGATGGTGGGAAGGATTGTTTGGAAGAAGTAAAGGCAGCAAGGCCAGAGTTCACTAACACTCAAAACTGTAGCTGGTGTTTGTGGTTGTGGCCTTTCTCAGAACAACAAGCCTCTGAAAAAAATAAATGTGCCCTGGCTGGTAAGGCTCAGTTGGTCGAGCATCATCCTGTGCACCGAAAGGTCGCCGGTTCGATTCTCGGTCAGGGCACATACCCAGGTTTCAGGATCAACTCCAGGTCAGGGTGAGTATGGGAGGCAGCCGATGGATGTTTCTCTCCCTCTCCCCTGCCCTCTCTAAAACAAGTAAAAACACATTAAAACAACAACAACAAGCCTCTGGTTACAGGTGTCCTTTGCACCAGGAGTGCCTCCCTGTTTGTCCATCACCACCTCAGGCAGGTATTTTAAGCCCCCAGCCCCATTCCCAGCAGGTCAATGGGTGATAGAAAATTAAAACCCTAAAAACAAACCCACCACCAAGTAAATGTGAAGAGAGTGGACAGGCTCGACCCCATGAAAGGACTTACCGTGCAAGCTCCGAGTTCCTCTCTCGGCAAATGGAGGTCTGGGCAGTTTTCTTTTTGTCACCTGTGGACAGTCCACTCACAGTCTCTGGGTTGACCGACTCCACAGGTGGCCCAACACTGACGATGAGGCCTGACTGTGCCCACTTGGTTGCTTTTCGGAGAGCAGCTGCGGCCTCTTCTGTGACCACCTCACAGCAGCCTCCCTGCAGGGCATGGAAGACGCTCTCAAGATCCGTGTCACTCCTCTCATTACTAAACTCTGTGAAATCTGTGTGCCCAACTACCAAACCAACCCAGACTCGCTTTCAAAACTTCACATATTAACATATTATTTAGAGGAAGGGAAATTCCCCAAAACATCCTGTGTCCTCACCTAGAGAGAGAAAACTATTAGTCTTCTAGATGTTTTCCATGCACATTCTCACTTACATGATCATGGATCACTCTACACGCAGTTTTTCCATTTATTTCTATCAGTTATCAAAATATCATGAATATATACCTATATTGGTATAAAAAGTTATCTGACTCTTTTAAAGAGTTGTACAGTATTTTATCATATGCATATAACAATTGTTAAAATTTTTATAATTTAAAGCAGTGGTTGTCAACCAATGGTCTGTGGAACACTGATGGTCCATGAGGTCTGAAAGGTTGGCGACCACTGATTTAGAGAATTGAGGTATAGCTCTAACTGGTTTGGCTCAGTAGATAGAGTGTCGGCCTGTGGACTGAAGGGCCCCAGGTTTGATTCTGGTCAAGGGCATGTACCTTGGTTGCAGGCACATCCCAGTAGGGAGTGTGCAGGAGGCAACTGATCAATGTTTCTCTTTCATCGATGTTTCTAACTCTCTATCCCTCTCCCTTCCTCTCTGTAAAAAAATCAATAAAATATATATTTAAAAATAATTTAAAGAATTGAGGCATAATTGACATATAACAACTTCTTCAACCAATCCCGTATGCATGTGTACACAGATCCTATTTGTTATTTACAAACAGAACTGTGAAGAGCATGGTTTTCTCTGGATATTGGAGAATGCCTTTGTATCCTCACCTTGACAATAAAGCACTTTATCCAACATTCTTAACTTTCCCATCAGCCAGGCGAAAATGACACATTACTGTTTTTTATTCCTTTCCTTTATTTATATATTACGAGAGGCCCAATGCACGAAATTCGTGTACTGGGAGGGGGAGCATGTGCGCGCACATCTTAGCCCAGCCTGTGCCCTCTTGCAGTCCAGGAGCCCTTGGGGGATGCCCGACTGCCATCATTCAGACATCCTTAGCACTGCTGTGGAGGCATCCCGCCACCGCTGCTGCACCTGCCTGTTGTGAGCCCGGCTCAGGGCTTCTGGCTGAGTAGTGCTCCTCCTGCGGGAGTGCACTGACCACCAGGGTGCAGCTCCTGCATTGAGCGTCTGTCCCCTAGCGGTCAGTGCGCATCATAGTGACTGGTCGTTTGGCCGTTTGGTCAATTTGCATATTAGCCTTTAATTATATAGGAGGATGTGATTTGTGAGCCTGGGCATATTTTTATATTTTGATGAGCTATTCATCTATTATCACTTTTAAAGTATTTTTAGGCTGTAAAACTTTTTTTAACAGAGCTAAGAAAAAATTTGTAAGTCAAAACCAAGGGTTTGCCCTAACCAGTTTGGCTCAGTGGATAGAGTGTCGGCCTGTGGACTCAGGGTCCCGGGTTCGATTCCGGTCAAGGGCATGTACCTTGGTTGCGGGCACATACCCAGTAGGGAGTGTGCAGGAGGCAGCTGATCAATGTTTCTAACTCTCTATCTCTCGCCCTTCCTCTCTGTAAAAAATCAATAAAATATATTTAAAAAAAACCTAAAAAACAAAAAACAAAAACCAAGGGTTCTCTTTTACGTTTTAACATTAATGACAAATTGGTTTTGATTACTTCTCTTGAAAATGGCCTCAGTTAAGCCACTGACTTCATTTTCTCACCCTGCCTCTTTGTGGGAACTTAAATTAAAAAAAAAGTCTTGTGAAAACCTGAAGTACAGCAAATGTGCTTTAACTGTGGGCCTTGTCAGAGCAGGTGTCTGCATATTAGGGTTACCTTGGTCATGTCTCGATCCATTTTCACAACTTTCTCCATGTTGGCACCAGTACCAAGTCGGAAGGGCCGTCCTTCTGAGCTACTGAAAAGGGGAGGGGAGAGAGGCACCAATATTACCGGCTCAGTCAAAGGTACGGCTGCATACTGTGGGGCCATCCATCAATGGTCAGGCCATCATTACAGGTTTTTAAAATGTACCATTAAGACTCAATTTTTTCAAAAGGAAATGACCTTATGTTGCTTAATTATAGACTTGAAGGAATTAAAACAACAGTTGTTTTTAGAGCTTACGGATAATTAAAAACCTATGTGAAAATGATGTACAGACTAAAGGGGTGAATGAAATTGAGAGTCTAAACCTGCGATAAAGAAGGCTGAGCACACAGGAAACACTCAGTAAGTGATCTGAATCCCCACGTGAGGGGAATTTTAACAACAGCATGGATTCAATGCCTTGATGTGAATGAATGGGTCTCCCTTTTTAATAATTCAGCTTCCTCTGCCACCAAACTTATACTATGATGTTTTGCAATGCTCAAGATGTTTCTTATAGAGATTTCTTCATAAGCACTGGCCTGCCCGGAACCTGCTTAGTTTATGCCAGCAGCCCACTAGTGTTTTCAGTTGCCACTATGGCAGACAAGGAACCCAATTATGAAGATGAAATCGTCACCAAATCATGTAGAGCAGGTGTTTATGATTCTTCCACCTGAGACATAAACACCTGTTCTACAGGCCCTTGTGCTCTCTGGCAGGCCTTCTGATGTCCTGGATCCCACTAACAGGGCCCCAAGGGCTTGTGGTCATTGGACAATAATGACATATTTCTATTTCTTTGAGCAATCATACCATTCATACTTCAATGAATAAAACCTCAAAATAGTTTATCTTACATCTCCACCCCACAGTCAATGGCATCTTCAAATTTATGATGGCTGAAGGATGCCAATAACACTGTTTGCATTATTCCTTCTCAAAGCCCAAGTCACACAGTAAATTCTCCATCGAATACAAACAATACATTGTCAACAGGGCTTTTGCTCTGTTGGGTTTGGAGAGACAGAACTGAGCTGTGGTCAGTTGTGAATAGAGACCCTGCGTCTGCCTTTCAGCTCAGCCTGTTTTTCCATGGGTAACAACAGGGATGACAGTAGCAGTGATTACGTCTTAGAATTGCTAAGAGGGCTGAGATAGTTAACATATGTAAGGGGCTTACTCAGCACAGGGCCTGCAACATGGTTAGTGCTTGATGACATGTAGCTATTAAGTCACTGTTACCTTAGTAATGGCTGGAGAACTTCATGGGATGACTGGTCCTCCCGCTTATGGATAAAGATAGAGAGCTTGCCATCCACTGCTTCACTCTCTTCTCCAGGATCTTTATCTCCTTTTAAGGAATTCTTGGGACTGGTTTTTGTCAATGTGGTGTCAGGTTCAGAAGCGGTTGGAGAAAGAACTGTCTGACATCCTTTAAGCAAACAGAAAAATTGCAAAGTTGTTTGTGCAGTGAGAACACTGGTTTTGGAATCTCTCTTCCTCCCTCTCTCCCTGTGTCCCTTCTCCCTTCTTCATCTCTTTTATCACCAAGCACAGCTGCTACTGGGGACAAGTGAAAGCTTGTGTGAGTGTCCACAACGGCAGTGCCAATTTTCCCGTCCCAAAGTTTCTCACCTGGGACCACGTAATCTGCCAGCTTTGCTAAGAGCAACGAAGCGATCTTGGATGCGGGGTCGCTGGGATCCTCCTGCTCACTGTTTAGGGAGGGAACAGAGTAGCTCCATGGTGGGAGCTCCACGTTCCCACAGTCTTCTACGCTCATTAGTGGGAGTGCCGCCCGGCACAGCTGAAGGATGATAAGGACCAGCTTCGGAGATGGGCGTTGGTCAAGCAGCAGGGAGAGGAGTTTGGACACACAAGCTGGCTGGCTTAGGATGGCTTTACCTATGTGACTCCTGAAAAAGAAGGAAGAAAAGGTACATGATGCTGGGAATGTTAATCTATAGAAATTCAGAAGCAAGAGGTCCCTACCTGAGATTAAACCAACGGATCACTTTAGATTTCATGAGGAAGACCTGGATTTGGAACTGTGCTTTGATGGTGGAAAATTGAGGTTTTTTTGTAATTATCTGATGAAAGCTCAGAATTCACCAATAATACTTAAAAAGAAAGATTTTTTAATATTTCCTGATTCCTGATGCTCACTCACTTACATGAGATCTTGTAGTTCAGCATGACTCACAGAGCACCCAGACTTAGAAACCCAACCTAGGAGCCTCACAGTTCATCTTTCAGGCCTTGTTAAGGAGTACCTCAAGACACGAGGCATCATGCAGTGCTGGGCAGGCCTCACCAGTCTGCGATCAGCCACAGCTGTCACTAAGGAGAAAGCTTCGAGTCCACCAGGAGCCACACAACAAGCAGCCTGTGCGGACAAACTCTCTTGGGCCTCATGGTCCTAAACTTCCACAGAAATCTTCTTTTAAAGACACAGCATGAGGCCCTGGTTGGGTAGCTAAGTTCGTTAGAGCATTGTCCCAATATGCCAAGGTTCCAGGTTCAACTCCCAGTCAGGGCATATACAAGAATTAACCATTGAATGCATAAATAAATGGAACAATAAACCAATGTTTCTCTCTCTCTTAAAGTCAATAAATAAAATTTAAAAAGACACAGCATGAGAAAGTGAGTTAATGATAGGTCCTGACTGATTATTCCTTAATCTTGTTATAAAGAGGGTAAGGATTTTTGGTTATTGAATATAAATGCATAGACTTGAAAGGCAAACAGATGTTACCAGCAAAGTATTGAAGCAAACTATACTATGTTATGATGTGGATATTCACCTGAATCATCCTCACATTTTGGAACGAAATACTATTTTTCAATGACTTTATTCTCTACTATTTTTGAGGCAGGAGTATGTCAGAACAGCCTAGTAATTTACATGGTTCAAAAGATAAGGCCAACCAAAGGAACCCCAATCATTCAAGAGGCAAGCAGCCTGCTCCCAGGGCTCGGCAGGCCTGCCATACCTCGAGAGATCATTGAGGAGACTGAGGACGTCCTGGAGAGCATCGTTCCCTGCAGCCTGATTACCACAGCACTCGGTCGCTCGGGCAAGATGATTAGTAAGAAGGCTGGACACCTGACGGGCCAGACCTGAGTGCACAGCCTCTGTGGAGCCGCCTTCAGAGTTAAAGAGAGAAAAAGCCTGGTGAAACCCCAAGAAGCCATGGCGAGCCTGCAGGTTCGCACGTCCTCCCCCTTGGCCTCCTGTTAAAGCCCTCCCCTCTTGCCCAATTTTTTCTTCACTTGCTCAGTATTTCATTAGCTATCCAATGAGCATCTCCTCATTAGATAACATCTGCATATAAAAAGGTAATAGCAACTTGAAAAATGATTCAATGTTGAGAAAAGACACTATTCTTAATTAAAACTGAATATAATTAATCCACAAAAAAACCATAACAAAACAGACTGTGATTGGCAGGGAAGAATCACCATTTTACTGCAATGAAAACATTAATTTTAACTTACATCCTACCTCTTCTCAAAAATAAGAGTTTTTTGGAGCTCCATTTTCACTGTAGTTTCAGAGCCTCCCCCACCCCCGCTCCCAAGCATCCTATATAATAAAAGGCTAATATGCAAATCAACCGAATGGTCGCTATGATGCACACTGACCACCAGGGGGCAGACGCTCAACGCAGGAGCTGCCCTGCCCCATGGTGGTCAGTGCGCTCCCACAGGAGGAGCTCCGCTCAGCCAGAAGCCGGGCTCATGGCTGGTGAGTGCAGTGGCAGTGGTGGGAGCCTCTCCTGCCTCCATGGCAGCGCTAATAATGTCTGACTGATGGCTTAGGCCCATGGGGAGCCCCGAAGGGCTCTCGGACTGTGAGAGGGCGCAGGCCAGGCTGAGGGAACCCCCTCCCCAAGTGTATGAATTTCGTGTACTGGGCCTCCAGTCTCTTATAAAAGCCACAAAATTTTTTGTCTTTTCCTGAACTTCCCATGATTTCCTGGATCCCGGTGCCTATGTGCACTGTTTATTCTGCTTGGAAGTCTTCATTATCCCTTCAAGAGTTACTGACATGTCACCTTCTTTGGTAGGCTCTGCCTGATCTCTAGCACAGCTGGTCTATAGAAACCTCTATGACCCCACGTCACTTGGTATTCACCTTGATTATGGCATTGGCCACCCTGTAATTATATGTTCACTGGTCAACTTCCCCCACTAGACTGTATCTTTTTTTTAAAATTGATTTTAGAGAGAGAGGAAGGGAGGGAGAGGAATCCTGCTTCTCACCTTCTTCTTTTTCCCATTCAACACAGCGGTTGGCAAGCACCTGGAAGGCTGCCCAGGCCATGGTGGCCACCTTCTGTTTCTTGGTTTGTTTCTCACTGGAGCTGGACTCGGTCTGACTGCTCAGGCTACACAGCCGATCCATGAGCTGAACGAGGCCACTGCGTACCAGGCACTTCTCTTCACTCCTGGGCCAGGTGGAAAGGGTTATACAGAACAAACATAACTGACCAGCCCTCAAGAATCTCTCACTTAAGACTCAGGTTATCAAAGGGACAAAAAACATGTCGGTATAGGTCTTTGTTTACCACTTAGAATACTCCAAAGTATAACTGAACAGAGAAATGTTTTTATGGAATGAGGATTTCCTTCATTAATAAGGAACTTCAAGTTCTGGTTTGCTCATACAGAATAGCAAAGTTAAAAACTGATGGCATGAACTCAAGGTTGCTATAACAGAAAAATATTTATGTTTTTATCATAAGGGGATTCAAAGAATGACTTCATAAGTGCCTGACATCTTCAAACTATTAACTGAGTAACTAAGAAAGGAAATAGATGTGCACATGCAAAAAATTTTTTTGACAAAATTATAAGTAATCTCCTAAGGACCTTTTTCTTTTCTTCAAACCTCTCCATTCTCGCAATGTAATATAATCTCTAATGGCCACATTTGATCACGTAGGAACTCAACAATAAGGAATTTACATAGTAATGTCAGGCTTCAGGAGGCAAGCTCATTTAATCAGAACGATATCATTGGATAATCAAAGCAAAAAAAATCCAATTTTTTATTTTTAATATATTTTATTGATTTTTTACAGAGTGGAAGGGAGAGGGATAGAGAGCTAGAAACATCGATGAGAGAGAAACATCGATCAGCTGCCTCCTGCACACCTCCTACTGGGGTTGTGCCCAAAACCAAGGTACATGCCCTTGACCGGAATCAAACCCGGGGCCCTTCAGTCTGCAGGCCGACACTCTATCCACTGAGCCAAACCGGTCAGGGCAAAATCCAATTTTTTTAATTAAAAATATTTTTATTTAATGAACTACAATGTGGTATAACTTATATACAATAAAAAGCATTTCCTTGCTTACCTGGTGTAAGGTATGGTACACAAGAGTCCAATGCTATTTGCACATGCAATAGGGTAACGAGCACACAAAGACACGACAGAGGTCATGGTCTCGCCAAAGGCTTCCTGGACCTGCTCAACCATCCCACCACAGGTCAGTTCTTCAATTCTAGGAAACAAAACCAAAACTTAGTCAAGAACAGTGATAGTGAACATGAGGGCAAGAGATTTCTTCTGAGAAACCTGAGTATCTAATGAATTTAGAACTGAAGGGATCTTGGAGATCACTGGTGTTTCCCTGACTGCAGGACCACAGGAGACCGTTGGGCAGGATTTCTAAGTGTGCCTCCAAGACAATGCCACACACTCAAGAAAAGTACAAGGAATCCTAGGTTAGGTGAAGTTAAGCAGGTTCCCTACTGCAGGACTTCTCAGAGCCTTATAAAGTTAAAGTCCATAGTCTGTCTAAGAGCAAGAAATGGTACCCAAAATTTCCCAAATGTATTTAATAATGAAAATTACTTATTTGAGACACACCTACAGTGTCCCATGCAGCAATGAATGCTGTAAATGTAATTGTACTAATGAGAAAGCCAAGGCCCAGATCAGCTAAGTGTCCTTTTCAAGTTCACACTCTATTAGCAGAGAAGGATAATCTAGCTGACTGAAGTAAGACTTCCCCAGTGTAAAAACACAACTTGGGCTAGATTCTATAGCAATTGCTATTAGTTTAGAACTGGAACTATCTAGATTTACCGACAAAGATATGCAATGTAATATTGTTTATAATAGCAAAAATAAATCCTAAGGCTTAAAAATAGGGAGTTGGCTTAATAAAGGTTCAGCAACATGATACAGTGCTATACAACCACTAATAACATTATAGGAGATGAGATCTATGGTTAGAATAAAGACAGAATACACTAAAATGTTAAGTTTTATTTTAAGATACTAGATTTACAGGTGACTTTACACTTCGGGATTTTTTGCAGTTTTTCAAATGTTTGACATGTGACATTAGTAATTGAGGGAAATATTATAGAGAAATTATTCTGGAAGTAAGTTGTGGTATTGTTAGTGTTACTCACTAAGCTTTCTGGGCACCCCTGTGGTTGGGTGGGCATGTGACTAGTCTGGCCAATGACCAGAGCTCTGACAAGGGGACCGCGGCTTTTGAGATGGTGGTCTCCTCTCTGTCCTGGGCTCCTTGTGATTACCATGAGCCAAGATGGACCTGTGATGGGCATGAGCAAGAACTAAAATTTTGCTTAAACCACCGAGATTTTGGAGTTGTTTGCTTCTGAAGAATAACAGCCTCCCCTGATTGACAGAAATTTCTCAAGATATTCACATGAGCTCCTGGTTAACACATTTTCCTCCAGCCACTGCCCTCCCTCATTGGCCAGAATTCCCCAGAGAGTTGCCCGGAGGCATAGGCAGCCTCCAGCAGTCCCGGCCCAGGACTGGGAGAGAAAGGCCTTTTCACAGTGGGAAACTAGTAATGCAAAATTCCTCACAAATCAGTTACAAAACCTTCTTCTAAGTTAGTATCTACAATTATGTTTTTAGAAATGAATACAGTAAATAAGCATAAATGTATACAAAAATACAACTCTAAGGATGTTGATTAAAACACTATTGTTAATGCAAAAACAAACAAAACAGAAAAAAGGAAAAATGAACAGAAGGGAGGGAGGAAGAGGAAGAGAGAGAAGGAAGAATGAATCGATGTGTCTATCAGCAGGGGATGAGTTAAGTAATATAAAACTTAGAAATCCATACAATGGAGGTCCATGAAGTTCTTAGAAACTGTAAAGCAGATCCATATGTAGTGACATGAAAAGATAGATCCAAGATATACAAAGCAAAACAACTCAGATTACAGTAAGGCATGTATTGTACAATAGGTGTTAAGTTTTAAAAAATCACACACACACACTTATGTGTACAAAGAGAATTAAACAGCTATTTATGTATGTGTATCTGATACAAGCTGTTAATGAACAGTGGCATTTAAGAGGAAAAGGTGAGTAAAGAGACTTATTTTTATATATGCTGAATGTTTACAAAATCATGAACTACTTTTATAAAAATAAAAATATAGTATTTTAGGAGGAAACATAAGCAAAACCACAGTCCATGATTTGGCCCCAAGAATAATCTTTGGAAGGGTTTTGCCCAGTCCAGACAGGACAGTATAAACCAACAGAAACAACTGACCTGGGTCCTCCCTGAAGAACCATTGTCACCGGACCCACAAGATGCGTCACTCCCCCAACTCGCACAGCTGCAGTCAACAGTTCGCGCATGTGCACCAGGGCCTGCTTGCGCGTGTTTCCCCGCCTCCACCGTGTCTGTGCAGCCAAAAGGAAGCTGCTGCTGGACACCTGAAATGCATGAGAAGGAAGTACACCTGATTCCGGCTGTCACAGGCCTCTGTGCTTTTCAGGGTTATTTATCTATGGTCGGCGATACGTGACATACAGCTTGGTCAGGATTGGTGCCGATGAAAGCAAACAGCTGCCCCAGCAGGACACTGTAGGTGGGCTTGTCCCTGCTGTCCTCGATGGCCAATGACTGCAGAAGCGTAAAGGAGCTGCTCCGGTGGCTGGTCACATGGCGCCGCCTATGGAAAAGAAAACCGTTGGCTCAGAAAAACAAGAGACCCTCAGGGGGTGTGGTTTTTTATTGAAAAGCATTCAACTGCGTGTGGGAATCCAACCATTAGCCATTTACCTCTGATTTGCTCTAGTAAATTCCAAATCTTCATTACCAATCATTTCCAGGTCAGAAGGAGCCGACATGCTACGAAGAAAAACAGGCTGCCGCACAGCATGGGAGATCACCTTTGTTTCAGAAGCTGATTTACAAGCTGCAACAGAGAGGAATAAAAGGGTTCACATATCTGCTATCCAATTTGTAAGGATAGCAGTAACCTGGAACTACCAAATAGCTTTGCTTTCTATGAGACTTAAACCACCAAACCAGCAAGCAAAGTACAACTAATATTTTTAGGCCAATTTTTAAAACCTAGATATTAGGTTAAAAATAATCTTAGCTTGGAAAACTAAAATCTTTTCACCAAAAGATTCACATACCAAATTGGGTTTCCAAAGAAAGGCTCAAAAATTCATTTAATTTCATTGACTATCAATGTCCACTTTAGTATAGCATTTTAAAAAGCAAGAGAGAATAAAGTGATTTCTGGGAGCAAAAATTTATTCATTCAAGTAAATCCAGACCCTTTTTATCTCCCAGAGATGGCTTTTGTTCCCCTTTAATCCTGGATTTGTTTAACTAACTTACTACCATTTTTCGACACCTCTGTTTTGATCACAGTAAGAGTAAATATCACACTTGAGCTAGAATCTGACCAGCCCCTTCCTATAAGATATACTCCTTAACCCTATCCAGGAAAATAGTTGCTTTATAAAGAACAGTTTAATATAAGAGCCTCTTGGGAAGTATCCCCAGCCTTACTGAGTCGTTGTCTTTCTATGGGAACTTTAAGTAACCAGGGCTAATGGGGCCAGGGACGTTATGTAGCGGACCACCCTGGCATGCGACCTCGCTGCACACGGGGCACACTTCCCCTGATGTTCTCAGGGAGCGGTAGCCTGTGGGGAGGGTCAGAAACCTGGGAGTCAGCCTAGACTTCTGTCCCAAGTGAGAGGAGCCCCAGGCAATGAGCTGATTGCAAACTGCTGAATAGTGTCCGTCAGGTAATGGGCTGGAATACATGGAGTCTTCCATTTAGAATATGTTTACTCAAATTGTGTTTTCAGGAGAAGAATTAACATTTGTTATTTTGGACTATGCCCAAAGTTGTGATCCCGCTTAAGAAAGAAGACTCATTAATGTCCCTGAGAAACACGTTTTCAGGCTAACAATTAGAATGGGATCAGGGAAAAAAATGTAATAGTGGAAATTCATGCTAGAAGATTCCACCTATTAAAAGATGAAATGCAAACTCAATTTCAAGAGGAAAATATAATGCATTCAAAGAGTCACAATATTGCCCAGCTAGCATGGCTCAGTAGTGGAGCATCTACCTTTGAACCAGGAGGTCACAATTCAATTCCTGGTCAGGGCACATGCCCGGGTGGCTGGCTCGATCCCCAGTGTGGGGCATGCAGGAGGCAGCTGATCAACAGTTCTCTCTCATCATTGATGTTTCTATCTCTCTTTCCCTCTCCCTTCCTCCCTGAAATCAATAACATATTTTTAAAAAATGATTCATAATATTGACTAATTATATATGTTATTATGAAAATGGCAAACCATCAACTAAAAATAAGGGGCATGGAATTATAAAAATGCATGTCATTGGGCTCCTTAGATGCTCGCAAGAAAAATGGAAGAGGCAGGCAAGGAAGCATCCCTGGTGCTCAGCTGACTCACAAAATACCACATGAATTCAATGAAAAGCATTTTTTGGCTGGAAAAAGTAAAAGGCAAAATAAAAATGTTAAAATTTCCTTTTTCTTCCTTTCTGAGAGTACACAAGAGTGATTTTTTAATAAGTAGCTGATGCACATTTTGTGAGCCGGCTAGTGCAAAGAGCCTGTGCAGGGCTGGCTTGGAGCAGTACCCGGTGTCTCTGCAGGGGTCCCCGAGATGCTTCTGGTGAGGCCAGAATGGGCCGCAATGGTGACATGCAGCAAGAGTTCGGCTCGGTTCATTAAGCTCTTCACTAACGTCTTAGTTTTAGCCAGTGGGTGCGAGGGTTTCTGAATAAGAGAATTCACTTCTTGTAGGAACTTCTCCCTATAAAGAAAGGCTCAGGTGCATTTAGTCGTTCTCTAGTTTACCAAATCCAAAGTTTTTTTCATTACAAAAAATATGAGTAGACAGGAAACTAAGCAAAAGTCAACTGACAAATATTGCTCACCTCCCCCTTTCCCCATCAGAGGGGAGCAGTGCTATAAAACTGTGGTCGGTTTTAGTTATTTTTACCCAGTTTCAAATGCCATGGTGCTAATTTTTGAAGGTTAAAATAAAAATTCACAAGTCTAGCCCTAGCCAGTTTGGCTCAGTGGATAGAACGTCAGCCTGAGACCTGAAAGGTCCCAGGTTCAATTCTGGTCAAGGGCACATGCCTGGGTTGTGGGCTCGATCCCCAGTGGGGGACTTGCAGGAGGCAGCCGATCCGTGATTCTCATTATGGATGCTTCTATCTCTCTCTCCCTCTTCCTTCCTCTCTGAAATCAATAAAAATATATTTTAAAAAAATTCACAAGTCTAAAGTATTTCATGAATACACACTATTTTATAAAATATCTATTGAGACTAGATCTTCACATTTTTTAAGCACCAAGGGAATAAATTAGCTTTGCATAGTTATTAACATCACTAACCTCAGTGATAGGACCATGTTTTCAAGATCATTTCCATCAAAGGAGACTTCCTTCATTGAACACAAAAGTTCTAGTTCTTTCACTTTGTTCTAAAGAAGGAAAAATCAAGAAAAGATGGTATGCAGGATCTGCAAAGACTGAGTTTTTCTGCACGTGTTAAAAGGAATAGAAAATTTCAGGGGGAAAAACACCCTCTTTGTATGCCAGAAGTACATTTGTAAATTATCACTTGATACTTCAGTGGTTAAAAATGGTATTGGCCACTTTCTGGGGATTTTTTTTTCCAGTGCTTATAATTTTGCCATTAATTTGTTTTTTTAAGGATTGAAAGCAAAGTTTGATAACGATGCTAACTTCTTTATAACACTATTAATCAATTAAAAAACAACTTAATCCCTAGCTGGTTTGGCTCAGTGGCTAGAGCATTAGCCTGCGGACTGGAGGGTCTCAGGTTCGATTCTGATCAAGGACCCATGCTCATTTTGCAGGCTCGATCCCCAGTAGGAGACCCCATGCAGGAGGCAGTCAATCAATGATTCTCTTTTATCACTGATGTTTCTATCTCTCTCTCTCTCTCTCCCTTCCACTCTGAAATCAATAAAAATATATATATTTTAAAAAGGAGTCAACATGTACATTCCCATAAAAATAAAACTTAACAAATAATTTATTATTTGTACTAGAGGCCCGGTGCATGAAAATTCATGCAGTGGAGGAGGGGGTCCCTCAGCTTGGCCTAGTCCCCTCTCACAGTCTGGGAGCACTCAGGGGCAGGAGGTGACCTGGTGATGAGGGGAAGGAGACACCCCCATCACACCTCTGCTGCTGCCACTGCCGGCAGCATAAGCCTCAGGTGGCCCTGGGTGGCTGGGCAGCTGCCATCCAAGGCTTCCCGGGGCCCGCCCAGCCCTGGGCGGCCGGGGGATTGAGAAGACTGGGCGCCGCCATCTTGTGGCTGTGGGCGCTGCCATCTTTGAGGGTGTGGCAGCTAATTAGCATATTTCCTCCTTATTGGCTGTGGGTGCCGCCATATTTGAGGGTGGGGCAGTCAATTAGTATATTTCCTCTTCATTGGCTGTGGGCGCTGCCACCTTTGCAACAGCGTGAGGGTCAATTAGCATATTCCCTCTTTATTAGACAGGATCACTGACATGTTGGTCTAATAAATTTTATTTAACCCTTTTAAAGAATGGGTACATTGTGGGGTGTGCAACATTTTAAGAAGTGACATTATTTTATCTCTATACACACGGCATACACTCGCTCACCTCGTTGAAATGATAGTCATAGAAGAAAGGCATGTTGTTCTCCAGTTTCCCCTGCATGGCATCATCCACCTCACTCTGCCATTTCTGTTCCAATTCTGCAACACTCTGATACATTCAAATATAAAGCAATGTGAAAATGAATGCAAAATACAAACAAGTGCAATCTATAAATTCTGAAATTTCAGTCGTAATAATTTTAAAAATTCAGATAACTTTGTAAACTTCATTACATTTCTAGGAATGAAATTATTTCCAACAGTTGTAAGAGAAATGTTGGTGTTTTAGCTTTCCCTTACCTGCAGCTGTCTCTCCATGGCATTGAGTTTCTTAAAGGTCTCTCCCATAATTTTACACAATAAGTCATATTCCTCAGCATGTTCTTCTTGATACTGGAAATTTATTAGAGACTGCAGTGCATCAACCAAGTTCAAGTGCTTAATAACGCATGATACCACCATCTCCTCCATCACATCTGGTTGAATTACCTCTCTGTGATTACAATGGAAAATGGTCAAGGATATGTCATGTGCTCAACTTACCAATACGTTCTTATAGGTTAAGGAACATAGGCTTTGATTTAAATATATTAAATATTTACCACATCTTATTCCAATAAAGAGGCATGAACATTATATGATGGCTTTCTTATCAAGTTGGCAATAAGTAAATATATTTAACTGATAAAACTAACATTGGCTGATAAAGCTGAAATCAAAATTAGTGATACTTCACTTTCTATGATTCATACATTTCAAGCTCTAGTCACATTAGAGCTGGAAGAGGTGTCAGGATCAAAAAAGACCTTCGGCACCATTTATCTGCCAATTAATTTGATGCAGTTTGTGACTTGTAGTATTTCGTGTGTATGGATGTTGGACTGAAAGCAATGGTGCTTCTGTTTTTTGTTTTTCATTTTAAATGCCATCTATTCTTTATATTTTTCTCTGAAATAGGCAACCTTGCCTCATTAGGCAGAGCAGAGGCCTGCAAAATAGGGTTCACTTTAAACAAGAATACCATGAAGACATCTGTAACTGTAAGACTTCAAAATAAAGACCCCGCCCACACCATCTCTCTAGGCATCAAAAACAACGAAATACCTCTAGACTCTATGGAAATGAAAGTAAAAGATAAAGCCACCCGAGGAAAACCTAGAACTTGTCAAACTGTAGCATGCATCAGAATCAAATGGAAAATTTGTGAAAACAGATTATTGGGCCCCATCCTCAGAGGTGCTGATTAAGCAGGGTGAAATGGGGCCCAAGAACTAACAGGTTCCTAGGTGATGCTAACGGCTGACTACAAGCCCACACCAGAATACCACCTGGTATCGATACTTGGTTAACAATCATTAAATTAAAGGTTCACTTGTTAGACTATAAGAAAGTTATCCCCCTTCAACTATTTAAACATGTTTTTCCATTGGGAAAAATGAAATGCTATATAGAAACATACTTTATACTTGGTCTAAATTGAGGTCTAGCACGCCCAGAAATTTCCCTGAGCTTTATCATGATTCCTGGAGGCAGCCTGATCCGGGGGAGGTCAAAGTAGCTTCCAACTGGAGGCACGAGGACGTCAGAGGGGTAGGTGAATTCTCTGTCTTCCTCAATGGTCAGAGGCAATGGAGATGGGCTTGGAGTAAGGGCAGGGGAGATCACGCCATTGGCTTCCACCTGCCACTGGCACCTGAACAGACAGAAAAGAGGTTCTTCACTTCCTCTTCTATCTGGAAAGCTACTTAAAGTTTGCAGACAAATAAAACATGAAGCGTCACATTATGTATTCAGTATTTATTCACTACTTAAATATGCTCTAAAGAAAATGAGCATATTATACAAAACCACATCTTTGGAAATCTACCTCCTTCCTAACTTTTTATTATGAAAACTTTAAAATATTTTAAAAGCTGAAAGAATTACATGGTTATCGGCCATATACCCATCGCCTAGATTCTCAAATAAATATTTTGCCCTATTTGCTTTATCACCCATACCCATCCTTTTGGGGATCCTTTAATTTAATTACACAACGACACCCACAAGACTGTCAGGCAGTAGGCATGATCAGCTGGGAAACACCAAAAGCAGTTTTCCACATCAAGTCATTTCTCCTTGGTGAGCAAAGCCAGCCCGTTTGAGCCCTTTGTTACCTTTGTAAAAGTTTGGACCGCAATAGCTCCTGACAGGCTTCTTCTTCTTTGGTAATTTCTGGTCCATTGTACAGGATCCTTAACATGGAACAAGCTAACACAGACAGCCCTAAAGCCAGGTCTACCAGAAAGGGCAAGCCTCCTGACACATCCTCCGAAGACTCCTACAACGCAGACAGGGGCAAACCACACTGGTCAGTGCACATGGCAGAGCCCTTCCACCTGCACTCACCACACTGCACTGTCCCCAACCACAGGGCTCACAGAGCAGCATCAAGTACCATTGCTATGGGACACAGGGACAGCACCCAACACCATGAGCAGAGAGATGGTGGCACTGGAATGACCACAGAGTGAAGTCTCAACACAGTTCTGGAGAGAGAAGAGCCAATAAGACTCCATATTAGAAACAGCACAGATCCCATGCACGACTGTTTGGGTAACTCCTCTGCTGTGCCTACCTGGGTATAAGTCACTATTTCGTTTTGTCACCTCCATCCTGTGCTCAAACCAGTATGTTGTCAATGATGACAGAGAATTCATTCAATAAGTATTTATTGAGTACCTCCTGTGTACCAGCCATTGCTCTAGGAGCTTGAGATACAGCAGAGAACAAAACCAAGTGCCTGCTCTCTCAGCGCTTACGTTCTAGCAGAGAATTCCACTCCAGAGAGTCTTAGCTTGCTTAAACTTAAGTGACCCCTCAATCTAAAATACACTGTACAAATCAGGCACCTTGAGGGGCTAGTAAACTCTTATTCCTCCCTCTCCTTTTTTTTCAGGCGGGAAAATAATTTTTTTACATAGATTCTGGGGGCAGAGGGAGGTGGGGAATAACTATTATGCACTGCTAAGAAGAGTAGATGAAACCTGTACACAGAGTATATCACAAATAATTAATCAGAGACAGACCTAGTCTAGCAAGGAGAGCCTTTGGGACTAGAATGGAAATAATCTGACCCTACTACTCTTAAAACGCAGAGTTCAAACGCTTAGTGTCTAAGCTTTCTTTGTCCTATGGAAAGACTCTGGAGGTAGATCATCTCTTCCCGGCTTCGAAGACAGATCCCTGCGCATGGTTCTCTGTGCTGCTAAATGGATCTGAGGTCACAGCTAGTTTCATTCCATAAAACCCCGACTTACTATCAGTAGTCTACTCCTTTCAAACGGAGGAGATGGATGAAACAGTGACTCATATTCTGCCCCGCTTCCAAGGCAAATATGATGTATGTAATCAAGGCACAAAGGAGAACGTTCTATGTCCACAGCAGAGGTTAGTCAAGTACCTGAGCTCGAACTGTGCAAGCAAAGCCCCACATGGCTTTGTCAGGAGTGTTGTGTTCACGGCCACTTCTCATTTCAAAGGAGAAGGTGACTGTATCTCCTTCCACCTTAAAATTTAAGGGGGGAAAATGCACTTTAAAAACAAGACACACAGTTTTCAAGAGAGCAATGAATTTCAGAGATTTACTTTAAAAAGGACCACAGCAATACTTCACTCCTTTCCTCACTTGCTTTTTAAATTCAAATTCCAATCCCCTCTCATTTGGACATCAACCTTTCAGGTGTCTCTCCTATCCAGGTGGCTTTTGGGACGAGGCATCTGTGAAGTGGATCACAACTGCCCAATAGCAGGATCAGAGTAAAGATGAATCAAATCTTAAGCATAATTTTAATAAGTACCTCAAATTTCTATTCTTCCTGCCCTCCTCCCCCCTCTTCGCATCACACCTCACTTGTGCCAGTAAGGCAAGCAAATGGCCAGTGTCGTGCAGAACACAGAGGCAGTGCTGGAAGAGCCTGCTCTGTGTGGTAGAACCAACACAGTGAATGAGAATCAAAAAGGAAAAGAGAACAGTTAAAAGTGCTGTGCTGATCTGGAGTCAGATGCTCGGGACTAACCCTCTAGCGGAAACTCATTGTCTATGACTGAATTAGAGAGGGTACATAATGTATATGAGATAAAGGCTCTGGGAACACCCTTGGGAAAGGTTTGGGGGTCTTAATGGGTTTTTCAGTTCATATTCATGTTCTAGGTAGATCACAGAGCATGGCTCAAATCTTATCAGTCTGAGAATGGATCATCATTTTTGCTCCTAAGGCCCAAATTCATCTGCAAACATTGATTCCACATTTTTAAACTTCAATGGCCCTGTGGTTCCAGGAGAGCCACTATAAGGGTCTCTATCTCAGAGAAGAAGTGAGCTGGAAGAACTAGCAGTCCTGTTAGTGGCCAGGGAAGGAAATGCTGTGACCACCTCAGTCCATGCAGTAACCTGTGGGACAGGCTCTGGAGTGGACAGGGCTCTGATGCCCTGCAAGGGAAAGGAGGGTCATTTTGAAGAAGTAGTGACTTCACAGGCCTGGCAAGGTAGCCGCACCTTAAAGAGCCCCCTCAGCAATTTTTTTTGGATTTCTAGTTAATATACTTGGGCCCATGAGGAACATAAGTTCATTTTCTTTTCTATGAAGTGAATGTGACTGGATACCATACCTTCACCAAGTCTTTCGGCCAACCAGTTCCTAAGACACTACGGCTGCCATATCCCAGTGTATTGCCTCCATACTCAGCAACCTTCCTACTGTTTGTGTTAGGCCCCGCGTATATCACCAACTTCAAAACAGAAAATATACTGTTAGACTGTAAAAGAAAAACAAAAACAACATCTACAAATAAAAAGGCTGCAGAAAATGTTTGTTTAAAAATACATTTATAACCAGGCACTGGAGTCATAATATAACTAATATTCCCTGATTTTTTTTAAAAGGTACAACTGATTAGTTTGAATGCAATTGACCATTGGAATTTACAGGGCAGCTACAGAATAACAAATATTACCACAATTTAATTGACTTGGGCACTTCACATTAAAATAGTTATACTCAGTTAACATATATATATATTTTTTTAAATAGCTACTTTAATTCTAAACAACTACATATAATTCATTAATAAAAGGTACAGTTTACCCCCTTAAGTCCTCCCCAAAATTCATAAAGTGAGCAAATATAGGTAAGAAGATGGTTATATCTCATACAATAAAAATAAAGGCAAAAAAGAAAACAACCCAAAAACCTCAATGAATGAGGATTTGAAAAAATGCAACAAATTGAAAATAAGCCATATATTCTTAGAATGTTGCTTCATGGTGTAAAAAGAAAATGACACTGATTTGGACAGAAAGGGGCTGCTTCTTCATCAGTTTTCATGTATCAACACTTTTCTTCAATAAAGGCTCTTCGCTGATATCCAATTAACCACCTTTCTAATTTACAGGTCGTGTGGCATTCAAATACTCTCACAGGAAGAATAAGCTCTGGCTTCTGTGAATACCAAATCCTGTCTTCCAACGTGTACTATGACAGCCTCTGACTGCATCAGAGAGATCAGTTTGGATCTAAAAGCTGTACTTTTAGTCCTGGACACTCATCATTTTGTGACTTTGTACCCTCCTGACACCAGCGGAACCACTAGAACAGTATGTTTCTTCTATCCATGTAGTGAGCATGCCTGCATCTCCACATTTAACACTAGCATCGAGTGCAGGTGCAGGTCAGCATCCATCAGAAGATGCAAATTACTGGCTTTTAATGGAGAAACATAATGATACCAACTAAAATGGCAACTCTTCCATTTCTGTTTTAAATAGTCATTATCGTTTGAATATAAAACATGGGGGTAGCTGATGCCAGGGGCTATGAAGTGGTGTAGACTGATGCCACCTTTTTTTAAAATCTAATTTTTGAATGGCCCACCAAAGACTATTTTCTAAATTCTCTTCCTTGCAGCTATGGTGAGTTTTGGGGCAAGTCTTAAGTCCCTCCTGACATCTGGGAATCTTCACTAGTCTAAAGATAATAGGAAAGAGGATTCTATAATTTGCCAGTAGTGTGTTTTACCATTTCATTGTATATACAGTTAAGAAGTCTTTTATTCTTAACCTAAGTATGCCCTGGGATGTAAGACCAATTGCCCTTACACAGTCCAGGAGGAGATATAACAGATAGCTAACAACCTACATGTAAGTACAAAGCTATTAGATAATCCTTCAGTTGTTCTTTTATATGTTACATGTCATGATTTCACTAGCCTTTCCTCATAAATTCAGCATAATGGTTTATAATGTAACAATTATAAACAGAAGAAACATTTCAAGCCCTAAACACTTCCTTTTACTTATAATTTGGTTTGGTCACCAGGTTGGAAACTATACCTCCTTGAAGTCTATGTGGAGGTGTAGTCTCCTGAGACAATGGCAAAGAATAACCTAAACACAGACAAGCCCTTAACACACCTGAAACCCTTCTAAAAGGACACCTTCTCCCCAAAAGATACATGAGAAGCCCCAAGAATTGGGCAGTAAGACCTTTCTAGATGAATGGACACACGTCTACAGGAATTCCAAGCACAGAGGGAGGCAGGAAGTAAGCAGAACGGAAAGAAAAGTTCCCTTTGACTCAGATCTAAACTTCGAAAGCTTACAAAAGCCCACTTTCAACATGTCATTAAAACACTGTTCTTAGAACGCAGAGGTGCTGGCTTTTTGACTCCCCAATCACTACCTTCAAGGCATTATCTTAGGTAAGTTCTCCTAAGAGATATCTGCAGACAGAAATAAGTCAAGAATGATGACAAGCAGCAAAGAAAAATAAGAAGCATATAAATATAATCAGCTTATTAGCAGTGGAATCAATTCTAAAGCAGTTCTTGCTTACTTTGTCATAGTCATATTGTGAAGAGCATCTGCTATCGAATCTAAGATACAGGCAGCGAGCTCCTGGGATGTGGACGGTCTCTTTAAATTTATAGTTGTCTCTGACAGGATGGACTGTTTCCACAGTCTTGCCAGCAGCCCATGGAGCAGGAATCTTTAAACCAGTGAGAAAGCCTGGCTCTTCCTTCTCTTCCAGCATTCTAAAACCAGACAAAGAGAACATGACTGAGTCTAGCAGCAAGGACAGGAAGAAGAAAAGTAACACAGTGAAATATAAAAGGTTAAGAAATGTCACTTTAATTTTCCACAGCATGCAGCATGACAACATTGTGGTTTTTGAATGCTTGATATCAGTGGCAATCAGAAACATTTTTAAAAAATCCTACATATAAGGTTCTTCTCTTTTGTTGTTGTTATACAATATATTTGCATTTCCCTCTCTTTTTTCAAGGCGGAAGTCCAAATCATACCCAAGAGGACACCTCACCAACTATCATTTAAATTTACTCAGAGAAAAAAAAAAAGAAGAAGATACTGTAAGTATTTAAATTGGCCAGTTTCCAAATCCCACAGGACCAGCAACCTATAAAGGTTTCTTTTGTTGATATCTGAACATCAATTGCTGAAAACTCTGTAAGTCTATGCAACTACTTTGTACTAAAATTTTTACTAAAGAAAGGTACCTTCAAAGTTCCTCTTATCTATTGTAATTGAATCCTCAAGGACATCACAGCCCCAGGTTGTGGGATACAAACTCCCAATCCTGCACTTAGCTGCTGTGGAATTCTCTTCTTCTCTTTCAGCTCTGTGCTACCCAATATGGTAGTTCCTTAGTCAAATATGGCTACTTAAATTGAATCTAAATTAAATACAATTTAAAATTCAATTTCTTGGTCACATTAGTTACATTGCAAATACTTGTAACTTGTAACATGTAACATGATGATAGCATGTGGCTGTCGTCAACAGTACTAGACAACAAAAATACACATTTTCATTACTGCACAAAGCTCACTTGGATAGCATACTGCTCTAGAGCAGTGGTTGGCAAACTCATTAGTCAACAGAGCCAAATATCAACAGTACAACGATTGAAATTTCTTTTGAGAGCCAAATTTTTTAAACTTAAACTTCTTCTAATGCCACTTCTTCAAAATAGATTCGCCCAGGCTGTGGTATTTTGTGGAAGAGCCACACTCAAGGGACCAAAGAGATGCATGTCGCTCACGAGCTGCAGTTTGCTGACCACAGCTCTAGAGAAACCCAGAAGTCCTTCCTTTCTGATCAATGCTTTTAAAGATAGCTTCAGTGAGATGTAATTACATATAATAAATTGCACTAATTTAAAGTGTACAACTTGGTAAGTTCAGACATATGGATACACCTGTGAAATTTCTTTCTTCTTCTTGATAATCCAGGAGACCACTTCTTTGCTTTCTGTCACTAGAAATTAGCTTGCATTTTTCAGAGTTTTATATAGAATTATATAGTATACTAGAGGCCTGGTGCATGAAATTCGTGCATGGTGGGGGGGGGCCCTCAGCCTTGGTCTGCACCCTTTCTTAGTCTGGGAGCCCTCGGGGGATGTCCGATTGCTGCGGAGGCAGAAGAGGCTCCCGCCACCACCGCTGCGCTCACCAGCTGTGAGCCCGGCTTCTGGCTGAGCAGCACTCCCTGACCACTAGGGCAGCTCCTGCATTGAGCATCTGCCCCCGGTGCTCAATGCGCATCATAGTGACTGGTCGTTCCACCATTGGGTTGATTTGAATATTGGCCTTTTCTTATCTAGGATACCTTTTGTGAGGGTCTGGCTTCTTTCACTCAGCATAAGTAGTCTAAGATTCATCCATGTTGTCGAATACATCTATAGTTCATTCCTTTTTATTGCTGAGTAGGATTTCATTGTATGCTTATACCACTGTGTGCATATATCCCCTCACTTGTTGATGGACATTAGGGGTGTTTCTTGTTTTGGGGCTATTCTAACTAAAGCTGTTATGACCTTCATATACAAGTCTTTGTCAGAATCTATGCTTTTTTTTCTCCAGAAGTGAAATAGCTGGGTCATATGGTTGGTATAAGTTTAACTTTTTAAGAAATTGTCAAACTGTTTGCCAAAGTCATAATGTTCTACATCCTCATCATTAATATTTGACAATTTGTCAATTTTGAACTAATCTCTTGATCTGTGGGGAAATTTATTCTAACCTGCTCCTATAAGACTACACAGCAATTCTATAATTATCTGTAAAATTTTGTCCCTGAATTCTCTTTCTTTTTTCAGTTGGATGATCCTTGCTAAAAATCACTGTTGTAAAAGAAGCACTAGGCTTTCACCAGAAGAAAACAAGGCAGGGGTTCCTGCGAGGAAGCAGCATCGCTCACCTCTCATCAGGGAACAGCCTGCCCTTCTGGTCTGATGCACCACATGGGGAACAGCCCACCTCGG
This sequence comes from Corynorhinus townsendii, assembly GCA_026230045.1. Taxonomy (NCBI): domain Eukaryota; kingdom Metazoa; phylum Chordata; class Mammalia; order Chiroptera; family Vespertilionidae; genus Corynorhinus; species Corynorhinus townsendii. The sequence continues at coordinate 10,004,579 of JAPDVU010000014.1, read as the reverse complement.
CAAAAACTGGACACTGGGTTTTAAGCAGCAAAGCCGTCTGAAACACAAAACCATCATCATGTCTTAAAGTGCTTACGTCAGTTATCTGGATGGTACCAGAGCCAAACTTAGAATTATCACTTAAATCATCTTTTTGCAATCCTAGTCTGCCCTCTTTCACTAAAAAATGCTTTGCTCCTTAGACCACTTAACAACATTTTAATTAATGCTGGAATGGAACATATTTATATTGGTTACCGATAGCCACCAAGAACTCAGAAGACGAAATATCATGGCAGGATCTCAGTAGCATTGTAGATTAGCACTTTTACAGCTGACCAGCAATTAGTATTTGCTAAAAGACTGCAGTAAGTAATTTAGTCAAACAAATAAAATGTTATCCCTTAATGTTTCAGTTTACTTTTAAGACACGATGTTTTTCTTCATTCCATCGTTAGTTCCCTTGGCTTCTGCGAGACATGGTTATATTTATTCTGCCTTCAGCGAATGCACAGCCGCAGAACAGTTCATGCTGGCATACCAAGGATCGTACCTGACTGGTATAGAGTACCAGCTGCACTAGCTGAGGCATCAGGGCGTCGGCCATGATCAGAGTCTGCAAATTTGGATGCATCAGGGAAGTCAGTAGCACTGGAAGAAGGTGACCAAGCATGGTAGCTTTAGTAACTTGTTCCAAGCCTTTTAACCTACAAAAAATTTCAAGAAAACACACTGCTTATGTAATCTCCCAGCATGTGAAAAAGCAACTGACATCATCTTTATCTGACAAATTCTCTTGAGTTAGAGGAGCACTTATAGTTGACAGCAATTCAATCCACGAATTTTCCATCTTCTACTACTGAGGGAGGAAACAGAAATCTCATAATAGATTTCATCTTCAACCTATGATTTTGCACACACAAAAAATGTTTACATGGTGAATTTCATAGCACCTCTGAAGCGCTTTATAAGTGGGTCCTCTAGGTAGGCAAATGGCTACTTTAGGTAGCTACCATCTGCAAAGCTCCCTTGGCTCTGGGGCTGCCCTGAGTCTCTGAAAGCAAGAAAATGAGTAGCTACACCACCAGTTCACCTGCCCACGGAAGTAATCCCCACTTTTGCCTAGAGAAACTGGCTCGTGTGGGGTGCAGAGGCAGGCAGATTTTTCATTTGACGTTAAAATCACCCCCCCCATTTTATTGAGATCCAATTGACATATAAAATTGTATAAATTTAAAGTGAACAATGCAATGACTTGAGATATCTGTATATTGTGAAATGATTATCTAGACACATTTTTTTAAAGAATTTGCAATGCCTCTTTTTAAAAAATATATTCTTTTATTGAGTTCAGAAAGGAAGGGAAAGGGAGAGAGAAATAGAAACATCAGTGATGAGAGAGAATCATTGATTAGCTGCCTCCTGTACACCCCCAACTGGGGATCAAGCCCGCAATCCGGGCAATGTGCCCTTGACCGGAATTGAACCTGGGACCCTTCAGTCCGCAGGCCAACACTCTATCCATTGAGCCAAACCAGCTAGGGCACCTAGTCATATTCTTAACATCCTAATCTTCTGCTAGAAGAATTAAGATATGTGACTTACCCAAAGGAAGATATGGGTTAGGTGAGTTCTCTAAGACTACTTCGGATATTGGGATTGGAACGAGAAACAGCTCAGATCTCCCAGGCTCTCAGATTGCACCTCCTTCCAGGGCAGATCTGTACCACGTGCCAGCAGTGGACCCTACTTGCCTTAACAAGCCCAAATGCAACACTGTGCTCAGTTCCAACCTGTCCACCTCCTCTCTGGGAGAGGCTCAGAATCAGGGACGTGGGGGCAAATGGATGCCTGGAGGAAAAGCTACACTGCAGGACTGTTTTAGAGCAGCATCTCTAACATTAAAATCATCAACACTCACGGTATGTAAGTCATCTTTAACAGCAAACCACAGCAGAAATTTTAATGGGAAGGACTGGGGAAAAGCTTTATTCCTGGGAATGAGGTGTTTATCCTCTATATAGGTTACTCCTATGTCTGGAGCAGTAAAATTACAGTAAAATCTGAGATATTATGTCAGTGTTATCCTTTGCATAGCAGTTAACTGTCTGCATCAATAAGTCACTGCTACCTCCCTAAGGTACTTATCATAAGAAATGAAGTGCACATGATGCTGAGCTGGGGACTAATGAAGGTACAAGATCTGAAGGTCAGAGACGATGCTGCCCCCACAACCTTGCTACCCTTAATTCATGGCTGTTAGCCCAATCATACCTATAGGCACCATTAAAGAGTTCGATTGCACTTGGCTTTGAAACACCTACCCTTTCAACTTATTCTCACAAAAACCCTGTATATTAACTGAATATCTGATAAAAGATTTCACTTTCATAAGCAAGTTCTTCTTCCTGAAGGGCAGCAGGGCACAGTTCACAATCCATTTCCTCACCTCTGCTCACGGTCAGGCATGTCACTATTTATGAGGGCGGTTGTGACCTGCTGCAGCATTTCCAACACTTCATCACATCCAGTCAGGATCTGGGTGGCAAGAGCCAGAATACTGACCTTGAGCTCCTAGGGAGAAAATACCATAGTGTTATTTTTAAGCTTTGTGATGAACATGCACTCACAATGACAACGTGAAATGACATATTTTATGATGCATTTCCAAATTAAATGATGAGGTGGCCAGAATAAGCCCAAATCAGTAAGTTACGCTAGGATGGCAAGTGGCAATTTGATTTAGGAGGCTAAGGTCGGGAGTGCTGACAAAAATAGGCAGTATTTCCCGGGGGGGGGGGGGGGGGGGCGGGGGAGACGGGGGAGGGGAAGCACACGAGTCCCCAGGAGAAAGGCATTTCTCCCATCCCCTCCAGCACAAGGGAGCTCCCAGTGGCCAGCCCAGAAACTGTCCCGTGGAAGAGTGCCTTGGGTAGTATGAGGGTAGCTAAAGAGAAAAACAGAACAGTAAAAGGCGCATGTAGAGGCGGTGAGTAAAATGAGACAAAAACACAACATTCTGAAACAGTACAAGTGACCTTTTCCCTTAATGTTTTAAACCATTAGGAGCTAAAAATTCAATTAAAGTATCAGGCTAGTAAGCATTAAAAATAATTATTAGAGAGTTCATGGGAGTACAAATACTAAATAATGTAAGAAACTCTAGTTAAGATCATAGGAATGTTTAGTTTACAATTATTTTCTATTAAAAAAATATAACCAAACTAACCCATTAGATGAAATCTGTGTTTTTTATTTTTCCCAGAAATACTATACAACCCAGTCTCTTCTGCCTTTACCAAGATTATTTCTTTCCATGGGTTAAGAATTTATAAACTTTAGCCTTTCAAATAGAAAATACTGGTTTTCATTGCAGAATTTTGTGGGGTCTTTTTCTTTCTTTTTCTTGGTGTTATTAAGAGAAAGAATGCTGAACTGACCAGACGAGATAAGGCGTCATTTAAGTGGTACTGACCATCTGAGCCGTCATCTGCTGACTGCACACCTGGCGGTAGCACAGTGCCAGGTATTTTACATGTCTCGTCTCTAATGCTCACAGCAACCTTACAACAGAGACGTTATTGTCCTTTTTTACTGATTAGGAAACTAAGGCAAGAGAAGGTAATGAATAGTATCAGCAAGTTAAATGATTTATTCATGCATTTCTGCCTATTTAAACACTGATTATATAATGAGATAAACTCATAAATATGAACTAGCACGTGTATGATTTACATAGTACATATATATCAAGGAGTAAGAAAAGGGCAAAGTGTAATGAATTTTATCTTTAACTATGGCTTCCTTAGTTAATTTTTCAGTGTGTTTGGTCAACACTTTAGGGAAGAAGCAATTTTTTACTGATTTCTCTAACTGTCCCACAAAGATGAAATTCTGAAGAACAATGCAAATATAGCCTTGAGCATCTGTTAAAATTATAACAATGCTATTAAAAATTGTTGGACTGCTATAAATTGCCATGTGAAAACAAATTATTGAATTTACACAGTAGCTAACTTAAAAATAATTACTGAAAATGAAATTAACTATATAAGGTTCAAAATTATTCAATATGAAGATAGTGAGAAAATTATCATCTTTTTAAAGTTATTTGAATCAAGAGAATATAATAAACCAGCCAAAATGTCAAAGTTGTTTAAAATGTTATTGCCCTGGATTTACTTATATTTCTATATATATAAATAAAACTTCCAGGTGTGTATGAGATCACTTGTAAGAGCCATATTTCATAGTTCTTTAAAAAAGATAAAAATGAACAAAGGCATGAAAAGACTGACAAGAGCACATGGAATGACACACTATGAGAGTGTCACAAAAATGGTAACCACTGTGGAATGACATAAAAATCTATGAAATGAGCGGCTCAATAAAACCTCTCACAAAAATATAAGCTACACGGTGAAATCCAACATCATCATACACAGAGATTTAGCCAATTAAGCTGTGCTTTACACGCTGGATAGAAAGCATCGTTAGAATAAAGCTTGGTGTTTACCTGTACCTTCAATGTCTCTCCCTGCAAGGAGTTGTCACTGTCATCATTCTCATCAGGTTTAATCAAAATAGTGTTACTGAGAAGGTGGTTCTGAACTGCCATCAGATAACGCAGGCAGGAGGATGCAGCCTTCAATACAAATAAGGGCATTTAAATGATCTAGATCCTACTGAAAGAAGGGATCATGTGATCCACATGTTTTTAAAACATTTCCACAAGGGAAGCAAAAGAGAGAGTACAGAGAACAGACTAAGTTAGTTTCTCAGGTGATTTTTTCCACTTGGCTTTTGATACATAATTTAATACAACTACCATGACTTTCTGCCTTCTGCTACATAATTCTCACTAATCACTCACATACTTGAATTTTTGCCTCTTAATAATTTTCTTGCCCACCCTCATTCCTCTCCATTCGAGAAGACTCTACCAAAATCCTTAAGAGAATTTTTGGTTCTTATCAGTCTCTGTAAAACACTGGCAGTTTAGAAAACAATGCTAAATTTCAAATTAACTGGGAAAAAATCCTCACTATTTTAAACAGAACAAAAACAAGACACTTAGAGCAGGAGGCATCATCTTTCCAGAAAGTATGTCAAGAGCATTTGTCTAGTTCTATATTTCCAGGACAAGCACAGCCATCCATGGACTTGGATGTCCACCCTGTATGCACACACCCCAACATAGTAAAACGAAAACAGAAACACTGGGTTCAATTTTACTTTCATTAAAAACATTTTTGCTGAGATCTGGTCAAGATGGTGGAGTAGGTGGACACTGCACTCACCTCCTCCCACGACATCAAAATTACAACTTAATTCTAGAACAATCAAACTGGATAAATATATTTTTACTTACAGGCACAGTTGAAAGGAGCTTTTGAAAATCATCTTTAGAGACAGTTTGGCACTTGGTGATTAAGATACAGGATTCTCGTACAACAATCTTCAGAATGTAGTGTAAAAGTTCATCATTTAGTCTTGAAATGCAGGAAAATGTAACAATAAGATACTGATGGTTTAGTAATAAAATGATACATTTTATACAATTGGCATAAGATGATAAATAGAAGATACAAAGCTAATTGGTTCTGGAAGCAAATCATCTTACTAATGATGCTAACAGCTGGGTATATTATCTAAATCAAACAAACAGGAACAAAATGGTACTCAAGCACCTAATCCAAATATCTTATAAACAGCAAAGAAAACCAACACCTTTCTCCTCTCACTAGTTTTAACCACCCCCTCACCCTCTCACAAACCAGCAATTTGGGAAACAATGATAAATTTCCCTAGGCCCAAGTTATATCACTGATAAAACTGAAATGTGCTAAATGGCAGCTGTTAGATTGTCTTACGATTGATCTGTGGTTTAAACTTAACATGCTAACTATACTAGGTATTATAGGAGACTGAGGTTGACCACATTGAAGTGTAAATTTATTACTGAGAAAAACACAAAGAGCAGCAGTGACTAAGATAACTGGTGTCACCTGTAATGATCATCGTCCTCGCTGCCAAATCGGTTGTTTTGAAGCTGCTCGGCTAAATTGGTTAGGATCACATCCCGCAGCTGGGAGAGGCCACTGTTTCTCTCTCCTAACACAGAACAAAGCTCCATAAACAACCTTGGTACTTACACTTAGAAAAGAATTTATTTTTTTAAAAAAAGTTTTTTTTAACAAGCAGACTGTCAATAATCTAGCACCCAACACCTGCACTTACCTTACACAAGCAAGGAGCAAGAACACATCACAGCCACTGTGACTTATTTAACTGGTGCATCCTGATTTAAGTGGAGCTACCCCATTGATATATCATAAAGTATGACTTCTAACTCCTTAAATTAATGTTGCTTATAAATGCAGTGTCTTTGGCATGGTGAATTTTGTTGTTCAGTCTAACTTTGAAGTTGCATTTTTTAAAAGAATATTTTTATTGATTTCAGAGAGGAAGGGAGAGGGAGAGAGAGATAGAAACATCAGTGATGAGAGAGAATCATTGATTGGCTGCCTCCTGCACACCCCTACTGGGGATCGAGCCTGCAACCCAGGCCTGTGTCCGAATCGAACCAGGGACCCTTCAGTCCACAGGCCCACGCTCTATCCACTGAGCCAGACCAGCTAGGGCTAAAGTTGCATTTTAATATGTGGAAAAAAACTGGCTTAGAGATCCCCAAGAAGTCATTATCTTTAATGTTCATTAAAAATCTATAAGCAGGTACAGTTTCTAAGCAGAGGAGAGAGAAAGGTTTATAGAGCTTGAAGGAACATAAAACATGGTTTCTGTTTCCAATCCGTTGAAGTGTTGGCATATGTGCAGATACATGTTAAAAATTAATACTAACAGATATTAAGGGGAAAAAATCTATTATCTTACTATCCAGTTGTTTCCTTAGGGACAAAAATGGATGGTAGTTCAAGGATAATTAAAGAATAATTCTCACCTTCTGTTAAGACCAGCTTAAGTAAGTTATTGATTTCAGTTTCACCTGGGTACAAGATATTTAAACCAGAGCTGAAATGACAGAAAAGTCAAATGCTTTTATAGACAAATGTTCTAGAAAACCCAAACTCTATTTAAATTTTTATTTTTATAAATATGCCAGTTTGGTTACATAGCGCTCTGAGGGACAGTTCATCACTAAAAAGCAGCTGAGTCTAAATTCGTGTTGTGATATAGTCCACTGATGGTTTCCCTATCTTTCTCTTGTCTGTGAGTTACCAAAATAATAACTTCAATGAGGCCAGATGCAGAACTAGTCAAAGAGAATTGAAGTATAAAAAAATCAATGGAGTCAAACCTGCTATATATGCAGATTGTGCCCTCCAAAATAGTATTTTAGAAGGGGACTAATTCTCAGCTTTTCTCAAAAATGGTATTGCAAATACACCAGAATTTTTTCTTTTTTTATGAGATTTAACATATAATAAGTATACAATTGGTAAGTTTTAACCTATGTATATACTCATTGAAAACATCACCATCATTAAGATAGTGAAAGGTAATAACCATCAGCCCCAGAAGCTGTCTTGTGGCACTAGATTTTAATTTTTGCCTTAATGGTCTCAACAAAAAGAGACCCAAAGCATGATCTACTATGGAAGGAAAAATTGCCCTCCCCCTTTGCTCACCCCTGTCATACGGTACTTCCAGACTAAGCATTTAGTTCTATCTTGGTCACTAAATTATATTTGGTTATAATAAGGCTATATTCCTGGATAAAAGCTCATTGTACTAATGTGTATATTAAATGACAATAGAAAATGGTCCATAAACTCTGCCCTCTTGACTAACAAGGTTTTAAGCAGATTTTTAAAAGGTTAACATTGTTGAGCACTTACTTTGTGTCAGGCCTTACCTTATTAAAATCTTACAAACCTATTTTTATACTCATTTTATAAGTGAGCAAACAGAAGACTTAAGGTGATAGCCAATAAATGGCAGAGCAAAGACTAGAACCCAGATCTGCCTGCTGCCAAAGCCGGCTTCTTAACCAACCTGCCACACTTTCTCTCAAGTGAGATAAACATCCACTTATAAACCATCAAAACATCCACTTAACGGGTTTTTTTGTGTGTCTTTTTTTTTTTTTTTAAGATCCAATGATAATGTTAGGTACACAGATGGCATGGGTCCTCTGGGAGTGGGGCCACAGCCTCTGTCCAGTTGAATTATCCTCTGTTCACGAGGGTAATGGATGGGATGGGGGAAGAGACGTCTATGCTACCAGCTGGCCGGGAAGATCATGATGCAATGCAAGGGAAGCATTTTGAAGAGAGCACTATGAAAATTACTTGCTGATTACCTGATGGCAAGGCAGACTTCCTTCTGAATTTCAGGGCAAATTTGATCTTTTGGTGCCATCAACAGCTGCCAAAGAAGCAATCCTGACCGTCGAATAATGTCTCGATTCCTTTCAGTTTGTGGGCTGAAGAAAAATTTAAATACCACCTACAGAAACATAAAGGGCATGTCTAAAAGTGCTCATTCTATTGGAGGTAAAATTATCCCTCTGGAGAAAGTACATGTAGATATTCTTATGAATAGATTTTTAACCACAATCTCTTCTATTGTGCAATGGTATAATTACAGTAAATATTGTACATAGATAAGTGACAATGAACTACATATAGCAATTCTCCATTAACTGCTGTGCAATGAATATGATGATAATCCTAGTTCTAGGATTAGGATGTGGTAAGATGCCAAACAGGAATGTTACTAAATTTTCTTCTGGTAGAAATTAGCTGGCTGAAGCCAAGGTGTGTGTTTCTTTTTTTCTCTAATATCTTATTTATCTCAAAACAGTGTGTTTACCTGAAAGACAACAAGAATGCAGCGTATGATACAGGTGTCTCCATTAACCATGGCCTTCTCCATAATGTCACAAATACTGCTGAGATGGTGAGCTTCAATCGGATGCTGTTTGCCCAAGACACTTGTGATTGGAAGATGTGGATTGGTAGCAAGAAGATTGAGTTGATGTATGCACATCGCACCAACGTGGTGCAATAATTGGTTTATAACCTCATTCGTGGTTATAGCCTCTTCTAAAAAATAAAAAGGAAACTCAGTGAGGAAAGACACCTCTGTGGGCAGTCCCCAAGGAGCAGTCTTTTGACCTACAAAAGGTGTGTGCGCGTACGTACACACACACACACACACACATACACCCACACACACACACACACACACACACACACACACAGTAGGAGAGAGTATTATCTTGGTTCCAGTCTCTTCAGCTACTGCTAGAGAATCTTTCTCCCTGCCAAAGTCCTGGAGTGAAAACACTGGGAATTTTCTTTTTTTTAGAGCATAAGTAGCTACCACCCTTTCTATATCTTAACAATCAGCTAAAAGCTTTGCATGTGTTACCTTACAACATCATTATAAACTTAGACTATTTTAGCCCCGTTTTGTAAAGGAGTAAATCAAGAGTCAGGGGGGTTAAGTAACTCACTCTAGGTTACACAGCTATTGAGTGGTAAAGCTGGGACTTGAATTCAGGCCATTTCAGCTCACATGCTGGTAATCATCCTAATAAAATCTCTCTGTCTTCTATGGCTCCTCTATGGTAGAATTCACCATCTTTCCCTGATCCACAACAATTCAACATTTTTACCTCATTTAGTCACCACAGCCTAAACAGCCTTTGATCCAACCTTGTGAGGGTTGACAAGCATTTTATATAACAAATTCAGGAAATGGAGGTGAAAAATCAAATAGGCCAAGTACAAAAAAAAAAAAAAGATTGCTTTTTTCTGCTAAAACAGCTGAAATGAACTGCCTAAAAAGAACAGGAAAGCAGGTAATCTTGGAGAGGCAGGCCTGGGTGAGGGAACCTTACAGCTGCAAAAGGGTTGTGGGCACTGGGAACTATGAGAAAAGGACTCAAGGAAACTGAAGAGAAGGTAAACTTTGCCAAAACTAAACTTTTCGATTACCTGTTAATCCTAACACAGACTGGGGCCCACTGACTCTGTGTCTTTTGAGTCCCTGATCTTACAACAATAGAATTCAAGTTCATACTATTAGTCTTTACTGAGAGTGCTGCGGGCATGAGTTTTCCCCATGCTCTGCTCCAAATCAAGTCAGCCCCCTCTGCCCACAAAGATGCTGGTTTACACAATCTGCCCCAACCCGTTGGAATTATTGAGCTGATCAAGCTTGAGATGGGAGATGGGAGCATCCTCAGCTAAGAACACCACAGACTTCCACCTCAGAGTTCAGGTTTTGTTTATTTGTTTTTAAATGAATACCCACTTCTCAGTTTGGTGTATGCCTTTATCAATTTCCAGAGCCTAGAAATAGTTGTTTTTGATACTTAGTCAGTTTTATCATTGCTTTATAGGGAGAGAATTTACTGAGCTCCTCAACCCGCCATACCACTAGAGCTGACTTCAATGCCAGGAGATTTTCAGTACTTATTAACTTAATGTTGCTTTCTGGCAGTGACACCTCCCCATGACAGCATGCCTCTCGACAACATGCCTCTCGCTAAGGATCACCTCCATCCCTTTCCAGAAGAGAAGCAGAGGAAACTCAAGGGCCTGTTGCAGAGCCCAATTCCTACTTCACGGATGGGAAATGCCCAGAACCCATGAAATCCCCAACCTCTGTAGCCGAGCACAAACGGTGGTTTTGTATGCCGGCTACTCCACTGTCCTGTCAGCCAACAGGAGGAAAAACAGCACTAAAAGCACCCCAAATCAAGATGAGTGGGAAACCACGCCAATAAACACATTTTGGAAAAAAATTTGACTTAATATTAAGAAATATAAAGATCCTTTATTGATAATTCTATCTAATTATAAGCTTATGTATAAATAAGTTATCAATATAAAACATTATAAGAGCATATAATCCCATGCCAAGTACAAATAAAGAAGCAATTTTTGTGCCAAAGTTCTGACAATTGCAGAAGAAACGTAATTTTCCTGTAAAAAAGTCTATGGACTACCTCAAAAGCTCGATTATTTAGAAACTTATTTCCTTAATCATAAACCAATCAGATAGCAAGGATAGGTTTCTAAGTTCCACGAGGGAAGGCTGTTGACCCATTTTGTGGCCTGGGCCATGTTCTCACTTCCTCTGCTGCTGTACTCTGTTATTTCATAGGGAAAATCTCTTCCTATAAGACTGAGTGCGCCTCACCTCTGGGCTCAGTGATGATGTGGCTGACTCCGAGTCTCTGGCAGACGTAATGGAAGGCCTGATTCCCGGGATTACACCACTGATCGATATAGTCATTCGAGCAGGTCCACAGCATGTTGTTCACTGTATCGTAACAGGCACCTGCAAAAACAGCATTCTTTATTCAACTGTCATGTCATCCTCTGCTGTATACAAAGTTCTCATAAGCACTGCCAAAGAATGGAAAGGTCAGGGTTCTCCCCAATGCTGACAATCCACACCTACTCCCATATATTTACTTGGCCAAGCATTAGACTGGGGCTCAACAAAAAGGCAGGATTCAATTTCTATTTTGCTTAACTCCTATGTGAAAAATGAATAAGTCTCATGGAAAAGACAGTTCTCAGTAACTGACTTATGAGTGACCTTTTTCATTCCCAAAAAGATCTAAATGGCTTACATTAAAATCTGGATATAATAGGACTAGTTAATGTAACACCCAATAAAAGCCTTAGTAACTAAGCCCAAAACTTAAGATATGAGCTTCCTAGGAGCCAATGCAAAGAGAAAAATATTACATAATGCTCATTTTCGAACAATAAGAAGCATATCAATTCCTCACAGGAAATAAACCTTTTAACTGCATGAACTTTGAGGAGTTTGTTATAGGCATCATTACACAACCTAATGGACAGTATATTCAACAGCAACTTATGCAGAGGAATTTCACATGGCAATTTCTTATATTAACCCCAATTAAACGGTAGTATAAAAAAATCTTTCCTTCCAGGAAACTGGAATACCACAGGAAATTGGCAAGATTTTTTGAGAGAACTGCTAAAACTCTGAATTTTCCAAGGAGATGTGGGCATTCTGTTCTTACCCAATCCTGGTACAAGAGCACCACGCCCCAGTGAGCTTCCAGCAGCATCTATGAGATCGGCCCGACTTGTGAACTGACCATCCGAAATATTATACACCAAGCTAGAGGCTAGGACTTTGGAAACAAACATTAAGCTGTTTAATAAGCCTTAAAATGATGGTCAGTATACTTTCAAAGTTTAAACTTGAGACTCTTAACCAGACTGTCATAAAAATCACTCCTTTTTGTTGTCTATTGATGGTAACAATGAGGAGACAGAATATACACATTAAGACCACAAAAAGAAAACTGTGACAAAATATCTTCCTAAAGAGTGAACCATATTTTTGAAAGTGGTTTTTAAATGGCCACTTTTGCATAAAGGCTTTTTTCAATATAGGTTAGCAAAAGGAGTTATGATCATTAACACCACAAGATAACATTTACAAGAAATACTTTACATATAGTCGGTGCTCAGTAAAGGTTAGTGGACACAAACAGCTCGACTGCTGTCCTTCCAGGCAGGGGCTCTAACACTTGGAGGCGCTTTGGCCTTTTCCCTTCCCACTGGATAATGTAGTGACCACAAGTATGGCTCTAGATGTCTGGGTTTGAATTACAGCTCTGCCACTTCTGTGTGATCCTGGGAAATTTACTAAACCTCTCAGTTTCCTCGTGTGCAAAGTGAAGATAATTAAAGTACCAATCTTATACAGTTCTTGTGAAGAATAAACAAGTTAAAATATGTCTAGGATCTATACCAGCTCTTATGCACTAGCTGCTATTGATATTATTTTCTCCCCCGCTTTCAAACATAAAATTTGAGCCGTGTCACTTGAGCTTGTTTTTCTTGTTCCCATCACCCTAGGAATCCAGATCCTCATCATGCCTGACTGTGCCCTTTGTTTCTGTTCTCTTTTCTACTGTTCTGTCCTGCACAGCTCAAAATGATCTTCCCCAAATCCTTTTCATTACGCCATGCATATGTTCACCATGCATATGCCTTTCCCCCCACTGGCCAGTTATCTGAATAATATCCGTTTTTCATAACTTAAACTCAAGACCTCATTTAGTCACTCCCTTCCACCCCACCCCTCAATGACCTTTTCTTTCTGATTCCGCAGCACTTTTATCAGCTTCCCACAGTCCAGGCACTGATGCACCATCGCATATCATTTCCCAGTTGTTTCTCACAACGACACATTTCTCCCAACCAGACTATGAGCTCCTCAAGGCAAGCACCACTTCTCCTTGCTGAGTAGCCCCTCCCCCTCCAGTGACCAATGTGGAAGAGGACACAGAAGGAATTTCAGTATTTATTGATTTGTTGGTCTAAAATAGACTCCCTGTGTAAGCTATATCCTAGCGAAAAAATAGGCCAGCGAAGACCTCCTTTAATCAAACGGGGCCAATTTCAATTGAGAGAAAAAGCCCTGTCAAGAAGACTAAAAAGAGTTTCATAAGACTAATAATAGTCAATAAAAAGACAACCCAATTTTAAAATGCCCAAAGGGCCCTAGCCAGTTTGGCTCAGTGGATAGAGCGTCAGCCTGCAGACTCAAGGGTCCCGGGTTCGATTCCGGTCAAGGGCATGTACCTTGGTTGAGGGCACATCCCCAGTAGGGGGTGTGCAGGAGGCAGCTGAATCGATGTTTCTCTCTCATCGATGTTTCTAACTCTCTATCCCTCTCCCTTCCTCTCTGTAAAAAATCAATAAAATGTATTTAAAAAAAATAAATAAATAAAATGTCCAAAGGACTTGAATAGGTATTTCTCCAAAGAAAATATACAAGTGGCCAATAAGCACAAGAAAAGATGTTTAACATCATTAGTCATTAGGGAAATACCAATCAAAACCACAAGGAGATACACTTCATAGCCACTAGGATGGCTATAATAAAAAAAGGGGGGAAATAACGAATGTTGCTAAAGATATAGGGAAATTGGAGCCATTATACATTGCTGATGAAATGGAAAATAGTGAAGTCCTCTTGGGAAACAGTTTGGCAGTCCCTCCAAAGGGTAACCATACAGTTACCATTTAACCCAGAATTCAACTCCAAAGTATAAACCCAAGAGAAATAAAAACAAAAACCTGTACATGAATGTTGGCATTGTTCAAAATAGCCAAAAAGTATAAACAACCCAAATGTCAACAAAGTTGACAACAAAACAGAAGAAATGTTAAAAATAAAATTCACTTACTTTTTAAAGACGACAAACCACTTGTTCCACCAAAAAGAGATCGGGTGGCAGAGCTGCCTGATCCCCCTGGAGGTGGGACCAGCATCACCAAGTATGTGCCACAGGTATATATGGGCGTCTTCCGAAGCATTTTTAGGGGTAGCCCACAGCTAGTATTTGCTGATGAAAAGAATGAAAGTGGTAAGTAGAAATATTTTACACACATTAATTTGGTTAGCAAAACATATCAGAAGATACTAAGGGGTCCCCAAATTCATACAAGAAAATACCCAAATTCAGAAAATAGAACAGGAAGTAACAAGCTAAGGAAAAAATAATGATCTTCTGGCTCCCTAGCCTGGCTTCAAGCCTCCTGAGACTTGTGGAAATAAAATAGTATCCTTCTTAAGTTCTAATATAAACTAGTAAGTATTAATTTGATAGTCACATAATGAATTAATCACAAATATTTTCTCTTCCTAACATTTCAATATATAAAAGAATTAAAGCATAAAAGTGCATAAAATTCATTAAACACATTAATCCAGATCCATTTTTTCTACCCTTATTTTTACTTCAGTTGATGATTTGGTATAAATTTACATAGTTGGTATGTAATTTGTAAACTCTTCAAGAATAATGGTTCTTAATCTTTTCTGGGCTATAGATAACCTCAAAAATTTGATGAAAATTATGATGGATACATACGTTATTTAGAACCATGGGAGAGATTGTTTATCCCACCCAGTTAAGAATGCCTGCTTTAAAAGTATAGAACTGTGTTTAGTAGGTGACCTTTTATTAAGAATAGGAGGCAAGCCAAAACCGGTTTGGCTCAGTGGATAGAGTGTCAGCCTCCGGACTTAAGGGTCCCAGGTTCGATTCCAGTCAAGGGCATGTACCTGGGTTGCGGGCACATCCCCAGTGGGGGGCGTGCAGGAGGCAGCTGATCGATGTTTCTCTCTCATCGATGTTTCTGACTCTCTATCTCTCTTCCTCTCTGTAAAAAATCACTAAAATATATTTTTAAAAAAAGAATAGGAGGAAAATAAGAACACAAATGTGTCTTTAATTTTATTTGCATAAAGAACTCTGTAAAGATTAAGATTAATATAGTTATTTATAGGGGGCAGGTTGGGGCAAAATATAGAATACACCAAGATTTCTCTACATATAACTTTTTATGTTTTTTTACTTTTCAAACTCTATAAATGTATCATCCATTTAAAATATTAAAGTACAAACACTAAATGAAATTCTAGAAAAAGCAATCTTGCTGTGGGAGGTTTGCCTCTTACTTGCTTGGTCAAGATTGTATTTGGTGGAGACAATGTTAAATATGAGCTTTTTACATTTATGAAGCATGTGCTAAACATAAAATCAATTAATGAGAAGGTGTTTACAGTTAAAGATCAAGTTGTTTTAAATTATTACAGATTCATGCTAATTCATATCCATAGCCAACAACATGTATTAGCTTGGAATTAAAAAAAAAAAAAGGGCAATGATTGGAAAGAGACAAAAAGGTGAATTATGTAAAGCAAAGTGCTTTTGTATGGTGCACTGCAAGTACTCGATAAAAAGTACTGCCTGGGGAGCACTTGAGGTCTTGCTCCCTGGCATGAGTCGTGAGTCTGGCTCAAGCAGACTTACAAAATTAAAAAAATAGATCTATTGCCTGAATCCACAGGCAGCTCTCACTAATTATTCATCAAGCCAAGAAAAGACATGGAGGAAACTTCATGCATATTACTAAGTGAAAGAAGCCAATCTGAGAAGTCTACATACGGTATGATTCCAACTATATGACATTCTGGAAAAGGAAAAACTATAAAGATAGTTAAAGAAATCAGGGATGGCCAGCATTTGGGGATGGGGAGGGATGAATAAATAGGCAGAGAACAAAGGATTTTTAGGGCAGAGAAACTACGCTCTGTGACACTATAATGATGGCTACCTATCCTTATGCATTTGTCCAAACCCAAAGAATGTAGCCTGAGGCAATGATGGACTTTGGGTGATGACGATTTGTCCACATAGGTTCATCAGTTGTAACAACTATATCATCTGCTGCAGGATGTTGATGAGGGAGACTATGCATGTGTCGGGGCAGGCGGTATATGGGAAATAATTAGTCCCTTCCTCTCAAGCTTGCTGTGAACCTAGAACTGCTCTAAAAAATAATCTTAAATTATAGATATCTAGCTGAATGGAGCTATCCAAGCTAACAGGTAGTAAGTGAAGGGCAGCATACCTGCTTGGTCCTCTTTCAGTGTGTTGGAAATGGTGGAGCCAGTGAGGGCGGCCAGCGTAGCGGATGGGGAAGCTCTGTAGCGGGAAAGTCTGCTAAGAAGCATCTCATTAATGCTTTTCGCAGACTCACCCTCTTTTCTCATTAGAATTGTGCGTTCCTGAAGCGGACTGGCAACATACACACCATTTTCAACCTAATATTTAAAGAAAAAGAGGTCCTTAAATGACATCTACTTCCATGTAGTTAGCAAGTTTCTATTTGAGAATTGCATTATCTAGTTACGCAAAACCATTTCCAAAAATTGTACCTGAGTAGGGGTAAACCTCAAAACCTAAGTGCTCCACAGAAACTACTGAGAACAAAGGAAAGGCCATGCAAAGTTTGAGAGCTTTCATTCTTCATAATAGCCCAGTTTCTAAAAGTAATGAGCAGAGTTTAATAAATTCTACAAAAGGTCGTTGATTAAAATTCCTTATATTGAATTCCTCAGGCAGCTCTCACTAATTATAAGCATCTGACAGGTACAAGTACACTGAGAGGAAAACAAATCAGTTTTTGATTTACTATTAATATGAAGTACAACTAGGAGGATAATGACTTCTTGAAATGGAATTAGTGGCTAAAACCCAAACTCTGCATTAACAGCAGTTAACATTAGCCCCAGCTGCTTGGGCAATGGAAGAGCAGTCCTAGAGAAAGGCAGACTTTGTTTGCTAAAAATATATGCCAACATCAACTGGATCCTTGCTGGTGCTTGGCAGGTCCTCATTCATCACTTGATTATTCCCCAGCAAAATCCCTGGAGTGGTGATTTCAAAATTCCTTTACTAATTTTGAGCTTGACTTTAAGCAGACCACTTGGCAATCTTTATTGCAATGAAGATCCAGACCACTTACTGTAAGCTGCTCACACTCATCTCTCTTCCAACTCAAGAATCTTTGTTTTCAGCCTCATTATTGTTCCTTTCCTCTTAATTCAAAGGAAGAAGCACTTCACTTCATGTTATTTAAGGTTAAGTCTTCCACCTCTGCCTCCTCTCTAACTGTTCCCTTAATTCTGTCTGCTCCTTCATTGCCAGTGTCTCCCTCTCTATTAACTTACTGGTTTCAAATATTCACAGGTTTCTAGATCTTAAACACAAGCTTGGTGGCCCATGGAAATACCATCCCTTTTGTCCACTTCCATTTGCTGTCCAATTTCTCACATATATCTCATGCTGCTTCTGCATCCCACGCCCCCTTCCAGACCTAGGCTCCTGGATCTGGCTGGAGACTTAGAAACTGGTGCCACCAATAAAGGTGGCCAAGGCTGGCCTGCAGCTGTGGGGTATAGAGATAAAAGGGAATAGGAGTACAAAGTGGCAAGGCTTATAAGAAGCAAATAAAAAGCAAAGCAATCCAAAGTAAAAATTTGGTAACAGAAGAGGCAAGAGAAAGCAAGCAAACTCAGGAGCATAGCCAGGAAGGATGTGTGCAGAGTAGCACCTACTGTGTGCCGGGCAGTGTTCTAGGACCTAGGGACACAGCAGTACATAAAAGAGACCAAAATCCCTACCCTCCTGGAGCTGACATTCTAGGCAAAGGAGATAGTGAAGAAATAAGCAAATAACGGGTAAAAGAAGAGCCAAGAAGAAAAATAAAACAGGGCAAAAGAGATAAAAAGAGACATGATTTTATTTTACATGAAATATTTTATACAGATTGGTAAAAAAGGTCTTTCTGATAAGGTGATATTTGAGCAGAGACCTAAAAAGTGAGAGAATATGCCATGTGGTTATCTGTAGGGTTCCAGTACAAAGGTCCCCAGATGGGAGCACACTGGGTGTTTTGGCATGTCAGCAAGGAGGCCAGTTGTGGCTAGAGCGGCATGAGAGCAGGGAGTGTGGTTGGTATAGAGAGTGACAGGTGAAGAGGGGCCCAAATCATGCAGCGCCTTTACAGAGGTAGTAAGATTTGAGATACACTTTGAAGGTAGAGCAGGAGCATCTGCTGACTGGACATAGAATTTGGGAAGGAAAAAAAGCGGAATCAAGAGTGACACCAGCCCTGACTGGTTTGGCTCAGTGGATAGGGCTTCGGCCTACGGACTCAAGGGTCCTGGGTTCAATTCTGGTCAAGGGCATGTACCTTGGTTGCGGGCACATCCCAGTAGGAAGTATGCAGGAGGCAGCTGATCGATGTTTCTCTCTTATCGATGTTTCTAACTCTCTATCCCTCTCCCTTCCTCTCTGTAAAAAATCAATAAAATATATTAAAAAAAAAAAAAAAGAGTGACACCAAAGGTCTCTGGCCAGCACTGGCAGGTCACAGATATTATTAACTGAAACAAAAAAACCCATGGGAGGGGCAGGAAAAGTCTCAGATTCTATGCATATACAAATAAGTACCCATATTGATATCCACCTAGAGTTCTGGGGACAGGCTTTGGCTAAGAAGCAAATATGAGCATCATCAGTGTATAGAGGTGTTTAAAACTGTAAGACAGGATGAGATCAATGAGCAAGTTAGAGAAATAACAGGAGCCCTGAAAATAGGTTCTGGCACATGTGATTGTTGAAAAGGAAGAAAGATGAGACTGAGTAGGAATAACCAGTGATAGAAGTCCTATGGGGTGTCCCACAAGGCAAATGAAAACAATGTCAAGAATGTGGGAGTGGGTAAACCACATTAAAAACTCCTAAAAGGTCAAGTCAAATTAAGAGTTGACCTTGAATTTATTAATGAGGAAGTCCCTGGTGAATTTGAGAAGAGCTGTTTTGGTGGTGTGATAAGGATACAAGACTGAATAAAGTGGGTTCAAGAGAGAATAGAGAGGAAAGAACATAAAAACAGTAAGAATAACTCTTTGAAGAGCATTGCTGTAAAGGGACACCAGAAATAGGGGAGTGGAGGCAGGTATGGGTCAAGGGAGTTGTTTTTTAAAGACAGGATATCCTCTAACGCAGCAGTCACCAAACTTCTGGACCTCGCGGACCAGACCACCAGTCAGCGACCGCTGCTCTAACATAATTGTATGCTGTAGTAAATGGTCCATTGAGAGAGGAAAGCTGCTAATATAGGAGGACAACAGCAGAAAGAACCAGCCTCCCTACCCCAACTTTCAATACACAGCAGGCAGCAAATACAGCCTTTTTGGGTACAAAACAATGTCACTTGGAAATCAATCTACTTCAGTCTATGCAGATCTGCCTCATACTTTTTAATGGCTATAGAGTGTTTCATGATGTGAAAGCATCATAGGCAGTAAGCCAGATAGCTATGTTTAGCTTCTCAAGTCAGCATGTTAGAACGAGTGGTAGTTAAAAATTTTTATTTAATGAGGAAAAAATTCAAACATATGCAAAAATAGAGTGTAGTATAATGAACTTCCATATACCCATCATCCAGATTCAACTATAATCTAGATATTGCCACACCTGTTTAACTTATCTGCCTCTTTTGTTGCTCATACATCTTAAAACATATCTCAGACATCATGTAATTCCATTTCTGAATATGTTACTACACATCTCTCAAAATAGATATTTTCTCATAGAACCACAATACCATTATTATAGTTTAAAAATAAATTAAGATTCCTGGCTGGTGTAGTTCAGTTAGTTGGTTGAGCATCATCCTGTGCACCAAAAGGTCACTAGTTTGATTTCTGGTCAGAGCGCATGCCCAGGTTGTGGGGTCAGTCCCCGGATGGGGTGCATATGGGAGGCAACCCAATCAATGTTTTGCTCATTCCCTCTCCCTTTCTCTTTCTCTAAAATCAATAAAAACATATTTTTTAAAAAATTAAGAATAACCCCATGGTTTCATCAAATACTCAATTTATATTCAAGTTCCAAATTGTCTCCAAAGGTGTTTTTTTTAATTTACATTTTGTTTGTTTGATTCAGACTCCAAAGATGATTCAAAGGTTGTTCTTTTCATCTACAGCAGGCTCCTTCTTCCCCAACTTTTTATTTCATGCCACTGGGAGAGGCTATTTTGGTTGCTCTGTTTCCTCCAGAGCAGTTATGGGCTTTTGATTGTACAGCTATACATCTAAAAATATCTTGATGTTGTCTTTACACTTGATTGATACTTTGATTGTTGACTAATGATTTCCCTCAAATTTTTAAAAGCCCTGCTCCATTTTTATACCCAGTAATACTATTGAATAACATGGTGCTTTTCTAACTCTATATCATTTGTATAAGATTTTATTTTATTTCTGGAAGCTTTGGAATCCTCTTTTTATACTTGATAATCTGAAGTTTCAGGATGATGTGCCATGGTGTGGGCATTCTTCATTAATCTGGACCAGTGTCCTTCGTTTGACATTCTTGGATTTTTAGAAAAATATATTTTTATTGAATTTTAGAGAAAGAGGAAGGGAGAGGGAGAGAGGGGGAAAAATCGATGTGAGAGCCATACATCAATCGGCTACCTCTTGCATGCCCCCTACCTGGGATGGATCCTGAAACCCAAGCATGTACCCTGACTGGGAATCAAATCAGCACCTTTCAGTGCATAGGATGACACCAATCCACTGATCCACACTGGCAGGGCGGGGCAGTTCCTTTTATCAACTTTAACGTACAACCCCATCTCCCAGCGGCACAGCACCACACCTGATGCCTCCAATCCCAAAGACTTTCTAAGCAACTCTCTTCTTGGGATTCCCCTGAACACACTTTTAGTTTTGGCTTTTCCCACACTGAAGATAAGAAGGGACACTACCACCTCCATCTTCTAAAGTAAACGCACAAGAGGAGAGGATCCAAGATGGTGGCGCAGATAAACACCTAAACTGCTGCCTCGTACAACCATTTCAAAACTACAACTAAAAGACAAAATGTCTATCACCCAAAACCATGGGAAAGCTGGCTGGGTGGAAGTTCTTCAACTAGAAGGAAAGAGAAAAGAGCATTGAGATGTGCACGAGCGCTGAAAAGCTGAGGTACGGAGGCGTGCAATCCAGGCTGGCGGCAGGCGTTGCTTTTTTCAACCCGAAGGGAGACAAGGCCCCGATTACTCTGAAATCCAGTTTCTGGGAGACATGGGGGACCCAAACTCCTATGGGGAGAAGCTGGACTGTCTGCCATCAGGTTGGAAAGTGAGGGTGGCTTGCTTGTAGAGCTGTGTGCAGGAATTATCGTTTACTGCGCTGGGGTACGGGACGCGGGGACACAGTGGGAGACCAGAGGCAGCTAACTGGCAGCCATTGCTGTTTGCCATGCCTTAGCCTAGTGACGCCCTGAGACCCCGCCCCACACAACCTACAAACCCACCCAAGCTCCAAGCAGTGGCTTTAGCATATGAATGGCCTGCCCTATAGCAGCTTAACCTAGCAAACTTGCAGCCCGGGTCAGACATGTCCAAAACCTCCAAACCCCAAGCAAAGAGGAGAAAACTGTAGTTCTCGCTGTAGCTCCTGCTGGGTGGCCTCAGACAGTAGCTGACCTGCACCCTATTGGAGATCCAGAAGCCAGTGTACCTAGTGGTCAGTGTGAGACATCAGATTCCAACTCCTCACATCCATAAGTGACACATTCAAGAGGCAGACTCAGTGAGCACCAAAGCCCCCTGAAACAAGTCCTGCACCATAAGCGTATCTCCAGCACAGCAGTTCTTCCATTATAGACACAGCGGGTCCTCACAGCCAATTGGCCTGGAGGTCATTTCCTCCCAGTGTACCAACAGCAATCAAGGCTTAACTACACCAAGACTTTGCACTCAGCCCACAAAGGGGTGTACCAAGAGTGTCCACCTCAGGTGATTGGGGAGGCTGAGGTACTGGCCCCTATAGGTCACCTACCACACAAAGCCACTCCATCAATACAGGGAAGCAGCCAAAATGCGACGACAAAGAAACATATCACGAATGAAAGAAATGGAGGAAAGCAAACTACTGGATGACACAGAGTTCAGAACCACATTTATAAGGTTACTCAAGAATCTTCTAAAAACCTCTGAGGAACTTAGTGAGACCTTTAAGGATCTTAATGAGAATGCCAAAAAAAAAAATGGGAAAGGACCAGTCAGAAATGAAGCATACACTGTCTAAAATAAAGAATATACAGAAACTCAACTGTAGATCAACGTACCCCAAGAATCAAACCAAAGATCTGAAATATGAGGAAACAAAAAACACCCAACCAGAAAAACAAAAAGAAAAAAAGAATCCAAAAATATGAAGATAGTGTAAGGAGCCTCTGGGACAACTTTAAGTGTACCAACATCCGAATTTTTGGGGTGCCAGAAGAAGAGAGAGAGCAAAATATTGAAAACCTATTAGAAGAAATAATGACAGAAAACTTTCCCTACCTGGTGAAAGAAATAGACTTACAAGTCCAGGAAGTGCACAGAACCCCATACAAGAGCAATCCAAAGGGGACCACACCAAGACCCATCATAATTAAAATGCCAAGGGCAAAAGACAAAGAGAGAATATTAAAAGCAGCAAGAGAAAAATGGTTAGTTACCTACAAGGGAGTACCCATACGACTGTCAGCTGATTTCTCGGCAGAAACTATGCAGGCCAGAAGGGAGTGGCAAGAAATATTCAAAGTGATGAACAGAGCAAGAACCTAAAACCAAGATTACTCTTCCCAGCAAAGCTATCATTCAGATAGCTTTGAAAGGTCAGATAAAGAGCTTCACAGACAAGAAAAAGCTAAAGGAGTTCATCACCACCAAACCAGGATTACATGAAATGCTGAAGGGTATTCTTTAAGAAGAGGAAGAAGAAGAAAAAGGTAAAGATAAAAATTATGAACAACAAAATGACATCAAATACATACCTACCAACAAGTGAATCTAAAAATCAAGTGAATAAAAAATCTGAAGAACAGAATGGACTGGTGAATATAATAGAATTAGGGACATAGAAAGGGAGTGGACTGACAATTCTCAGGGGGAAGGGGGTGTGAGGGGTGCAGGAAGAGATTGGACAAAAATCTTACACCTATGGATGAAGACAGTGGCGGGGGGGTAAGGGCATGGGGTGGGGTGGGGAATCAGGTGGAGGGGAGCTATGGGGGAAAAAAAAAAAAGAGGAACACCTGTAATAATCTGAACAATAAAGATTTATTTAAAAATAAATAAATAAACAAACACACAAGAGATACTGCCTAGAGCTGAGGAACAAGAAATAAAGACTTAATTATAAGCTACAAACACAACTGAAAGAGGAATTTAAATGAATGAAATAAAGCCTGACCATGTTACTCAGTGGTTTAGCATCAACCTATGAACCAGGAGGTCATGGTTGGATTCCTGATCAGGGCACATGCTGGGGTTGCGGGTTCAATCACCAGTGTGGGAGGGTGCAGGAGGCAGCCAATCAATGATTATCTTTCATCATTGATGTTTCTATCTCTCTCTCCCTCTCCCTTCCTCTCTGAAATAAATAAAAATACATATTTTTAAAAATGAATGAAGTAAATACATTAGGAAGAATAAGAAAAGAGTAAAAACTATGCCAAATCCTTATCTATCACAGCAAAAAGAAATCAACATACAATACATGGAGTTCATAGTCAAGAAACAGCAATGTAAGCCATTTACTTGGAGATACAAAGAACAAAAAACTGAAACCAGCGCTGGCAGGGGATGGGGTAAGGGGTGCTCACTTCTCAGTATGAACCTGGATATGCTACTCAAAGTTTAAATCCATGCACATGTACTTCTTTGTACAATTTTTTCTTTTAATTTAACAAAAGCATGTCAGGGAAAGGGAGAATTCTTCAATGTGTTCCCATTACACTTAGGATAAAAACCTAAGTCCTTTAACCAGCTCATACGTGTGTTTAAAAACAAGCAAAACAAAACAAAACAGATTTTCTGACAATTTAATTCTGAACACAGGTTCAAGTAGTACAATCTCTAGCAGATCAATGCAGACTTTCACTCTGGCAGAGACATTAGACAAGAAAAGATAATGATTAGAGAATACTGAGAAACTAGTTGGAAAAGAATGTCTGGTGAAAGGTTACTAGGTTCCTGACTGTTAGCTGGCAGGATGGATGACTGGTTTCCCAGAACAAGTTTTAACCCTGTTGAAATTCATTAGAAAAATGGCTTCAATGTTTGTTTTATTTTCAGGAATGCTAATTTCTTCCCAGAAGGAGACTGTAAATCACATCATGAAAAAAGGTTTGGTCACAGACCTGGCTTGGGCAATTTTTCCTTTACAAGTCTTTGCAAATACAATCTAGATAAGTACTGTCCAATAGAACTGTCTTTGATGATGGAAATGTTCTATGTCTTCGCTGTTTGATATGGTGACCACTAGCCAGTCGCAATGGCTACTGAATACTAAAAATGTGGTTAATGCAACTGAGCAACTAAAGCTTTAAATTTATTTAATTCTGATCAATATAGATTTAAACAGCCAGGTGTGGCTACAGGCTACCACACGACAGTGCAGATCTGCCATGGCCCCCAGCCTCTTCTTGCTCCAAGCTCGCCTCTCTGCATCCCAACCACTCTAGCTCACTGTCATTTCCTGAAACATGCATGCTCACTCCTGCCATAGGGCCTCTGCACTTGTGGTCTTCTCTTCCTTGAATGTTTCCTACCCTTCTACTAAACTTCTTCATCTGGTTAACTATAACTTTTTCTTCACTACCTGAAATTATCTTATCTACTTATTTGCTCACTTGTTTATAGTTTTTTTGTTTTTGTTTTTGTTTTTGTCTTTCCACCATCACTATCCCAACCCACCCAACCAGCCGGAATACAAGCTCCATTTGAGCAAGGATCCTATCCACCTTGCCCATCACTGAATTCCCACCATCCAGATAAAACACTACCTGGCTCTCAGGCAGCTTGCTAATATCTAATGAATAAATAATTGTCTTCTCACAATTTTAATTGTCACCTTTTTCAGGGACTTCCAAAACCTATCAATAGACCCAATCTTATTATTGCAGTTTAGTTCCACATTTCCAACAAGCCCCCTGATCATTTCTACTTAAAAACTCCACTATCTACACTTTAAGTACTGTTATCTCCATTCTCTTGCCAAATTGGCCTTCAGAAAGCTAGACTTTATTTGGCCATACAACTCCAAACAAAGAAACCTTCAAAGATATCCAAGAGAAAAATTAATTTTGAGGCAAAAGTAAACACATTGTACATACTCCAAGTTTCTTAGGTCCTTTGTCAACCAATATAAAAAGAAAGCAAACAGAAATGTCTCTCAATACACAAAGTGAGAAACTAAAACTTACCACAAGTTCAAAAATGTCCATGAAAACAGAATGTCCCTTAGGTGTTTTCTCATTCAGACTGGCAGGAGACCAGATCCAATAGAAGTAAGTACCATCTGAAGAAAGGTGCACGGTGCTCATAGTGCTGCCAACAGGGAGATGATTAGCTGGCATTGGTACCATCTGACATACCTGGACACAAAAAGAAGGAAAACTTCATCAGTATGACATAAATTCTGATGAATTCTATCAGTTCATCATTAATATTATTAATTCCAAGATGAGAATTCAATAGGCTTTCTGGGCATAATAAACCCAATATTTATCTCTAAGAATAATGTATGAAAATTACATGACAAAAACATAAAAGTTCATACAACTGGCCATGCAACAGATAAAAAGATGCTTGAGATTAATTCAAATTACATTTTTTAAAAATGTACTTACTAAACACTTTGACTCTGCTATATGTGTTTTATCAAACATTTATTAAAAACAAAGTTTCAGCCCTAGCTGGTTTGGCTCAGTGGATAGAGCTGTGGCTGGCAAACTGCGGCTCGCAAGCCACATGTGGCTCTTTGGCCCCTTGAATGTGGTTCTTCCACAAAATACCATGGCCTGGGCTAGTCTATTTTGAAGAAGTGGCATTAGAAGAATAAGTTTAAAAAATTTGGCTCTCAAAAGAAATTTCAATCGTTGTACTGTTGATATTTGGCTCTGTTGACTAATAAGTTTGCTGACCACTGGGATAGAGCATCAGCCTGCGGACTGAATGGTCCCAGGTTCGATTCGATTCCGGTCAAGGGCACAGGCCTGGGTTGCGGGCTTGATCCCCAGTAGGGGACTTGCAGGAGGCAGCGAATCAATGATTCTCTCTCATCATTGATGTTTCTCTTTCCCTCTCACTTCCTCTCTGAAATCAATAAGATATAAAAAATAAATAAAATTAAAAAACACAAAATTTTAGAAAAATAGTACTTTCTGAAATGTTCTTAGTAAATGAATTTAAGACTATTAAGTATATTTAAAGGACATGAACTATATCTTATTCATCTTTATATCTTCAACACCTAATTCAAAGTCTAGCTTAAAGTTATTTAATAAATATGGAAGGAAGAAAAGGCAAAAGGGAAAGCAGAGAATAGGGAGAAGGGGGAAAGAGAAAAAAAGTTTTAAAATAATGAAGGCACATGCAAGATCCTAACTTAGCTAGCACATGAGGGTTACTGAAATTCACCAAGTCCATCAAGAGGAAACAGACGAACACCAGTGCTCTATATTAGACATGAAGGCATGTGTTTCTAACACTACCTAGTAAACATCCTTTGGTTTCAGCATAATGAATAGTTTTGCATTATTTCACATTAAATGTGAAGTTACATACTAATTTTTACTGCCAGAGAAAAGCATTTAATATGAGAGAAAATGAGAACTAAGAAAACTGCTGACTTGGTGTTTTAAAAATCCAAGAGTAGGAGCAGAACTGAAAATCCCAAAATAAACATAATTCGAGAAGGTCAGATGCCTTCAGGGTACAGTAAGAACAATTTTCAGTTGCTCCACCTCTGGGTGAGTCACTAGTTTTCCTAAGATTACTTTTGAACCCTGAACTAATTTCATATGAATTTTTTCCAGATCTGTTTTGTCTACGTCAAAAGTTAAAGTCATTTAATTGTTGTAACCACACTTTGAAACTTATTGTGCCAGGAAATTTAGAAAGCTGACAGCTACTGATTGGCCTAAGCTATTCCCCAATTGCTCTGATGCACGTATCTAGTTAGTGACAACACTGCTTTCTTGGATAACCAGTGGCCCGGTGCACAAAATTCGTACACATTAAAAGGGGATTAATTAGAGGAAATAATTTAATATTGCTATTTGCCCTTTCTCTATAATAGAAGTGTCAGAGATGAAAGAAAATTAATAAAATGTATATGAAAACTTTTCTCCTGTCAGAGTCTGGGGCACACCACGGGACCCAGAGTCAAGTCCCCGCCCGCCCACATGCACCTCGAAATTGCGTGAGACCGACCCAGCCATCCCCCCACTGGGCTAGATCCAGACCTGGCCAGTCCCACCCTTGTCAAACCCTGCTGGGCAGGGGACATAGCCTCAGGTCCCCTGGCCTGGCGCCAGGATGGGGGGGCATGGCCTGAGGTCTCCCAGACCAGACTGGGGTGGAGGGCATGCCTTGAGGTCCCCTATCAAGCCCCGCCAGGTGGGGGACATGGCCTGAGGTCCCCTGTCAAGCCTTGCCGGGGGAGGGCGGGGGGGACACGCAGCCTCAGATCCCCCGGCCTGGCACCAGGAGGGGGGCACAGCCTCAGGTCCCCTGTCAAGCCCCACCAGCAGGGGTTGCAGCCTCAGGTCCCCCATCAAGCCTCACTGGGTGGGGGGCGCGGCCTCACGTCTCCCGGCTCAACACCAGGAAAGGGGTGCAGCCTCAGATCCCCTGTCAAGCCCCGCTGGGCAGGGGTGCGGCCTGAGTTCCCCAACCCAGCACTGGGGGTGCACCTTGAGGTCCCCCATCAAGCCCCACTGGGTGGGGGGCATGGCTTGAGGTCCCCTGTCAACCCAGCCAGGCAGAGAGGCGCAGCCTCAGGTCCCTTGTCCCAGTGCTGGGGCGGGGGGAATGGACTGAGGCCCTCTGTCAAGCCCCACCTGGTGGGGAGCACGGCCTGAGGTCCACCAGCTTGGTGCTGGGGCGGGGGGAGTAGCCTGAGGTGCCCTATCCCAGCACCAGGATGGGAAGCGCACCTTGTGAGGTCCCCTGTCAAGCCCCGCCGGGTGGGGGGCATGGCCTGAGGTCCACTGTCAAGCCCTGCCGGGTGGGGGGCACAGCCTGAGGTCCACCGGGTGGGGGAGGGCATAGTCTCAGGTCCCTGCTGATTGCTCGTTAAGGCTCCTTATGGGAACTTGGCCTCAGCTGTGAGTGCAGCCATCTTTGTGACAGAGTGATGGTCAATTAGTATATTCCCTCTTTATTAGATAGGATATCTGAGTTTTTGCAACAACACAGGGGAAACTGACATCACTTCAAATGTGAACCATGTTCCAAGATTTAACATCCGTTTAATTCCCAGGCTTATAACTTTATTTCAAACAAATATAGGAGGTATTCTCATCTGTCTGCATTAGTGATAAGAAACAAAGGCAATTGGGCATCTATTTGTTAATGTGTTCACTTTACTCATCTAACAATTATTGAGCACCTACTATGTGCTTTGAGACACAATGGTGAACAAGATTCAGTCTCTGCTCTCCAGGAAAGACACAACTGAGTGACAGAGAGATGCAACATCCCACTTAAATTCTGGATATAACTACTGTCAGGGCAATTACTCCACAGATGAGAACTCTAACCATCCAGTTCAATTTTGGTTGAAAGTTATAGCATAAAGAACTCAAATTTTAGAGCTGAGAACCATGCATTCAAGTTCTCATGTTGCCATAATTGTATGGCCTTTGGCAAATTACTTAACCTCTGTGAGCTACATTCCTCCATTCAACAATAAACACTTACTACTTGCAATGTGCTTAGCATCATTTGCCTTATGTTTATGATGAAACTGCCGTAATTACACCTCACAAGTGCATGTAAATTGCGTAGATCAGGGCCTGGTATGCAGACATTGTATTTTAACACCATCAATCACATGCTGGGCACACATACTACATTCCAGGGACACAAAGATGAATAAGACAGGCTCTCTCTGTACCTAAAGGTGTGCACGGTCTGGGGAGGATTAGACACGAGAGCAGGTAATTTCCTGTGATGCAGCACGCGCTTTGCTAGAGTGCCATTAGAGCAGTAAAGATGAGCTCTTAGTCCATCTCACACAATGACTCTATCTAAACTCATCTTAAAGCTCCCATTCTCTCAGAAAGGTTGTTCAGAACTAACCGACCGAATAGGGAAATGATGTCTTCCCAGAACAGATCTGGCAATAAGGAAAAAAAAGGGGGGAAAAAGAAAAAGGAGAACAAGGAGGAGGAAGAGGAGGAGAAAGAGGAAGAAGAGGAGGAGGAGGAGGAGGAGGAGGGGGAGAAGCAGCAGCTAGCATTTATACCATCTCTGATTCTCTAGGAAATTTTTTTAATAATAAAGAAAAATTTGTTGCTGGCCTTATAAACTCTTAGGGAGCACATTCACTCAAACCATGTGAGAAAGTCTAGACACTAGACAAAAACAAAACAAAACAGAATGCCCAGACAATGACAATTCAAAGGATGTGCTCTGGCAGGAAACTACATCAATTGTGTTATTAGTTCTGAAGAACTTCCTTGACTGTCTCCAAACCGTAAAGACAATGCCTTGGTTTTCTGTTTACCTGAAGGGTATTCTGGTCAATGACCTGGAAAAGGGAGTGAGGTTTATTATCAAAAGATACAGGCCGGTGGAGAAGACTGCCGTTGCCGAAAGCAACCCATCCCGGTTCCAGCTCCTCGTTCCGGCAGTATACAAAACCTCTGTAGGAAAAGAAAGGTACTTAGGTTGGGTTGCCCGGCTAGGTCTGAAGCCACAACAGACAAAAAAATTTTCCTGAATGTTTAATGTTTTAAAATGGCTAAGTATGCAAACAATTTGAAGGCAAGTGAATATATTACATTAACTTTTGGACTGAAAAACTAGGGCAAATATTAACTTTTCACAACAAACTTGCGAAGAGAAAAAAAAAGTTGGGGAAAAGGGCTAATCTGTATATATAAAACCCTAATATGCAAATAGACTGAACAGCAGAACAACTGAACAACCAAACAACCGGTTGCTATGACATGCGCTGACCACCAGGGGGCGTGTGTGGAACATGGCAGGCATCAGCAGCAGGCGGCAGAGGGCAGAACATGGTGGGCGTTGGCCACGGTGGGATGGTGGAGCAGGTGAGTGGGGGGCGCCAGACCAAGGTGGGGTGCCAGTTGCTGTCATCAGGGAAAGCCTCTGGTGGTTACTGAAAATTCTTTGCTCCCATGCGCCATGGTCCCACCTGGCACTTGAACCCGCTGCCAGCACTGGCCCCACTTGCACCTGCTGCCGCCGCCTGGCACTGGTCCCAATCGCTTGGTGCCGTCAGTGGGTGTGAGCGGTGGCTGCCAGCCCCAATTACCCCTGAGGGCTTCTCCACCTCCCCCTGCTCCTGAGGGGCGATTAGGGCAGCAGCCACCACTTGCACCCATTGATGGCGCCAGTCCTGCTTGTACCCGCTGCTGGCACAGGCCCCAATCGCTCCGTGCTGTCAGCGGGTGCGAGTGGGGCTGGGCCGACGCTGGCAGCACATGGGAGCGGCAGTGGCGGTAGCAGGGCTGTCAGCAGAGAGAGGACTGGGGGCCATGGTGGGAGGGACTGGGTGGGGGCACAGAGGATGGGCCAAGACCCACCTCTGTGCCCACTGCAGCCTCGCAGCCCACAGTTCCTTTCAAGGTGCACAAATTCGTGCACTGGGCCCCTAGTTAAATATATAAAAGGATCTCAAACTGTGGTTTCTTTTGTCAGCAATTCCTAGATCTTACATCCCAACTGAAAATCACTGCTAATCCAAGATCAAATCCAAGGACAAATAAACTAAACTAGAAAAATATGTCCATGTATCAACATGGAGAAGAAACTAATATTATAGAATTCTAATCATAGAGGAACATCTGGTTAAAACAATGATCCTAGGGCTATCAGACTCTTTAGAGCCAAAACAAAGCTGAAATGCACTAGCACAGTGATCAGCAAACTGCGGCTCGCGAGCCACATGCAGCTCACGAGCCACGGTTTGCCGCTCTGTTGACTAATGAGTTTGTTGACAACTGGGATAGGGGCTTAATCACAAGGAACAATAACAGCCTGTAATTATTGGAATCGAGAGTCTAGGTCAGTGGTCGGCAAACTCATTAGTCAACAGAGCAGCAAACCGCGGCTCGTGAACCGCATGTGGCTCACCAGCCACAGTTTGCCGACCACTGCCCTAGCAGAATGAGAGGGGTGAGTGACAATAATGGAAAACCAGAATCACATGAATGTGTTCAGACTTATTATTAGTCAGTCTATGGAGAGTCAGCATGCGCCCCATGTTTTCTTCACAGAGGATTACATAAGGAGGAAATGTTCCAGCCAAATAATTCAGCAAATTCCACGGAACTCACCTGAGAGTACCATGTAATCCAGAGCCCAGTTTGCTCACTCCTCTTCCAACTGAGTTAGTAGTATACAGGTAAAGACCGTCTGCAGTGAGACAGCGTCCCAAGTCAGCATCTGAAACATTTTTCATAAGTAAGTTATATAAATGCTTTTCTTTTTCTTTTTTTGTCTTTTTGTTAATCCTCACCCGAGGATATTTTTCCATTGATCTTTTACAGAGAGTGGATAAGAGAGGGAAAGACAGAAACATCGATGTGAGAGAAACACATTGACTGGCTGCCTCCTGCACACACCCTGACCAGGGCTCAGGCCAGGAGGAGCCTGCAACCAAGGTATGTGCCCTTGACCGGAATTGAACCTGGGATCCTTTGGTCTGCAGGCCGACATTCTATCCACTGAGCCCAACCAGCTAGGGCTAAACACTTTTCTAGTAAGATTATAAACGTGCTTTTTCTTTAGAGGAGGTTGAGTGAAAGATAATCTCCCACTTCTAAAATAAGTGCTTCGATCTGACTTCCAGGGAAGATGGCTAGAACCCCCACAGCAAACATCCAAAATGCATGTAGGGTCAGGGACCATGATCAGGGAAGGAGGTCAGATAGTTACTAGCAGGACAACCTGGTTCTGCCTGCCAAATGTTTTCTCTTTTTTGGAAAAGCAAATATACTGAGTCCAATTTACACATTCCTAATTCTAATCTGAAATGACTAAGAATACAATATGAGCCCTGGCTGGGTTGGCTCGGTGGATAGAGCGTCAGCCTGCGGACTGAAGGGTCCCAGATTCTATTCCAGCCAAGGGCACATGCCCGGGTTGTGGGCTTGATCCCCAGTGGAAGCTGTGCAGGAGGCAGCCAATTGATGGTTCTCTCTCATCATTGATGTTTCTATCTCTCTCTCTCCCCCTTAGAAATCAATAAAGAAATTTTTAAAAAATACGATATGATTTTATAGTAAAAAAAGGCGTGAGCTTTTAAGAGTTCTGGGCACTTATTAGCTGACCTTGGGCCTCTTTGAACTTCAGTTTCTTCATCCACAAAATGAGGATAATGTGTACCTCAAGAATTACTATGAAGGTTAAATAAGATAACACAGGTTAATACCCATATTGCACTCAAGTTCAAAGCCAGTGTTCCATAATGGTAAATGATATTATTCTCACATACTAATAATATACATTCAACTAAAATCTGCTTCTTTGGATTTTCCATCCAGAGATCCTAATTTTAATTTCTGGAGCAACACAGCACAAAAGTGCTCTTCTATTTAAAAACAGCAACTCTGTTTCCCCTTAGCTATATCTTCCCCTAAGATAAACATTGTATCTCTATGTGATAGTAAATGGTTTACTAACTTATAAAGAGAGTCTTTAAAAAAGTATATAAATAAGCCCTTCAGTGTTTATTTTCATAATCATTCCACTCACTATGTATAAGTGGACTTTGTCTACTACTTGTCATTTTAGGGGAATCCAATGTCACTGCACTCAAAGTAGTACTGAGTACGCTGTTATCTATAAAAATCAGTATACTAAACCTGAGACAAGTGTAATTTGTACCTAATGGTTCCTCAAAAAACAAAGAGTTAAAGTGGGTAATCATTTTTAAAACTCCTATTTCATCGGTAAGGTAATATTTAACGATATAATCATAATAACAAGTACTTATTACAATAACAAACAGGTCTGGGAGTAAGGTGGACTCTTGACAGGCCTGAAACTCTACCGGAGAGCAGCATGGGTGTGCCAGGGTTCTGGGCAGCATGTTTACCCAGCTAACAGAGAGGCTGAATTCAACGGCAAGTCAGTTAGGTGCAGTCAATTAAGAAAGCTTCTGCCATTTTCACTGAGGTCACAGAATAAACTGATATGTAATACTTGTGAAACTGTAAAAACATTTTAATCCAGCCTACTTTGTTTAAAAAGGATACTTAACAATTCATGCTCCCTTGAACAATCTCATCGTTTTGCTTTTAGGATGAGAGGGTTCATCAACACACACTTAATAAATTACTAAAAGAAACAGTATCAGGCAGAAAGACCTGATACTCTATTCATGGACATAAAAATTCAACTTAAGGCTCCCACGCCCAAACTCAAATACCCAGGAACCAATTTAAGTAATTCATGGCTCTTTGCAGAAGTGTATGGATGATACCTTTTCCTGGCGCTAGTAAAACCTATCCATTTTCTTACCTCACTGGATATCAGCTTGTATTATACTGTGACCAATAAAGCAGACAATGAACACATTGTATAGGAATCCTGAGCTCTTTAATTAAAAGGAACACAGACTTATATCTAAACTGTTTGCCACAATTATCTTAAACCATTCTTTTCACATATTCATTTCAATCAGAGGACCCAAACCCTTACATTACCTTTATTTTCAGAACTGGAGCCAGTGTTACTATCTGGTGCAGGCAACATGTCTTCATATCCCCATGACACTATGTGCTTGCCACCAAGCACACAGGAGGGAGATCCAGGCCCCCCTTCCAAAAGCAACAGCCTAAAAAGGGAAATGGAGAATCACAAACACACCAAAAGTATACATTTTGGCAAGAAAATAAAAGTCCACCTTCTGTCTCAAAAAGCAGAAAACTATAATAGGTTTACAAAGACATTATACATCTGAAATGAAATTCACAATATATTTTATATACTGAAAATTTACAAAGCAGTGCTTTTAGAAATGTTATAAAATTACAGCTGTGTGTAAAATGTATATATTTTATATATACGAGAGAGAGAGAGAGAGAGAAAGAGAGAGAGAGAGAGGAATTGGGAAACAACGTATACCAAAGCATTAGGAGTGGTTATCTTTGGGTAATAACATTACAAATGAGCCCTAGCTGCTTTGGCTCAGTGGATAGAGTGTCAGCCTGCGGACTGAAGGGTCCTGGGTTCGATTCTTGTCAAGGGCACATATCTAGGTTGCAGGCTTGATCCCCAGTAGGGGGCATGCAGGAGGCAGCCAATCAGTGATTCTCTCTCACTATTGATGTTTCTGTCTCTCTTCCCCTCTCCCTTCATCTCTGAAATCAATAAAAAGCATATATATATTTAAAAGATTATGATTTTATCTTTCTTCTTTATACCTTAACATATCACTTCAAAATCTACAATAAGAATTAATTACAAGCTACTGCGACTTTTTTTAAGCCCACAAAAATTAAAAATAACATGCCCTAGAAGGATTGGCTCAGTGGATAGGGTGTTGGCCTGCGAACTGAAGGGTCCCAGGTTCGATTCCAGTAGGGGGCGTGCAGGAGGCAGCCAATCAATGATTCTCATCATTAATGTTTCTATCTCTGTCTCCCTCTCCCTTCCTCTCTGAAATCAATTAAAAAAATATATTTAAAAAAATTAAATAAATAACATGCTCCAGGAACACTTTCAAAGAAGACAAAATTCTCAAAGAGATAAATATGATAATATACTTATTTAAAAATATGAATCATTTCATTTATATGTGGAAGCTTGAAGAACAATATAAATGAACAAACAAAATAGAAACAGACTCATAGATAGAGAACAAACTGATGCCTGCCCAAGAGAAGGTTGGAAGACTGGGTGAAAAAAGTGAAGGAATTAAGAAGTACACATTGGTAGTTATGAAATAGTCATAGGGATGTAAGGTATAGCATAAAGAATATAGTCAATAATATTGTAATAACTAAGTATTGTGCCAGTCTACTTGGGAGGATCGCTTTGTGAAGTATATGATTGTGTAATTACTATGCTATTCACCTAAAACTAATATAAACAAGGACTGAATGTAAACTGTAATGTAAAAATAATGAATCGGACTTGGGTGTGGTGGGATGTGTCCTTGGACTTAGAGAGTGGATGTCCGGCTTGCGAGTGGGAACCTCCATGTCCGGTGAGAATAACAAGCGATTTAAAAATGGGTGATGTTGAGAAAGGCAAGAAGAGTTTTGTTCAGAAGTGTGCCCAGTGCCATACTATAGAAATGGGAGGCAAGCACAGGGCAGGGCCAAATCTTCATGGTCTATTTGGGTAAAAGATAGGCCAGGCCCCTGAATATCTTACATGGATGCCAACAAGAACAAAGGTATCACCTGGGGAGAGGCTAAACTGATGGAATAGTTGGAGAATCCCAAGAAGTACATCCCTTGAACAAAAGTGATCTTCGCTGGCATTAAGAAGAGTGCAGAAAGGGCAGACTTGGTAGCTTATCTCAAAAAAGCTACTAATAACTAATAGTTGGCCACTGTCTTATTTATTACAAATCTCTCATGACATTTTTATGTGTACCATATTTAAATTGATCTCATACACCAGAATTCAGATCATGAATGGCCAATAGAGCATTTCTTTTGTGTAGTCCTTATTTAAATAAGATTGGCTTGTGGTTAAATGACATGGTCAGCTTTTTGAGCTTTAATGGTAATTTTGGTTCAGCAAGCATTTTCACTGTCCTCTCTTCTAAAAATATGATTGGACTTGATTTGTAGTATTCAACTTTTCACAGAGGTGGTGAGTGCCATCTCAAACCTGTAGGAGACTGATTTATATTTAGATTTATATGACTGGTTGTATTAATTTGTTTAAATTCTGAGGAAATCCCTTCACTATCTCTTAGACCTATAAGACTTGCTTGTGTTTCAAGTTGTGTTCACCAGCCTGTTAAAAGGAAGGGCTGCAGGTAAGCTGGCAGTGACCATTTTGTCTTTTTGGTCCCAACTATGCCAATTTAATAAAATTCCCTGTATCTAAACTGTTGCCTTTTACTGAATGAAAGGCATTTTAGTATGGTTTATGTATAATATCAAATAAAAAGTACTTAACATGTCTACATATTACAGATGATCTTTAAGGTCAGGTGCTTGACAAGATATAGCAGCAAACTTTGTGAATCCTTTAAGTCAGACTATGTTGTAATTTAGGATTGTCTTGAACAGCTATCCATTTACTATATATGTGTGATTTTGCCACCTCATTAGGATTAAAGTAGAGAACAGATCAACATAAAGTTGTAAATTATGTCATTATAAGGCTTAAGATAATTAAAAACAAAGCCACAAAAAATATATGAATCGTTAACTGATAAGAGTCTAGCAATCTACTTATTAAAAGAGACCTTATAAACAATCTCCCTTGTGTAGAAGGAGGGTAAGGATCCAAAGTGACAGACAACTTACCTATACAGCACATCAGCTACAGGCAGGTACCCTAGATCAGTCTGTTTCTGTAATAGATGAACTGTATGGACGAAAGTTTTCAATGATCCCCTAAAAATAAAAGGAGGGAACAGAAAATCATCAAAATTGAAAAGTCAAATAAGAAGGTTGTTGATGTTAAGTTTATTAACCAAATGGGAAAAGTTCCAAATGTGTCTATCTGCTTATGCCAACCATATGTGTTGTACAAAGTATACTTGCTTAGTATGTGAGTGGCACCATCTGAACAGTCAATTATAATGTTTTTGCATTTGTAAAGGTAGATAATTTCCCCTAAAAAAAATGTTCAAAACATAAGGCTCAGTACAAAGGCCATGTGACTATTATTCTTGGATACTATTTTCATCAAGTCATTCTCCAGTCTAGAGGAGAGATTTCATAGGAGCAGGTTATATTTAAAATTTAACTATATTTCCAGGATTAACTTTTTAATATCTTTGTTAAGTTCATCCATTTTACATAAGTCTCACTGAAGTCCATCATATCA
Source organism: Corynorhinus townsendii (assembly GCA_026230045.1). NCBI lineage: Eukaryota > Metazoa > Chordata > Mammalia > Chiroptera > Vespertilionidae > Corynorhinus > Corynorhinus townsendii. The sequence goes on along the minus strand of JAPDVU010000014.1, from coordinate 9,967,143 downwards.
AAAAAGGAATATATTCAAATAATTACTACTTTATACTGAGAGCTTCCCTTGCTGGGACTATAATACTTTAGAGGTCACCCCTACCTGATTTCCTTTTGATTCCCAAGGCTGGAGGCTCTGGGAAGTCCATAATATGATCAGCAGGATCTAAAAGAAGGTGCTATTAAGATGCCCAAGACTTACTTGGCTAAATCCCAAGTATAAATCACCAAAAGAACATTTCCTGATCTAAATGATCGCCTGTATCAGATGGGTGACTTCAGACTGCTGCCTTATTCTCTTAGCCAAGGCTTTAATTGCTAGGTATCACATGCCTAAACCCCAAAGAAATGGAATACTTAATGGACTGAGTCGGCCTAGAGTCCTCCTCTTAATTGCCTCTTTCACTATCAAAAGAATCAAAACCAAAAACCAGTATAAGACAGAGAGGCAGCAGATAGAGTATAAAACCAAAGAATCGAAACCAAAGACTAGCCCTAGCCAGTTTGGCTCAGTGGATAGAGTGTCGGCCTATGGACTGAAAGGTTACAGGTTCAATTCCAGTCAAGGGCACATGCCCAGGTTGTGGGCTCAATCCTCAGTGGAGGGCGTGCAGGAGGCAGCTGATCAATGATTCTTTTCTCATTGATGTTTCTATCTCTCTCTCCCTCTCCTTTCCTCTCTGAAATCAATAAAAATATATTTTTTAAAAATTAAAACAAAAACAAAGACTAGTATAAGACAGGGAGGCAGCAGATAGAGTATAAAACCAAAGAATCAAAACCAAAGACCAGTATAAGACAGGGAGGCAGCAGATCTATAATAATAAAAGCATAATATGCTAATTAGGCTGGACATCATTCCGGACCACCTTCCAGACTAAGCCGAAGCCGGGGCTACAAAGGAAGCCCGGGTCCTGGGTGCCAGAGGGAAGCCAATGCCAGCAGCCGGGGGAAGGAAGGCCTACTCTTGCATGAACTTCATGCATCAGACCTCTAGTAGAGTATAAAAACACAAGTTGGAAGTCAGGATATATGGATCTGAAATCTGGCTTTGACTCACTTACTATACCATCTCAGGCCTGTCACCTAACTCCTATGGATTTTTATTGCTTCATCTGTCCAATAGGGCAGGATACCTTCCTAGGGTGTAGTGAGGTTAAAAAAATAAAAGGGCAGTCCTAACTGGTTTGGCTCGGTGGATAGAGCATTGGCCTCCGGACTGAAGGGTCCCGGTTCGATTCCAGACAAGGGCATGTACCTTGGTTTTGGGCACATCCCCAGTAGGAGGTGTGCAGGAGGCAGCTGATCGATGTTTCTCTCTCATCGATGTTTCTAACTCTCTATCCCTCTCCCTTCCTCTCTGTAAAAAATCAATAAAATATTTTAAAAAAATAAAAGGGCAAAAGCACACTGGAACATTTAAACCAGCTATAAGGTATTATTTACTTGCTGGACTCAATCAGATTTTAAGAAAAAATTCCTCCCATGGTTCCTAAGCCACTACTGCAAACCTCATCTCCTGCTCCTCTCCTTCTACCATTGCCTTCCAGCCACCCTGCTGACTTTGCTGCCCCTTCACTCCCCGAAGCACAGAAGGAGCATCAGAGTCATGCCACTGTTGCTCCTCTTGCCTGGAACTCCGTCATTGGCTTTGTTGCGTGGCTGACTCTTCATCATCATGCAGGCCTCAGTTCAAATGCCACCTTTCCAGCAGTCCTTCTCTGGTATCATGAGCTAATGCTGTCCCACCTCCACTTAGCCATTCTCTATCAAAATAGCCTGACTTGTTCACTTATAGTGACTATCCCTCTCTGAAATTTTCTTATACATGTATTTGTTGCTAGCTGTCTGCCCCTCTCACTCTCATGTAAACTTTGCTAAGAACTTCATAATTCTCCAAGAAGAATTTTCTCGCACACTCTTGGCTTTAAAAAAAAGAAGAGAACCCAATCAAAAAAATTCTGAAGAAGGACAAATAGTGACACTAATCTGTCAGACCATTGGTCTCTAGACAACTAGCTTCAAGGAAAGCAAGGGTAGTGAATCTTTTTTTCTCACAAATGTGTGCCAGTGATCATACAGGATACTGGGCAGGAGAATGTAGAAATCTTCTCCCAGAAAAGTAACTCCAAGCACTTTTCCTACTGACATTGGATCAATAACATCAACTTACATACAAAGAACAGCACACTATAAAATCTTGATATATACAAAGAGATCTTTCAATTAAATGATGGAGGCAAACATCAGGGCTTAAAAATATAATTTGTGACCAAGTCAGTGTGACTGAATCGTGAGTAAAAACCCACTCACCTGCTAATGCACTCATTATAAATACACATAAAAAAATTTTAAAGATCTATAAACTTTTCAACTGTCCTTCCAGAAGAAACACAGATAGAACACCTTCCACGAACTACCTGATGGAAAACACTAATCATCTCAGGGGTGAGTAGGTAATGGCAAGGGTTGATTCTCCATTCCAAGCTGTTCAAGCTGTTATCATGGTACAGCAGAAAGCAAAAACTTGAACTTAGGTTCCAGCGCAGGCTGCTAGTGCCAAGTTTTGGTGAGAAAGCATCTTAAGTACTGTCAAGGCCATGAAATTCAATACTGAAGACAGAGGAGGACTTCTGAATGCTAAGACTCCCATCCAATATGCTTGCTCTCTGATTCACTCACCCAACCCAGGCAGCGGCAGCAGTCACAAGCTCACCAAGTGGTACATTTGATTTTCCTTACCTGGCACATGCCAAAGCCACCAGGGCAGCAGCAGCATTTTCTTTTTGCTTATGAGGGATGTGTCGGCCTGTGTCAGAAGTTTCCTCTAGCCAAGAGCACAGCAAAGTTTCAATTCCATTGAGACAGTCAGCAGGCTCCTTGGTCAAGCTCAAAGGCTGGCAGTCGCGAAGGCAGTTCAATAGCACCTCAGCAGTAATGTTACAGAGAGAGGGGTCTGTTCTACTCTGGGACTGGATAAGGGGGAAGACCAGCAGGAGCCCCATCCGGGATGTGAAGGGAGCTTGCTCGGGTTGCTGCAACAAGCCCTGGCGTTTGAGCAGGGCCAACGTTTCTTCATCACCCGAACTTTCCCTTTCATGCTGTTCTTCCAAGGCCAGCTGGCGCTGGGCATTCCACAGTCCTCGCAAGGCATTCAGGCGGTATTCCAGCAGGCGGGCATAGGCATTACTCTGATTCCCACAGACAGAGCGCAAACGTTCTGCTAATTCCATCGGGTTCTTGGTCTCAAATGTTAAAATCTAAAAAAAGAAACAACAGAGAAAAAGTTATGTGTTGCTTTCATCTATGGATTGGTTGCCTCCCGTATGTGCCCTGACCAGGAATGGAACCTGCAACCTTACTGTACAGATGACACCCAACCACCCAGCTAGAGCCATACAAATAATGATTAAATGTTCTTCACCATCAAGTCATACAAAACTATTTCCCTACCTTTTATCGAGATTCATCAAATACAAATTACCCTTTTGGTTATTTTTCACCTGGCAATTGATAAAATAACACAAGTTCCTTAAAAAATTATCACTTTTCAAGGGCAATCATATACCTTAAAGCTGTAATCATATCCAAGGAAATTAAACTGCCCTTTTTTTCCTTTTTTCAAAAAAAAATATATTTTTATTGATTTCAGGGAGGAAGTGAGAGGGAGAGAGAGATAGAAACATCAATGATGAGAGAGAACCATTGATCGGATGCCTCCTGCACGCCCCACGCTGGGGATCAAGCCCACAGCCCAGGCATGTGCCCTCACCTAGAATCGATCCAAGGTTAACACTCAACCCACTGAGCTACACTGGCTGGGCCCTTTTTTCTTTTTTCAAAAAATCAGCAATCAGCTTCCACCATGATGATCAATAACCAAAGATTGAATGATGTAAAAAAAAATCACAATTTTAAATTGTATTACCTTTCCAGTTATGAACATCTAAGCAAAAAAAAAAAAAAAAAAAGTTGCATTTTTTAAAAAGCTTTCCAACATTGGTTATGTGATTTTCATACAATACAACTCTTTGATATAAAATTCATGTGCTCTCTATATATTTTTACTTAAGGTACACTGACATTCTACTTACGATATATGAAGCAACTACTAAAAAATGCAATACAGGCTTTTATTAGACTCAAGAATTGAAGCACATTTAAAAATACACAGTAACTAAATAAAATAATCTTGGCAAATTTCTTAAGTCTGAGAGAATATTCTTGTATTACTCCTAGGAAGATCTCACAACGATACATTTAAAGAAAAATATAAAATGCAAGAATGTTCACTGTAGCATTACTTCTAACAAATTATAATAGGAGAACATTTAAAATATAACACGGGTGGAATACTAATAGCCACATGCAACATTACAAAGGATAATTAACTATATGATATTATATGACAACAGACAAAACATATGATCCAAATTTCATAAGAAAAAAAGATTAAAAGGAGACACATGAAAACATTTTTAAAAATTAAAAATAACAAAAAGAATCAAAGAACAACTTGGTAACATTAAACCCGGCTATTCTTTTTTTATCGATATCAAACATAAGTGCTTCTGAAATGTGGTATTTCCTTGTTCATAAAATAATGTGTATGACAGTGTCCATAGCTAACTTCAAATATTAAGAGTCACTGAAAAAAAACTATATAATATACTTCTGTGTTTTTCTGATGGTTCTATTTTTATAAGTACTTCAGCTTATTTTTAGCATTCCACTTGAAAGACATTCTGAAACAATATGAGTTATAATATAATTAAATATTATATACTATACACACTTAAGTGCCTGTTATGTGTATTGATTTAGCAGTACCTAACACACACACTGCTTTCAGAAATCCATTAGACTTCTCAGCATTTCAATGGCCCTTTTAGAACACTAAGAACTGTCCGCTATGCTGCCATTTTTTAAGAATTTCTAAAGTTTGAAGGTCATGGCCTAAAATCATTTTATAAATATATCATACCTTAGGGTTTTAGTAAGTCAGTCTGGAGGATCTATTCTGGTCCTTATGAATATTAAATGATTTGTTCTCATATAAAACCACTGCCCTCAGTAACAGCTCTTGACCAAGAAGGTAAAATACCAAAATGTCATTAGAAAATTAATATTCTTTTCTTTAAAAGGGAGAAGAGTTCTTTAAGAAAAAGGGAAGATCCCTGTCACCCTTAACCAGAAGGAAGGGTCACTAACTGTACTTTGGAGATAACGCTCAAGTCACCTCAAGTAAGGGAATAACTTTCAAAGTAACTCACATCCTCACTGTAATTTTATCATACATGACCTGTGTTTTTAAGCTAAAACAACAACAATCATCTGGAGAGCTAATAAAAGCTGGGCAAAATATTCTTTGCCAGCCAAATCTGAGATATAAGAAGAGCAGAGATAAAATTCCCCAAAAAGGGTAAGTAAAAAGCTAAAAGATATATTAAGCCTACTTCTGAGAGAAATAGAAAGTAATCCAATTTCTAAAAATTTACTCTGAAGAAATGTTACAGAAATAAAAAGTGTACAAAGATGTTCAATGCAGTCTTATTATAGTGGGAAAAGTAGAAGCCATCTCAATGTCCAAAAGAGAAGTGTTTGATAAATTATAATGCAACACAGTGGAATATTATGCAATAATGAAAAAATTTTAGCCATACAACAACAAAAAGCAGTATAAAACTGTATATACCCTATAATAGGACTATGTAAAACATGCTTGTTCAAGTTTGAAATGTCACTGGTAGTTATGGTAATAAAATCATGGGAGTGGGGGTCCCTATTTAAAAAAAAAAAGAAACAATCGTGATAAGTTAAATAGTTTATATTTTTAAAAAGCAGCCATGGCCCAGGCCTGGCTGGGTAGCTCTGTAGTTTAGAGCAGTGGTCGGCACTCTGTTGACTAATGAGTTTGCCGACCACTGATTTAGAGCATCGTCCCGTAATACCCAGGTTGCAGGTTTAATTCCCTGGTCAGGGCACATACAAGAATCAACCAATAAACGCATAAATAAGTGGAACAACAAATAGATGTTTCTCTTTCTTCTTTCTCAAATCAATTTTTTTAAAAGGCAGTCATAACAAGCTGATGTTTTTCACAAGCAAACACTATCTATACTAATAAAAGGGTAATATGCTAATTAGACCGTAAGACCTTCCGGACAAAGCCATGGTGGCAGGCAGAGGAGGTTAGGGGTGATCAGGCAGGAGGGGAGGGCAGTTGAAGGCGAGCAGGCTGGCGGGAGGACAATTGGGGGCAATCAGGCCTGCGGGAGGGGGGTCAATTGGGAGTGAGTAGGCCAGCGGCGGGTGGGGGGGGGGCAGTTGGGGGCGAGAAGGCCGGCAGGCAGAGTGGTTAGGGCCAAGGTGAGCGGTTAGGAGCCAGAGGTCCTGGATTGCACAGGGATCAGGCCTAAACTGGCAGTTAGACATCCCCCAAGGGGTCCCAGATTGGACAGGGTGTAGGGCGAGCTAAGGGACACCCCCCCCCCCATGCACGAATTTCATACACTGGGCCATTAGTCTTTAAATAACTGGTAATCAGATAGTGCTACAATAGATATATTTATAGTTTGGGGTACATATCTGACAAACTATAATCACAAGTACCTAAGAAAATGGTACTTAATCACTTTTTAAAATATATATATATATATATATATATATTTTTTTTTTTTTTTTCTTTTACTGATTTCAGAGAGGAAGGAAGAGAGTCAGAAACATCAATGATGAGAAAGAATCACTGATCAACTGCCTCCTGTATGTCCCCTACTGGGGATCGAGCCCGAAACCCAGGCCATGTGCCCTTGACCAGAATCAAACCTGGGACCCTTCCATCAGCAGGCTGACACTCTATCCACTGTGACAAACCAGCTAGGGCACTTAAATCACTTCTTAGTTCCATCTGTTGTACTTTGGAAGCAGTTTATCTCAACACAGGATTGATTATATTCCTGATTAGGAGGAAAGGCTGGGTAGTGTGGGTGGGATGGGTAAGATCACCATAGATGGTGGGAACTATCAATGAACAATAAAACCTCTCACTCTCCAAGAGTAAATTATATTTAAAACTCAAGCCCTAGCCAGTCTGACTTGGTGGATAGAGCATTGGCCTGTGGACTGAAGGGTCCCGGGTTCGATTCCAGCCAAGGGCACATGCCCAGAATGCAGGCTCGATTCTCAGTAGGGGGCCTGTAGGAGGCAACCAATCAATGATTCTCTCTCATCATTGATGTTTCTATCTTTCTTCCTCTCTAAAGTCAATAAAAATATATTTAAATAAATAAGTCTCAGGATCACTCAGGCTCCAAATAGATGAATTATACTACTATACTACCCAGTATGGTACATCAACCCATTCAATTCATTATATGAACCTGTCAGCATAAAAGGCATTTATACCTGGATTATTTCAAAGCAGACCAACTGGCCAGACTTGCAACCTCAAAACAAAATTTTTAAATAAAGTTTATTAAAATACATTTCATTTTCAAATGTTGGAGTGAATTTTTAAACCCTTTTACAGATGTTCCTACCATTTTTCACATTATATAAATGGCAATCATGGCCAAATTGAGTTGCATATGGTAATTCAAAGAAGAACAGAAAGTTCTCATGTGAACCAAGTAAAATGAATTGTGAATGGAAGGATGAAATTCCATCTCTGATATGAAAGCCTATATCAAGAGTGGATCCCTTATCCATTAAATTAGACCCTGAAGTTACATGACTTTATCCAAGCTTGGAAATATATGTTCATTCACATTCTCTTTCAACAACTTTTTTAAAAGGGTCTTTAACTTAACTGATAACCAGGATTAAGTTTAACACTTTAATTCATAAATTTAAGCCCATAGCTTGATGCCAAAACTAGAAATAGACCCTGATTTGTTACAGATTATTTGGCTCAGCTCTGGTAAACTTTCTCCAAGAAATGGTGATTTTCCCCAGACCTTTCTATAACTGCTATTGATAGCAGGATTGTTAGAACCGTAAGGATTCATCATATAAGAAGTCACCAAACTTTTGCATGAAAGTTTCATCTTGTCCTGGCCTTTTCCTAACTTTGATCTTTTGTCAGTCTAAATCCTACCTATCTTTCAAAGTGCAGCTCTGCCACCTACTTTGAGAAACTGATTTCTTCTTTCTCCCTCTTTCCCTTTCCAGAATTAGCTTCTCCATGTTTCCATAGTATCTAGCACATACCTCTATCCGCAGATCAGCAACAAACTATGTGAAAAAAATGTCTGCTGTTTTTAATAAAGGATGTACATTAAGGAAATGTAGGGAGTGATGTTCAAAATTGAAAGTTGATCCAGGGCATCAAAATCTTTTCACGTTATCAAGTCATTTTTTCACCAACATAATTTATGGCAGAACCAATACAGATCATCTTCCTATGTTTATAATCAACAGAATAAAATTTGGAGAAAGATGAAGAATAAACTCCTCAAGCCCTAACCGGTTTGGTTCAGTGGATAGAGCGTTGGCCTGCGAACTGAAGGGTCCTAGGTTCGATTCTGATCAAGGGCATGTACCTTGGTTGCGGGCACATCCCCAGTAGGGGGTGTGCAGAAGGCAGCTGATCGATGTTTCTCTCTCATTGATGTTTCTAACTCTCTATCCCTCTCCCTTCCTCTCTGTAAAAAATCAATAAAATATATATTTTAAAAAAAAGGATAAACTCCTCAAAATGGTTTTAATACTATTATAAATGTTACTAGGAGTATTTAAAGAAAAAAGATATTTCCAAAAACCAACTTTATCTGTTAATTACTTGAATTACATAACAACATAAGTTACCATGGGGTAATATAGTCAAATAATTAGCATAAACAGGTTTTAGTAAGAAAAATCACTGTTGACAGTTTTTAAATAAAAATGTAAAAAATTAAAGAAATTATACAAGTCCAATATGTGTAACACCACACTCTACTATAATTGTGTTTATTTACAGTGTGCTCCCCTCTTTTAACTGTGAGTCCTGAAAGGGGAAAACCATATCTTATTCATATTTGTATCAGCAGAGCTTAGCACTGTGTCTGGCCACATAAACATTTGATAAATTAATGAGAAGACACATAAATTCCAAGAATAATTATCTTGGGACATACAGCTGGTTCCCACTGCCTACCTGAATAACACTCCTCACTTGGATTGATTATACTTCTGCATTCTGGAGCAATGGAAAAATACTGTTCTCTTCCACACAAGAGCCTTTTAATTTGATGAGGAAAACACACGCCATAGAAGAAGGGGACACCAGAATATGAGTTGGGGCAGTTGTTCTCAGCCTGGCTGGAGATTAGAATTGCTTTGAGAGTTTTTTCATAATACTAATGGGGGCTGGGCAGATGAGTGAAAAGGAGGAAGGGTTTAAGAAGTACAAATCGCCTGTTATAAAAACAGTCATGGGGATGTAACATGTAGCACAGGGAATATAGTTCAATGACATAGTAATAGCTATGTGTGCTGTCAAATGGGTACTGGGCTTCTCAGGATGAGCCTTCATAAGGTCTATAAATGTTTAATCACTATGTTGTATACCTGAAACTAATGTAATATTGTATGTCAATTGTAATAAAAAACAACAAACAGTACTAATGAGTGGGCCCCATCCTAGTCTGATTATCTGGAGAGGCGACCTAGGCTTTTCCTTCCTCCCCCCTGCCTCCCTCCCTCCTTTCTTTTTTTAACTCCAGAGGTGAAAGCAGTGTGCAGCCAAGACTGCAAACCAGAGCTAGGGCAGTGGTCAGCAAACTGGGGCTTGCAAGCCACATGGGGCTCTTTGGCCCCTTGAGTGTGGCTCTTCCACAAAATACCACGTGCGGGCCCACACGTACAGTGCGATTGAAACTTCGTGGCCCATGCGCAGAAGTCGGTTTTCGGCTCTCAAAAGAAATTTCAATCGTTGTACTGTTGATATTTGGCTCTGTTGACTAATGAGTTTGCTGACCACTGAGTTAGGGGGACTAGGTGAAGCCCAGCCTCTGCAAATAACTGTTTCCCGTAGTCATTTTACTTGAATCTTCTCAGTCTGTATTTCTACATCTGTGAAACAGGTAACACCTGTTTCCATTTTACCTCATTGTTAAGATCAAAGGAAATGATGTACAAGGATTGCTCTGAAAAAGTGGAAACCGCTGAACGATTGTTAGAACATTACAGATACTTCCTTATTTTAGAGCAATTACCACCAAGAAAGGAATTTTCCTGGATAACCTCACAAGAAGGAAGACTTGACTAGATAAAAGCTGAAGGGTTGGGGGTGCAGTAAAGGAGATTTGAATTTAACACATGCTTCTTTTGAGCCAACACTGTTTAAAAAAATGCTAATGCAATCTTAAAATGCATTAGTAGAATTCCAGTGTCTGTAGCAAGGGAGGTAATAATCCCGTTTATATTCTGCAATGGTCAAACTATAATTGGAATATCCTGTTCAGTCCAGAGTACCTCATTTTAAGATGTCATTAAGAGATTCAAGTGTGTCCAGGAGAGGATGATTTGACTAACCTGGTAATCATGTCACATTAGAAATGGTTAAGAAACTGAGGATGTGTGGCCTAGAAGAGAGATGAGTGCCTTCGTTAAGACTGAAGGGCAGCTACGGGGAAAGGATGACATTATTGCTCAAGAAGCAAAAATAGGACGTTACTGGGATGCACAGCACACACAATAGGGAACTTCGATGAAAAGTCAGTATTTATCAGAATTCCTGGATGTTTTTACTTAAAAAAAAAAAAAAAAGATTCTTGATGCCTGGCTGGCTTGGCTCAGTGGTTAAGCATCAAACTATGAACCAGGAGGTCACGGTTTGATTCCTGGTCAGGGCACATGCCTGGGTTGTGGGCTCGATCCCCAGTGTGGGGCATGCAGGAGGCAGCCAATCAATGATTTTTTCTCATCATTGATGTTTCTATTTCTCTCTCCCTCTCCCTTCCTGTCTAAAAACAATAAAAATATATTTTTTTAAAACCAACAAAGAAAAGAAAAACAAAATTCAGGGTAGTGGTTTCTTACATCGAGAGGATGGTTAAATTGTAGAACACACAGGGCTTTAAAGGTACTAGTTAAGAGCCCATTTATTTCTTAAGTGGGTGATGGGATCACAGAATATATATACATGGTGTCCCCAAAAATGTATACACACTTTATCAGCTGATAGCTCAATTTTGAAAATGAAATGTATTTTAATAAACAATTACTTCATAATTATTCAAAGTGTGTGTATACATTTTTGGGGAATATATATTCAAAAGTTCTTCCCAAAAGATATATATACCTTACATATATATGTTTGAATATATATTATATATTAGTAAAAAATGTTGCAATTCCTATTATTATTCCAGCCCTATAAAGCAGACCAACACCATTATCTCCAGTGTTGACTAGCACTTAGTGGTTTCTCTAGAGATGGCATCACTGTAAAATGAAAGTATTACCAGTATAAGGTATGCATAGCTCAAGGGCTTCTTATTTTTAGGAACAGCATGAGCTGATGCACAAGTTTAGCTCTCAATTAAGCTATAGTTGCATCTGCCTCTGGAAGGAGCTGTTGGTTGTCTAGGGAGACTAATGTCTAGGTAGAGACTCTTAAAGGTGGCAGGGGTAGGAGGGTGGACAAAGATCGCCTCCCAGAGGATATAACATTTGGTTGTCACAAGTATAAAGGTTGTCACAAGTAAAGGTCAGGGATGCTACTAAACATCCTCAATGCACAGGAAGCCCTCACAACATAAATCATCTGGCTGGTATTGAGAAACCCTGTTCTGTGTAACCACTTGATTGGGAGCATTCAGGAAGCCCATCTGACATTGTGATGACCCAATCTCCCATAGGACAGAGAGAGCCCTAGTTTGTAAAGTTTGTTGATCCTCAGAATTGTGCACAGAAGGGAGTCTAAGCATATGCTCAATTAAAATATAAGGTTTTTTTCTTTTTTTTAATCCTCACCCAGGGATATTTTTCCATTGAGTGGAAGAGAGAGGAAAAGACAGAGAGAAATATAAATGTGAGAGAAACACATCAATTGGTTGCCTCCTGCACGAGCCCCGACCAGGGCCCGGGTCAGGGAGAAGCCTGCAACCGAGGTACGTGACCTTGACCTTAATCGAACCCAGGCCTCTTTGGTCCACAGGCTGATGCTCTATCCACAGAGCCAAACCGGCTAGGGCTAGAATACAAGTTTTATGGATAAGTATTATGTGAAAGAAGGCTTCTGATAGATTGTAAACTCCTCAAAGGTGCAGACTTTGATTCATTCATCTTTATATCTTCTGCACTGAAAATCTCAGTATGCTTTGATTCGTTTCTCCTGAAATAAGACACAGAGCACAGCACCTGGCATGTAGTGAGCACTCATAGCTTCAGTTAATATTACTTGAAAAAAATCTTTTTCAAATTCTAGCAATATAGCTTACAACTTTGTCTATTTTCCCCCTGAGGTATCCCAAGCATCAGAAAACCTGGCACAAAATAGATGCTCAATAAATATTTATTGAATGAGTGAATGACTAAAAATGCTACCCAGGAGTGTACTTGCATGCCCCCCAAAGAAAACAGAACAACAGAATGCAATAGGCACAATGAGGCACCACATCCAAACGCACCCCCAGATCAGCACAACTTCTGCCTGAGACTCCCAACCTCACCTTCTAGACAACATGAACAAGAAAGCTGAAGTCAGTATCATTCATACACTGATGATAAGATCGGTGCATGAGTTCTAAACCCACGGCTGGGAACTGTTTGGCCGGACATGAATATGCACCCAGTGACTATTCAATAAAAATTACCGTTCACCATGGCTGACCCCTAACCACATCTAAGAAACATAAGAAATGCTGCATCTTTCATGCCACTGAATCTTGCCTTTCTCATCAATTCCCACTCACAGCTGTGCCTGACTAATTAAAACTGCCTGGAAACCTCGTCTATCACTTTACCGATTATTTCTTCTACTTAATCAAGATTCCACTTTAGAATTCAAATCCATCTGTCTCCCTCAATCTGCAAAGAACGAATGTTCAGAAAAACTAACCAACTAGCTAAAATTAAATGCACCTTTTCTAGCTTGTGGGGAGCGGCTACAGTGTTTGGACAGGTTCAAGCCTTGGACTAATAAGAGGGCACAGTCCTCTCATTGCCACGTGCAAGTCCCAGCTTGGAGGGCAGAGCCCTCCCAGCACAATTATAGTCAACAGCTATAGTTGTAAGCTTGAATCTATGGTCTGAACACGTGGCCCCACGTGCCTGAGTGATGTGGGCTTGATAGAATTCAGGTGCATGTAATTGAGTAGCTCTGAAACCCAGGAGAACGTTATAACCACACCCTTACTTTGCCTCGTGGAATCTGGCTATGAAATAGAGAGACGACTTACAGGTCGTGGTGCTGTCGCTAGCACTCCATCAGACAGGACAGCGTCCCACCCAGACCCAGCTTTTATTCTCTTGTCTGTCTTTTCTCAATCCTTCACCGCCCCCACTCATGCTCATCTGCCTGAGCTGGTATGGCACATAAGGCTGAGTGGGGCTGAGTATGCCATGGCTGTGCCGGCTTGTCACACTAGCTAAGATTTAATATGTCACTGGAGACTGGGAACAAGGAGTGCAACAATAAATCACTAAAAAGAAGGTAACATAAAGCTTAGCCACATTAAATATTTAGATATTTAACTCACACCTTAGAAATCAGGGACAAATCCAGAAATTATTGGCTAAAATGGGTTTATATCAAAGACAAAACTTTCTGATGAAATTAACACATGTCAAATATTGCTCACCCAAAGTAATTACACATGACTACCAACCCTAAAGTTTTACTCATCTATTTGTTTCCCTCTCATTTAAACATTAGAAACCTAAACTGGCTCATAACCTATAGCTTCACCTTCGATATCTGAAAAACATAGCATTCATTGCTGAGCTATAGGTCCTGTCTCATAATTTAAAAAAATACCTCTGTCCAAAAAACAAATTCCAAAACTAGCTAAACTCAAGAGTTTCTAAAAAGCTCAAAATAGCAGAGGCACACAGGTGCTAACAGAAAGCACAGGAGACTGGAAACAAATCTGGCAGTAGATCTCTGAACTGTCTCGAGATTTTCCTACTTCATACAAAAGTTTTGTATCAAGAAAAAAATCAAGAACAACACAAAAACAATAAGCAAGACTCTAAACCTTATCTATAAGCACAAACAAAAACTAATCAAACAATAAAAGCAAACCTTAAAAATATAATAAACACAAAGATAAATAGCAAAATAAGCAATTTGAGGACAATTAAGTATTTTACAAAAGAAAATTACTGACTATATATTAATCACATTATAACATTTATCTACAGAAAGTGGAAGTAATTTCATGAAAAAAAGTACAAATAATTTATATTTTTCTTTTGTTTAAATTTTCTCCAGAGAACACGTACAACTTTTGTAAGAAGTTACTTTAGAAAGAGCAGAAAGCAAATAGTCTTTCCTATAGGCTCTAGAGCACACAGGCAGCCTGGTAGTGAGGGAGCTGCATTTACCAAATGTTTATGTGCCAGAAGCTATGCTGAAGCTTCCATTTCCATTTTCCTTATCTAGAAAATCATAGCATTAGATAGGTAAGTAGCAGTGTTGTGCTCACCCTATATAATAAAAGCCTAATATGCAAATCAACTGAATGGCAGAACTGACCACTAGGGGCAGATGCTCAATGCAGGAGCTGCCCCAGCCCGCAGGCCCCAGGCCAGCCAAGGCAGGTGCCAGTGGGGGCCCCCCAACTGCCCCGCCAGTTGCCCCGCAGAGGGAGGCAACCAGCGGCAGTGGCAGGGGCAGGGCCAGCGAGCGGGCAGCGCCAGGCCAGCCAAGGCGAGTGCCAGCAGGGCCCCCTGATGACCCCACCGGTTACTCTGCAGATTAGCTCTGATTGCCAGCCAGGCCTAGGGACCCTACCCATGCACAAATTTTGTGCAACAGGCCTCTAGTTTTACAATAAGAAAACAGCTGGTTTAGAAAATTAAGCCAATGGCCTAGGTCACAATTAGTAAATGGTGAACTAGGATTAAAAGACAATCTCTAAACTCAGAGCTCAATTCTGAACCACACCAGCAGTGTTTCCCACACATGCTAAGAATCACCGTAGGGCCCAGTCAGTGTGGCTCAGTGGTTGAGTGATGACCTACGAACCGGGAGGTGACAGTACATGCCTGGGTTGTGGGCTCGAACCCCAGTGAGTGGGGGGGTATGCAAGAGGCAGCCAATCAATAATTCTCTCTCATCATTGATGTTTCTCTCTCTCTCTCCCTCTTCCTTCCTCTCTGAAATCAATAAAAATATATATTTTTTTAAATCACCTTACACACTGGTTAGAGGAACATACTATATCCCCATACCCTACAACTTCCATCAGAGGGTGTAGGAATCTGTATAAGTAATAGCCCAGTGATTCTTATTAAATATGACTTAGAAAACCCTGTCCACCCTCTCTCCACTGCCACCCAAAATTTCGTTTGGGATGAAGCCTATTACTGAATATAAATTGTCCCTCATTTAAATGACAGGTTCTACATTCTCCAAAAACAAAACACACACAAAATAAAATCAAAACACTCTATTGGTTGAAGAGACTCTTGGGTTTCCAGAGAGAGAGAAATGACCATTCCATGAAGCAGGAGCTAAAGCTTTTGTGTTGAGGCTGCCATGTCTCCTGAATTTCTACAGTCTCCATAATTGCTCTGAGAGTTACTGGCAACTTATTTTCCCCAATTCAGAGGCTGGGGAAAGGAGACGGGAGCAGGGGAATGTGCTCAAGGACAGCCACACTCAGTTGCTCTCATTTTTAAAATCGGGAGAAAAGGAGACATGGAATTTCATATTCCTAAACAAGAGCTTTCCTAGGAGAAACAGGTTATCAATTATTTGGATTAGTATTTCATATACACATAAGTACAGAAAACTGGGAGGGCCCTAGCCAGTTTGGCTTAGGGAATAGTGTCAGCCTTTGGGCTGAAGGGTTGTGGTTCAATTCCAGTCAAGGGCACATGCCTGAGCTGAAGCTCGATTCCCAGTAGGGGGTGCGCAAGAGGCAGCAGATCAATGATTCTCTATCATCATTGATGTTTCTCTCTCCCTCTCTCTTCCTCTCTGAAATCAATAAAAACATACACCAAAAACAAAAACAAAAACTGTGAGGTCCACAGTAAACTGGAAAATGCATGTACCTTCTAGAGGCACTCAAATTCAAGTACTTTTGAAATTCTACATGCCAAACAAAACCTCTGTGGGTTGAATTTGACCTCTGACAATAGTTTGCAATCCTGTGGGCCTAAATTTTTTACAGCTTATTTTTTCATAAACCTATGTATTTATTATATAAAATATATATTTATATATTTCATGGGGTGACAATGTTGAATTTTAAAATCTCTTGCTAGTTAATCTATATAATAAAAGCCTAACATGATAAGTGTCCAGTTGGCTGTTCAACCAACTGAAGTGTAATATGCTAATGATATGCTAAGGCCGCTCAACTGCTCGCTATGACATGCACTGACCAGGGGGCACACAGTCAACCAGTAGGTTAGCTTGCTGCTGGAGTCCAGATGATCAGGACTGAGTGAGACAGGCCAGACACACCCTGAAGCTCTCCCGCAGTCCCTCCCTGGCTGGCCAACCTCCTGTGTCCCTCCCCGCCCTGGTCATGCACCGGTGGGGTCCCTCGGCCTGGCCTGCGCCCTCTCGCAATCCAGGACCTCTCGGGGGATATCAGAGAGCAGGTTTCCGCCTGATCCCGCAAGCCAGGCCAAGGGACCCCACCGGTGCACGAATTTATGCACCGGGCCTCTAGTACGTCAATAAAGCTAAAAAAAATCTCTGATGAAAAATTAGTTAGCGTCAGAAGTAGTTCCTTTTGAAAAATGAAACTCCAGTATTGGGAATAAACTAGTGATTTAAATACAAATCATGTAAAATGAATTTACCTGCACATCAGTTACCTACCACTAACCATCAGCTATTAGAAATAATATTGGCCCCCCTCATGGACAGAACTTGGAGCTATGATTCACAAACATCCTTCTGTTCCACCATAGCTGAGAAACAGCACCTCTCCCCAGTCACTGTGCTCTCCCAATGCAGCAATGTGCGGGGCAGAAGGAGAGGGGGCCCCAAGGCAGGTGTTAGGAACTGCTGATTTAGAACGTAAGGACAGTATGTTGGCCCAAGCTGTGTTTGCTCTCATGCCAATTGTTTGCCATATGAACTATAAACACATTCCATTTAAATGGATGACGTGTAACAGGACAATACACAGAACTCCCTGCTTGAGCTTTTTCAGGCTGTCGACCTCATTGGTTCAGCCAAGTCCCTGTCCCAGTTAATTATAATCCACTGGGCAGAAACAGTTCACTTCTTTTTTAAAAAAAATATATTTTTTTATTGATTTCAAAGAGAAGAGAGAGATAGAAACATCAATGATGAGAGTGAATCATTGATTGTCTGCCTCCTGCACAACCCCTACTGGGGATTGAGCCCCCAACCCTAGCACATGCCCTACCGGAATCCTTCATCCCAGTACCCTTCAATCCGCAGGCCGACACTCTATCCTTTGAGCCAAACCAGCTAGGGCAAAATAGTTCACTTCTTAGCTTGGACAGATCATGGAGATAAAAAAGTAAAGCCCAGCCCTAACCGGTTTGGCTCAGTGGATAAGAGCGTCAGCCTGCGGACTCAAGGGTCCTAGGTTCGATTCCGGTCAAGGGCATGTACCTTGGTTGCAGGCACATCCCCAGTGGGGGGTGTGCAGGAGGCAGCTGATTGATGTTTCTTTCTCATCGATGTTTCTAACTCTCTATCCCTCTCCCTTCCTCTCTGTAAAGAAACAATAAAATATATTTTTTAAAAAAAGTAAAGCCCAGTGAACATAAAGGTTGAATGTTTTTAAAGGCCAAGCATTCAAATTGCAGGTAGAAAAACTTTATTTAAGTCACTGCAGCACAGAGAAAAGTTCTGATTGCTTTGGTATTAAGAAATAAACTAGATTAACACAAGAAGTGTTCTACCAAGGGATGCATTAAGAGGACTATATATTTTATCTGGGTGAACATAATTAATCTATTTTTTCAGAGTAACCTCTAAAGCAAGAGTTAGAGAACAAATCAATTTTATGGTTCAGAAAAATAAGCTTCATTATGTAGACTCTAGGATGTCCTGGAAATAGGCTTTACTATTATTCTGAAAGTTGTATCACACAAAACTGTGGACCAAAAACTTATAGTCACTAAAATGCTAGGTAGAGCATAATCCTATCTTTGAAATTGTGCATATGTGTTGGTTTATACATAAATGCAGGTGTGTGTATAGACTGTGCATTTATAGAAAGAGGGGTTTGGAAAGAAGAGAAACAGGTTCAAAATCTTATCCGTAAAGAAATTACAGTTGATTATAATCCTCTTGTTTTCTTATCTTTATTTTCTAAGTTGTGTACAATAAGCACAAATTGTCTTTAAATTGAAAGTGGGATGTGAGTGGGAGAACAGATATAAATAACATAGTAGGGAAAATGCTTAAACTATTTTTAGTACTTAAAAATTATATAGAAAGAAACCTAGAAGAAATACCCCCAAATCAACATTTTAAAAATATGTTGAAATGGTATATAGACAAATGGAACAGAACAGAGACCCCAGAAATCTACCAAAGCCATTATGCTCAATTAATATTTGACAAAGAAGGCAAGAGCATACAATGGAGTCAAAACAGCCTCTTTAATAAATGGTGCTGGGAAAATTGGACAGATATATGCAAAAAAAAATGAAACTAGATCACCAACTTACACCATACACAAAAACAAACTCAAAATGGCTAAAGGACTTGAATGTAAGACGGGAAATCATAAAAATCCTAGAATAAACCATAGGGAGCAAAATCTCAGACATCTCTCATAGCAATATGTTTACATCTCCTAGGGCAGTGGTCGGCAAACTGCGGCTCGCGAGCCACATGTGGCTCGCGAGCTGCATTTTGCCGCTCTGTTGACTAATGAGTTTGCCGACCACTGTCCTAGGGCAAAGGAAACTAAGGAGAAATTAAACAAATGGAACTACATCAAAATAAAAAGCTTCTGCACAGCAAAAGAAACCATCAACAAAACAACAAGAAAGCCCACTGTATGGGAGAACATATTTGGCAATGATACATCTGATAATGGGTTAATATCCAAAAAATATAAGGAACTCACACAACAAAAGGAAGACAAACAATCCAATTAAAAAATGGGCAAAGGACCTAAACAGACACTTCTCCAAAATGAACATACAGATGGCCAAGAGACAAAAAAAATGCTCAAAGTCACTGATCATTAGAAATATGCAAATAAAAACAACAATGAGGTATCACCTCACACTGTCAGAATGGCTAACATCAACAGATCAACAGATGACAAGTGCTGGGGAGGATGTGGAGAAAGGGGAACCCTCGTGCGCTGCTGGTGGGAATGCAGACTGGTGCAGCCACTGTGGAGAACAGTATGTTGTTTCCTCAAAAAATTAAATATGGAACTTCCATTTGACCCAGCAATCCCACTTCTAGAAATATATCCTAAGAAACCCAAAAACACCAATCAGAAAGAATGTATGCACCCCTATGTTGATGGCAGCACAATTTACAATAGCTAAGGTCTGGAAACAGCCCAAGTGCCCATCGTAGATGACTGAATAAAAAAGCTGTGGAACATTTACACCATGGAATACCATGCAGCAGTAAAAAAAGAATATCTTACCTTTAAGGGACCTAGAGAGTATCATGCTAAGTGAAATAAGTCAGTCAGAGAAAGACAAGTATCACTTGAGCTCACTTTTATGTGGAATCTAAGTAACAAAATAAACTAATGAACGGAGTGGATCCAGGGACATGGAAGTATGGAAAAAGAGTATGGAATCTTGGAGGGAAGGCAGGGAGGGTGGGTGGGTGGGAGGTAATCAACCAAAGACCTTATATGCATATATCCATAACCCATGGCCAGAAAATAGGGTGGTGAAGGCCCGGGGTGGAGGTGGGGGGCAGGGACGGACTGGAGGGGGCCAATGGGAGAAAAAGGAAGACATGTGTAATACTTTCAACAATAAATAATTATTTTTTAAATAGATCCCAAAATAAATAAATCTGTTGAAGTGGTATTTCCATGTTAAGTTATTCTCCAGTGAAGAGTCAAATTGGCAAAGAAAAGCCATGCTTCTTGGGAAAGATGAAATCAAAGGAAACACCTAATTTCACTTCTCTCTGCTTATACGAATCTCAACTTATCCATGCTGAGAACAGATGGCAAAAGAAACTGTTCCAGAATTCAGCTGTGGTAGTATAAACATGGTGGTCAATGCGAAATAAGTATTCATCTTAATCTTTTCCTAGAAACAGTACCTGAAGTGTTATGGAGTAAAAAGGGGGGAGCAAGTATAGAAGGACTTTTCTTTGGCAAGGGCTGAGGGCAAAGGAGAAAAATGAATTTGATGAAAAAAGCCTATTTATTCTAGAAAAGCAATAAAGTATGTTGGGAATGCCTTGAATAATTTTAATATTATATATATATATATATATATATATTTTTTTTTTTTTTTTTTTTTTCAAAGAGGAAGGGAGAGGGAGTGAGAGATAGAAACACCAATGATGAAAGAGAATCATCGACCGGCGCCTCATGTACTCCCCGCACAGGGGATGAGCCCATAACCCAGGCAGTTGAATCTGGGACCTCTCAGTCTGCAGGCCAACGCTGTATCCACTGAGCCAAACCAGCAGGACAATTTTAGTATTTCTGGAAAAAAAATTCTGGAAAGGCTAATGGTAATAAAAATACAGCACTTTTTATTTGGGTGTCAAATCTTTTTTAGACTCAAACCCCAAAATAAACATGCCATTCTCACAACAAGCTAACAGGAAGAAAGTAATAATCGTTTTAGAAGAAATAGTGTATGCTATTAGGGAAAAATATTATTCTATATAACTTTTCATGCTTTGATTTCACTGATTTTGAGAGCAGTATTTCTCCTTCTTAGAGGTTTAAAGTGCCTATTTGGTTTTTCTTTATTAAGGATATGAAGTCAATGAAGTAAAAGAGGCCCTTCCTAATCTCTCAGTATATATATATTTTTTAATATATTTTTATTAATTTCAGAGAGGAAGGGAGCGGGAGAAAGAGATAGAAACATCATTGATGAGAGAGAGAATTTTCATTGATCAGCTGCCTCCTGCATGCCCCACACTGGGAATGGAGCTGCAATCCTGGCATGTGCCCTTGACCAGAATCGAACCCAGACCCTTCAGTCCGCAGGTGGACATTCTATCCAGTGAGCCAAACTAGCTAGGGCTCTCGGTGCATTTTTATCTAATGAACTTTATGCTTTAGTGCTCTTGGAAGAATTCATTTTTCTAGGCTTCAAAAGAAGCAAACATCTTTAGTGTACCCTCAAGTGAAAAAGACTTTATTTCATTAGAAAAAAAAATCCAATATAAAAAGCTAAGGCTGTCAGCAAGACACATCCTCAATTTTATTCTCTACACACTGTACTGTCTGCTCTGATTTATGATGCCAATGCTTTTGGCCACACATCACAGCACCCTTTATCCTCCCAGGTTTTAGATCTTTCTGTGTGAGGGCTGGATCAACCATTGGCTAACATGGCAGCTTAGTCATACTAGAACCAAATACCAAGTTGGGGTTCAATCTACATTAAGGGCTTTTTAGTTTCCCTAAGAAAGAGCTCAATTCTGTGACAGAAATCCAACTGGATATGAATGGCAGATAAGTCATCACCTTCACTGATCAACCACTTGATTTCCTAGTCTAGCCATTAGTTCAGTTCGGGAAAGGGCTTATTTTCTCTATCTTGCAGATCTAAAAGATCTTGAACCCAGCTTTCTGTGTAGATGCATCAAGTAGGCAGCCCTTGCTCACCTCCCTCCTTCCCCGCCACCCCCCTCCCCCGATTTGCTTTATTTGTGTTTACATAGAATTCCAATCTCTCACTTCTAAAGTAATATAAGCTTACTGTAAGAGCAGAAGTTGAAGGGGCAGGGCTCAACATCAGCTCCGACACACTATCACCTCTTGCCAAATATGCCAGATGGGGTGTGTTCAGAGTCTGCAAGGACGCAGATAAGGGGGCACAGCTGGCCCTCAGAATTCAGCTCAGCATCATGAAGGTCTTCTCTAGGTAACCAATTTAATCATCTTTTAATAGTAAAAACCTAGGTGAGTGT
This sequence comes from Corynorhinus townsendii, assembly GCA_026230045.1. Lineage (NCBI taxonomy): Eukaryota > Metazoa > Chordata > Mammalia > Chiroptera > Vespertilionidae > Corynorhinus > Corynorhinus townsendii. The sequence goes on along the minus strand of JAPDVU010000014.1, from coordinate 9,944,922 downwards.
TTTAGGAAAGAGGACTATAGAGACAACTTGAGATTTCTTGATCTGTCTATAAATCATTCATAATGGCTGGACAGATTCAAATGAATCTCCTCCTTTAATAAACAGAAATTTCATTTCCAGGCAAGAGGGTAAAAGTGAAAGGTTCTAATTTAGTGTATTTAGTTGTTTCAACACCCCCCACCCCGTTAATAAGTCACAGAAAATCATCACAGTATTTTTTACATATTTTTACTTTACGTTGCCTGACTTAGTGCCAATGCAAGAAATGTTTCATTACCAAGGACATCATATGTACCTACTTAGTAACATAGCTTAACAAATAAACTATTGCTCAGTGTGTTTAAGAGACAAAAATTCCATGCTATGTCAGTCACTAATCTTTTTGTTCCTCTGATTTCCTAGTCTTTAAAACAAAAACAGAATGACCCATACCTAGATACCTCTCAGAAATGAGAATAAAGAAGGTACATGCCTAGCATGCCCATTCTCTCTAATATGCTGGTTTTCATTCAATTAACAAATATACAGTAAACAGTCCCTAGCTGGTTTGGTTCAGTGCATAGCATTGGCCTGCAGACTGCAGGGTCCCGGTTCAATTCTAGTCAATTCCGGGTTGTGGGCTTGGTCCCCAATAGGGGAGGCATGCAGGAAGCAGCCAATCCATGATTCTCTCTCACCATTGATATTTCTCTCTCTCTCTCCCTCTCCCTTCCTCTCTGAAATCAATAAATATTTTTTAAAAAAACAACACACAAATGTTCAGTAAACATACCACACTGTGGATAGTAAGAAGGAGGAGGCGCTCTCATCCGCAAATGCACACGCAGTTATGGGGAAATTGAGAATTTTTCCCATTTAGAAGTTTTTTGTTTTGTTTTAATTTACAGAATGCCTTACTTTTAAAATATTTTGGAGTAAATGTCATAGTTTCACTACGACTTGGGAACAAGAAAATCATCAATAAACATTAGACATCTATTTAGTTTGGGTCACATTAAGTCCCTTAAAAGTAAAAACATGGAAGAACAAAAAATAACCCAAAACAAGATCACTAGGTACAATCCTTGCTAGGCTAGGAGTTTAAATTAACTATTTAAACATATTATTCACTATCTTCTTCCTAAGTAATGAAAAAGCCTAAGACTAGCAGGGCTGGAACAGAAGAATCTAAGGAGAAAACTTACTATGTTATATGAGTGAATTATTGTCACTGAATATTATTTTACACAGAAAAGTAAAAGCTTGTAATTGTGCTTTTTGGGGGATAGATTTTACTTCATGAAGTTGCTGAGGATTTTTTTTTTTTTTAAGATAGTATAGCACTATACGGTTTCTATACAAACAGAAGCTACACTTAATGGTAAAGCTATTTTTGAGCTGGACTTTACTTCTTTTTTTAAAAAATACATTTTTATTGATTTTTTTACAGAGAGGAAGGGAGGATAGAGAGTTAGAAACATCGATGAGAAAGAAACATTGGTCAGCTGCCTCCTGAACACTTCCTACTGGGGATGTGCCCACACCAAGGTACATGCCCTTGACCGGAATCAAACCTAGGACCCTTGAATCCACAGGCCGACGCTCTATCCACTGAACCAAACTGGTTAGGGCTGGACTTTACTTCTTGATTTGTTTCTACTATTTACTTGCATTCATTCAAATGTTAGAGAGAATAACAATGAGAAGCTGATGAAAGGATGAGAGGAAATGGTAAGGACCATCATAAATCTGAGCTGCCAAATTATGACTTAGAGCAAGAATACCCATCTTTCCTCCATAACCTGGAAGCAGGTCTATAAAAGTCTCAAAACAAGCCTGGCCAGTGTGGCCCAGTGGTTGAGCATCAACCTATGAACCAGGAGGCCATGACTGGATTTTTCCTTCTCAGAGACTGAAATTCAGTTTGTCTTTAGAAGAACAAGAAATTGGGCTATAATATGAAAAAGCACACGAAGCACCTTCTGACTAGAACCACATCAGTATGCTATCATAAAGAAGAGAAATAGAGCTTTTTTTCATCTAAAAAAAACCCAACTCTGCTTTTGAAGGATTCTCTAAAACACTGAGTAAAGCTTTTAGACCATAATAAGGAAAAGCAAAACTCTTATATAAAGAAAACTCACTTCATGAAGAAACAAAAACCTAGAAAAAGATTGTCTGAAGCAAATGGAAGACCAGAGGCCTCAGAGCTGGGCAGGAAATGGCATAGCCATGTAACAAAAATTTATCGGTTCTATTTAGGCACTTGAAAATACAGGAAGCGAAGGGGAAAATTTCAACTATCAACCTGAGTTTTAAACACACAGAGCATAACTTTAATTGATCCTCAAAAACCCAACAGCAGAAACTGGTGTGTTGCTCGATAAGTGAGACCTTGTCTGCAATGAAGGAAACCTCCGAATTTCTATAAGACAGGCAGTGGTTAAAAGGCTGGAAGCATCATGGTTTTCATTTAGCAAACATTCGTGGCAAGGATGAAGTCCTTGCGTTAGCCCAGCCCAAAACAGAATGACAGCTCCATGGAACTAACAGGAGGATTTCCTAAGAGCTAAGAACCTGACTAGATAAACACCAATCCCAGGTTAAAACTATGCTGATCTCTCCAGCACAGTTATTTCGACAACTCTAAAGTTCCAGAACAAGCACACGGCTTCGTAACAGTCAAGGGGCAACTTAAGAACAGGTGAGGAATTCTTACTGGTACCTTTCTAGGCAAATGGACATTTTGTCAAACTTGTACTATTTCCCTAAACTCTTACCATGCTACCTGAGAGAAAAGGCTCTGAAATTAACCGCCTACAGACTGTTTTTATCGTCTTCTCTCACAGAAAAACATTATTATACCATTAAAAAAAGTGCCAGTTTCTTGTCTTCCATATTTCCCCAAAGGTGGCTTTTCCTTGGGGTTCAACAATGACTGCTGAACAAAGATAAATTGTGTTATTTTAAGAAACTACAACCAGATCCTCAAATGTCTCAAAGCAAAATCCCAATATAAATTCTAAACTTTAGACTACATCTCCATGTCCTGCCCCCGCTAGGATCCACCTGCTTGCTAATAATATTACAGAAATATAACTTTTTAAATGTGAAGGGTAATTTTAATCCCATCAGCCAACATTTGCCAAAATGTAATATGTGCAAGAGAGGATTAATAATAGTTGTTCTTTTTTCTGTTCTTTAGTCTGGCTCCTAAAAGAGACAGAAAGGGGCGGGGGGGAGAGGGGGAACCAGAGTATTACTCAAATGCTCCTATTAAAACCAGGAAACAGCCGAAACCGGTTTGGCTCAGTGGATGGAGCGTTGGCCTGCGGACCGAAGGGTCCCAGGTTTGATTCCGGTCAGGGGCATGTACCTTGGTTGCGGGCACATCCCCAGTTGGGGGCGTGCAGGAGGCAGCTGATCGATGTTCCTCTCTCATCGATGTTTCTAGCTCTCTATCCCTCTTCCTTCCTCTCTGTAAAGAATCAATAAAATATATTAAAAAAAGAAAACAACACCTAAATCTCAAATTATTTTGAGTCATCACTACAAAACTACTCTCTACCATGGTATTTGCTGGTTATATCAAGTCCTACTTCAGTTTCAAACACTGCAAATATTAAGAATTTGAGCCTATGAAAATAAAAATGAGGTCCAAAACAAAGAGAAACGCTGTCCTACAGAACAAATATTTATTCTATATTTAACTAAGCATAAGATTAAGGATGTTCCAAATGGAATATTAAAAAATATGTAATGTGTCACTCCATTTCATCACGTGAGTAAAGATTTCTCCTCTTACATTATGTGTATGGTTATGACAGAGATGGATGGTATCGCCAACAAAAAGCTATGCAGTCAGATTTCTCAACATTCAGATAATTTTTTAAATGTGCCAAAATGAGACCTAAGAAGTCCAAGAGATCTCATTTCTAAAGATTCTTGGATTATAAACAGAATGTTGAAAGGTGTGACATTTGTGTCACTTGGCTCAGTCACTGACATTTTTTTATCTTTAAATAGGGAGTTGGCATTTCATGATCCTGACTAGTATGCAAAATATGTCCCTCAAACCTGTAAACACCACAGTAAACTAACAGCTTTTGGTTGTCTGTATGTATTGTATCATACATAAACTCAACTACATTTTGATTCAATTAAAAAAATCAGGACAAGATGACTCTAATTCCAAAGAATAGCCAAAGATCACTAAAATTATAAGGGTCACTGCATGTGCACTAAATTGCATCAAAATGGGAAGGCTAAATAATATCATTCCTATACTTTTCAAAAGCTGAATGGCGTGATAAAACTGACAAAAGTCCGATTGCTTCTCACTAGATCTTTTCTTTCTCTTAGCCAATAAAATAATATATAAATGCTGCTATGATATATTCAAATATTTATGGATATGGCTAACTACCAAGAAGTTTTAAGTTCCTTCAGCCTTGCTGAGCTGAGGGTCTAGCAATATGTTAAATGGTATAAAAGTATCTACATAAATCAATACAAATGTGCCTCCCACGTCTACTACATGTGAATCTCTCTTTAAATCATAGGCTAGGAAAAAAACTGACCTACTTGTGTTTAAAAACCAGCATGCCAATTTTAATTATCTTATTTCTAGAAAAGAATGTTTCATTCATCTGCTACTCCATTCAAAATAAATGTAGACTTTTAAGACACAAGGAAGCTATTGGTTTTTGAGAGCCTACTATGTGCCAAACACTGTATTAGATATTTTGCATCAGTGCTTCTCAAACTATCTATGGTGAAGAACCAGTTGAGTTTCTTTCTGATCCACTGGAGAACAAAACTTTTGTAAAATAGAATGAAAATCAATTATTACAAATATAAAGTGAAGCCCTAGCCGGTTTGACTGGGTGAAAAGAGCGTTGGCCTGTGGACTGAAGGGTCCTGGTTTGACTCTGGTCAAGGGCACATGCCCAGGTTGCGGGCTCGATCCCCAGTAGGGTGTGTGCAGGAGGCAGCCAATCAATGATTCTCTCTCATCATTGATGTTGCTATCTCTCTCTCCCTCTTCCTTCCTCTCTTATATCAATAAAAATATATTTAAAAACAATAAAAATAAAGTGAAAAAAGGAAACAAGCTGTAAGTCTAAAGTTCTATAATTAAGTTCAGCAGGTATAAAATTAGTCTAGCAACTGTGATGAAATTTCTAAATACTTGCTACTCTCCATTTCTGTGCTTATCTTGTCATTACAGGCAACAGACAGTTCATGGTATATGGAGCACACTTTGAGTAGCCATGCTCTATTTAGTTTACCAAAGTAATTTTAAAAGTCTCCAAGTTCTTAGGAGTGACAACAGACTAAAGGAACTCAATGTCTTTTTAAAAATATATTTTTATTGATTTCAGAGAGGAAGGGAGAGGGAGAAAAACAGAAACATCAATGATGAGAGAGAATCACTCTCTCATGGGCTGCCTCCTGCTCACTCTGATGGGCTGCCTCCTGCTCACTCCCTACTGGGGACCAAGCCCACAACCTGGGCAAGTGCCCTGACCAGGAATCAAACTGTGACCTCCTGGTTCATAGGTCAAAGCTCAACCACTAACCACACAAGACGGGCGGAACTCGGTGCTTTTTGAATAAAAAAAGCTGGATTAATTAAAGATTTAATTATCTCATCCAATTCACACACCCTCTGAATTCTATCCAGGGAGCCTATGGATCCTTAGTCAGATTCAGAACCTCTGAGGGAAAGGAAATGCTGCTTTATTATAAGCTCATCCAAAAAGTGCTTTCTTCTTAGCCCTAACCGGTTTGGCTCAGTGGATAGAGCATCAGCCTATGGACTGAAGGGTCCCAGGTTTGATTTTGGTCAAGGGCACATGCCCAGGTTGTGGGCTTGATCCCCAGTGGGGTTGTGCAGGAGACAGCCAATCAATGACTCTCTCTCATCATTGATGTTTCTATCTCTCTCTCCCTCTTCCTTCCTCTCTGAAATCAATAAAAATATTTTTAAAAATAGTGCTTTCTTCAAAGTTCCCCAAATGTATTTTTACCTCTCTACCCATTTTCTTTAATGTTTTTACCATGGACATGGGCAAGAGGTCAGTGAAGACCTGGGTGGATGGTTAGGGGCTGGGAGGAGAGAGGTAAAGGGGGGAAATAGGAGATATTTGTAATACGATCAACAATAAAAAATTATATTTTAAAAATGTTTTTATTTATTTTAGAGAGAGAGAAAAAAAAAATCAATGTGAGAGAAACAACAATGAGTTGCCTCCTGACCCGGGGATTGAACCTATAACCTAGGCATGTGCCCTGACTGGGAATCGAACCATTGGCCTTTTGGTGCATGGGATGATGCTCAATCAACCGAGCTACACTAGGCAGGGCCATTTTGCTCCTTTCTAAATTAAATAAACCAGTTGATGTCTTTCAGCTATACCACACCTAAATGATCAGGAAGGAATAAGTATCATGAAATAAAGAGGGCAATTCTATTATGTACCACTGTTTTGATGAAAATGCATTGACACAGAGTATCCTTTAACATTCTTATTTTATTTCAACAGTAAGGAAAAGCAAACATATCAATAGAGATAGGAGATCCAGGTTTTCCAGTCTGTTCTGTGAATAGCAATATCTATTATATTAGACTTTGTTGTCCTGAAATCAGTAATGCAAACTACAGACCACAAAGCAAACAGGATCAGATTCGTTACAAATACTATGGTACAAGCTAAACGTTAATATTTTGTTGGTGTAAAACCACTATTTGAATGCTACATCTGTAGATCTGTAGTTATTAACATTACTAAACCTGTAATTTGCATAAAACAATTTGCAAATGACGAATCTCCTTACTGTTAATCTAACATTGCTATACACTGTGCTATGACCTAGTAATTCAGTCAACTTCGGGTTTCAGGAAAAACACTAGGGATTCAAATGTGTACTCCAAATATCCCATTGTGGGACATTAATTATTCCACAATTGTGCTCAATAGCACTTTAGAAATTCAAAGCTCCACACAAATATTCTACATCATCTGGAGAGAAATCATTTAGCACTATATACAACCTTTTAAATTATAAACTCTCAATAGTACTGGGTTGCAGAAACACACTTTAATAATTACTACAAATTTATAATTTATCAAACTTCATCAAACAAATAACACTCTAAATGCTAAAAATCTTTTAGCCTCCTATAAGCTTAAATTATCTTTAAAACAGATGTTTAAAAAAAGCAGTAATGTGCAGCAAAACAATTATAGTATATCCATAAATTACTATACAACCATAAAAATTATGTTTTTAAGTTATTTGACAAAATGGTTCCAATAAGTGATTAAAGAGTACAAAACTGCATAGAGCATATAACCCCAATCATATATGAAGAAAATAGAACCTGAAACTAACATAAAATAACTAGAGGCCCAGTGCATGAGCATGGGTGGGTCCATGGGGGGGAGGGGGCGGATCGGGTCAGAGCAGAGGGGGAGGGGCCGCGGATGGCTGGTGGGCCTGCCTTGCGCCCTGGTTGAGCTCCCAGTTGAACTCCTGGTTGAGGGGACTATTTGCATATTAGCCTTTTATTTTATAGGATACTGAATGTCAACTGTCACAATAAAAACACTTTTTAATTTAAAGAGAAAAAAATAGTAAAAACTAATTAATACAGTAAAAAATTAAGTTTCGGCCCTCACCTGTTTGGCTTAGTGGACAGAGCATTGGCCTGCTCCACAGAGAACCATTCCCATGTATGCACAAATAGGCATGCAAGGATATGCACTAAAGAACTATTTCTAACAGTGAAAAACTGAAACCAACCAAGATGTCCTAATCCCTGGAACCTATAGATGTGACTGTAGTGCAATCAAAGAATATTTCTTTTCACTCTAACCGGTTTAGCTCAGTGGATAGAGTGTCGTACTGCGGACTCAAGGGTCCCAGGTTCAATTCTGGTCAAGGGCATGTACCTTGGTTGCGGGCACATACACAGTAGGGAGTGTGCAGGAGGCAGCTGATGGATGTTTCTCTCTCACTGATGTTTCTAACTCTCTATCCCTTTCCCTTCCTCTCTGTAAAAAATCAATAAAATATACATATTTTTAAAAAGAATATTTCTTTTCCTTCTTACACTTTTAAGTATTTTCTCTATTTTCTGCAACATTCATGCATTACTTCTTTAAAATCAAAAAAGTTTTGCATAACCCTGGCCAGAGTGTTCAGTTGATTGGGCATCATCCTATGTACTGAAGGGCTGCTGGTTCGATTCCCAATGGGGCACATGCCCAGAATCCAGGGTCAATGCCTGCGTTCCAGGCTCAATCCCAGGTCGGGGGTGTGCAAGAGGCAGCTGACTGAATAGATGTTGTGCTCATACATCGATGTTTTTTTTTTTCTCTCTCTCCCTCTCCCTTCCTCTCTCACTAAAAATCAATAAAAATATTTTAATTTTAGCCCTAACTGGTTTGGCTCAGTGGATAGAGCGTCAACCTGCGGACTGAAAGGTCCCAGGTTCAATTCCGGTCAAGGGTATGTACCTTGGTTGCGGGCACATCCCCAGTAGGGAGTGTGCAGGAGGCAGCTGATTGATTGATGTTTCTCTCTCATCGATGTTTCTAACTCTCTATCCCTCTCCCTTCCTCTCTGTAAAAAAATCAATAAAATATAAAAAATATATACATATTTTATTTTTAAAATGTCCTTTTTTTCTAAATATATTTTTACTTCAGAGAAGAAGAGATAGAGAAACATCAATAATGAGAAAGAATCATTAATTGGCTGCCTCCTACATGCTCATACTGGAGATTGAGCCCACAACCTGGTCAAGTGCCCTAACCGGGAATCAACTGTGACCTCCTCCTAATTCACAGGCTGATGTTCAACCACTGAGCCACACTGGCTGGGCTAAATTATTATTTTTTTAAAGTTTTGCATAGCATTAAAATACCATCAATTTAATTATCAGTTATTTTTCATATAGGTCAAAAACAAAAAATTACTCCTTATATTGGCACCTAAAAGAGAAGATTTAAGAGGATCTGAGTTGAAATAGTCTGTGTAACAACTGCTGTACACTCTGAACACACTCTAGGGGCCAGTGCATCTCTTCCCAGAGTGGGCAGCTCCCTCGCTCTGCAGGCCTCTGGCAGCAAACCCAGACTATCAGAATAAGAAGCTGTTGCTCTCTCCTGTCTATATATGGACATGGTTTGTATTAACTGGATTACTGACCAAAATGAGTATATGCCAGGAGTCCAAGGAGATCACACCACAAGAGAAGTGCTCTGCAGGGGTGTGATAACAGCTAGGCAGCAGGGACAGAAAACTCTGGCTCTTTTCGGCTGACCAGCCTGCATTTCCCGGTGCCCAATTACACCTATTGGACTCATTTTTGGAGTGCAAGCTATCGGCTTAAACAAATGAGAAATTTAAGCAAATCCATGAATTCGAAAGTTATCTCTATGGGGATTTGAGGAAAAGAGGTCCTATCAAGCAATGTTACTTGAGAGTATGAACTGGTATGGTCATTTGGAGAGCAACTGGGCAGTATCTATTAAAATTTAAAATGGTCACCCATGACCCAATAATTCTACTTCTCAGGGACTACTCTAGAGAAATACTCCCATATGTGCACAAACAAGCATTCAAGAATATGCACTAAAGGACCATTTTTAATAGTGAAAAACTGAAACCAACCAAAATACTTGCTATGGCAATCTGAAGAATTCCTGAAACATGTCCTAATCCCTGGAGCTCATGGATGTGACTGTAGATGGCAAAGGAGACTTTGCAGATGTGATTAAATTAAAGATCTCGAGACGGAGAAAGCCTGGATTATTGGGCTCTAAATGTAATCACAAGGGTCTTGGGGAAAGGATGTGAGAGGAGTCAGTCAGAGAAGAAGGAATGATGACAGATCATAAAATAGGGTGATGGATTTTGAAGATGGAGGAAAGAGCCACGAGCCAAGGAATACAGGAGGGCACTAGAGCTGTGAAAAGGCAAGGGAAAAGATTTTCCCCTAGCGTCTCCAGGAGGAACCAGATCTGCCAACACTTCACATGAACATAATGTGAGTCACTTCTGACTTCTGATCTCCAAAAATGTAAAAGAATTAAGTTTGTGTTGTTTTAAGTCATTAACTTGTTGATAATTTGTTAGCACAGCAACAGGAAACCAAGACGCCCATCAACAGGACAATGGCTAAATAAACTATGGTATTTCTGGAGTCTTGTGCAACACTTTAAAAATGTGGTAGATCTATACATAAAGACATAGAAAAACCAAAACAGAGCACTGAGTTTTTTAAAGAAGCAAGTTACAGAAAGACAGGTCTAGCATCACAAAGTGTTGTATATTCACACACATAAACATACGTATTCAAAAACAGTCTTGAAGAACATACAAACAATTTTCTCCCTGATTTAACTTGAGTGGGGAGTAGATGGAGACAAGGAGTAGGTATGGTAGTCAAAAAGGAACTTCAGTTTCATCTGTTACTTCCACTTTTTAATAATGTATTCATGTATTAGTTTCTAAAAATGTAATAGATACATAAGGTATGTTAAAAATGTATGATCAAAGTAAAAGTTTTACTATTTCTGCTGTGTTCTCTCCTTCTAAAATAACTATCCATTTGTCCCATAGTTGATCACCTGCTGTTATTTACATGTCTACAAGTATTAACTAAACATCTTGCAAAGCAGATCACACTCCTTGTGTTCACCCAACAACCACCTTTGTAAAACAAGATGGAAAGAGGGAGGAGCGGGGAGGAGAAAGCATAGGGTATTTTCAAGAATTAACAGTCCTTCCACAGTTATCACCACAAACACCTTATGACTTGGGAAAGAACAGGTGGATGACAATCTATCCAGTAGTCCTGGCCAACAGGTAGTATTTTGTGACAGTCAATATGGAAGCCAAGAAGACAGATAATAATCAAAACTGATTTATTTAGCAAGACCTTAGACATACAATTGGAGGAAAAGTGAAGACTATCTATTATCTACCTAGCCATATTGCAAATAAATTGAGAAGCAAATTCCAGAAGGATCTCTCTCTCTTTCTCTTTCATACACACACACACACACACACACACACACACACACACACACACACCACTACCTCCACTACCCACTACTAGAGAGAAAAAATGCTGTTGATGAGATCGTTTGCTTTCATATACAATAAGCACTGACTGAAAAAGCATAAACTAAGCTTTCAGCAACAGAGCACCATATAGAGAGTCCACACACTGAGCATACATAATCACATTCCTCCACAGCTAATCCGTACATTAACCCTATTACTATCCACCTCTTACAGATGATGAGGCAGCCTAGCACAATGGTTTTAGAGCCTGCACCCTGGACCGGACTCAGGTCTCTTTCAGTCTCAGTTTTGCTACTAAAGAGTATGACCTTTGTCAAATTACTCCACTTCTGTGCCACAGTTTCCTCACTTGTAAAAGAAGGGTAACAATAGTATCAACCTCATAAAGTTTTTGTGAGGACCAAGTAAGTTAATGCATGGGAAGTGCTTAGCCCTGAGTCGGGGACACAATATGCTGACACTGTTGTCATGGCCATGGTAGAGATGGTGACAATAATGACAAAGAAGCTGCAGTGGAAGAAGAAACCAAGGATTACTAAAGGTATGGACTTTGCCCAAAGTCACACGGCTAGTGAGGGGCAGAGCTAGAATTTCAACCCCAATCTGGCTCTTTAAACCTGACTTTGACCTCCTGACAATACTGCCTCCCACAGTCCTCAGATACTTCATTCTAACTTGACAGCTAGGCAGCCAAGCCTCAGAGCTTTCAAACCATTTGCCCAAGCTCACAGAACACTTCACCAAGATTCAGTAACTCTTATTCCAGTGCTCATTAATTACATGGTAGTCAGTTTACTGGTGAACAAAGGTAGTTTATTCATTTATTCATTAACACTTCTAAATCTAGAATTTAGAATTCAATAAAAGTACATAAACACTTTCCAAAGAATTTTGACCAAAGAAAACCAGGCTAGGTCCCAGCCTCTCCATCAGAGAGGATGGTGTCCCACCTGGCTCCCAGCTTTGTTTCTATCTTCGTGTCTGGTCTCTTTCTTTCTTTCATTTCTCAATCCCTGGCCACCTCCACTTAGAACCGGTTCGTTCATCTCTCTTTCCATGCTGGACGCAGAAAAGGGAGATCCCCGCCATATCTGGCCCTCCCCGCAGCTGGCCCCTGCATGTGGTGCCCAACATGGGCCACGAAAAAGGCAACAAGAGGCAAGAGGCAAGGGATCGCTCCAAGAATTGTGCGCGCCACAGATTTAAGGAAGTGTAAGAAAAGCCCATATGGATTCCTGCAACAACGGATCCCAGAGAGGACCTGATAGGACTGTTCAAGCCACAGAATAAGTAGTAGTCCCCGAGAACAGAGGAGAAACAGTCCAGAAATAAAGACAGTGAAGAGGCTTTGCCATGCTAGCAGTCAGCAGCTGTACATTGCTGCAGGTTGCCCAGGACCAAGGGCAAGGAAGTTCAGTGTGCATGCTTCCAGACCATGTGTGCACACCCTTCTGCATAAAAGTCAAAATGTTTGACGTTTTGTGTTCTACCAGGACCCCTGACTTGGGGGGCTTGCTTTATTTTTAACACAGGGAATGGTATTAACTGCCACATTAAAAGAGATGTTATACCTCAGGCATTAACCATTTTTACAGATGGATCCAGTTCTGGAAAGGCTGGATCTACTGCAGCAGGGAGAGCAAAGGTCCTTCAAACCCCTTATATTTCAGTAGGAATACAAGCTCTTATTTATGCCTTAACAGATTTTGCTACAGAGCCCATCAACCTATAGTGTTAATGCTTATGTGGTAAGTATGGCAAAAATTATTGAAACAGCTATTATAGGGCACACTAATTTGGAGGAGCTTTTTCATTTAATTTGCAGCCTTTAAAATGTTATTTGAGAACGACTATTTCCATGTTTTATTGGAAGCAATGTCTTCAGTGTGTTATCCACCTCCCTGTGCTAACTTTAAGGGTAAATCCCTGAGGACTTAAACCTAATCAAATCTGGCAAAATGAATGTCACTCAATAGTGGAAAGAGCCAATCGTACTCTTAAAAATCAATTACTAAAACAAAAAGGGGAAGACAGATGTTATGTGTCACCTCAAAACAAACTCAGTCATGCTCTTTATACTTTAAAATTTTTGAATTGTGATGCAGAGGATCGTACAGCAGGTGAAAGGCATCAGGCCTCCTGTACAATAGCCTCTACCGAGTTAGCTAGGTGGAAGGAAGCATAAACCAGACAAGAGTTTTATCAGATTCAGTAATAATGTGGGGAAGAGGTTGTGTTTTATATCTTTCCAGAAGGAGCAGCACACCCAATTTGGGTGCCAGAGCGTTACGTGTGTCACCACAATGGACCAGACAAGTTCCTGTGTCCCTTCACTCAAAAGGACTAAGTACTGCCTCCATGACAGCAAAGCAGAAGAAGAAGAAAACTGAAAGCTATGCAAGGGACTGAGGTGCCAATATGGAGTCATCTGAAGAAGTTAACAACTGAAGCGCAGCAGATTGTGGAAAAGCAAAAAGTTGAAGCTACTTCTTCAACCATGTACCTGCTCATGCTAACAACTGTTAGCTGCCAGTCTTTGGCAAACTCTTGTGCAGCCAAGTCCAAGGACTCTGAGTAAATATACACCAGCAGCAAAAGAGACTTTCTTTCATTTAATAGCAAAAAATGTTAACATGTCTATAGTTTTGACTTCTCTCTTATTGTTGTTTTACTTTAGCATTGTTTTGTTATTATTTAATAGCCAGAGTTTTGCTCTTGACGTTCAAGTTTTGAAAATGATAACATGTATGTAGTTTAGTTTTTGCATTGGCATTGTTTGTAATTGTTTTATATTAGACCTTTATTCTTAATGTTTAAAAAAAAAAAAGAAAAGAAAAACAGGCTAGTAGAATCCTCCTAGAGAACAGATCAACATTTATAGATCTAAATATTATCTCAAACATTTCAGTTAAGTATATCCTAAGAATTCAAAGCCTTGACTATTTCAGTTGATCAGGTCCAAAACCAAATCTCCTTTCCTTACATGGCAAAGAAACAAAAAAACCAAGCAAACAAACAAACAAGAAAAAAAGGAAAGCCCTGCTGAGCCTTTTTATTTCCTAATATCAGGAAAGCATTCTATGCCTCTGTGGGTTTTGTTTGTTTGTTTTATTGAGGTAAAACTGGCATAAAATAAACCGCAAACATATAAAGTGTACACATTGATAAATTCTGACACATGAAACATACAACCATAGAACCATGAAACCATCACCACAACCAAAATAGGGAACCTACCCATCACCCTGAAAGTCTCCTCATGCTCCTTTGCAATCCCTTCAAGGATCCCTGCCTGCCTGCCTCCATCTCCAGTCAACACTGATCAGCTTTCTATCACTATCTATTAGTTTGCATTTCCTATTATTTCCATATATTTGAAAACTTACAGTGTTTGACTGGGTTCTTGCACTCAGCAATCTATGTTGTGAATATCAACAGTTCATTTCTTTTTATTGCTGAGTGGTACCATATGGATATACCACACTTGTTTATCCACTCACCTTTTGGTGAACAGTTTTGGGCAAACAGAAATAAAGCTGCCATAAACATTCATGTTCAAGTCCTTTAATGGCATGTCTGGCAGAGGCAGGGGAAGGTGTACTTATAAACACACACAATGAAAAATGAGAAACACTAATCAAAATGCCTGGGTTTAAAATTAATTTAATTTTTACTATGGGGTAAAGAATACCTTGGCCACATTGAGCAAGTCAATTAGTATAGTATCTCTGTCAACATCCATATGTATCATGCCTGTCCCCACCTGGAATTTGTAAAGAAAAATGTGATAGAAAGCAGAAACTTTCACAAATGAGCTATTGTGTCGCTTTTCCTTATAAATTCTTCATTTTAAAAAAAGACTAATGTTCTATAAAATATAATGCAAAATTCAATATTTGAGTGGGTATTTTTGAGCTAGTTATTTTTTTAAATATATATTTTATTGATTTTTTACAGAGAGGAAGGAAGAGGGAGAGTTAGAAATATCGATGAGAGAGAAACATCAATCAGCTGCCTCCTGCACACCCCCTACCGGGGATGTGCCCGCAACCAAGGTACATGCCTCTGACCAGAATTGAACCTGGGACCCTTGAGTCTGCAGGCCGATGCTCTATCCACTGAGCCAAACCGGTTAGGACTACTGTTGTTTTTTTATTTCTCTTAAATGTATATTTATTTCAACACTTAAAAAATAATTTCCTACATGCTTTTTGCTTTTGCCAGCAATGTAAAATTAAATCCAGATAACTATTTTTAAGGCCAAGAAAAAAACCTCTCTTAATTCATACAAAGTAAGCCCAAGTCCTTATCTACAAGGCCGTACCTGATCTGCATCACCCATACCCCCATCTCCTATCACTATCCTCTTCCCTCTGCTTACTGGGCTCAGAGCTCCAAGCTAAGGATGCTAAGGATGCTTCCCTCTCAGGGACTTGGCTTGCTGTCCTGTCTGGAAGGAGCTTTCCCCAGTAGCCATATGGCACTCTCTCACTTCTTTCAGGTCTCTGCTCAGATGCCATCCAGGGCTTTCCTTTCCTACCCACACTCACTGTAAAACAGCTATACTTTTCTCCACCGCACTTATCATTTGACATTTATGTAGAGTATATGTATATTGTATATTTGATTATTTGTTATTAAAACAAAACACCTTCCTTTATAATTTACTGAGGAAAAACTCTTAATTCAAATGCTCATCTTTTGCTTAAATTAAAATGCTAAGTTAATGTTGATCTACTGCTCAGGGTGGGTTCTTTTTTCATATTAACATTCCACTTGGAGCAGCACTTACAGAACACTGAATTCAAAGGCAGGAAAGCAAGGGTCTAATCCTTTGCTCTTCCTTAACTAGCTACACTACCGGGACCAAGTCATAATCTCTCCTAATCTCAGATAACTTCTCTCTAAAATGAAAGAAATTACTGCTAAGCATCTTCTTGCTCTAAAATTCTGCAACTGTATTTCAGCTAGTGCAATCTTTTCTATTTTTAAATTTTTGTAAGAATTCATTTGAACCCTAACCACTTTGGTTCAGTGGATAGAGAGCATTGGACCTGTGGACTGAAGGGTCCCAGGTTCGATTCCAGTCAAGGGCACGTATGTAGGTTGCAGGCTCAATCCCCGGTCAGGGTGCATGTGGAAGGCAACCAATCAATGTAACTCTCTCACATCAATGTTCCTCTCTTTGTGTCTCTCCCTCTCCCTTCCACTCTCTCTAAAAATCCATGGGAAAATATCCTCAGGTGAGGATTAACCAAAAAAGAAGGAGGAGGAGGAGGAGGAGGAGGAGGAGGAGGAGGAGGAGGAGGAGGAGGAGGAAGAAGAAGAAGAAGAAGAAGAAGAAGAAGAAGAAGAAGAAGAAGAAGAAGAAGAAGAAGAAGAAGAAGAATTATTATTTATTTGAGACAGGCTGGTGACAGTTGCTGGGAAGCAAGATCACAAATGCTTGCTAGTGCAGTCTTATACATAAAGGTTGACAACCATATATTAGTTGGCTTAGTTTGAGTCTCACCTCCCAAAATGCAAAATTGTTAACTGAAGGACTCTATAGAACTCTAAAACCCCGGTGAAAATTTGGCCATTGCCCCTGGCTGAGTAGCTCAGTTGGTTAGAGCATTGGTTGTGAGTTCATTCCCCGATCAAGCACATACAAGAATCAACCAATGGCCCTAGGCGGTTTGGCTCAAAGGATAGAGCATTGGACTGCGGACTGGAGAGTCCTGAGTTCCAGTCCTGAGTTCCATTCCAGTCAAGGACACAAGCTCAGTTTGCGCGCTCAATCCCCAGTAGGGGACATGCAGGAGGCAGCCAATCAATGATACACTCTCTCATCGTTGATGTTTCTCTCTCTCTCCCTCTTCTTTCCTCTCTGAAATCAATAAAAACTAATAAAAAAGAATCAACCAATGAATGCATCAATAAGTGGAAAAACAAGTCTCTCTCTCTCCCACTTTCTCTCTCTCTCTCTCCCCCTCTCTCACTTTCTCTCTCTCCCCTTCCCTTCCTCTCTCTCTAAAATAAATTTTTTAAAGTGGCTGTTTTAAAAAAACACAACACATGGCCATTGTTCATCCAAATGTCCACTGGAAAAAGAAGCATGAAAGAGAGTAATTCTTAAGGGTGGTAGCATTTCAAAAGTTAGTCTTTAAAAGGTTGATGAACCTCTAATCTTTCTCAAATGTTAAAAAATGTTACCAGAGCCCTATAATGCAGGAGTGCATAAAAAAGTTGAGGTACATACTGTATGTACAATGTACTATTACTTGACTATAAAAAAGAATGAAATCTTACCATTTGCAAAAGCATGGATGGACCAAGAGGGTATTATGCTCAGTGAAATAAGTCAGACAGAGAAAAATAAATATCATATGATTTCACTTATATGCAGAATCTAAAAAACAAAATAGATACTGACTCAGATGCAGAGAACAGACTAAGGGTTGCCAGATGGAAGGGAGGTTTGGGGACTGGGTGAAAAAGGTGAAGAGATTGAGATGTAAAAATGGGTAATTACAAAATAGTCATGGGGCCTGGCCCATGTGGCTCAGTGGTTGAGGGTCGACCTATAAAACGGGTTCTGATTTGATACCCAGTCAGGGCACATGCCCATATGTGAGGCTCAATCTCCAGTCGGGGATGTGCAGGAGGCAGCCGATCAATGATTCTCTCTCATCATTGATGTTTCTATCCCTCTCCCTCTTCTTCCCTTTCTAAAATCAATAAAAATATATTTGTTTTAAATAACAGTCACAGGGATGTAAATTACAGCATAGGGAATATAGTCAGTAATATTGTAATAAGTAAGGTGCCAGGTGGTTACCTGAAATATTGGGGAGATCACTTTGTAAAAAGCATGATTACCTAACCACTATACTGCACACCTAAAACTAATAGAAATATTGAATACAAACTGTAACTGAAAAATAAAATTTAAAAAAGAAAGTTACTAGAAAGGAAATGAAGGTATCTGTTTACTACCCTATCTTCAGCCAATTGTGAAATTTTAAATAGTTACAAATATGAATATCATACATGCATGAAGGTAGTAGAATATTATGATCAGGAGCAGATGTGTTTGAGACCAACAGACCTGAGGTTAATGTCCAGGTGCTCTTCTCTGTGTGTGATCTTGAGCAAGTCACATACCTACTCTTCACTTTTCTTGCCTTTTCTGTACAATGGGTGCAATATTTACAACTGTTATAATGAGTAACTAGCTACTAGGATCCTTTTGAGAATTTAGTAAGATGAGGCCAGACACAAAGGATTCACTTAATCCATATTATCATAATTAAATAATTAAATATGAACACACCCACACAAATACAAATCTAATAGCTACAAAAACATTCTTAGCTACCCACTTCTACTGATACTCTGTAGCCTATATAAAGTGTAAAGAAATGAAAAAAGTTCTTTACAACTGCCAGTCATAAATGTTTATCACCCTTACACATACTGGTTTCTGAGAGGTCAAACCATAAAATTTTTAAGGTGTTTTTTCTTTTTTAATCTATCAGGCCAGAGAGGTTCCTTCTTTTTAAAATCTTCTTCTGTAGAAACGGCTGACAAATTCATTCAACACATTTATACAGTAAACATCTTAGGAAAACCAACTTAACAATTGAAGTATTTTTAACTACTACTCTTTTTAATCCTGAAAAAATAAATAAATTGCATATATACATTTTTTGGACCTGTGAAGTTAGATTGGTCTCTATGGAACAAAGAGCATCCACTTCCCATATCTCGAACAATAGAACCAATTAAATTAAAAGATCCCACCATCACAGCATATTACCTGAGTTTTCAAGCAGATAAGACACTCAGACATACCTTACTTTTTATAGATCAAGCCCAAATGAGACACAATAAAACTACGATTCAATGTTAGGAATTCCCTAGCAACTCGTATCTTCCTCTGTTTTGGTGGCCAGACTGTAAAATAAATCAATTAAGAGTTCACAATGAGAATGCTGCAACCTCAACCTCAAATCCAGACAGAAAAATACAGTGGACTGTTTTCGCATCTCAGGCACGTCCAAAGAAAGGTCTCAGCCAACACGATCCGATCACTGCCGTTTCCAGAAAGGGACAGTAATGGGTTTTAATCCATTTCTATAAATATTCCTTGTGCCCAAAGCCAAAGTGCATGCAAACCCGAAAAACACAAAAGATTCCTCGCATTTCGTTTCTAGCCTGAAGGCAGGCTATCCTCTCTGCGCCCTACCCCAGAGAGCCTTCTTTGCTGTCAATAAGAATTTCATGACATCCCGTGCTACCTACACGTCAGAATGTTATCCCACAAAGTGAGCCGTGTCAGCATCGGTGGCCTCGAAGAAGCGATTCGGCCCGCATTCCCACCTCTGGGTAAGGCGAAGCCCAGGGAAGTCGATGGAAAGTTCCCATCACCCAAGCTTATTTCGTTTCCTTCTGCCCCCAAAGCAGGAGCACAATTGCTGAGATTTGCTTTTGCACCTGCCAGGGCTCCTACGCCTGGGCTTTGCGGCGACCCCCGCGCTCACAAAAAGGCCTTGCGGCCTAAAGCGCCCGTGACCCTGGGTGGAGAGCGCACGGAGGGCCGCAGTAGCATCCCCTCGCGGTTCACACCGCCCGCTTCCCTGACAAAGGCCCCGTGTCAACCGGAGGCATGACACACAGTTGCTGGATTGCCCATCGAGGACCGGCAGCAGCCACTAACCTCCACCGTGGTAAAAAAAAAAAAAAATCAACACAGAACTGGGTAAGGAAAGAGGGGTGATGCATAGCGTTAGAATGAAAACGTCCCCAAAGCTAAGCAGCCTGGGTGTGCCCGTGAAGTGAGTCCTGGGGTCCGTGGGGGAGGGGAGAGAAGGCTGGGGAGGAGGCAGTGGCTCCTCCAGGGCGTGAAGGCCGTGCCGGGTGATAGCCTAATAAAATGCTGGTGTCAGAATGAATACACAAATGCAATCCCCGGCGGGCCAGGGATCAGAGGAGCGAGGGAGGGAGGCGGACGGTCTGCAGCCCTGCGGCCGCGCTCTCCCACCTGCCCGGGCAGCCCCCGGGGGCTCGGGGCTGAGATGAGAGCCGACCCCGGGGGTGCGGGCGGATGGGCTCTTCTGACGGCGGAGAGGAGGGGGCAGCCGCGCTCACCTCCAAGTCGGTGTCGGCGGCCTCCGGGGCCCCGAGGATCTCACTGGGCAGCTCGGCCAGGTCGGTGACGCGGATGAGCCCGTCGTGCAGAAAGATGGTCTCTTCCTTCACCGAGAGCCACTGCGCCGAGTCCGCGGCCGCCGCCGCAGCAGCTGCTGCGGCCGCCGACGAGCCCATGGCCCCGGCTGAGGTGTTGACGGAGAGCAGCAGCCGCCCGGCCCGGGGAGACGCGAGCAGGAGTCGCCGCGCTCACCAGTCCATGGCAGCAGCAGGCGCGCCCGCCTGCAACGCCCCGCTCGCCGTCTCGCCCGTGCAGCTCCGCCCTAGGCGGTCCGAGCCGCCATCCTTCCAGCCCCCGGCTCCGGAGACCCCGGCCCCGCCGCCGCTGCTGCCGCCGCCCTGAGAAGCAGGATCCGCCTCTGGCGCTCGGCAGCCAACTGTCAGTAAGACGCCATGTTGGGGGCGGGGCTCCCGGCATGCCCCGCGGAGCGGACAATACGGGCCCGGCCCACCGCTGGCCCCGCCCACCGCCCCGCAGCCCCGGTAGCCGGAGTCTGGGGCACTTCACATCGCCTTTCAATCCATCCTGCTCTCAGACTGACCTCCCCTCCCCTTTTTGCCCAAGCCATTTGGGGGCGCCCTGGGTCTGCAGTCCACCTGGGGAAGAGGCTTCCGCCTTCTCTCCCAACTCAGGTGTGCACCCCTCGCTCAGAGTAGAACCCCCACAGAACATTTAGGTTCACTCCCTGCTTTCACGTTTAAATGTGATATATGCAAAAAACATGGCGCAGAGTAGGCGCTGCAAACTTGTTCAGAAGCCCTTGGTAGAACCGCACAGTAGGTGCTTCGTATTTACTAAAAAGTCTAGCACTCAAAACTCAATGAAAGCCCTAGTGGTTTGGCTCAGTGGATACAGCATTGGCCTGTGGACTGAAGGGTCCTGGGTTCGATTCCAGTCAGGGGCACGTGCCCAGGTTGCGGGCTCATCCCTAATGGGGGCCGTGCCCAAGGCAGCCGATTGGTGATTCTCTCTCATCATTTATGTTTCTAACTCTCTCTTCCTCTCTGAAATCAACAAAACTATATATATATATATTTTTTAAAAACTCAATGAAGGCTTTGCAGACGCCGCCACTCCTAAGCCGCCTGTGACCAGCCATGGTGAACCCTACCGTGTTCTTCGATATCACCGAATTATTCCAGGATTTATGTGCCAGGGTGGTGACTTCACACGGCATAATGGCACAGGCGGCAAGTCCATCATCTATGGGGGGAAATTTGAGGACCAGAACTTCATCCTGAAACATACAGGCCCTGGCATCCTGTCCATGGCAAATGCTGGGCCCAACACAAACGGCTCCGTTTTTCATCTGCACCGCCGAGACCGAGAGGTTGGCTAGCAAGCATGTGGTCTTCGCCAGGTGACAGACGCATGGATATTGTGACGGCCATGGAGCGCTTTGGGTCCAGGAATGGCAAGACCAGCAAGAAGATCACCATTGCTGACGGTGGACAACTCTAATAAATGTGACTTGTTTTATCTTTACCACCAGACCATTCCTTCTGTAGCTCAGGAGAGCACCCTTTCACCCCAATTTGCTTGGAATGTTCCATAATCGTTGTGCTCTTGCCAGTTTATTGGGTTCCATATGTCCTTACCCCTTCCCAGTCTAGCTGGATTGCAGAGTTAAGTTTATGATTATGAAACAAAAACTGAACAGTTGTCTGTCAAAAACAAACAAACAAACAAATAAAATGAAAATAAAACACCAGTCACAATGCTTGGTGCCCACTGTGTGGCAATAATAAATCCTCCCTGAACAAAAGATGAAACTATTTGTTATATTTCATCAACATTCAACACTGATTGACATAAACCTTAAAAATACGCACACCATCCAATCTTTATACAAACATGAAAAAAACTATATGTGTCGAGAAAAATGTATGGGAGAATACATACCAAATTGTTAATGTGAATTGCCAAACAGAGTAGGAATGGTCTAGAACAGTGGTCGGCAAACTCATTAGTCAACAGAGCCAAATACCAACAGAACAATTGAAATTTCTTTTGAGAGCCAAATTTTTTAAACTTAAACTTCTTCTAATGCCACTTCTTCAAAATAGACTCGCCCGGGCGGTGGTATTTTGTGGAAGAGCCACACTCAAGGGGCCAAAGAGCTGCATGTGGCTTGCAAGCCGCAGTTTGCCGACCACAGGTCTAGAACGTTGAGATGAGGATGTTATCTTTGTATTGTTTTGATGCTTACAAGAAATAACGTGCTCTTTTGTATCAAAGGGCTTGAAAATGTGTGTCCACAAAAAGCCTGTACATGGATATCTATAGCAGTTATATGCATAATTGCCAAAACTTGGAAGTAACCAAGATGTCCTTCAGTAGGTGAATGGATAAACTCTAGTGCATCCAGACAATGGAATATTACTTGGTGCTAAAACGAAATGGCTATCCAGCCCTGGGAGGGACCTGAAATCCATATTACTAAGTGAAAGAAGCCCATCTGAAAAGGCTACATATCACATGATTCCAACTACATGACATTCTGGAAAAGGCAAAACTATGGAGACAAGAAAAGGATCTCTGGTTGCAGGGGTTAGGGGGAGGGAGTCATAAATAGAATACAGCAGATTTTTAGGGCAGTGAATATATACTGTAGATATCATGATGGCATGTCATTTTACATTTGTCCAAACCCATAGAATATACAACAGCAAGAGTGAAACCTAATGGAAACAATGGACTTTGGATGATGACATGTCAATGTAGGTTCCCTGATTGTAACAAATGTACCATCTGGTGCCATCTTACCTAATAAAAGAGAACATGCAAATTAACCATCACTCCGCTATGCCCACAGCCAGTCAGAGTATGCAAATTAACCCAACAAAGATGGAGGTTAATTTGCATATGCAGGCACAGAGCGGTGTGAAGCCTGCTATAAGGGAAAGGGGAGCGGCGGAGGGAGCTCCTTGCCGGCTCCGGGTGGCTGGGGAGCGGGGACGTGCCAGCTCCCAGATGGCTGGGGAGTGGGGACTTGCCGGCTCCTGGGCGGCTGCGAGTGAAGCCAGGGGCCTATTCTTGCATGAATATCGTGCAACAGGCCTCTAGTATGTTAATAATAAGGAAGACTATGCATGTGTGGGGGCAGCAGGTACACAGGAAATATCAGTACCTTCTTCTCAATGTGAACCTAAAACAGCTCTAAAAATTACTTTTAATAAAGAATCTATATATATAAAAGGCTAAAATGATAAGTGTCCAACTGTCCGGTAGCTATGATGCGCACTGACCACCAGAGGGCAGATGCTCAACACAGGAGCCACTATGATGCACACTGACTGGCACCACTGACTTGGCCCTGACAAACCAACACTCGGCTTCCTCCAAGGTGGGACACAGGCCCCGCCACCATCCAGGAGCAACACCCCACCAAATCGCAGCCAATGCTGCCAAGACCCCATGGTGCAAAATGCGGCCCACAGCCCAGCCCAGACCAGAAATGGTGGCTGTGGGCACCAGGTGATGATGTCACATAGCAACACCCAGCTTCCTCTCCCTAACAACTAGCCTCCTTGCAGTTTCTTCAGCCCAGGAACATGACTTGCTTTATAGCTAGGTACGAATATTTTACACTTTAACCAAATGTCTGTGAAGCATTTTTATGTGCCTCATCTCATTTGATCCTCACAGAAGTCCTGGAGTAGGTAGATAGACTTGGTAGACTCCTATTTTCTTTTCATTAGCTGGAAAATGGAGATTTAGAAAGTTTAGAAATTTGACCCAACTGAAAAGAAGAAATGGTGGACCTTGAAAATGACTTCAGGTTTTCTCACTGTGCAGACTGTAGTCAAAGACTGCTACATTAAATATTTTACCCTTTGTTCTCCCTGTGTGATCTACAATAATCCGTTTTGTGTTGATATTTACTGCTGTGTTGCTGACAATTACCTGAAAGAGAAGTTGGGGTGCTTCACTGGGCTGAAAAAGTTTAGCTAAATCAGAAAGCAGGTCCAATTAGGCAAGTTTATTCTACATATAGAAAAGGCTAAGTTGATTCCCACATGCATGATACATATAAAGCTCTTGCTGGCGCCAATTGCACACATATGTTTTGCTCTATCATTGTCGATCATGAATTTGATTGACACTTCTACTATAGAAAAAGGGCAAATAGCAATATTAAAATATTTATAATTAATTTCCTTTCAATATGCACGAATCCGTACACTGGGTCACTAGTAAATAAACAAACTTGAAGAACATTATGATGCATACCCTTTGATTCAGCAATTCAACTTTGAGGAAGTTGTCCAAAAGAAATAATTTAATCCATAGTTATGGATATGTATACAGGAAGGTACAGCTTAGTATTGTTTATCAGAGGGGAATTATAATCAGTCTAAATGTCCAACAATATGGGATTGGTTAACTATAATAATGGTCTATCCATAAGATAGAATATTATGAAGCCATCCAGAATTATGTTTATGAAGAATATTGACACAAGTAAATGTCATGATATATTGCTAAATGGAAAAAATCAGGCCAAAAAGGAAATTTTGAGGTTTACTCGTGGTTATAGTGTGATTGCATTTTTCAAATTACATGCATGTGTGACTATAGGTATAGAATAAAAGTCTGAGAAGGTATCATGCCTGATAACATTTAAGTGAATCTCAGGAGTGCATTTCCAGGTGACTGGGGAATTTGTGGTTTTTACTTTGGAATGTTTCCCAAGTTTTCGTCCTAGAGCATGCATTACTTTTGAAAAAAGCAAAAAATTAAAAAATAAAAGCTATTGAGCACCTGAGTGAGGGTACATCATTTATCCATCATAACACCCTTCAGAGTATTCATTAATGGCCCCATTTTACAAGGAACTGAGGCTCAGAATTACTAGTAAGTAACTTGCAACTGCTTAGGAATTGGCAGGATGGAGACTTGAACCCTTCACCAGCTCCATCCTGCACTGCCTCCTCCCAAATAATTCTTATACATTGTACTGTTGCAACAATCTCATATCCCTTACAATTATTGCTAATTTCATTATGTTTATTCCTCAAGCATTTGTTAAGTCACTAGTAGGTGTCAAATCCTGGGAGGTATATAGAATGGAAATACAATATATCTGAATATCTGAAATAATATATGAAAAATTGACTCCCTGCTCTCAAAAACCTGGACAGCTAATCTAATATATGCAGAAACTCTTCCACAGGGAGATGGCTATTCTTCTCCTATTCACTCAACGATATTTCTTGGTTACTGATAGACATTGTTGTTGGTGTGGGGTTACCATGTTGAGCAAGGCAGAAAAGTCTTCTCTGAAAGAAGCGGCCCTGGCTGGGTGGCTCAGGTAATTGGAGCGTCCTCCTGTACACCAAAAAGTGGCGGGTATGATTTCTGGTCAGGACACATACCCAGGTTTCAGGTTTGATCCTCAGTCATCCAGGTGCATGCGGGAGGCAACCAATTGGTGTGTTTCCCTGTCATATCAATGTTTCTCTCTCTAAAATAAAAAGCGGTACTGGGGAGGAGGAAGGAGTGGGGTGGAAGAGGTCGATGGGAGAAAAAGGGGACATCTGTAATACTTTCAACAATAAAGATACATTTTTTAAAATCAATAAAAAACCATTTTTAAAAATAGAATTGACAGTCTAATCTGAGGGGTAGATAAGAAGCAAAGTGACAATAAGTTCAGCAGTTCAGAGCAAATATTGCCATGAAAATAATAACAAAACAGGCAAATGTGAAAGACTGGCCATTTCATCAAATCCTGATAACAGCCCTCTGAGAGTAGTATTAGTCTCCCCACTTTCAGCTGGGACACCAAGGTCCAGTTAGATACTTTGTTAAAAGTCTCAAAGCCAGTAAACATTCAACCTCAGAGATGAACCCAGGTCTCTCATTCTACAATCCCAGCTTCCTTATTTGGGCTGTAAAGACACCCCTTCATTCCTTTTGCTCCCAAGTTCCAAACCAAATGGCAACCATCACCCTTTTTAAATGCTCAGGTTTAGGGATCTAAATAATCATGGTGTGCAGCTCAGAGAAAAATGCTCCTGCTTTTGTTTAGATTTCAAGATCAGGAGTCAAGGTTCCCAGGAACTATTGTCTTTCACCACAATGAGTGAAAATAGCATATATCCAGGACTGAAAGTCTTTAGCTTGCATAATGAGTAGTTATTTAATATTTTAGCAACAGTTATTAGTCATAGGGCCACATGGCTGCCACTGTACCATGATGAGGCTGCTGACGAATTAATATTTATAGAACCGTCTCTGGAAAAAAAGACCATTTACTGGGAATTTCTAGACCGGATTAGCAGGACAAAGAAAGTTCCTGGTCAAAAGAACTGGATGCTGGAAGCCTGGAGGAAAAGAATTTAAATTTAGTCAAGACAAACACACACACACAGACAACACACACAATTACACACTGTGCTCACAGAAAACATCCATTCACAGATTCATAGAAAGGAAAGGTTTATGATTTCTTTGGAATTGCTCTCGTCATGCTTCCATTTGAGAAGTGGGGCGAGGGGGGTATGTTAGAACGGGAAAAGGAGTAAGAGAAGGTGTTGGCTGAGCAACCTTAAGTTGGAAGCACGAGAAAGCTCTTAGGAGTTGGGACTCAGTTTCCCCTGGGAGGCACCTCCCCGAGAGAGAGCAAGCTTGTTGATTCAGACCATCTCCTCGCTACCCCAGCCGGACCCTCTGGGATTCTGCAATCTCTCCCTTCTGCTGGCTTTTCTGCATCAGCTGACTGTCTAAAACGAGTCTGTAATCCTTACCGGGCTCAGAAAAATTCGCGTGTGGCATAAAGATAAGTAGTCCTTGATAAGCCTAATAGAGCTTGAAATAGCTTTAAACAAAGCAGCCATGTTAATTTTTAAGGTCTTTCAAAACACAAGGAACACACACACACCTTTGCTAAATAGGCACACACACTAACAGAATCTGTGGGGGAGATGGATTAGTTCCATCTCACTAATCACTGTCACAAAGAGGAAACACACACACACACACCTACTCAAAATCTTTTTTCCAAGTGATCTGGTCGGTGGTTTTTTGTTTGTAAGGAATATTCTTTCAGCTCTTGGGCAGGTCTATGAGGCGACAGGGAAAAGAAATCTGAGGAAAGGTATTTGAAAATGAAGGAGAATGTCTCCTTAGAGCTTTTGAATTATCATAATTAAGGGACAAGCATCCACACTGATGAAAAGCCTAAGGACAAAGCAGCTTGAACAGCTCTCCCCCTGCTGGCGTGGCTCCCAGGTTCGATACCCAGTCAGGGCACATACCCAGGTTTCAGGCTCCACCCCCAGTGCTGGGTCTGCAGGAGGCAGCTGATCTCTCTCCCCTTCTCCCTCTCTCTCTGAAATCCTTACAAATAAAGAGCCGCTCTACAGAAAAATCAGCACCACGGAGCTCAGAGAGACGCCTGTTCTCTGGCACCCCCTTGTGAGCATAAAGGGCCTTGGTGCACCAGAATTTCCGTTTGGAATTTGCTAATTTGCAAACACTTCCCCGCTGCAAAACAGATTAAGAGTCAGAAGCCCCACAAAAGAAGAGTGGGCAAAAGAGGATCATCGAGTTTGCCCCAGAGGAAAAGCAAACACGGTTTTCATTCATTCGACATTTACTGTGCCTACTTTGTGCAAGGTAAGTGTTAGGTCTGACACTTAGCTTCCCTACCTCACAAGCTTAGGATAGGAAGTCACATGAGGCAAGTGATTCCAAAGAAGATGAGAAGTCCAGGGACCTGGTCTGAAAAGTGGGAAGGTTCCCGGAGGACGTCACATTGAATGCTGGTAACTGATATGTATGAGTTAGCTATATAAACATAAGGGTGGGAGGGGGGATTTAGTAAACAAAAGGAAAGCATTTATATGAAATGCAATGTACAGGGTGCTCGAATCCTGGACTGCCTAGGTTGGGGTCTCAGTTCCTGTGTGTCTGAACCCAGGGACAAACACATCTATTGTGGTGGCACTTTAAATTGGCCTTTTTGGTAAATCACTTTGGCTACACATATGCAAAGGTCATAGAAGGACCATGCCTTCTGATCCATCATTTAACTTCCAGAAATTTACCTAAGGCCTGTGTGGTTCAGTTCGTTGAATGTCATTCCAAATACCAGGTGGTCACTGGTTTGATTCTGGTCAGGGCACATATCTAGGTTGTGGGTTTGAACCCCAGTTGGGGAATATACAGGAGACAACCAATGGATGTTTCTCTCTCTCCCTCTCAAATCAATTTTAAAAAAAACACCTCAGGTGAGGATTTTAAAAAAATGCAGCGGAGACTATCACTGTACACCTATTGGAATGGTTAGAATATTAAAGACAAACATGGGGAAGTAATGTACAGTGTTGTGACGGTCGTTCATTCTCACCCAAGAGAAATGAAAACATGTCCACACAAAAACCTATATGCACTTGTTTAGTGGCCTACTCATAATCTCCAATAATTGTAGACAAACCCAATGCCTTTCAGTGATTGAAATTTAGAATTGTAATACTTTGATACAATGGAATACTGATTGGCAATAAGACTTATTGAACCATGAACAAATCTCAAAAATGTTATGCTAAGATTTAGCATGCTGATGCTCTGGAAAAGGCAAAACTACAGGAACAGAAATTCTACCATTGGTTACCTATAATGAGAGCGGACTTTAAAAGAGCATGCAAATACTGTAAGATTTCACTTATATGAGGAATGTAAGAAATAAACCCGAACAAACTAAACCAGAAAAGGACCAATAGAGAACAAGCTGATGGCATCAAAGGAGTGGGTGAAAAATTTTATTTAAAAAAGAGCATGCAGGATCTTTAGTGATAGTGGTGCTTACAAACTATAGATGTCACAAAGCAGCACACTAAAAATCAGGAATTTCACCAAATGTAAACATGTATCAAGAAAGTCAACTTTAAAACCAAAACCCATCAGAGCCATTTTTTACTTCTCTGTTGCCAAAAACGCATCTGATGACCCATTGTTCAAGAGGCATTCTTGCACATGAGCATAAACTGGTATAGCCTTGGCATTTTGATGGAAATTCAAATGTGTAAAGCCTTCAACTTAGCAAAAAAAAAAAAAAATCACTTACCCACTTGACTCTCCATATGCCATTTACTATTGTTTATAATTGCAAATGAAACCCAAATATCCATAGAATAGTGCCAGACAGTAGTCCTTATCAAAGGTTTTCCATGGTTTCAGTTAACCTGCAATGAACCAGTCCAAACACATTAAAACTCCAGAAAGAATTCGTTTTAAGTTGTGCACAATCCTGAGTCATGTGATAAAATCTCTCAACAGTCCCTCTTGGGATTTGAATTGTCCCTTTGTCCAGTATATCCATGCTACATATGCTAGCTGGCTAGCTAGTCTAAGACCAACTGTAGAGTGTCATGGCTTAGTGATCCAGGGTCACCGAAGCGGACGATCCTGAGTCAGCAGTCCAACACTTCATCACAATGTCTACTTCATCTCAGCATGAAGTAGGTGAATATATTTTAAGACCACATTCACATTTTTATCACAGCATAGTAGTCCCATTATTGATGTCTCCCATTTAACAAACTGTTATAGGTATGTATATACAGGAAAGTAACAGTATATACAGGATTTAGCACTATTCATGTTTCAGGAATCCACCAGGTCTTGGACCACATTCCCCATGGATAAGTGGGGGAATATTGTACTATGTAGCACTAAAGACTTTTTATGGAATTATCAAAATATGTGTATTTCTATAGTCATACAATATACTATTGGTTTTAATAAGGATAAATAACAATATTCACTTTCTGTGTTAATAAATTAATAACTAGAGGCCCAATGCACGAAAATAGTGCAAGAGTAGGCCTTCCTTCCGCCAGCTGCCAGCATCCAGGCTTCACTGGCAGGCCCAGCTTCGTCCGGTCTAATTAACATTTTTATCATTATAGATTATAGGGGTGAGGCTGAGAATTAGATGGGGGAGAAATGGATGGTAAATCATTAAATGGGACGAAAGTCTGTGACCTAAAAGACATTTATCATCCATGTACATTTTAGTGCTAACTTGCCTGGTGATTGGAGAAATGCTATTTTATATTGGTAGGTGCTGGATGAAAAAGCTGAGAAGCTGGACCCTAAGGAAGTGCTTCCAATTCTCTTTGGTTGAGTCAAACACATAGCCAGGAATACGAGAATTAAAAAAAAAAGACACAGGAAACATATCAGTTATTTAATCGGGTTCTTATAAGAAATTCAGAACACCAGTTTGTGAGGATAAAGCCCATTGGTGAGAGCGAACAGAGAGCGGAGGTAGCCCTGGAGCTGAGGAACAGCTTTGATTTTTGGCAGAATTTGAGAGTCCACAGCTTTCTGGTCAACCTTACGCTGTTCTGTAATCTCGTATTTCTAGAAAGAAAGAGAAAAACACGTAAGAGTTGGGCATAAGTACCAACTCCTGGATTAATCATTTCAAATACTCAAATCAAAAGAATATTTAGAAAGCAATTTTGATATTGCTTTCCTTGGAGGGCTGGGAAATATGACAAAAACAACAGCTCTTATCCTTTTCACTGCAGTAACACACCAAAGATACATAAGGACAGATTCCCAACAGAACAGCAGCAGTAACTCAAGAGTTCTGCCAAAATGTCAGGATTGTGAGTTGAGCTCCCACCTGCTATAAGAACTGTGTTTTTGTTTTTCAGAATCTAGAACAATATTACTCCCCAGATAGTCCTCATTAATTACAACTTTTATTTTTCTTGCTTTTGTTTATTTTCACGCCTGAACTGGGAGGCAGGCTGTAAGAGGCAAAGGCGGAACCAGCCGCTCACCTCTTTCTCTGTGTCGAAGATCTCACCCTCCTGGTGTCTGGGCTTGCGCAGCTTCTTCTTCTTGAAGTAAGCATCAGTGAGATGTTTGGGGATTTTCACACCACTGATATCAATTTTGGTGGAGGTGGCGATGACAAATTTCTGGTGTGTTCTACGAAGAGGAACTCGATTGAGGGACAGAGGTCCTAAGGGGGGAGAAATCAGTATAATGAGGGAACAGGGAAGCAAAGCTCTGGGAACTGACTTTGAATCAGGTGAAATCGGGAGAGTTGAATTTCTCAATTTTCTCTGGATCTTAAGAAATTCCAGGCTGCTCTTTCTGCTGCCAGCATCAATACTTTTTCACTCTTTCTCTTCGAGACAGCGGATCTTTGCTAAGACCCTGACTGGCAAGACCATCACCCTCAAGGTTGAGCCCAGTGCCACCACTGAGAAGGTCAAAGCCAAATCCAAGACAGAGAGCATTGCCCCTGACCAGCAACGCCTGATTCTTAAAGATAAACAAGTGGAGGATGGTTGCACTCTCTCAGGCTACATTCATAGAGTCCACCCTGCACTTGGTGCAGGACAGCATTGAGCCCTCTCCCCACGTTCGCCTGCACCTCTGCACTGTCAACTGCTGCAAGACCACACCTGTGCCCCAAGGTTAAATAAGGTCCTTCCACCACCTCCTTGGCCTGCGGATTCAGCCTGAACCCTGTGGCCTCAATTTTTCCCTTGCCCATTTAGGAACTCCATTCTATTGCCAAATGGCAGACCAATTACGAATCTTGGGTAGGATGCATTCTTTGGGGCTGGTAGCCAACCATTCTGCATTTTAGGTGACAGTTACTTGATAATGTTAAATAACATTGAAATATCTGCTTCCTTAGAACTCATGTATATAAGGCAATGATATGGGGCTCAGCATCTCATGGCATTAAAACTTCCACATAGGTGGAAGCAAAGTGTATACTGCAGCATTTAAAAAGAGAATTTTCAGCCCAGCTGGTGTGGCTCAGTGGTTGAGCATTGATCTATATGAACCAGGAGGTCATGGTTCGATTCCCGGTCAGGGCACATGCCCGGGTTGTGGGCTTGATACCATTAGGGGGACATGCAGGAAGCAGTCGATCAACGATTCACTCTAAATCATTGATGTTTCTCTCTCCCTCTCCCTTCCTCTCTGAAATCAATTAAAAAAAAAAAAAAAAAAAAGACAAGTTTCAGAGTATATAAAATCCAAGGGCTTTCTTACCAGTCACAAGTAGCAAGCCACTGCTCAGCTGCTTCAGGAAAACCACCCTCTGTAAATTAAACAGAAATGGTAGACATTTCTGCAATTAGAAACTAAGTTCTGAATGAACCAAACCACAGGTTTCTAAATTTGGTAAAGGAAATGTCTATACACGCATATGCATAGCAGCTCTGGAAGCAACTGAACCAAACTGCTAACAGGGGTGACACTAGGATATGAGCAATACTTGTGTGCTTGTTCTCTTTTTAAGAAAGGAGCAGCACTTACTTTCCACATTAAGAAATTAATAACCTAGCCCTAACCGGTCTGGCGCAGTGGATAGAGCGTCGGCTTGCGGACTCAAGGGTCCCAGGTTCGATTCCGGTCAAGGGCATGTACCTTAGTTGCGGGCACATACCCAGTAGGGAGTGTGCAGGAGGCAGCTGATTGATGTCTCTCTCTCATTGATGTTTCTAACTCTCTATCCCTCTCCCTTCCTCTGTCAAAAATCAATAATATATTTTTAAAAAAAAGAAATTAATAACCTTTCACTCAGTAATTCTGCCCCTGCAAATCTAGCCAAAGGAAGTAACTCAAATACATACACATTTTGGGTATAGGGGTATCTGATTCACCTGTAACAAGTTACATTACCAACAGCAGGAAGTAGTAATAAATTATTGTACATGTTGGGCTAAACATCTTATGCTAGTTACTGGGTGCTAAAGAAAGAGTCCTACCCACAATGCACACACTATGATCAAGCAGCCCAGGCTCACCTTGCCTCTGTGGCGCCCAGTGAGGATGATCAGAATGGTCCCAGGAGTGATGCTGGCCCGCAGTCTCCTCACATGCTGACTGAAGGGTTTCTTGCCATGGCTCAACAGCTTTCGAGGCACGTCTTCAGTAGGATAATATCTAGGCTGGAGAGGACCCATAGGTCCAAATTATTTAAATAAGCTAGTCAGCTTAAGCAGAGCTGACAGTCAATGAAACCTTTGCTACATCCCTTTAGAGATTACATGACAACCCATCATTCATTATTTCACTGTGTAACAGTGTTTCTCAAGCTTTTCTCAGGTCCCTGACTATACTTCTCCAGAATGTTATATGTTGTTATAAAGGAGGCATGGCTTGTTTTCCATTCAAATTAAGTGTGTTCCTATCTGTCCCATGAACATGATTCCTCCCATTTTTTCCATGAAGGAAAACAAACTGTACAAAACTAGACAGTTCAGACCAGTACTGCCAGATCAATTATAAAAATAAGACCCCATGCCTTGCCCACATGCTCAGTCCCCAGTGTGCCACGTGCCAGAGGCAGCCAATCAATGATTCTCATCATTGATGTTTCTCTCTCCCCCTTCCTCTCTGAAATCAATAAAACTATATTAAACAGGAACAAAAGAAACACTGTTCTTGTGGACCAATGAACTATAATCTTGGCAGCGAGTGTCCTAGGCTCTATTTAACTCTCACAAACACCCTGTACGACAAACCTTTCTTTATATTACAAGCTAAGAAACAAAAGCAGAGAAAAGTAGCTCTACTTAGTATCAAGCCACATTACAAACCCAGAACCCATTTTCCTCCATAAATAAGTCTCTCCGGCAAACATAAAATTCCAAAACCTGAGTACACAAAAAGACCCTAATAGTTTTCAAGCCTCAACTAAACATCCAACTACAGGATCCTCTTAAGCTTACCATTTTGCGGAGTTTAACCACTCGGGTACCACCATTCTTGTCGCCACCAACTGGTTTTGTGACAGTAGCAAGAACTTTCTCCTTCTTTTTCTTTTCAATCTATTAGAACACAAATGCAACCAAGCGTCAGAGGCAGACAAAAGATTTAAGGTAAAGATACAATGTATATAATTAATGGTCAGTGGTTTCCCGCACCTCTTCCTTACCCTGGATTTAGGGGCCGAATACTTCCTCTTGTACATGGCCTTTCTCGAATACATAGCCGACCGGGAATATCTGCCAATTCCTCTGACGAGGACAGGGTTTCGGCTGCAGTGGGGCTTCCCCTTCTTAGGCGCCTTAACCTTGCCGCCCGCATCAGCCTTCTTCTTGGCTTCAGGTTTTTTCTCCTTAGTATCCCGTTTCTTCTCCTTAGTATCCGGCTTCTTCTCCTTAGTATCAGGCTTCTTCTCCTTAGTATCCGGCTTCTTCTCCTTAGTATCAGGCTTCTTCTCTTTAGTATCCGGCTTCTCAGTTTTCTTTTCACCCGCCATCTACCAATACGCAATATTTTTTTTTAAAGGTACTCACCAATTATCCCATAACAAGGCAATATCTTAACTGTACTAGGGGGTTCCCAGACAAGCCCACCCTCTCCAAGTAGCGAGAACATCCTTTTCATCCCTCCCAAGACGTAGGCATACCTCCAAACCCCAAACATGTGCAGCCACCTCATAGTGGTTAATTTGGGGGTTCTTTCAAACTGCTATACACTTCAAGATTTGAAGGCCTCTTACAGAATTAGCCCCAACTCTGGCCACGTTGGGGGGAAAAAAAAAGACACTTCCGGTCGCGAACGCGGGGAGACGGGAAAGTAGCACTGGGCCTCATCCACCAATCTCAATGTGGCTGTGACAAGCTCAGCGGCGTCTTTTGGCAGCCGGGCCCTGGATTCCATAGCGCGCGCCCATCGCCCTGGTCCCTGCGGGCCCATTAGCCTGCTACTGATCCCCGGAGGGCCCCAGCCCAAGAGGGTAGCGAGCAGCCGGAGACCGGGAATCTCTACGGCATTCCACCTCTCCCTCTTCGAGTCCCACTGCAAACCCAAGCGAGACAAATGAAGCGCCTGGGAGGCGTCTCAGTTGACCCCAGACATGTCTGACCCTTGCAGGTGTCGACTTGATACCCTCCTGGTTCGGATGGCGAAGGATTGGGGTCTTGAAATCGAATCTTGCGGAGCAGCGCCGCCATTCTTACCTTGCAAGATGGGAAAGAGAACTAAGGCCCTGGCTTCCGGTCTATAAGCATCACGGATGTGGTCGAGAATCACTTCCTTCCGGGTCCGAGGCATCATAGGAAATGTAGTTTTTCTTCTTTTGAAAGCTTCATACTAGAGAGCTGGGTTTTTTTTGTTTTTGTTTTTTTTCTAGAAGGCGAAAGCGAAGAACCTTTTGTCTCTAACTGTTTCATGTTATAGACCAATAAAATTCTCACAGTACTTCTGGGATCCGACATTTTCCTTACCGAGGACATTAGAGAGCACTACATTATCAATATTAGAAGGAATAGATGGATGAAGAACGTGAT
The DNA here is from genome assembly GCA_026230045.1 of Corynorhinus townsendii. NCBI lineage: Eukaryota > Metazoa > Chordata > Mammalia > Chiroptera > Vespertilionidae > Corynorhinus > Corynorhinus townsendii. The sequence goes on along the minus strand of JAPDVU010000014.1, from coordinate 9,909,357 downwards.
CCCCGAGTAAACTGAAATCTTTTCTATGAAAGACTAATTGGGAACCTTCCGCGGACATTTTCTCCACAGTTGGCTTAATGCTTATATCCCCTAATCAGACTATGCGCAATGGCAGAGGTTCAGGAAAGCTAGAATTTAAAATGAATAAAATATATTCCTGCTTCAAAGAACACACGTGCAATGGAAGAACAGAAAATAGGTATAAGTTCTTTCTTCTGGGAAATTTGGGAATGTTTTGCAGTGGTTTTCTTTTTTTTTAAGATTTGGAAGAATAAATATAGCCCTAACCGGTTTGGCTCAGTGGATAGAGCGTCAGCCTGCGTACTGAAGGGTCCCAGGTTCGGTTCCAGTCAAAGGCGTGTACCTGGGTTGCCGGTACATCCCCGGTAGAGGGCGTGCAGGAGGCAGCTGATGGATGCCTCTCATGGATGTTTCTAGCTTTCTATCCCTCTCTCTTCCTCTCTGTAAAAAATTCAATAAAATATATTTTATATATATATAAATAAATTTGGCTCTGGCTCAGTTGGTTAGAACGTTGTCCTGATATATCAAATGCTGCCGTTACATCCCTGGTCAGGGCACAGAGAGACAAATAATGAATGCATAAGTAAGTGGAACAACAAAAATCGATGTCTCTCTCTCTCCCCCCCCCACCTTTCCTCTCTCTCTATTAAAAACTAATAAATTTTAAAAATGCATATTTGGCAGATGAAAGTGGCAATTGGAACAATAATAAATCCAAGAGGCAGGTGAGCAGCTTTAACATTCCGAGCAAAGTATCTCCGAGAAACTGCTATTCCAGAAAATAAGAATGAGTGAAGTGCAGAGTTGTTTTATTGACCCCTCAAAAATTCTAACACCCTCAGAGACTTTCACGTAGTAAAAGCCCCAAAATATTTGTTAAATGACCTACTTGTTGAAATAAAACGAAAAGGCCTCCCTCTTGTGTTATGTTATGGTATTGCAAAATTTAACATTCATTAAATTGGGCAAAATATAATCAATGTACTGTGTTAATTATAAAGTAAACATTAAGCACCTGGTTGTGCCACATATAAAATTCTCTTAAATTTTTGCAGTACTTTATTAATTCTAAAGCAGACATTAAATCATTTTACGTCCTAATGAAACATCCCTGTGAGGTAGGAATTGAAGATGAAAGAACTAAGGCTCAATTACAATAAATGACTTATTCAAAGTCACATATAAACTGACATTGACTCATGTCTCTTAGTGCCACAGAAAGACAGAAGACTAGTAGGCAGTTGTGTTGTAGGAACTTAACTCTTTTCTCTATCAATTAGCCTAAGGTTAAATTGGTTTTGTTTTATGTCATTTCGCTTAAAGTCCCAGTTTCCAAGAACCTATCTAGGACATTAAGTAAGAACTTACTGTACTTCATAAACATTAACTCCTTTATTCTTTGCAACCTAAGCTATGGGGTAGGCAGTATTTTGATTAATCCATTTTACAGAGAAGGAAACTGACACACAGAGTCAAATGACTTACCTATGGGCTCCCAGGCTGAGCTTTGGAGATCAATGACTTAACTCCCATATGATACTACATCTTAGAGTTTATATTGGAGGGTGTTCGGTTCTAAGCTAGGAAAGGTGTGTTGGGAACCATATAACCTGGACTGAGAGAATCATGGAAGGCTTCCTATCCCAGGGGACTTGACTTCTAGTCTGAGACCTGAGGCATAAACTGGAGTTCATGGGAAGGAGGGGTCAGGAATGAACCCTCTCGGGAGTGGGAACAGATTGTTTAAAGGCCCAGAGTTGGGAGGGGAAGTGAGACTTATTCAGCATGACTGGGTCAAAGAGAACCAGGTGAGTGGTAGAGAGAGGCATGGCTGGTGCAGTGAGCAGGAACCAGACAAGATGGTTGATAAAAAAAATTTTTTTTTACTGCATCCTAAAAGCAATCCATTCAAGGTAGGGAGTGACTAGATTTGTATTTTAGATTACTCTGGTTATTATGTGGAGAATGTATGGGAAAGGGCAAACCTGCAGGCCTAAGATCAATTAAGATGTTAGAGTCATCAAGATGGCCAGGATTTAGGGAGAGTGAAAAAGGAACAGATTGGGCAACTTCTTGTTGAACCCCTATTACCTAGTTACCTAGGTTAAATTTGCATATATAAAAGACAAATTTTAAAAAATGTATCCACTTGATTTTAGAGAGAGAGAGAGATAGTGGAAAGGAGAAATGGAGAAACATGGATTTATTGTTCTACTGATTTATGTATTCATTGGTTGCTTCTTCTTGTATGTGCCCTGACCAGGGATCGAACCCACAACTTTGGTGTGTGGGGTCAATCCTCTAACCAACTGAGCTACCCAGCCATGGCAAAGACAATTTTTCTAAAGATTTCTTTAATTGTTTGTTTTTGTTTTTGTTTTTTGTTTTTAGAGTAAGAGAAAAAGAGAGAGAAACCGATGTGAGAGCAGTTGCCTCCTGTATGTCCCCTACTGGGGATCAAGCCTGCAACCTGGGTATGTGCCCTGACTGGGAATCAAACTGGCAACCTTTTGGAGCCCAGGCTGATGCCCAACCAACTGAGCCACACCGGCCAAGGTGAAAGACAATTTTTGTAAGGAGCTTGCTTTTTCATCAATGCTGATGAAGCACAGTGTGCCAGTTCTTTGTAAAGGAGTGAGAAGGGGAGCGTTGAGAGGGGAAAAAGCAAGGATTTTGGAGCTACCTAATGTGGGTTGAATTCACTTACTACTTTTGTGCCTTTTAATATGTCATAGATAACAGCTCCACCTTCTTCCTAGTCTGAACCATCACCCTCTCCAGCCAGGAATACTCTAGTATTCTAGTATTCTGAACTTGTTTCTCCGTTACTGGTCTTGCCCTCCTGATCTGATTCCTCACAGTGTACCCAGAGTAATACTTAAAAAACATAGAGATTATATTCATCTTCTGCTAAAATCTTTCAATGGCTCTCCAGCTCACTGTTTATTTTTTAAAAATTAAATTTATTTGGGGTGACATCGTTTAATAAGATTACATAGGTTTGAAGTGCCCATTTCTATGATACATAATCTGTATATTGCATAGTGTGCCCACCATCCGAAGTCAAAACATCTTCCGTCACTATATATTTGACTCCCTTTACCTGTTGCTACCCCCTCACTTTGGTCACCACCGTACTGTTATCTGTGTCTAGGAGTTTTTGTTGCTCTGAGTTTTATATCCCACAGTTGAGTGAAATCACATGGTTCTGAACTTTTTCTGTCTGGCTTATTTTGCTTAGCATGACATTCATGTTGTTGCAAGTGGCAGTATTTCATCTTTTCCTATGGCTGACATTGTATATATGTACCACATCTTCTTTTTAAATATGTTTTTTTAATGATTTCTGAGAAGAAGGGAGAGGGAGAGAGAGATAGAAACATCAATGACGAGAATCATTGATTGGCTACCTCTTGCATGCCCCCCACTGGGGATTGAGGCCGCAACCCAGGCATGTGCCCTTAGCTGTATTCAAACCTGGGACCCTTCAGTCTGAAGGCCAACGCTCTATCCACTGAGCCAAACCGGCGTGGGCTGTACCATATCTTCTTTATCCATTCTTCTGGTAAAGGACACTTGGGTTGTTTTCACTTCTTGGCCACTGTGAATAATGCTTCAAGGAACATAGGTGCACAGATATCCTTGCAAATAAATGTTTTCAAATTTTGGGGGTCAATACCCAGAAGAGGGTTTGCTGGGGCATATGGTAACTCTATTTTTAAAGTTTTGAGGAACCTCCATACTCTCTTCCACAGAGGCTGTACAGTTTATATTCCCATCAGCCGCAAAAGAGGGTTCCTTTTTCTCCACAACCTTTCCAACACTTGTTATTACTTGTCTTGTTGATAATAGCCTACGGTACCTCTATCATCTCCATCACCATATTTCTTACCTCATCTGCTACTACTCATCCTTCACCACCACCTTCTCCCCCAAGCCAGACACTTCTTTATTGTCCTTAAAATACAAGAGTCCGTCAGGGCCTTAGAGCCTTTGCACTTGACTCTCCCCTGTGCTTCAAATGCTAGTCCCCTGACTTATTCCCTCTGATAGCTTCTGCATCTGAGCTTTACTCAAATGCTATTTTCAGGAATTTAATAAATCTTTATTGTTCAGATTATTACAGTTGTTCCTCTTTTTTACCCCATAGCTCCCCTCCACCTGGTTCCCACCCCACCCTCTGCCCTTACCCCCCCCACCACTATCCTCATCCATAGGTGTACGATTTTTGTCCAGTCTCTTCCTCACCCCCCACATCCCTTTCCCCCCGAGAATTGTCAGTCCACTCCCTTTCTATGCTCCTCATTCTATTATATTCACCAGTTTATTCTGTTCATTGGATTTTTTATTTACTTGATTTTTAGATTCACTTATAGATATGTATTTGTTGTCATAATTTTTATCTTTACCTTTTTCTTCTTCTTCCTCTTCTTAAAGAATACCTTTCAGCATTTCATGTAATACTGGTTTGGCGGTGATGAACTCCTTTAGTTTTTTCTTATCTGTGAAGCTCTTTATCTGCCCTTCAATTCTGAATGACAGCTTTTCTGGGTAGAGTAATCTTGGTTGTAGGTTCTTGCTATTCATCACTTTGAATATTTCTTGCCACTCCCATCTGGCCTGCATAGTTTCTGTTGAGAAATCAGCTGACAGTCGTATGGGTGCTCCCTTGTAGATAACTGTTTTTCTCTTGGTGCTTTTAATATTCTCTCTTTGTCTTTTGCTCTTGGCATTTTAATTATGATGTGTCTTGGTATGGTCCTCTTTGGATTCCTTTTGTTTGGAGTTCTGTGTGCTTCCTGGACTTGTAAGTCTATTTCTTTCACCAGGTTGGGGAAGTTTTCTGTCATTTCTTCAAATAGGTTTTGAGTATCTTGCTCTCTCTCTTCTTCTGGCACCCCATAATTCTGATGTTGGTACGCTTGAAGTTGTCCCAGAGGCTCCTTACACTATCTTCATATTTTTGGATTCTTTTTTCTTTTCTGGTTGTTTTTTGCTTCTTTGTATTTCAAATCTTTGACTTGATTCTTACGATCCTCTAGTCTACTGTTAGATCTCTGTATAATGTTTTTTATTTCAGTCAGTGTATGCTTAATTTCTAATTGGTCCTTTTTCATATCCTCGAGGGTCTCGCTAACTTTATCAGCCTTTTCTAGAAAATTCTTGAAAAACCTTATAACCGTGGTTTTGAACTCTATATCCAGTCGTTTGCTTTCCTCCATTTCTTTAGTTTCTGATCTGTTTCTTTGTATTCACATTTTGGCTGCTTCCCTGAGGTGATAGAGTGGCTTTGTGTGCTAGGTGTCCTATAGGGCCCAGTGGCTCAGCCTTCCCAGTTACCTGAGATGGACAGTCTTGGTGCACCCCTTTGTGGGCTGTGTGCACAGTCTAGTTGTAGTTAAGTCTTGATTGTTGTTGGTATCACTGGGAGGAATTGACCTCCAGGCCAATTGGCTGTGAGGATGAACTGTGTCTACGCTGAGAGAACTTTTGTGCTGGAGACACCCTTTTGAGACAAGACTTGCAAAAGCCTCTGTGCTCAGCTTGTATGGGGCGGAGTCTCGGGGCGGAGCAGACAGCATTGGTTTCCCATCAGCCCTGCCCTAATAGGCCCCAGTGTCTCAGTGTCCCGTGGTAATCGCTGCAAGCACCTCTGAGAGAAAGCCGCCCTCGAGTTTTGCCCACTGCCAGACAGTCCAGTTTCTCTCTGAATGAGTTGGGGTTCCCAGAGTCTTGCCGGAAACTGGAGTTCAGTGCAGTCGGGAGCTTTTGTCTCTCTCCCGCTTGAGAAAGCCAGCCACGCACTCAGTTGCCAGCCCTCTCCATGCGCACGTCTCAGTACTTCTGCCTCCTGCAGCTCCTCTGAGTCTCAGTGTGTTTTTCTCTTTCCTTCTAGTTGTAGAATTTCCACTCAGCCAGCCTTCCTGTGGTTCTGGATGATGTCTGTTTTGTCTCTTAGTTGTAGTTTTGAAATTGTTGTGCAAGGCAGCAGTTTAGGTGTTTACCTATGCTGCCATCTTGGTTTCTCCTCCAGAGTATTATCTTGAGTATTTTTCTTGATTATTGTAGCTCCTCCCAGGAGAACCCAGGGATTTTTGCCTTTTCACTTCACTGTTGTATCCCCCTAGTCTAAAACGGGTGCCTGACAGATAGAAAATACTCAACAGGTGTTTAATTATCTTAATAAATCGAACAAGGACAAAGCACTTGCCAAATGGGCCAGGCCTAGTTCTAAGTATGTTATATATGTAATCCTCACACTAATCCTATGAAGAAAATACAATCACCAGCTTCATGTTACAGACATGAAGGCATGAAGACAACGGAGGCTCAGAGAAATTTAAGCAGCTTTCCCAAGGTTATCCTGCTTCTTAAGTGTAGCTGCGATTTGGGGAATGAAATGAATGAATATTCGACTTGGGGGACAGCTCAGGGATGGAAACCAGCGGTGGGACCGTAAGCGGTCGGGTCGTGGGAGTGCGTCCAACTCTGCGCGCCCCGCACTGCCCCGCAGCCAAAGCTACAGGAGGACGTGAGCCCAGCGGCGAGGCTCAGCGGTGGAGCGTCACCTATGAACCAGGAGGTCGCGGTTGGATTCCCGGTCAGGGCACATGCCCGGGGTTGCAGGCTCCATCCCGAGTGGGGCGTGTAGGAGGCAGCCCATGGATGATTCTCTTCTTGTGGATGTTTCTATCTCTCCCTTCCTCTCTCTGAAATAAACAATAATATATTTAAAAAGTAATAAAGGAGAACGCGAGGGTGCTTGGGGAACTGAGAGGCGCGGCTCCACCGAGCCACCACACTGCCTGGACGTCGCGGGTCCCGGCCGCCTGGAAGCAGGAAGTGGCGGCGCGCGGCGCGGCGACGTCAGGAGGGCGCCCGCGGCGAAGGGCGGGGGAGGAGGCGGAGCAAGCCGGGCTGGGGGGCGGCTGCACAGTCTCCGGGATCCCCAGGCCTGGAGGGGGTCTGCGTGCGGCCGGCTGGCTCTGCCTCCCCTCGTCCGGTCCCGAGCGGGCCTCCCTCGGGCCATCCCGATGGTGACCGGGCCCAGCGGCGCCTGAGCCAGGAGCGCGCCGGTCGCGGAGCCGGAGGGCGGGAGGAACATGACATCGCGGAGGTGAGGAGCCCCAGGGGCCCGGCGCGGCCTCGGCCCGTCCTCCGCCGCGTTCTGTCAGCCCCTCCCGGGAGGGGGCGCCCGGGTTAGGCTTCGGTCGTTCGTCCGAGGTCGGGGGGGGCGGGGGGCGGCGGGCGGCCGGGGAAGATGCTTTCTTCCAACCTCCTCGCCCTCTCGGGCCGGGCCCGGCCCCACCGCGCCCCCACCTCTCGGTCCCCATTCATTTCCTGCCTCCCCGAGTTCCGGCTCCCGCAGCCTTGGGGATGCCGGTCTGGACGGGGGCAGGTAGAGCCGCCGGGGGACCCGCGGACGCCAGCGGCCCGGCCCGGCGCCGCATTCCTGACCCATTGCCTCATGAGAATTGCCTCATGGTGATTCCGAAATAACCCCGCTCGCTCGGGAGGCTCCTGGGCCCGGGAGCCGGAGGGAAGCAGCGGGCGCTGCGCGGGGTCGGGCCCCCGACGGTGGAGCCGCTGGCGGTCACTGCTTCCCGCGCGCGTTTGGGGGCTTCGCTCAGGACCTCTGATCCCTTTAGAGGCGTCTTTGCATCACCCCCTCCTTCCCCTCACGTGCCAGACATGGAAAAACTGACTGTATCTGCAGCTATTAGAAGTATTTCCTTTCTCAGCGATCTTCGCTTTTGAGAGATGGGAGGGAAGGGAGCTGTATCTCTAGTTGTTTAATCCTTCATCACAACCTTAAAAGTCAGGTAGCATTAATCACCCGCCGTTTTGCGGATGTGGAAACCGAGGCTCCGACGTAACATGTTAATAAATGACAGGACCTGAACCTTAGAGTCACAAGGAGGATTTGTGAATTAATGAGATCCTTTGAAAGTTCAGGGTAATACTAATAGCTAACATTTGTTAAGCTAAAGCCAGACACATCTAATCTTCACTATAACCCTACAAACTAGGTACTATTACTCCCCCCCCCCCCTTTTTTTTAAATATTTTTATTGATTTCAGAGAGCAATGGAGAGGGAGAGAAAGATAGAAACATCAATGATGAGAGAGAATCATTGATCGGCTGCCTCCTGCACACACCCTACTGGGGATCGAGCTTGCAACCCAGGCATGTGCCCCGACTGGAATGGAACCTGTGACCTCCTGGTTCAGCCGTGGAAGCTCAACCACGGAGTTGTGCCAGCCAAGCTGTTATCCCTTCTAAAGATGAGCAAACTGAGTTTCAGGAGTTAGGCAACTTCCCTAAGGTCACTCAGCCTGTAAGTGGTGGAGCCAGAATCCCCACTGTTTAATCACCATGTTGCTCTTACTATTTTATAATGTTGCTAATCATTTTTAAGCCTTAATTTTGTTGTTAAACAGTAGTGTGTGACCTCTTGTTTTCAGATGGCGATCTCGCTATTTTGTATTGCCTCTCTTTATATACTTTTCACATATAAGACTCATTGTTTAGTCTTAATTGTCCCGGTATGGTCAATGTCATGGACATTTGAAAAACTGTTTCAAGCTGTTGGGGTTATTTGAATGAGAGACTTTTCAAAATATTAGGAATGTCTTCTCAAAATACACCTGCACGTTATTTATTGGTGGATCTGGAACGAAAACTGGAAACTTAGGAAGTGACTTGGACAGGTCTGTTGGCAAGTGCTTACAGATCTGGGTAGTATATAACTGCATTTCAACAGAACAGCGTATAGCCTCAACTGTTGTAATCCTTTAGGGAGCGTTGAAATAAAGCAGTTGTCTATTCTTTAATCTGTCAAATAGTCATTGAGCCTTTTGTTCCTTGTGTCTGCTCTTCTAGACAAGTAAAGATCTGCTTCTTTAGTAGACAAAAGACTGGGGCTTGGGGTGGGGAAGGGGCAGAATAGTAATAGATCCTACATTGTCCAGCTTGTTAGTCTAGAAGCAGGGAAGTGTGGGTATAACAAGTGATAAAGATGACAGTTTGAAATGGAGTAATTCCTCCTCTCTTCCAGCTCTCCCTATTATAAAACAGAAATGTCGCCCTATCCGGTTTTGCTTAGTGGATAGAGCGTCGGCCTACGGACTGAAGGGTCCTGAGTTCTATTCCGGTCAAGGGCACATGCCCGGATTGCGGGTTCAATCCCCAGTAGGGGGTACCAGGAGGCAGCCAATCAATGATTCTCTCTCATCCTTGATGTTTCTCTCTCTCTCTCTCCCCCTTCCTCTCTGAAATAAATTAAAAAAAATATATATAAATGTCTGCCACCTAAAAAAGGCAGGTTCTGAGCAACACACGTAATTGGAATTATTGTTTTTCAGATTGTAGGTCTATTTTATTATTTTTAACCAGCTTTATTGAGGTATAAGTGACATGCAATAAAATGCAGTTTATAAGTTTTGAGATATATATATATACACTTGTGAAACCACCACCACAACCAAGATAATGGACACATCCACCACTGTTTGAGATTGTTCCTTATGTCCTTTATAATCTCTTCTCCAGGCAACCACGGTTCTGCTTTGTGCCCCTATACATTAGTTTGCATTCTTAGAATTTTATATTAATGGAATTTTATATCTGGCTTTTTATGCTTGGCATAATTATGTTGAGATTTATCTATGTTGTAGTATGTGTCAAATAGTTCATTACTTAATTTTGTTGTGAAGTAATGTTCCATTGTATGGCTGTACCACCAATTGTTTGTGCATCGCCTGTTGATGGACATTTGGGTTATTTCCCCGAGTTTGGCTATCACAAACAAAGCTGCTCTGATCGTTCATGTACAAGAGTTTGTATGGACATATGCTTTCATTTCTCTCTGGTAAACACTGATCGGGGTATGGCTGGATCATATAGTGGGTGTATATTTAACTTTTCCAGAAAGTGCCCAATTGTCTTTCAAAGTGGTTATACCATTTACATCCCCACCAGCAGTATGTAGGGGTTCTTCCACATACTCATCAGCACTTGGTACGATCACTTTTTAAATGTGAGCCATTTTAGTGGGTGTGTCATGGTATCTCACTATAGTTTTTTTTGTTTGTTTTATTGATTTTGAGAGAGAGAGGAATAGAGAGAAACATCGATGAGAGAGAAACAACGATTGGCTGCCTCCTGCACACTCCCTATTGGGGATTGAGCCCGTAACCCAGGCACGTGCCCTGACCGGGAAGGGAACTGATAACCTCTTAGTTCGTGAGTCCACCATCAACCACTGAGCTTCACCAGCCGGGCTCTCATTGTAGTTTTAATTTCTTTTTTCCTCGGTGATCATGCCGATCATCTTTCATGTGTTTACTGTCTGTATATTTTCTTTGGTGACATGTTTAGTTGGTCAAATATTTTCCCTCTTTTTTATTTAATTGTTTGTTTTCTTAGTATTGAGATTTGAGAGTTATTTATTCTGGATACAAGTCTTTTATCAGAATTGCAAATATTTTTCTCTCAGTCTGTGTCTTGTCTTTTCATTTTTTAAAAACAGTATCTTTTGAAGAATAGAGGTTTTTAATTTGGATGAAGTTTGTGTATTTTTTTTTTTTTAATGGATACTGCTTTTGGTGTCATTTCTAAGAAATCTTTGCTTAACGCAAGATCTCAACTGTTTTTTACAAGTGTTATAGTTTTAGGGTTCTGATCCTCTTTGAGTTAATTTTTGTATATGGTATGAGGTGTGGATACATGTTCTCTTTTTGGTATATGGATAGTTATTCCGGCACTATTTGTTGAAAAGACTGTCCGTCTTTGTTGAACTTGCACCTTTGTTGAAAATCAGTTGTCTATTTTTTTGTGGGCCTATTTCTGGACTCTATTCTGTTACATTGGTCTGTGCCCTTATGCTAATACCACATGGTCTTGATTATTGTCTGTTTATTTATTTATTTTATATTTTTGTTGATTTCAGAGAGGAAGGGAGAGGGAGAGACAGAAACATCAATGATGAAAGAGAATCAGTGATTGGCTGCCTCTTACATGCCCCACACTGGGGATTGAGCCTGCAACACGGGCATGTGCCCGACCCTGGAATTGAACTGTGACCTCCTGGTTTACAAGTGGATGCTCAATCATTCAGCCACGGGCCTGAATATTGTCGCTTTATAACAGGTCTTGAAGTCAGATAGTGTTAGTTTTCCAACTTCATTCTTCTTTTTAAAAGTATTTTTAACATCAGTATTAAATTCATTCAACAAGTAGTTATTCAACCAGGCAGGATAAAGCAGTAAGATGGGCAAAGATTGCTATTTCTGTGGCTGAAAAAGAGAGTAGACAAACACATGAATAAATAAGATAATTTCAAGTAGTAATAACTGCTGGGAGGGGAAAAATAAGCCAGAAATGGGGAGAATGTGGTTGGTTTTGATTAGGGGTTTAGGAGACGTCTTTTTGAAGAGATGATCATATGAGCTGACTCCTGAATGACAGGTAGTATTCTGAATTTTGTTTTGCTTAATTATTAAAATAATTATTTTTGATTCATGTATAGGGTTTAGATTTTGTGTAGCATTCAGTATTAAATGTCAGTATATTCAGTGTGCTGATAACTCTCAATATCACAGGCACGGAAAGGAAGGCACTGAGAAAGCAAATGACATTTTCCCAAATAATTTAGTGATTGTAGTACTGAATTCAGATTTTGAGATTGCCTGTCTGCCCTACTCTGCCTTGTTCAGCTGACAAAACTGGCTGCACTTTCCATCTTCCTTCAGCATCCTTTCCATTTGCTTTTGTTCCTCTGAAAATTCATGTCTGATGACTTGAGCTGAGAGGAGCAGAACACAGCTCGTTCTGAGACTTGGCCTTTGGTTTATCTGTTGTGGGGCAAGTACATTTTGTCCTAGGCTCTCCCTGGTGGCCATGTTTGTTTCTCTCCCGTGGGAGTAAATAAACGTGCCTTGCTGAAAAAATAACAGTTCTGTGTCTTTCCAGCTGAAACTGGATGTCTGTATTAATGTCACGTCCTGATGTAAGCCCAGGTTTTTGGCCAGAGCTGCTCAAGTGCAGGGCCCGCAGCTAAGATTACTTACCCTTCCTGCACATGGTCAACGTGGAGACTGTTAGTGAGTCCCACAAGATCCTGGGAAAGCAGAGCCAACTCCTGTAGGGTAACAAATACCCTACAGGAGTTGGCTCTGTCCTCTATTGTCCTGTAGGGTAACAAATACCCTACAGGACAATAGAGGACACTGTGCTGATTCCTCTCCCCTTTGGGAAACGCGGAGGGCCCTTGCCATTCAATGCTGACCCTTTTAAGGAAAGGAAAGACACATAAGGAAAGGAAAGGCCGATAGGAAAGAAGTCGATTCATTTGAAAGATGGTGTTGGAGGAGAGCCGTAGGGACTCAGGACAGCCAGGGAGAGGAACAAGTGGGTCCTAGAGCAAATGAATCCTGAAACATTGCTGGAGGCAAAAATGACAAAACTGAATGAAGCTGTCCTACTCTGGTCACATAATGAGAAGGCAGGGTTCTTTGGAAAAGACAATAGTGCTGGGGAAAACAGAAGGCAGCAGGAAAGGAGGAAGACCAAGTATAAGATGGATTAACTCCGTAAAAGAAGCCGTAGGCATGAGTCTATAGGAGCTGAGTAGGGCTGCTGAAGGCAGGACCTTGTGGACACCGCTCACTCATAAGGTGACCAGGAGTCTGGCCAACTCAATGACCTGGAATACACCAAGGCGAATACTGAAGTCTGGCAGGTTCTGTCCTAGCTGTAGACGGCAACCAAGGACTTGAGACTCCTGAATGGATTCAGACATCCTAAAATGCAGCCCAGTTCATTACTGAGTTTTGGAGGGTTGTGTGCATTTAGCAAACCCATATGCACTGTGGGCCCTGGCAACAATGAAATATGAAAGATACAATTCATGTTTGCAGAGACCATTGAGTGTAGAGAGGGAGACAGACTTCATACGCCAACCTCAAATGCATTTGATGAAGGCAGCATCAAACTGAAATAGAAATTTGTCAATATAGAACATACTGTTTAGAATACACATATACTTGTAGCTGATACACACAGACATACACATTGTATATATGTCTGTCTATACACACATGCATATATGTACACACATTTATTTGAAAGATAATGGACTATAGATTCAAGTCTTCTTTTTTTAAAATATATTTTATTGATTTTTTTATAGAAAGGAAGGGAGGGGGATAGGGAGCTAGAAACATCTATGAGAGAGAAACATCTATCAGCTGCCTCCTGCACACCTCCCACTGGGGATGTGCCCACAACCAAGGTACATGCCCTTGACCAGAATCAAACCTGGGACCTTTCAATCGCAGGCCGACTGTCTACTGAGCCAAACCAGTTAGGGCTAGATTCAAGTCTTTATCATCCCACCGAACCACTCTAATGAAACATGGATCCATTCATTCAAGAACTATTTATTGTGGGATTACTAAGTGCCCGGCACTGTGCTAGGTATTGGGTGTTCCAGGTTTTAGGGAACAGGCAAGTGCAAAAGTGCGGAGGTGGGAAGTTCGTGGGGTGCTTGAAGACCAGAAGGGAGCGCATGCAGGAGCTATGAGACTGGGGACAGAGGTGGGGCTGGAGCACACAGGGCATTTTAAGGTCCTCAGAGAGGAGTGGGGATTGTATTTTAAGAGCAGTGCAGCCCTGGCCAGTGTGGCTCAGTTGGTTGAGCGTTGTCCCAAGTACCGGAAGGTTGCCCGTTTGATTCCTGGTCAGGGCATATACCCAGGTTGTGGGTTGATAGGAGGCAACCAATCCATATTTCTCTCTCACAAAGATGTTTCTCTCTCCCTCTCCCTTCCTCACTTTCTAGAAATCAATAAAAAAAACCATTTTTTTAAAAGAGCAATGCAAAATCATAGAAGGATGTGATCAGGGAAGCAGCATGAACTGACCTATTTAGAAACACCCCTCTGGCTGATGTGAAGGAAGGATTATAGGAGGCAGGAGTGGACTTGGAGCACGGGCAAGCGAGAGAGAGAGACCTTGAACTAGGTAGGGTAGGAACCATTCGCCGAAAGACTTTTGGAGGCAGCTTCCTTTTATTGCCTTGTCAACAGGGCAGAGATGCTGACCAATGAAACTCCATGAGAAGGTAATAATTTATAAAGACATAGCTGTCCGCTCCCATGAAAAAGCTGCCTTAACTTTTTTTCCTAGCCTGTGTTACTTAGAATGCTTGTCCCTATGGACTGCCCCTTCTTCATGGCTTATCCTTTTCCTATAGAATATTAAATCTTAATTATAAAAGAGGAAAATTCTTATAATCTGCAGAAAGTGCTGAACTTTAAACTTTCTCCCCAAGGACAAAGATAATGATTTTTTCTGGAGCTGTAAGAAAGAAATACCCATTATCACTTTATATTTAGACAAGAAACTGAAATTAGACTTTGGATCTCTAGTTTAAACTCCCTTCCAGGCATAGTAGCCTTGAGAACAAGTTCCTGAAATTATTGGCCTGCTTGACTATTTCCCCACATCACTGGGGGAAGGGGGTACGTAGATAAAATATTCAGCATCACTGTATTTTCTTTTTGGTTCATCAGCATTTTTTAAAAGACATACTTGACGTAAATAAGTTCCTAGCCTCAGAGAGCTAATAAGCCTTTGCAGGATATGCATTCACTAATGAGAGCATTTGATGTCTGGTGTGATTTCCTGGCGAAAAGTTGGGGTTTTTTAAACTTGCACAGGCAGGAATTCATCTCTTGTTTCTTCAAGCCCACTCAGCACAGGGCTCATGCGTTTTAGACATTTTGTTTAGACATTGATTTGAGGCTCTTTTTCACAAATGGTGGTGGTGGTGTGTGTTTTTATCTCTTTCTATGAGCCAGGTGCTACCCACTTGGGCCACGTTATGACCTGAGAGCCTTACTAATAACAGACAGTGCTCAGAGTATGGCTAGATAGAAGGAATTGTCTGGGGCGGACAGGTTTGTAGATGTTAAGACCCAGCGAGAGGAGGATGCGCTTCCCATCCCTTCTCTTATATGCCTTTTCTCTACACCCCACCTTTCAGTGTTTCAGCCTACCTGGTTTTTCTTCAAGCCCCACAAATTCATTCATTCAACTGTTACTCATCTAGTGCCTACTGTATACATGGGGAGGACTGGAAATTTGTTTCTTCTCATCCTGTCTGGACACACTGTATTAATCACCTTGTTGATAAACTCAAATGGAGTCATCCTGATTTGCCTTTTCCCCTCCTTTCAGGTGATATAGGTTCATTTATGTAACTTTTTTTGGGTAGACTAAGCTCTATTGTTGGCATTCACACTAGGTGGGGGATGAGGTTGGGGCTTAGAGATGTGTGGTCTTAGTACCTAATATTACAAGTGATTATAATCCTTGAGGCCAGCCCTATAATATAATATTAATTCTGTTAATCTCACTGTTCTTTGCCCTCACTGCAATCTCAGGGATTGAATGAACTCTCACAGCTCCTTATTAAGTGACAAGCCTACTGTGAATCACAAAATTGTCAGTGATTGGACACAAGTATTAAACATATAATTGGGAAAGAGTTTTTAATCATTACAAATGCTTTTTGAAAAAAAGACCTAAGGAAGGAGAGTTTACAATATATATCAAAGTTCAAGTAGATGGGTTATAGAATAGAAATTTCAGTTTCTAATTCTGTGCCCTTTGAAATAATGTAGGGACAGCCCCTGAAGCTGTGAAGTTAAGTTTATGAAAAGTCAGCATAACATAAGTGGTACCTATGTCAAAATGGCCTCTGTGGAACTGACATAATTATGCAGGAGAAGAATCTGTCCTGCCATATCGTCCACCAAAAATAACAGTGATAACAGCAGTGATAACTAATGTTTATTAAGCCTTTACCCTGTCCATCCTTTGTGCTAAGTGCTGGTTACTAAGTTTCCCCTGTAAACATCACTCACCTCTGTTCACTCCTAATAACATGTTAGGCAAAATTATAAGTTGTAAAAGAAATAATATAGTTTATTTAACCAAGGGGTGAAGAGACCACCACCTGCCTTATCTCCTGTTGCCAGTCTGCCTGATGGGTGTGGTGGTAGTCTCACCTTCAGCAGTTATTGTTGCTAGTACTCAGTTAATTCTTACCTGAGTGCTGGTACTAAGGACCATATTTCCTCCTATTTTTATGCTACCAGCTATAGTAATTTTTTTTTTTTTAATCCTCATCTGAGGATATTTTCCCATTGATTTCAAGAGAGAGTGGAAGGGATGGGGAGAGACAGAGAGAGAGACACCCAGGGCCGGGGATTGAGCCTGCAATCCAGGTCCATGCCCTTGACTGGAATTGACCCTGGGACCCTTCAGTCCGCAGGCCAAAGCTCTATCATCTGAGCCAAACTGCCTAGAGCCTAACCACAGTAATTTAAAAAGAATTTAATTGATTTTAGAGAGAGAGAGAGAGAGAAAGAGATTTTGATTTGTTGTTCCACTTATTTATACATTCATTGGTTGATTCTTCTATGTCCCTGACTGGGGATCAACCTGCAAACTTGGCGTAACAGAACAATGCTTTAACCAACTCAGCTACCTGGCTAGGGCCTAACTACAGTAATTTTATTTTTTAAATTTTTAAATTTTTTTTTTTATTTCAGAGAGGGAGAGAGATGGAGAGAGATAGAGAGCTAGAAATATCAATGATGAGAAAGAATCATTGATTGGTTGCCTTCTGCATGCCCCCTGGGGGGGATCAAACCCACAACCCAAGCATATGCCCTTGGCCAGAATCGAACCTGGGACCTTTCAGTCCGCAGGCCAACGCTCTATCCACTGAGCAAAACCGGCTAGGGCCTAACTACGGTAATTTAAATAATGATTTCCAAAGTGAATGTCTAAGGCATTTGTGCAAAAGCCAAAAACTTGTCCCCAAGCCTCCCCGTGCATTTGGAATCACCAAATTTATATATATATATATTTAAAAAATCAGAGAAAATGGCTGTTTTTTTGAAATAGTTTTTATTTATTTTAGAGAGAGGAAGGGAGAGGGAGAGAGGTAGAAACATCAATAAGAGAGAAACAATATCTTTTAGCTGACTCCTAAAAGATCCACCAGGGATCAAGCTGGAAACCTGGGTAAGTGCCCTGACTGGGAAGTGAAACTGAGCCACACCTGCTGGGCAAATTTTGATATTTTAATCGAGAAGAGAACCTTTGCCTGCTGACATTTGTGCCTCCTCCTGACCGTGCAGGAGTCATCCTGTGACACGACCTAGGTCAGATGGGGTACTGTGTAGATGTGGGAGAGGCCTGGACGGGCCTCACCCCAGGACTACCCTTTTCCTTCCCTTCCAGCCACAGGTATTTATTAAGGAACAAAAGTGTTGACTCCTTACCAGGGGCTGCTACATGTGGGGGGTGGGATGTAGGCAGTTTCTCTGTCTTCAGGAGCTGCCCGTGCAGCCTGTGACCTGGAAACTGTAGAAATGTGTGATTGGGACCCGTGTTGGTATCACTGAGGGGAGCTTGTGGCACGTGGAGAAGGTGGGATGGGGGTGGGGATCTGAATGTGGAGAAAAGGAAGTATAGAGGCCCCGTCTGGCACATTTAAGGAAAACAGGGAGGTCACCAGAGCTGGAGAGTCAAGTAGGGGCCAGACCTGGTGACTTAATTGTATTTTTATTCTGACTGAAAACGAAATTTCTAGTTCCTAAGGTGAAATTCCACTGGCTGGTTCTGTACCAAGCATTTTATGTGTATAATTTATTTCCATCTCACAGTAGTGCTACGAGTTAAGTTTTTTCTAAGTTTAGCCAGAAACCCAGAAGCTTTAAAAGAAAAATCTGCTAAGTGTAATCATGGCCAGCTAGATTTCTGTGGGGAGAAAGATACCACAGACAGAGTGAAAGGGGATAACCCTAAGACAGATATTTGCCACGCGTGCAATAAAGAATCATTTTCTGTTATATGAAGTGCTCCTTTAAATCAGTAAGAGAAAAAAATCCAATAGAAAACGAGTGATGAAAACTGGCAGCTCACAGAAAAAGGGGGTGGGGGGAAGTGGGCAGAAAACATGAAAAGTGCTTAGTCTCACATAGAAATGCAAACTAGAATGGCACAGTTTTCCGTGAAGCAGAATGGACAAAGATGAAAACGTTTGATAATGTATGTAGTATTGGTAAAAGTGAGAGAATACAGACTTTCACAGTCAATTTGTAGAAGTTGAAACTGGTGTCTCTTTTTGTGTGCAGTTTGGCAAATTTGTCAAAGTAAAAAGAAAAAGTCTTGACAAAGCAATTTTTATTTTTAAAAATTTAATTTATAAATATACTTATTAAAGTGTGTACAGATGCTTGTAAAGGATGGGTTCTGCTATGTTATTTGGTTAATTCTCACCTGAGGATATTTTTCTATTGCTTTTTAAAGAAAGTGGAAGGGAGAGGGAGAGACACATTGATTAGTTGCCTCCAGCACATATCCCAACCAGGGCCAGGTTGGGGTTTGAGCTTGCAACCAAGGTGCATGCCCTTGACTGGAATCAAACCTGGGACCCTTCAGGCTGACACTCTATCCACTGAGCCAAACTGGCTAGGGCCTGCTGTGTTATTTGTAAAGAGGCCCGGTGCACGAAATTTTTGCATGGGGTGGGTGGTTCCCTCAGCCCAGCCTGCATCCTCTCCAATCCGGGGGATCGGGCCTAAACCGGCAGTCGGACATCCCTCTCACAATCCTGGACCGCTGGCTCCTAATTGCTCACCTGCCTGCCTGGTCACCCCTCACTGCCCCATCTGCCAGCCTAATCGCCCCCAACTGCTCCCCTTGCTGGCCTGGTTGCCCCTAACTGCCCCCCCCCACCCCCCCGCTGGCCTAGTCGCCTCTTACTGCCCCTCCCCTCCTGCTGGCCTGGTTGCCTCAACTTCCCCCCTTTGCCAGCCTGGTCTCTCCTAACTGCTACCCCACCGGCCTGGTCGCTCCCAACTGCCCCCCTCTGCTGGCCTGGTTGCCCGTCACAGCCCCCCCGCTGGTCTGGTTGCCCCACGCAGCCTGCTGTTCAGTCGTTTGGTTGTCCCTCACTAACCCCCCCTGCCGGCCTGGTCGCCCCACGCAGCCTGCTCTTCAGTCATTTGGTCACCTTTCACTGCCCCCCCTGCCAGCCTAATTGCCCCCAACTGCCCCCCGCTGCTGGCCTGGTCGCCCCTAACTGCCCCCCCTCCCGCTGGCTTAGTTGCCTCTTACTGCTACTCCTGCTGGCCTTGTCGCCCCCAACTGCCCCCCTTTGCCAGTCTGATTGCCCCTAACTGCTCTCCCCTTATGGCCTGGTTGCCCCCAAATGCTCCCCCTGCTGGTCTGGTAACCCCCAATTCCCCCCCTCTGCCGGCCTGGTTGCCCCTCATGCCCCTGCCCCCCCTCCACCAGCCTGGTCGCCCCACACAGCCTGCTGTTCAGTCATTTGGTCGTCCCTCACTAACCTCCCTGCTGGCCTGGTGGCCTGGTTGTAGGCAGCCATCTTGTGAGGGTGTGAGGGTTAATTTTCATATTTCCTCTATTATATAAGATAATAAAAACCTAATAATAATATGAGTATCCTGGAATAGGAATTAAATTATGGATGGTGTATTCATACAATGGAATATTGTGTGGCTGTTAAAAAGAACGTACTGCCAGGCTGATGTGGCTCAGTGGTTGAGTATGGATGGACCTATGAACCAGGAGGTCACAGTTTGATTCCCAGTCAGGGCACATGCCTGGGTTGTGGGCTCGATCCCCAGTAGGAGGCATGCAGAAGGCAGCTGATCAATGATTCTCATCATTGTGTTTCTCTCTCTCTCCCTCTCCCTTCCTCCCTCAAATCAATTTAAAAAAGAAAGTACTGATATAGAAAGATCTGCAAGTTGCAGGGGGTGAAGAAGATCAGGAGGATTCTGTGTATGTGTGTTTCACACAGGTGGGCTTCGAGGCAGCAGTGTGTTTGCACCCATGCACACTTAGATAAGTTTGTATATGTTTATGCATGAGACGTTTCTTAAAGATTGAGAAACTGCTAACTGTAGATACTTCCGAAGAGTGCACCTGGGAGTCTAAGAGAAGCATGGGCTTTTTCTTTTTTAAAATATATTTTATTGATTTTTTACAGAGAGGAAGAGAGAGGGATAGAGAGTTAGAAACATCGATGACAGAGAGACATCGATCAGCTGCCTCCTGCGTGCCCCCTACTGGGGATGTGCCCGCAACCCAGGTACATGCCCTTGACCGGAATCGAACCTGGGACTCCAGTCCACAGGCCGATGCTCTATCCACTGAGCCAAACCGGTTAGGGCAGCATGGGCTTTTTCTTTGGATTTCATACCTATTTGTGCTATTATAATAAATGAATTAAAGCAATTTTATCAAGTTTGTTTTTTTTATTCTCCACAAGATCTGAAAGTACACAGACTCTATGAAAGATTAGAGAATCCCAAAATAGCTGGCTAAGGAAAGATGAAACGGGAATGAAAGTCAGGATAACAATAAAAAGATCTTGATGGAGGCCATAAGTATTGCACTTGAGGCTGCCATCATAGTGGTGAGGTAGAGGACAAACATGAGAAATTATTTTAGAACCATTTTTTTTTTTAATCCTCACCCGAGGATATTTTTCCCATTGATTTCTAGAGAGTGGAAGGGAGGAAGGAGGGGGAGAGAGAAACGTTGATGTGAGACACATCGATTGGTTGCCTTCTGCATGTGCATTGACCAGGGCTGGGGAACCTGCAACTGAGGTACCTGCCCTTGACCAGGAATCAAACCTGAGACCCCTCCATCCACAGGCTGATGCTCTAACCACTGAGCACCCGGTCAGGGCAGAACCTATTTTGAAAAAGAAGGAAGAGATGACAGTGGTGATAGTAAGGGACTAGCTCAACAGATAGATCGCTTGGCCCAGGCTAGATGACCAGTGATTAAAAATGAAGCAACCTCTGAGCCTGCAGGATCCAGTGAAGACTAATAATGGAGTAAGCTGTTGGGAGAGAACAGCAACACTTCACCTTCCATAGAGGGGAGATAAAGATTATTTTCCTTTTACCCTGGCCGGTGTGGCTCAGTTGGTTGCACATCATTCTGTGCACCAAAAGGTTGTTGGTTAGATTCCCAGTCAGGGTACATGCCTGGGTTGCAGGCTCCATCCCTGGTAAGGGGTGTGTATGAGGCAGCCAATCCACATTTCTCTCACATTGATATTTTACTCTTTCTCTCCCTCTCCCTTCCTCTCTCTCTCTCAAATCAATAAAAACATATATTTTAAAAAAAGAACCTAAGAACTATCATTTCCATTTTGCAGATGAGGAATCTGAGCTGTAAAGAACTTGCTGAGGTCACAGAGCTAGTAAGTGGTAGCACTCAAAATGTGCACCTGAGTCTGTGATCTGCCCGAATCCTGTGGCTGTAGGACCCGCCATGTCCTTCATGTGTGGTTGATGGCAGATGTTCACCCTGCGCTGTCTCCTTCTCTGTTGTAAAACACTCTGATTGGGCCGATAATTTGTTGAGCAGTCTCTTAAAAGTTCACTTGACTGTCAGTATCAGGACTCTACCTTTAATACTGATTTCTGTTCCTGGGAGCATTGAATTAGCCAGTAAAGGTCCAGGATAATTGGACTTTAGAAATGACTCTTCTTACCACAAATCTTGTCCCTCTTGGAGCCCATGAAGGAAATCTTGCTGGAAACTAGAGAGGAACTTTTTAAAGTGAATACCATCTGAACTATTTGAGAGTTAAGTTGCAAACTTGATGCCTGTTACTCCAAAATTCTTCTGAGTTATTTCCTAAAAACAAGGACACTTGCACACATAATCACACTCATCAAAATCAGGGAAATTTGCATTAAGCAGTACTATCATCGAATTCCTATCCCCCTTTCAAATTGTTTCTGTAATATCCTTTATAGCAAAAGACGAAACAAACAACGAAACCCTTCTTTTTCCTTTATCTCCCTTCCCTCTGTTCCATGATACAGTCCAGAAAGAACCGTGCCTTGTATTACTTGTGTGTTGTTAATTGGCCTGCAATCTGGATAGTTCTTTGACTCGTTTTTCACATTTTTGAAGAGTACATGCCAGTTAGTGGACTGTCACTCATTTAGGGTTTGTCTATGTTCCTCATAATTAGATTAGGTAATGCGTTTTTAGCAGGAATATCACAGAAAAGACACTGTTCTTCTCTGTGTGTGTTGTCAGGAGGCACATGATGTCATAATTGGTCATGGTAACTTTTACCAGTTGATTAAGATAGTATCTTCAGATTCTCTACTGTGAAGTTCTTTAGTATATTTTTCTTGTCAATTAACATGTATTTAGTCAGCATTTTGTGGGGATTGCAGTGAATATTCTGCCTCTCCTGAAATGTTCACCATTCGTGTTAACATCCATTGATGATTCTTGCCTGGATGGTTGGCTCAGTGCTTACTTGTTCAGTTCCACTCCATGTGTTCAGTCTCCTGACCAGGTGGACTGTCACTTTGGGCTTGACCCACCATGTGACTGGCTTAATACTCAGGTCCCTTCCCCCACCTACTAGGCTAGCAGGATCCCAGGCCCTACCAAGGAGAAGAGGGGGAAGGGGCAGGGAAGGTTTGATTTGTATTTTTATTAGCCAGTCTACTCATAGGCATTTTAGCTGTGATGGTGTGGAAGGTAGTGCTGACAGAATCCTGTTGTTCATTGCTCTCTCTTTCTCTCTCAAGATGGTTTCACCCAAATATCACCGGCGTGGAGGCCGAAAACCTACTGCTGACCAGAGGAGTTGATGGCAGTTTTCTGGCAAGGCCCAGTAAAAGCAACCCAGGAGACTTCACACTTTCCGTTAGGTAAGTGGGAAGAGAAGGAGAGACTCCCGAGTGGTTTCCAGATATGAAATGTTGAAACCACCAGGGGACACTTGCTGCCCTTGTGTAGAGTGTAAAGGCCTGCCTGCTGCCCTTGGTAAGGCCCGGCTCACCAATCAGACCTGACTCAAGCTATGCCTCCTGAGAGTGAGGGGCTTGAGAATTCAGCGGAAGGGGTTGATGGTGGGCATCTTCGGAGACCACCGAAGATGAGCTGGAGCAGAGTATAACCAGTTCCTAAGCCACCCTGGAAGCCACTCATCCTGAACCCGGATCCCTGCATTTCTCTTCCCTTCCATTGATCTCTTGGTGTGAAAAATACTTCTAAAGAGTTTCATTTGTCTTTTTCTTTCTTTTTTAAAATATATGTTACTGATTTTTTACAGAGAGGAATGGAGAGGGATAGAGAGTTAGAAACATCCATCAACTGCCTCCTGCACATCCCCTACTGGGAATGTGCCTGCAACCAAGGTACATGCCCTTGACCAGAATTGAACCTGAGACCCTTCAGTCCGCAGGCCGATACTCTATCTGCTGAGTCAAACCTGCCAGGGCCATTTGTCTTTTTCAAGAAATAAAATATCACGGAGGAAGTTGTGGTCCTGTGCGTTCCCCTGCCCAGTCCCATTCCCCTTCCTCTCTCCCCAGAGGAAACCGTCATCGAGAGGTTGGCATATATCCTTCCTGGCCATGCTTTTATATTTGTACTGTGTGAACAAGGTCAAGTTGGGGTGTGTGTGTGTGTGTGTGTGTGTGTGTTTAGAATTCACATCCATGACTTTATAACATACGTATTATTCTGCAACTTTCTTAAATGATTTGAAATGGGTGGAAGCCTTTATGAGTCCTCTGGGCTTGTCCCAGCACTGACATAGAACCTAAAGTGACATTTGACCCTGTAAGAGTTTGGATAGAGATTATATCATAACTAGGGGCCTGGTGCATGAAATTTGTGCACTGGAGAGGGGTCCCTCAGCCCAGCCTGCCTCCTCTCACAGACTGGGAGCCCTCAGCGGATGTCTTACTGAAGGCTTAGGCCTCAGTCTGGCCTCCCTCTCTGGGAGGCGACTGGGCTGATCAGGGGAAGGTGCCAGCCCCATCACCCTGCTGCTGCAGCCACTGCCAGCCACTGCAGCCACCAAGGTATTTTCATCTATATGGACTCCAGTCCCTTCACCATGAAAAAAATGACAACTTTCTTTAGGCATTTTCAAGATGTGTCTTTTATAGGATATGACCTTTCTTTCTTTCTTTCTTTCTTTCTTTCTTTCTTTCTTTCTTTCTTCCTTTCTTCCTTTCTTCCTTTCTTCCTTTCTTCCTTTCTTCCTTTCTTCCTTTCTGCCTTTCTGCCTTTCTGCCTTTCTTCCTTTCTTCCTTTCTTTCTTTCTTCTTTTTTTTAATCCTCACCTGCGGATATGTTTCCATTGATTTTTCCCCCTTCCCTCCAATAGCCGGCTCAGCCCCTACCCAAGCCTAAAGCCTTGGCCTGAGGCTTTAGGCTTGGGCAGGGGGTCCCCCTGACCCCCCTCCCATCGCTGGCTTGGGCAGGGGGCCCCCGCCCCTCCCATCACTGGCTTGCCCCCCCCACCCCTCCCATCGCAAGGCAGGGGACCCCCCTGCCCCTCCAATGGCCAGCTCAGAGTGACTTGGGGGCTGAAGATGTTTGCGGGACTCAGGTACATATGCAAATTAACCACCATCTTCGTTGGGTTAATTTGCATACTCTGATTGGCTGTGGTATAGCAGAGGTATGGTCAATTTACATGTTTGTCTATTATTAGGTAAGATAACGATGGTGATAGCAAATATTATTGGGGACTTGACATATTCCAGACTGTTGGAGCTAAACACTGTACACACATCATTTTATTTACTTTTCCCACCAACTTATGAATAAGTACCACTGTTATCTTCATCTTACAGGTGAGTAAGCTGAGGCACAGGTTAAATTAGTAAGCCGATCTCAGAGCTAGTAAGCAGCAGATACAAGACTATAGAATTAGTGGGGGGTTTTCCCTCCACTTTCTATTTTGAGAAATTTCAGACGTATAGAAAAGTTCAGAGATGAGAACAATGAGCACCCACATCACCTTTACATATTAACATTTTGCCATATTTACTCTTTCTCTTTATGGGTGTATGTTATTGTATATTATGTACTTTTTACCCCTTGAACCTTTTGAAAATAAATTGTAGATATCAGGACATCGATTTTTTACTACTAAATACTTAGGTATGCATGTCTTAGGAACAAGGTCATTCTGTGTAACTATGACATTATTATTACATGAGAAATGTTAACATGACTCAATAATATTATCTCATATGTAGTCCATACTTTCCACTTCCCTTATGATTTTATAAAGGCTTTTGAAGCCATCCCGTTTTTTCCCATCAGGAAGCACATATATCTGTTTGCTCCATCTTTTGGTGTTTATCCTCTCGGAGTGTTGTTACTTCTAGGCCCTTACAGTAGACGGAGCTGGGAAATAAATATTTACATATTTAAAAGCAAGTGTTCATACTGATAGGTCTACCTCAGTCCAACTTCCTCACCTTTCCCCAGCCAATATTTGTGTTTCTCTTCTGAAGCAAGAACCCTGTTCCACAACAGCATCAATATATGACTTCATTTGCCTAATCCTTAGATACTGAAATAGACTCAGAAGGACTCTACCATTACCATTTCTGATTACAAACCCATTAAGTTAAGTTCATGGTTTCTTTGGAGTCTTATTGTTCTTGGAATATAGCCCATTAAGGGTGTACAATTAGTACAATGTTCAAAGTCACAGGAATGAATTTTCTGTGTAGTTGACCTTCAAAGTTAGATTCATTTCTTTCATTTTTCATTCAGTTTTTTGTTATGTGTAGAGTTTTTTAAAAAAAATATTTCTTACTGATTTTTTACAGAGAGGAAGGGAGAGGGATAGAGAGTTAGAAACATCAATGAGAGAGAAACATCGATCAGCTGCCTCCTGCACACCCCCTACTGGGGATGTGCCTGCAACCAAGGTACATGCCCTTGACCAGAATCAAACCTAGGACCCTTGAGTCCGCAGGCTGATGCTCTATCCACTGAGCCAAACCGGTCAGGGCTGTGTACAGTTTTTAAAAATATATATATTTTTTTGCCCTGGCTGGTTTGGCTCAGTGGATAGAGTGTCGGCCTGTGGACTGAAGGGTCTCGGGTTCGATTCTGGTCAAGGGCACATGCCCAGGTTGTGGGCTTGGTCCCCAGTGTGAGGCATGTAGGAGGCAGCCGATCAATGATTCTCTCTCATCATTGATGTTTTTCTCTCTCTCTCTCCCTTCTTCTCTGAAACCAATAAAAATATATTAAAAAAAATATATATTAAAAAAAGTATACATTCCTTTGTATTTGGCTTCTTTCTCTAATAATACAATGTTTTTGAGATTTATCTATGGTGTTGCATGTATTGGTGGATTTTTTAAATTGCTGTGCAGTATTCCATTATATGAGTATGCAGCTATTTGTCTATCCATTTTGGTGGTAAATATTTGAGTTTTCATTTTTTGTTTATTATATATAAGGCTGCAGCGAATATTCTTATATAAGTCATTTGGTAGCCATACAGTTTCATTTCTTTTGGGCAAGATACTTAGGATTGGATTTACTGGATTACACGGTAGATGTGTATTTGTTTAACTTTTAATTCTGTGTCTCGATTAATGATGAAAAAAAAGTCACTTAAAATATGCAACTGGACAGGTCAAACTTTCAAAGTAGAAGCTGTATAAGGGAAGAAACCAATAAACAGAGCTCTTTGTGTTGAAATGATGGCTGTGTGGTTATTTCAGTCATTGCATTGCTTATGGGGAATAGTTCCTTGGGCTTGTTTTAAAGTTTAGATGAAATCTAATGATGAATATGAGATCTGTTGTTACTAGTGCAGTGTTTTATTTATTTCCCCCTCTTTCTGATGGACTATTTTAGAAGAAATGGAGCTGTCACCCACATCAAGATTCAGAACACTGGTGACTACTATGACCTGTACGGAGGGGAGAAGTTCGCCACTTTGGCTGAGTTGGTTCAGTATTACATGGAGCATCATGGGCAATTAAAAGAGAAGAATGGAGATGTTATTGAGCTCAAATATCCTCTGAACTGTGCAGATCCTACCTCTGAAAGGTCAGTGACATCTTAGTAACTGCAGTCTCTGCGTCTCTTCTGCCCCAGAGGTGTTATGCGAATACATTATGGGGGTTTGGCTTGTATCTATTTCTCAAGCTGCAATCTGATTTTAAAAATTTCAAAAAAAAATTTCAATTACAGTTGACATTCAATATTATTTTAGTTCCAGGTATACAGTGTCATGGTTAGACATTTACTTAACTTGTGAAGTGATCCCCTGATAAGTCTTGCATTCACCTGACACCATATGTCATTATTACAATATAATTGACTATGATCCCTAAGCTGTACTTGACATCCCCGTGACTGTTTTGCACCTGCCAATCTGTAAATCTTTTGTTTGTTTGTTTGTAATCCTTACCTGAGGATATTTTTCCATTGATTTTTTTAGAGAAAATGGAAGGGAGAGGGAGAGACAGAGAGAAGGAAACATCGATGTGAGAGAGACACATTGATTGGTTGCCTCCTGCATGCCCACACCCGCCACCTGATCAGGACCGGGGATCAAGCCTGCAACCAAGATACATGCCCTTGACTGGAACCGAACCTGAGACCCTTCAGTCTGTGGGCCGATGCTCTATCCACTGAGCCAGGCTGCTAGGGCGAATTTGTACATCTTAATCCCTTTGCCTTTTTCAGCCCAAGCTGCAATCTTTTAGTTTTATTAAAGTAAGAATAATAGGATCACATTATTTTCAAGGTACCCTTTTCTTGCCAAAGCTTCAGTCAGTGTGACGTACACTCATTCCAAGGGGCTCGGGCTATTCCTGTGTATTCTTAGTACGTGCAGTAATTTTAAGATTATGGAACTGATAATCTTTGAGAGTTATGAGAAGAAAACAAAAGATAATGGTGACACCAAAGCCGCAGCAGTTCTCGGTAGTAGCTGCTGACCAGTCATGCAGCAATGCCACCAACAGATGTCAGTTTAAGCTCAGAAGTGGGAAAGCTGAGAACTCCGAGGGTCCGATTTCTCAGCAGCTCCTTTCTGTTGCACCTACAGATGTGTGAGAATGACCTTGCTTAGCGGGAATGTATTATTTCAGAGCTCTCTCCCCCACCGCTGTGTTGGAACTGGGCTGATGTAAACTGGGGCTTGACTTAATTTGTATTGATTTTATTGGTTTTCTACATTCCCATCTCCTCTGACTCAGTACAAATTCAGGGTCTCTTAATTAGGTTTGTGTATTTTGTGTCTTCGACCTGTACCTCCATGTCAATGCTATTATATGCTGATAATTTGTTTCTCCAGCTGTGACTGTAGCTTCCAGCAAAAGGCTGCCCGCCAACCCTGCGCAGTTTATTTCTAAATTTTACTCTGTTCAGTTGAGGGTGGATGAAAAATAGCTCAAAGTATATTCCTTTAATGATGAGCCGTTAGCATCATCTGCCAGAGTAGTACTTGTTTTCTTCCCAAGATCCTGAGGGAAAAAGCCAGCTTATAAACATGACTGTGTTCAGGTTTTCTGTAGTAGCTCGTCTGTCCTCGAATGGCCTATGTCAGGACTCTGGTGTGCTGGTTGCAAATGCAGATACAAGTGCATTGATATCTCTGGTTGTGAGCAATGGGAGTTCACATTTTTAAGCATGACCTCTTACGCCTTTAGGTCTTATATGCATTACAGTTTGAAATGATAACCCAGCATACCAGCCAAAGATGTTGCTAGCAAACTCGGAGGCTGTGCAAGTATAGGTTGTAAATATGGAAAAATTTGAAATGCTTGGATGAACTTAAAATGAAGATTTTTTTTGCATACTGTTCATATACCAGAGCAAGGGCAAACATTTATTTTATTTTTTATCTAAAAATTTATTTTTTGTTATTTTTATACAGTTCTTTTCTTTTTCTATGGGCAAACATTTATATCATTCTCTGTCTCTACTATAACTTTCTATTATAAAGGCTGTGATTAAGTAGTTGGTCCTTTTAATGCTGGGTATGGAGAACTGACAAAATATATTTTTAAAAGGTGGGAGATGTAAAAGAGAAAAGAAAGGTTGAGGACATTTATCGTCAAATGGCTGGGGGTTCATTGAAGAAGTTTAATGGTCATTCCTTTTTTAAAAATATATATTTTTATTGATTTCAGAGAGAGAGAGAGAGAGAGAGAGAGAGAGAGAGAGAGAGAGAGAGAGAGAAACATCAATGAGGAGAGAGAATCATTGATCGGCTGTCTCCCACACACTTCCCACCAGGGATGGAGCCCGCAACCCGGGCATGTGCCCTGACCGGGAATCGAACCATGACCTCCTGGTTTATAGGTTGATGCTCAACTGCTGAGCCATGCTGACCGGGCTAATGGTCATTCTTGACAGCTTTGCCATTCTTCCTGCCTGTTGGGTCGCAAATTTTATCTTAAAGTAGTATCGCTCCATCTCTTGGAAAAATGTGTTTGTTTTTAAATTGTGTTTAGGAGAGCTGACTATATATGGTAGTTTTGTGAAAGAGTATTGTGATTTCATGGCAGAACTCAATTTATTTTAATTTTAAAATATTTAGGTGGTTTCATGGACACCTCTCCGGGAAAGAAGCAGAGAAGTTATTAACTGAGAAGGGAAAACATGGTAGCTTTCTGGTACGAGAGAGCCAGAGCCACCCTGGAGATTTTGTTCTCTCGGTCCGAACTGGTGATGACAAGGGAGAGAGCAATGACGGGAAGTCCAAAGTGACCCACGTCATGATCCGCTGTCAGGTAAAGCCTCAGTTGAACTTGGGTCTGTTTGCCAACTCTTGTCTTTAGTGATTGTTCTACTTGGAGAAAACAGATACCATATTTCCAAAGTCAGATTTTCTTGCTCACTTAGTCAAGGGCTTCTACACTTTTAGTAATTATAATTTTTTGATTTCAAACTTTACTAAATCATTTATTTCCAGTCTCTCTCTGGTAATTTAAGTCATGCCTCCACCAGCCTTGGAGTTTGTTGTGTTTCAGAGAGAAATAGTTATTTACCTTCTATTCAGCAGTCTAGAGTATAAGTAGAGAGTAAATACTATTTTTCATTTTTAACACTATTTAGTTAGCCCAGCCAGTGTTGCTCAGTGGTTGAGCACTGGTCCCCAGGGGGCAGCCGATCAATGATTCTCTCTCATCATTGATGTTTCTATCTCTCTCTTCCTCTCTCTCTCTCTCTGAAATCAATGAAAACATTAGAAAAAAGCCACTATTTAGTTAACATATGAAGGAGAAACTTTCTTGTGGCCTACTTGATGTTGGATACTTACTTATTGCTTCTCATACCTCACAGTAGACTCTTGGTCAGTCATTCCATTTTCATCCTTCTTGTTGCTTCCTTTCCTTGCTGTTACCCAGTTGTCTGATCTTTCCATTACTGGGGGTGGTGGGGAGTTCCTCTTTAGACTTCAGTTGGGAAAACAGTAATTTAACGTAGAGGTAATAAACATCATTTTTTTGTGTTGCAAGGAACTGAAATACGATGTTGGTGGAGGAGAGCGGTTCGACTCTTTGACTGATCTCGTGGAGCATTATAAGAAGAATCCCATGGTAGAAACATTGGGCACAGTTCTACAACTCAAGCAGGTGAGCGTGTTAGAAAGCTAAAGTGCCATCTCCTTACAGAGCTGAAAAACCCTAATGTAGGATATTCCAAATATACAGAAGTAGAATGGTATCCCGAACCTCTGTGTGCCCATCACCCAGCTTCAGTTATGATCATCAAATCCTACTTCATTTTTTACTCCACTCATGGCCCTCCTCTTGTGGCATTTGGGAAGAAATTCCAGATCATCATTTCCATGACTATCTCCATATGTACCCCTAAAAGGCCTTTCACTGTAGTTGCATAGTCATTTTGGAGTTATTGATATTTCAAAGTTTACTCTTATCACTTAGTGGCAAATTATTTTACCGCTCTCATATTTTGGGCTATTTAGGACAAAAAGCAGATTGAATTTATACCAACAGAGTAAAGTGTGTGTGGAGATTGGAGAAACATTTATTTCCTGACAGAACAGAAAAGAAAGTAAAACTGTATTTGAAAATGCTTGAGAATTACAATGTCCTGTGAACTTCCTGTCCTTGTCTTCATGAATACCAAAACAGACATCTCTGTTCTGTTTTTTCTGCATTAACACTTTTTTCTGTAATACTTTCCTCATTTCACACCAACGGCTGAATTTGATTAGCCCCTCAACACAACTCGTATCAATGCTGCTGAAATAGAGAGCCGGGTTCGAGAACTAAGCAAATTAGCAGAGACCACAGATAAAGTCAAACAAGGCTTCTGGGAAGAATTTGAGGTAAGTTATTAAAAAAATATATTTTTAACGTGAGTGAATAAGTCCTGTTTTTAGTAGACAAGAAGTTGGTCTTGTGTTTGCAGTTGGATCTGAAAGACATGAATCTGTGTCCTAGTTCGACCATTGATTGACATGGAACGAGTTGCTGAGGGGCTTCTTTGAAACAGAAGGGTATTGTGCTCTGGGGAGGGAGCTGGCAGTTAATATGAAATGGATGGGCCAGTAGCTCTATTTGACTCCTTTGGTTTGCTGGCAGAAATCCAGACAAACAAAAGGATCTGACTCCTTTGGAAGGTTTCCAGCATTGGCTAGGGTCTTCAGAAAGAATCTGTAGCCTCAGTGCAGTGACCGAGTAAGAGAAATGCCTCATGTCGGCTTTAATTTGGGTGTTGACATTTATAATGCTGGGAAGCGAAGTGCGCTGATTTCTTTCCTTAAACCAACTCATGTAGGAGAATGTCCCCCAGTGGGAATGCGCAGAGTTCCTGTTGTACTCTGGTATGTCACTTACCAGTTCACGTTGTCCTCTCAACCTCTCTCTTCTCATCCACTTGACAGAACACTTCCTCAAAATCAAGGATTGTGCCATATTCACCTTCATAGTTATCCTTAGTGTTTGTCACACTGCAGACATTCCATATAGTCCATTGTTCCATACTTTTGTAGGACTTTTAGAATTTACAAATATTTGTGGAATGAATGAATGAATGAATGGTCAAATAAAGCCATTTTAGTCACAGTGTGTATGATCAACTTGTTGAGATATTTCTGATTTACAGACGAGGAGCCTGAGGCTCAGGGAGGTTAAGTTAATTGTCTTCCCACCGATATTGATGGAATCGAGGCAGTGAGGGTGGGTACAGAATAGAACACTCACAGTTCTTGTTCAACATTGTGAACAGAGACTTGATCTCAAGTTTATTCTTTCCTACCAGGCATTGGCTTAGTCACTGAGGATACCATGGCAAGCAAGATTGTCAGGGCTTCCGTCTTTAAGGAGCTGAGAGAGGGACGACAGTGATGAAAAGCATCACTGGAGAAGTGATGATAAACTTAATAAATCAGAATTGTAGAATATCAAGCTCGCTCTTTTCATTATTCTGTCCTGCCAACCTCCATAATAAAAGACAGCATTTCAATATTCATCTAATTACATTTACTTCATTTCATTTAGTGTCTCTAAAGCCTCATGAGATAAGATGGATAACTACAAAAATTTTAGAAACCTTACATCAGAATTTGAATGAAAAAGAACAATTTTTCCAAAAGTGTTTATTATGTAAAATTTCAGATATAATACAAAAGCAGAGAGAATAGTGTATCACAGCAATATACTAATTGCCTAGCATTAGCCATTGCCAATCTTGTTTTCTTAAAGATTTTTAAACATTGATTTTTAGAGAGAGAGAGAGAAACAAACATCTATGTGATAGAGAAACATCAATGTGAGAGAGAAACATCTATTGGCTGCCTCCTTCATGCCCCCTACTAGGGATCGAGTGTGTGCCCTGACTGGGAATGGAGCCAGCAATCTTTGGGTGCATAGAATGATGCCCAACCAACTGAGAACACTAGCCAGGGCAATTGCTAATCTTTTTTAACACCACCATTCACTCCCCCAGCCCTGGTTATTGCAAATCCCAGATGTCATTTCATCTTTAACTTTCATTTCAAAAAATTATAACCAGAATATCATCACATCCAACACTATTAATAGTAATTCCTTAATATTAATACCTATCAGCTACTATTTACATTTTCTTGCTTCATACACACACGTAGTTTGAATTGGGAAGTGCTTTTTCTCCTACTTGATTATGAAAAATTTTTGAATGTGTATGAAATAGATTTGTATAGAATCAACTGGAGTGCTCAGTTGGTTGAGCATTGTCCCATACACTGAAAGGTTGCCAGTTCAATTCCTGGTCGGGACAAAAACCTGCGTTTTGGGCTTGGTCCCTGGTTGGGGTGCATGTGTGCGGGAGGCAGCTGATAGATGTTCCCCTCTACATCGATGTTTCTCTTTCTCCCCCTCTCTCTCAAATCAATAAAGACATTTAGGCCTGTCAGCGTGGCTCAGTGGTTGAGCATCGACCTGTGAACCAGGACGTCATGGTTTGAGTCCTGGTCAGTGCACATCCCGGTTGTGGGCTCAATCCTCAGGGTGGGGCATGTAGGAGGCAGCTGATCAATGATTCTCTCTCATCATTGATGTTTGTTTCTCTCTCCCTGAAATCAATAAAAATATATTTTAAAAAATCTTAAAAAAACACCATACAAACCCAATATACACACATCACACATGCAAACCCCACACAACACTTTTTTAAGTGGAGTTCCCCCCGCCCCACACTTTAAAGCTTGTTTCGTTAGCAATTTGATTTGTCTTTAAGGCCCAGCCTTCTTTGGGTTATGCAAGGCCTTCTCCTCTGTCATGGTCGAAGCTGTTTTCAGTTTGCACAGGCATTACAGTCATTTCACTGACAGCCACACAGATGTCCTGATTCCACCAGCAGCTCAGCCGACTGGCGAGTCTGCAGGAGGAGCTCTTGCCTGTCTCCAAGCCCACAGTCCAGTTTGATTTCTTTAAAAGTGATCACATCCTGCTCAGGGGAGCTGTAATTTCTCCTTCAAGATGGTTAGGTTTTATGGAAACAAGACTTTAAGTGCAACCCAAAGCTGTGTCTAGAATAATCATTCTTTCTGGTGATCCCTAGTGGAAAATCTTCCCCTTGTAACTAATCAGTGCCACAGTGAACAACAGTCCCAGCCAGGCTGCAGCCTCGGGCTTAAAATACTCCAGGATGGCGGGCGTGAGCTTACCCAGGATTTTCCATCTAGACCGGGCTCCCAGTAGCTCATAGAAGGGCTGCGGCCTTCCTGTGGGCAGAACGTTGCAGTGGTTAGAGGTTTTATTCCAAAAGCTTCATTCTAGAGAAATGCCTTTATTTCCTTTGAGCTCTCTCTGCTCTCAGCCCCTCCAGTGTCATGTTTTTCTTTTTAGAATTGTTTTTATTTGCTGGCTCTCCTTGGCATCTTTGCAGAGAATTTAAGACCAAAGGTGCTTTCACATCTCCACTTTTTTCCTTTGCCTTTAAAGGACCTTCTACTTTCTGCCTCTGCCATTGTCCTGTCTTCCTCATCGAGTGGACTTGTGCTGTGCCTTCCATTTCTTCTTTCTGCCTCCCCTCTTTACTTATATATTTTATTTTTTTTTGTTGTTAATCCTCATCCAAGGATATTTCCCATTGATTTTTAGAGGGAGTGGAAGGGAGGTGGGGAGAGGGAGAGAACATCGATGTGAGAGAAACACGTTGATTAGTTGCCTCCCACACAAGCCCCAACCAGGGCTGGGGATTGAACCTGCAACAGAGGCATGTGCCCTTGACATGAATCGAACCTGGGCCCCTTCAGTCTGTGGGCCAACGCTCTATCCACTGAGCAACACAGGCCAGGATTGTAGGGGTCTCTCTTTGGTCATCGCAGTGACTGGGGGAGCCGCTACTGGCATTTTGGGAGCCACGGGTGGGGAGCAGGGCTGTTCACTGGCCCTAAATGTAGGGGATGGTTCTGCACAGTGAGTACTTATCCCATCCACAGGCAGTCGTGCTGCTGGGACCTCCCACATGTACAACCGGATTAGGGTCTTGACTTTCTCTTGATGCCTTTTAAGGTTTAATAGTTCGATGCAATCCATTGTCTCCAGATCTGCTTTGACTCATGCAATCAGGTGACTGGAACTAGCCTCGGGCCCTTTTGAGGGTTCATCTTTGGTGCGAACCCCTGAGCTGTATTGCTGGGGAAAACAGGGTGTCTGGAGCTTGTGTCTCAGCTTTACACAGGCCTTTTTTGTTCCTGTCCCAGCCTTATCTTTGATGGAGACACAGTGACATTTAGCCTGACAGGTCCTTCTCAGCTTTTGGTGCCCCAGGGGCTGCTGGTGAGAAGGAGAATGTGGAAGATAAACCAGGAAAGGAATGTAACCTCCTGGGGGCAGGGCTTGCTGGACCCTTTTCTGCCTCTTCCAGCCCTCAGCCTGGTGCTGGGGAGGAAGCACCCTCAGCAGGGGTTGCTGATGATCTCATGCCTGTTGGAGCCTCAGAGCGTGGAAACTCACAACTTCTGAGTTCTTTTTATTGTCAGCCTTGCTGTAGATGGATGACAGCCTTTCTCCGTGGGAAATGAAATGTGCTCAGGCACAGATGAGAATGGGCTAATGGGCACTGAGGAATGAGCTGGGGAGAGACGCATTGCTAGTCATTATTAATCACAGACAGTTGCCAGGTAGCACCTGGCTGTGCTTGGGATAGGGCTCTGCCTGTCCTTTCCTTGTTCTTCTTCTTTTTTTTAATCCTCACCCATTGATTTATTTTGTTTTATTTTATTTTTTAAAAAGTATTTTTATTGATTTCAGAGAGGAAGGGAGAGGGAGAGAGAGAGCGAAACATCAATGATGAGAAAGAATCCTTGACTGGCTGCCTTTCGCACACCGGATCAAGCCTGCAACCCAGGCATGTGCCCCTGACTGGAATCGAACCCAGGACTCTTCAGTCCGCAGGCTGACGCTCTATTCACTGAATTAAACTGGCCAGGGCTCCATTGATTTTTAGAGAGAGTGGAAGAGAGAGGGAAAGACAGAGACACTGATGTGAGAGAAACACATCGCTTGGTAGCCTTCTGCACGAGCCCGACCAGGGCGCCGGGCTGGGGAGGAGCCTGCAGCCGAGGTATGTGCCCTTGACTAGAATCAAATCCTGGACCCTTCGGGTCCTCAGACCGATGCTCTATCCACTGAGCCAAATCAGCTAGGGATGTGATTTTTTAAAAAATTATTGATTTTTAGAGAGAGAGGAAGGGAGAGGGATAGAGAGATAGAAACATTGATGGTATAGAAACTCATCCATCGGCTGCCTCCTGCATACCCTCTACTGGAGATTGAGCCTGCAACCGGACATGTGCCCAGACTGGGAATTGAACCTTGACTTCTTGGTTCATGGGTTGATGCTCAACCACTGAGCCACACTGACCGGGCTTATGTGCTTCTTGTATGCCAGGCCCATTTTTACACTTCACAAAGTAATCTCATGTAACTCTTACACCAGCTGTATGGGGTAGGGAATTAGGATTATCCTCACTTTACACTTGAGGAAACTGAGATACAGACAGCCTAGTAACTTGGTGAAGTAAAAGCTGAGGTTAGAGGCAGGCCTCCATGGGCTCAGAAGAGAAGGCCTCGTGAGTTGTTCTGAAAAGCTTGGACTTGACCTTGAAGGCAGAGGGAGAGAGGGAAGGTGATTAAACAGGGAGGGCCTGGATGAAACGCACCTTTTGTAGAGACTGCTCTGGCCATGCGCCCTCCG
The DNA here is from genome assembly GCA_026230045.1 of Corynorhinus townsendii. Taxonomy (NCBI): domain Eukaryota; kingdom Metazoa; phylum Chordata; class Mammalia; order Chiroptera; family Vespertilionidae; genus Corynorhinus; species Corynorhinus townsendii. Next base: position 9,872,732 of record JAPDVU010000014.1, on the reverse strand, counting down.
CCAGTGACATGTCACGTGAAGTTTGTTTCCTAAGTGAATAGTCTTTGCTTTACTGTCAAATTCATTTAGCTTTTGTTGGAGGTGTTTTTCTTTGTTGATTTTTAAGCGATTGAGTCAGTTTATAGTATTTGGATTTTTTGAACTTCCCCTTAATGTTCAAAAATCAAGATTGAACCTCCTTCCTAATAACACAGCGAATACTGCTCAGTAAGACTGGCTCACTGTTCAGAGGAAATGCTGGCTTGAAGACGGCAGATGGCTTTAATTAATTTGCACTCATTTAAAATTTTTGAATAGCCGTTTCGTTGTCACAGTTCTGCTCACATTGTGTTTTACTTCTGCCCAGGTTCCAGCTAGCTAAACACTTTTGTTATTTGCCCGGTGTCACGGCTGAATATTGCATTTTGAAACTGAGAGTTAAATAGCAATTTAAACTCCTGACTTTCATACCTGTCTGTGAAATTCAGACAAATGAGATGGAAATAACAGGGCTGCTGTGTTATGAAATGTTGACTCTGGCACTTTTGTAGAAATCTTTAAGGGGTAACCATTTTGGCATTTATTTATACTATGTATATATAAAGTATACATATTCATAATATGTATAAAATTATATATACATAATATATATAAAGTATGTATACACATAACATATATATAAATTATATATGTTTTTCTCTTCTTTTTAGTCTGCCTTTCACTTTCTTGATTTGCCCTTTCACTTTCATGATCACCTGTTACAGATTAGGTTTGTTTGAAACTAACAGTCCCCTGAAGAGGCACTTTCTGTCATTTTGAGAATGAAACCTACATCTTGAAAATGCTTCAGCCTGGCTTATCCACCCTCCTGTCTTTCCTGCAGCTGCTCCTTCTTCCCTCTTCCCCACATCCCCTCTTCTTCTTTTTTTTTAAAAATATTTTTATTGATTTCAGAGAGGAAGCGAGAGGGAGAGAGGGATAGAAACATCAGTGATGAAAGAGACTCATTGATTGGCTGTCTCCTGCACACTCCCTACTGGGGATTGGGCCTGCAACCCAGGCATGTGCCCTTGAGCAGAATCGAACCCAGTACCCTTCATTTCTCAGGCCGACACTCTATCCACTGAGCCAAACCAGCTAGGGCTCATTCCCTCTTCAGATGGGGCCAGTTCCAGTCCCACTGTGGCTGCCTGTGTTAGACCCTTGCTTTCCCATGGCAGTCTTCCACCTCCCTTCCCTGCACAGGTGCCTTCCTGACCACTTGCCTCAGGACCCTGAGTTTTCGAGTTTTCCTCTTTACTCTCTGGCTCAGAAGGCCTTGGGGGGATGTCTTTGTAGACGCAGGCTGGCTGCCTGTGGCCCTAACAAAGAAAGTCTTCAAAGCCTTGCTCACATGCCTGTGGCCCAGTCCCCAAATCACTTCTGTTCTCTGGTATTTAAACTTGACAACTGACATCTGTAAGTTGCTCTGAATTAAACGATGGTAAAAGGAGGCGGGCCATCAACCCCTCCAAAATAGGGGTCACATCTGTTATTTGTATCGGGTACACCAGTACCCACTGGCTTTCATTCTTTTAAAAAAGTTAAATTTATTGGGGTAGCACTGGCTACTAACACGAATTTCAGGCCTACAACTTTATAATACGGCATCTGTATGCTCTGCTGTGTGCTCACCACCCAAGTCTAATCTTCTGTCAGCATATATTTGGCCCACTTTATCCTCTTCATTCTCAGTAATTGTTATTTTAAAAGGCTCCTCTTTTATAAATACTTGTTCATTGTAGAAAATTTAAGGGGAGAAAAAAAGGTGAGAAAATAGAGAAGGAGAAGGAGCTTAGGAGAAAGGGCCTTCATAATCCCACTAACCCTACCCAGAACCCCATTACTGTTTGGTGTAATCCTTCTGCCATATCTTACATGTGAGTGCAAAACATATGGCTTCCGTCGTACAATGCTTTGCAAGGGGGAGCTTCTTTTCACTTAACACTTATTCTGATTCTTTTTCCAAGGCATGAAATAGTCTCCAAGAACTTCTTTTAAATGGCTGCAGAAGGTCCTTTTGTATGAATGAACAATAGCATTATTTAGGCAGCTGTTTCCATTGGCCATTTATGTTGTTTTTGCCACTGTTGGTGCAATGTGAACATGAGCATTCTTAGAGTTATTGCTCAGGACTGTGACCATTCCCTGAGATAAATTCCTTAAAGCAGAAACGAAGCCAGGCTTTTTTTTTGTTTTTTAAAGCTTTTGATGCATACTAATACTTACTTTTGCTTCTCTCTAGACACTACAACAACAGGAGTGCAAACTTCTCTATAGCCGAAAAGAGGGCCAGAGGCAAGAAAATAAAAACAAAAACAGATATAAAAACATCCTGCCCTGTAAGTATCAGTATTCTGCTCAGTCATTGTCACTCTCACAGATTTTGATTTGCAGCAGATCCAAGGCCTTAGCCTCTTAATTGTGAGCCGTTTCCAAAGTAATCCACTGCGACAGGGACTGCTGGCCTCATTCACGGAGTTCCTGCATGCTAATTACTGAGCGAAATTGCCATGAGGAGGTTTTGAGTGTGGTTGTTTTCTTCTGTTCATTAATTCTGTTTGCCTAAAAGCGATGATCGCCCAGTGTTAAGCCAGAAGCACTCCAGGGTCCTGGGCTTGTGTCCTTGCTCTGTGGCACCTGGCTCCTGGGTCTTGGGAAAGGCATACCTCTTTCTGAGGCTCCATTCCCTCACGGGGGGACAGACAAGCTCCTTCGAGGGCTCTTCGCTCTGCTCCCTGATGCCACTAGCTTGCGTGACTGGAGATTTGGGTGCACACCTACACTTGGCTCAGAAGGCGCAGCTCCATCAGCACCCAGATGCTGCCAGGTGGAGCCCCTGGGGAACCATGGGGAAAAAGAGGCCCAGAAGGATGGAGGCCTTGGACGAGGGTCCCAGTAATGGCATTTGCAGTGATAAATCCTATATGTCCAGAGTACATTATCAAAACCAGGAAAATGGCATTGTGACTTTGTTCTTCTTAAAGAAAGGCAAAGTGTAGTGCTCAGATTATTGTTATTGCTAACTTAGGGTTTAATTAAAAAAAATATTTTTATTGATTTCAGAGAGGAAGGGAGAGGGAGAGAGAGATAGAAACATCAGTGATGGGAGAGAATCATTGATCGGCTGCCTCCTGCACGCCCCCCCACTAGGGAATGAGCCCGCAACCGGGCATGTGCCCTTGACCGGAACTGAACCAGGACCCTTCAGTCCACAGGCCAACACTCTATCCACTGAATCAAACCAGCCAGGGCAGGATTTAATTTTTTAATGTGGTTTTATTATTAAATGAACACAGCTTGGACTATGTTGAGGATGAACGGATTTGAACAGGTTTATCCTAAAGAGGTCTGAGCACTTTTGTGACTGTGGTCTTTTTCTTCCAGTCGATCATACCAGGGTTGTTCTACATGACGGTGACCCCAATGAGCCTGTGTCCGATTACATCAATGCAAATATTATCATGGTAAACTTAGCTCTTCGCAGTGTCTTCTGACCGTACATATTTTTTATTTTACATCCTTTCTTCTGTCCTGAAAGCAACTTTCAAATGTTGGATGGATTTTCTTCTTAAATTTCTAGCCTGAATTTGAAACCAAGTGCAACAATTCAAAGCCCAAAAAGAGTTACATTGCCACACAGGGCTGTCTGCAGAATACCGTGAATGACTTTTGGCGCATGGTGTTTCAAGAGAACTCCCGAGTGATTGTCATGACAACGAAAGAAGTGGAGAGAGGAAAGGTATATTAAATACTTTTCTGATAAAATATTTTAAAATAGTTGCTTATGTCAGGTTGACCATGTTGAGAATTGAATAAGCAAGTTAAGTTTAAGCTAACCGACTCTCTGGAAAAAAGGACGTTGAGGAAATTTGATGATGACGTGCCTTGGTATAGTGTTCTTTAGGTTTCTTCTGCTTGGGGTTGGTTCACTGAGCTTCTTGGAGCTGTGGGTTTACATGTGTGGTGTTTTTCCCCCAACACCGCAGTGTAATCTGTTAGCCCTATTCAGTGTGTATTTTTCATTCAGATATTGTCCATTTCACCTCTAGAAGTTTTATTAGAGTCTTTTTAATATCTTCTGTCTTTTTCACATGTGCATCATCCCCTATACCTTTGAACACGTAGAATACATTTGTAATAACTGTTTCCATGTTCTGATTACTAATCCTATTACACGTTATTTCATTTTTCTGGTTTTTCAGTTGTTTAAGGTGGGAGGGTAAATCCAGCCGTTAGTCCAGTGTATCCAGAAACAGTGGTCCAGAAGGGAGTGTAAGGAGGGCCTGCCTAGTGCTTTCAGGTAATTAGAGTACTAGTAAACCAACAGGGATTTCCTGGTCACATAAACTTACTGTTCATGACTTTTAAGTATTTAGAAAGTAATTTGAATTATCTGAACAATACATTCAAATAAATATTCAAGCACAGTTATTGATAAAGTTGCCTTTATCACCATCCCTTGTCCATCCACTTTAGTCCCCTCCTTCAATGTAAACCCTATTTGATGTGTGTTATTCTACACTCTTCTTGGCGTTTACATATGTATATGTATTAAAGGCATTGCTATTGGCATTATATACTTACATTTACATATATATGCCTTTACATACATATATGTACTTATAGAAGTATATAGTACTATTTTCTGAAAAATACTATATGAAAAAGTGCTCTCATACTGTAACTTTATTGTGCATCTTGGGTATTTCCCCCACTAAATACACGTTCTAACTTCTGTCTTAGTAATTGCATGATATTTCATGGTATATATTTATCATAATTTATTTAAACATGTGCTGGGCATATAAGTGTTCAATTTTTCTAAATAGGGAAGTGAACAATCTTATTCTTGCTTCTGTGTCTATTGTGGCAAGTGTTTCTCTAGGATAGATGTCAGGGATTGCTAGGTCAGAGGGTGTGCATGTTGAAAATTTATGTAGGTTCTGCCAAACCGCCTTCCAGAGTGGTTTCCCAGTGTGCACTCTCCCCAGCTGCACATGCCTAGTAGCCATCTCCCCGCACTCTTCACGACACTTCAGGTGTTTAGAAATTGTAACATCCACCCTTACAGAGAAGCAGACAGATCTCATTGAGTGATAGCTGCGTGTTATCCAAAGCAGTCTGTCCATGCAGCTTTCTTAATTTGGAAAAGTTCTGTGTTTGTGTTTGTGTTCTAGGCAAAGTGTTTTTTTAGACATACTTGATTTGGCTTCTATAACAGCTGCATGGAATGTAGCAGTCATACCTGTAAGTTAAACGTAAGACAGATGGGCGATTTTGGATTTTAGCCCTCTTACTGTAATTTTCTTGTAGTTGTGAAGGGCAGTGTGATTGGATAAGATTTTCATTGTTGTACTAGTGGTTCTTCATCTTTAAGGCCTGATCTGGTCTTTGTGAAGCAAAGGTCTCCTGCAGTAACATTAGCTGTTCTTGAAATAATGGGCGAGTTAAGGCGTCTTCATAGTTTCCGCTTCAGGTGAGTGTCACCTGCCCTCAGTATGGAAAGGAAAGCTAAACCCCCTTGAACATGGGAGTTATAGGAGACCACCTGTTTCTCAGAGGACGTGGGGGTGTAAAGACAGGGTGTTCGTGTCCCTTCAGAGGGATCAGTATTGTCTCTTTCAGATGAGCTGCCAGAGGCTCCTACAATAGACACTGGGCCCAATACTGCCTCCTCCTCACTTCCCCATCCCAGCCTGCGCCGCCTTCCCATTCTTCACCTTCTCTTCGTGGGTGGAGAGGGTGACATGAGGGTTTTTATTCTCTCCACAGGCCTCCTGACACCCTGCTTTCTCAGCAGCATCCCCTCCCTGCTCCCTGAACAGAATAAAAGCCAGACTGGATTCCTTTGGATCGCTAGGCTTGAATTTCAAAACTCAAGTATTAGCCCTCACACTTTAGGTTTTTGTGTCAAGGTTTACATCAGAGTTTAGGAAAGTGGGAAGTGGGCTATAGTACTTCACCGCTGTTTAAAGTCAGCCAAAATGTTTTTAGAGTTACGATTTAATTTTGTGTTCTCTTGAGCGACAGCAGTCCTCAGATTGATTAGCCAGTAACAGCCTTGAGTACAATTAATATTAAAGGTGTTCATTTGGGGAAAATTATATTAGATCTGTCACAGGGTATATGAATCTGTAAAACACTGGAGGGAAAACCGAATTCAAAACAATAATAAATCAATGACCCCAAGCTGTGCCAAGCAAAAAGTGGCATTATCCATTAAATTCTGTTGAATGTTCCTCCTACCATGTTTTTCTTTTCTTTAATTGACCATTGACTGTGGGGGCTAGTCTGCAGCTGCTCTGTTACGTCCATTTTTATAATTGGGAATTTCTCTATCTTCCTAAAATATAAGTGTTTGTGTTCTCGGCAAAGAGTGTTTGTCTTTTGCTGATATTTGTGTCCCGTTGTGGAAAGGAAGTGGCATCGGTGACGCTGCCCAGGAAAAAACCCCAAAACACAACATCATTCTTTACTCAGAGCACGTCACCACATATATATATATAGACTCGTCGCTCATGGGCTCATGGAGCAGAGTGTCTTCCTCTTTGGCAGCAAGAATGGTTTCCTTGGTGCTATATTTTCCCATCTGCCTGCTCTGAAGCCAGCAGCTCTTGCAGGCTTGGTGTTCCCAGGCACCCAGTTAAGCGAAGGTGACATGTGCAGTAGGTAGCAAATGGGTCTGGATATAGAAAAAGCAGCTGGTTCAAAACCCGACGGCTGCCTCTCTGTGCTGGCGGTATTCACACTTGGGTTAGATAAGGCGCAGAGCCCTCCTACGCCGGGGTGGAAATGAACCAGACGGGCTGGCTTGTTGGGCAGCCCATCCACCTCCAGAGTTCTTGCTTGCCTTCCCTGCGGAGCGGCTGGCAGATCTCTAGAATTCAAATCTCAGTGGTTGCTAGACAACACCCTCAACCTGGCCATTTCCTCTCTTTGCATTTTTGATTCTTTTTTAAAAAAATATTTTTATTGGTTTCAGAGAGGAAGGGAGAGGGAGAGACAGATAGAAACATCAATGATGAGAGAGAATCATTGATCGGCTGCCTCCTGCCTGCCTCACATTGGGGATTGAGCTCAGGCATATGACCTGACTGGTAATGGAACCGTGACCTCCTGCTTCATAGGTTGACGTTCAACCGCTAAGCTGCCCCGGCTGGGCACATCTTTGATTCTTTAGAATTAAATGAACAAGCATAGACTGTCCTTTGACCTGAGTGTTGGATGGGACAGCTCTGCACACATGGCCTTTTCTTCCCCTCCTCCCTGGTTCTCCAAGTCCCTGCTTTCTAATTTGAACTCTTCTTTCCTGTCCTTTGGAAATCCAACAGTTCAATGATGGAAAGGCCATTCTCCAGATTAGTGGTCGTTAAGTTGCTTTCTGCTTGGTTCACAGATATTAACTGTCTTTTTTTCTAATATCTTGGACATTTGCTTTCTGCTGGTTCACAGATATTAACTGTCTTTTTTCTGATCCCTTCCAGAGTAAATGTGTCAAATACTGGCCTGATGAGTTTGCTCTGAAAGAATATGGGGTCATGCGTGTTAGGAACGTCAAAGAAAGTGCCGCTCATGACTATACGTTAAGAGAACTTAAACTGTCAAAGGTTGGACAAGTAAGTATATTGTCGTATTTTAGAGACTTTGGGAACTGTTTATGGTATGCAACCCAGGGTCATGCAGTTACACTTATTCATCCATTCATTCACGTATTGGTTCAGCAGCCATTTATTGGATGCCTTCTATGTACCAGGTACTCTCGAGGCACTGCTGGTACATTGAAGACAAGACCTACAGCCTTTGCTCTCCCAGAACCTAGAGACAGAAGTTTAAAATTTAAATGAGCAACTAAGCTTTCTGATTGTGCCGACTGCAAAAGCACAGGATGGCATGCTAGAGAGTGAGTGGGTACTTGAGATGAAGTACACAGGGAGGGCTTCTCTGCGGGAGTGTCACTTGAGCTGAGACCTGAAGGTGGAGGAGTCAGGAATCCAGAGTTAGAAGAGGATCCCAAGCACAGGGAGCAGCAAGTGCAAAAGTCCTGAGGCCTATTTAGTGATCAGATTCCACGGCATCAGGTTTTAACTGCATATAGTTCAGGTTTGTCCATGGGCTGACTAACTTTAGAAAGCATGGCTAAGTTTGGATTTCTTTATTTGTATGGTTAGAGAGGGGCTTTCTTATTCAAGGCCTTTTGGGATACAAAGGTGAATGAAACAGCCTTAGTCTTTAAGGAATTGTGATCACATAGCAGCAAGAAGCCACATATACAAGTAGCCGTACTGTAGAGCAGACACAGGCCATCCCACACACCTGAAGTGCCATGGTGTCGCCAAGGCTGGGCTTCCTTCCAGCTAGGGCACCAGGGAGACAGTCTCAGAAGAGGTTGGGCCCTTAAGGATGGGGATTCCGTGGGAGTTGAATTGTGAGCCACGGCACTGAAGTACAAACTCAGGAAAGTGGGGTTTATGGGGGAATGAAGGCACTTGGGAATCTAGGGGATAAACTTGTGTTGAGACAGGTTGGGACCAAGTCAGGCTGAGACTTACCACTATGTTGAGAAATGTGAACTTTATTCATTAGCTGTCATAGAACCTGTGACTGTTCTCAGCCGAGTGAACACGTGCAGAATGGAGTGCCAGGAAGGTGTCTGGTAGCGGGGCAGGGGGAGAGGAGTTGGATGGGTGATCCCGATGGTCGGGAGGCCTGTTCGGAGCCTCTGTGATGGTCTAGGTCTGTTGGCCTTTTCTCCACATAGCACAGAGACTACAGCAGTTGTTCTGTTTGTTATTTTTTTCTTAGTCTTTCCTGTGGAAATGTACATTTTGTTAAAATGCCAGAGCAAACTCTGGAAGAAAAGCCACGTATGTGAAAGATTCCCAGGTGTGAAGTCTGCAGGGCGAGGGGATAGTTTGGCTGTTATTAGAGGAGGAAGAATTAGAGACATCTTAGGGTTTTGAGGGCTATGGCAAGAAATCCAGTAAATTTCTGGGCAGTGCTGAGTACCCCCCTGAGGTGGTGAACATGAATATTTATGACACCAATCACCTGATGTGTGGTTTTCCTCCGTGGACACACTACCCTGTTCCTCCCATACAAATAGAGAAAGTGGGTGGTTGGGTCTGTCCGGTCTTGGAGGCTTTGCCCGGGGTCACAGTCCGTGGAGATAGTGGTGTGTGATGGAGAGTGATTGTCAGGATAGTGTGTGGAATCTGAGCAGGGGCTGGAGGAGGCTAGCAGAGTGGAGCAGGGGTTCAGTGAGGTGCCTGGAGGTGGCTCCTGATTGGCTGGTGGGCGTGGCTTGTGAGTGTAGCAGAGTGATGGTTAATTTGCATATTACTCTTTTATTGTTGGAAACCTCAGAGATTGTGGTTCAGGATGGGATGCTGGGACTTCTGATGTCAGTGGGCGTGCAGTTCTCCTGATGGTGGCAGAGACTGAGAGGAGCTGGGAAACTGTAGCTGTCAAGCAGAAATGCGAGAGAGATTTAGAAGGCATTGGACAAAGATTCCAAATGGGGTTTTCTTCAATTTTAGTGATAAACCATCCATCTTGTATCAGAAATTTTTGAGCAGCAGGTATGGGAAGGGTTGGTGTTTGAGTTTCTGTGTTGCACCCTCTGATGCAGGTGGTGACACAGGATCCATCATTTCTCCAGAATTGCTGGTCACCTATTATCTGCTTTTTATATAACACGTTACCTGTTTTCTAACGTGCTGTCACATCATCTCATTTAAGCCTCTGAACTGCCTGGGAAGGAGAAGTTGGGGCAGGGACCTGAGGGACCTTTATCAAGGAGAAGGAGCATGGATGAATAGGGAGCTGGTCTCTCCCATTCCCCAACTGTCCTTCCTGCAACTGTGTCGCCCCTTGATTTTTAGCTAACCAGTAGCATCCAGAAAAGTCTTTTTCATAATGTCAGCAAATTAAATGCACATAATTCAAGATAAGATCCTAATTGTGGTTCAGATTCTGGTCAAAGACACTGGTCTAGTTACTCTGTCCTTGTTTTTAAATCCCCTTTTAAAATGTCACTTAGCTTGGATTGTCTCCAGATCCAGAAGAAGATGTAATGATGAATAGTGCTGCTCAGTGACTTCACCCGGGTGGACCCCACACGTGATGCTTTTGGGTGTTTTGTAGTCTTAGGACCATGGTTGACCTTTATTAGTGATCACTGTCCTCCGAGGAGCCCACATGCTGAGTCTCCTCCCATCTGCAGAGCAGTGGCTGTGTGTTTCATTGCTCCTGTTTAATCCTCACAGTGTTGTGGTAAGAGAGGGATTATTATTCCTGTTTGCAAAGGGAGAAATTGAGGCCTAGAGATGTCCAGTCACTAAAGTGAGTGTGCATGCTGGGATTTTGGACTAAATCCAGCCATCTGATTGCAAAGCCTGACTTCTTATCTATTTTGTACTTGACAGAAGACATTAAAATATTATGATATTATAATAAACACTAGAGGCCCGGTGCATGAAATTCGTGCACGGGGGTGTGTGTCCCTCAGCCCAGCATGCACCCTCTCCAATCTGGGACCCCTCGAGGGATGTCCGACTGCCCAATGGGATCGGGCCTAAATGGGCAGTCGGACATCCCTCTCACAATCCAGGACTGCTGGCTCCCAACTGCTCGCCTGTCTGCCTTCCTGATTGCCCCTAACCGCTTCTATCTGCCAGCCTGATCACCCCCTAACCACTCCTCTGCCAGACTGATTGATGCCTAACTGCTCCCCTGCTGGCCTGATTGCCCCTAACTGCCCTCCCTTGCAGGCCTGGTCACCTCTAACTGCCCTCTCCTGCAGGCCTGGTCCCCTCCAACTGCTCTCCCCTGCAGGCCTGGGTCCACCCCAACTGCCCTTCCCTGCAGGCCCGGTCACCCCCAACTGCCCTCCCTTGCAGGCCTGGTCCATCCCAACTGCCCTCCCCTACTGGCCATCTTGTGGCGGCCATCTTGTGTCCACATGGGGGCAGCCATCTTGTGTGTTGGAGTGATGGTCAGTTTGCATATTACTCTTTTATTATATAGGATTGCATATTACTCTTTTATTAGATAGGATTGCATATTACTTTTTTATTAGATAGGTTAGAGGCCTGGTGCATGGGTGGGGGCCAGCTGGTTTTCCCTGAAGGGTGTCCCGGATCAGGTTGGGGGTTCCCTTGGGGCGTGGGGTGGCTTAGGCGAGGGGCCTGTGATGGTTTGCAGGCTGGCCACGCCCCCGGGTGACCCAAGTGGAGGCCCTGGTATCTGGGATTTATTTATCTTCTATAATTGAAACTTTATAGCCTTGAGCAGAACCAAGCCTCCTGCTTGCTCCGTGGCTGCAGCCATTTTTGTTGGGATTTATTTATCTTCTATAATTGAAACTTTGTAGCCTTGAGTGGAGGCCTATGCCAGCCAGGGTGTGTGGAAAGCTTGACCTCCTCCATTGCCGGGGGCAACTCAAGTCTCCTGCTCTCTCCAGCTCTGTGGCTGCTGCCATTTTTGTTGGGATTTATTTATCTTCTATAATGGAAACTTTGTAGCCTTGAGTGGAGGCCTAGGCCAGCCAGGGTGTGCGGAAAGTGTGGCTTCCTCCATTACTGGGGAAAATCCAAGCCTTCTGCTCGCTCCTGATTGGCTGGTGGGCGTGGCTTGTGAGTGTAGCAGAGTGATGGTTAATTTGCATATTACTCTTTTATTAGATAGGCTGTGTGGCTGGGGGAGGGGAGAAGGATTGGGTACAAAAGGACAAAGAGGAACGAGTGACTTGAGGGAGGAGAGCCCGGGGCCCTGTGATCTCAGTGGCCTCCTGGGTTGAGCTGCACACGGACGAGGCTGATCAGGGAGGTATGCCCGCCGCTGTTGATTTAGGTTGGTGTTTCCTCAAGGACAGATTGCCGCACTAGACATCTGGGTTCTGTGACCGAGGCCAAAAGTTGACCCTGGGATTGCTCAGCTTGATCCAAAAGGTGGAGATATCTAGAAACTGAAGAGGGCCTTCAAATGGAGTGGGAGGGACTTCATGCTGACCAGTGCTACTGGCTCACATGGGATCTGAGAAAGATCAAAACTGGGCAATGCCACAATCCCTTGATTTATTTAATTCTTTTCTGGTTTTTCTTGGCTCTACTCCAGGGGAATACGGAGAGAACGGTCTGGCAATACCACTTTCGGACCTGGCCTGACCACGGCGTGCCCAGTGACCCCGGGGGTGTGCTGGACTTCCTGGAGGAGGTGCACCATAAGCAGGAGAGCATCATGGATGCGGGGCCAGTGGTGGTGCACTGCAGGTGATCAGCCCTCCCACCCTAGTCCACAGCCTGTCCCAGCTCATAACGCCCAGGGCTTTTTTACCTACCCACCCCCAGCTGTCTAACCGTGGGAAAAATTTAATCTCTTTTTGAGGCATGGACAGACTGCATTAAGGGACACTTTGACCCCAAAGTATATTTCTTGTAGATCCTACAGGACTGCTGGGTACTGGGGGTGGTGGGACAGGGGTGGGGAACACAGTCTTTATTCTCAAGGAGCCCCTAGTCTGGTAATGATTGCTTGGTTTTCTTTTTTTTAAAATATATTTTATTGATTTTTTACAGAGAGGAAGGGAGAGGGATAGAGAGTTAGAAACATCGATGAGAGAGAAACATCGATCAGCTGCCTCCTGCACACCTTCCACTGGGGATGTGCCCGCAACCAGGGTACATGCCCTTGACTGGAATCGAACCTGGGACCTTTTAGTCCGCAGGCTGACGCTCTATCCCCTGAGCTAAACCGGTTAGGGCACTTGGTTTTCTTTTTTAATAGGATAACTTAGGGTTCATTTCTTTGATTGTGATTCTGTTCTACCAAGAAATGACATATTTTCCCCCCAACAATATACTTGTTTGCTTCAAAAGGTTAGGACTGCTGCTCACCCAGGCCTCTGGAAGCCAGTCCTGTAGCCTCCGCCCCAGAGTTTGCAGGCGGCTGTTGCCTGAGTTCGGGCTTCATAGTTACTCTGGGGAAAGCTTGGTTTCCTAAATCTCATTCATATGTTGGGCAAGTAGATGTGTGTGAAACTTTACTCAATTTTTTAAAAGCTCTGGGGCCAATGTTTTTCATACACAACTCAGACTTGGTCCTCACAACAACACTATAAAGTATGTACTGTTATCCCCACTTCACAGATGAGGAAACTGAGGCTCAGAGACGTTAAGAGACTTTGCCCCAGGCACACTGTGCTGGAGAAGCTGGGCTCCAAGTGCAGGTTGGACTCACTCCACAGCCCCATGCTCTTAGCAAATATACTTCCCAATATAAATAGACAATCTTATAAATGCTCCCAAGAGCAGGTATTGGTTCTGTTCATATTAATAGCTTGGTTTTGAGTTTAAAACTTCCGTGAATGACTTCATTGTCATTGCTTCTTGTCCTCTGCCCACAGTGCTGGAATTGGCCGGACAGGGACGTTCATTGTGATTGATATCCTTATCGACATCATCAGAGAGAAAGGTAGGTTGTCCGGAGGGCAAGAGGCTACAGTTCCTGTTTTTAGTTTATGCACAGAAAGTGCTAGTGAAAATAGCCTGGGGAAGAAAATTTTAATGTTAAAAATTTTCGCAGAAATCTGGGCTGAAGACTCCAACTTTCAATACATTTGCCAGAGAACAGAAGTGATGCTGTTTGAGCATTTGGCATAAAATGAAGCCTAGGATCTGTGGATCCCACTACTGTGATCTTTTGTTGAATATGCAGTGCTGGTCTCTGTCCAGCCTCCTACTTACTCTTTGCTGACGGAGTGGGGTGGGAAAGTGGGGGAACCCTACCTCCGGCATGTTATCATGTAATCGTCTGGGATCATTGGTATTGATCAGAGGCCAGTGCTGTAGCCCTTGGAACGTGTTTGGTCAGAACATTAAAGACTAAATTTGCTTTATGTCTGAGCCTGCTAACTGTGGTGCATTAACCTCTTGACCCTGGCTCTGCATTGTCTCCTGATGCTTCATGGTGCTTCCTTTGTAGGTGTCGACTGTGACATTGATGTTCCCAAAACGATTCAAATGGTGCGATCTCAGAGGTCAGGGATGGTCCAGACAGAAGCACAGTACCGATTCATCTATATGGCCGTCCAGCATTATATCGAAACACTACAACGCAGGATTGAAGAAGAACAGGTACCGAGCCTGGACAGGCTGGCATTCAGACTTTCATTTTCTTTTTGGGGCATCTGGCAAATGCTCTCCTTTTTTTAAAATATATTTTTTATTGATTTCAGAGAGGAAGGGAGAGGGAGAGAGAGATAGAAACATCAATGATGAGAGAGAATAATTGATCGGCTGCCTCCTGCACACTCCCTACTGGGGATTGAGCCCACAACCCAGGCATGTGCCCTTGACTGGAATTGAACCTGGGACCTTTCAGTCTGCAGGCCGATGCTCTATCCACTGAGCCAAACCAGCTAGGGCAAATACTCTCTTTTGATCAGGACAGGCTCTGAAAGGAGACATTAAAAAAAAAAAGTTTTTTTTGCTATTTGGGAGAAGGAGAAACAGCCATTAGCTGCCTCCTGCATACCATCTACATGGGCATGTGCCCTGACCAGGAATTGAACCTGTGACCTTTTGGTGCGTGGGACGATGCTCCACCAACTGAGCCACACCGGCCAGGGCAGAAGACTAACTTTTTTGGGGAATGGGAAATGATTCCCCCAACCAGGAAGGACCTCTCTGAAAACTATTCCCTACTTCATGGCTCTGATTTTTCAGTCTGGAGGAGCTTGGCGGGGTGCCGCATGCTACTCTCCTGGGCTGGCAGCTTGGGGAAGTGCCACATAGGAAGGGGACAGTTTTCCCCAGCTTAACGGCATGCTTAGAACTCAAAATCTCGACGTTTCCAGCCTGTTCCAGTTTAATCCAGACCATAATTACCCTGATTCCATCTCTTAAATGAATGCGTCACTCTTGATAGCATAACGTGGTTTGAACCACCAATTTGGTTGAATTGGAATCGGTGAAATTTCAGTTTTAATAAGCATGCATAATGAAGAAGAATGTGGCATTGGAGCCTTTCCATTTGAAGCTATTCATAACAGACACAAAGCTGAGTTAATTAGGAATGAGCGGAGACGAGGGAAATGAGGAGACTGCTCTTTTGGGGAGCTGTGCTTGTGTCCCTCTCCTCCCCCACCCCAGCCCCGTTCGTTGCTATGCTCAAAATAGGAACTAAGCTCCTTTCAAAATGGGACCTGCCACCTTACTAAACAATTCTAGCCCAGCAGCACAAAGAATGGTCAGCCAGAGATCACTAATTAGTTTGGTCCATTCTCAGTTCACACCAAAAGACTCACTAGATTGTTTCATTGTAGAAAAACATCTTCAGAGACAGTGTATGTCTGGAAGTGTAGGGTCAGATAATTAACCAGCTACTGGTTTTGAACTTCCGTGCTTTCAATCTGACTGTGTTATTGTAAGTGCTATGAAACATGTAGATTGTTACTATAGGCTATTGTATATTTATCTTCCAGTTACACTTAATTTGGGCAGGAAGGGTTAAAGCATAAAGTGGCTCAAAGTGAAGGTTTCCCAATAAACACAGAGAAAGTGCATCACTGTGGGTACAAAGTGGAAACTTTGGAAATGTCTTAAAGCACATAATGTACTCTTGGTGGGAAAAGCTCTCAATATTTCATTCAGAGGCGTTGGTTTTTATCCTTGTTTTGGAGAATATAGGGGACTTCCCCACCCAGCTTTTTTCTTTTTCTTTTTTTAAAATATATTTTTATTGATTTCAGAGAGGAAGGGAGAGGAAGAGAGAGATAGAAACATCAATGATGAGAGAGAATCATTGATCTGCTGCCTCCTGCACGCCCCACACTGGGGATCAAGCCTGCAATCAGGAATTGAACTGTGACCTCCTGGTTCATAGGTTGACACTCAATCATTGAGCCACACCGGCCTGGCTCAAATTTTTATAACTGGTTCTTCTCACATTCTGCCATTTTGAAGTAGAGTTCTTTGTTAACTTCCATTTATAGTATTAAATTTTTAAACAGCATGCATGAGTCCCTCCACTCAGTGTTCCTTTCTCTCTCTCTCTCTGAAATGCCTTTTTTTGCTTTTTTATTTCCTTAAAAGAGTCACATCCTCATATATGCAATCTTCACCTTTCAGAAAAGCAAGAGGAAAGGTCACGAGTATACAAATATTAAGTATTCCCTCACGGACCAGGCAAGTGGAGAGCAGAGCCCCCTCCCGCCTTGCACCCCAACACCAACCTGTGCGGAGTAAGTAGTAATGAAGGAAACTCTTTTCACCTGAACATAATTCTATAGACAGCTTAAAAACTATAAGTCTTGATTGGCGTCAGCTGTTGGGTCTGGGCTGGGCTTTTGGAGGCTCAGTTCTGCCCTTGGGGACTGGCTTTGGCTAGGTTGGTTCGTAGGAGCTAGTCTCGGCTCTTCAGCCCTTTGGGACTAGATTTGGCTCTTAGTTCTCGGCTGGCCTATTCGGGGCTAGGCTACACCTTTCAGGCTAGACTAGGCTCTTTGGAGCGAGGCTCCACCCTTCGGGACTGTCTTTGGCTATTTGTGACTGGGTTGGGATCTCAGGGGCTAGGCTGGCTCTTCAGAACTAGTGTCAGCCCTTTGGGACTAGATTGGGCTCTTAGGCCTTAGCTGGGCCATCCCGGGCTAGGTCCATTAAAACCAAATTGACCCAGGCCATGGGAAGTCGGGTCCCCACAAGACTGCCTTAGAGCAGTGGTTGGCAAACCGCGGCTCACGAGCCACATGCGGCTCTTTGGCCCCTTGAGTGTGGCTCTTCCACAAAATACCACGGCCTGGGTGAGTCTATTTTGAAGAAGTGGCGTTAGAAGAAGTTTAAGTTTAAAAAATTTGGCTCTCAAAAGAAATTTCAATCGTTGTACTGTTGATATTTGGCTGTTGACTAATGAGTTTGCTGACCACTGCCTTAGAGGAAAGACCCTTAAGTGAGCACACTCAGCCTGGGAGCCAGAGATTGAAAGGGCTGCTGACTCTCCAGGGGGAGGTGTCTGTGGAAGTCACGGGGACACACTGAGGCTGGCTCCCGGGGCCTGCTGGAGGAGGGGGTGTTGCTTAGGGACTAGGCTGGGCTCTTTGGGCCTAGGCTCTGCGTAAAAAACAACAACCCTAAAAACTAAAAAACCCCAACTACCTACAAGTCTTTGTAGCACATATCTTTTGTTGAATTGTTGGCTGGCCGATGTGTGAGTGTATCAGTGGCTGCCTAAATTTGAATTTACCTGAACTGAAGTCTGATCGCACACAAGTAGGATTACATGGGGCTGTGAGTATATCAAGTTGTGGTTCTTTTGGAGGAACCTCATTTTTCTTTTGATGGCGTGGGATTTCTTGCAGAGGTGGACAGCACCCCCTTTGGTGTAGTAAGACTGTTTACCAAGTAAAAGTAAGTTAATTGACTACTAATGTGTCAACACAATCCGTAGTCAATAGAAATCTGCTTGGTGTTTAATCCAGGGGTCAGCAAACTACAGCCTCCAGGCCAAATCCTGGCTGTGGCCTGTTTGAGTACAGTTCTTGAATGGATTTTAAAGGGTTATTAACACGCACATGCACCAAGAATAATATATGACAGAGACTGTTTATGGCTTGCAGAGACTAAATTATTTACCCTGATTCTTTATAGAAAAACTTTGCCAACTCCTTGTTTAAACTAAAACATGATAGGAAAACATAGGTTAAATTGATTATGTGAATGGCAGTTTAAGTTATTATTTTCTATATATTCTAGTCATTCTCTGGTATAACATTTGCTTTTTCCCACTTAAGAGTTTTATTTCTATACACTTCTGATGTGGATTTTTAAACCCCTGCTGACTTTAATACTCTCTATAAACATTTAAAATGGCATAGAAGAGGCTATTTATATTTGCTTTCTATTTAATGTTGAAATGAAATTACACAGCAAAAATATGCTCTCCATCATGCTGCCGCTTCGCTCTACCTGCTTTTTTCTTTCCTACAGACTGACAGGGAAAGTTGGTATTTTAAATCGCCATCTGTAATAATTTGCAGTGGAACCAGCAGGTCTGGACTGAGTCCTTGCCAGGGAACTTTCCCCCATGTTGGCCCAACAGAATCAGCTCTGACGATTCCATGTCACCAGTGCCTGCCTGTGACATAAACAGTTTCTCTCTCTCTCTGCTCTCGTCATTCCCTTGTAGGGCACACATCCAGGACATCCCGATCCTCTCCTTGTTTTGTCTCCACACCCCTGGCTGGCACCCACAGTTGCTTGGTTCCTTGCTCTCTGGGACTGCTCTGCTCTCCCCTCCCTGCTCAGCAGACAGAATCAGGGCTCTGATAACATTGGCCTCCGTCCCAGGGCCCTAACCATCCTCACACCTCTCACTGAGCTTCATGTTCAATGCTCCCCTTTCCATAACCAGATTCCATAACCAGATTATGTCCTGATTGCTCTTACACAGTCCCATCTTGGATCTCTTGCCCATTCAGATCCTTCTGGTTGAAATAAGAATCAATCCTCCTTCCTTCCCTCTCCCCTCTCTCCTTCCCTCCCCCCCCTCCTTCCCTCCCTTCCTTCCTTCCTTCCTTCCTTCCTTCCTTCCTTCCTTCCTTCCTTCCAGCTATTTCATTTATTTATTTATTAGTGGCCTGGTGCATGATTTTGTGCACATTGAAGGAAATTAATTAGAAGAAATATTTTAATATCACTATTTGCCTTTTCTCTATAATAGAAGTGTCAACCAAATTCACAATTGACAATGACAGATCGAAACACATGTGTGATATTGGCGCCAGTGAGAGCTTTATATGTATCATGCGTGCACGAGTCAACTTAGCCTTTTATAGATATAGAATAAACTTGCTTAATTAGACCTTCTTTCTGATTTAGCTAAACTTTTTCCATCCCAGTGAAGCACCCCAACTTCTCTTTCAGGTAATTTTCAGCAACACAGCAGTAAATATCAACACAAAGCAGATTATTATTGTAGATCACACAGGAAGAACAAAGTGTAAAATATTTAACTGCAGCAGTATTTGACTATATTTTGCGCAGTGAGAAAATCTGAAGTCATTTTGAAGGTCCACCATTTCTTACTACTTTTCAGTCAGGTCAAGTTTCTAAGCTTTCTAAATCTCTGTTTCCTGGCTAATGAAAAGAAAATAGGATTCCACCGAGTCTCCTACCTACCTACTCCAGGACTTCTGTGAGGATCAAATGAGATGAGGCACAAGAAAATGCTTCACAGACATTTGGTTAAAGTGTAAAATGTTTCCACCTGGCTATAAAGCAAGTCGTGTTCCTGAGCTGAAGAAACTGCAAGGAGGCTAATTGCTAGGGAGAGGAAGCTGGGTGTTGCTAAGTGATGTCATTACCCAGATGGACACTTAGCATATTAGCCTTTTATATATTTAGATTTATTTGGTAATCCTCACCTGAGCGTATTTTTCCATTGATTTTTAGGGAGAGTGGAAGAGAGAGAGGCAAATACAGAGAGAAACATAGATGTAAGGAAACACACTGTTTGGTTGCCTCTTGCATGAGCCCTAACCAGGGCCCAGGCTGGGAAGGAGCCTGCAACTGAGGTATGTGCCCTTGACCGGAATCAAACCCAGGACCCTTTGGTTTGCAGGCCAATACTCTATCCACTGAGCCAAACCAGCTAGGCCGAGAACCATTCCTTTCTACGTGTACATGCCCTGCCCTCCTTCAAGGTCTAACTCAGAGTCCTCATTACACAGGCCTCCCTTGCTCTGCCCACCTGGAAAACAATTCACTTTCCTCCAAGCCCCTGAGAGCAGAGGCTTTAACTTCACAGTTGCTTTGCTGTATGTTTATATCTTTTATCCTGTTCTAGAATGCCAGTTCCAGGGGCAGGAACTATATCCGCACTGTAGCTGATCCCCAAAGAATATACTGTGTGCCTTACCAATGTCATGTAAGCTTAAACCACATGGTCTGCATTTCTGTTAACATCTCTTTTCTTTTGAGGATGAGAGAAGATAATGCTCGAGTCTATGAGAATGTGGGTCTGATGCAGCAGCAGAAGAGCTTCAGATGAGAAAACCCGCCGAAACTTCAGCACAGAAAATAGGTATGAAATGGCAGTGCTGTCGGTTCATTATTTTTGCCTTTCTGGCCTTTTTTATTATTTATTTATTTGTATTGGTTTCAGAGAGGAAGGGAGAGGAAGGGAGAGGGGGATTGAGTCTACAACACAGGCATATGCTCTGACCAGGAATTGAACTGTGACCTTCTGGTTCAACCATTTAGCCACACTGGCTGGGCATCCCTGAACTTCTTTTTTCCAAGCTGGATTTATTTTAGAGTTCATTAAGCATTAAAAGCAAATGCAGAATTAATTCTGAGAAGGGCAAGGTTAGCATTAATTGTAGACAAATGGTTGATATTGGTGATGGGCAATGGTTGATATTGGTTAGTCCAAGCTGTGCGGGAGATGATCTGTAGGATCTGGGAAGCGTGGGGACACAGCACCGGATGATTGGAGTCAGGATGTCTCAGTTCTCATCCCAGGAGGCCTCTGACTGGCTGTGTGACACAGGGCACTGGACAGCCAGGGCCTCCGACTGGCTCCACTGCATGTCCCTTCAGGTCTGTTGCAGGAAATTCATCTCCCTTGTCCATCTCCCCAGTCAATCACCTTTTCAGACAGTGACCCATGTGCGCTGTATGTTTTAATGATAAGTTAGAAACTCATAGTTTTAGTATTTCACGTTGAAATTTTCATTTCAATGAGCAGTATATTTAAAAGCTTTAAATCTTCATTTAAATGGTTTAATGCCTTGCCGGATTTTTAGATGCATCCTTCAAAATTCTCATTTGTTTCTTCTCAGAGGTGGGCTTCACCCTCTCCATGAAAAGATCAAGAACAGATGCAAGAAAGTTTATGTGAAGAATGAACATGAACCTTGAAGGCTTGTGTTGTGGTCGACTCCCTTTTGATGAGCAGAATCTGAAACCATTTAAAGACCACTCCGTTCTAACTTGACACCACCCGATTTCCAATCGCTCATTTCCTCAGATAAGCAATCATCTCTACAGTGTAGACAGTGTTATATTTTATAGAGTTTTATTTTAAATTGAGGAAGCAGTTAAATTGTGCTCTGTACTTTGCAGATGGTGGTGATTCGAATCCTAGTTATTGCCATTTTTCTTTCTTTTTATAACCCATACAAATTTAACCCCCCCCCCCCCCGCTTTGTGGGGGATGATGGGGGACTTGTTTGAGGAAAAAGTGGGGAAAATTAAATGACAACATCCTGTAGAAATGAGAACAATTTTATTTATCATCGTTTGTTCAGTAGTGGGTAATTCATTTTGATGGCCTCTTTTTTGGGGGGGCTAAATGATAATTAGGCCAGTGCCCCAGACTTTCAGAACTTGACTCTTCCTTTGTATTGCCATTAAAAAATCATGGGGAAAATCCTGGGAATTTAGGATCAAGGTGTGCTTTTTCTTAGCAGATAACCAATGACCATTCAGCCTACTGTGGTGGGGAAATGTTTGCCATATATATATATATATATTTTTTCTTTCTTTTTTTCTTTCTTTATTTGAGTATTGTCTTGTATTTTGAAGAAAATGCATCTGTGGATAACCAGTGTTTTGGTTTTCAATTGTTGCTGACAAACCACCCAAAACATAGTGGCGTAAAATGTCTCTTTATTTGTTCCTGACTATTCTTCAATCTGATGGGGCAGCATCTTGCTGGTGTCGCTTGCTGGTGTCTCTCTTGCTGGTTGGCAGGTTGGCTGAGA
This sequence comes from Corynorhinus townsendii, assembly GCA_026230045.1. Taxonomy (NCBI): domain Eukaryota; kingdom Metazoa; phylum Chordata; class Mammalia; order Chiroptera; family Vespertilionidae; genus Corynorhinus; species Corynorhinus townsendii. The sequence goes on along the minus strand of JAPDVU010000014.1, from coordinate 9,850,951 downwards.
CGCTGGGTGGCTGGGCCCCTCTCTGTACACGCGGTCCTCGGGTCTCATTCTCCATGTGTCTCTCCATGTGGCCTCGGCAGCAGGGTCGCTGGCAGCTCAGAGCTCCCAAGTGTGTAAGGCAGTAGTGGCCAGGCCTTCTTACGACTTAACCGCAGAACTGTCCAGCATCACTTCTACTGCCCTCTGTTGATTAGAGCAAGTCACAGGCCCAGGATTCAGGAAGAGGGAACTCCACCAGGGCATGAAGTGGAGGTGCGATTGATTGGGGGGTCCCCAGTGTAACTGTCAGAACCAGTACCGAGGAACAAAACTATTGTTAGTAGAAGTAGAAGCTGCTAGTGAGTGATCTTGGGAAGCTGAAGTGGCATGTGTAAGCTGGAAGAGAGGGCCTTCAGACAGAAAGAGAGGGCCTTCCAGAAGCTTCCTGCACCAGTTCTGCGAGTCCTGAGCATCTTTTCTGAATCATCACTTCTGGTCTTGTAAGGATGGATGTGTCTAGGGGGCAGAGCATTTGAAAGCACCACCCCATCACCGCGGTCTCCACAGAGGGAGGTGGGGGGGGGGCTCTCTTCCTGCTACTGGTATCAGTCTGGCCTCCACGCATGCGTGCAGTCAGGCTGCTGGGAGCAGGAGCATCGTAATGAGGCTGCGCGGCAGATTGAATCAGCAGTAGGATTTGCTAACGTGCTACCTGAAGTGCCTTCTCTCAAAAACATCCCTCTTTGCCCCATGTGTTGAATCATTGTTCGGTGACTGTGTCTCAATGAAAGTCTCACTGGTTGACTTCTGTGAAGAAAATAAAATGCTACTGCAGCATTGCCATTTAGGCATGGTCTCCTTTCTGGAATCATCCTAGCTTTTGCTCCTGAGAGGAAGGACTCGACCTAGCGCTGGTTATAGTTCCCTCCTGAGGTCTTGGCCTCTCTTGAAACCCTGAGGTCCTTTGGGCTGAGTGATGGCTGCCATTTTCACAGGCAAAATGTGTAATGTTCCTCCTATATCATCCCCTTCCCTGATCCATCGAACTTAGAATTGCTTCAGAACACAAGTGTGGCCTGAAAGTGATCACCTTCTGAGGAATGTAAATGACTACTGTCTCCTTGTCAAGCCTGTAGAGAGATTCAAGTTCAGGATTTGCAACAAGGACCTTGAATCCTGTTTTTTTTTCTTTTTTTTTATCACATTGTCACATTGAATGGTTCTCCTTTTTGCCTCAATTTTGTGGAAATGTTTTGACTCTGTTTATTGCCATTTTAATTCTGTATGTCTAGGTTTCTTGCTCTGTTTCTTCTCATTACAGCAGTCCCTTTAGCATTTCCTATAATGCTGTGTTGGCGGTGATGTACTCCTTTAGCCTTTTTTTGTCCAAGAAGCTCTTTATTTGACTGTCCTATTTTTTTTTTATTTAAATTCTTTATTGTTTAAAGTATTACATGTGTCTCCTTTTTCCCCCATTGACCTCTCCCTGGCTGCTCTCCACTCCCCAGCACATGCCCTCACCCCCCTACTGTATGTGTCCATTGGTTATGCTTATATGCATGCATACAAGTCCTTTGGTTGATCTCTTACCCTCCCCCCCGCTACCCTCCTTTGCCTTCCCTCTGAGGTTTGACGATCTGTTCGATGCTTCTATGTTCTGGATCCATTTTTGTTCATCAGTTTATGTTGTTCATTTTTTTCTACAAATGAGTGGGATCATGTGATATTTATCTTTCTCCAACTGGCTTATTTCGCTTACCATAATGCTCTCCAGGTCCATCCATGCTGTTGCAGATGGTAAGAGTTCTTTTTTTTTTTTTTACAGCAGTGTAATATTCCATTGTGCAGATGTACCACAGGTTTTTAATCCACTCATCTGCTGATGGGCACTTAGGCGGTTTCCAAATCTTAGCTATTGTAAATTGTGCTGCTATCAACATAGGGGTGCATATATTCTTTCTGATTGGTGTTTCTGATTTCTTCTCTAGAAGTGGGATTAGTGGGTCAAATGGGAGTTCCATTTTTAATTTTTTGAGGAAACTCCATACTGTTCTCCACAGTGGCTGCACCAGTATGCATTCCCACCAGCAGTGCATGAGGGATCCTTTCTCTCCACATCCTCACCAGCACTTGTTGTTTGTTGATTTATTGATGATAGCCATTCTGACAGGTGTGAGATAGTACTTCAATGTCATTTTGATTTGCATCTCTTAGATGATTAGTGACTTTCAGCATGTTTTCATATGTCTCTTGGTCTTCTGTATATCCACTTTCGAAAAGTGTCTATTTAGGTCCTGTGCCCATTTTTTGATTGGATTGTTTATCTTCCTTTTGTTAAGTTGTATGAGTTACCTATAAATGTTGGAGATTAAACCCTTATAGGATATAACATTGGTAAATAAGTTCTCTCATGCAGTGGGCTCTCTTGTTGTTTTGTTGTGACCGTCTATTTTGAATGATAGCCTTGCTGGATGTAGTAATTTGGTTTCAGATCCTTGCTTTCCTTTACCTTGAGTACTTCATGCCATTTCCTTCTGGCCTATAAAGTTTCTAATGAGAAATCAGATGTCAGTCTTATGGGAACGCCTTTGTAAATAATGGTTTGCTTTTCTCTTGCTGGTTTTAAGATTCTCTCTTTGTCTTTAATTTTTGGCATATTAATTATGATGTGTGTGGGTGTAGACCTATTTGGGTTCTTCTTGTTTGGATTTCTTTGTGCCTCCTGTACTTGTGTGACTTTTTCCTTTACCAGGTTAGGGAAGTTTTCTGCCATTATTTCTTCAAACACATTCTTTATCCCTTTCTGCCTCTTCTGGCACACCTGCTATTCGAATATTGTTTTGTTTCATGTTGTCTCATAGCTCCCTTAAGCTGTCCTCCTGTTTTTTAATTGTTTTTTCTTTTTGGTTCTCTGATTGAGTGATTTTTTTCAACACTGTTTTCTAATTCATTGATTCAGTCTTCAGCTTCCCGTAATCTGCTGTGTATTCCTTCCAATATGTTTTTTATTTGTGCTATATCATTCTTTATTTTCGACTGTTCTTTTTCCATAGTTACTATATCTTTTCTCATGCTATTGAGCGTTTTTACCATCATTATTCTGAATTCTGTTTCAGATAAGATTTTTTTAAAATCTCTGTTTCATTTATATTTCCTTCTGGAGAATTCTCTTGTTCTTTCATTTGTGGGTTGTTTCTTTGTTTCCTCATTTTGGCTGCCTGTTTGGGTTTGTGACTATGTTAGGTAGATCTGCTATGCCTCTCAATCCCTAGTGCAGGACAGTGTCAAATGCTGTTTCTGACTAATTAGATCAGGCAAAGACCCAAAGCTTCCAGAGACCGCCTCTGGCTACAGACTGATAGGATTCTTCTTGATCTGCCCTCAGGCAGTCATACATGGCAAGAGTTTTTTCCAACAGGGTGGGGTAATTGTTTCTGCCTAGAGGCTAATTGTTATTCTCAGTCTTGTAAGGGACAAGGTGTTTTCCAATAGGGTGGGTCAGCTGTCTTCCCCCCAGGCAATGAGGCCTGTATAGCAATTGTCTGCATGAGAAAGATGACCTCTGCAGTGTGAGGGAATGGCTCAGCACTGGAAACCAAGGTGTCTGCCTTCTGAGCTCTAACCCCAGAGCCCTGGATCCTGGCTTCTGCTCACCCAGCTCCAGTCCACTCTGCTGTTCTTCTGTCAGAGCACAAGATGGGTGGATCCACAGGGAATGTTATGTGTTGGCCCTTTAAGAGGGTGTCTGAATTTCCAGCCGTCTCTCCCTGGCAGACAGCCAGATATTATGTGAGTACCCTTCTCAGTCCTGGTGCTCTCTGCTAGGGGGCCTAGCTTGGGAATAGACCCCAGAGTTCTCAGTGGCAACCCCCCACAACTGAGATATTTCTCCAGAACTTCAGCTGCTGTCTGTGGAGGCCCAGCCAGCCCTTTCGTGCCTCTGCCCCTCATACCAGCCTCTATGCAGTCTCCATTTCTGGTCCTCGGTTATCAGGGTTCTCTCCAGCAAGTCTTCCATTGATTATTCAGTAACTTTTTTGTATTTTAGTTGTAATTCCAGTTTGGACCTGGGAACATGTCCGTGCAGCATCCACTTACTCCTCCGCTATTTTTAATCTCCATGTTTTTGACTCTGGACTTTGGGGGCAAAGTCTCTCACCAGCATACAAGGGTCTGGTTGTATAAACGTACCCGTTGCATTAATCTCTGCCTGTAGCTTCTGATTTTGCCCTTGGAACAGAAACACCAGATCTTGGCTCGCTCTCTTCTGATACACAGGACATTGATTTCATTTAGATTTCCCTCCACGATGTCAGTACACTGTCATGTTAGGTCAACTGCTGCCAGACAAGATGATGACAGTCCCGAGGTGCTAAGGTTTGTTGTGTTTGATAAAAGTAGATTGATTGCAGGTTCTCAGATGAGATTTCTCTCTGTGGGATGGAATCAGGCAGGTGAAGATGTGGGGAGTTCTGAGTGCAGATTAAAAAAAAAAAAATAGTGGAAATGAAAGTTCCAAAGAGGTGGTTTCTAGGATGTCAAAGGGCCCAGGGCCGGAGCAGTCAGTAATATTTGAATCAGGTTACCTGGAAGACAGGTGTGAGAGAGACATGGATGTGGTTGGCTTCGGGTGGCTGGTAGACATAAAATTTGCACAATATCCCATAGCTGGTTGAGTATTTTAAAATTATAAGCATAGGATTTTATATTTGGGGTGAAGAAATTATCTGGCACGTGGTACTTGGGTTTTTTTAAAATGCCAAATTTCATTCTTAATAACTTTTATAAAAAATAAAAACATAAAGACACCTCATATCTATTGTGTGGCCCTCCTGAAAATGATGGTCATCTATTCTCTGAAAATCAGTGGCTTTTCAAACATGAGAAAATAGATGTATGACTTTCTTGGCATTTTGCATTCTTGAAGAGCCCAGTTGCTTTGGAAAAGCCAAGAAAATCATTAAGATTATTTTTAGGGGTTATTGTACGGGGGATTGTAAGAATAAGATAAGGTCTTGGGTTATTTCTAGTTTAGGGGAATGTGGAAAGGTATTCAGTTGTGAAGTGCTTTGTTGTAGCTAATTAATCCATAAGGGGAACGTAGACTGTAGACATAAGTACAAACCCAGTGCAACTTTCTGTATGTTGTTGGGGGGAATAAAATGTTATAGAGCAAGCACATTGCCTCCCTGATTTCACAATGCCTATATTAGCCCTTAATTTTGTCGAAGTCTGTTTTCCTCTTCCTCTTGAAAAATAAGTTCCAAAATATAATTTACTGAATCTTCCATCATTAAAACGTTTGCTCTTTCTTCACTACGGGCAGTTCACACAAGGCAAAGCTATTAAACAGTTGGTTTTAGTGTGGTGTATAACTTTGCTGTATATCAGACTAATTTTTACAAGTTTTCATCCTAAACCTGAAATCATGTAATTAATAATTTGCCTGTCTTATTTATAACCTAATTGTGATTCTTTTATTAATAAAAGCTAATGGAAAAGGATCCTTTATTAAGCTGATGACTAGACCTACATTTAATTTTCCTGCAGTATATGAAGTATTGTACCAGAGTATTAAAAGATATGTAATATTTTATTGATAAATCTATCCTTTAAAAGGAATACGTTTTAGGATGTCATCATTCTGATGTGAATCATGTAAATGCTGACAATATGCACTGTTTATTATACATTTAGTGTTTCCAGAGATTCACTTAATTGCCTTTTTGTCCACGTATTATGTAGTCTATTTGCAAGTGTTTTTAAAAAGTGACGTTAAAAGAATAGTTTATGTAGAGAAACATTAGTGGGTATTAATTTTCCCCCACCTGTATTTATGGGTGTTAGTTCAACTGCTTTGCTAGCTGCAAAGCTGTATTACCAGAGTACAAGTGTATTTGTAAACTGTATGGGAACTAAAAATTAGGAATAAAACCATTTTCTTATATGATGGTACTTGTCATTTACTTCATCAGACATGTCCAAGAAGCACTGGGATTACAGGTCACTTAGCCCCTTATACCAGCAAAATGCTGACAGTCAGCAGCTCTTACCTAGAAGATGAGTTGGAATGTAGCGTGAATGTCAGGTCCTCGAGATTTTATTAAGTGCCTACTCTGTATATAGCTTTGGGATACAGAAGGGGAACTGTTTTGTTTTTTGGTTTTTCTTTTGTATTTTTATTGATTTCAGAGAGGAAGGAAGAGGGAGAGAGAGAAACATCAATGATGAGAATCATCAATAGGCTGCCTCCTGCATACCCCCTACTGGGGATTGAGCCCACAACCCAGGCATGTGCTCTTATGGGGAATCGAACCATGACCTCCTGGTTCTTAGGTCAGTGCTCAACCTCTGAGCCATGCTGGCTGGGGAAGGGGGAGTACTTTTTGGAATCAATAAAAATATATTAATAAAATAGGATTCTTTAAAAACAAAACAAAACTGTGTGTATTTTTTGACTACGGTAACACATTTGCTTTGAACAAAATGTAACAGGTTCAGAACAGCATACAGAAATTTCTCCTCCGTGCAGTGGACGGCGTTTTTTTTCTACCCCAAGGACCACCAGCGACTTTGAACTCTGAACTGTTCTGTGTCCCTGTAAAAGGGCTGGTTCCAAGGGCTTTGCATTTGTTACCCAAGAGGTAATGTTGAACTGTCCCCAGTGAGGCTGAACCCAGTTATACCTCTGTCAGCCTGTCTCCCACACCTTTATCACATTGTCATGTTGCCGCACTTGCACCTTTGTCCTCTGATAGGTGAAAAATGATAGTTCAATGTAATTAAATGTGTATTTTTCTTAAAAGTGAGGCTGAGCATCCTTTCATTTGCTTTGTACATGCCTTTCTGTGAACTCTTGTCACTTGACATATTTTTTCTATTAAATTCTGGATCTGTCTTGTTTGGAGTTTAGGAATGAAGATATTTCCTTCTCTGCGGCTGATGGACGTGACTGGAATGACTGAGTCACCAGCACCAATTTCTGTAAAATGTTCCTCGTTGGGTGCCTGTGGGTGCACCAGTGTGGGAGCTGTGGCGTAGGCCTTGCTGGGATTGTAATTCTCAGCGGGGATGAGAACAGGCAGCCGCCACGTGAGACCAGTCGCAATTATACCGGCTAGTGAGTTGAGAATTACTTCAGATGTTTTTTCAGATTCAAAAGTGCCAAACAGTATGCATGCATGCATCCATTCAACCACTTTTTAATGAATGCAATGACTCAGGCATTGGACAGGGTATTGTAGGGAATACAAGATAAATCTCTCTTAATCCTTGACTTAAAGGACTTTATGGCCCATTTAGGGAAAGGAGACACCCAGGCTGAATACAAGATTGGATAAAACTGCTATGCAATGAGGCCTGGATCAAGACTAAGAGTATGAGGAAATGACAACACATCACATACTAAATGACAGTTACATGCCAAACATCATCGGAAGGTTTATTCAGATCATTTCTAAACCTGCCTGGGGGGTACTGTTTTTTTTTTATTTTTTATATTTTTATTGATTTCAGAGCAAGGGAGAGGAAGAGAGAGAGAGAAACATCAATTGGTTGCCTCCTGCACACCTCCCACTGGGGGTCAAGCCGGAAACCTTGACCGGGGAAATGAATCGGCAATCTCCTGGTGTATGGGAGCCACACCGGCTGGGCTGCCTTGTCTGTTTTGCTCATTGCCAGGGACCTGCATCAGCAACAAAAATATTTAACAAATTAGTACAAACTTGCTATTTTACAGTTCTGGAGGTCAGAAATCTGAACTGAGTTTTACTGAGCTAAAGCCAAGGAGTTTGCAGGGGTTCATTCCTTCCGGAGGCTGGGGGCAGAATGGACTCCCGTGCCTTTTCCGGTTCTAGAAGCGTCTCACATTCTTTGCCTCCTGGCCCCTTCCTTTCTCCATCGTCAAAGCCAGCAAAGGCTGGTCAAGTCTGACACACATTCCTCTGACACTGAACTCTAACATTCCCACCTCCCGCTTTCACGAATAAGGACCCTGATGATTTTATTGGGTCCACCCAGTTAATCCAGAATCCTCTCCATCTCAAGATCTTTTTAAAAAAAATTTGTTGAAAGTGTTACATATGTTCCCCTCCCGCTCCCCATCAACTCCCTCAAGATCCTTAATCACATCTGCAAAGTCCTCTTTGCCATGTAAAGTACCATATTAACAGGTTGCAGGGATTAGGATGTAGACATCTGGGGGGTGTGGAATTCTCCACAGCACCCTTGGACCTCAAAGACACAAGGATGGAGGACAGCATTCCTGAGAGGAGAAGTCCCCAGCAGAGAGGTGCTGCAATAGAAGGGCTCTGCTGGGAAGGAAGAAATACCCTGACACTCCCACCCTCTGATATCTGGCTGCCTCCCATTGGCCCAACCCCTGACCCAACCTCCCATTGGCCCAACCCCTCTGCAAGACACAGGGCCAAGGTGTCCAGGTGCTGCAGTCCATAGCGCAGAGAATGGATCTGGGGTGGGGACGGGGCAAATAAAGAGTAACAAGCCTTGTCCCGTGGCAGGCTCGGTGGTTGAGCATCAACCTATAAACCAGGAGGTCCCAGTTGGATTCCTGGACAAGGTACATGCCCAGGTTGCAGGCTCGGGCAGCCAAACAATGATACTCTCTCATCATGGGTGTTTCTATCTCTCCCTCTCCTTTCCTCTTTGAAATCAATACAAATATTTTATAAAAAGAGAAAGAATAACAAGCCCACTACAGCCTCACTGCTCAAGGCTGCCTACGGGCCAGCACCATCATCACCAGGACCATTGGAAATGCAGTCTCAGGCCCCACTGAGCCCCAAGGTATCAGAATTTGCATTTTTTTGCAAGATGACCAGGCACATTTGTAGTTGGAGACCGGCTGCACTGGAGGACTTCCATCCATGTGGAGATAAAAGTTGTTGGCAATTATACCCAAGCCGAGTTAGTTCGCATCTGCAGACACAGATTTGAGACTCACTTGGCATCCTAGGAGTAGCCCCAAAGAGTAAGAAAAACCCAAAGACTGGATCTTAGAGAACAAGGGAAGCGTCCCTACATACTGTCTTGCAAACAGATTCAGATATTCTTAGGCATCACAGCTACCAAAACCAAGTTTGTGAAATCCCAAGCATATGTTAGATCCATCTAACGAAGGAAAAAGAAGGAAGAGGAAAATGAAAGGAAGATGCTAAAATTAGCGTCTGTTTAGGAGGTGACAGATGTCTGGGTCTTGATAGACTTCTAGACTTGTAAAAAAATGTGGTTTTTTTTTCTCATATTTATTCATGCATGTCTGATGGGTGCTTTGGATATTACCATTATTTTTCCCGCACATACTAAAATTAATTTTCTTCTTTCTAAAGGGTTGATTCCCTCAAGTGTTACTTTGTGTGAAGGCTTTAGAAAATGTTCAGTAAGGGTTTCAGTTATGGACAAAAACTCCTCCGTTCCAGCCATACAAATGATCCTCTAGCTGTGCTTTATTGTGAATTGATTCTTTGTGTTGAATACCTTTTCCGTATTTGAAAATGGACTGAAATCCTTGCTTAGGACCATAAAATTTCTATCTTTAAGAATAAATCTCTTCTGCTAAGGGTAAGTGAAAAGAATACATTTTGGTTTAAGTTGCTAAATATGTTTGAGTTTTATAGGCTCACGGCCGACATGGAGCATTCTGTTGTCGGCATGTTGATTTTGTGGGGAAATCAGGGCTTTGGAACCCACAGGCCTGCGTGTGTTTCCTGGTTTTGCCACTGACGAGCTGTGTGACCTTGGACAAGTCAGTGAAGGCCTTTGACCCTCAGATTCATTACTTTTTTAGGGAAATAGAGGCAATGGCACCTGCCTTGTTGTGAGGGTTTGTTGAGAAGTTTAGTGGCAGTGGATGACCTGGCATATAGTAGGTGCTCAATAAATATCTATAGTCTTCCTCTAGGGCTTGGAAATGTCTTGCAGGCCCTTGACATAGCCTGTTCCTATGTTTTATGAATTTGCCAGTTAAGGGCATGTAGAAGGGAAGATAGAAATAAAATTCAGAGATTTCACTGGAGTTTACAGTCCTTCTTAGAGGTTGAGCAAAAATCATTTAGCCTGGTCAGTGGCTGAGCATCAACCTATGAACCAGGAGGTCACAGTTCGATTCCCGGTCAGGGCACATGCCCGGGTTGCCGGCTCAGTCCCCAGTGAGGGACGGGCAGGAAGCAGTTGACCAATGATTCTCTCTCATCATCGATGTTTCTATCTCTCTCTTCCTTTCCCTTCCTCTCTGAAATCAATAAAAGTATTTAAAAAAATTATGGTTTACTTTCTTTTACAATTAGTATTAGAAACCCTCAACTAGCCTTCCTCTCTGGCATGTACAGTACCATGCAAAACCAAATAATACATACAATGTTTGGAGAAAACAATGATTTGTACTAACACTATATAAAGGAAAGCATGGGAATGATAGCCCCCACTTTCCAGATAGTTTTTCCTTTGGCACGAGGAAGGGAAGAGGATGGATTAGGTCAGAGCAGGGCAAGTGGTGTCCCGATGCCTTAAAAAAATGCTTATTGAAGCTAACTTTTCCCATGTTAATAATTTGTGAATCTTATTATATAAGATAACATATTTACATTATAAGATTATATGTCCCATATATTTTTATGGATTTTTATAGCACTTTATAATGTTTCTATTAAGCAATTATATGTTCCATATATTGTCTTGAACATTTGAAATATTTAGGAGAAAACATTAAAAAGATGAACTAGGAAAATAAATGTGACAATCTCCTTGTAAAGAGAGAGCACGTTGCTGAAGTCAGCTTGCAAAAAGCCAATGTTAGTTAACACTGATGGAGTGATGACTAGATGCAGGCACCATGCCAGGTGCTTGGCGTGAATTCTCTTATTACAGCCACACAACCAGCAGACCAGGTATTATGATCTTCATTTTACAGACGAGTAAATCAAGGCAGTTAGCCAACGCACATCGATTGAGCGCTTATAACGTGCCAGGCACCATACTGTTATACCTGCACCGTTTTATTTCACCTTCCAGCAATTCTGGGAATTACACGAAAAACACAACTTTAAACCAGGGGTTGGCAAACATTTTCTGAATTGGGCCAGAGGATAAAAATGCTACATTTTGTAGGCCCTGCCATCTTCGTCATGGTGGCTCTACTCTCAACTCAGCCAGAGATGATGCATAAATGAAATAGAGGGGCGGTGTGCCAGTGAAACTTTATTGATGGGCCCTGACGTTTAAATTGCATGTAAGTTTCATGTGTCACAAGGTATCACTTTCCCCACCATTTAAAAAATTTTTTTTTTCTTAGCTTGCGGGTTATAAAAAAGCAGGCAGTCCGGCTAGTGTGGCTCAGTGGTTGAGCGTTGACCTATGAACCAGGAGGTCACAGTTGGATTCCTGGTCAGGGCACATGCCCAGGTTGCAGGATCGATCCCCAGTAGGGGGCGTGCAGGAGGCACCCGATCAATGATTCGTTCTCATCATTGATGTTCCTATCTCTCCCTCTCCTTTCCTCTCTGAAATCACTCAGCATTGTACATTCAGCTTCTGGGACACCCTGGGGTGCTGATGGATGAATGAATGAGTGACGATAAGCTGATATCTCAGAAGTCCTGTGATGGTGATGTTTTCTCTTCACTTCAGGCCACAACCCTGGACATAATTAGGTGAGCATTTTTTAAGGGACATTATATACACTATATAACGCTGTTGGGATTACAGGTGTAGACCGGGGCTGTCCCAGCAAATTAGGATGCATGGTTATTGCAGTCCTTCCCACCAGGGAGATGATTCTTCACCATAGTGACAGCGGGACATAGGCGTGCGTGCGTGCGTGTGTGTGTGTGTGTTTGCAAGGCACATGTGTGAGTGTTGAACAATACTGATTTCCCCCCACAACTTTAAATTTAAAAGATTTCAAGCCTGCAAAAAACTTGTAAGAATATTGGAAGGACACTGAACACTCACATATTGTCACCCTGTCGGAGCTGTTTTTGACATTGTATCACAATTATTCTGTGTATGTATGTATTTGTGTATCTATGTATCTTCCTACCTATGTATCTATCATTTTCCTAAGAATCAGGTGCAGCCTGGCCAGTGTGACTAGGTGGTTGAGCGTTGACCTATGAACCAGGAGGTCACGGTTCGATTCTCGGTCAGACGCATGCCCCAGTTGTCAGGCTCCATTCCCAATGTGGGGCGTGCAGGAGGCAGCTGATCAATGATTCTCTCTCATCATGAATGTTTCTATCTCTCTCTCCTTCTTCCTTCCCCTCTGAAATCAATTTAAAAAAATACCTTAAAAAAAAAAAAAAAAAGAATCAGGTGCAGCAGCATGACCCTCCCCTTGAACACTGCAGTGCACAAATCCTAAGAACAGAGACATCTGTCTTCAGAACCACCATACAAGTTCACACTCAGGGAAGTTAACATTGTCTGTCATACAATCAATATTTTAATTTCCCCAATTGTCCCCAAAATGTGTGTTTTGTGTTGTTTGTTTGTTTTTTGAGCTGGTGTGCTTGTTGGTTAGTTTGGAACCAGGACTCAATGGACAGTCACGTGAGGCACCTAGCGGTCCTTTGAATTCAGTCTCCCGGAAGCCAGATCTTTGTCTTCATGGTGCTGCTATTTCAAAAACACAGGCCTTTGTACAAAGTGTCCATTCAGATTTGTTCGATTGCTTTTTGTGATTAGATTTAGGTTAAACATTTTTGGCAAAAAATAATATATGGTTGATATGTCGTCGGTGTGTTGTCCCCTCAGAAGTGCAAGGTGTCACCTGTCCCATTATTGATGATGTTAACCTTGACCACGTGGTTAAGGGAAATGCCACTCAGAACAAGAAATCATTGAAGAGTGTAAACAGGAAAAGACAAGCAGGTACACGGGGTCCTGTCTGGCGGACACAGTTTGCTCGCTTCCAGCCTCTTACAGGCGTACAGGTGACTGAATTCAACCGGCGAAATAGCTCGCTGCTCCTTGCTCCATGGCCATCAGTATGCAAAGCCGCATTCTTGCTCAGCGGCTGGAGATTTATTGATTGTGTCACTGTCCATGATGGGGTGCAGCAAATCTTGCCTCGGCACTTGCATTAGTTTTCACATCGTGTAGCTACACAGATAGAGGACGTGGTCGGCCTCCCTGCTCCTTATGGTCTTTCCAAGGGCAGCAGTTTGGACACGGGCCACTGTGGTCCAGGCCCCCGTTATCCTCATCCAGTGACGATAGTCCCCTAACGATCCATCCAACCTCTGCTCTACTTGCCTTCTCACCGCAGTCCATTCTCCATAAAACAGCCTCTGGGAATTTTTCAAAATTCATATCAGATTATCAACCCTCTTTTTCTTGAAACTTTGCCTATTGTCCTTAGAATGAATATTTAAATATTTCCTCTGGCCTACCCTGGATGGCCTGGCCCTGACCTTTCTCTCAGGCTTTGTTTTCTTCCACTCTGGTCTCTGAACCCAGCTGCAATGGGCTTTCTTTCTGTTTCACCATAACGCTCCTGCCTCAGGGCCTTTGCATATGCTGTGCTGTTCTTCTACCCAGGACAGCCCTCTCTTGTTCTCCCACTAAGGTAACTGCTTGTATATGCCGCATGCTCGCTCGAGAATGGTCTCATGTCAGGATCCAGAGGCTCCAACCAAGTGACTCGGGACCCGCCCTTTGACACGGGGTTGGCTTTGTGTAGGCTGCTTCTCTCCTCATCGTGGCAGGATGGCTGCCGTAGCGCCCGCTGTTACATCCACCCCCTTGGCCACGCCTAGGAAAAGAGAGTAAGTTTCTCCTCATCGTTTTTATAAAAAATATGAGCTTGGCTTTAATTAGGTCACCACAGGTCACATGCCCATTCCTCCCCCCAGCCTTCTGAATACGAGGCCTACCCCTTAGAAGGGGGTGCGTGTTGGCCTTTGCCAAGCCTCCTGGACTGAGGGTGGGAGAGAGTTCCCCAAAGAAAACAGTGTCCCGTTACCAGAAGAAGGGGAGTGGGTGCTGCACAGCCAAATGAAAGGTGCCCATCACTGACTCTTGTACGGACTTGAGATAAAAATCAAAAAGAAACAACCAAGTCAGCGTCAGCAACATCTGGCATGATAACCGGGAGGTGTGTGATGAAGGTCTCAAGTCTGCAGTGTGGGTTCCTGTGAGGATGATCGGCCTAACCTCAAGAATTTTGTGGGGAAGGCCTGGGTGGGAGGGAGGAGCAGCTGGTTTGATCCTTAGCGCTCGTGTGTGTGTGTGTGTGTGTGTGTGTGTGTGTGTGTGTGTGTGTGTGTGTGTGTATATATATATATATATTTTTTTTTTTAAGGTGAGGAACCCAGACTCGGAAAGAGGAGAAATGATTGGCCCACCCTCCCACGGTGACAAACCCTGTGTCCTGGCATCACTCCCCCCAGCCTGGCGTTATTTTTCATTTCACTGTCTCTGCAACGTTTCCTTTATCTCGAGGAAAGCACATGTGAATTCACTTTGAAAACCGAAGGAGAGTATGGCCGGCATTTTTAGTGGCAACAGCAATTGAGTTTCCCGAGGTTAACTGCAGCCCTGATTGAAAACCGCCAGCGGTCACCGCCGGGGAGGGCTGCTAAAGCCTCCGCTCTCAGGGTTGTCTTCTTCCGAAATGCAATTTGGTGAAGGGGAGAATATCCGCGGCTCCTGCCAATCATTTTGTGTGCCGCTCACGGGGGGTTCCACCGGTACTGACGGGATTGTGTGAAAGCCGTCCTCGGCGCCCCGGGGCTTCCCATGGCAGACGCCTCGCGATAAGCGCCCATTGAACAGAGCTGGACTGAGGCTCTCCCGCGCGGCCTCGTATTGATTGGCTTGTGCCTTAGGCAGGCTGTTTCTTCCGCTGGACCTCTGTTTCCCTGGAATGGGGGCGGGGGAGTGGGGGCAACCAGAGTCGGATACCGTGTCTGGTACCCAGGATTTTTATTTTATTTTTTGTTTATTGATTTTAGAGAGAGAGGGAAAGGGAGAGAGAAACATCGATTTGTTGTTGCACTTATCTATTCATTGGTTGATTCTTGTGTGTGCCCTGAGAGGGGATCGAACCTGCAACCTTGGTGTATTAGGAAAACTGAGCTACCTAGCCAGGGCCTAGTGTTTCATTTATTAAAGCAACATAATCACATCTACAGTGCTTACTAATGCTGGGCACTTTTTAAAGGTTTTATTGTATACGAATAATTCTTTTTGTTTTATTTTATATTTTTATTGATTTCAGAGGGGGAGGGAGAGGGAGCGAGAGAGGTAGAAACATCAATGATGAGAGAGAATCATTGATTGGCTGCCTCCTGCACACTCCCTACTGGGGATCGAGCCCCCAACCTGGACATGTGCCTTTGACTGGAATTGAACCTGGGACCCTTCAGTCCATAGGCGGATGCTCTATCCACTGAGGCAAACCAGCTAGGGCTATATGAATAATTCTTTTAATTATCTTAAGATACTACTATTTCCACTTTATAGAAAAAATTAAATCAGAGAGGCTAAAGCACTTGCATAAGGTCACACAGCTACTAGGTGCCAGAGGCGGGATCTGAACCCAGGAAGTTTGCCTCCAGAGCCTGTGCCCTCCAGCATTCCACTTTGCTGATGCATGATATAATGTTTCCTTTTAAAATGTATTTAAGGAAAAAAAGGGGGGTGGGGTGGAGAGGACTGAGTAAGAATCAACTTAAAGAAAAACATTAAATAAAGAATAAAGTGTGCATGACAGAGCTATTGCAAAATGGTGACCATGGTTTTGAATAACTAAAACTTGGGAGATACGAGGCAGTCTAGAATTCTGTACGTGGGGAAAATGCCTGCATTAGGCAGGGGAAGAAGCCGGGTGGGGGCTCCCGAGTCTGTTCGGAGCCATAGTGCTGGTAGCTGACAACATTGCTCGTCTAGAATGAGCAATGTCGTCCTTCCATAGCCACGGAGCCGGTGAGTTCCTTTAAGGGCGCCTGGATCCCTTAGACCCGACCTTGCTGGAGGCTGAGGTCCAGTGTCCTTCACTGAGGCGCCATCGTTCAGCAGGTGGTTAATGCACTGTCTGTGGGATGAGTGTCGGGTGTGCTGGCTGACGTTCGGCCAAAGTAATTAATGGGCTTTTCCCATAGTGCAGTCACCTCCTGTCCCCTGTGGTGGCAGAAACAGGATGGACAGTCTGCATACAGCAGTGGAGACAGCTGTGGGCAGCTCACCTTGCCACTCACCCTCTCTGATGTCATCCCATCTCCCTCTGCTTTGCAAACAACCCCTAACTCTAATCCTTACCCTAACCCCTACACAACCTTTAACTTTTACTCAAACCCGAATCCATATCTGCTGTGGTTCTTGTTCCAGCATTACAAAGGGTTCAGCAATCTGGAGAAAGGCTGTGCGTAGATTAAATAAGAGTCTGGAGACAAAAGATAATTTTGAAAGGCACTGGGGGTCAGAGGAGCTTCAGCTAAAGGAGCTAAAGGTTTCCAAGTTCTTAGTTCTTCATTCTCCTTGTCTCAGGACCCCTGCTTTTTATTAACACAATTTGTCCTAAGGCAAGGTGGAGACATAAACTTCAAAGGGTAGGGTTTACAGAAGCATTGTCAGATTGGGGAATAGCCTACGGCTGTTCAGGTGTTTGGCCAACAGGAGGCAATAACATGTAGACTGAGATGCTCTGAGCTGTCTGGCAGCAAACAATCATCCTATTCAGGTTTGGGGGAAGTGCCCCTCAGCCAATCCAACAGGTGATTACATATGTGATTCAGGCCTTGTTGAGCCCCCAAGTTTCACCAACCTTTTGATGAAACTCTTGTAATTATGACATGCTGGAATTGGCTCCCGGCACATATCCTAACCCTAACCGTTCCCCAGCCCTCACTGTTACCCTAACCATACCCTCATCCTAACACACATACCCTTAGTTTTCAACCTAACCTTAACCCTAATCCTTACTTGAATCCTCTATTTCTCTCCTTTATTTACTTTATTCCCCCAGCTTTTATGAGGTGTAATTAACAAACAAAAGTTGTATATATTTGAGGTGTACAACATGATGATTTGATCTGCATACACTGTGACATGACCACAATCAACACACCCATCACCTCACATAGCTGCCATTTCCATTCACTCATTTTTTTACTTATTCACTTATTATTTTCACCCATTTTTATTGAGCACCTACCGTATCAGCGAGGGTTCCAGCAGGACAGAGAAGGTGCCTTTGGACTGGGTGGTTAAGGAGGCGTTAGTGAAAAGACTTTATAATGATGTGGACGTGATCCATGTAGCTAAGGGGTGCGCTGAGGCACCGAGGGGCTAGCACCGGGAGGAGTTACCACCTCTGGGGCTATGGGAGGGAATGGAGTTGGGGTCCCAGTCACAGGTGATAGGAGCTCCTGCTAGGTGGTCCTGGTGATGATCAGAGCAGGGAGGGGTCGGGAAGAAAGCACCAGACTTCTTCCTCCCCCTGCCCTCCTGGCTCCTCCTCACTCTTAGTCCCCACCCTCCATCCCCAATTCCAACCCGCGCCCTCCTCCCCCCCAAATGACTCAGGGCAAACTGTGCATTAAGATCCACCGAGTCACAGAAAAAGCTTGTCCCTTCCGCTCCAGCCTACACCCTCAAAAGTATGAAACAAACCCAAGAAATCATCCGAGCCTTGATTCTCTGTCTTTTGTAAATATTTCTATCTCGGCCCCTAAAAGTGACCTCACTGAACGGATGAATAACAATCCAGGGCCGAGGAAATGGACATCATTCCAAGGAGATCCTTCATTATGCAAAGTTTTATTCAAATTATGCAAATACCATCCTCTCAGCTGGCTGAACTTGCTCCAGCTGGGGGCGGGTGTGAGACGGTGGAAGAAAGATCATCGGGATGCCAAGAAATGCAGCTAGAGGGTCCCAAAACCTGAGAAAAAGTTAGCTTTCGTGATAAACAGGGAAAGAACAGAAGGTTTGGTACAACAGAGACCAACACCCATTACGACTGTGGATGTCAAGACCATTAACAAGAACCCTATTCGTTTGCCAGAGTTTTTTCTTCTTCTTTTTTCCCCTAAGGAAATTGGGCGGCAGTCTTGACCTTCTGAAAGCCTTTTAGCAGCTTCCCATTCCCATTAGCAGGAGGGGACAGAGCGGGCTGTGAGGCAGACCCAACCGCATCTGCAGCCTATGCCCCAGGGATGCCTAGTTTAGGACCAGATGGCCAGGTCTTTGTAATGTCCCTTGATGGGTCTTGAGCTGTGAGCTGATCCAGAAAGTGGAAAAGAAGAATATGGCTCCCCAGCTGAGGCTAACAGCTGGGGGCCATCTACTGTCAGCATCTCCAGCAGCTGGGGTAACAAGACCTCCCTTAAAGGGGACCTGGGTGGCCCAGGGAACTGAGGCTTGATGAACTCATAAAACATGCCCAACGTTTCACGGACAAAAAGTAGCAGAGCCAGGATTTGAACCCAGGTCTGTCTGATGCCAACATTTCTTCATCCCTCCCCCACCCCCACTTTTTTTTTTTTTTTTTTTACCATTAGTCTACATTGTTTAATAAAAAGCAAAAATCAAAGGAGTTTATAACTACTTGGACAGAAGGAATAAAAGAGAAAAGAATCAGCGACTTATCAATCCCAGGTTTGACAGCCTAGGGGCCTGGGTATATGATGTCATCGCCGACAATGGGAAAGTTGGCATGTGGAGCCACAGGAGGGAGGAGAGATGGCAGGCTCAGGTCTGGCCAGGCTGCTTGTGGCAGAGAGTGCTGGGATGCAAATTTGCATTCAGGGAAAGACGACAAAACCATCATGTTTTGAACTCTCTGAGATGGCAAAGGGCCAGGAAAGATAGCCCAGCGTTTGTGTGGAGCATTGCATGATGGGAAATGCCATTAACACTTGGAAAAGATGAAACGCAGCCAGGGAGATGAAAGAACATTGCACTTTCTTCCAGGGACTGTGAGGACTCAGGCTTGTCCCCAGAGAGAGGCAGCAGTTGAAGACAGTTTCACAGTTGATGACAAAACAGAACAAGCACACAGCGAGGGAGCCAGAGGCCTGAGTTCCAGCCCCAGCGTCATGTTAACAAACATGCTGCGTGTCCTTGAGCAAGCCGCTCACCCTCTCTGAGCCTTGATGAGAGTGAGTAATGGCCAGTAAAGCGAGTTCTGCCTTCCAGAAGCCAGGCATAATATAGAGCAAAATCAGAAAGGTTTGTTTCTTAAAGATGTCCAAGATTATACTGTTTTGTCAGTCACACTTTGTCCAATTGAGAAGGCTAAAAAGGGCTAATTCCAATGTAACCCTGATATTTGGGGCTAGTGATCTGAATCCAAGCCAGCCAGCTCAGTGTACATTCCTGATAACCTATAATTAAGTCACTACCTCCTTCCCAGATACTGGTCTTGCAGAACCTGTTACTGTGAACAGGGCACTGCCCTGGAGGTAGGGTTATTAACGCTGGCGCCAGGCCAGACCATCAGATATGGCCTGGAGACCCCCAACACCTGGGGGCCTTCTTGCAAGGCCCGTGAAAAGGACCGGAAGCATAATCCATATTTGCGGGACGAAGGCCACAGGGAGGGAGATATAAAGGAAAGTCCATGCGTGTTCCTTCCCTCAGATTTGGAAGGCTGTTCCCTGAGTCCGCCGGTGTATTAAACAGTGTCCCTCCATTTCTTTGATGTGTCCTTGGCTTTCTTTGGTCTTCTGCAACACAATAAACCCCTAGGAAGAGAACTATTTCCACAAAGAAAAATGTTCATGCTTTATCGGCTTCTAAGACAAAGTCCTCTCAGTCTACCCACTGTTCTCCCTCTTTTGCAGGGGCATTAAGTAAAAGAAAGACTTCACTTTCCTCTACAGTGTAACACGTGGCTACCATCGCCAGGTCTCTGAGTTGGGAAGAGCAGCAGGTAATCCAGATTTTCAAAATAGGAGATTTCAAGATGTAAACACACTGGCAACTAATTAAACAAAGATTTTGAAGCACAACGTGGGCCCAGTAAATCCCATTCACAAGCCAGATTTGGCCCAAGGCGGCTCTGAACTATTTTAAATAGAGAGGTCAGAAACAGCATGTCTGAGTGACGTGAAATGACAGGGAATGTTTGTTGACTGGCTTAACGACCATATGCTGATTTCCAGTTTGATTATGGCAGAAGCGGATAAGCTGATTGTTGGCAATCAATTGGAATTACGTCCAATTTCTTCCACAGCATTTAAGGTTTTCTGCCTTCCTTTATCTGTGTTGAATTTTACCACATTTTTTTTTGGCGAAGTGACCCAAAGGTCACCCATCCTTTACGCTGGGGATGAACATTCCTCCGAATTAGCTCCTGTTCGTCCCCCGGGGGTCTCAAGGCAGCAGGAGGAGAGACCCTGACAGCCCTGTCCCCGGCTCTGTCTGCGACCTTCCCCTTGTACTCAGCTGCCGGGAGCCTCTGCGGTCTCATTAACGTTGGAAAAGCACTTTGGGTCTCGAGCTGAAAGGGACCAGGAAAGAAACGGCGTAATTATTTTGTTTTTCTCACATCTTCAGTGCAGAAAGGCTGTCAGAGGCAGCCCGAGCCTTCTCATCCTCATGAGAGGCTGCAGTTAATAGAGGGACGAGGGGGCTGGCAGAGGTGGAGGGAAAGGAGGGCGCCGGAGAGAAAGACACGCATTCTCCTGGTCCCTGCTGGTCAGTCCTCTCCTGGGCCTGCGACCCATCATGTTCCAGTGACATCAGCTTTTTAGGGTCCACTCTGATCAGACCTATTTATGTACCTTTTCCATATCAGAACATGGCTCTGGGACCCCCCAGGGTACTCAGGTGTTGGCATGTCTAAGGGACGTCTATGTCCCCCTCCGGCTGGAAGTTCCCTCCTAAGTAGACTGTCTCCTGGCATTTCTTGAGAAAATGGGAAACAGGTCCTGGTTTGGGTTATAATAAGACAAGTGACTCACGTAAAACAAAAGTTAGCATCTGCTCTGCACACCAGGTTTAATACTGAGGGATAATTTAAACCCAAGGAAAAGGCAGGGATATTAATAAACAGTTGAGGGGAAGTGTGAAGAGAGCATATGAGAATCTTCAATTGAAAAGCTTACTGTAGTTCGCATCTAAAATAAGACCTTGCTTAGCATTCTGCTCTGCTCATTTGCAAAATAAGAGATGTATTGTTTTAAAAATAATTAAGTCTAATTTTGCATGTTTGGGAGATGGATCTCCACTGGCTTAAGAATCTATTTCTTTGCAATGCTCTGAATACATCTGAATGTCCATCGCTGCACGGTTTGCTGCTTTATGCAGTTTCACATGCTCACCGAGGCAAAGCTGGTATCCCTAGAAAAGTGATGTCTGGGGTCCTTGGTAATTATATTTGGGGTTGTCTGTGCACCCTAGAATTCTTGTCATTTAGAGCAACCATTGAGTCCAGTTTTCTTCAATTTATTTGTAAGGTAGCAGAGGCCCAGAGAGGTGAAGCAACTTGTCTAAGGACACACAGCAAGTCAGTGGCAGAACTGGGATTAGAATTCCGGCCTCTTCCAGCTTCAGCAGTTGTATTTTCCACCAAATTTGCGTGCCCCACATTTCAGTCACACTTTTAACATATCCACATCCCACCTGCACTATTGTTTACTTCATGCTTTCCCCTTAAATCAATTCACTTTTAAAACAAAGATGTTTCTTTCAAAGGAAAACAGAAGTGTAAATGGAAAATCTCATTACTCACCAAAATAGAAGGTAAAACAAAAATGAATACAAGGCAAACAAAACAAGGTAGTTAAACTCTAGGAAGGCACCTGTGGTTGATAAGACAGAGACTGGTGTAGAACAAAAGTCAGCATTTGCTCTTCTCCCTGTCGTAATCGGGAATGGGGAAGGGATGGCTTTCTCTTAAGGTGAATATGTACCATCTGAGACCATCTCAAGAACCATCACAGTCCTCACTTTGCATGAATCTGGACAGTGAGAGCTTCCCGCTCTTTCCTTCTTTCCCTCCCTCCTTGGCCCAGTGAGGCCCTGTAGTAGATGTTGTAAGGGGGAAACGAAGTGTCAGAGAGTGGCTTCTTTAAAAGATGGCTGTTGGGCCCTTGCTTTTATTTCTTCCTCTCTTCCGCTTTCCTATTGGTTGAAATTTGGATGCGATGGCTGGATTTAGGCAGCCATGGTGGACAATGAGGTGGCCATGAGAATGGAGTCTACAGACTCTGGAGCAACCATATAGAAGGAGTCCAATTCCCTAAGCCTCTTGCTTTTTGTTTGTTTTAAAAGAAATAAGCTTCCATCTTGTTAAAGTTCCTGTTATGTTGGCACTTTGCTGTTCATAGCCAAAGTTCATTCCAATACAAAAGGAGACCAAGTGAGCTCTGGACTAGAAATTAGAAAAACCAACTCATATTTCATGTGACTCTGGGGATGAAACAGAAATAGTCCCTGCTTTGCGATCCCCAGCAACTAGTCTAAGCTTCCCATAAGGGTCAGTCCTTGGGAATCCTCAGTTCTGCTCAGAGCTCTGTGTTTCTGTTCCACACAGTGCTGGGGGCTGGTGTCTGCCTGAATGAATCTCAGGTGTTACCCTGTGGAGGAGGTGATCGATGCAGGTATAAATGGGACTGAGAGGTGTGAGCGCATTCTGTGTCGGAGGGATAGCAGTTCCTGATAACTGCTAAATAGCATCACAACGGGAGCACGTCTGTCCTCAAACCACCTCACCTTCTGCCTCTGAACCACACCAGGCACATTTCCAGGAAAGTGCGAACCGCCCATTCCTCTCTTCCCCTCATAACATCCTCAGCAGCTGCACAGTTGTTATGTATTTTAAATAAAGCATTTAAAACCTCTCAGAATTTAGCAACAATCACCATGGATACTCATCACTGAAATCCTTTGTTACCATGGCAACCTTCCGCCCTTCATCCCCCACCCCCTACCCCCATCTTGCCTGTTTACCCTAAGACTGACATATTGCTTATGGTGAATGATAGGAGAAAAATGGGAGAGGAACTTCCAAGGGCATAGAAGCATGAAATATCTAGCCAGAAAACAGGTATTGTTCCATTATTGTAATGAGTATGTTTCACTCTCCTATTTTTATCAAAGATAGATGACTGTTATTACGGGGGGGGGAGAGGAAGATCAGTGATGGATTAAAGCTCAAACAGTCCCTTTTGTCATACCCTGGAGGTGGTTTTTAGCAGGCGTTCTTGCTGCATTGAAAACGTGGTCAATAGCAATCCAGGAGTATTGAACCGTTGGTACCATTTGACCCACTTCTCAGAGCTCTCAAAAACACTCTAAGAAACCCTTTAACAGGGAGAAACCCTGTGCAGAGGCATGCCGTCCGAGCAGCCTTTATGGAATGGCAAGACACGGGGAAGATGCATGTGCCTGATGTGTTACGCGAAGCCATCATGGTGACACGGAGCAATCTTTTGTAGCATTTACAAATGACAAGCAGGACATGGCTGTGCATTTACTGTTCAGAGAAATAATGGTAAGCAAACTTAACAAAATACACCCAATCCCAGTGATTGTAGGTGTGGGTCTGAAAATGTTAGTATGCTCCGGAAGCAAGACTGGAGAGAATCTGGGGATTCTGAGCTCCTTTTGGGTCAATTAACTTTTTAAGAATCCGAGAACACCTTAGACCAGTGGTCGGCAAACTCATTAGTCAACAGAGCCAAATATCAACAGTACGATTGAAATTTCTTCTGAGAGCCAAATTTTTTAAACTTAATTTTCTTCTAATACCACTTCTTCAAAATAGACTCGCCCAGGCTGTGGTATTTTGTGGAAGAGCCACACTCAAGGGGCCAAAGAGCCACATGTGGCTCTCGAGCCGCGGTTTGCCGACTACTGCCTTAGACCATCTCCCCAGAAAAATTTTGCACATACTTCTAGAAGATTCCTTGGCCAAGGGTCACCCCTCTCTACAACGGTCCAGCAACTTGAGGTTTAAATCATAATGTTCATTTAGTTCAATCTTTTAAAAACATATATATTTTTATTGATTTCAGAGAGGGAGGGAGAGGGAGAGAGAAATAGAAATATTAACAATGAGAGAGAATCATCAATTGGCCACCTCCCGAATGCCCTCCACTGGGGACCGAGCCCACAACCCGGTCACAGGCCCTGACCAGGAATCAGACAGTGACCTCCTGGTTCATAGGTTAATGCTCAACCACGGAGCCATGCTGGCCAGGCCATTTAATTCCATCTTGATCATTAAGTTAAAAAGCCAAAACCCAAAAACATGTTCAGAAATTTTGCATATAGGACTTGTTTGCTACCTGTTCCTCCCACTAGAATGTAAGCTCCATGAAGGCAAGAGGTTTTGTTTACTGTCTATCTCTAGTACCTAGGACAGTGTCTGTTCGAATAGTAACTACTCAGTGTTTCCCAAATGAGGGAATTGTTTAACAGCATGTCCACATGCAAAGGGCTATTATTAGAATTACTAGTAGCCCTGCGCACGAATACGTGCGCCAGTAGCTCGCTGCCGTCCTCCAGTAGCTCCCCCCTGCAACCCCCCTCATAGCTTGCTGCCCTGCCCCCTCCTGTAGCTCTTTGCCGCCTGCTTGTAGCTCGCTGCCCCACCCTCCTGGTGATCCGTGATCCGGTCATTACGCAGTCGGTCGTTATGTGTCAAGGCGTAACGACCATTTGCATATTACATCTTTATTATATAGGATGACTGTATGAGAAGCATCCATGGCATCGCGTGCAGTCCACAGCATTTACGCACATTGCTGTACAGACCCACCCCTACAATCAGTACTCTGTTGTGTAAATATCCCATAATTTACTCGTCCATTCCTCTATTGGCAGGCATTTGGATTGTTTCCCGTTGACTTGTTTTGTTTTGATCTTTCACGATTACGAGGAGTACCACCTGGATCATTCTCGCACGTGCCTTTTAGGGAACAGATGGACTCATTTCTCTTTGGAATGTGCCTAGGAATGGAATTGCTGGATTAGAGAGTATATGCCTGTTTCATTCTGATAGATAGTGCCAGTTTGCACTGTGGCCGGGCCGATTTGCACTCCTGCTCAGACTATTCTACATGTCTCCCCATCTCGATGGCAACTACACCATTCCATGGCCCCATATTTCCTGGAAGGCCACTTGTGGATATAATCACCCCATTTCTGACCCCCCAGTGCAGTTTCTTTCTTGGTTGTGGCCCATTTCATCTCTGCCCATATGATATAGCTTTTTGAGAGAGCGCTTCGCTTTCCACCAGTTGCCTCAAAAACTTTGAATGCTAGTGTTTGCTGAATACATCAGTGACTGACTCAAATCTCCTGGAACAAATCCCAAACGTTGGGTGCTCCCGTTTTTATTTTGGGGCCATGTGTTGAGAGGAAAACTCTGAGCCATTCAAAACATGAACTAGAAGCACATTGCAAAAAACTATTACAAGCAACAAACAAACACAGTAAAATTGCAGGATTCAAAATCTATGTACAAAAATCCACTGCTTTCCTGTATACTAACAATGACATTTCAGAAAAAGAAATAAAAACCCAACAATACAAAAAACAATTCCCTTTGCAACTGCAACCAAAAAATAAAAGACCTAGAAATAAACTTAACAAAGGATGTGAGGAACTTATATACTGAAAACTACAAAGCATTATTAAAAGAGATTGAAAAACACACACACCCATAATGAAATATGCTGTGTTCATGTATTGGAAGAATCAACATAGTTAAAATGGCCACATTACCCAAAGCAATATACAAATTTAATACAATCCCCATCAAAATCCCAATGTCACTTTTAAAAGAAAAAGAACACAAAGTCATCAGATTTGTATGAAACCACAAAAGACCCCGAATAGCCAAAGCAATCCTGAGAAAAAAGAATGAAGTTGGAGGCATCACACTACCTGACTTCAAATTATGCTACAGAGCCACCATAATCAAAACAGCATGGTATTGGCAGAAAAACAGACACACAGGCCAATGGAACAGAATTGGGAGGCCAGAAATAAAACTGCATGTATATGGGCAAATCATTTTTGACAAAGGAGCCAAAAACACACAGTGGGGAAAAGAAATACTTCAATAAATGGTGCTGGGAAAATTGGAAAGCCACGTGCAAAAGAATGAAACTAGATTACAGTTTATACTCATGTATAAAAATTAACTCAAAATGTATCAAAGACCTAAATATAAGATCTGAAACAACAAATTACATAGAAGAAAACATAGATGCTAAACTTAAGGACCTTGATTAGAGAACATTTTATGAATTTGACCCCAGAGGCAAGGGAAGTGCAGGCAGAAGTAAATGAATGGGACTATGTCAAACTAAAAAGCTTCTGCACAGCAAAAGGAACTGACAACAAAACAAAAAGACAACCAACCAAACGGGTTAAGACATTGGCAAAATATATAAAGAACGCATACAATTCAACACCAAACAAACAATCCAATTAAAAAACGGACAGAAAACCTGAACAGACACTTCTCCCAAGAAGACATACAAATGGCCAAAAGATATATGAAAAGATGCTCAACTTCATTAACTATTAGGGATATGCAAATCAAAACCACAATGAGATTCCACCCCACACCTGTTCGAATGTTTCAGATTCGTCATTTGTCCTGGGTCCCACCAGGCTTTGATCTCGTCTTCAGAGCCCATGAAAGTGGAAGGAGAAACACAACCATACTGAGTGCCTAGCATCGGCCACACCCTGGGCAAGGTGCACAAGAGCTCATTGAATTGAATCAAATTCCGCAATAATACCAACATTCTCTTTCTCCAATCCCCTCTCAGGGGATAGCATCTTCATCCACCTGGTCCATGAAGCCAAACACTTAGGATTATCCTTGACAGCTTTCTCTCCCTCATCCCCACACCTGATGAATCACCAAGCACTGCGGTTCCTACTTCCAAATATATGTCAAAGCTTCCCGCCTCTCTCCACCCTCACTGCCACCATCCTGGTCCAAACCTCAGCCATCTCCTGCCTGGACCACTGCCAGGAGGCTCCAAGCTGGACTTGTGCTTCTATTCCTGTCGTCTATCATCTATTGTCCACCCAAAGACCAGGGTGAGCTTTGACATCACTTGGCTGAAAATCCTTCAGTGACTCCCCTGTAGCAGATGTCTGGGTGCCCTGCTCATATCCCCACCATTTCTGGGCTCCCTGACAGCTTCCAACAGTCATGCCTAAG
Organism: Corynorhinus townsendii; assembly: GCA_026230045.1. Classification (NCBI taxonomy): domain Eukaryota; kingdom Metazoa; phylum Chordata; class Mammalia; order Chiroptera; family Vespertilionidae; genus Corynorhinus; species Corynorhinus townsendii. Next base: position 9,823,818 of record JAPDVU010000014.1, on the reverse strand, counting down.
ACAGCCTGAGGGCTTTATCTGGCTAGTTACCAGGCAGGCTACAAGTGCCAGGAGTTAGCATCCCTTGAGCTTGTCTCCACCAGTGACTGGTGATGGTTGGTGGGTTAATACCCCAGATCCCTCGCCCCTTGGTTGAGGGTTGCATTGAGTAGGGATTTGGGTCTTATTGCCCAAAGATAATCTGCTTAATGATACACTCTATCCTTGCTTCTTCTTCTTCTTTTATTTTTTTTCCCTTCTTCTCCCATCCTCTACCAGCGCTTCCCGAGGTCACCTCCACCCCAATTATTTGCACTGACATCTTTAAAAAAAAAAAAAATATATATATATATATATATACACATATATATATAGATACACACACACACACACACACACACACATATATATATATATATATATATATATATATATATATATATATATTGATTTTAGAGAGGAAGGGAGAGGGAGAGAGAGAGATAGAGACATCAATGATGAGAGGGAATCATTGATCTGCTGCCTCCTGCATGCCCCACACTGGGATCGAGCCCACAACTCAGGCATGTGCCCTGACTGGGAATTGAACTGTGACCTCCTGATTCATAGGTTGACACTCAACCACTGAGCCACACTGGCCGGGCTGCACTGACATCTTTGTCTCAGGATGTAAGGTCATCAGGAGGACGTGACCACTCTGTATCCTGCCCCCCGTCCTTAGAATGTCCATTGTGCCCACCATCCTACAGCAGAGTCATTTTCAAGGACACAGTCTTGAAAGAGCAATGTGTTGAGACCATCTGGATGGTATACATGACTGAACCTGTCTTCATCCCCTCCACAGGCCTGGAGGACGGTATAGCACACACAAAGTCCACGCTCAACTCACGCAGCCAGCCTTAAATGAGAGCCGACAGAGGCCGTCCTTGCTGAGCACTGAACTGTCTCTAAAGAGAAACGCTGTCTTCCAAAATAGCCCTGAACAGCATTACCGCTTGGCAAGGAGGCACCTGTGCCAGGATCCAGGCACTGCTGTGTGTTCACACCCGATGAGCCTGCTAATGTGTCATCTTCTTCAATCACATGAGGACAGAAGTGAGTGATATAACCCCCCAGCCCAGAGGACTTAATAAGTCAGTGGTTCGGATCATAGGGCTCTTGGTGAAAAAAAAAATATTCCTCATTTTGAGAATCATTATCTTACTGTGTGTTTGCGCTTCTCTGTGCCTATATTGTGTCTGTGGCATCTGCCTCCAGTGCAGCCGGACAGCGCCAAAGCAGCCACCTCCGCGCTCAGAAAACCCCGTGCTGACCGCTGAGGGCACACGGAGGGAGAGGCGCATGGAAGAGCGGGTCTGGAGGGGTGGGGTGTTGGAGGGGTCATGGAGGGGACATGACCGCAGGGTTACCTGCGAGCTCGCCCCCTCCAATCACAGGCTCCTTGCCCTCCCCTGTCCTTGGAATGTCCTATTCTGCCCACCATCCCACAGCCCGAGCCATTTGCAAGGACGCAGCGGGGCTGAGAGCCAGGCAGGGTGGAGACCATCTGGACAGCGTTAAGTACGCAGGTGACTGAACGCGGCCAAGGCCTCTGTCCGGGGCACGATACAAGCCTCGGTTCTAAGTTCCCTTGCTTGTTAGAACCGCTGCGCACCAGTCCGGAGTGGCCTGCTGAGTATGGGTTCCCCCCTCTGCTTCAAGGGGACCCGAATCTGGACGCCCCCACTGCACTTAGGAGAATGCCCCAAATCCTCATCTGTTTTACCAGGCAGGTAAATCGGGTCGCTGGCTGCTGGCTCCGTCAGTGTCCCAGCTCCTCAGACACACGGAGATCCTGTGGCCTGGGGGGCCTTTTGACCTGCTTTCTGTCCTGGTTTCATTTATGGGCCATTGCCCCAGAAGAGCCTTCTCTCACTCCTCAGTCTACACTCAGCACCCTAAGTGCCCCTTCTGCCAGCTCCCTGCTCCTTTCCTTCCAGCCCATATCAGCATTTGTAGGGATAGTTTTGCTTATTTGTTCAATGCCTACATTCCTTCCCAAATTGTCAGCCTCTCTGAGGATAACTCTGTCTCATTCACTATTGTACGCCTAGAGCCAGGTTCAAAGAGGCGCACAATGACTATTGAATGAATGAATGAATGAAGTGTTATTCTTATCCCCAGTTCACAGAAGAGGAAGCTGAGTTCAGAGGGGCTGGATCATTTGCTCAAGGCCACACACTTGGAAACGGAAAAGGTCTGGACTCGAACTCAGCACTGTCTCTTCAGTAGAAGTCTGGGAGCGGAATTGCTGAGTCATATAGTAAGTGCCTCTTTAACTTTGTAAGGGACTTTCCCGAAGTTATTGTCCCATTTTGCATTCCCACCAGCAACGTAGGAGAGTTCTATTTGCTTTATATCCTCGCCAACACTGGATGTTTCCAGCCTTATTAATTTAATCATTCTAGAGGGAGTGTTGTTGATATCTCAGTGTGGTTTTAATTTGCATTTCCCTAATGATCTGAATATCTTTTCTTGGTCTTATTGGCCTTTTACACAGCTTTTTTTAGTGGAATATCTTTTTAAAAAAGCACATCTAATTTGCTGGGAAGATAATTAGCATAATCATGGAACAGGATGGAAGCAAAGTGTGAGATGGGCGAGAAGAAACCAGCCAATTTGGCGGGTGGAAGGATCTAGGGGAGTTATGAAATTTAAAAATTAGAAGTTGGCCCTAACCGGTTTGGCTCAGTGGATAGAGTGTCGGCCTGCGGACTGAAGGGTCCCAGGTTCGATTCCGGTCAAGGGCACGTACCTTGGTTGCGGGCACATCCTCAGCAGGGGGTGTGCAGGAGGCAGCTGATGGATATTTCTAACTCTCTATCCCTCTCCCTTCCTCTCTGTAAGAAATCAATAAAATATATTAAAAAAAATTAGAAGCTGAAGGAGGGAAAAGTGAGGATTATTATGGTAGGAAGTCTTGTCCAGTGCTGTTTCTCCATCACTGACCCTGTCTGCCACATAGGAAGCACCCCCTGAACGTTTGTTGAGCAAATAATAGCAGCCTTACGATATTTTATTATGTATCTGACGACTTCTCTCCCTCCCTGCCTTCCGCCTTTCTTTCCTTCAGTATTAGGGAGTGTATCCCGCATCCATGGAACAGGCATGAGTGGGGTGGCCAAACAGGCAGAGGTAGGCGCTAAGGACTGAATGTTTGTGTCCTCTCCCCAATTCATGGATTGGAACCCTAACCCCCATGTGATGGTATTTGGAGGGGGCCTTGAGGAGGTGATTTGCTTAGATTAGGCCATGAGACTGGGGTCCTTGTAATGACATTAGTGTTCTTGAAAGAAGAGGAGGAGACAGGAGATGTCTCTGTGTGTGAGCACACCAAGCCAAGGCCACGTGAGGACATAGCTGGGGAGAGGGCCCCCCTCAGGAACTCGCCACGCTGGCGCTCTGATCTCAGGCTGCCAGCCTCCAGAACCGTGAGAAATACATTTCGTTGCTTAAGCTGCCTGGGTGATGGCATTCTCTTAGAGCAGCAGAACCAACTGAGACAGCAGGGAAGTGTGAAGAATTCAGGTGGTAGGGACTCTTCCTCCGAGGAACTCAAGACTTGTTCACCTCCTAGGACTGAGATTACACCCTAAAAGGGGCCTGTAACACCCAATTGCTCATCACTCTACATGTGATATGGCTCAGTGGATGGAGTGTTGGCCGACAGACTGAAGGGTCCCGGGTTTGATTCCGACCAAGGGCATGTACCTTGGTTGCAGGCTTGATCTCCAATACGGGGTGTGCAGGAGGTAGCTGATCGATGTTTCTCTCTCATTGATGTTTCTAACTCTCTATCCCTCTCCCTTCCTCTCTGTAAAAAACCCATATGATATATTTAAAAAATATATATATTAAAAAAAGAAAAAGAAAATGTGATATGTATTCATACAACGGAATATTATCCAGTCATAATAAGGAATAAAATACTGACACATGCTGCAACATGAATGGAACTTGGAAACATGCGGCTGAATAAAAGAAGCCAGACACGTGATTCCAGTTATAGGAAATGTTCAGGAGAGATAATCCCAGAGGCAGAAAATGGATCAGTGGTTGCCAGGGGCTGGGAGGGGCTGGGGAGTCGCTGCTTAATAGGTATAGGTTTCCACATTGGGTGGTAAAAATGGTTTGGAACCAGATAGTGGTGATGGTTGTTCAATGACTTTACTAAATGTCACTGAATTGAGCATTTTAAACTGATTAATTTTATGCTATGTGAATTTTACCCTAAAAAAGGTGCTTGTAAACAGAAAAATGACTCCTTATGGGGATTATTCTAGTTAATGGCAGAAACCTTGGCAGCTGGTGCCCAGTTCCATACCTCACGTGGAGTTGCCACAGTTGCCCACCCAGTTCCGGGGGCGCCATTCCCATGGTATTTATTCTATGTGAGTGGCGCCCCCTAGAGTTGGAGACGTGGCAGGTCAGCCTTCCTGTCAGAAGCCCGCCTCATTTGTTGGACCGTCAGTGTCAACTCAAGCCTGTGGCTTTCTTCTCTCCCCAAATAGCCCAGGAACACGGAATTGGCCTAATGATCCCCACTCCGATTAGGAAAGCAGCTTAGAGGCTGGAGCACAGGTGCCTGCAAGTGGCTGGTGAGAGTCCTCAGCAGCCTCAACGGAGGCTCCCGCGCTCTTTACAGAACCTCTCCCCCAGCATGGTCGCGCAGGTTCCAGGGGCGCAGTGAGGAGTGCTTTAATTGCATTGAGCCAGGGACGCTGGCTTCCCAGTTACCGGGCATTCGAAGTTATTTGATGTGGGAAAAACCTCTGCCCTGCTGAACTGCCCCCACACTGCAGCGGGAACAGAGAACACAGGCTCAGCGCCAAGATAAACCCGATGCCAGAGAGGCCTCTGTCCCTTTTGGTGTTAGCGATTTCCTCCCGGCCACAGCTGGGCCAGGGCAGCACTTAAAAACAATCCCCCACACCCACGCGTCATTTACATGCAATAATGCTAAAAATAGGCCAGTTGGTGGAGGGGCGATTTATGAGCAACAATGCACTCACTTTAAGTGCTCAGTTTGATGAATTTTGATGGACGTATGCACCTGTGTAACCACCGCTCAGTAAAGATACAGATCAATTCTGTCACCCCAGAGACTTTTCTCATACCCCTTTGCCATGCATCACCACCCCCCCTCAGCCCCAGGCAGCCACTGGCTGCCCTGCTTTCTATCCCTATAGCTCCCTAGACTTCCATACAAATGGAATCATCCATAACATTTCCTCCCTGGCTTTTTCAAAAAGCTCAGCATAATGTTTTTGTTTTTTAATATGTTTTTACTGGTTTCAGAGAGGAAGGGAGAGGGAGAGAGAGAAAAACATCAATGATGAGAGAGAATCAGTGATCAGCTGCCTCCTGCACGCCCACTACTTGGGATCAAGCTTGCAACCCAGGCATGTGCCCTTGACTGGAAATGATCCTGGGACCTTTTAGTCCACAGGTCGACACTCCATCCACTGAGCCAAACCAGCTAGGGCTCAGCATAATGTTTTTTATATTCATTCATGTCGTTGTGTGTGTCAGTAGTTGATTCCCTTTTCATTGCTAAATAGCATTCCAGTATATGGATATGCCACGATTTGCTTATCTATGCACATATTGGTGGACATTTGGGTCACTTCCATGTTGGGACTCCTATGAATAAAGCTTCTGTGTGCAAGTCTTTATATGGGCATATGTCTTCATTCCTCTTCGATAAATGACTAGGAGTGGAATTGCTGGGTCCTATGATAACTATGTTGAGCTTGATGAGAAATTGCTAAACTCTTTTCCAAATTCTTTGTACCATTTTGCATTCCCACCGGCAGTTCCGTTTGCTCCCTATCTTCACAAACCCTTGATCTTGTCAGTCTTATTAGCTTTAGCCATTCTGGGAGGTGTGTAGTGTTATCTCCTTAGGTTTACTCTCATTTCCTTTAATGATTGATGCTGTTGAACACCTTTTCATGTGCTTATTGGCCATTTCTATAGTTCCTTTTGGGAACTTTCTGTTCAAATAGTTTGCCTGCATTTTAATTGGATATTTGCTTATCGTTGAATTACTAGAGGCCCAGTGCACAAATTCATGCACTGGTGGGGTCCCTCAGCCTGGCCTGCTCTCTCTCGCAATCTGGGACCCCTCAGGGGATGTCGGATCTGCAGGGCCTGCGGGAATCAGGCTGAAACCAGCAGTCCAACATCCCCCAAGGGAGGTAGCAGTGTGCAAAGCAGCAGGTGGCTGGGGCGGAGCCTGAACCAGGGCGGGCGCTGCTCTTGCTCATCCCAGCCCTGCTGCCACCGGCTGGGTAGCACTGCCGCAGAGGCTGGAGAGGCTCCCGCCACCGCAGCTGCGCTCACCAGCCATGAGCCCAGCTTCTGGCTGAGGGGCGCTCCTGCTGTGGGATCGCACTGACCACCAGGGGGCAGCTCCTGCATTGAGCATCTGTCCCTTGGTGGTCAGTGCATGTCATAGCGACTGGTCAAGCGGTCAAGCAGTTGTAACGATCGCTTAGGCTTTTATATATATAGATAAGATGATATATTTATTCCAAAGGCAAGGGATGAAGTTATTCAAGATCTTCAGTGTGGTGGGAGGGGTTTCTAGCCTTCCTTTCTCTCTGGGGTCATCCCAGGATAACAGAAAGGGGGGGCCTTTGGTGAAGTGACTATAGTAGAGAAAGAGACATAGATGACTTTAGCACAAAACCTCAAACTTCAGAACTCATGAGAATCACTTGGAGAACCACAGGCTGGCTGGGAGCCCCACCCCAGAGTGTGTGCTTTAGCAGGTCCAGGGTGGGGTCTGAGAACCTGCATTTCCATCAAGCTCCCAGGTGATGATGGTGTCAGCTGCTGGTCTGTGGACCAACTTGGAGTAACACCTTAAAGATGCTTGAGGCCACCGTTAGTCCCCACGGAGGACCTCTCACTCCTTCCCTCTTCTTCAGTTTGTAGTCTCTGAAGCCCCTCCCTCTTCCTCTGCCCACCCTGCAGAGTAATTGGATGCAATGGGATGACTGACAACGCACATTGTCCACCTGGAGAGGACCAAAGGGGTCCAGGGGCCCAAAACACTAAGGAAGAGGGAAAATCATCAAGGAGGACCTCTGAGGGGTAGACACTGGTTGCCCTAAAAGCTGAGAACAGAAGTCATAAATGGCTGCATTTGGCCTGGATATGTGTCTCTCTCTCTCTCTTTTTTTTTGGAGGCGTTGGGGAGCGGGGGTTGTCTCCACTGTGCTTTAAATTCTTTGGACTTAGTTGCCAACACTTACACATTGACAACAATGTAGGATCACTTTTATGGCTAATGGTTGCAACCAAACCCTTCAAAAACTTTCATGTGAAAAGTACAATCATGCTCATTAAAAAAAAACTGTTAGTGACTTTGGTGGTTGACTTTAAGATCCATAAATACATTTGGGGACAATGAGGCTTGGAGAGACACCCAGACCCTGTTAGCATGCGAGTGTGTATAATAGTGTGGATGTGCACGAGCACGCATTTCCTCTTGTGTGTGTGTGTGTTCAGCCCGAAGGCTGCACAACCCTAATTGGAAACTTAACAGTAAAGACACTGGTTTTTCGAGCAGCTGGCAAGAGGGAATTTACAAACTACAAAGAGTAAAATATAAATAAAGAGGCTATAAAAAGAAAAGAGAGAAACGGGAAGGGAAGAACACCTACAGTGCCAGTAACTAGGGGCGGATGAAATAAGAAACATTTTTGATTTTAGTTAAAGCGTTAGAATTTTTCAAAGTGCTTACATGAGAAAAATAAGGAGGTGGAGAGTGAGTGTGGGAGCGGGTACTGCCACTGTACGTGAAGCTAACATTTAAATTCTTGTTATGCAATCTCAACAAACTGGCCAAGGGTGCTATTAATAAAAATGGTCCTTTCAGAAAGACAGCTTGGCGTAAACCGCTTTTCCCCTTTTCTGCTTTTCCTTACCCTGCTAAGGCACTTGGGGCATAACGACTGGGTTCAAGTTTCAGTTTTGCTCTTGTGACCTTGGCTAATTTACTAGACTTTTCTGAGCCTCAGTTTCCTTATCTGTAGAATGGGGATAAGGACAGCATTTCTGGGGGAAACTGGAGAAAACTCAACATTGGGTCTTAGACCACAGTGGCCTCCAGGGGCCCACAGATCTTATAAATGAGGGCAGTGAGACTCATGGAAACTGACCAATCAGAGGAAACACCTGTTTAAAGAGCCCCCTCCTCACCCTTGTGAGCTTCTGCCTCCAGGAAAGTGGACTCAGTGTGGTTCCAACTTTCTATTTTTTAAAGAGTTACTGAAAATCCCCACATTTTTGTGATCTCTGAGTTTTTAAGTATTGGCAATTAATTCCCGTTTTTCTAAAACACCGACTAAACCAGACAGAACAGTCTGCAGGCTACCCTTGGCCACAACCCTCTGGTGACATTACTCACCCTGAAGAGGACGAAAAGGATTTGGTTCCCACCCTGTTCTGTCCCATTTCCGCTTTGGGGAGGGTGTCACGCCGAACGCAGGCAGACAATACTAATAGATAATAATAGCTAACATCATGGAGTGCCTGCTATGTGCCAGACACTCTTCTGAGCACAGACAATTCCTTTACTAAGTCCAATAACGACTCTATTTCGTTTGGGTCACAAAGGGGAGAAATAAACCGGCTCAAAGGCCATTTTAGGTGCTTTAAGCCCCGATGAAAACCCTGCACGTTGGAGCTGGCAGTTTCTTCTAGAGATGGAGGTTGACTCGCCAGCTCTCCCCCCCCCCCCCAGGTCCCCAAGGCCCCCCACGCCTTGATTTTCCGTTGAGGACCTTGGGAGACGGGAAAAGTGTTGCTGGTGGAGGGACAGCAGGTGCACAGCGCCCAGGGGCACTCTGCATTTGAGCCTCAGCAGTGAACGCACGCGTGGGGGAGGGAGGAACGTGGGAATGGGTTCTGCCCGCGGAGAAACGCAACTGCAGAGACAACTTTTCTCGTGGCTGTAGTGGAGGAGGAGGAGGGCGACCGGGCGGCTCGGCTCATCAACCCTTAATGAGCTTCCCCTGGTCCCACATCTAAGGGCAGAGCGCGCGCACGTGTGTGCGTGTGTGTGTGCGTGTGTGTGTGTGTGTGCCTGTGGTGGGGGTTGGCGATCGAGGGTCACGCGCAGGTGGTTTTGCTGCGCAGGTGGCGACGCCGCTGGAGGCGGCGGAGGAGGGACGGCGGGCCCACCGTCACTGCGGTCGGGGAAGGTAGGCAGGGCCGGGCTGCGGGGAAGGGGACCGGCCGCCGCGGTCCTGTCTCCGAGGAGCGGCAGCCCGCTCTGGGTAGGGAGTTGTGGGGGGTTATCTGGGACCGGGAGGCGGACACAGGACACGTCCCGGGAATGGGGCTGCTGGAGCCGGAGGATGCGCTAGAACTGGGGGTGGGGCGACGACGGAATAGGACCGCGGCGCCCAGAAGGCGCAGGACGCGTGGGATCCGACCCGATTTCGGGGGGTGGGTCCCTGCAAGGAGGGTGCGCGTCGGCGCGCGGAAAACAGGTGGTCGCCGGGTGCGAGCGGTCCCTCGGGCGCAGCGGTCTGGGTCCGCAGCAGTGTCCCTCTTCCCCAGGGGCGGGGGTGGGGGGCGCGGGCACAGGGTGTTGGGTGTGCGCCTTCTCCGGGCGCCAGGGGTTGCCTGGAGCCAGCTGTCCTCACCTCAGGTTAGGCCATGGTCTAACAGGAAGAGGGGAGACTCCGAAAGTGCTGGAATCTGGACACATACAGACTTTAGGGGCCATCTGCTTGGGTGCATCAAATTTTTATCTCCATCCCTACCCCCCACCCAGGGCATTTTATCTTCCCGGGATTGCAGTCTCCATAACTAGTCAGAGGGGTCTTCCTGGCCTCACCATTGACGGTATCCGATTACCAGTATTTCACCACCGAAACCAGGGCTGCATGCAAGGACCAACATATGGATAATGATCCCAGCCCTTACCTAGTCCCAGCTGTATGCTAGGCACCGTCTAACGCACTTTGCTTTAGATTCTTTATTGAATTATTCCAATGCGCCCCTCTCCAGGTTGCTACTTGTAAGCACTCCCATTTCACAGATAGGGACACTGAGGCACAGCAAGGTAAAGTCACTTGCCCCAAATCATGGAGAGAAAGTGCCAAGTCAGGGTGGGAACCTAGGTCAGGTGGTTCCAGGTCCAAGCCCTTCACCCCTGTGCTGTGCCGAGCAGATGGACCCTGGGCCCCCGGCAGCCACCGGGAAGATCACCACAGCCAGGCAGGATTGTAGGCCCCGTGCAGCCAGATCGACAGTTTCTCGGGAAGCCAGACATTGGGGCGTTTCTGTAAAAGCACCGTTAGGGTTTGGCAATTAATTTAAACTTAAGACCACATTTTATAATGAAAGGTTTCAATCAGACACAAAAACAGGGAAATTAGCTTTAATAACAACTTAAATGTTTAATAATGTTGTATGAACCCAATAAAATATGTTCAACAGCCACTTCTGTCCTAAACCTCTGGCTGTTCACTGCCCTGGTCTAAGCCCTGGCCATTTAAAGTGTGGTTCCGGCCCAGCTGGCCTGGCTCATGGTTGAGTGTTGACCTATGAACCAGGAGGTCACAGTTCGATTCCTGGTTAGGGCACGTGTCCGGTGGGTGGTGCAAAAGGGAGCTGATCAATGATTCTCTCTCATCATTGCTGTTCCTATCTCTCTCCTTCTCCCTTCCTCTCTGAAATCAATTATATGTATATTATATATATTTTAAGAAGAAAATGAAATTATATATGTATATATTACATATATGTTTTAAGTGTGATTCTGGGTCAGCACTGTCGGCATCACTAGAGAGCTGTCTAGAAATGCATTGCCTCAGACCTACGGAATTGGACTCTGGATTGCAATGAGCACCCCAGCCAGTCCATATACACACTGAAGTTGGAGAAGCACTGTTCTAGGCCTTTTTGTCTGGACAAGTTTTATCAGCCTGCCTTCTGAGAAGTCTTCCTGCCTCCAGGTTCACGCTCTTCTCTCGATGGATCGATCCTACTCAGAGCTCTTGTCTCAGCACCCTGAGGCTCTGACCTCGCCCGGATAATTTGTGGAGGGAAGGATTTTCTTTAGGATGGCTCAGTTGCAGGACACGGTAAAACCGACAGGACTGGTTGTACCCTCTTTAGGGCCCTGAGTTGTATTCTCTCTTGTAAAACTTACAGGTTTGTTTGTTTATTTATTTTCCCCTTGGGATTGTTTCGATGAGGAAAGAAGTTAATATTTGTCTGTATTTTTAAAAAATATATTGTATGGATTTTTTACAGAGAAGAAAAGGGATAGAGTCAGAAACATCAATGAGAGAGAAACATCGATTAGCTGCCTCCTGCATGCCCCCGACTGGGGATTCGCCCACAACCAAGGTACATGCCCTTGACCAGAATTGAACTGGAGACCCCTCAGTCCGCAGGCCGATGCTCCATCCACTGAGCCAAACCAGCCAGGGCTGTCTGTATTTTCATTAGTCAGGACTCTTTCAGTTAAAAGAGATAACTTCAGCCAACTTAGGCAAAACAAACAAACAACGGAAAAGGGACTTTATAGCTTGATGGCTCAGAAAAGACTCATGGTGAGGATTTCTGGTATGGTTGGATCCAGGGTCTCAAACATTGTAATTGCAAGTTGATCTCTCGCTCAGGCGGCAGAAGGGACATTGGGGGCTGGCTCACCTGGACCAAAAAGCTTGAGATTGGGAGCATGTTGGTGCTTACAAAAAAAAGGGGGGGGGGGGATATATGCTTGGCGGTAGAGATAAGATGACACATACATAGTTGGAAACCATATTTATCATCACTTTGGTATTGCCTGATTTTCCATACTAAACTTCACGGTCCTTGAGAAATGTGGCTCTGTCTTCCTCATCATTGCATCCCCGCATGTCAGATGGACTGCCTCTCACACAATGATGCTCAGGAAGTCCTGAATCAAATGTAATTGACTCAAGTAGAGATTCAGTCTCTTAGACACCAGCCTCCAGCAACAAATCCCTCTCTCCTTTTGAGTTACACTGTTCTCAAGCTGGCAGCACAAAGAGCATCTGACGTTGGATGCCTTTGTTTCTCTCACTGCCACCCCACAATTCAAAGTCATTTGTCCCTTTGCAGGTGCCAAACAGCTAGGAAAATGGGCCCAGCATGAGACATTTTCCAACTGTGCAGCATTTTATTATGCAAAGCTAACGGGGCTTCCTGTGTGACCCCAGCAATCCTGGCTGTCTGTGCTTGTTACCTCAGAGCCACGGAGGGACACAGAAGCTTTCAAAAGCGTGTGCCAATCAAAGGGAGCCGTGCATTCCTTATTTTGTCAGGGGCCAAGATTCTTTAGAGAAACAGCACTCTAGTTGCCAGCAGCTAACAATGAGCCTTAAAAAAGGCTCATTGCCTTAAAAACAAACAGAACAAAAACTCCCACAGAAAACAAACAAACCATCACCCATATCCAAAAACAAAACTAAAAAATCCTAACATCAGACAAAAAACAACCACACCAAACCAAAACAACAAAAATTAGAACGCGGAGAAATCTGGAAAGATCTACAGAAGTCCTTTGGAGGTAGAATGCCTGGAACTGAATTTCTGTCCTTTGGGTCAAACCTGAATTGAAGAGAGATAAAAGAGTATAAACATAGTCTGAAAGGAACTAAAAATATGTCTCCTATGAATCCATCATTTGGGATCTTGATAGGTTCAATAAGTGCCTATTTAAAAAAAAAAGTAAACATAGCAGCCACTCACATTTTAGTCTGAACTAGCCACTTTTTGACATCTAGGGGCTGCAAACTCAATTGCTTATAGCATCCAGGCATAAAATATCAACAAGCAGGCTGGACCAGAAAAATAGAAGAGCGGTGGGGACATGATGAGTTGGAGAACACATGTTCCCTCTACATGGAGCAATTGCCCTCCCGGACACCTTCTCACTGACATTTCCCCTAATTTTCTTTCCATTTGGAAAACTTCTTCTCCCCCCCCCCCCCCACTTTCATTTTTCTTCTTATATTAAAAAGATTCTGATAATTACTCTCAATTTTTTATGATTTAATTGTATTGAAATACTATAAGCACATAGTTTAAAAGTCAGATTATAACATATTTATAACAAAATATTAGTTTTCTGCTTCTTTCCTAGTACATCCTAGAGATGATTTTCAACTCCCTTAGCTGTTTCTTAAGGCATTTTCCCATCATTGGCTGGTTGCCTCCTACACACCCCCTACTGGGGATCAAGCCTGCAACTTGGGCATGCGTCCTTGACCAGAATTGAACCCAGGACCCTTCAGTCTGTAGGCCGACGCTCTATCCAACTGAGCCTAACCAGCTAGGGCTCCCCTCTTCATATTTCTAATCTCAATTCTGACATATATTTTTAGTTATGTCATTCACTCACTCACTTATTAATTAATTAAACACATAAAAATTCGCCTACTATGGGCCAGGGTACTATGAACAGAGTGATGAGCAAAAACAGAGTAGTTTTTCTCCTTTATGAAATGCTTCACTAGGTGAGTTTTTGTGGAAAGGAAAAGCATTCAGGCAGAGGGAACAGCACATGCAAAGCCCCTTGAGAAAGGGAACATTGTGAATTTCAGAATAACTTCCCTGAGCCCTTGAAGCTGCAGTCTTTAATTAACTGGACCTTCCTGGTAGAGACGTGGAAGAGAGGCATGTGGTTGAGCTGATTGATGGGTTTAAAGGTGTCTCCCGTCCCCTGAGCCTCAGTTGCTTTGCCTTAAAGAACGCCGTTTCTAAAATGCAGGCGTTTGTGGTGACCATGGACTGGCATACTCCTGGTAAAGTTCTGTCCAATGCCTGCCACACAATCAATGGTAAAAAAAAAAAGTTCTTGTTGATATTAAAATCGCTATCATTTTTTCCTTATTGTGTAATATCATCTGATAGAGTAAATTCAGGCCCAATCGTGAGGTTGTGAAGGCCAGTCTGTGAAGTCTGGGGGGGCCAAACAAACCTTGGCTTTGCGCTGATGACCACACCTGATGTCCTCAGATCACAGGAGCGAGGCAGCGAATGTGTTTTGAAAGCACTCTGCACTTGGCGTTTCCCCGGCCTGCAGCCATCATCTTCCTTATATGAACGTGTCAGAGCTGTGCGAAATTCCCCTCTCTCTCGCTCCCTGGGAGGCCTGCCTGGCCAGGAGGCAGAGAGCGGATGCTTTGGGGATGAGTTTGCCTAGAATGCACCACTAGGCTCTGCCTCCATGGGTGAGGCTCAGATCCTCAGTTTGTTTTGACCTTGCTACTGACCTTGCTGGACACACTGAACCCAGGTGATAAACGGTCTATGGTTTGTTAGGACGATGATGATGACCTGATGTGAGCATTAAAGTTGAAGGAAGACCAGCATATCTCTCCTCCCTCCCTCCTTCTCCCTCTCTCTTTATTTTTTAAAATATATTTTTATTGATTTCAGAAAGAAAGGGAAAGGGAGAGGGAGATAGAAACATCGATGATGAGAGAGAGTCATTGATCAGCTGCCTCCTGCACACCCCACACTGGGGGTTGAACAAACTGTGACATCCTGGTTCATAGGTCGCTGCTCAACCACTGAGCCACACTGGTCAGGCTCTCTGTTTCTTTGTCTTCTTATCTGTCTTTGCCTCTGTCTGCCTCCCAGTCGCCATTTTGATCTCTTTGTCTCTCTCTGTCTCTCTTTGTATGTTTGTGTCTCTGTTCCCCTCTGCTTATCTCTCCATTTCTCTGTGGACTTAACATTAAATTCTCTTTCTCTCCATGTCTCTTTCTGTCTCCCCTGCCCACTCCTTAAGTTTTCCCATCTCCCAAACCCTTCTTGAACTTTCTGTGACTTCATGAAATTAATCCCCTCCAGAAAAGGCATTTTAAACCAAGGATTTAGCTAACATGATTTCATATCTTGTATAAGAGTTAGGTGATTTGCATGTTGATATAGTTTAGTTGAGATAACATTTTAAAAAATATTTTTATTGATTTCAGAGAGGAAGGGAGAGGGAGAGATAGAAATATCAATGATGAGCAGAATCATTGAACAGCATGCCCCCTACTGGGAATTGAGCCCACAACCTGGGCATATGCCCTTGACTGGACTCGAACCTGGGACCTTTGAGTCCACAAGCCGGTGCTCTATCCATGGAGCCAAACTGGCTAGGGCAAGATAGCATTTTTATTAGCAAATTTGTGCAGCTTGGTTTGCAAGAAGTAAGATGTGACTAAATTATTAAATTCCTACACTGTCAAAGCGCTAATGGGTTGGGAAGGTAAATTATAGAAGCTTGTTCTCCCACAGGAACTACACTGGCACTCAGAATTAACTTTTCCTAATTCCACATCCACTGCATTGCACATCGACTTTGCGAGCAACATCGAAATCCAAGTGCTGGGTGAGCGCCCTGATAGGCAAAAAGGGTGGTAATTAAATTAGGAGGCAAAAATTGTTCTTTGGTTTCTTCCTGCAAGTTTTCTTACCTTGGGGAATATTAGGGAGAGGAAATGTTTTGCAGTCTTGACAAAATTAGGATGATCAGCCTTTATGGAAATGAGCAGGTCCGCAGATAACTCAAAATGGTATGTCTTGGGGAGGAAAAACATAGGTAGATGGGAAAAGTTTTAAGATTTTCCTCTCTCCCTCCCTCCCTCCTCTTCCTTTTTGTTTAGTTCCCCTCCCCTCTATATTAATGCCTGGATCAGGAACCTGCTGCGCTTGAACCTGAACTAACAATGAAGACACTTGAGTTCAATCCCAGTTTTGTTGCTCCCCCGCTGTGTGACCTTGGGAAAGTTATGCAGCCTCTCTGGTCTTTAGTTTCCTCTTCTGTTGACTGGGAACTTTTAGACTAGATGACCACTAACATTTTTTCCAGGTCTAAAATTCTTTGACACACACACACACCAACAAATGTTTAATTAAAAAAAAAAAAGTATGTTTTTATTAGTTTGAGAGATAGAGGGAAGGGAGAGGGAGAGGGAGAGAGAAACATGGATCTGCTGCAAGAAGAGCCGGGAACCCAGGCAGGTGCCCTGACCCTAACCGGGAATTGAACCGGTGACCTCTTGGTGCATGGGACAATGCTCGACCAACTGAGCCACACTGGCCAGGGCCAAATGTTTAATTTTTAATACGTATTTCTCTCCTCTTGTTATGAAGAGGCCAAACCCATTAAATGACTTGAAAAATAAGAAAGCTATCCATAATCCTGCCAACCCAAAGCGTTATATAGCTATTTTGGTACATTTCCTTTCTCTTTTTTTGATATATAGTTTCAATATACAGGCTGCTTATATTGTGCAAAACACTTAAAAAATTTTTCAATTATAGTTTACATTCAATATTATTCTGTATTAGTTTCAGACATACAGCATAGTAGTTAGACAATCATATACTTTACAGTGACACTCCCCCCGCCCCCCTGGTTTTTCCAGTACCCACCTGTCAGCATATACAGTTATTACAGTATTATTGACTATGTTCCCTATGCTGTAATGTACATCTCTGACTATTCTGTAACTACCGATTTGTACTTCTTTTTTAAAAAATTTCTTTATTGATTAAGGTATTACATATGTGTCCTATTCCCCCATTACTCCCCATCCCCCCACTCATGCCCTCACCCCCCTGGTGTCTGTGTCCATTGATTAGGCTTACATGCATGCATACAAGTCCTTTGGTTGATCTCTCCCTCTTACCCCCACCCTCCCCTACCTTCCCTCTGAGGTTTGATGATCTGATCAATGTTTCTCTGTCTCTGGATCTGTTTTTGTTCATCAGTTTATGTTGTTCATTAGATTCCACAAATGAGTGATATCATGTGATATTTATCTTTCTCTGACTGGCTTATTTCACTTAGCATAATGCTCTCTAGGTCCATCCATGCTGTTGCAAATGGTAAGAACTCCTTCTTTTTTACCGCAGTGTAGTATTCCATTGTGTAGCTGTACCACAGCTTTTTTATCCACTTATCTGTTGTTGGGCATGAGTTGTTTCCATATCTTTTTTTAAAAAAATATTTTTTTATTGATTTCAGATCCCCTCAGTCCACCCCAAGGGACCCCACCCATGCATGAATTCATGTACCGGGCCTCTATTGTAAATAATGCTGCAGTGAACATGGGGTGCAAATATTCTTTCAAGTTAATGTTTTGGGTTCCTTCAGATATATTTCCAGAAGTGGAATCACTGGGTCATAAGGCAATTCCATTTTTAATTTAAAAAATATATATTTTATTGATTTTTTTACAGAGAGGAAGGAAGAGGGACAGAGAGTTAGAAACATCGATGAGAGAGAACATCCATCAGCTGCCTCCTGCACACTCCCCACTGGGCATGTGCCCGCAAGCAAGGTACATGCCCTTGACCGGAATCGAACCTGGGACCCTTGAGTCTGCAGGCCGACGCTCCATCCACTGAGCCAAACCGGTGAGGGCCTATTTTTAATTTTTTGAGGAACCTCCATACTGTTTTCCATAATGGCTGTACCAATCTGCATTCCCACCAGCAGTGCATGAGGAGTCCCTTATCTTCACATCCTCACCAACACTTGTTTGTTGATTATTGATGATAGCCATCCTGACAGGTGTGAGGTGATACCTCATTGTGGTTTTGACTTGCAGTTCTCTGATGCCTAGTGATGTTGAGCATCTTTTCATATCTTATTGTCCATCTGTGTGTCCTCTTTGGATGAGTGTCTATTCAGGTCCTTTGCCCATTTTTTAATTGGGTTCTGGTGGTGAGTTATGCATAACACTTTGTACCTTGCATTTTCTCCTGAGCACGCCTCTCTGTCCTTCCTGCCTTCATGAGTCACCTTTTTCGTGGATATATAATATTTCATTGAGCAGCTGGATAAACAACCACTCCCTGGTTGGGAGGCATGTTGGCTGATGCCAGCTTTTTTCTTTTATGGCTACTTTTAAAATATGTATACATACTGATTTCAGATAGGAAGGGGGAGAGAGAGAGAGAAACATCAAGGGTGAGAGAGAATCATTGATCAGCCCCCTCTTGCATGCCCCCTACTGGGGATTGAGTCCACAACCCAGACATGTGCTCTGACTGGGAATCGAACCATGTCCTCCTGGGTCATAGGTCGGCACTCAACCACTGAGTCACACCAGCTGGCCTTTTATGGCTACTTTTGGTGGTGGTGGTGGTGATGGGGGCTCAGATTTGCTTAAGGCTCCAGCCTGCATTGTTCTGGTGCTTAAACAGAGGAACTGGGGCCCGGCTTCCCCACGAGCCCCCTCCACGGCAGGCCCACTGGATAAATCTGGATGGTAAATATATCTTGTTTAACCTAAAGATTGTTTTTAATGCTTCAATTCCCACATTTAAAAAACCTAAGTGATGTCACATATAATTTGCAACTTCTCTTGGAAATTTAAAAATAATGCCATGTAGCAATACTTAGGTGGTGTTGACAAGTCTCCTCGTTTGCCCCAATCCCAGGAGACTACCCCTTTCAATCTGTGGCCCCTGTGGGCATTGAGTTTGAGACCTCTGGTGAGTTTTATTGTATTTGAGCTGAACCTTGCTACTAGCTAGGCCCAGGCTGAGATGGGCTGGACTTTTTACTCTCAGAACAGGACCCAGTATAGAAATCTGGGTCAGGCCGCTCCTACAGGTGCTGTGGGAATTGTGTGGCTGAATGTCTGCTCTGCATTATTTTTGGTGACTTGCGTGTAGAGATAAAACCATTGCTTGGATGCTGCCAAGCTGCCGGGACAGGTTACTTGGCAAAACTCCTACCCTGGTTTTGAGAACTCTGATCTACGATGGACCATTATTTCTTTCTTTTTACCTGTGGTTTTATGTGTGTATCTGCCACATTCTGAAGTCTTACTTCAAGGAGCCTTAGCCAGGCTGTCCAACGTCGGACCCATACCGGCATATACTGAAGGTGTAGTTATAGCCTGCTTGTATGTGCCCCCACTGTCATATAGTAAGTGTTCAATAAACAGAGATGTCTTGGTGGCAGAGATAGTAATGCTCAGCAAGTGGCCCAAGTGCTCTGCTGTATTTCCAGCGCCCCCTGCAGTTAAATGGGGCCATGTGACTGGGTCTGCCCAATGAGCTGTGAGCAGAGGGGTGTGTGTTACCTCTAAGCCTGTGCATAGGAAAGTGAGTGTACGTTCTCTATATGTTTTTTTCCTTTTTTCTACTGTGTGGAGTGTGAAGGCCTCATGTTGAAAATGTGGAATTGCAGTATCGTTTTAACCTGGATTTCTGACTTACCTGGACCCACAGAAGACTCTTTGTGAGAGAGAAATAAACGTTTATTGCATTAAGCCACTGAGATTTTGGCATGTTTGTTACTGCAGCATAACGTAGCCTAAGCTGACTGGTACGTTCTCTTATTAGAATTGGTGAATAGGGACTCCGCATCCATAGATACAAAAGCTTTTGAGTTGTAGCCAGTGCTCAATCAATATTACAGAATGGATAAGAAAACAAATATGGCTTGTGTTTTTAGGTGATATATACTCAACTCTTTTTTCCTCCTAGGATGGCATGCTAGATTGGAAGGACACCTTCCTGGGGAAGACAAGGGGAACTAACACTTATTGAGTGCTGTCTATTATGTTATTTATTACCCACCTTTAAAGATGTGGAGCATGAGCTCGTGGGAGGTTAGGCCGTTTGCCCAGGGTCATAGAAATATTTAATACCTGGTTCTGCCGGAAGGCCTCCTTTCCATCTTTTCAATTGTCTTTAGGTCCTTTTATTTATTTTTTTTAATTTTAGAGAGAGAGAGAGAGGAAGGGGGAGAGAGAAACATTGATTTGTTGTTCCACTCATTCATATATTCATTGGTTGACTCTTGTATGTGTTCTTACCTGGGATCAAACCTGCAATCTTGGCATATAGGGATGACGCTCTAACAACTGAGCTACTTCGCCAGGCCTTGAGGTCTTAACTTTAATGCCTCCTCCTCCAGGAAGCCTTCCCTGATCGCCAGGCTAGATTCCTTCTCACTGATATGTGTTCTCCTAACTCCTGGTACTTCCCCTTAGACTCAAGTGTTCTGAGGGTAGGTCCTGCATCTCTCTTCCTCAGTGCTGTCTCTCCAGCACTTAGTGTACTGCCTGGCCCTAGTAAGTGCTCAAAGTATGTTTGTTGAATGAGTGAAAGGGAGTCAGCTAACCTGGATTTTGTCCATTTTGTTGTTGTTTTGCCGCTAGTCAACTGTGTCATCTTAACCTCTGACTCCCCGTGTTTCCCGTTTGTGCAAGGAAAGTGTTGGTTTGAGTAAGTTTCCTTTGGCTCCTGTGTCCCGTAATTATTTCACTCACAAGTTACCCTCTGGTTCCGAGGCAGTGTGTGGTAGAGAGGGTTGGTTAGTTAGGCTTGTTACGCAGATTCAAGTAATCTCCGGTGATAAGAGTCATTCTCCTTTTCCTGGTATGTGAGGGGGCGGGGATGGACACTTTACAAATGGAAACTTCTGTCTCCTTTACAAAGGGACTTTTCTGCCTTTTTTAGGCAGAACGGGAGTGGGCCCTGTTGGCTGTTTTTCAGTTGCCGGCAGCTCAAAATAGCGCTTCTGCCAAAGTGGCCTCCCTGGAGGTGTATTTCGACTCCTTTCAGAGTTCGTGTTCTCATTTGCGTATACGCTTGTGACGAGGGCATAGGTTTGTGTTAGACTTGGGCTCCAACCCTAGCTTTACCGTTTGCCAGCTGCCAGTCCTTGGGCAAGACAATCCTTCGAATCTTGGTTTTCTCATCTGTAAAATGGGCACGAAAGCAGCACCTACTTCATAGGACTGTTGTGTGGATCAGATAGGACGGTACATTGAAAGAGCTTAGCTCAGCGGGTGGCAGACAGTCAACATCAAAGGCCTCTTACGTGGCCCCGCCTTAGAGGTGCCACTTCCTTGCATCCAGACTCTCGCTTGCTGTGTGACTTGCAGAAGTTGATTGCCTCTCAGCTGCATTCCCTTTGTACAATGAATGGATTTGATGGCAGAATTTCTGAAGTGCCTTCCAGCTCTAACAATTCATCACCCTCAGACTGCCTATACAGCACACCCATAGCAATTTATTTAAATAATCTATTCATTATACCCTGCTTGCCTTCGCTTGCTGTAATAATTTTAGATAATAGTTGCACAGAATTAATGGAAGCCAGAGAAATTGTTCAGGACGTTTGTTATAGTGGGGGCTGGGCAATATGCTGATGTACATAATTATCCTTTTTTTTTTCTTTTTTCTTTGCAGTCTAAGAGGGCATATTAAAAAGCCAGCAGTGATTTCTTCCCCCTCCTGTTGGCTCAAGAAACCGGCTAATGCAGTTTTATGTTAAATTGAAGATGTACTAAATAGCGATAGCTAAAGGAGAGAGAAGCACTCAGCTGTAAAAAGTGCTTTTTAATCACCTGCCTGAATTTGAGTGTCTGAAGGGTTTGCAGCAAGTTCCGCTGCCCAGCCCTAGGAAATGCTGCTCCTGTCCTCCCCATGGAGTTGATGAATAAAGGACTCCCTGCCTGTGCTTCTTGGTGAGATTCACAGCACCAGCGAGCTCGATTCTTCTTGGCTTCCCTCTCTCCAACTCCTCCTCTTCCCCAAAAGCCTCGCTCGCGATGATGCTGGCCTGGTCTTTTATGTCTTCAACGTGCTGTTCTTTGCTCAGCATGCAGTCCCTTTACGGCTGACAAAGGCAGTGTGCCTTGAAGTCGTTCTCCTGCTCTACAACCCTCATGGCTCCCTATTGTCTCCGGCACTGAGTACAGGCTCCTCAGCTCAGAAACTGGTCTTACCTTTCCTAGTAAGCCAAAGGGGTTGACTGGCTTCTCCCACACACGCTCTGGGACTTGAACATTTGCCTCTCTCTGTTCCTTCACTCTGTTCCCTCCATCTTCCCTGCCTTTCTCTCCCTCTTGGAGGTTTCTGCCTATCGGCATCAAACTCAGACTTCCAGGACCCAGAGCCAAAGGACTTCTGTTTCATGTGAAATTAAATCGATGATGCAGTTTACCACCCAGCGATACAGAGATGACTAGGCTATGCATCATTTCATTTCCTCCCCAAAACAGCACAGTGAAATCCATAGCATTATCCCCATTTTGAAGACATTAAATAGAAAGATCGGAGAGGGGAAGTAACTGCGCCAAGATCACGCAGTACATGACAACCCAGATTCAATCCTACGTCTGTCTGATTGCAAAGCTTGTGAGCTCAGCCTCTTGACTAGATACCGGATTCCTGAAATTAAATGTCCCAGCAGTTCAGAGGTGCTCAATAAATTCTTGCTCAATGAATGCACAGTTAGAGAATTAAACTTTCCAGTTTAGACAGTCTTCTTTTTTTTTTTTTCACTTTTTAGTTTGTGAATCAGTTTTGTCAGTCAGTTGCAATTATATGTCTTTTCATTTTTATGTGATAGAGCTGGTTCATAAAACCCCCGGTTTCGTGAGTGTCCAGGGGTCCTCAAACTACAGCCCGCAGGCCACATGCGGCCCGCCGGGTGCCGCTGCCTGTCCCGCTTAGCAGCCGACTCGTCCCGGGCCCGCAGTGCGCATAGGAATTTGTTCATAGTTTTTTTTTTAAACTATAGTCCGGCCCTCCAACGGTCTGAGGGACAGTGAACTGGCCCCCTGTTTAAAAAGTTTGAGGATCCCTGGTAGACAAGTGAATGTAGTCATGCGCCGCCATGAGATACAACCAGCCGAGGATCCTTCTCCTCCCCCAGGAAACGTGTACGGGGTCTGCCCTAGGAAAGAGGGTCCCAGCACGCTTCTGGGAATAGCTTAACCTTGCCGAGATCCTTACCCACCCAATCCGTACCATCGTGGAGAGAAGTCATTGTCATTGTTTCTTAGTTTGATGTTTAGTTCTGGCAACTAGAAATGCTCTTATGTAACTGGCATTGTCCCAGCCCGGAAGCAGAGAGAGAGAGAAAAAAAGGAAAAGTAGTTAGTCTTCTCAATGAAATTAGCAGCCCCGCAGGAGGGCAACTGTGCGCCCTTCTCCTTAATTTGCATGGATGTGCACATGGCTAGTGGCTGAAGCATTTATTTATCAGAAAAGGTGCATCCGCCAGGATCTGAGCTGATGCTACACGTTTTCTCCTGCTCTGCAGTGTGGTTCTTGGAACTATAATGAAACCCGCACTAGAAAGACTCCGGTGAAGAAATAGAGTGGAAACAAAATAACCTCTTGCCAACCCACGCTCTGCTTTAAATAAGGAACAATGTGTATTGAATAATTCAGCCCCGCCTGTCAAAATATTTTTTTCGGGGGCGGGCTATTCATTTGGAAACACTCCAGGGGCCCCTCTTAATTGCAGCCTGCAGTGCGTTTTCCGGGCTGAGCCAATCCCGCCTGCTTCTGTCTTGTTTTGTCTTCCGTGCCGCACATCTGGCTTTTGAAAGAGCCTGTTGGCGGGACTGGGGTTCAGTGGGCTGTTACTTCGGTTCTCAGAATCCACACCCCTTTCACGGGGCTGGGAATTGGGGTGGGCTGCTCATGGTGTTTTCCTCTCAGGAAGTTGCTAGCATTTCACATTTGTTCTGTTAAACGTTTCACCCGTGATTGGGGCTCTCTTATTTGCGGGGGGGGGGGGGGGGGCGGAGGGGGCGGGGGTTGGGGGGTGGTTTCCCAGTGGAGTGTCTGGGCCCTTGGGGGTCACAGGAGGAGGGAGTTTTACTTTGTAACCTCTGAGATCTTCAGGGTGACACCCAAGGAGAGCACTCAGGGTATAAATGAGGTTATTTAAGAAGGGTAGGCTCGTGACAAAGTTCTACCTTTTCAATAATAATAATAATAATAATAATAATAATAATAATAAGTTATCTGTGCTGGGTCTGTGTTAAGCCCTTTCTTTCATTTAACCTGCACAACAGCCCTGTGAGGTGGTTCTAATTATGCCCACTTTACAGATAGGACAACTGAGTCTCAGGGCAAAGTGCATGCCCAAGGTCACAGCACTGGCAGAGGTCATTGTGGAGACAAGCCCAGCACTGCCTGACTCCAAAGCTCTCAGTTTTCCTCTTTCCGCTCCATGAGTGCTCTGGAGCCATGCCTGGGGGTGCTAACATGACGTGGCCTCCACGCTGAGTTTGTCCAGGGCCTGGCTTTATGAGCATGCTCCCAGTGCACTGGTTGGGGAGCCCGGGCATTCTGCTCCTTGGGAGTGGGGGGTCAGGGGTGCTCTTGCTGGCCTGGTGTTTCAGAGAACAGGCTCCGCAGTCAAACTTGGGGTTGTGCTCCTGCTAGCTATGGTCTACTGAAGAATGGCCCCAAAAGATGACCAGGTCCTAATCCCTGGAGCCCATGAATGGACCTCATATGGCAAAAGGGACTTCGCAGATGTGATGAAGCGAAGGCTCTGGAGATGGGGAGATTGATGACCCTGGCTGGCTGGTGGTCCTGCTATAACTATGAAGGTCCTTAGAAGAGGGAGGCAGGAGGGTCAGGGGTAAGAGCATCCCGTTTCCATCCGTTTGGGCCTCTGTAACAAGATACCCCTGCCTGGGTGGCTTAGAAACAACAGAACTATCTTTCTCACAGCTCCGGAGGCCCAAGATCAAGGGGACAGCAGCTTCAGTGTCTGACGAGGACCTGCTTTCTGGGCATGTGTCTGTGCTTTTTGCCATTGTTTTTATTTTCTGTTAGCTTTGAGGAGGGGCTGGCAGGCCCTGGCACAGCTGGGGACCTGCCTTGTGGGATAAGCTGGCCTCCCGCCCCCAGCCATCTGGTACTCCCTGGCACCGCGTCCCCAAGACCTCTAGCGCTCACTCCCCAGACCCGGTACCAGCCCTTTCTCTCAGCCTCCTGCCACTCAGCCGGGCTCCCTGCTCTGCCCACTGGAGGAGCCATCTCCATGGCAACTGTGTCAGGAGCGCTGGGCTAACAGCAGCCAGAGGGAGTACAGGAGGGAAGGGGGTCCCTGCCAGCCAGCCCCTCTCAGGGACCCACACAAGCCGCGATGCTGTGTCTCTAGCAGAGCTCTTGGCTGCAGAGGGTGGCAGATCCTGGAGCATTTGGGGAGAGGCTAGGCTTGTCCTCCAGTGACTTCTTCTCACACCTTGTTCCCTTCTTGTGTCGTGTCCTCCACTCCCAACCCTGTTTGAAGATCTCCGTGCCTCTGAAGAGCCACCAGTTACCTGTAAAAGGGTTTTTTTGGTTTGTTTGTTTTTTGCAAACGCACAGAGAGAAGTGGGATGCCCTTAAGCAGGATACGTGGGAGCTGGTGACTACTCAGTGAGCTCACTCTGTATTCTCTGTTGTTTGAGATGGGGAAACCGAGACCTGGCTCCTGGCCTTAGGACCCTCCCAGGCATCAAACCTGCTCCCCCTTTCTCTGGGGCCACCTCCTTCCCTGGGCTTCTTCCTGTTTCTTTCCCACAATCAAAACGTACCTGTCTGTTGCCTCCTGACACCGGGACCCTGCTAAACACCTGGTTGCTTATGGTTCTGAATGTTCAAGGGCAAGTCGCAGGCTTTTGTAGAGATTTTTGCATCTTAGAAGAGCAGGCCCAGCAGTCATCAGGCCTTCATTCCAAGGCGAGATCTTGGAGGGTGAATGTTGCCAGGAACCAGGCAGTGGGAGGATTTAGCAACAACAAAAGGACGGTGTCACTGAAGTTCAGAGAAGTTAAGCCATTTGCTCGGGGCCACACAGCTGGTAAGCGTGCGGAGTTGAACCTGGGTCTGCTTTTCAGATGAAGTGAAGCTAGGGTTTGAACCTGGGTCTCCTTTCCTTTCTCACTCGGTCCCTTCGGGTCATGCACAGGGGAGACCAGCCGTCAGGTGCCCTAAAACCAGAGGTCAAATGCTCATCTACGGCTCCGGTCCCTCACAGCTCAGCTGGGAGAACAGACTGTACCAAGCTCATCCTGTCCTCCCAGGTGGGTCTGAAAGGCATTTGTAATGCAGGTCTGAGCCTGGGCAAGGACCCAGCTCCCCACCGCCACCTGTGGCGGAGCCATTTCCTAAAAATCCAAGAAGATGTTTTCCCCCTCCCGAGTCCTGCGTCCTGAAGCCTTCTCTTCGTCCTGTTTGAGGTGCACCTCTTCTCCACCTGTGTCCCCTGCTTTCTTCAGGGAAGTGGGGGTGTCAGGAAGAGAAGAGCAGAGGCTCTGGGGTCAGAGTTAGCGGATGAGCATTCCTGTTGGGCCCTGCATGTAATTAAGACTTGCAAATCCGCTGCCACTGCCGCGGAGGTGTTGGCGGAGGTGTAATTAATCTCTGGCACCTTGGGGTGGCCCAGCATCCCCAAATGGCCACTCTTGTCATTTAGCCAGTCTCAGTAGGATGAGCTTGGGTAAAGGCTGGTGGGATTCAGGGCTGCTTATGGGCATAGCTGAATTCATTCATTCATTCACTCACTCACTCTCCATTCATTCATTTCCCAGATATTCACTAAGTGCTTTGTATCAGAGACAAAGTGAACAGCCTCTGCCTTCAGGGCTCTGAAATAGCAGAAGGAACAGACTCCGAGGCAGAGTCCTTATGTCAGTCCCTGAGGCTTCCTGGAAGAGGTGGCACTTGAGTTGTCTTCTTCACCTTTTCAGGATTACAAAATGGGTCTCGCTCATTGCCACCAACTCCGACAAGACAGAAGCATGTCAAAGAAGCACATGAAAGCTGTCTTGTTCCTTGCTCTGAATCCCGCCTCCATAGGTTACTGCCGTTAATGGCGTGGCATTTACCCTTTTGAGATCTTTCTATGTAGTATATATACACTGAGTGGCCAGATTATTATGATCTCTGAATGCATACTAATCTGGCCACTCAGAGTGTGTGTGTGTGTATTCAGGCCCGGTGCATGAATTCGTGCATAGGTGGGGTCCGGCCAGCCTGGCCAGGGGGAGAGGACATGGGTGGTTGGCTGGTCTGCCTGCTGGTTGAACTCCTGGTCGAGGGGACAATTTGCATATTAGCCTTTTATTATATAGGATATACACTGAGTGGCCAGATTATTATGCGTTCAGAGGTCATAATAATCTGGCCACTCAGTGTGTGTGTGTGTGTGTGTGTGTGTGTGTGTGTGTGTAATCCGGTGTCAGCCTCCAAGTCTCTGTGTGGTTTGTAGTTTCCCCCAGGCCAACCGCAGAGTCTCCCACATCTTTGAGTTCTTGCAAAAGAATCCATGCGTGTGCATCAGAAGCCCTACTGAGCCATGTGGAGTTTGCTAGAACCTTCTTAGAGAAGGTAGAGAAAGGGTTCCATTGCCAGGCGTAGGGGAGGAAAACAAAACGTTCTTTCCTGCCCTCCAGGTTCCCGGCTGGGGCTCTGCCACAGAGGACGGGTTACCCAGAGAGAGGCAGGAGAGATGAGTGCACTAAGGGGTGTTTAGACCCTCTTAGGCTAAGGAAAGGGCCTCATTTGGGCCGGGGAGGCAAGCTCTGGGAAGGTGACCAGGAAACGGCATACTCCAACCACATCAAATGACTGGGAAGTACGGGAAGGGGAAGGCTTGCCCACAGGTTTCAGGAGAAGAAAATGGAAATACTGCTGTGCTAGGGAAAGGGGCCTGGCCATAGGAACATGAGGGCAGGAGAGGGGCTAAGCGGGACCATGGCCTCGGGTAGAGAGAAAGCTTTGCTGACCATTCTGAGCTTGGAGACAAGATATTTCTTGAAGCTCAGAATTTATGACTATCTGGAGGCCTGGAGTGGGGCCTCAGGTCCAAATCTCGGCTCAGCTGGGGGCGCTTGGCTCGTCATTTGGGATCTCTACTCTCTCCTCCCTGTAGAATCACACGGACTGTACATCTCTGCTTTCTTTCTTCTTTTTTAATGTTTTTTTTTTAAATTGAGTTTTAGAGAGAGAGGGAAAGGAGAAGGCTAGAGAGATGGAGAGACGGAGAAACTGCCTCCCGCACACACTCCAGTGGGGATTGAGCCGCACCTCAGGCATGCGCTCTGACTGGGAGTCGAACCGGTGACCTCTTGGTTCCTGGTTGACACTCAGCCACTGAGCCACACCAGC
The DNA here is from genome assembly GCA_026230045.1 of Corynorhinus townsendii. Lineage (NCBI taxonomy): Eukaryota > Metazoa > Chordata > Mammalia > Chiroptera > Vespertilionidae > Corynorhinus > Corynorhinus townsendii. The sequence continues at coordinate 9,795,867 of JAPDVU010000014.1, read as the reverse complement.
CGGGCGCGTCTCTGCTTTCTGATTTTCTGTCTGGGAGATAGCACTCAAGTTCTGGGTCAAAACAGAAAGTGAGCGCTACCGACCCAGAGGACACGATTCCCGGGTGGCAGTGCCATTCACGTTTCATGCCAGCTTAGGAAATAAAATGGGTCACTGGTGTGAGTGACTGACATCCACGTCAATCACTGTTGTCTCTGTGATTCACATGATGAATAGATGAGCTCCTCAGGGTGTGCCTCCCTGGTATGGGAGACACTTTCTGAGGGCGTGTGAGATGATTTGAGGCCCAGCATTGCGTAACCTCATGAATCACACAGAAAAGTGTATCCTCTTTTCAAATCCCTGTCCACCCTTCAGATGAGGTCATGGAGAAAGTCTGTTGGGTGCTCGTTGTTCTGATTTCCCTCCAATGCTCTGCTCAGATATATATGTCCTTTTTGATGGGCACTGTCTCATGCAAAAGTAGACAGAGTAGGAGGAGCCTGCAAGGACCCAGCTTTAACAATGATCAGCTCATGCCCAGTGTTGGTTCATCTATGCCCCTGCTCTCTTCCTCCCTCCTGTGTTATCTTGGGACAGAGTCTAGGTATCAGTGGGTATTTTTTTGAATGTTTCATAAACCAACTCTCCCCACCATTCCTACAGCCAGGCCCCCTTCCTTGTCACATTAGCATTTCCACTTTCTTCTCTAGTCAACCACCCTTTGTCACCATATCACACAACCCGTGATCAACAGCAAGAGCTGGGAGGAAGCGAGAGCCCAGAGACGGAGCTGCTGACGGTCCTGCCAGGGGTCTACCTGGTCCTCTTCCGTGCTTTGGATTCTTGGCATCTCGTAATATAGACAGCAAGTACCTGCCAGTTGGCACCAGGATACTCCCTGGATGGATCTAGTTGGTGTTGGCTTCTTGGCACCAAGTGTGCTACTTAAGCCCAAGCACGTCTTATCCCAGTGGGCAGATCCACACATGCTAATTAGATAACCATCCACGCTAATTAAATCCCGCATAACAAACAAGATGAAGGCTCTCGTCTCTAATCAGTCCCCAAAGACTGTTGGCCAACATGTGTTCCATGGGGCACTACTTTCCATGGGGACCTTGTGTAACTGATAAACCCCAGAGGGTTTTGTTGTCAAAGAAGCCCGGACAATAGTGGGTTACACACGGCGTTCACTGCAGGACTTGCCTTTAAAACATAAATGGTGTCATGAAGCTCCAGGAAGGAGCTGGCAAATCCAGACACCCTCCTGCCCCGCCACCTCGTTTTTACATCCAGGACTCTGATCTCTAATACCCGTCTTGGGCAAAAGGTCTCTGGAAATGCTTCCTTAATCATCTATTCAAGTATCCCGAGATTGTGGGAGTGATACAAGGGAAGGGCGGGTGGCCAATAGGGGGGCAGCATCAAGCTGCCTCCAGAGTGGGCCAGGGAGTGGTGAGTGCAAGGCTACCCTCCGGGTGGGGGTGCGGCTGATGCCTTGGCACTTCTTGCTCTGCTTTCATGGCAAGCGAGGCTGCTGTGGTTCTGTAAAAAGCCCCACAAAGATGCAGATGTTGGCAGCTGGAAATGGCTGGAGGGCACTGAAGGGCGAAGGCCCCAATATCAACTCCAGCCCCAGAGCCTGAGCAGCACACATTGCATTGCCGTGCTGCCTGTGTTAGGTGAGGGTGGGACCAAAACCGCTCAGCATGGCGCCTGGAAGCAGTGATAATATCTACCAGTTGTTGGGTACCGACTAATGTGCCAGGCACACGACTGAGTCCTCAGACAGCCCAGACAGCTATTGGCAATTATCTCCGTCTTACAAACAAGGAAATGAAAGCCCAGAGAGGTTCGGTAACTCATCAGGGTTCACACAGCTGGGGAAGAGTGGAGCCAGGGTTCACAATGGGGCTGGCTGACCTTAACCACTGCACCACACAGCCACATTACACATCACATAGATGCTCGTTAATTGTCCCTCCCCTCCCCTTTCCTCTTTTCCCCTTTCTCCCCTCCTCTCTTTTCTGCTCCCTCTCTCCCTCCTTCTGTCTTCTTAGAACAGTTTCCCTGGCACACTCAGTGTCCAATAAATATTTTTTGAATTGAATAGCATCCCAGTCTGGAGCAATAGATGCTTAGCTCACTAAATTTTGATTGAATCCACTGCCAGAAAATCAGAGTGCATGCAAGTTCTGTGGAGACAGCGAATTGTGGCCACGGAATTGAATACCATTTGCAAATCTCGGTAACTTCCTGAAATTCTCTGAGGGGCGTGGAGCGGAAGAGCATGGAGAATGATGAACATGACAAGTGGGAATCCTTTAGTCCCTGATGTTTCCTCCTCCGCGTTCTAGATTTTTTTTTCTTTTCTTTGTTGGTTTCTTCCTCTCTCCTCTGAAGCATCCTCCCCCCGCCGCCCCCTTCCGCCTCCGCTCCCCAGCATAGATGGTGGGGAAAAATAACAGCAGTGTAAATGCAGTCATTCTTAATGGTATATTTGTGTGTCTGGGGCATGGCAAGTGGCTGGGTCACATGGAACAGTCAAGCATTAAGAAGCGTGTGAAGAAAGAGGGCTGGGGACGGCTACATTAGGGCACGTTTTCGTTTTCTCTGTGTTTAGAATTGTCGGACTAGAAATCTACTAATGAGACATGATAAATGTCTGGTTGCAGCCACGGGCTAGCATTTGCACCGGAGAAAGCAAATTTTGAAAAGGTCACCATTTAATTTTTGCCTCTTGCAGCCAGCCCGCGTCTGGGTTCTATTGAATTCAAAGCCATGCAGTAAAATCACTGCTTGTTTGCGTACTTTGCTCTGGTGAGCATATCTCAGGATTCTCACTATTGCCTGGAACAGCGTGCGGCAAGCGACCTGGCTCAGAGAGGGGTGCTGAATGCGGAGGTTAGACTTTTAACCTCAGAGAAATGCTAGACATTGTGGAGATCTGTGACTGTATTTTCAGGAGAGAGAGAGGCGGATCCTTGTACGGCTTCAGATGTGGTAAAAGTAACGCTGCCTTCATTCATTTAACACAGAAACACAGCATCGTGACCTGGGAGGGCCTAGTTTTGGTGATATCATTTGAGTGCCGGGATCCAGCTGTACCGGAAACAAAAATTCTCATTTTAAAAAAACTTGTAAAGTTGGGCTTTGTTCACATATAACTTAAAGGGTTCTGACTGATACGTCAAACATGAAGAAACTGTGAGTGGTAGAAATAAAGCCTTCCAGGTCTAGAGTTTGAAATGATAGTTTACTGCATCAAACCACAAGGCGTCATTAATTTTAATGTTACCCTTGACTCTTTTGACCACACAGCGAAGGGTTGTATTGTCCGACATCAGTACGCATGGGTTTCTGCCCATTTGAAGTGAGCACACTGGGTGTCATGAAGCGTCTACTGGTTGCTTTGTTTTTGTCAAATGATGTCCTTATCTCTGTGGTTTTCCTAGGTTCTCTGGGTATAGGTCATCCAGGCGCTTTATGGCTGTGCTCAATCTTACTGCTCTGAAGCCTTGTTGTTCTCCGAAAGGTGTGCTTCAATCACTCAAGCAAAGCTCTTGAACTGGGTTTTACGGTGATCCCAACCAAAAAATAAAAAGTGAAAAGAGCCTGCAAGCAGCACCTGCACTAAATTGGAATCTTGCGTTTGGAGAGGCAGCTGTGGGGTGATTCGAAGCGGAGCGAGCTCTCCTTTGCAGAACTTTCCACCGCGGCTGGGGCTTGAGTGGCTGTCCTTGGGGGTCAATCACATCTGGTTGGGAGTTGATAGTATAGCTCTTAAGCGTCTTCACAGAACTGCGCAAAGATTGCAATTGCTTCCAGTAGATCTGATTCATACGTTCATGGCTGCAACAGCTGCTCTCTGAATCAATTTGTAAATATGAGTGGGGTGTTGAGTGCCGGGGGATGGAAGCAGACAGCTCGTGGAGAGCCGGGGGGGCAGTTTCACAGGAGAGCGGTAAAATGCAGGGCTCCCGCTCTGCCTCTAGTTGGGGGTCCCTGGACAATTATCAGATTGTCTCTGAGTCTCAGTGTTCTCTCTGTAAAAAGAGATTAATAACAGAAGCTGCCTTGTGGGTTGCTGTGAGGATTACATTTGATAACGAATGTGCAGTACTTAGCCCAATGGCCAAGTTATGGTACTATGTGCTGTGGATACAGAGTAAATGCTCAGTAAAAGGTAGCTATTTGTAGCCATCAGGATTTGCTTTTATTACAACAGAAAAAAAAATCCTGATTCAATTGGTTTGAACGTAAAGGAAAATTTATTATCTCCAGGAGCAGTGGCTCCAGGATTAAATCAGTACCTCGATAACTTCACCACACATCAATGTCCTCGTGTTTCTCTCTGCTCTCTAAATGTCAGCAGCACTAATGGTCACGTGAGGGCTCTCCCAGTTTTAGGTATCATTTTCCGATGCAGTTTCACGTCCAGGCAGGGACGGATTTTTATTTTCTGTTGTGTGTCTCTTTAAGAGCAAAAAAGCCTTTCTCTGAAGACCCCAGCAGGTTTCTCCCCACCTCTCACCAGCTGGGACATGTCTGAGTCGAAGGGAATGGACCCCGAATGCTGGCCATGGGAGGGGGTCACCCTTGCCCAAGAACCTTGTGGTAGATTGCATCTTCCAAGGATCAAGCGACTGCTCCCATCTCGCGTCCTCCTCTTATAATGTGATTCTGAGGCTTTTCCCATTGAGCGGCAGTGCCTGCTGTTCCTTCCCCTCGAACCCGGGCATGCTTCTGACTGGTGGAGCGAACCCCCGTCACCTCCGAGGGAAGGCAATTAAAGGCCCAATGTAGACTCCTCCCTGTTTTCTTGGAACCCGGCCGCCATGCTGGGAGGAAGCTCAGCTAGCCCACGAGAGTCCCAGGCGGAGAGGAACCGGGACTCCCAGCCCACAGTCATGGCTGAGCTCCTAGCCCACAACAGCACCATCTTTCCGCCACGTGGCGAGTGAACCATCTTCAAAGTGGATCCCCCAGCTCCTGGTCAGGCTGCCCCATTGAGTGGAGTGAGGATGAGCCATCCTCACTGAGCTCTGGCCAAGGGGCAGATTTCTGAGCAAAGTAAATGATTGTTGTCATTTTAAAACAATACATGTTGGAGTGGTCTGCTAATCACCAAAAGATAACCATAAGGAGAGAGAGAGAGAGAGAGAGAGAGAGAGAGAGAGAGAGAGAGAGAGAGAGAGAGAGAGAGAGAGAGAGAGACACCCTGGGCAAAAACTGGAGCTTTGATGGAAAGGAGGAAAGAACGTTGGAAAGGCAGCCAATCATGTTTGTTACACAGTTAAAGAGGATGATGGTGATGGTAACAATGGACTAGATTTAGTAAGTTATATTTCTAGTGCTGGCGGATAAAATCTCTTCCTGGTCCAGTAGACCAGGGCTTACAACAGGAATACTCTGCCTGCTGTGTTGTTGAGAGCAGACTACAGGGGGAACCCGGCTACAGGCAGGGAGACCATTTAGGAGACAGTTACAATGAGCCAGGTGAGAGAAGATGAGAGCGCATTCCAGGGTGTCCGCTGTGGAGTGATGAGAAGCGTTTGGATTCTGGATATATGTTGGGGGCAGAGTCAATAGAATTTGCTGATGGATCGTCAGTAGGATGCTCTAAAGAAAACAAATGTTTTGCTGCACCTGCAGGAGTGGCTGCTAAATGTTTGACTTATTGAGGCAGATCTATTCGTGGATAGATGATGGTTGCTGTTGGTCTGGTGCCCAGGTGGTTAGATTAATTGACCTTCACCTCTGGTGCCTCTTGGTCTATCGACTTGGGTTTGAAGGAGGCAGAAGACAAGAATGATAACAGCTAATATTGCTTGAGAACTTAACTTTATGCCAGGCATTGTTCTTAGCACCCATATCTGATATGGTAGATAGATATCCTTTGTTAAATATTTAGGAAAAAATAAGAAGTAATCACAAACTTACAGAGAAGTTGGGAGTACAGTACCGAATTTTTCCCCTGCTGAATCATTGGACAGTAAGTTGTCTCACTTAGCTTTTTGGTGCCTCAGTTTCCTCTAGTATAAAAAGGTCAGGAGCATGGGGTTTCAAGTCAGAGAGACCTTAAGTTCAAATCTTGGGAACCACTGACCTGATGGATGGCCTTTGGCAAGACAGAGCAACTCTCTAAGGAGCGATAGGTGTAGAGCCCCAGCAGAGAACCTGGTTCATGGTAAATGGTTGGTAACAGTGCACCTGGATCCTTGTTGAGGTTTCAGAAAACAGTGTGTTTCACTCAAAAGAGGGAAATAGTAATTAGAAACACAATTTGACCTTTGCCCCTGGAAGGGATCTTCATGGAGTTGTCTTCTCATTTTACAGATGAGTCAGCTGAGTCATGGAAAGAGTAAGAAGCTCTTGACAGGAAGCAGATGTGGCACTGAGACTTTTGTCTTGCATTTAGTCTTCAGAATTAAAAGTGGGTGGGCTACCTTCTGTGAGCAATTAAGGAAGAGTTAGTTATTCTGGAAGCACTTTTGATTAAAATGAAAACTTTGTTTTCATAGCAGCTTTGAACAAACCCCACTCTTCCTCATCTCTCCCTCCTAACAAGCAACCCAGTGCATCTGGGCCAGCAGTGACCTCACCTGCCACTGTACCTGAACGTCATGAGGTGCTTGCACATCAAGACGGGGACCATCCTCTTCTCTCTACACAATGGGGACAAAATTGCTTTCTTCTGATTAAGACATAATTGCATCAGGATCTCAGCAGGGAGGAGGGAGGATGAAATGCTGAAAGTCCTTCTGGCCCTAGCTGGTTTGGCTAGAGCATCAGCCTGCAGACTGAAGGGGCCAGGTTCGATTCCGGTCAAGGGCACATGCCTGGGTTGGGGACTTGATCCTCAGTAGGGGACGTGCAGGAGGCAACCAATCAATGACTGTCTCTCATCATTGATGTTTCTATCTCTCCCTCTCTGAAATCAATAAGGATATATTAAAAAAAGGAAGTCCTTTTGTGCCTTTACAAAGTTACTCGCTCTGCTCTCATTCAGTGGCGTAGCTCTGCTTTCTTTGGGTTTCTGTTCACTTTCTTTCCTGGTCAACCATGCATTGAGTGCTTATGTGTGACTTTGTAAAGGTCTTTATTTATTGTGGAGGAGCATTTCCCTGGCATGTCTCCCATTCAACTCATTCCAGATTAACCTTTTCCCAATTAAATCAAACTCTAAAGGAATGCAGTGCTGGACAAAGGACTTCTAGTATTCCATTCTCTGTGTCTGTATGCATGTGTCCATTCATCCATCCGCCTGTCCATCCATCCACCCACTCATTCACCCTGTGAAGAAGGCATTGTTATTTCCATCTTATAGATAAGCAACCTAAAACTCAGAGAGGTTGTGATATGCCTAAGGTTACATAGCCAAGGACAAGAAGTGCTTGGTTTTGCTATTAGCAAGAGAGGGATCAGCAAACATTTTCATAAGGTTGACTGATGGCCTAGGGCCAGATCAAAGGCCCTCCCATGGTTGGGAGTGGGATGGGGAAAGAAGTGTGTGGGGCATGTTCTGAGAAGCTAAAGCCAGCAGTTCCCGAAGGGAATAATTCTTGGCCTGAGTCTTGAGGAATGGATGTGGAGAGGTCAAACTATTCCAGGCAGAGGGAACAGCATGTGCAAAGACAGGAAGTGTAAGGGAAATGCTGGGAGTACAGGTGGCTTAGGCATATAAGCATAAAGTACATTTGGAGAAATTATGAGGAAATGAGGTTTGAGGTAAGAAAGGTCAGAGGTCAGACCAAGGAGGAGGAAGGAAGGACAGAGTAAGCCATGGCAAGAAGTTCAGATTATGTGTTGAGGGCAGGAGGGATCTATTTGGGGGATTTAAGCAAAAGTTGGCTAATCATATTCTCTCTCCAGAAAGTAGCCTTTGATGGTAGGTTAAAGAATGGGCCAGACTGAGAGGCCAGTTTCCCAGGTAGGTGAAGGTGGATGTGGGACGTGAGAACATGTCTCCTGGATGCAGTAGTTGGAAAAACCTCTTTTATATAGCTTATTAGAGGGCTGGAGGGGTCCTACAGTGAGTGAGTGCTGCTGGATTGCCTCCCTGAGGGTTTGGGTTGGAGTGCATTGTTCTTGTCTTTATCACAAGGAAGAAAATCTGATTGCTAAGCTTGGGTCACATGACCGTCCTTAAAAACTCATTTTGTTCAGAAGGAAACCTACAGCAGAGAAGGGCCACTTTCAGTTTTGATTGATGGCAGCTGGACAGGTGGACCCCTGGTCTCAGTAGGAGATGCGTTTTGTGATCTGTACCACATCCCCTCTGTGAGTGTGATTTCAGCACCACGGAGACGGACAGCTACATGTCCCTTTACAACCTTCGGTGTGCTGATCATAACTATGCTTTTCTGCCTTAGATCTCTTCCATGGCACTGAAGGCCACTTAGCGCATGCACAGGCTGGGAGGGCCGCTGAGTTAACACTCCCAGGAGTAACCTTCAATCAGTGGGAGACAAGAACCGGTGGATAAATACCCCGGAATGCCCTTCGAAGGGGCATTGCGAGGCATTCTACATGGTTCTTTGAACCGCATGTGTTACAAGGCCCACATTTTCCCACTGCCTCACAGGATTCAACCCCTCCACGTTTGGATCCTGGTGGTTCTATTTAGAAGGACAAATCACTTCTCCTCCCTCCTGGTGCCCCAGCTTCCTCATCTGCCAATATTATGAAGATTAAATGAGTGTGTGTGTGTGTGTGTATATATATATATATATGCTTGAAACAATGCCTACCTGGCATAAGACTAGATATTCTATAAGTATCAGTTATTATTATTTGTTTGAATTTGAATGCTTGCTTGATTTTGGCTATTCGTGGTCTTTCTTCAGATTTCTTTTATTCTCTGAGTTTATGCTCTATAAACAAAAACTTCATTGCATAAGAGATTTGCTATTTATAGGAACCCAGTTGTGAATTCACTTGGAAAAGAGGAGGCATCATCTTGTAATGCAAATGATCACTCTTAATTGTCCTTATAAACTCCGATTTTAAAACCATCAGATTCCCTGAAAGCGACTTCAATCCTTCCCAAGCCGCATGTGGCCTTTGCAGGGGGCACAGTAACTGCAAGGGCACAAAGCTACCTCCCCATCAGGGGAATTGAAGCGAATTTAGAGTCAGAAGCATCAGGTTCAAGACTAACAGACCAGCCCCCCGCCCCCTCCTGACTCAAGGAAGCATGGACCTGTCAGACCGCTCAGGTTTCTTTCATTTACCTGAGTTGGGAGTCAGGTTCTGCAGATTCAGCCACGGCTGCAGCCACAATGTAGGTCACCGACGGGAAATGATCACGCTGCTGTTTCAGATGGAAATGGAACTTAATAGCTTATATCTTTTTTCTCTGCTGTGTGGTGCCAGGGGTGTTTTAATGGTTCAGGGAAAGTGGGGGAGGGCATGTCTGAAAGCCTTGCTTTTCAGCGTTCTGTTTCATCCATTAGATCGGTGACCACGCTCTGAATTTTCTCCCCTGGCCCGTCTTTATAGCTTTTATTGCCACCCATCCTCCCTGCCTTTGGAACCAGCCTGTGCCTCCCAGCTCCAACACCTCCAGCTGCCGTGAGCCTCACCAGAACCCTCATGTTTTATTGCTACAGTCCAGCCAGGCAGTTGAGAGTGTGAAAATCGAACTGCTGTATCCACACAGTAGGCTCTGAAAGGTACATTGGGAAGGGAAGGGGGTCAATACTTTTATTGATTTCAGAGAGGAAGGGAGAGGAAAATGTGTGAGAAATGCTCACCCGTCTGAACTCAGAGAACGGACTCGGAGACAAAAGTGTGGTGGAAACTGAGACGTTTAATACGTTCTCGAGAGCAGGTGTTGTCCGGTTGTACAGGCACACACGGAGTAGCGAGTATAGCCTGCTTATCCAGCCGCGCCTCCGGTTCCTCATTGGCTGAGTACCGTGGAGTCACCTGTTTCCTCATACGTCGCCTCGGTCTTATTATCTCCCATTGGGCCATTTTAGAAACTTGGGCTGAGGCCTTTTCTAGTCGTCTCCACCTCCCCTTGTCTAGTTGAGGCAGGCATTGTAGGGGTTTCCACCAGTATGCTGGCTCATGTCCCCAGTTCTTTGTTCTTATACCTGCTTCCTTCCTTCCTACATTCCGTTTGCCCTGGGGAAATTCAGTCACCATTTTTAATTAAAAGTTGACTCTGATGGAGATGGATCACAGAGGCCTATTTCCTACAGAGAGAAACATCCACAATGAGAGAGAATCATGGATCGGCTGCCTCCTGCACGCCCCCTGCTGGGGATTGAGCCCACATCCCAGGCATGTGCTCTGACCCGGAGTTGAACCGTGACCTCCTGGTTCATAGGTAGACGCTCAACCACTGAGCCACTGTGGCCAGGCTCCTTTTTTTTTTAGTGCTGATTCCCACCCCCAGCACATCTACTTTGCCTGAAGCAAAGGTCCTGAGAATCTGTGTAAACCACGTTTCTGGAGCCCAAATCCTGGCGTCATTGTCATCGGTTCAGATGGGCTTTATCTTCATTTATGACTCACCTCCGGTCACCAGGGACTTAGCTTTAATCCATTCTCCACACGTTAACAGGCACCATCATTTAGAAATGCTCCCATTCTGTCTCCCTAAAATAAAGCCTCTCAGTGCCTCCCAAGGCTCTTAAGATGAAGACCGAATCCTCTCCAGGGGCCTCTGTAGTCTCATCCCTGGCCACTCTCTCTGACTCTGCCCCGTCTCATGGGCTTTTTCCAAATTCCTTGAAAGTAGAGAGCCTCACTCCCTCTGTCACAGGGCCTTTGCATCTTCTGCTGCTTCTGGGCTTTATTCTTCTTCCTTTCTAGGTGATCTCATGCAGCCTAAGTTTTCATTACTATTGATGTGCTGGTGACGTCCGGATATGACTATCTAGCTCCATCCTCCACCCTGCAATATGGAGTTGTATAAATACCTAGGAATTGTGCATAAACCTACATCTTCACTTGGATGTCTATAGGAAGCTCAGATGATATGTCAAAAATAAGCTTTGATTCCCTCTCTCACCCTGAGCCCTCCCTTCTCCACATCTTCATCTCTGCAGATGGCGCCTTTACCTGTTTGCTCACGCGTCATCTGTGATTTCCTCCCACATCAGTCAGGGTCCCAGCCAGAAACAGGGCATATTGAAATCATGGTGATTTCAGGAGTTATTTATAAAGGGGCCGTCCAGAAAGATGCGAACCAAAGGAACTCCAGGGATAGTGCGGGACCCTGGGGCTGCAAGCAGAAGAGCTGTTCCATTCCTGGGCTGAGATGGATGGAAAGAGAGAGAGGGCACTGGAACCCAGAAGGAGAGAACTGCGTGGGGCAGGCCACCTTGGAGGGTCACTGAAGTCAGGGGATATAGCCATCCTGAGGCAACGTTGCAGGGAAGAGTGGGGGATAAATACTTAGCCTTCTGCCTCTCCTGATTTCTTGTTCTTATTGGAATAGTGCTTGGCCTGAGTAGCAACTAAAAAATGTTGTTGAAAGAATGACAGCAAGTCCTCCCCTCCTCCCTTGACCTCGTTAGGCCGTGCATATTCTTCTTATTTCAGCTCAAATGTCCCTTCCTCCAGGAAGCCTTCCCTGACTCACCCAGACTAGATCATAACCCCATTATACACTTCCATGGTTTCTTTCATAGCTTCATCACGTGTTGTAATTGTGTGATTATTTAGTTAGTATCTCAGCTCACAGACCAAGCCATGGTGGCACTGGTCTCATTCATCATTCATTCCCTGTACCCACACAAAAATGTTTGTGGGATGAATAAATAATGAGTGGACTTTCTCTAAGACTGGTCCTCTCTAACAGGTAGATAACTTTCTGTAAAGATCTCTTAGGGTGCTTTGGAAAAGCACCAAAGATGCTTTCGGAAGAGCCAGCCACCCCCAAATCTGACTGCTCTGAGTTTCCCTCTGGTTCACTCTTTCAGTGTAGGTGCACTCGGGCAGAGAATGAATTAGTGTTGCCGCATCCTCAGTGCTGCCCTGGTTTCACCTCTTCAGTCTTCCTCTAGCTTTTATTCTCTTGGGCCCAGAGCAGAATACCAACATAGATTTATATGCAGAAATTTGTCTTCCCAGCAGCTCCCCGAGCAATGAAAAATAAACAAGACTCTTTCTTCTCTCTCTTTCAAATCTCCTACTCTATCTAAATCCACTAAAGACAGCCATACATCACTGATAAGCAGACTTGCTAAGGGTGGTGGCGCAGGTTGCTGACTGCTCAAGGGTGAGAGCTGAATGTGGGTTGAAAGCCAGCTCATACGCTGCTTACTGCCTGGATGGAGTTAGCAAATGGGCTCCTTTTCTTAATTTGCACAAAAAGCTCTATGAACTGGCAGTGGCCCTGAAAAGAGTAGTTAAGAACAAAGCTGGCTTTGGTGTGACAGCGATGAGATCACACTTTTTCTGCACACTCATTGTTGAATGAGTCACACCACCTGGTAAACTGTCAGAAATTGGTGCCCTGTGAAGGGTCCTCTAGCCTGGTCTGGTGTTTCCCAGAGCACGCCAGGAGCATAGCCACCAGGGCTTTCTGGCCTTTGAGTGGGCTGCTGACCATCGTGGAATGGCCAGTCTCTGGGGCACAGCTGTCCATGCCAGCAATTGCCGTGGCTTATCTTGTACCTTTCTCTTGCACATTGGAGGGGTTCCTCAAATGCCTGGTGATCTTTGGTTACCTCCCTATACTGAGAGCGAGCCAGAGCATCTGGAATCTGAATGTGGTCTTTAGTAGATTTTGTTTTGGATATTCGAGTGGGAAGTCAATTGCCCCCAAATGCAGAGCATAGAGGGTTTTCTCAGAGGCTACTGTTTCCATGTAATCATTGGGAGAATGAAGAAGGTAATGGAAGCTCTGTGCTAGGATTGTTGTAAGGATTATATGGGGTACTAGAGACTTTTAAAAAGCTTGTCAAAGTATCCTGCACTTAGTTAGTGCCCAATAAATATTTGGCTCTGATAATTATGCTCCACAAAATTGTAAGTTCCTGTTTGGGTTATCTGTTGCCGTGTGAAAGGTTAAGTGGTCTAAAATAATGACCATTTCATTAGGCTCACAGTTTTTAAGGGTCAGGAATTCTGACAGGGCACAGTGGGGATTGCTAGTCCCTACTACATGGCACTTGGGGCCTCTGCTGGGCAGATTCTGACAGCTGGGATTGACCTGAATGGCTGAGGGCTGGCGTCATCTGGAGAATCTGGAAAAATCCCTGACATATCTGGTGTCTGGGCTGGGATGACTCAGAGCTGGATGGAATGCCTTACCTGTTGATCTCATTGCCTCCAAGTGGTCTTTCCATGTGAAGGCTTGGGCTTCCTCACAGCATGGAAGCCACAGGGTAGGAGAACTTCTTACATCAGAGCTCTGGGCCCCAAGAGGGAGTGTCCCAGTGAGCAAGGGGAAAGCTGTGTGGCCTTTTGTGTCCCATCCTGGAGGTCCCATAGCATCACAGGCCATTATTCAGAGCAACACCACAAGCCCACCAAAATCCAGTAGAGGGGAACACGACACCCTCCTCCCCCACTGGGAGGCACGTCAAAGAATTGCAGCCACGCTTTAAAGTCGGGCCAGCCCCACGTGGAGTCCATCTTGCCATCCCTTCCTAGCACAGTCACTGAATGTAGGTTGAATGGAAATTCACAAGTGGAGAAGCTGACTCAGAGAGAGATGATCCATTTATTTAGGGCCTCCAGGTAGTCTTTTTGTACTTTGTCTCATTCTCTACCATGCACTGCAAACAATGTCTTTGTCCTCATGCAATCTGAAGCACAGATACAATTTTGAAATGCTAATGAAGCGATGTCTCCAGATTTGCTCTATTTGACTCAGATGCGAAGTTGCAAACGAAGGTATCCACCTGGCAGGTAACCTTAATGAGTAAAGCCATCCAGGTATAAGAAGATAAATGACAACTGAAACTTGGTCATGGGATTGGCAGACAATTGGGAGTGGTGGCGACTGTGGTGAACAGGAGCACCCAAGCCCTGTTACTTAGCTCCACGCTGAGTTGCCAAGTGGCTCTGTGATCCAGGACTGCCATAGCCCAGATTTTTCAAGAGAATCCGGGAGTCTGGATTGTGGAGTAGAATCTCCCAGTTTGTAAATGTCAACAGCAAATTCCAGTTTGAAGCACTATGCAGGCTACCTCTACCTGCACTAGACACGAAATAAAACAAACATGGCAGCCACATTCAACCACCTTGACTACTGGTTTGTCAGCTCTGATTTGGGGTTTTGGCTTTTTGTCGGGAAATTTGGTATTTGACCATTTCCAATGACAAGATGGAAACCTGCATTAACTTTGGTCAGACAATTGTCAGCTTCATTTTTTTTTTTTTTTACTACCATTTGAAACTGGACAAAGGTGAGCAAATGAAGTGGTGCTTTGAATATAAGCACAGACGATACAGTAACAGGGAAGCACATTGACCATGAGTGATTGCAGGGCTTTATCCTGGGCCTTTCAAAGACACTTTGGGACTCAGAGACGGTAGGCAGGAGGTGCAGGGGAGAGGAGGTGAGGGACAGAATTGATCACTTGAGTTGCTGAAAATAAACATCTATACACAACGGAGCTGAAAAAGCAAATCCTATCTAATAAAGAGGGAATATGCTAATTGGCCCTCATGCTGTTGCAAAGGTGGTGGCACCCACAGCCAATAAGGAGGGAATATGCTAATTGACTGCCCCACCCCCTCCAGTGCATGAATTTTCATGTACCGGGCCTCTAGTAAGGTAATAAAATGCGAAGCTCGGAGGTCAGGTTCTTTTAGGAAAAGGTGATATTCTGTGGCTATTGTACCATGGGGAAACCTGGATCTTAATGCATGTGTGCCATGCGTTTTGCAGAAGAGGAGACTCATGCTTTTCTGAAACATGAGGTGGGAACATTTTCCTATAGAATATTTTAGTTTTCTTCCCAAAAATCTGAGGAGCACAGGGATTATCCCATCTAATTGTATAAACCATCGTTCTTTTTATTTATTTGTCGGTCATTCAGGTAACGGATATTAGTTGTAGCAGAGTTGCAAAATGTGGCTCAGCATACAAGGGGAATCTAAACCATCTATCATCATACCTCTAAGAGATGGCCGTTTTTGCAAAACTGGTTTGAAATATATCCTTCACCATCTCTGCTTTGTATGTTAGGGGCCAGTGTGAGTTTTGGGAGGCTTTAGATGGTATCAGGTTATAGGGCCCGGGATGCCTGAATCCAGCTTTGGTTCAGCCTAGGTCCCCGGTGGAGATAAATGCAAAGGAGACAATAGGGGAGAAGAAATGAGGTGCCATTTTATTATTAGCTGCGTTTGGGCTGAAACCTCAACGCTGTTCTCTTTGGTAAGCTGGGCTGGATCCGTGGCTTACAGGGCATCTTCGTCCTTCTTCCTGGACTCTTGGGCTTCATGGGGCAAGTGGCTGGAGAGATGGGAATCCGTGATGTAAGAGAATGACATCAGAGGAGCCCACCCCTGATGACAGCTCCCCCGCCCACTGGTAAACATGTTCCCGTCCATGTCCTGGAGTCGAGTCCAAGTAGATCAGCCTCCCTCATGGGCTCTTCACCCCCCACCTGTCATAAAACCACATCTTCCCCACTCACGAAGTGACCTTTGTTCCAGTAGCAAGAGAAAAAGGTGGTGTCAGGTACTGTGCTATGCACAGTCCATGCATCCCACCAACGTTTATTGAGCACCTGCTGTGTGCCAGGCCCCGGGCTCAGGGCCCTGTGGTCAGCGCCATGGGACGGGGTTAGGTAGGGTGGCCAACTTGCTCTGGTTTTCCTGGGCCTTCCCCGGTTTTCACACTGAACGTTCCACATCCCTGTCACCCCATCATCCCTGGACAGACGGACCATCGGCCGTCCTCGGATGGAATGTTGGGCCGAGATAAAGTGGAGAGGACAGGGAGGGGTGGTGTACACTCACAGAAGAGGCACCAGTGGCTGGCTCCCGCGCCCCAGGAGGCCCCCAGGTGGTCGTCACATTTCCGAACCCCCAGCCCCCGGCCTCTGCTATTCCCTTTGGGCTTAATCATGTTTGGCCCCATAAAGCTAGAAGCAAAATTTTCCCTAGTATGCATGGTCCCCAATTACAGATAACAAATGAGAGGATTTTGCCCGGAGCTTATCGTCCAGAAGAGAAAATAAAAAGGATCTAGGTACATTCAGCAGAAAGATATGTAAATTAGTCATTAGGAATTATACACCATGTCTCTCCACAGTGGGCTGCCTGGTAATTAAAAAAAAAAATTCTTTAAAAACCGCTTCCCTTCCTTTTCCGCTGACCTGTATTTTTCTTTTTCATGCTTCCTTTTTTAATTTTTTTTAACCTTCTTCCCTCCCTTCCTTGTTCCCTTCTTCCCTTTCTTCTTTTTGTTTGAGAACATGAATCTCTTACTGTGGCACATAGTAGGTGCTCAATAAATATATGTTTCAGAATAGTATATGAGCCACTCCTGTAGGCTGGAAAAGGAAGTTGTTGAGCTTGGAATGCTTTCTCAAGTTCAAACAGATGGCAACAGTACCCTCCCTTTGATTAAGGACAGTGTTTGGGAGACATCAGATCGGTCCCAGGGTGGCCAGACACTTGGACCACGTTTCTCTCCTGGTGAGGTCTGAGAACGCCGGGTGGGGTCTGATCACCCTGGGTGCTTGTTAAAAGTGCTCTGTTCTTGGGTTCAAGGCTGGACCTATGGAATCAGAACCTGCCAGGGCCAGGAATGTGCATTTCTAACAAGCTCCCGGAGTGTTTTTTATGTGCATTCCGTTTTAAAATCCCACTTGCTCTGTAGATGCATAGTTTGTTTGGTTAGATCATTTGTGCTTCAGTCTTGGGCCTAACTTCCTGGTTTCTATTAACAGCTCCCCCCTCGCCCCCGCCCCCCATCTCTTTAAAGTCTTGAGGAAAAGAAAAGAAAAGAAAAGAAAAAAGAAGCCACGTCTTTGGGGACAACTCTCAGTTGAAAAGAATCGAGAAATGGTGAAATGATAGCAGTGCAATGTAGTTTTCTCATTACTCCTTTGTTCTTGGAGTGAATCCCACCACTTGACATAAATACTAGTAGATTTTTTTCTTCTTGGTGAGAGGTAATGAAAAGTCTCCTCAAGCACCTTAGAAACGAGTGGCCGGCTTTATACGCCCCTAAAGCCTTCCTCCTGGCTTTAACAACCAAGAATGTTCCTCACTGGACTTCGGGTTGTTGAGAACTGACGAATGCCAGTTATTCAAGGTGCTCCGTTGGGGGGCTCTCCTAATCACGCAACCAAGAAAATGGATTGCCGGGTCACACGCCGCGTCCGTCCACTTCCCTGCACGATCTCTGTTCCCATTCTCTGTACAGCTTAGCTCCGAGACTCACTTTAGTTCTGTCCCTTGAAAACTGTAGTTGATTGGAGTTCAAGGATGCACACATCCATACAAATCACCCCAGGCCACCATCGTCTACTCTTGATTCTTAAATGAGTGTTGTTAGAAAGGCTCATTTCAGATGAATTGATGTATCTGTATCCTGTGATGAACATATGAAATCACCCCTTGTCAGTTAAAAATGGTCGAATCTCATCAATTTCTTAGGGTTCACCCTAATAGAAAGCACATAATGTCTCCAGATGTCTATTTTAAAGTTATTCTTTTCTTTTAAAAAAATATCTTTATTGATTTCAGAGAGGAAGGGAGAGGGAGAGAGAGATAGAAACATCAGTGATGAGAGGGAATCATTGATAGGCTGCCTCCTGCACGCCCCCTACTAGGGATCGAGCTGTGACCTCTTGGTTCGTAGGTCAATGCTCAACCACTGAGCCACACTGACTGGGCTATTACATTGTTCTTGACACCTTTTTGTGTAAATATTTTATACATTGAAAAGAATAACTTTAATCCGGCTCAGTGGTTGAGCATCGACCTATGAACTAGGAGGTCACGATTCCATTCCTGGTCAGGACACATGCCAGGGTTGTGGGCTCAATTCCCAGTAGGGGGCATGCAGGAAGCAGCCAATCAATGATTCTCTCTCATCATTGATGTCTCTATCTCTCTCTCCCTCTCCCTTCCTCTCTGAAATCAATAAAAATAGATATTAAAAAAGTAATGTAACAGACACTACTAAACACTCTACCAACACTACTAAAGTCTGCTCCCCAATCACCTTCCTCTTGTGCCCATCAGAGGTAACCACCATCTTTAATTTAGTGCTTCTAATTCCCATACCTGTGTGTGTGTGTGTTTTTTTTAATTTTTAAATCTTCAGCTGAGGATATTTTTATTGATTTTAGAGAGAGAGAGAGGAAGGGGGAGAGAGAGAAACAGAGAAAAAGAGAGAGAGAGAGAGATCAATCAGTTGCCGCCCGTACATGCCCCAACAGGGAATCAAACCTGCAACCTTTTGGGTGAACGGGATGATGCTTCAACCAACTAAGCTGCTGGGCTGGGCATGTGTTCACACTTTTATCTCTCACGTACGTGTCCCCAAACAAGTCGGATCATGTTGTTTTGTGCATCACTTTATCTAAATAATAACAAAGGACATGCGTCCCCCTGCAGCATCCTGGTGGAGGTTCATGCATGTTGGTCTGTGTAGCTCCAGATGAATGTTATTTTCCAGAAGCAGATAGCTGGGAAGGTTTGCAGTGAAATCGCCAGTGCATGAAAAAGGAAGCACATTTCATTGTTACAGTCTTTCCCCCAGCCGTCCACCCAAACTTGTCAAGCAAGATTCCATAAAATTTGCAGGGGAAAGAAAAGCACCCTCACGGTAAACCATGGAGCGAGTCACCGCTGTGAGAAGCAGGCTTTTGCAAGAGGAAGTGAATTTCCCGGTACAAAGTCAGACGCGTCCCGCCAGCTGGTGGTGCCTCGCCTGTGGTAGATGTTCAATAAACATTTGCCGCATGGACAAATTAAAGGGGACAGGCACCCCATGAAAGAGCTCAGGTGATGGCAGAAGGTGGCTCTGAGTTACAGTGTTGTCCTTTGTTCCGAATCAGATGGTGTTCAAGGATGGGGTAGGTGGTGTGGGTGAGAAGTAAGAGGAGAATTGAATTAGAGATGTAGGACCTCTGGGTTTAGTGCTGAGCTCTGGGTTCGATTCCTGGCATTGACTAGGTGACCGCGGGCACGTTGCCTAACCTCCCTGCGAGCCTCAGCTTCCTCATCTGTAAAATGGGATAATGAGAGTGTCTCATAGGGTTAGTATGCGGAAGGAGGGGGATTGGCATGCGAAGGATTTGGGGCAGGTTCTGGCTGTCCACACAGGGAACCAGGGAGGGGACTCATTGGGCTGATGCAGCTCTGGTCCTGAGAGGAGCCGTGGTAGCTGCTGCTCCAGAATTTCTTGTCAATAGCAGCCTTGACCCCTGCGGAGCTTGAGTTGAGTGCCTCTCTGGTGCCCTTGGATTTGGGCATGTTTTGGCATCCTCTTTGCTGAATCTGACCTCTCCGCTGTTTTCCTTCCTTTCTGCATTAGTTCTCCCCTCACATGGCCCCTGCATTCTGCCCTGAAGCAGCTTCCCCTCTCCCCACTTTAACTCATTGCACCAAAGACCCTCTGAAGGAAAGACGTGTTAGAATTGCTGTCCCCACAACGTATTTCAGGCTCAGGCTGTTTCCTGAATCTCTTTGCAGTAGCAGAGAAACAGAAGTTTAAGATTGACAGCCATCTCCCTGAGGGCTAGGGAGATGTGTGTGTGGCTTTGGAGATTTCTGGAGGAATTGATTAGATCCTGCAAAATTCAATGTCAGACTCAGAGATTTCATGTGAGCTAATCAAGCCAGGCATTTGAACATAATGATGAATGGCACGGGGCCAACATGTCTGAGGATATCAGACTGTGGCAGGCAGGTTATATCTCCTACAAATGGGTGGCTATATAATATCTTTGTTCTATAAATATTAGTGGTTAACACTGAATTAAAAGAACAGAATTTTCCTCCACTTTGTGATGAAGATCTATGGTACTCAAGATGCAGTAAACTCTAGTTTTGTATCTGTTAGCTATTGCCGTGTAACAAACAACCTCAACATCACAGCAGCATATAACAAATATGTAGTTTAAAAAAACTTATATTTTTATTGATTTCAGAGAGGAAGGGAGAGGGAGAAAGAGATAGAAACATCAATGATGAGAGAGAATCATTGGTTGGCTGCCTCTTGCATGCCCCACACTAAGGATCAAGCCCACAACCCGGGCATGTGCCCTGAATGGGAATCGAACTGTGACCTCCTGGTTCATAGGTTGATGCTCAAGCACTGAGCTATGCCAGCTGGGCCAAACATGTTGTTTTTTGCTCACAAACGAGTAGGTCGGCTGGAGGGGCTCTGTTTCACGTGTCTCTTATTCTTCTCTTGGGACTATGCAGGCCAGCCAACGCGTGTTTTTTCTTTTTTTTGTTTTTTGTTTTGTTTTTTCTTGGTAATGGTAGAATTTGAAGAGGGCAGGGCCACTGTGCTGTACACTCCAAACCTGTTTGTGTCATATCTGCATGGATCACATTAGCCAAATCAAGTCACATGGCTAAGCCCAGAGTCAAGGGCAGGGATGTATACTCTGTCTTTTGTGGGAAGAATCACATAGAACAGGGCATGGATCCTGGCAAGGGTGAAGAGCTGGGACAAGAGTTTAATCTATAGCAGAGCCGGTGGATGGAGTCAGACAGACCTGGATTTGAACCCCTGCTCTGCCCCTGACTATTATGGGTTGAGCACATGCCTTAGCCTCTTTGAGCTTTGGTTTCTCATCCATCTGACGAATGGGTATAATAATGGTACCCATCCGTATCTTGGATGTGCTGTGAGGAATACACAAAATGATACACACAAGCCACTTGGAGTTGCTGGCATGTGGCAAGTGCTCGGGGAAATTCTGGCTGAAAAACAAAATGATAGAATATGCTCCTCCAGGGTGTGGGTATGAACGAGGCATCTTGACACGAGCCACCGTGAGAATGACTGCTTTGCTGCTCTTCCGGGAACTTCAGTGACCTGAAGGGGCCTGTGAATCTCCAATTGTGTCTAACGTGGATCACAGTAGATGATGGCACCCGATCTGACCCTGGAAATAGGAAGAGTGTGAAGCCTTGAATTGATCAGCAGGAAAACAGACAGCAGCAGCTGCTAAGGATAGCAGTATTTCCAGGACACAAGCAGATGGGAGGCCAGATTGCGACTACACTCGACTCTGAGGAATCTATTAGAAAACATTTAAAAAAAGAGAGAAGCCCGGCCGGTGTAGCTCAGTGGTTGAGTGTTGACCCATGAACCAGGAGGTAACAATTCCTCATCAGGCACATGCCCAGGTTGTGGGCTCGGTCCCCAGGAGGACGTGTGCAAGCGGCAACCAACCAGTTGATGACTCTCTCTCATCATTGATGTTTCTATGTCTCTCTCCCTCTCCCTTCCTCTCCCTAAAAATCAATAGAAATATATTTAAAAAAATAAAAAAACACACATTAATGTGTTTGTTCAGGTTAAATATTTAAAATTTGTCAGGCTAACAATTATAGGCAAAATGATGATAGTCTTTTAGAAAAGAAATGAAAGTAGCCTGCTGTGCTTAAATAGCTTTTGCAGCAAAAATGAGTAACATGATCAGTAATGAATTTTTTCTCCTCATGGTGGTCTGCCTTATTTGGCGATTTCAACTCATTTGCAAGAGCTGCTAACCTCAGGAACGCACACGGATGGACCCCGCCGTGGCAATGGTGATTGCATCCATGATATGGCCACTTCAGACATGGTAATCCCATGTTACATATGACTCAATGAAATGAAGACGATAAGGCAGCAGGGAAGTGGTCCTTTTAATATATATTTTTTAATCCTAGAGTGTATGTCTCCAATTTTCATGCATTTCCAAGTTCTATTAATGAAGGCACTCTTATTAAATTGAACTGAAATGGAATTTTAAAAATAGCGTGTCTCCTTTTCTCCAAAGTCTTTCAAGATGCAATCTGTCTGCACCTGTGATGATCTGATCAGTGGACTTTATATAAAAGTGCCACAGAATGTCGGGGCTGGAAGAGGTTAGAGAAATCTTCCTTCCTCCCTCCTCCCCCTTGTTAACAGAAGAGAAAGGCGAGGAGCCAACGAGCTATCCTCACTCAGGAATAAAGGATTCAGGCTGTGAAAAGGCTGCGTAAGTAAGTGGCTTAATAAAGTTGGGAAGGTGACCACCGGCGTCTGTACCCTGTAAGGAATGCTGTGGAATACTTCACTAGTTGTCTAAACTCCGTGTCTCTTCTCTGCTTCTTTATCAATAAGGGACCCCTGTATTGCTTGGGCATCAGTACACCCAGCTGAATATGGCTAATTATTGAGGACGGGGGGACAATGAAGTGGTTTTCACTTTGGGGGAAGGGGCATTCTAGGTTCTGTAGTTCATTTCACCTTATTGTGTGTGTGTGTGTGTGTGTGTGTGTGTGTGTGTGTGTGTGTGTGTGTGAATGAGGTGGGGCGGGGAGGAATGAGAGAGACAGGAGAGAGAGGGAGAAATCGCAAGGAGAGAAGAATGTCAAGAAGTATGGGTGTAGGTTCCCATCACTGCCTTTTTGAAGATTCCACGCCTGGTGGGTTAGGCAGTCCAAATCAGACAGTGGCAGCCATTCTAGCCATCCCCAGTGTGTGCCACACGTATTCTGATCGCGCCCCAAATCCATGACCTGGTGTGCAGCATTTGAGCTCCAATGAGTGTCCGGCTCTCTATTCCTATTGAAGTTAGAGCCGTGGTCGGCAAACCGTGGCTCGTGAGCCACACGCGGCTCTTTGGCCCCTTGAGTGCAGCTCTTCCACAAAATACCACGGCCTGGGCGAGTCTATTTTGAAGAAGTGGCGTTAGAAGAAGTTTAAAAAAAAAAATTTGGCTCTCAAAAGGAATTTCAGTCGTTGTCCTGCTGATATTTGGCTCTGTTGACTGATGAGTTTGCCGACCACTGAGGGGAAGCGCCTGTTTTCTACAAGCTTGATCCCCTGTGGATGTGGTCTAGCGACTTCATAATGAACGGCGAATCAGGAAGATTTCTCATGTCCTTGCTCCCCATCTCCGCTCCTGTCAGAGGCTCTAGACAGCCTCCTGTTCTCCCAGGCCCCCTCCCTCCCTTCTAACTTAGCCGCCTTGCCTCGGAGGGCAGTATGCATCAGGTCAGACCTGTTGGGGACATTTCTCCTTTGAAGGCTTTCCAGTGGAGTCGCCTACAACAATGACATTTAATTACGAAGAGAGGCTTTCTTTTGGTCCCGACCACAGCAAATGTTTCAGTCAAATGCACGCAGTCCTTGTACTATTTTCTCTCCCTTTCTCTTGCCCGGTGAGATGGTGAAAAACACACACACACACACACACACACACACAATACACCCACAAAGAAGCCACACGGTTTGTGTGTTTACTTGATTGTTTTGACAGGCTTCCAGTGGGCTGTGAAGTCGCGGGCTCATTTCTCAAGTTCGGGTTCAATCAGATAAACACATTTTGATTAACCGTCTTTTAAACTCATTATCAGCTCAGCAGTGACTCCTTTCAACATGAGCTTTAGTGTTCCCTGGTTGCTGATCTTGGTTTGTGTTCCACCGAGGCTCCTTAGGGTGGCCCGGGGAAGGTGGACATGATGGGGAGGGAGGAGACCCCTCATAAGGTTGGACACATGTACATTTAGGCTAAAAGAAACTACTTTATACGATGAGTTGTGAATAGATATTATGCCAAGAGATGATACGCTGACATAGTGGTTAAAGGCCAGGACTCTGGGTCAGACCTGCCAGGGTTGGAGTCTTGAGTTCACTACTTACTTAGCCTCACTTTCCTCATCTGTAAAATGGGCATAATAATAGTGTCTACCTCACAGGATCGCTGTGAGGGTGACTAAGGGAAGCTGGAATGTTTGGGGAATGCCTGGATGGCCTAGGCATGCCACGACTCTCCGTTTCAATCCCAGGCAGGCATGACTTGTCTGAGCCTTAGACTCCTTCTCCAGGCAGCTTCCACCAGTAGATAGCTGTGTGCACACAATACGAAACTTCTTCATCCCTAGGCATTTCATTTAAGTATTAAGTTCTGGTGGGGCAGCGGGGGTGGG
The DNA here is from genome assembly GCA_026230045.1 of Corynorhinus townsendii. Taxonomy (NCBI): domain Eukaryota; kingdom Metazoa; phylum Chordata; class Mammalia; order Chiroptera; family Vespertilionidae; genus Corynorhinus; species Corynorhinus townsendii. The sequence goes on along the minus strand of JAPDVU010000014.1, from coordinate 9,771,810 downwards.
GTGGGGTGGGGGGATGGTATGGGGGGGGGAGGGGGAGAGGTGTACTGGATCATGGGGTCAATGATATGAACACGTTTCCCTGGACCTCAGGGCTGAGTTTGCTATTGCCCCCTTCTCCCACCGTCCCCCCAAACTTCCCCAGAATGTTAGTGCCAGGTCCTAGGGAAGCCAACACCACAAGCTCCCTTTGGGGAGTCCAAATGCCTGAGTAAGGTCAGGCCCCAATCCACATCCCCTGTGTCTTTGATCAGAGCTCCTCAAAGTGCGGTCCGCATGCCGGTGCTGGTCCATGAACCAACTCGTCTGTGACCACCAGCCGGGTGGCTTAAAACAGTAGACGTGTTCTGGAGGCCAGGAGTCCAAGGTGGGGGCAGGACTGTGCTCCCTCTGGCACTCTGGTTAGAGTCCGTCCTTGTTTCTCTCTCTTTTTTAATGTTTAGCTGGGATTGGTATTCGTCCTTGTCTCTTTCCGCTTCAGGTGGCTCCCAGCATCCCGTGGCTTGGAGACGCATCACTCCAGCTCTGCCTCCGTCGTCACACAACCTTCATTCCTGTGTGCGTCTCTGCGTCTTGTCTCCCCTTTTTCGGTAGACATCCCAGGAGTGCATTTTTCTTCTTCCTTTCGGTTTTATTCACGTGTAAACGGCACGCAGCACGGCATGCGTTTCAGGTGTGCGGCACAGTGACGCGAGTGACACATGTTGTGAAGCGCTCGCATAATAAGCTTTGTTAACGTCCATCCTGCAGTTTGTCTTGGTCTCCGAGGTGCACGGGGTGCTTCCGCCCCACTCTGTGTCCCAGGGTTTTTGCAGGGGTGTCTTGTCCATGAAGAGTTGTTAGCTGTTCTTCTTGTGCGGGGGGGCGATCGACATTGGCCTCTTGGTGACATCGCTCTCTCTGCTCTTCTTATAAGGACACCAGCTAGTGGACTTTCGGAGGACAGTCAAGGGCCACTCTAATCAATAGGACCTCCTCTTAACTAATCGCATCGGCAAAGACGCTGTTTCCAAGGAAGGTCACATCCAGAAGCTCCAGGTGGACAGGCATTAGGGGACATGCTTCGACCCGGTCCAGTGTGCACTTTGCAGAACACATTTTGAGTAGCCCTGTCTGAGATGATTCTATCCCCTGTCCCGCCCCCTGCATGGGTGTGGAGGTGGCGTGAAGAGTCTCCCTGAGCCCAGCCAGTGTGGCTAAGTGGTTGAGCATCAACTCATGAACCAGGAGGTCATGGTTCCATTCCCAGTCAGGGCACATGCCTGGGTTGCGGGCTCGATCCCCAGTGTGGGGCATGCAGGAGGCAGCCAATCCATGTTTCTCTCTCATTGATGTTTCTCTCTCTCTCTGTCTCTCTCCCTCTCCCGTCCTCTCTCTCTCAAATTAATAGAAACGTGTTGTTTTTAAAGAGCCCCCCTGGAAGATGAGCGGAGACATCCTTTGGGGAGCAGGTGCCTCCCCAGCCGGTCCCAGGCTGATGAAACGTTTCCCGTTACAGCAGAGCAGCACGGCCAACCTGATGCTGAACTTAGGTTCTCCTCCGGTCTTTCATAACCCTCCTGGTGGCTGGGGCTTCCCTGCTGCTCACACAGGTCTGCAGTCCCGTGAGTGGGGTTTCTTTCTTTCTCTCCTAGTGTATCGTTTTCTAAGGAAAGCAAAGTAGGATCCCAGCGTGAGGCGAATGCCCTCGTTAAGGAGAGAAAGACAGAATAAACAGAACCTGCGGCATCCCTAGGCATTCCTTCCGGGGAGCAGCTCCTAACAGTTAGTGAACTTGAGTAAGTTTGCCTGACAGCAGAGGGGTCTCCGGGAGGATGCCCAGGACAGCTCTGCAGACGTGACGGAGGAGCTCATTCTTCGCCGCCGGCCCTGGCTCCCCCTGAGAGCACGCTGCGAGCAGGTTACATAACGCGGTGGAGGGGGCGGGGGCCATGAGGTCTCTTTTTTTGAGCACCTGCCGTGAGCCATTTGGAACCCACCTTGCAAGGAGGGCATTTCCATCACCTGTTTTCCAGAGGAGGAAACTGAGGCCCAGGGAGGGGACATGCTTTGTTTCCAGTCGCACAGGGAGCCGGTGCCGGAGCCGGGGTTGGAGCGCTTGTCTCCGACGACTCCTTTGCGTCCGCAGCGGGTGCTGCCCGGGATTTGGAAGGGTCATCTGATCCGCCTGTTTCCACAGGAGAGTAAGGTGCTACCCCGAAGAAGAAATGGAACGTTGGCTGCTGTGTTCTTCCATGACAGAAGCTGTGATTGGCGGGCCTGGATCAGACTTGGGGGCAAATTCTGGCTAAGCCCCGGACTAGCCTTCCTGGCCTGGTCCTGCCTTTTGTGTGGGTGGAGGGTGAGGGTGGGGGGAGGGGGTTGGCGGGGGAGGTGTTTCTTTTGAGTCCTGATAATGGGAGGTGCTGGAGTGAGATTAGAAGGTGGGAGGAGAGAAGTCAGGGTATTTGTCCCCTTTCTCTCTGCCCCTGGCAATTTTGCTAACTCCTTCAAGGTTCCAGCTTCCGCCAGGTGACCTTGGCCACAGGGTTCAGGAAATCCCACCTACTCCCTCCATCTTTCCCTCCCTCCATCCTTTCTGCTATTGCTACTCTCCGGTGGCCTCACCACCTCTACCCACTCCTCACCCATGCCACCAATTCCCTGCATTGAATTCTCTCTGTTGTAAATACTTGATATGGTGTCTAACATCTTGCTTATATCTTGACTGAGATACCAGCTAAGTGACTTGGCTTCTTTGAGCCTTGGCTTCCCTGTCTGCAAAATGGGAATAATAATCGTGCTTCCCGCCTAACACATTTGTGAGGATTAAATGAGGACGTTCTCGCTAAGCCTTTGGCTCAGTTGCTGGCATCTACTAAGAACGCTCTTCCCAGCCGGAGACCCTAGGCCGAGTTTCTCCCAGCAATTTAAGCAGTACGGGTAACTCCATAGTTAGTCACTCTTTGGAGCCTGATTTCGCTTTGCTTTTCTGAAAAGCATTGGCTCTGGGTCTGCATATTCATGAACACCACCAGGAAAACACCTCTCCGGCCCCATCTAGCAGCTTCTGCCCCTCTCTCCTCCACCTGCAGCAGCGGGCACGCCCGCATCTCTCCCCTCACCACCGTGCATGGCCATGTGGACGCAGAGAAAACGCTGATCTTGCAGAAGCTCTGGGGGCCCGTGAAAGCTTGTGTGTTCTCATGAAACCAAGCTCGTCGCACAAATCTGTCTGTCCTAGAAGCTTCGGTCTCTGATGTCAAGTGTCATCCTCTCAGGCTGTCGGCTAATTTTAGCCTTCCCCCTGACAGGCTCCCAGACATGCAATTAACACCCCAGGTCGGCCGAGATCCAGGCTCCTTTCCATTTTGCATGATGATTGTGAGACCTTGACCGTTAGCAGTGCTCAGGTTCAAAGTCCGAAAGTGCCACTACACGTGGATGTCTCTCCTCCACAATTCTGGGCTGCCACTTGTCCCTTTAAAATCAAAATCAAGGTGGTCCACATCCCCATCCCAGGTCTTGTGGGAAGCCTGTTGCCTTCTTGGGTATATCTAAGGATTCTCGGAGGACATTGGTACTCTCGATCACTTCGGTTTGGAAGTCATGTCACGTCTTGCCTCCTGGAGCTATTGTCTTCTCTTTGTCTTGCTCAGAACACAGTCCCTCTCCTCTACGCCTCGAAGCGTGACCAAAATAGGCCAGTTGTGCATAGCAGACCGTCACCCAAGATTTGGGGATGGCTGAGTGGACCACGGCTTAAGACAGAACAGGAAGCAGACTGAAATGGAATGTTTGACATTGCAAGTCTCCCAGCCATGCCCACTCGAGAGACTTCCTCCTCAGCTGTCTTTATTCCTGGGCTCCCACCTGGTGCCACGTTGCTAGGGTTCCTGGCTCCCTGATCTCCCTCTTCGCGTCTCTCGTTTTGGTTTGCTGCTCACCCTCCGAATTCCACATTCATGCTACTTTCGCCTCGAGGGTCAAAAACATTTTCCCCCTCCACTGGAATTTCTCGCGGGCACACAACGGTCTTTGTTTAGAAGGTCGTTTTGATGGGTGTTTGGGTTGGGGGGGGGGAGAGGATGAGTTTTCTGCTCCTGTGTCCTGGGACTCACCCCAAAGCTTCGAAGAGGGTGGAGGGGGACAGAGATGGAGGAGGGGAAGAGGTGCCTCAGCAAGCTGGAGGGGGGCGTGGGGCAAGAGTCGAAGGCCCAAGAGAGAGCCCAGTAATGGGATTGGTGACGTCTCCAGTGGCCACCAGTTACTGTCCACGTTGCTGTGATGTACACCTCTTCTTTGTCCCCCTCCGTGGAACATTCCGTGAAAGATGACATTGTTAGGAAATTCTGGCTACGAGTAGATTCTTTTGAGAATGTGAAGAAGAGATGAGGCTGTGGGTGCTACAGGTAACCCTCGTGCATCTGAGGGAGCACCTGTGGCACCAGGTGTGAGGATGCTGAGAGGACCATGAGGGAATCGGCATGGGAGGTGCAGACATGGAGGGACAGGAATGTTCTGGAATGCGCAGATGTCTAGGGATGAGCCCTTGTACTTCCTCAGGAGGTGGGATTCATGGCAGCCTGTGACAGTCAGGGTTATTCAAGGAGCTGTTTTAATACAGTGATTTCCAAACTGAGCAGGGGTGGGGAAACCAGTAAGAAATGGTGCTGTATCCTGGGGCCGTTACCCGTGGGGTTCATTTTCCTGCAGGTCTGAAGGAGACAGTCTGGTTCTTTGCTGGGTGAATACTGCTCCTGACATCACAGCTCGCTCCCTCCCTCCCTCCCTCCCTCCCTTCCCTCCCTCCTTTCCTTCCTTCCTTCTCTCCTTCCTCCCTCTCCCTTCATTCTTCTCTTCTTCTCCTCTGTCCCTTTCTCCCTGTTTTCCTTCCGCCCCCTGCCCTCCCTTTTGTTAACAAGTCAGTGCTCTTGATCACCTACCAATTATGTGCTCACCCCAGAATAAGACAGACACACTCGCCCTCATGCTCCCCTTGGGGACACGTCCATTAAACATTTTTACAATTAAACGAACATGTGGTCACAGAATGCCGCCACCGAATTTCAGAGAAGGGAAGTACCCCTGTCATTTTATGAATGAAGCAACTGAGGCGCAACCCCACAGCCCCCCAGAGTCAGGGAGGGTCTGGAACACAGGCCTCCCTTCTGCCCCCATCGCTCAACCCCAGCCCCAGGTGGTGAAGGACAAACCGCAGGCTGCTCCTGCCCCAGCCCACACTGCGTTGCTCTCAGGCTAATTAATGATGCCCTTCTTACATAAGAGAAATCCCTGGGAGCGGTAGGAGATCAAATATTTACTTTCTCAACAAAGAGAAGTAAGTGAAAGGCGGACACCTGCCTCCTGTGTGAAAGTAAGGCCGCGAGGACTCGATCAGGGGGAGGTGGCTCTGCAGTGCCTGTCCCACTGTCCCTGTCCGCTCTTTCCTCTCTGTCTCCGTTTCTCCGCTTCTGTCTCTGACAGTCTCTCTGACTCTGCCAGTTTCTGTCTTTTTCGGTCTCTCTAGGTGTTTCTCTGTCTCTGGGTCATCTCTCGCTGGCTCCCTGGCCTTCCGCCGTGGGCGCCAGCCAGACCCAGTTACTTACGTTCCCCCCCCCCCCCACAGTGCCACCACCTCCCGCCCTCACAGTTGGCACGTGTTCCCTTTTCCAGGAGCCCTGGTATCTGTCCCCTCCTCCCCAACTCCCGCCTCCCTTACTCCCCCTCCAGGTCTGAGTTTCAATGTCACCTGTACTGTGAGGAGCCTGAATTCTACGAGGACAGGATTTTTTTTTAGTCAACCCTGCCGTATCCCTTGAAACTTACTTTTAAAAGGGATTCCACATGATTCTTTTTAAAGATATATTTTTAAAAACTGATTTCAGTGAGGAAGGGCGAAGGAGAGAGAGAGAGAGAAACATCAATGACGAGAGAGTATTATGGATCGGCTGCCTCCTGCATGCCCCCTACTGGGGATTGAGCCTGCAGCCTGGGTGTGTGTCCTGACCAGGAATCAAACCGTGACCTCCTGGTTCATAGGTCGACGCTCAACCACTGGGCCACACTGGCCAGGCTTCCTCAAAACTTTAAAAGGGATTTATATGACAACTAGAGGCCCGGTGCATGAAATTTGTACACGGGTAGGGTCCCTAGGACTGGCCTGTGATCAGGGCTGATCTTCCCCGGCTGCCCACAGCCGGCCCTGCCCCCTGCCACTGCCCTCTGTGTGTGGGGCAACCAGCAGGGTGATTAGGGTCCCTCTGGCACCTGCCTTGGCCTGGCGCCGCCCACATCTTCCGCCACCCACCCTGGGTTCCCTATTGCCCATTGGGCAATCGGAGCCTGCCGGCCGGTGGGGAGGGACAGAGAGGTTGGCTGGCAGGCCCTGGTCAGGTGATTGGAGCCTGCGGGCTGGGGGAGCTCCTGTGTTGAGTGGTCTGCCCCCTGGTGGTCAGTGTGTGTCATAGTGACCGGTCGTTCCGCCATCTGGTCGATTTGCATATTACGCTTTTATATAGATAAATGACCAATCAGTTACTGATTTCATTCATTGCATCTAGATCAGTGCCTGGTGCATAGCAAGTGCCGAGTAAATACTTGTTGAATGACTAATTGAATACATAGAAAGCCCTCCCTGATCCCCCAAATCTGGGTCTGTCCTCCACAGCATCGGTACTCCTGCCGTCCTGATCTTTATCTTTATTGTGATTGCTTAGTGCCGTGGTCGGCAAACTGTGGCTCGTGAGCCACCTGTGGCTCTTTGGCCCCTTGAGTGTGGCTCTTCCACAAAATACCATGGCCTGGGCGAGTCTATTTTGAAGAAGTGGTGTTAGAAGAAGTTTTAAGTTTAAAAAATTTGGCTCTCAAAAGAAATTCCAATCGTTGTACTGTTGGTATTTGGCTCTGTTGACGAGTGAGTTTGCCGACTACTGGCTTAGTGCCATGGTCAGGCGGCTGTAATAGGCCTGACCAATAACTCAGAGGGACTAGACTCGGCCAATGCCTGGCCTCCACAGTTCCCCGTGGGTCCATTCAGCTGCATCCACAGTGGGCCTGCCATCTTCACGGTGTGGCAGCAGGGATTCAGGAACACAGAGGCACAGAGGCTCTCGATGATTCTAACGTGTGGAAAGATTCAGGAATTATCACCACTGACCCCAAACAAATCAATGTTGAATGAAGGAATGACCAGATTTGCCCTCAGGTGTTGATAATCTGTACTGGTGGTTACAAACTGTTATCTTGGGAGAGATGGCATGCTTTGTTTGGCTTCTATGGGGCTTAATTTTTATTTTACTTGCCACGATTTAAAAGCCGAAAGATATCATGTAACTTTTTTTGCCCATAATACTTTGGACTTTTGGGCCTCTCTCAAAAAATTTCGATGATCTGTCAACACTGGGACCCTTGAGATAGACATGTGCTCTCATGTTTGCCACAGTCCCCCCCCCCCCCCCCCGCCGATGACCCCCACTCCCTTATGCTCGCTCACCTGTCACCGCCCTCACATATTTGGTGCTATCTGGAGCTTGAAGGCATTTACCTTTGATTCTCTTGGTCTAAGTAACCTTCTGTGTGATTTCTCAGAAAGTCCAGTTTATCCCAGAGTCAGTCTCCTTTGAGAGCCATAATGAGAGAGAGAGAGGGAGGGGGGGGGAGGGAGGGAGGGAGAGAGAGAGAGAGAGAGAGAGAGAGAGAGAGAGAGAGAGAGAGAGAGAGAGAGAGAGAGAGATTCTAAAGTGCATTCTAGGCTACATATTTCTCTTACCTGTCTCTTTTTTTTTTCAAAATAAATCTTTATTGTTCAGATTATTACAGGTGTTCCTTCCCACCCCCCCATAGCTCCCCTCCACCTGATTCCCCACCCCAGCCCATGCCCTTACCCCCGCCACTGTCTTCATCCATAGGTGTAAGATTTTTGTCCAATCTCTTCCCGCACCCCTCACATCCCCTTCCCCCCTGAGAATCGTCAGTCCACTCCCTTTCTATGTCCCTGATTCTATTATATTCACCAGTCCATTCTGTTCTTCTGATTTTTTATTCACTTGATTTTTAGATTCACTTGTTGGTAGGTATGTATTTGATGTCATTTTGTTGTTCATAATTTTTATCTTCAACTTTTTCTTCTTCCTCTTCTTAAAGAATACCCTTCAGCATTTCATGTAATCCTGGTTTGGTGGTGATGAACTCCTTTAGCTTTTTCTTGTCTGTGAAGCTCTTTATCTGACCTTCAACTCTGAATGATAGCTTTGCTGGGTAGAGTAATCTTGGTTGTAGGTTCTTGCTGTTCATCACTTTGAATATTTCTTGCCACTCCCATCTGGCCTGCAGAAATCAGCTGACAGTCGTCTGGGTACTCCCTTGTAGGTAACTAACCGTTTTTCTATTGCTGCTTTCAAGATTCTCTCTTTGTCTTCTGCCCTTGGCCTTTTAATTATGATGTGTCTTGGTGTGGTCTTCTTTGGATTCCTCTTGTATGGGGTTCTGTGTGCTTCCTGAACTTGTAAGTCTATCTCTTTCACCAGGTAGGGGAAGTTTTATGTCATTATTTCTTCTAATAGGTTTTCAATATTTTGCTCTTTCTCTTCTTCTGGCACCCCAAAAATTCGGATGTTAGTACGCTTAAAGTTGTCCCAGAGGCTCCTTACACTATCTTCATATTTTTGGATTATTTTTTCTTTTTGTTTTTCTGGTTGGGTGTTTTTTATTTTCTCATATTTCAGATCTTTGGTTTGATTCTTGGGGTACGTTGATCTACAGTTGTGTTTCTTTTTTTAAAAATTTTTAATTGATTTTTTTACAGAGAGGAAGGGAGAGGGATAGCGAATCAGAAACATTGATCAGCTGCCTCCTGCACACCCCCTACTGGGGATGTGCCTGCAACCAAGGTACATGCCCCTGACCGGAATCATACCTGGGATTCTCCTCCAGTCCTCAGGCCGACGCTCTATCTACTGAGCCAAACCAGCCAGGGTATACAGTTGAGTTTCTGTATATTCTTTATTTTAGACAGTGTATGCTTCATTTCTGACTGGTCCTTTTCCATTTTTTTTTGGCATTCTCATTAAGACCCTTAAAGGTCTCATCAAGTTTTTCAGCGGTTTTTAGAAGATTCTTGAGTAACCTTATGAACGTGGTTCTGAACTCTATGTCGTCCAGTAGTTTGCTTTCCTCCGTTTCTTTCATTCGTGACATGTTTTTTTGTCTCCGCATTTTGGCTGCTTCCCTGTGTTGATGGAGTGGTTTTGTGTGGTAGGTAATCTATAGGGGGCAGTAGCTCAGCCTCCCCAATCTCCTGAGGTGGACGCTCTTAGTGCACCCCTTTGTGGGCTGGGTGCAAAGTCTTGGTGTAGTTAAGCCTTGATTGCTGTTGGTACACTGGGAGGAAATGACCTCCAGGCCAACTGGCTGTGAGGACCCGCTGTGTCTATAATGGAAGAACTGCTGCACTGGAGACACGCTTATGGTGCAGGACTTGTTTCAGTGGGGCTTTGGTGCTCACTGAGTCTGCCTCTTGAATGTGTCACTTATGGATGTGAGGAGTTGAAATCTGGTTTCTCACACTGACCACTAGGTATACTGGCTTGTGTATCTCCAATGGGGTGCAGGTCAGCTACTGTCTGAGGCCACCCAGCAGGAGCTACAGTGAGAGCTACAGTTTTCTCCTCTTTGCTTGGGGTTTGGAGGTTTTGGAGCTATCTGACCCGGGCTGCAAGTTTGCTAGGTTAAGCTGCGATAGGGCAGGCCATTCTTATGCTAAAGCTGCTGCTTGGAGCTTGGGTGGGTTTGTAGGTTGTGTGGGGCGGGGTCTCAGGGGGTCACTGGGCGAGGGCATGGCAAACAGCTATGGCTGCCAGTTAGCTGGCTCTGTGTCTCCTACCGTGTCCCTGCGTCCCGCACCCCAGTGCAGTAAACAATTATTCCTGTGTGCAGCTCTGCAAGCAAGCCACCCTCACTTTCCGACCCGATGTCAGACAGTCCAGCTTCTCCTCGTAGGAGTTTGGGTCCCCCATGTCTCCCCAGAAACTGGATTTCAGAGTAATCGGGGGCTTGTCTCTCTTCGGGTTGAGAAAAGCAACGCCCGCCGCCAGCCCGGATCACGCACCTCCATACCTCAGCTTTTCAGCGCTTGTGCACGTCTCAGTGCTCTTTTCTCTTTCCTTCTGGTTGTAGAACTTCCACTCAGTCAGCTTTCCTGTGGTTCTGGGTGATGGACGTTTTGTCTTTTAGTTGTAGTTTTGAAATGGTTGTGTGAGGCAGCAGTTTAGGTGTTTACCTACGCCGCCATCTTGGATTCCTCTCTTATCTGTCTCTTTAATCCATTTGATTCAACAGCCCCCGGCCCTACCCCCTGAGAACAGAAATACATGTTGTCTATTTCATCAGTGCTCTGGGGTGTGGCTGAGGGCTTAGTGGGACAAGGACTGAGCCGGAGTCAGGAAGCCTGGGTGCTTTCCTGGCTTTGCACCATCTCACTTTGTAATCTTCAACTCGTGGCCTTGGGCTCCCCACTCTGCAAAAGGGAAGCACTGGGACTCATTACCTTTCCCTTCCTGTCCTGCTCTCGGGCCCAGGGAGTCTGGCTCCATTGAAAGAATCCAGAGGTTTTTTCCCTTTGCAAAGGGCTATTTCTGAGCTAGAGACCTGCTTAGCCTATGGCTCATCCCTGAAATGAAGCTGCTCACACATCTTTTCCTGATAGAAATCAACCACTTGCCAACTTTGCTCCCGGCCATGCAAAGCTATGCGGCAATTAATTAAGCCAGCAAATAAACGATCATCAAACAAATCCCATTAACGGGCACGAAAAGGGAGATGACGTCTCTCAGGCACAAACTTAAAAATCACTGTCTGCCATCTTATGAGGAAGACCTTTTAGTTATTTATTTTTTAAATCTCTCATCCGGGCCAATAGTTTGTTGATAATGAATACAGCCAGAAAGAGGTATATTCAAAACCCCGCTTTACCATGGACTGAGTCAGGTTTTGGAGTTCTCTCCCTTTTTCCTGAAGGAATCCGGCCAAGGAGCCCAGATGTCTCTATTTGCAGGACAGCCTCGCGATGGGGTGCTTAGTAATGCATTCTTGTCACTGTTGAGGTCGCTGTGCATGCAAAGTAGTTTAGGAAGGAAGGGGCCTCCCTTCTCCTTCGTGCTGAAGGTGAAACAGGGAGCCTGGAGGTGGATGTGTTTCTCTCAGAGCCTCTGCATGGGCCTGTCATCAGCCTGCTCACCATGCATTTTAATCTTTGTAGAATGTGCCAGAACTGGACAAAAACAAAACTGTCAGAGTGGACTTTGTAGTGGCATCCCTGTCTCAGTTGGGGTCCCTTAGATGCAGACCTCAAGTCAGGGACTCAAGTGAAAGGGGTTTATTTGGAGGTGACACAGGGTGGGGAGTGAGGAGGTGAGAGAAGGGAGTGAGAAAAGGGTGAGCCACCGAGCGGGCATTACTGCGGAGCTTAATCCCATGGGAGAATTCAGGGAAACTGTAGAACGTGAACCTCAGTGGACCTACCCAAGGGCTGAAGGAGCTGGGGCATTTCTACACCTACTCCACCATCATCATCATCATCATCATCATCATCATCATCATCATCATCGATTGAAGGTTGCTCCTTGGGGATTATCCACTGGGTTAATTTTCTGATACTTCGCCCTGCCATGAGCAAGGGTAAAGGTAGAGGGGGCATGTAGGGTGCACTACAATGATGAGGCCCAAGGAGAGGTGATGGGTAGAGGGTACAAGGCTGTACGTGCCCAATATCCAACCTTCCATCTTTCTTTATTGATGAGAAAGAGAGAGAGAGAGAGAGAGAGAGAGAGAGAGAGAGAGAGAGAGAGAGAGAGAGAGATCAATTTGTTGTTCCACACATTCATTGGTTGCTTCCTGTATGTGCCCTGACCAGAGATGAAACCTGCAACCTTGGCATATAGGGATGATGCTCTAACCAACTGAGCTACCTGCCCAGAGTCCCAACCTTCCTTCTCTTGATAAGTGTCCTGACTTTCATTCCACGCAGTCTCTATTTAGCCTTTGGAGGAGGCTAAAGCTACCCATTCCTGGATCTAGGAATGGGAATATGTAGCTTAGGCCTCATCCTATCGTCATAAGCCTATCCCTGGAGAGAGGTGTTGGTTCAGAAGAACACTTGGGGGTCATGTGGGCTGCTGAGAGTCTAGGGGAGGCTGGGAAGGATTTCCCATTCTCCTGAGGGGACTTCCAAAGTCATCCTTCTCTCCCCCCATCTGGACTTGGGGAAGAAAGCATGCAGCCTTAGGAGCTGTCAGGGACCATCTCGAGACCATGAAGGAGGGGCACGTGGAGGATGAAGCCAGCACCGCAGGAGACAGGGAGAAGAAACAAACTTGAACCCCGGTCTCATCATTTTGCTGTTGAATCCAACTGTCCTTGACACTTAGCCCTTCTTAGGACTTCTGGTTATTTGAGCCAATGAATCACTTTATTATTGAAGTCAATGAGGTTTTTGGTGTTTTTTTTTTGTCATTGTTGTTTGCAACTGTATACTCCCTACGTGATTCAAATGAACATACTCCGTTTGGGCGAAGGGGGAATAAGTGAGAATGTGGGCTTTCTCGTCTGCCGTTGGTTGGATGATGAGCCCATACGACTACTGTTCTGGAAGCCGAGTTAATAGCAGGCACCACAGTGCGATGACTGAGCTTGCCTTTAGGAGGCGGACAGACCTGGGTTCTGTTCCCAGCTCTGCCAGTTTTTAGCTGCGTGGCATTGAGAGTTTCTATACTTCTGAGCCTCAGTTTTCCTCTCTGCAGAATGAGGGATAGTAAAAACACCAGCCTCATGGGATTGTTCAGAAGGCAAAGGAATGGGAGGCTTGGCACGAACTCCATGCTCAGTGATGGCTAACGCTAACGATCATTCCTGTTATGGAGAGACTGTGTGATCATGTATTCTCAGATTGTGCAAACTCCCTGACTCAGCAAATTGGACTTCTAGGAATTTACCCTCAGTAACTAATCAGATAAGGGCCTGAAGATATGCATATGAGAAATTTCTTTGCACCCTTATTTAAAAGCAGGGGAGGAGGGGGGAACAGGAAAACAATGTAAATGCTCAATGGTAAGGTCTCATATAGCTATTAAGGTGAAACGATGTGATGTATTGGGGTCATTGAAATGATTGTAGTATGGTACTCTTTACACATTAAATGGAATAAAGTGGGATTTTTAAGGAGCATACCGAGATTGGTGCTGCTTTTGAAAGTAAAAATATGCATGCATCTTAAGGTTTGCTATCTTTGGGAGTAGAGTGTGGGATTATGGTTAAATTTCAATGACTGTTTTTTATTTTGCTTAGGTGTTTAGTTATACAATGAGCATAGATGACTTTTATAATCAGAAAGCACATTAAAATTTTATTTTATTTACTTTTTGACCTTGTCATTGTAAATCATTTCAGGAGCCATTATCATTATGTAAACAGTATAATCACCATTTCTAGGGTTGTTTTTTCTCTTTAATCCTCACCTGAGGATATGTTTTTGTTGTTTGAGAGAGAGAAACCTTGATCAGTTGCCTCCCGTACTTGCCCTGACCAGGGATCGAACCACAAACTTTTGGTGTATGAGATGATGCTCCAACCAGCTGAGCCACCTCAGGCTCTAGGGTTTTTGTTTTTAATGTTTCATCTCTCCCAGAGTAAAACACCATTTGTTTATTTGTGTGTGTCTGGAAAGGAAAAATGATTATTTTGTGTGTTTTATTTAATTTCAATTACAAATTTTTTTTTTTTAGTGTTTAAAGCTTATTTGCATCCCCCACCCCCTCCCTTTGGCAGCCATCAGCTCGATTTCTGTGTCTATGGGTAAATTCTTTTTCTATTTTAAAAATACAAATGAGGTTCAGTTCTCTCGACCTGTAAGATTGTCTCATGCCCCTCGTTTTCCTGCATACAACGTGGCTTTCACTCTTCCCCACAGAAGACAAAGGCCCCAGAAAGGGTTTTCCTTTAACCTTAACTTGTTCCTCATTATTAAAGTAATATGTGTCCCTACTAAAAACAACATCAATTATAGACATACAGTATATTACTTAGTTCCTGCACCTTCCCCTCTCCCCTGTGTCACTCCTAAATTCAAAATGCGTATATTTTTAGCTTTTCTATGCACATACTTACCTACTGTGTTTACTGTCTATGTACATATACGCTAACATATACCTCTTGCATTTCTTCTATTCCAAATCACCACTACTGGTAAGCTACTACTCTTTTGACTTAACAGCCTCTTAGCAAAAAAGGCATTATAGAAGGCAGGTCTTCATTTCAAAATAATTGGAAGATACTTGGCTCTTAAAAATAAAAGAACCAGGATGCATACATGTATTGCTTCTTCTTTATTGATAATTTATATACAAAAACGCACAGGTTGCTACAGTCTGATGAGTTTTGATATATACTGTGGTGTTTATTTTTTTTAAAAACAGCAACAACAACATAGGACCATACTTTATGCACTTTCCTGCAAGTCACTTTTTTCATTTAGCAATATATCTTGGGTGTCTTTGCCCATCGGATAGACTCCTCGCATCCCATCATTGTAACCGTATGATCATTTATTTTCCCAAACTCCTTCTGATGGACATCTGGGTTGTGTCCAGTTCCTTTGCTGTTACAAACAGTGCAGCGAATCTCCTTGTGCATCTATCTTGGTGTCCTTGTAGGAGAATTCTTCTTAGGTGGATTGTTATTGATGTCCAAGCATGATCGATTCAGAACGCTTCGCGGAGGATGCTCAGGAGATGGGATCTCTGTTCTCAGAAGGGCACAGCGAGGCAACCGTCAGCTTGCTCCTGCTTACCCCCTTACGGTCCTGACCAGGGACCTCACCTCCACATCAACCCCTCCCAAAGGTGAGGGATTCTGGGCAGAGCCCACCTGGTGCCCTTCCTCATCTTCCAGTTTTGTACCCAGGTGAAACTGTATCCATTCCATCGGGCACCTTAGAGGTTTGCATTTATCAGAGGGATGCCTGCTCTGCTCTGGGCTCTGGCTCTGGGATACAATTGTGAATTGATGGCTATGGCCCCCACGCTGAGGCTGACATTCTAGTGGAGGGGATAACAAACAAGGAAACAAACAAATAATGCAGAAAAGCCATGTTAGCCACTTCTCAACACCGCACCTGGTTCACAGCCACGGTGGTGGGGACATCCTTAGGTGCCCTGCCTTACAAATAGCCTCCCAGCTCCAACTGGGAGTGGGGAAATTTCTCTCTGGAAGACCATCATATATTCCTATGTCTTGTGCAGTCTGCAGAGAAGTATGTCCCTCTCTCTCTGTAGACCCAGGAAGGTTCTGGGATTAATGATTCCACAGAAGGAAACCCCAGGTTTTGTGGAGGCAGCCAAGATTAGTGAAAAGAGCCCACGGTGAGGGGAAGATTATCCTGGATTTTTTTGGGGGGTGGGGGGGAAGGGAATGTAATCATAAGGGTACTTATACCAGGGAAGCGGGAGGGTCACAGTGAGTAGGAGATGAGACAATGGGAGCAGAGGCTGTGTGGGGCCATGAGCCAAGGAATGTGGGCAGCTTCTAGAAGCTGGAAAGGGCAAGTAGGTGATTACCCCGGAATCTTCAGAAAACGCTGACCACCCATTTGGACACCGGACCTTCAGGCCTGTGAGATAATAAACCTGCATTGTCTTAAGCCACTAAGTTTGTGGCAGTTTGTTATTACAGCTGCACTAGGAAATGAACACACCAGCCTGGCTAGTGACTGCTGTGTGACTCTAGACAAGCCATTAACATCTCTGAGTCTCAGTCTGTCATCTATAAAGTGAGCATAGTGATGCCTCTTCTCTGTGTATTTTTTAAAACAATTAGAGATAAAACATTGAAAGTGCCCACCTTAGTGCCTGGATCATAATAATAACTTTATTTGAACACCTTATAAGAACACACACCATAAGCCAATGACGAAAAAAAGAAGGAAGGAAATAGAGATTTGGAATCAACAACAACAACAAAAACTAAGTAAGGGCATAAATTCAATTCAGGAAGATCACTCATATGTAAGCAATATGAATTTAAGAAATTCCCCAAGTTGAGCTTCATTGATTTTTAGAGAGAGGAAGGGGGTGGGGGGAGAGAGAGAGAGAGAGAGAGAGAGAGAGAGAGAGAGAGAGAGAGAGAGAGAGAGAGAGATTGGTTGCCTCCTAAATGAGCCCCAACTGGGGATAAAACCTACACCCAACCAACTGAGGCACCCCATTGCCTATTTATTTGCCAATATATTACAAAGATATACCTATATCAGGGAAGAGAGAGATATCTCCTTTCTTTAAAAAACCTACATAGACTATCATTGTTTGGATATACCCTACTTAATTCATTTAACTAGTCTTCTATTCAAAGGCATCTGGATTGTCCTTAATATTTTGCTCTTACAATTCTGTGGTGAATAACCTTGCACATAGATCATTTTGCACAAGTCGAAACAGCTCTATAGGATACATTTCCAGAAGAATTGCCATGTCAAAGAATATCTGCAGCATTTGTAATTTTGATAGATGTTGTCAAATTATGCACCCTAGGAGCCCTGCCACCAGCAGGGCTTGAGAATACCTTTCCCCACAGCCTCGCCAACAAAGCCTGTTATCCGCCTTTTGGATTTTTGCCAATCTGCCAGGGGAAATGGCATCTCAGTGTTGCTTTAATTTGCATTTCTCCTTTTGGAGCGAGATTTGAGCATCTTTGCAAATGCTTAAGAGTCATTTACATTTTCTTTTCTACCAACTGTCTATTCATTACCCTTGAACCATATTTCCATTGGATTGTCTTTTTGTTGATTCCCTCATGCACCTTTGCTGAATAAACAAATGAATGAAATGAAATGAATTTAAATACAGGGCTCTGAATACCCTGGTTCAACATCCCACATAAAACCCAGCAGAAGCAAGAATGGCCTGGGCCCGGCTGTGGCTGTTCACTGTGCTCTTTGATAAAAAGCCCAGGACCTCACATTTCAGTGCCAGCCCTGGTGGACAGCTCTCCAGGAGGCTGAGGTATTGAGGCCCAAGGAAGCAGCCTTCTGCAGCCAAGAGCTGAGAGTGTCCGGAGACCTGCCTTGGTCCTTCGTGAATGCTCAGTGGGGCTGGAGCAGGGTGGGGTCGTGTGCTTCCCAGGGCTCAGGAGACCTCATTCCTTCTCTGAGATTGGGTGGTCAGGAGTGGACCTCTGTACTTTAGACACGAAATGAGCAGGTGGCAGGTTGACATCGAGTGTGACTATTAAGGAGGTGAATCTTGGCTCCCAGCTGGATGGAAGGTGTACCAGCCTCACCTGATGTACCTTCTGTGAACCACACACCTGCCTTGCTTTCAGCCAGAGTGGGCTTAGCACCAGTTCTCATGATCTTAGAGACAATGGTTGTATCTACCTGTCCTGCTGTTGACTAGCATCTTGTGCCTCGGGGGTGTCTCACTTGATCTCTGAATTCTCCAGCAGGGTCACAGCCACCGACGCCCTTCCTCCGGTGCCCGCTGTGTCCCTCTGCTGCCCTCCAGCACAGCAGCCTGACAAGCCCCTGGATACCTCCCGCCCATGACCGGTAAGTCATCGATCAGCTCCGAGAGCCAGCAGAGAGCAGCATCTATTTAAAGAAGCACATGTTTCCAGTGCTGAGTCACATCGGGCTGGACCAGCTGGCCCGTGTCCGGGCAGCGTGGATGCTCGTGGCGCAGTGGCCACTGCAGCCTGGCCCAGACTTTGGCAGCCACCCCAAAGGCTCTGAGCCGAGGCGCCCCGTTTAATCACATGACGCCCAGGCTCCTCTCTCACATAGACCTTGAGAATAGTATGGCTCCACCACAGTCCTGTCACTCTTAAAGGGAGGGAATTGAACAAGTTAAACTTGAAATCATTTTCAGTGTAACCTGCATATAATTAGGGTCCCCTGGGGCCCAGCCTTCGTTCTGTGTCAATTCAAAGAAATAACAATTTGTCAGAAAACTATAATTGACCACAATTCCATTTTTTGCTTGGTAGCTCAGAAGACCCCAAAGGTCGTGGTATGCTCGGGGGTGAAGGTGGGGGTCGACCTCAGGAGTACATTCTTCTTCATGAATTGGTTTGTTTGTTGTTTTCAGGTATAACTTGGGTTCTTTGGACTTTAGATAAAAAGGTGTTTATCCTTGGTGAGGTTCTTATTTCTATCTTATTTTTAACTTTCTATCTTGTTTTTAATTTTCCGTACACGCATAGATCAACGCTACACCTGGTGGCACATTAGAAGGTAGGAGTAGATAGCAGGTTACGATCCTCCCTCCCACGTCTGTTATTTTGCCAGAGACACTCGCCACTTACAGTCTCTTATATATCCTCTCGCCTGTTAAAGCAAATTGGCTTTAACACAAATGATCTCTTTCACAACCTAGTCCGGGTATTTGTCTTTTTAATTGTTAACTATGGGAAAATCCAAACATGTACAGAAGCAAAGATGCATCCCTCTGTATGCATTGTTCACCTGAACAATTATCAGCATACTGCCCTTGCTTTTCCAACTATATAGTATGCTTTGGACCTTGTTCCATTCCAGTTGTGTAAACTCACCTTGTTTCTTCTCCTGGTTGCTTAGTATCTATATATACAAAAGCCTAAGATGGCCAAGCCCCTGGCTGGCTGCCCCTCCCCCCAATCGGCCCAATCGTAGGCCAGGCCGAGGGACCTCCACCCCCCCCATGCACGAATTTGTGCACCGGGCCTCTAGTTCTATAATAATGATGGATGTCCCATGATTCAATTCACCTGTCTCCTATTGATGGACATTTATATTGTTTCCAGTTTTCCGTTACTACAAAAAAATGCTGCAATGCATATTTTTTTAAAGCCATCTCTGAGTACATGTGTGGATAAATCTGTAAGAAGTTCCTGGAAGTGGAAATGCTGAGTCAGAGGCACATGCATTTAAATATTGATAAGGGCTGCCAAATGGCCCACTAATGGAGCCGCACTCATTCCCACACTCGCTAATAGTACACGAGTGTGCTCATTTTCCCACATGCTCATCAGCATAATGTGTTATCACATTTTTTATCTTTAAAATACTTTCTTCTAGTTAGGTCTCCAGCGATATTTTTCAAACCCAGAAGTGAGATGTTTTTAGTAAGTTGTGAAGCCAGTTTAGTGGGTGGAATTCACCAGAGAACAGACTAGAACGTATCAGAGAATGCCATTTATGACAAAGGCAAGTGTTGCTTGTGAACCTCCGGCTTCAGTCGCGTATTTGTGTTCGCCTGTGTATACCGACGTGTTGTGGTGTGAAACGTGGATCTTACCGTGGGTTGGGTCTAACGAGTTTGAAAAGGTCCCCTTCCCCTTTCATCTCTGCTCCTGTCTTCGGAGAAAAATGTTCGATGGAAATCCACCCCACAACGGGCACCCAACCCCACCTCACCCCCTGCCGGGTGCAGACAGCTTCTCACAGGGCCTCTAGGAGGCGCTGCTGGGGACTGATTCACAGGGGGCACGCTCACTCTCAGTGTCTTCTTTCTGGGGGACACTCAGACGCCTTGGCCCCAGACACTCCGGCCAGGAGCTTCTAGTCACCGCGATGCCGAAAAGGGCCTTGCTCACGTTTCTAAGCTCCCCTTAGTGGGGCTCTGCCACCCCCAGTGCAAAGCCTCCCTGCCCTTCTGGGTCCTGGAAACAATGGCTGTAATTGGACTTGAACAACTTTTTGTCTCAGTCGCCTTTGCTTTAAAAAGTCCTTCCGGCCTCACTCAGGGTCCGCTATGTCTTCTGTTTGGAGCAGTAAGCCCCATCTCACGTGCGTGTGTGCGTGTGTGTGTGTCTGTGTGCGCACAACCTGGCCATTTTCCCTACTCATCCCTCAGGTCCAAGTGTCACTCATTTCGGGAGGTCCCCCTGTTAGAAACTGTCTCTTCCTCTCTCCACAGTCACAATGCCTTTCTATTTCCCCTTATTTTGTGAATGACCTGACCCTCCATCTAGTGTTCATGCAACTCCCTGAGGACAGGGCCCCTGGTGCCCCCCTGCTTCCCCCCTCCGCCTGACAGGTGTATTCCGAGTGTGGTGTCTCCTAGCAAGGAGGCACTCCACCGACCTTTCTCGGAGGAGTGATTTGCCGTGTTCTCACTGAGTATCAGGAGAGGTACTGACTGATGGGCCAGGGACCGTTTCCTAAGGGGACTAAACAAGCCGTCTTCCTTCGGCTGCTGCAGCTCCGTGCCATCTGTGAAGCGATGGGGAAATCTGATGAATTGTCCTAGGCAGGCCATCAGCCAGGGGCCCGGCAGGCGCAGAGGCACACCCAACCCAGGAAACCTGCACAGCAGCAAAGGGCTGCTTACCAAGAGAGGAAGCGGAAGTCGCGAGGCCCCTTGAAGTCCAGGCTCCTGGCTTCTATTGTTCGATGCAAGCCCAGGCCAGCACACAGCGAGGGGGAGGAGGGGTGGGGAATTGACCACTTCTTGGTGGACAGAGCTGCAAAGGCATGTCGCCACGTGGAGCCCCATGGCAAGGGCTGTGGATCCTGGGGAAGACAGAGTTAGGGCCATTTAAAAAATATATATATTTTATTGATTTTTTACAGAGAGGAAGGGAGAGAGAGACTCAGAAACATCGATGAGAGAGAAACATCGATCAGCTGCCTCCTGCACGCCCCTTACTGGGGATGTGCCCGCAACCCAGGTACATGCCCTTGACCGGAATTGAACCTGGGACCTTTCAGTCCACAGGTCAACGCTCTATTCACTGAGCCAAACTGGTTTCGGCAGGGCCATTCTTGCAGCCAGCCACACTCATGTCGTTATGCGGAGATCACGTCAGCCCTTGCTTCTTAGACTTCTTGTGAGGGTTCGGTAAGATCGTGCACATACAGCAGTGATATGGAGCCAGGTTTGCAGGAGGCGCTCAGCACCTCTCAGCCGTTGCCGCGGCCGCTGTTGTGATCATCAGTATGTCACTGTGATTGATTTGAATCCTCCTCACCGCTGGGCATCTGCTCAGTGCAGTTCTTAGGTTCAGATCCCCAGGTCAGGTTGGCTCCTGCATGCCCGATCGCCTCCCCTCTCCACAGAGGCGCAAGTCAGTTCGTGGAAAACTTCCGTGATTTCTCGCTCAGATGCCGCAGCGCATTAGTGTCCTTTGACCACTCGCTGTCAAGGCAGCCAGAGCGGAGATCTATTTAAAGAACACGTCGGCGCCTTTGCTGTTTGCCGTCAAAGCCGGGCCAGGGATGGAGACACATCTGAGCTGGGCGGAAGGGTGCCGACAGGAGACACAGACCTGCCGCCTGGCATCTGCCTCGACGCAGGAACGGGGGAGCAATTGCCCAGTGGAGTTTGGTCACCTCCTGTTCATCAAGGACGCCACCAGCGGCACGTTAAGGGCTTCTTGTTTATGTTTATTCCCAAAGGCGAGCAATCGAGCCTGGAGTTGGACGAGCCTCACAGGCGGCAATGTTGCTAAATGCCGTAGTCCGGCTACCGTGCCTCTGCTGGCCGCGCGATCCTGACATGGAGCGTAGAGAAAAGGGATCCGGGGGTCTTGGTTTGTTGGGGTTCTTGTTTCTTGCCAAGCAAAGAATGGCCAGGATGCTTTTCACCACGCGGGAGAAACCTCAGCAGCAGTCGCTATTATGGGGCTGACATCAGCCCTTCTTCCAAGTAGGAGGCACCAGCATTTGCAAAAAGCATCTCCGTGTGTAGGGAGAAGAGCAGAATGAATTTATTGATAGAAATCTCCATGACTTTTATTTTTTGAAAAGAGGGGAAATACCTTCTTTTGACCCCGTCTCCAAACAGAAGCAAAGCCAGCGATGAAATGTGTTTGTGATTCATCAGAAAGCAGATGGATTTTATTTCTCTTATTTTTAGAAGGTGGCTGTCTAGGTACTGGGTTCTGGTGAATGGCAGAGGGATTATATTTGGAAATCCTAATTGGGAGAGGCTTTCTTTAAAAAGCAGCCCAAAGCCACGCTGGCTCCCACAGATGCTTCCTTGGTTCTTTCTTTATCTAATCCTTCTGACACCCCGAAAGTAGTTCACACATAGAATGAAAAGAATCTATTCTGCCCATCCTTGATGTTTACGTGACTTTGTAGTTCCTCTCCGGCAGCCCCTATCTTGTCCTCTGGCCCTCACTTTGAAGAACGGTGTCAGAGGAAAATGTTAAATTTAATGTTTTGTAGTTGAGAAACTCAACTCCAATAAGCTACAACAAAAACAACAAACAAACAAAACCATTTATTGATTGACATGGGAAAGTGCAGGAGCTTCAGGCATGGCTGGATCCAGGTGCTCAACTAATGGCAGAAATCCTTTTCTTACAATGCTCTCTCTTTTGCCTAAACTTCAGTCTCAGGCTAGAGGAGGGCAATGATGCTCCAGGAGCACATTACACCGGCTTAGCAACCCGAGTCTGAAAGGTATACCTCCTTCTTAAGAGCACTAGCAATGGGGATCTCCTGGGCTTGCATTGGTCACTGGCCTTGCTTGGTACCAAACAGTGTGGCCAAGGGCACAAAATAGATGGATTGGTCAGGTGTGGGCATGTGCCAGCTCCTGGAGTCGAGGGAAGCAACGACTCCACTCGGACTTCACGGGCCAGCTGCGGGAAAGGACGGCTGACCCAAAGGGCAACAGGGGCACGGAAATATGTCCCGACCCCAGCAAAGGCAAGAGATGACCTTTGCGATAATGTGCAAGTCTGGGTCCTCCCGGAGGCACACACCAAGACGGGACCAACTGTGCAAAGACTGGATTGGGGAAACACTTATGGGAGAAAATGGGAAGAGAGCCAGGAAGGCTTGGAGAGCTACCAGACCCCGAGCGAAGCGGGAGGGAAGGAGCTTGGCTGGGAGCATCCTCGGCTTCTGTTCAGTCTAAGGAAGTTGCAGCAGGTGTCAGGAGTTGTCTGGCCACGGTGTCTGCCCACGGTGTCTGCCAGAGGCGTCCTGCGTCGCCCGCGTTTGAATATCTCCGCTGCGCTGGGTTATGGGCTGGGAGCAGCCCATGGGAAGTATGGCTTTGTTTGCACCGATGGGTTTTCGAGCATGGCAGCTGGGGCCCTCCATCAATTAAGCTTCCTGTAGCTGGAAGTCTGCGAGGCACATCCTCAGGCTGCCACAGATAATAGCTCATCTTTCTAAAGCATCTGGTCGATTCAAAGGTGCTGCCACAGCTCGTAGCCAAGTTGATCCCTTCAATACAAATAACAGTGTCATCTCCTCCCCCCATTTTATAGATAGGGAAGGTGAGGCAGGAGAGGCAATGATGTGTCCCGAGCCACTCCACTAGCAGTGAAGAGCTGGGATTCAGAACCTGACCATCACCTACCTACCTATCATACCCCCCTGCACTGGGTGGAATCGCATCCTCCCAAATTCATAACCACTTGGGACCTCAGAATGTAACCTTATTTAGAAATAGGGTCTCTGTAAATATAGTTAGTTAGGTTAAGGTGAGGTCCTACTGGATTCGGGTGGGCCCCAAATTCAGTAGAACTGGTGTCCTTATAAGAAGAGGTGAAGACACGGATACAGATGCTGCAGAGGGAAGAGTGCCATGTGGCGGTGGAGGCAGAAACTGGAGTGATGCAGCCACAAGCCAAGGAGTGTCGGCAACCACCAGCAGCATGGAGAGAGGCATGGAACAGACTCTTCCCTAGAGCCTTCAGGAGAGAGCATGGCCCTGTTGACACCTTGACTTTGGACTTCTGGCGTCCAAAACTGAGGGGATAACTCTGTTGTTTTAGCCATCTGCTGGGTGGTAATGTGTTATAGCAGCTCCAGGAAACTGATATGCCTTCTTAAAAACACCTGCCACCCCCCTGGTTCTTCACTCTGTCTGTGCTACCTGACCCTTCCCAGGACACAGCCTCATGAGCACTGCTGAGCGGATAAATCCAGAACCCTGGAGCCTGTGGTCAGATAGCAGAGGCATAGAAATGCCGAGCCAAGGAGACGCGGGTCATATGCAAACCAAGGAAAGTGGCGAGACATTGTCATGTTGATAGCAGGTACCCCCAGATGTGATGTGATGAGAAGGGCGTTTCACCTCTATGGGATGCTCTCCCCAAACCCACGACTCCAGCCTAATCATGAGAATCACCAGACAAGCCCAAATGGGGGGACCTTCTACCAATGACCTGACCAGGACTCTTCAAAGTGTCAAGGTCATGAACTAGGAAAAGACTGGGAAACTGTCACAGATTGGAGGAGACTGAGACGTGATGACTGCCTGCAACCTCAGACCCCGGCACAACCCGAAAGACACGAGGGAAATCCGAACGGAGGCAGTTAATAGCGTTGTCCCCATGTGAACGTCTTAGTTTTGACAACTGTGCCCTGGAATTGTAAGATGTTGACATTGGGAGAAGATGAATGGAGGGTATGTGAGGACTCACAGCTTTTCTGTAAATCTGAAATCATTACAGAATAAAAAGGCAAGAGAGAAAGAGAGAGAGAGAGAGAGAGAGAGAGAGAGAGAGAGAGAGAGAGAGAGAAGAGAAGAGAAGAGAAGAGAAGAGAAGAGAAGAGAAGAGACAGAGAAGCAAAACAAAGAAAATACTATGGGGCCAGGGAGAAACTTGATGTATAATGGGCCAAATCATATCACGTCTGGCTAAATTTCATAGCCTGTCCTTGGCTACATCTCCCCATCCATCATTTATGTACCCATCCATTCAACAATTTTTATTGAGCACATCTTGTATATTATACACTCTTAGGTTCTGGGGATACAGCTGTGACAGACTATCAGGTGTCTGATCTCATGGGACTTATATTGTAGTAAGAGAAACAGACTATCTACCCATCAATCAATCATCTATCCATCTATCCATTCTAAATGAATGCTGAATTATCAGATGATGGTAAGTGCTGTGCAGAAAACTGAAATAGGCAACGAGGGGGAATTGGCCAGAGAAGGCCTCGCTGGGAAAGTGACTTAAGCTGGGAGCCAAATGACCAGGAGGAAGCCTGCCATGCAAAGAGCAGGCGGGACGCAGTCCAGGCAGAGCAGCTGGTGCAAAGGCCCTGAGGTGGCAACAAGCTTGGGTGTTTGAAAGGCCCGAGGCTGGAGCATAGCGAGAGAGGGGAGGGTGGTAGGAGATGAGGGCAAAGAGGCAGGGGCTGGGAGTGGTGGGGGGACGAAGGGCCTACATCATCTACTTGGCTCCTTCCTGTGTTTCAATCCCCTGTGGTCCCTAGGAACATCTAGGGAAGTAGATCCTCTCGCATCTTTTTACAGGGGTGGGACAGAGAGGCTCAGCACCTCTCTTCCCTTTCCCTGCAAGGAATTATGGGAGTATCAGGATAGGCCAACGAGGAGAAACAGTTTCGTGCTTTGATGTCCCTCAAGGTTGACTTGAGAACGACATGTAAATTCTTATGAAAAGCACCCCCTGGGTCTTACCAGGTCTCCGGTGCTGGGGAGGGTGAGCGCCAGGTTCCCGGGTGTGCCGTCTGAGTGAGCAGGGATGTCGCGTGAGGCTGCAGCTTTCGGGCCATCAGGTCTGGGGCAGGAGGTTGGCCGCTGATCTCCCCCTGCACAAATGTCACTTCCTGTCTTTTCTCCAAGTCTCCTCTTCCATGTGGTTCCGGTCCATGAGAGGGGCCCTGGTGAACGGGGCGCTTGGTTTCTTTCAGCACAGTTTCTGTGCCGTTTTCAGGCCGTGGTGGTGATGGTGGGAGGTCCCGTGAGCTATAGGCATCCATGTCAGAGAAAGAAACTTTGATCTCTGGCAAAAAACAAAACAAAAACGGTGCCCCTTCCCATTCATGCAGTCATCCGCTGATTTATCAGGTACTGATTTGGAGTAATTCTGTGCCAGGCACTGTGTCAGGTACCTGAAGACAGATGTGGTCCCCGGTCCTCTAGCAGGGACCTCCTGGGTCGGAGACCTAGTCCAGGTCCTTCTAACCTGGTGTGTAGAGACCAGCATCTGGACGACGCAGAATCCTGTTTCAGGCTTACACTGAGACTGTCCCGGGGGGCCCCCCTCCCCTGGAGTGAAATATACCACAGTCAATTTAAACGACCCCCTGCTGTTGGACATGTAGGTTGTGTCCCATTTGTCATTATGAGAAGCAAGGCTG
The DNA here is from genome assembly GCA_026230045.1 of Corynorhinus townsendii. Classification (NCBI taxonomy): domain Eukaryota; kingdom Metazoa; phylum Chordata; class Mammalia; order Chiroptera; family Vespertilionidae; genus Corynorhinus; species Corynorhinus townsendii. The sequence goes on along the minus strand of JAPDVU010000014.1, from coordinate 9,745,730 downwards.
GGACGGTAATCTTTGTACAAACGCCTAATTGTTTCCTTAGGTCACGTTCCTGGAGAGACCCCATGGGTGGAGTAGTAGGTGGGTGTGTACCATTTCTAAGGTTTTGGGCACACAGTGCCAGATCGCCCTCCAGGAAGTTCTATGCCAGCTCACCTTGCCGCCTGGATCGGCGGATCTGATGCCTGGGCTGCCCCCGGAAGACGTGTTTCCGCAGCTCTTTCCCCGCCCCGCCACATGGGTTTTGTGGCAGAGCCAGCCTCTGCCTCTCCTAGCCGGCTGGAGCTCTGTCGTGTCATGCTAGGATTACATAAGTGTGATGCCGAGAAAGCTCCCAGGAGGAAATATGCTCCCCAGATGTGGGAGGCGGGAGGGAGAAACGCTCGGGGCGCTGAGAGGTGGGTCACGTGGCATGCCCCTCCCTCCTGCCCCCCACTTCCCGGGTCTCCCATGGAAGTAACCTGGCTCCATCTCTCCCCACCTCACACATGTGACAGAAATAAGCGTCCTCTCCACGGGATGTTTTAGAGCTCTTGTCACTCTTTTGTGATCTGGGGGCCTTTTCCTCTCTCTCCCGGTGGCCTGGAGCAGGGAGGGGTGGAGTCTTACTCATTTCAGTATCCCCAGCATCTGCCTAGTGATAAAAAAACAAAACAACGAACAAAATGCGAATAAGAATCACAGTAATGGTAAGAGTAACCGCTCATGTGTTGAGCACTTACTCTGTGGCAAGCATTTCACAGGCTGTATCGAGGCCTTTTCATGTTTTATCTCTTCGAAGAAGCCCCATGAATGAATGATGTAAGTGTTGTTATTACCCCCATTTCACAGATGAAGATGCGGAGGCTCAGAGAGGTGAAGTGACCTGCCCAAGGTCACACAGCCTGTGAGTGGGACTCAAGCCAGTTTCTTTCCATCACCCTGCTGGGTGCTTGGCGAGCATTTAAGGCACCAAATGAGGAGCAAGAGTTCCCTCTGCTCCCTTCCCAACACTAGCTAACGACTGGAAGACATGGGCACATAGCCATCCTGGGAGAATTGAGGAATCTGGTTTATTCATTTCCAGGGAAAGCCAGACCAGGGGTTTGAGAGGGTCGTCTTGGAGGAGTGCTTTGCAGGACCTACTTCTCCTTAAGCGCCCCCCCCCTCTCCAGTTTCAGTGGGAATCATCCCTTTCCCATCAGAGCTTCAAGCTCCTTTTGAGAATGGAGATTCTTCCAGCAAATGCCAGCCCCCTCCATCCTTAACACCGTGGTGGGTGTTAGGACGTCTGAGCTTTAGGCTCAGGCTGCTCTTCCTCTTTCCACTCATTCTCTCCACTGCCCAGCTCCGACCCGCTCTCCAGGCAGCCTTCCTGGCCTCGCCCGCTCCCTCCGCTCTCTCCCTGTGGCCGGCAGGCCTGGCGCGGATGGCCTGTGATGACGGTCTAGCCTAGGTCCCCCTAAAATTGTTTAGAGAGAGCAGCATTGTGAAGACACGGGGCTCCTTGTGGAATCTCATCGTCTACCGACACATCCCACTTCTGATAAACATGCAATCGCGGGTGGCCAGCTGCCCCTTCCTGAGATCACAGTAAGATAAAGATGCAAGCATCCAAAGCCCCAAGAATAATCCACTGATTTGGCAGTGCCCGAACATCCCCTTTGTTCTGGGCGCTGAGAACTCAGAGATACACGAGACGGAGCTGTGTTCTTGGACTGTCCGGTCTGAAGGGGGAACCGGTTACCGGGCAGGCTGGCCCAGCGGAGGGTTAGGCTGTGTTGGAGAGCTCAGATGAGGGACAGACTTGCGGTCAGACTTACTTGCAGTAAGTGCCATTTATCTGTCACAGACCAGAGGCAGCTTGTGGAGGGGCCCTGGGAGAGGGAAGACCCCATTCGCTTCCTTTATTTTCTTGGCATGAGACCGTGCATCCGGTACCAAGCAGCTGGGGAGCTGCCCCTGGGAGACGCAGTTGCTAAGGGGAGGGGGCTGAGATGAAGCCAGCGCACCTAGAGGCCTGGTGTCAGGGAAGCTGCTGCTGCCGAGGTCCTGGGCATCGAAGGAGAAAGATTAGGCTTGTCCTCGCCCTGCCTCCACCAGCTGGAGTGCATCTGCAGAGAAGAAAACATGACGCCACCACTGGCAGTGCAATGCCGTGTTTTGCGAATGCACTTGAAAATAAATACGTAACATCTGAGCCTCAAAACAATGCTCGCACGTAGACCACCTGGCATCATTTTCTGTATCTCCGCAGAACATGTGCCATTCTTTGGGGAGCGCTTCTCTTTAATACTACTGCTATTAATAATAATTATAATACAATAGCAACAATGAAAAAAATAAAGATGAGACACATGGGACTTCCTATATGCTAGGCACGGTTCTAAGTGCTTTTGTATGTGTTAGCTAATGTGCTTCAACCGACAGCCGTATGTGGAGGTATTATTTGTATCCCCCACTTCACAGATGGCAACACTGAGGCACTGAGATGTTTAGTTACTTCCTCCAGGCCTCACAGTTCGTGTGCGGAAGAGCCAGATTGGAACCTCAGCAGCCTTGTCCTAAACTTGGCCTTTTAAACATTTCTCATACTGTCTGCCGACTCTCCTTCCTCCAGCACCAATGGACGTTTTTAAAAATATATATTTATTGATTGATTTCATAGAGGAAAGGAGAGAGAGAGAGAAACATCAATGAAGAGAATCAATGATCGGCTGCCTCCTGCACGCCCCCCACTGGGGATCGAGCCTGCAACTTGGGCATGTGCCCTTGACTGGAATCAAACCCGGGACCCTTCAGTCTGCAGGCTGATGCTCTATCCACTGAGCCAAATCCAGGGCGGACATTTCAGGCTGGATGCTTATCTAGGCTCCTGGAACAGTGGTTCTCAACCTTTCTAATGCCGCGACCCTTTAATACAGTCCTCATGTTGTGGTGACCCCCAACCATAAAATTATTTCCGCTGCTACTTCATAACTGTAATTTTGCTACTGTTATGAATCGTAATATAAATATCTGTGTTTTCCGATGGTCTTACGTGACCCTGCTAGCGGTTGAGAACCGCTGCTGTAGAGCCTAAGCACACCATGAGGAACTGTATTAAAGGGTCGTGGCATTAGAGAGGTTGAGAACCACTGTCCTGGAGGAAGAAGGGAGACTGGTTAAGCACCCAGCACACAGTAGGTGCTTAATAAATGGTAGTTGCTCTTCATTATTTAGAGTATACAACTCTTGTTCACATCCATTAGCTCAACGAAACGTCCTGGGCTCACTGGTTGGTAGAGGGGGACGGTATTATAGTCCCATTTTACAGATGAGGAAACCGAAGCTCAGAGCATGCAAGTGACATATTCAAGGTCACACAGCTGGTGAATGGGGGAGCCAAGAATGCAGCTCAGCGCTCCAGAATGCAAGTCCTAGCACCGAATTGACCGATTAATCAATAATACTGGTTGACTTGTCTTAAAAGCGTCTCCTGCCAAGTCCTGTAGCATCTTCTCTGTAATTACCCCATTTTCTCCTGTGGGGGCTAATGAGCTTCCTTAAGACTTGCTCCTTTCCCAGTGGGAAGGGGTCTGTCAGGACACAGGCCAGTCGTGGGGACTCAGCCATTCTCTCTCTATTTTGCTTTCTCCTTCTCTCTCTTTCTTGCTCTCCCGTGTCTCTGCTGCATTTATTTGTTTTGTCTTTGACAGATCCCCTGGGATGAGCTGTGCTCCCGTGATGTTTCTTCCCTTTTGTGTTCCTGATGATAGCATTTCCCCGGAGGCTCTTAAAAGAGAGGGTTGGAGCGAATAAAGCGCAGCTTGCCTGGCAGTGCCATCCAGCCACAGAGCCTGGTGGCTGGGCGAAAGCTTGGAGCATGCGACCTTACTCTTCAGGCCCCCTTCTGTGTGGACATGTGTGCAGGTGCACGTGCACACGCACACACGCACGCACACGCACACTGCATTGTAGGACAGGCTGTGATATGATTGAAACATCCGTTCCTCTGGCCAAGAGGGAGCTCATGATCCCCAAGGCTGAGTTGCTATGAGATGATCCCTAAGGCTTCTCATCGGAGGCTCCTCTGCAGAGTTGCTGTGTCAGTTTCCCACGGCCCCTGTAGCAGATAACAAATAACAAGGTTAGTGGCTTAAAGTGACCCAGGTTTATTATCTGCAGTTCTGGAGTCAGAAGTCCTAAAATCAAGGTGTTGTCATGGCTGCAATCCTTCGGGAGGCTCTAGGGGGAAATCTGTTTGCTTTGTCAGCTTCTGGAGGCTGCCTGCATTCCTTGGCTTGTGGCTATTTCCCTCCATCTTCAAGGCCAGCAACATGATCTCTCTCTCTCTCTCTCTCTCTCTCTCTCTCTCTCTCTCTCTCTCTCTCTCTCTCTTCCTCTCTCTCTCTCTCTCCCCCCCTCCTTCTCCCTCCCTTCTTCCCTCTCCCTCTCCGGTCTCCCTCTCCCTCTTCCTTTCCCTTTCCTTCCTTCCCTCTCCCCCTCTTTCCTTCCCTCTCCCCCCACACACTTCATCATCACCTCTCCTCTCTGACCTTGGTGCCCCCTTTTTTCCCCCTTATAAGGGTTCTTGTGATTACACTGGGCCCCTCCAGGTAACTCAGGGTAATCTCTCCATCTCAAGATCCTTAACTTAAGCATATCTGTAAAGTCTCATTTGCCATGTAAGGTAATGTATTCACAATATCTTGTGATTAGAATGTGGACATCTGTTGAGGCCATTTTTCTGTCCCACTTGCCAAGTGAAATGGGGACTTTTTTGTGTGCAACATTCTTTTTTGGGGGGCTACCTCAGTACCTATCTCTCTGGGAGACAGTAAGCACAATGGGCCCTGAAGCAAACTGCTTAGATTCACACCCTGTCATCCCCTCTCTTCCTAGCTGTGTTACCTTGGGCAAGTCACCCAACCTCTCTGTGTCTGATTTCCTCATCTCTAAGATGAGCGAATAATGTAACACAACTTAATTGCACTGTGATGTCATGGAAAGTACTGGCGTGACAAAGCATATTGTTCATGTGGTGAACAAGAAGCACCAACAATAAATGGGAGAGACCATTATAAATAGAGGTCTATATAGCATAATAGTTAGAAACTCAGAGGTTCAAATCCCAGTCTCACCACTTATGAACAAAATGGCCTCAGGCTATTTGCTTTAGGTGTCTGAGTCTGTTTTCTCAGTTGTTAAAATGAAAATAAAACAATGAGCCCGACCAGCATGGCTCAGTGGTTGAGCCTTGACCTATGAACCAGGAGGACATGGTTTGATTCCTGGTTGGGGCATATGCTCAGGTTGCGGGCTCGGTCCCCAGTGTGGGGCATACAGGAGGCAGCTGATCAGTGATTCTCTCTCATCCTTTATGTTTCTCTATCTCCCTCCTCTCTGAAATCAATAAAGACTTATTTTTTTTAAAAGAAAATAAAACAATGATAATATTAACACATAGGGTTGCTGTGAGGATAATACTAATACGGTGCCCGCGAGCCACCTGGAACATGTGGGTAGCTTTGGTTGGTTGAGTTATCACCACCACCATCATTCCCCATCCTCCCTGGGGGTGGTGGAAGCTTCCTGGGCTGCCTCTGGGCTCAGCAGAACAAGGACAGGGCAGGGCAGGGCAGCTTGCTGAATCCAGGGCCCTGAGGAACCCCTTGGCCGTGCTCCGGCTTGGGAGGATCAGAGCAAGGCCCACTCCGTCTTGAGGTGTCTGGAGTCGAGGCGGCTCCCTGCTGCAGCACTGTTAGAGGTTACAGCAGCAGCTGGCTCTTCGGACGAGGGGCTCCCGGGACAGAAGAGGGGTTTGGAGATGGTGACCAGGGAGGGTGGGGGCAAAAGTCCCCGAGAAGACAAGGCTGGTTCCTAGATGGTGTGATACCAGGGAAGATGCAGGGTTCTGGTTTCAACCATATTATCTTTGAAAATTTTTGCTGCAAAGCCCTGTTTCAATGAAGACTTGGGCAGATGCCCAGTATGCGAAATGGTAAAGCGCTACTGCTCTAGTGGAAACTAGGGTGTGTGTGTGGGGGGGGGGGCGGGGGGGGGCAGCAACTTGAGCCTCTTTTTCACTCCCATGGGGACCTTGAGGGGGCCCCGTTTGAGAAAAACTAGCAGGGTGGCGAAAAAAACAAAAACAGGCTTTGGAGTCAGACCTGAGATCCGTGTCCCTGCCTCTGCTACCGCCTGGTGGTGTGAGCTGTGGGGCTTCACGTCACCTGTCTGAGCCTCAGTCTTCTCGTATGAAAATGGGACCTCCATCGCACCTACCTCATGAAGTTGTGAAGACGGGCGGCAGAAACTCTAACGTGCTTAGACCAGTGCCCAGTACATGGTAGACGTCCTGGCATTTAGCAGGTGGTCAGCAGGTGGTAGCTGTTTTGACAGACCCTCTGAGAGCACGTGGCTAATGTCCAGGGAAGCTGTGAGATAGACTAGACTATTCCTTGGGACCCTGAGGCAAAAGGCTTGGGACCTACTTGGGTTCTGAATCTGCCACTAGCGGCCTGTGTGACTTTAATCCCTCTCTCGGCTTTTTGAATCGCTTTTCAGGTGTTTGTTGAGGTGCCTCCTATGTACCTGGCACTGTTCTTGGCACTAAGACACAGGTCCTGGCTTCAGAAAGGCTGGGTTCCAGATTCAACTCTACTACTTCCAACCTCTTTGGCTGCGGGTAAATCACTGCCCCGCTCTGGCCCTCAGTTTCTCCATGTGTAAAGTGAGGGGGTTGAGCGTGCGTCATAGGGCCTTCCCAGAAAAGATGCAGTGAGATCCTACCAAAAAATTGTAGAATGCACTTGAACTTGACTCTGACCTTCTGAAACATGGGCTTTGGAATCATATAACCTTGGGTTTGAACCCTGTGCCTGCCACTTACTATGTAACCTTATGCAAGAGACTTCTTGAGTCTCAGTTTCCTCATCTGTAAAATGGGGATAAGAATAGTACCCTCACAGGGTCATAGTGAGGACTCAAGGTGATGATACAGGTAAAGATCCTAGCAGAATGGCTGGTGCATAGTTGGTTCTCAATAAATGACAGATGCCTTCAATACCACCACCACCACCACCACCATCACCACCACCAAAATCACTACCATCATCACCATAGAGACCACCACCAGCATAAGCATCATGTAAAGTGTAGCTCTAAATGGTCTAGAGTAGTGGTCAGCAAACTGTGGATCGCGAGCCACATGCGGTTCGTGAGCCGCGGTTTGCCGCTCTGTTGACTAATGAGTTTGTTACCACTGGTCTAGAGATTCTGACATCTTAAGTTCTGCTTTACAAGGGGAGAACTAAGTGGCAAATGTGGCAGCTCGCCCTGGGGCACCTGTGTGGCACACGTTAGAGGAGGGACCTCAATAAAGAGGCTTGTCCTTCACTTTGCAGAAGTCTACACAGACCTCGGTCTGTTTGAGATTTCCTGTCCTTTGTCCGTAGTCAGCAGGAACAGGACCCTTGAGCTCTGCAACGCTGGAATCCATGGGAATCAATTTCTCTTTGTGTATTTGTCCTTTTAATGGTTGTATTTTCTTGTCCATTTAGTGGTGTCACTTCAGAAGGTCAGTCTGCATCTTCCGGGGCTGGGTCTTTGGCGAAGGCTCAGTCGTCTGATTTAGACCCCCCATCAACTCCCAACATCCTCCTCCTCAAACCACAGGGAGTCCAGGGAAAGGAGGGACTGACATCCACCATCCTGGCTGGATGTCAATTCCTCTCTCCCTCTGTCAAAACATCTGAGTCGTGGGACAGGCTGTGGATCGTGGGATCAACGCAGCTCACATCTTGTGGGTTCTTCTTGTTGCTTTTGAACCTCTTCCTGTCTTTGGGGAAATCGAGTAGCCGTAATCTCATTTTGTAGATGGGACTTGGAGACATTAAATGACTTTTACAAGGTTGTATGGTGGCTAGACCCGGGCCCCAGAAACTGCTGGGTCCAGTGCTTATTCAACTAAGCCACCCTGTCCCTTGAACATCCTCCTTTCCTAAGGTTTATCTTTCCTATTCCAAACCCCTGAGGCTCCTGGGGTCCAGGTCAGAAATCTGCAACGATGTGGGGGAGGGCAGGTCAGCTGGGCTGATTTGTTTTGAGAAAAACCACTTGAAGGCTCCCACACTGGGCTGTCAAACTCTCTCTGAGCAGAGCCAAGCTGTGAAGGAAGGTCTGGGGGCATGTGTGGGAGAGGGGCTGCGAAGTTACAGCTCCTTGGCTCCGAGAGTGAGTGACACTGTTAGAACGAGTGTGTGGTAGGTAGGCTGTCACTGACTTCACTGTGCGATGGCGAGAAGTCCCATCTCCCCCCTCCCCCTGGACTCCCTCTTCTCTGCTCTAACCATTCAATAAGTTAACTTCGCTGCCTCAGGGTTCGCTTCCCGCCCATCCCCTCCTCCTCCACGTCTTAGCGCTGTCCGTGGTGCTGATCACCAATCTCCTGACTGCCGTTCTGGCCAGCTGGGATCTCTGATGCGCCCAACCTCTCCTCCCCGCCTCCCACTTCTCTTTCTCCAAGCACCTCACACATAAATCACGGGTGGGAGGCAGGCTTGGTTCCCCTGCACCGGGAAGCTTCTGCCCCCCCTCCCTTGCTCAATAGAGGGCTTTGCAGCAGTGGAGGAGGCAGCGCCGCTGATTTCGGGCACCGGGGAAGCAACCAGGTCCGCTGCCAGCAGCCCCGAGTTGCCTACGCGGAGGACAGAGAGGAAGAGAAAGAGAGAGAGAGAGAGAGAGAGAGAGAGAGAGAGAGAGAGAGAGAGGCTGACTTACAGAGCAAAACCCTTCATCCATGTGGAGGACAGTCTGAGGGAGCCACAGTCTGCCTCACCCACCAACTGGCTGACTTTTCTCCTCGCCTGGCAGTGGTATTTCTTTTCGTCTTGGTCCTGCGTGATTTAGGGATAGTTGGTGTGTGTGTGTGCATGTGCATGCGTGTGTGCGCATGTGCGTGTGTGTGTGTGTGTGTGTGTGTGTGTGTGTGTGTGTTGGCACTTTGACTTTATTTTGGGAAGAGTAAGAGAGTCAAATGAACAATTTTCTTCCAGGCACCTCCGCTGAGCTTTCAAACCAAGTCACCGGGAGTTAACATCTTCCCACCCCGCAGGGAAGGGAGGAGTTGGCAAGAATTTGGCTCACCCGTCCCCCCTGCAATCCTCTGGTGTTGCGGTAAGTGACATTCTTCTCCGTTGTGCAAAGGGGCTGGGGGGATTGGAATCCCAGTTGCGATGAGGTGTGTGCATGAGCTGGTGGGGTGGAGGGTAGATGGGAGGGAAGGGGTGTTGAGGAATGACCACGGTTTTTTGCCCACATTCTGCAGTATTTGATCACCCAAGCGGCACCCCGAAGCCAAATTGGGTTTCGGCTCGGTGCCCAGGGAGGGGGAATGTGCTCATTTTTAGGCATTGCGATCAAAATTGTGGCTTCTGCCCAGTGTGCCCTCTCCCTTGCAGCAGAGGCTGTTGAAAGTAGCCGGCAGTTCTCTGAGTGAATTAACCCTTCGGGGGGCTGGCCAGCCTGGCATGGAGGGTCTCTGCGTGTTCTGATCTGGTGGGTGGGCATCTTGGCCCTGGATGGGAGAGGCTCGCCTGAGGCTGGGAGGTTAACCCTTGCCTAGGGTCGCCTCGGCACACCAGGAAGGCTTGTGCAGGACAGGCTCAGCTTGTGCTGTCTTCTAGAGATAGCCGAGGAATTCGGCTGTGTGGTTTGTGTAAGCTTGGCTGTCCTACGCTTCCTGGGATGAGAGATGTGGGAGCCATGAAAGGACCCCATTGTGCTTGAGTGGTCGGACAGGCCAGAGCGGAGCAGCCAGCTGCCTGCTGAGCAGACGATGTTTTATTTTCACAGGTGGTGTAACCTGTAAGTGAGGGTATGGGGGGTGCATCCTGGCACCAGCCTGGGAGACTCCATGCTTGAGCCCATCTCAGAGTAGGGGAAGCAGGGAACGGGGTTTGTTCTGATGCTGGGGAAGGGCTCCGAGCCCCAGTTTCAGATCTGTTCCAAGGCAGAGCCTACCCTGCTGTCATTGCTTCATCTGAGGTCCTGATGGGCTAAGCCTGCACCAACCTGTAGTGAGTGGCAAGTGGAGGTCCTTTGCAAGTGAATCCAAAAACTCACATTTAATTTTAAAACGCATTTGCTGCTAATCTGTGACTTACCAGAAGGGGATTTCTCTTTGCTTCCTGCTTGGATTACGTCTACCTTTCTGGAAATGAATGCCCTTATTTTTAGCATCTCTGCTGTTTTCTCAGGGGTTGCTTCAGTCCTATGCATCCCCAAGGATTTCCTCCTTAAGTTCTTGTTCTTGGAGTGGGAGGAATTAAGCCTCACCCCCAGAGACTGGCAAGCCTGGGATGCAAGCAGAGCCCACTCAGTCATTTTCCCCCGCCCCAGGGCCATGCGGGGACACCGAATCCCAGGGCATGTGCCTGCTCAGGCAGGACATGTGGGGCAGAGGGGGCGGGCTCTCAGTGGTTCGTGCCCAAGATTTGGTCCTCAAATCCTCGGCTTCCTTTGGCGGATGACTTTGAGGACAAAGTTGCCTTAGTTTCCTCCCTGGGAAGCCTCAACTATAAATGAGGAATGTGAGGCTCAAATTATGAGCCACATATCTGGCCATGGGTGATACTGAACTTGGGCATTGACCGGCCAGACTGGGCTATGACTGGGCCCCGGAGGGGGGATCTGAGGGGTTCCCTGCAGTGCCAAGTGTTAACCTTTGAGGGTTCAGCGTGGACTGGGGGAGAGACAAGGGAGCCACAGGGACCTCGGTGTAACATCACCATCTGGCACGGGAGTATGTTAATATTTTAATGACTGGGCCATCCCTGTGGTACATGCCAGCCCCGCTGAGGTAGCCAGGACTGGGTTGTCCACATGTGGGTGCTTTCGAAGCATCTCCTTGCTGTCTCCCAGCTGTGCTTCCTTGGGGATGGCTAAGATCCAAGAGGCAGCCTTGCCTCCTCCCCCATCACATTTGAAATGGTGCATTGTGGTGCGCCAGGAAGACAGAGACAGGAGTTCTGGAATGAGCCTTGCACCTGGAGTGGGAGACCTGGATTCTGGCCCTGTCTCTGTCTCCCCTTTCTGGGCCTCAGTTTCTCCACCTGTGCAATATGGTAGTTGGTCTTGGTGACCCCCAGGCCCCTCCAGCTCTGAGGTTTGTGGCTGTGTGCTAATGTGCTAAGTATGTGTGTGTGTGTGTGTGTGTGTGTGTGCTTCTAGGAAGGGTTAGCACTGTCTCTGGGAATTTATCACGTGTGTTGAAGAGCCCATGTTTGGGGTAAATTGGGGTGGGATGGGGGTCTCTTGCAAGCATGTTGGTAGGGTCCTGGAGTCCTGGGCTCAGATGGAGAGGGCTCTGCTGTATGTATGGCGTAGGCAGATGCAGAGACACACAGATTTGCAGCACACGAAGGCCCTATAGACTAATCCCAGGGGCGACAGCAAGGACCCCAAAGAGACCTCCCCATGCTGAACAGATGCATATCCACTCAAACGCACAACAGCAGGGGGCTTGTGGGTGCTCCCTAATGCTCATCTGAGCACCTCAAGTTCAGAACCTCTGATCTATCCCAAACCCCTTTGGGAGGTGCCCAGAGAGGGAAAGCAACCTGCCCAAGACCACACAGTAAGTCGTGGCACAGCAGCATACGAATCTACCATCATGAAGACACTGCCGGCTCCGCAGCCGCCTCTCTGCCACCCGCCTGGGATGTGGAGGCAGGACAGAGCACCTGGCCAGCCCGCACAGGTCACAGGGAAGCAGAGCCAGGAGACAAACGCGGGCACCACCTTTCTCACTCACAGGAGAGAGGCAGTGGCCAGGGTTGCTGCAGTTTCACAGGGGGGCCTGGAGCGTCAGCCTCTGCAACTTGCTCTGCTGCTCCCCTTCCTTCCTGCTCCCACACATCCTGGCCGGTCAGGGCGGCTGCTCTGCGGGTTTCTTTGTAGCATGTGGTATTTCCTCTTTATTCACCCCCTCCCCATCTCTCTCTCTGTACACGGGTCACAGAGAGTTTGTAACTTTCTAATAAAAACCACCATGACATATGGACCTGTCTTCTGCTCTCGATCCCCTTTGAGCGGGGAGCTGGTCATAAATGCAGACAAATCGGCAGCCGATGCGAAGACGAGACGCCAGCGGCGCAGTTTATTTCTGTGAAGCACCGTGGCTGCAACCTGGAATAAAAATAGCCCCGGGACCCAGTCGTGGGCTGGAGCCGATGAGCTTAAATTATTCAGCTGCCCCAGGATGGAGGTCCTGCATGTGCTGGGAAAGTGAAGGCGGCACCCCGCCCCCTCTTCTTCTTGCTCCTGTCCCCATCCTGAGCCTCTGAGGGCTGCAGCGTGGAGTCTGGGAGCAGCCAGACCTGAGTGTGAATCCTGCCTCCAGTGCTTCCTGGCTGTGGGACTTCAGGCAAGACCCTCAACCTCTCTGAGACTCAGTGTCCTCAGGCAGATTAAGGTGGTCCGGTGTGGTGGCTAAGAGCGTGAGCTCTGGAAATAGAACTCTTGGGTGTAGATCCTGGTTCTGGCACTTTCTAGTTGTCTCAATTCACCTCTCTGGGTCTCAACTTTTCTACCTGTAAAGTGGGAATAATAAAGGAATCCTGAGAATTTTAAGAGTTAATACTTGCAAAGGACCTGGCAAGGAATAAGTGTCCAATGCATGTTAATAATGGAGATGGTGTTGGTGACGGTACCCCTGGCCCAAACAGGGTCAGGGCGAGGGAGAGGGAGGTGACTCCTTCCCGCCAGGCGTGCAGCTTTGTGACCCATGAGAGAGAGGACGTGGCTTGGAGACAGGAGACTTCCCACCCCACTTGTTCCCTGTGTGTTTTTTGTGCAGTTGATGTAGGTCCCAGGTCCTCAGTTTCTTCATCCATGAAATGGACATAACCACCCCCTTTCCTTAAAGCTTGGGAGGCCCTGAGGATCAGGGCTGCTGTGATTGTGGTGAGCAGGTGCTGCAGGAAGAGGGCCAGGAGGAGAAATGCTTTGGACTCTCCTGAGTCTCTGGTTCCTCCAAGTCCTGGAGGCTTTTGCTGAGTCATCCCAAATCACCAGCTCAGAGTCTGTGAGTTTTCCCTCTCTCCCTCCATGGTGCTCCTGCACAGGTCCTGCGGATGCTACATGGCGGGATCCTTAAAGGCCAGAGCTATGCCATCTCCATTTTTGGTGTCAGAGTTAGCACAGAGCTCAGCAGTGACTTGCATGCATGAAAGAATGAATGAATCCATGAATGAATGAATGAATGAAAGAAACTTCAATTGATTGACTAGTAGACAATTTGGGGAGGTAAATTGGCCTGTGGTCCAGCCAGAGACATGCATGCAGCAGGCACTTAGTGTTTGCTGATTATGGTGAGCCATTGGTGAAGTTTGGAAGGACTTGGCTTTCACCTCCAATTAGCTACAGGCAGCCCACATGCCTCCCTCTCTCCCTGCCCTGGCATTCGTCAACACTTCCTCATGCGTCACACATTTATGGAGTACTTACAGTGTGCATGGCACCATGGTGAGCACTGGGCATAAAATGGTGACAAAGACACAGTGGGATTTAGATAAAGTAAGTGGCTACTTCTAACAGGTGATCTTTTGGGGGGTGGTACTTAGTCACCCTAAAACCCTCTGCTCACTGACGTCCAAAATCCCATCCTTAAAGTTTTATTCTTTGTCTTAAGGCTTGTTCTTGGATGAAGGAGCAGGAGCTTTGAGGTGGGCTGAGACAGCCAGCTGTCCTTCTTAGTCATTTACCTTAACGAGGGGGAGCTGTAGAGTACTTTCCCAAAAGCGAGGAGAGGTTTTTTTGGAGCGGGGAGTGGAGTTCGCACACACGAATCTTGCAGGTAAAAGAGAGGGCAGAAGGCAGAGAAGGGCGAACGCTGCTGGGTATACGTTCTATCGGGGGTGCAAAGCTGCAGAAGCGCCTGAGAACCCCAGGCCAATTCCTGGGTTGCACCTGTGCCATCAGGCGCTCTGAGCGCAGCGCCCTGGGACCTGTGCTCTCACAAGCCTCCGCTGCCGTAGGTAAAGGAGTGTTTTGTGAAATGCAAAACACTTTTACAGGTGTCAGCTATCAGTGCTAGCCTAGGGAGCCTCAGACCTGTTGCCAAGGTTCTCCCCGGCCCCTGCATTCCGTAAGGGCGGAGCAGAACAAGAATCAGGCCTGTTGCCTCCCAGACACCATTTACTCTCTGCAGCGGAATCCCTCAGGTGTGCACAGGCTGGGCCTAGCAGGGTTGACCCGTTTCCTGCAAACCTCACAGAAGTCGGGCGGGGTGTGGGCGCGTCTCCTTAGGCTGGATCCAGGGACTCAGGTTATCAGCTCGGTGACAAGGCAGCAGTGAGGGGGGGACTGGCCTGGCCTTTGGGGCTCTTCTTAGGCCACCTTGGCTCCTCATTTGGGCCAGGGCAATGGGGGGAGACCACAGGGCCGTGCTGAGGCACCAGGCTGCGGTGTGCAGTGTCACCGCCGTTTCCTCAAAGTGATTGTCTTGCTGTCGTTAGTTATAATGACATAGCGCACCTCACTGTAATGGAGCCGAGGCAGACTCTGACTTAGCAATGCAGCCAGTGAGTGAGATAACGGCCTCAGGAAGCTGGGGCTTGCACCCTCCCCTTCCCAATGAGTCAACAAGAGGAGACTCATCCGACAGCATCATCGTAATGATGTTTGGTTTGTGAAGGCTTCATCTGGAGAGTGGGGTGGGGGGGTGGGGATTGCCTTGTCTCCCAATATAATCTGAGTGAGTTCATTCAGCTGCCTCCTCCTTTCTTTTTTCTTTCTTTCCTCTTTTTTAATGCACCTACACAGTGACAAGCAGCGACTTGTGAATGGAAGCCGCTTTCAGTAGAGAACTGATTATGTAAGCAGGTTCCGGTGCCAGCAGGGAAGGTGGGGCGGCATTCTGGGCTGCCCGGAGGAGTGGGGGTGTCTCCAAGTCCGTGGGGAGGTGCCGGCACAAAAGCATCTGTGTGGTCCATTTTGTCCCACAGCCTGGCCCCCGACCCTGTTCCCCTCCACCTGTCAGCTCCCCCTCCACCCCCCATCCCGGTATGGCTGGATTAATCTGCCAGCTTTAAGCAGGATATTGGAACTTGGCGAAGGTGCTGAAATCACTGGAAGTGGCCGCCAGCGTGTCGGGCTGGGGCGTCTGGCCAAGTCTTTCTCCCAAAGCCCTGCAGATTGGGGGCTTGTGGGAAAGACTGTTGGGTAGGACAGAGGTGGAAGCGTCTGACGTTTGCAGTTTTTCCTCTGACCTTTAGAGACCTACCTGTTGTTCACCAGAGCCGGCAGCCTGGCCAGAGGGAGACAGCAGCCTGGGCGTGTGCCCAAGGACAAGTGCAGGCGGACACCCACTCAGGGAAGGGCTGGCCCTCAGAGGGCAGACCAATGACACACCTCCGGTGCCTTTCAGAGAGGGACACGCTGCTGTCTCTTTAGGTCTGTGTTTTCTCTGCTTTGTCTATGTGGAGACACCCCGGTCCCGTTGCACGGTCAGCCACTCGGGCCACCTCTGCCCGGGTTTCCGCCTCCGACACGGACGTGGCCTCTGGGAATAGACCGGTGGCTGCAGACAGGCTCCCCTTGGCCCTGAACGTGCTCCGAGGGGGAAATGCTACAGAGCCTGGTAGTGGGAGCCCTCAGGTGGCCAGAGAGGCCTCAGAGGCACCCCAGGGCCCTGGGATGGAGCAGATTCCGCCCTGGAAAATTCTCCCTCTGGTTGTCATGGCAGCACGTCTGGGCTGGGGCCTTTTCCCCAAGGGGGCAGCACAGGGCTGTCATTTGTGGTTGACACGGACTGTAAGGGTGGCCTCAGGTCTCTCCTGCAGGGTGGTCTCCGATGCCCGGGGGGGCTCCCCACCTGCTTTCTGTATCGCACCAGGCTCTTGCTAGAAAGACCACGGAGCTAAGAGCTCTCAATTTGGGGTCAAGTCCCAGCCATGCCAATGGCAGTTGTATCCGAGAGCCGTGGTTTCGTACAGGAAGTGAAGGGACCAGGGGCTTGTCCACCAAGACACAGAGCAGTCATGGGGGTGAGATCCTGCACTTGGAATTGAAATGAGTGATCTCCTTGAATCCTCACAAAACCTGGGGAAAGAGGCCTTATTCTGATGCCCAGTTTGTAGGCCAGGTTCTGAGGCTGCGGACAGCAGAGAGATCTTGGTTCTCCAAATTCAGATCATCAGGGAAGGGCAGGTTCAGGGACCCAAACTCAGTCTTTTGGACACCGAAGTCCAATGCTGAATTTTCACAGCAGAGAAATGAACCTCCCTGGGCCCCTCCTCTGCGCTGTAAAACGGGGTAACAGTCAGTCAGCACTTCACTTATTGTCAGGGTTGCTGTGAAGACCGAGCAACATAGAGCTTGGCAGAAATGGGGTCTAGTCTTCAGCGCGTCCTGGCCTGATCCAGAGCCTGAATGTCGTTCTCGTGAAGGACTGGCGCACACCGACCAGTAGGAGGCAGTGTGCTCAGTGGTCAGAAGCACAGTCCCTGCCTCCAGGCCTTGGGATGCCGGCCGTGCTCCTTGCCAGCCTGTGACCTTGGGCCCGTTACATGGCCTCCCTGTCCTCAGTTTACTCACCTGTAAGATGGAAATGATCATAGCACCTTCCTCATAGAGTTACTGTGAAGATTACATGAGTTAATATCTATACGAAGCACTCGGAGTGGCTAGTACATGCTGTACTATCTAACTATTAGCTGCTTGTTATTATATTGGACTTACATTTAAAAATATATTTATATTGATTTCAGGGAGGAAAGGAGAGGGAGAGAGAGAAACATCAATGACGAGAGAATATCATTGATCAGCTGCCTCCTTCCTGCATGCTCCCCTGGGGATTGAGCCCACCACCCAGACATGGGCCCTGACCAGGAATCCTGGTTCATAGATCGATGCTTAACCACTGAATAACACTGCCCAGGCAGGACTTACATTTTTAAGGAAATTACATCTAGAGTCAATATTGTTTCACAATAACCGTCTGCAGGGGAGAGCTGGAATTGCTGCCTCCTTTTACAGACGAAGAAGGAATAAGCCTCAGAGAGGTGCACCCATTGCCCAAGGTCACACAGTGAGTCAGGGACCAGAAAAAGGTCTAGGCTTCAGGATGACAGTGGCCAAGCCACAAAGCTCCGAGGCAAAGCAAGTCCACCAGGCCAACGACAAAGTGTAAACCCAACAAAAAGTGACAACAGTGGCAGTCCCAGGCAGGCTGGGAAAGGCAGCTGGTTAATTTGGAGGCCTCGGATCCTCCCTGGGGGACCCTGCTAGCTAGGGCGCTGAGCACTTCCAGGTGGGTGCGGGTGGACGCCACACCTGCTCTAAGCCACAGCACACCTGGCTGCCAGCCGGTGTCTGAGGCCCCACTGAGGAGCTGGGGAGCTCCCAGGTGGACAGACGGGGTCTAGCGGGCTAGTTCTCATGCTTTCTCAGAAGTTGGGATCCCTCCCAGCTTTTGTCCCCACGCCCCTGCTAGTGCCGTCGACAAACCTCTAGAAGGGTCCGGAGGGATGGCAAGGAAGGCGTGGAGGCGCCAGAGATTTCAGTGATGGGGAAGCAGGTGAAGGTCTTTTATAAAAGCAGCTCAGCAGCCTGGTGGCTTTAACCTGATTAAAGCCTCTGTCAATATCCCCATTACTTCAGGCCCGGCCGGCTGCTGGTGGAGCAGGAGGTTTATTCAATATTTAAGAAGCCCTGCATTGCAGGCCAAGGGTTTGGGCCGCGTGGGGAAGCAGCAGCAGCAGCAGCAGCAGCAGCAAATGCTCAGGGACAGTCTCTTAAGCGGTGGATTCGTTTTAAAAGGAGAGAAACAAGAGGAGGAAAAGCCTCGCAGCCCTCAGCCTTCCCCCGGGGGTCCCCCAATTTCGGGTCACATTGCACAGCACACCCCAGAGCTATTTGCTCTGACTCAGGACCAGTGAACGCAGTGGACCAGGAAGCTGGGTCTGCCGGGTTCCGCTTTCTCTAGGCTTGCACAAAGCGGTGGCTCTCAGAGGGCCGTCCCCAGACCTGCAGCACCAGCATCACAGGGACCTTATTAGAAATGCAAATTATCGGGCTCCGTCCAGGAGCCCCCAAATCAGAAACCCCGAAGCTGGGAAGTGGCCATCGGCCTGCTCTCACGAGACTTTCAGGGTCTCTGATGCAGGTTCAAGTTTAAGATGCTCGATTGTGAAGACCAGGGGCTTTGCAAATTGCAGAGTGCTCCATCCATACTTGATGGCTGTTTCCAGGGGGGCACAGGGAGAGAGACGGGGATTTTGTGGTTCATTCATGTTCTCCAGCCAACCCTGAGATTCATATTTCTGTTCCTTTTCCCCGCCTGGCGCCAGAGGGGTCTGGGCAGCAGAGGGCAATGGATGGAGGCCGGTCTTTAAGATCTATTATTCATGGGAACTAAGAGAAGCTTTTTGTTTTTTTCTGATGTGGTCTCAGATTTCTTAGAATCCATACCCCAGGGAAGTGGCCGTGGCCAGACTGCATGAGACAGAAAGTACCCTTCCTGGCCAGAGACTCTGTAACCCATGTTATTTTGGGGGTGGGATTCTGCAGAAGCTCCTGGGTAACCTCAGAAAGGGGGTGCCCGATGCCAGCACTGGCTTTGATACTCTCTCCTACCCATTTTTCCACTCCAAACTCTCAACAACTCTGTGAAGTAGAGGCAGTTACTGCCCCATTTTACAGACAGGGAAATTGAGGCTCTGAAATGTTCGTTTAATTTGCTCAGGCTCACCAAGCTTGAGCTTAGCCGGGGGTTGAACCTAGGACCATGTGACTTCAAAGCTTAAGCTTCTGATGGAAGATTCTGTCATGAAATTTGTGCCATGGGTGCAGTGCGGGTGGCGTGTGTGTGTGTGTGTGTGTGTGTGTGTGTGTGTGTGTGTGTGTTGTGAGGTGAGAAGACAAGGAGAGCCTCTCCTGAGGCTCTAGTTGCTTCTTCTTCATGAGTATAAAGTGAAAATTTCCCAGGGCAGGGAGCACCTAAGGCGAGAAGACCCTTTCCTACCGGCTCTGACTGCTTGATAAGAGGCCAAGTCAAGGTTGCGAGGGAAGAGTCTGTGAGCTTGAGCCAGTTTTTTCCAATTTCAGGAAAGCACACTGCCTTCTTTTCAACACCCTTGGCAAGCAGTTTTGTTATTGGTGTTTGATTGCCTCCAGTGCCTGGGAACGCGTTGCCCGTCAACGTAGCACACCCTCCTTTTGAGACCTCTGATGGTTAAAAAGCTGTTCTTTCCCTTAAGCCAGACTCTCCCTGACTTTACCTGTCACCTGCTGGTGCCATATGCGGCTGGGCAGCTGTGTTATGAGAGTGGTTATCCAAAGTAGTGCTTAAAAGTGTTGGTATTACAGGGAGACTCAGCTGGGTTTATAAGCTGGTGGCTCTGCCATTCCTGGCTGGTGATCTTGGGCAAGTTAAGGCAACATCTGAGTCTCAGGAATCTTAATAACTCCAGGGCCTACTTCCTAGGAGGGGGCTGAGGAGGAAATGAGGTGGTGTGTGGGAACCGCCCATGCAAAGGCCGTTAACGCCTGTGCTGTCCACCTTTGCGGAGTGCAGACCCTCAGGGCAGGATAGAGAGTTGGTCAGAGCGTAGGCTCTGGAGTCACACTGCAGGGATTCCAAAGGTGGCCCCATCATTCACTAGCTGTGCAGCCTGGGAGAAGTTGCCCAACCTCTCTGTGCTTCAGGTGCCTCCCTTGTGAAAGGGGACCGACCACCATTTCATCGGGTCATTGTGAGGCTTAGGTGAAGAGTGGGTGGCATAGGGGTGGAGTACAACGAAGATAATTTAATGAAGAGACTATTTACAGACACATGAGCAAGCCAGCAAGGTCAAGGGAAGCCAGGATGCTAAAGCACCCCAGTAGCCAACAGAGGGCCAGCATCCCCTCCAGCCCGGGAGGGCCAGAGATGGGACAGTTATGGACCAGAAGAGACAGGGCTCTATGGAGAGGTCCTCCCGACCAGAGCTGTGACCTTCAACGGAGGCCATGGTGACTGGCGGGAGGAGCCCAGGGGGTCAATACCCCAGTCCGTCTCTCTTCTCACCCCCTCCAGTCTTCTGCTGGTGTCTCTCGATAGATAAACCCAACCGGAAGCCAGAGGGCAAGGTTGCTGTTGATACTGTCCATGCAGGGCAGCCTCCCAGGGCACAGAGCAGGGCGGAGGGTGGGTGGACCTGGAGGAGTGAATGGAAGGTACCCAACAAAGCCATTTTTATTATTAGGTTGGGCCATTTGATGCTGCCCCCGTACAATGGTATTTACCGTATAAAAACAGCAAATTAATAGGCTTAACCAAAGATTATATTGTTTGCACTGACAATCAATAGAGAAGGGTGGTCGGAAGGCTCATTGATACACGACTCAGGTCTGAGTCCTTGAATAGTCCACCTGCTCCCAGTGTGATCTTGACAAATCCCAGGGCCTCAGTTTTCTCATCTGTGAAATGGGAATGCTCCTCAGATGAGAGGATGAGGACTGCTGTCATTTAAAAAAGGAGTAAGTCCCACTCCCTGCTCTGAATACAGACGCTCCTTGACGTAATAATGGAGTTACTTCCCCCCAAGAAACACAGCTTTAGTTGGAAATATTGTACATTGAAAATGCATTTGGTACACCTAACCAAACATCATAGCTTAGCCTAGCCTACCTTGAATGTGCTCAGGACACTTATACTAGCCTACAGTTGGGCAAAATCATCTAAACAAAGCCCGCTTTATAATAAAGTATTGGTGGCATATATCATAAAATGAAAAAATCGTAACTCAAACCATTGTAAGTTGGGGACTGTCTGTATTTTGTCCTTAAGGGGAGGGTCAGGATGACACTCGGGGTCTCCGTGGCATGATGAGATTTAGGGCCGTAGGTACGTCCGTTCCAGCTGCATTTTAATCCCAGTGAGTTTCATTGCAACCTGGGCCTAAGTGGCAGCCAGGGGCCATTAAGCGAAATGACTTGTGTTAATACGCAGACCTGGCTAATCACATTTCCCCGTTTGGGGCCGTGTGTCTGTGCACGCACGCACGAATGCAGAAACCTGTCCCGAGCGGTTCCTCTTCTCCCCCCTCGCCGGGACGTGGCTGGGGCCAAGATAAGCTCGGTTAACAGCACAACAAAGGCAAGTTTCTGCTTTATCAAGGAATCAGGTAATTGGCTGGGCTCTGCAGGGAGCCCTGGAGGCTGCGCTGTTAACAGCGTCTGCCTCTGCGGTTCCTAGTTTGGCATTTGGGTTTATAGACTCAGGGCTCAGAGGGATCCATCATCCAGGGGAAGGAGGAATTATTAATCATAACAAATCAATGATTGCTTCCACTGGACGAGGGGTGTTTTGTGCCAGGCCCTGGATCCAGGACTTCCTATACATTATCTTACTCCGTCCTCACAGGAGTTCTCCTTTGACATGGATCCTGTTACTGTCTCCGCTCTACAGATGAGGTCAGGGAGGTGGATATACTTGTCAGGCTGAATGGCTTGACCCCCAAACCCTGCTGAACGGGCTGCTAAAAGCATGTGGTCTTGGCTTCTGGGTCTTTAAATGGAAGGAGGGGTTGTCTGCGTGGGAAGCACTGTGGTCATTGAGCCGCAGGCACGAGTTCATCATTGGCACCCCTTTCTCTCTTTTCAGTCCTGTTTCCGCCTCCTCCCTGCCCTCCCATCACCCCAGGCTCCATCCTCATGGGTTTCTCTGTTCCCTAAACATTCCAGTCCATGGATGCCTCTGAGCCTTTGCCTACTCAGTTCCCCTCCTCCTCTCCTCCATCCTTCATGCCTTGCACACTCCAGCTCATCCTTCAAGAGCCAGCCCAAATTTCCCTCACCTGGGGAGACTCCCCTGACCCCCACCCCTAGGCAGAACCAATCCCACCCTATGTCTGTTCCCATGGCATTTTGTACATTAACAAAACAAAACCTGTTCTGGACACACACATTATTTAGAGAAGGCAAAGAAATTAATCTTTATTTTTAATTACTGCCAGCTCTCTCATCCTGACTTTAAATGCTGCCACCTCATTTGTCTTATTAAGTATTTAGTTTTGCTTTTAATTAGTGCTGTTTATTGTCACTGAATTTTAATAGTCAGTGCAGGGTCTCAGCAGGCCTCGGTGTGGATGCTTCACAGATGTCCCCTGTCCTTCTGCAAGGCCCGGGCTTGGGTGGCTGTGCCTCTGAGGTGGTGGGAGGGGGCTGCAGGGAGTGGCTGAAGGCTGGTGTACTTTTTTCCAGACCTCAACTGATCCTGGTGGAAGTTAGATCCAAGGTAACTGATTGGCGAAGACACACAGAGAGTTCAGGAGGGTTGCAATGCAGAAATTCAATTTAAATTTGACCTAAGGAGGGGGAAAAAGGAATATACTGGCTCATGGTATCCAAAAAGGCCATAATAGATTCAGGTAAGGCTTGATCCAGCATTCCAACTCATCATCAGGCATCAGTCTCCCCCCCATCTCTCAGCTCTACTTCCATCCTTTGGCAAGTCTTTCCCACGTGGTGGCCATGGTGGCCGTGGTGGCAAAGGTCACCAGGATCAGCCCCAGGCTTCTGTGCTTTGAGCTTAACAACACCAACGGGAAGAGGGCGCTTCCACTTATGGAGCACATGCCCACCCCAGGGCCTTTGCACTTGCTTCCCCCCCCTGCCTGGAATGCTCCGCCTCAGAGATCCCTTCTGACCACCTATTTAAAGTCAGTCGTCCCCCTCCATCACCAGTCCCTTTTCCCTGTTTATTTATCTTGAAAGCGCTCATCATCGGCTGGTATGTTTCATATTTGACCTGTTTAGTTGTTGTCTGTCTTCCTGCTAGCAGGCTGAGTAACATGGTAACAGCGGTTTTCCTCTTTCGTGTTTGTGTTAATGCTGTATCCCCGGTGCCTAGAATTGTGTCTGGCATCTAGGAGTCGATGTTCTATAGAAAAAAAATTGTTTCTGGTTAATCCTCACCCGAGGATATTCTTCCCTTGGATTTTTAGAGAGAGTGGAAGGGAGGAGGAGAGAGAGAGAGAAACATCAATGTGAGAGAGACACATTGATTGGTTGCCTTCCGCATGTGCCCCAACTGGGGCCAGGGGTCGAGCCTGCAAACAAGGTACGTGCCCTTGACTGGAATCGCACCCTCAACCCTTCAGTCTGCGGACCAGTGCTCTAACCGACATTGAGCAACCGACTAGGGTCATAAATCTTTTTTGATCCTTCCCATTTCTCAAGAGAAGCTGGCAATCTGTATTTTTCGTTTAAATCCTGTGCCTTTAAAGCATTAGCTTAATTTCACTTTTAAAAAACTGCACGGGCCAAGCAAAACCTGTTTTCAGCCTGGATCCTGTTGTGGACCCCCAATCCACCCCGCTTTGAGGCCCTTTGTGTAAACTGCATCCCCCACCTCATCAGATAGTCTGAGTGAGGTTTCCCAGATTCCTAACTGAGTCCTAACTGCTGGACTCAGGGGAGGGAGGGAGGGACGGGGACAGAGACAGAGAGATGGAAGTGCGTGCGCACCGTCCGGCTGGTGGCTGCGTGTTCTGCTGCGAAGCATCTGGTTTAATTCCAAGACTGTGGGGTGGGGTTGGGGGTTAACGGGGGTGGGGGGGGTGTCCTAGGCTGACTGTGGCATTGAACTCCACGCAGACAGCTGAGCTCACACAGGTTCCCTGCAGCACCCCAAGCCCCACCTAAAGCCCGTCCCCACCCCGTCCCCGCTGAGTGGAGCTTGATACCTGCTGTGACTGGGAAGTTAAATGTGTTTCAAGAGTTGTTTTCAGTTCAACTAAAACCTGCTGAGATTCTGGGGGTGGAGGCATAGTCCTCAGCAAACAGCCCTGAAGGAGCCACAGGAGAAGTAGGCAGAGCAAAAGGGAGAGGGGAAAGAAGGGGGGCTTTGAACCTGGCTTTTCCAGGTGTGGGACGGGGCCTCCCAGGCAGTTTAAGACGCAGGGTGGTGTCAAGGTTCGCGCCAAGCGGTGGGGGTGGGCAGAGCAGGAGCGATGACTGGCTCTGCAACTTACCGGAGGACGATTGAGTGCTCACTGCCCTCACTGAGCTCTACGACGTACTGAGGGTTTATTGAGCATCTACTATGTGTCATGCTCAGGACTGGCTGCAAAGTGAAAATGCAAGGCCCTATGCCCACAAATTATTAAGAATTTCAAGGCAATGACAGCAGAGCATTAAGCCACATGTGGGCCCATCGAGCACAGGGTCCTTCTGTGTCCCCTCCCAACTTCTTCCCTCTTCAGCTTCTCCGGGAACAAGGCTGTGCTGTACCCAGACCTTCAGGGAAATCGGGGGGCCCCTGCGAACGCTGCCCCTACCCCTGCTGGGCACGGGACCTTGACTCGGTGAATGAGAAAGAAGGTGGGTTTAAAGGCGGGGTCTTCGGCTCCGATCCATTCCTGCCAGTAGGGAGCTGGGACTTCCAGCAGGAACTTTCCCTCTGGGGGCCTGAGGTTCCCCATCTGGAAAGAGGGCAAGCTGCGTGAGGTCCCGCCTTCTCTGTGTCCCGGCGTGCGGGGCATAGAGCAGGGCCTGGAGAACGAAGCAGTGGCGGAAGCACCGGGTGATGTCCTCTGTGGTTACTGTGTTCCAGGAGCCCGGGGCACCTGCCATGACCGACACCGTGTTCAGCAGCAGCTCCAGCCGCTGGGTGTGTCCCAGTGACCGACCCCTTCAATCCAAGTAAGTCGCTGGGTCTTCTTGGGAGTGGCTTGTTTTGGGTCAGTGAGGCCCTGAGATTTGTACTGTCCAAGGAGAACAGGAATAGCAAGCAAAGAACTGGAGTCTGCTCCCGGGCAGGGCAAAGGAACCCGGTGGGAGTTTTGTCATGGAAACTTCTCCACTGATTTTACTGCTTTAAAAAAAAAAAAATATATATATATATATAATATATATATATATATTATATATATATAATATATAACATATATATTATATATATATAATATATATGACATATATATTATATATATATAATATATATGACATATATATTATATATATATATTTGTTTTAGTTTTTTAAAAATGGATTTTTAGAGAGAGAGAGGGAGGGAGAGAGAGACACACACACACATCGATTTGTTGTTTCACTTGTGTTTCCGCTTTTGTATGCGTTCATTGGTTGATTCTTTATGTGCCCTGACCGGGGATCCACCCACAACCTTTGGGTATCGGGACAGTGCTCCAGTCAACTGAGCTACTGGGCCAGGGCCGGCGATGCCGTTTTAAACTTCCACCAGAAATGGAGGAGCGTTCCCGCTCCTCCACCTCCTCACCAGCACTTGACAGCAGCAGCCCTTTTCCTTGGGACCATTCTAGCGCGGGAACAGGGGAGTTTCTTTGTGGTTTTGACTTGCATTTCCCTACAAACCGATGTTGCAGACCTTCTTACGGAACTTAGGGGACATCCCCATCGTACAGCCCCTTTGTTGAAGCGTCTGTTCAAATACTTTGCCCGTTCTTAAGTCAGGTCACTTAGCTTCTTGTTATTAAGTTCTGTAGGGTTCCTCCTCCTCCATGGGTTAGAGATGAGGGTCCTTTGTTGGATTTACGTTTTGCAAATATTTTCTCAGTCTAACCTTGCCTTTTCTTTTTCTTCATCACAGAGTTTTTTGAAGAGGGAAAGTTATTTTTATTTTGATGAAGTCTATTTTGAAAGGGGGAAGAATTGTTGGAGAATTCCCTTACTTTATTATTATTTTATTTTTATTGATTTCAGAGAGGCAGGGAGAGGGAAAGAGAGAGATAGAAACATCAACGAGGAGAGAGAATCATTGATTGGCTGCCTCCTGCACACCCCACTCTGGGGATCGAGCACACAACCTGGGCATGTGCCCTGACTGGAATCAAACCTGGTTTATAGGTCGATGCTCAACCACTGAGCCACACTGTCCAGGCCCCTCACTTTTTAACCCCGGAACTAGCTGCATGAAAGAGCGTTGCTCTTCCTTACCTAGGACCTAAATATGTATCCGAGAAGGGTCTTTCTGAATAGCTAGTCCATCCACATCCTGTGAAGCTAAAGCCCCTGCCCCTTTACTTCTGCCTAAAACCGGAGTCTTACAGTTTTGAAGACAATATTCTACCAGTTTCTTTTTTGAAAGGAAACACCTGGAAAAAATTAAATTAAATTAAAAAATTGAACAAGAAAGGCAAAAAAGGAAACACCTACTCCCCCAAGCCCTTCCCATGATGTCCCCTTGAGCCCAGACTTATTTTGCAGAAAATATTCTATTCACCAAACAGTGTGTCTCTGGAAGATAAACAGTTGCCTGAAGGGTGGATGGGGTAACATTTATTTTATCTCTGAAACGTCAGTTAATTAAAATCCCATGCATCCGAGAGTTTACTTCTGTCGGTACCAGGCCAAACCATTTGCTTTACGATGAAATTAGAATGATCCCGACAGCCTGGATGCAGTTTCATTAACAGTGCGCCTGGGCTGCCGGGAAACAGCTTGGCATTCTCCGTGCATATGGCCTGCCGGCTCGCTCCTGCATTTCCTTGGGATATTAAAATTATTTTCCCATACATGCTAATGGGCGGATTACAGTCATCACGCATGCTCTCTCGTCGGCTGCAGTGGTGATGCGGATGCTTGTGATGTCTTTCTCCGGGAAATGAAGACGTCCAGTCTTCATTAACTGCTGGCTAGTCAGATACACTCGCTGCTTTTGTGATGCTCAAATGCCTTCCTCTCTCAGCCTCCTTGAGTCTAAGGTGGTGTTTGAAACATGTGAGGGTGTTTGAAAGAGGCAAAGGAACCTGCGTCTGGCGAGGGTCAGGCAGTGGTTTAGCTCTTAAAATATATGTATATCATTGATTTTGGAGAGGAAGCAAGAGGGAGAGATAGAAACATCAATGATGAGAGAGAATCATCAATTGGTTGCCTCCTGCATGCCCCACCCTGGGGATCCAGCCCACAGCCTGGGCATGTGCCCCAACCAGGAATCAAATGGTGACCTCCTGGTTCATAGGTCAGTGCTCAACCACTGAGCCACACCGGCTGGGCTAGTTTATGTTGGGAAAACTTGGGGAGAATTGCTGGGAAGGTCACGCTGCTCTATAGCTTTGAAGTCTGCCAGCGAGGGAGTGCCAGCGGTCAGAGGGGGAAACTGAGGCACTCGGAGAGGATAATAGGGGCGGTGTCTGTGTAGGGTTGCACACCTGACAGATGGGGCTGCGGGTCCCCTCCCTCAGCCTGGGGCACTGAAAGCTCTCCGTTCAGAGGAACCATTTACTGCTCAGGGCTCGTGGCCCTCCTCAAAGTGTTGGAAACAGCAAAAGCCAAGAATGACATTGGCCGTGTCATTAAGTGATTTCTCTTTAGGACCCCAAGCCCGTTGCTTAAATGCCTAAATGATCAGCTCAGTTCATCAATAGGCTGCACTGACTGGTCATTTCACTCCCAGCGGTGGCTTCTACAAGCCTGCCCTGCAGTAACCTTGTTTTGGATGAGCCGGAATCGGATCACGATGATTTGGGGGAGAAATGGAAGTAGGTCCTTGTCATTTAAACCATGTGGTATGCATCCATACAGTGCTGCTCTCATGATGAGGTTTCTTTCCTGACGTTATTCTTTCTTTCTCTCCTTTCTCTGCCTTCCTCCAGTGACAAAGAACAGTGAGTATTTGATGCTACTATTTTATTTTTCGACCAACTGAATTATATCTCTTTTTGTTTGTTTGTTTGTTAATCCTCACTTGAGGATATTTTTCCATTGATTTTTAGAGAGAGTGGAAGGGACGGGGAGAGACAGAGAGAGAGAAACATTGATGTGAGAGGGACACATCCATTGGTTGCCTCATGCACACGCCCAACCAGGGCCAGGGATTGAACCTGCAACCTAGGTACATGCCCTTGACTGCAATCAAATCCCAAGACCCTTCAGTCCACGGGCCGACACTCTGGGCCGACACCCTAACCACTGAGCAACTGGCCAGGGCTAGCATATCTTTTCTGATCTAAGTGGCTTGCCCCTATAAGAGAGATGGTCAAAAAAGGAAATAGCACATTTTATATATCTAAAAAAGAAATTTAAGTGGTTTAAAAAAAAACCCACCGTTTTGAGAAAAAGAATTACAAAATTTCAAAAAGTATCTTGATGAAAGGCGGACAGCGCTCCCTAGGGGAGCCCTCAATTTCATTCTTGTGGCATTTCAACAAGTTTGGGGACCACCCAGTGCCCCGTTTCCACAGCCTTTGCCTGGGAGCTCTGTTCCGAAATGAAGAAAATATTAACTGAAGCAACTGCTTCCATTAAAAGATGATAGCAGAACGGAGCTTGTGGGAAGTCATGCACTATGCACGCTGTCCCTATCCCCTCGTGGGAGGCCGCCCAATTTCCCAGTGAGCTGCTCTTGGTGCAGAGGTCCTAGCTCTGCTCACAACCTTTGTCTTTTCAATGGGATTCATTTCCCAAATAGGCATGACCGATTGGATGCCAGGCCCAATCAACCCAAGCAGGGTGCTGGTGGTTGGGAGCACGCTCAGAAATCATGGGAAGGGAAGCCATCTGCCCTCCCCACAATGGGGGTGTTAGCACAGAGCCAGAGGCAGAGCACGGGGTCTGACGTCAGGAGACCCAGTGAATCCTGCTCTGGGACTCAACATCAGTGGGACCATGGACATGCCCTTCACCTCCTGAGTCCTGGCTGTCTCCTCTGCAAGACAGGCGAGGTCACCTTGTCCTTCCTCCCTCACCAGGTGAACGTAGCATCAACAAGGTGCACAGGAGAGCTCTGTGAGCTGTGAAGCACACTGAGCAAAGCGGGGGAAAGGGTGTTGTGATGTTGCCTTACCCTGTGTGTTGTGTATATACATTGTACATACATACATATCCACACAAAATATATATATACTAGAGGCCCGATGCACAAAGATTTGTGCAAGAATGGGCCTTCCTTCCCCTGGCTGCCGGCACTGGCTTTGCTGCAGCCCGGAGCCGCCTTTCTGCCTTCCCACACTGCCCAGAGGCCCGGAGTGGCTGGGGCAGTTGACACCTGCGTATGCAAATTAACCTGGCATCTTTGTTGGGTTAATTTGCATACTCACTCCTGATTGGCTGGTGGGCGTCGTGAAGGTATGGTCAATTTGCATCTTTCTCTTTTATTAGTGTAGATAACTTGCGTGTATATTTGTGTATATACAATGTGTATATCTATCACTTGCAAAATTTGTTCAGCTCTTTTGGACCCAAATGACCACATTACTAGGCCCAAAATCCTCTAAAGGTTTTCTTAACATTGATCACCTGACCCCGGGAAATGACTTCCCCAGTTCTGTGTCTGTTTCTCCATCTGTCAAATGAGAGCTTTGGACAAGTTGATGGCTAAAGGCCGTTTGAATGTTCTACAATTTCTGTTGTTGGCCAGTAAGACTCTGGCCAGACTAGATCTGCTTTTTCTGAGTATGGTGAGTGCATTACTCAGACATGCCAGGGAGAGATGTTGAGACATTGTCAGATTATAAGTATGAATATAACAAGAGAGAAGCTCATGACTCCAGAGGGTCTGGAGGTTCATAGAAGCTTCCTGAATACTAAGAGTTGAAAGGTAGAGTCTATGATCATACTCTTTCACTCCCTCCTCCCCTTCTTTCTTTCCCCCTTTCTCCCTTCCTGCCTTCATTATCAAATATTCACTGAATGTCTACTACATATCAAGCACTCATTATTGTAAGCACTGGGAATACAGGGATAGCCAAAGTATGAGTATGTGTCTAGTGGGGTCTACAAACAAATAAACAGCCAGTCACCAACAAATATACTCCAGTGTGCTGTCATGGTGGGCCCAGCAAGCACAGGAGGGACGTCCAGCACAGTCTTGTGGGTCATGATGGGGGAAGTGAAATGTAAGGTGGGGTCAAGTGAAAGTAGAGACAGATGAGTTCCAGGTAGAGGAACAGCATGTGCAAAGTCCCAAAGTGAGAGCGCATGGAATTTTAGAAGAACCAAGTGGAGCTCAGTCTGGCTTAACAGATTAGCAGGAGCCTTAGATTACCTTAGCATTCTGAAGGTTTTTGGGAGAACCCTGGCTTCCTTCTGCACCCCCTTTAATCTGGTGGGGGTAAATTTCATCTGAAAGGGCCTTTTGTGGTGTGGCTGCCCTTCCTTCCTCATCCTTTCCTCCAGGATTCATTAAAATCTCATTCACTGAGCTGTAAAGTGACTTCCTGCTGACACCTGCCTGTGCCGGCATCCTGGGGGAAGGCAGGGGGTGGAGAAGAATAAAGGAAAGAAAAAGGATTAATTTTCTGCACAGCACCACTGTGTAATGCATCAGAGCCTTGGTGCCCCAATAGCACTTCCATCATCGCACTCCTTTTGGGAGTTATAATTTGTTAAAAGAGACATCTGGTGGGTATTTATTACGTGACTATTGTGTGCATGAAAAAAGGAATTAAGGTGGGGGGCAGAAAGGAGGTGGGAGTCTGCCCTTGGCAGATATTTAGGGAGAAACATCTGTGAGGGGCATCCACCTGGAGTCAGGACTCATTCCTTTTGTATTTGGGGCCACTGGGGCTGGTTTTGGTGGGAGGGTTCCTTCTGACCCTCTTTAGATGCACCTGAGCAGGTACATTCAGATAGCAATCAAGCGTGTCCAGGATGCTGGTTTCTTGAGCCCCTGAGCATACTTGCTCCACACATATTTCTCGGCCACTCCCCTCCCTCCTCTGAGTGGCAGGCATCTGGAAAATGAGCAGGTCAGTTGCAATGATCTATAGGCTTTTTGTTAGCAGTGAAACTCTTTCTTTGATTAATATTTTATTCCAAAGCTAAATAGATAAGACAGGTAAGAGTGGAGCTGGATAAGGACCTTTAGTAGCTGAAAGCATTAAATACATCATGGTGAACTTTGTGCAGCTGTAATTTAAAATAATACCAAACTGCAAAGTAAATGTAGGGAGTCTAGCAAGCTTCACATTGTTTGTTGTTGTTGTAGTAGATACTGTTATCAGCTAGCTTTTGCTGTGTAACAAACCATCTTAAAACTCTGTGGTGTAGAACAATTATTTGTTTCCAGGAATCTGGGCTCAGCTGGTGGCTCTGCTGATCTTGGCTGGACTCGCTTATGTGGCAAAGGGTTGGCTGATCTAGGATGGCCGTGGCTGGAACGACTCAGCTCTGCTCCACAGGCCACTCATCCTCCAACATTCTGTCCTGGGCTTGTTGTCATGTCATGGCAGAGGTGTAAGAGAGTAATCAGAGACACACAGGCTTTAAAGATTCCCCTCTTCCTCTTCCTCCTCTGCTTCCTCCTCCCCTTTTTCTTTACAACATAATTCTTTAAAAAGATACTTTCAATTAGCGATGGGTGCAATGAAGAAAATGAACAATGAGGGATCAAGGAAGGCCTTTCTGAGTTGACTTTTGAACCAGATTTGAATGATGAGAAGGAGCCATCCATGGGGAGATCTGGGGAGATAAGTGTTCCTGGAAAGGGGACAGCAAGTGCAAAGGCCCTGAGGCAAAAAACAAGGTTTCAGTGTTTAAGATTGAGCAGGGAGGCCAGTGATGCCGGGGTGCAGTAAGGGGGGTGATGAGGACGGAGGCAGGTTAAGGACAGGTAAGGTAGGACTTTGCAGATGGGCAAGAAGACTGACATTTATTTCTACCAAGGTAAAATTCACAGAACATAAAATCAACCATTTTACAGGGTACAAGTCAGTAACCTGCAGCATTATCACAATGTAGGTTTTTTCCGAAGTCAATGAGAAGCCACTGGAGGGTATTGAGCAGAGGGGACAAGCCTGTTTAGCATATATTTGTTCATCCCCAGAGGCCCTGGCTCCAAGGCAAGGTGTGTTTCCACCAGAATTTCGCCCTCCTCCCCTTTCTCCCAAGACTTGGCCCTGGACACCTGCTTCCCCTTGCTTTCAAACTCTTCCTTCTCTCCTCTTTAGTGCAAACCAGCTAAGAGAGGAGGATGACTGAGGAGGGGGTGTGTGTGTGGGGGGAGATATGGCTTTTAATTTTTAACATTGAGTGTCAAAAGGCAATTTCATGGCTGCTGGCGAGAGGAGAGCAGTGGAAGTAATAGAGGCTGGCCGCTAATGGGGTGCTGGCTCTGGAGGATTCCAGTTACTATTTTCCCCCTAACAGGGACCAGCATTTCTAGTGGTGTTTAACCCTGCATTCCACTCGGGTGATGCGCCTCAGTGCCCCAGGGCGTGGACCATGTCATTAATGGAGATGATCATAATGTGCCATAGGCCTCAGCTCTCCATCAGCAGTCTCTGATCCTCTGCACCATCCCTGGGGCTACGCGGGCAGGCACTCAGTCCTCTTTGTACTGTGGAGGTTAAGGGCACAGGCGGCCCAGGTTCGAATCTCATCTCGGCCACTTCCTAGCCACGTAAAGTTGGGGAAATGGTCTGATATCTGAATCTCCTCACCAGGAGATGTATGACAGTCCCTTTCCTGTAGGGAAGATGTGAGGATTAAGTGAGGTAGCGTGGTACCCAGGAGGTGCAATGTCCGTGTTTGCTTGTTTTAAAAAAGCCAAGAAGAAATACAGGATGAAACTCAAAATGCTACAGGAGCTTCTGAGGCTGCAAATCTGGATGTTTATGTGAAAGCCGGGGATTTTTATAAACCTCGTTGGCAACTACTTTAAATATGTTATTTTTTAAATCTGTAGCTCGAACCCAACATCTTTGTGCCAGGCAGGGGCTGGGGTCTAACTGGAGCCCAGGGCTTCTGACTGCCTTCCCAGAATTGGCTCCAGTCCGGCAGAAGTCTACTGTTCTGGAATCTTCTCCTGACAACACCATTGTCCTCCAGGTTGCCACGAGCTTCCTGCAAATGTGTGCTAAGCACATAAAGAGAATAAACACATTGTACTGATGAGCAAACTGGGGCTCTGAGAGATACAATTCTTTAGTCCAGAGTCTCCCAGCCGGGGAGTTTCCCAGCCAAGGTGTGACCTGGGGTTTACCCGACTCCAGGGCCTGGGGTCTAACCACAACTCCACATTGCCTACTGGGTTTCCGGTCCAGCCTCACGCCTTCCCAACTTACCTTTCAGGCTCCAGGCGGGCTGGTCCGTCCATCCCAGTGGTCAGCCCGACAGACAGAGGAAACAGGAAGAACTGACAGATGAGGAGAAGGAAATTATCAACAGGGTGATCGCCCGGGCCGAGAAAATGGAAGAGATGGAGCAGGCGCGGATTGGGTGAGGCCTGACACTTCCCATCCATTCCACGGTCCTGGAGGCAGGGCTTGGAGGCGGCATTGCTCAGGGCGGGAGTGCTGGGGTGGAGGGGGGCTGCCTTTGGGCCCTGCCATCTGTGACCCACCAGGCCACCCACCCAGGCAGAACTGGAATCTTTGTCACATGAGGTTGGAGGACTGGAGGAGAAGAGGGTGGGGGGGGGCTACCTGGGTAGGGGGCTCTTCCAGACGGGGAACGGGGTTTTTCTGATGGGGAGGAAGGAGACTGTGGGCCTGTGCCTTGTGGGAAGTGGGATATGTGTGTTAAGGATAAACCCTTGGAAGCAAGAATTCCTCTCAGCCTTTCTCCTGAATAGCACGTACCACCAGCTAACATTTTATATTCACATATTCACTTTGATGACTGTTTATCTCTCCCAGTTAGATACGGTCCCCAAGGGTAACCTGTTTTGACCACCACTGACTCTCCAGAGCCTGGTACATAATAGGCGTGCGCTAAAATATTTGTTGAGGGAATGAGCGAATATGACAGACAATGCTGCCTCCTAATTTCCCTCTCCATCTCCTGTGACCAAGAGGCTGGAGATTTTAGAATATTGTAGTTCAGGGTCCAAATTCCCAGGGAAGGCACTCTGATTGGCTGCCTTATGTCAGGTGCTCTCTCTCGTCCAATCAGCTGTGATGCCCATCTCATCTGAACATGGCCATTGGTCTGACTCTGGGGGTAAAGTTAAGGTGTGGGGAGTGTCTCTGTGGCCTGAGAAGGTTCTAGCTTGAACATCCTAGAACAGGGTAGATGGGTTGCCTGCCCTGTCCTCCACGTCTTGTGATTTGCCTTGACTAACCTGGTGACACGATGGACTAGCACAGTGGTTAACCACTGGGGCCCTAAAGTCAGAAAGACCTGGCTCCAAATTCCAGGTCTACCACCGACCCCCTGTGTGACCTTACCTGGTAAATAAGCCATTTACCTCCTTGTGCCTCAGTTTCCTCCCCTGCAAAGTGGGGATAACATCAGCACGTACTTCTCAGCTAGCGTTTAACATGCAACGGATTCATGCGATGCCTGGTGCAGAGCATCCACTCAGTAAATGGTGGCAGTCATTTATCAATGAACTTGCTGTGGAAGCTCAGTGTTTGTCACTGGCCAAGGCCTCTGTTCTAGAATTTATGCCCCGAGACTCCTGCTTGGCAAGCCCTGGACTTCCAGCAACCCGGCTTCCGTGGAAGGAGATCTGAGAGGCTCCCAGGGAAACTGGGGCCGAGCCCTCGGTGGCAGAGTCTCTCTTCACTGAGACGCTGTGTTTTCCACCCAGGTGGGGATGGCAGTTGGGGGGCGGGATTCTGGCTGCGGCTGTTTCCCGCACGCTTCCAGCAGCAAGACCTCGTTGGCCAGAGGCAAACCCAGTGCTATTTGTGTCTGAAGAGCTCGAACCTGCCCTCGTTCCAGTTCTTCCCACGCTTCCCTGGGAGAGGATCAGAGAGGAGCCAGATAAAAGCAAAGCGACACGTCAGATGTGGAGCGAGGCTGAAACTGGGGCGCCATTGGGGCCCCCACTTCAGGACCTGAGGTTCCCAGTGAATAAGCTTTGGGAGCCTCAGCTTCTCCACCCTCAATGAAGTGGTCAGTCTGATTCCCAGGATCCCCCTGATCAGACTACGTGTTGGGGTGTTTGCTGGAGTCCTCTGGACCACGGGGCTACCTGCTCCTCTAGAGCGATTGACCTCCTTCTAACTCTTAAAATAGCAGCTGTTTCTGTGCCCCATTCTGGGTCCAGACACCCGTCTCTGTAATGCTGAGTTCTCTTCCCATTACCCGAGGGAAAGCCTTCTAGAGAGGTGTGAAGTCATTATGGATACACATCACAAATAATCATGATGCTGGGTACCGTTTGTTGAGCACTTACTATGTGCCAGACCCTGAGCCTACAAACGTCATATGGCCTGGCCAGTGTGGCCTTGTGGTTGAGCGTAGACCTATGAACTAGGAGATTATGGTTCCATTCCCGGTCAGGGCACATGCCCAGATTGTGGGCTCGATCCCTAGTGGGGGGCGTGCAGGAGGCAGCCAATCAATGATTCTCTCTCATCACTGATGTTTCTATCTCCCTCTCCCTTCCTCTCTGAAATCAATAAAAGTATATAGTATATATTTAAAACAGCAACAATAATAACAAAACATCACATGGATTAACCCTTGAGCTGCTTTTCTCAACCCTGTCAAGTAGATGTTATTATTATCATCCCCATTTTGCTAGTGAGGTCAGGTCCCCTGCCTAAGGTCACGTCGAGTGAAGAGGCACATCCTGCCAGCTGGCTCTCAGAAGTATGCTATTAGCTATTAGATGCCTTTCCTGAAGGTCTGACCCAAACTTTCTAGACTGCAGAACATGGACATTCAAAAGGCTCGGGTTTGAAGGGGGCATGTTGGGAGCTAGAAGCTGAAGCTCCTCCTATGCTGGCCCTGTTCCTTCCAGATCTTATTAACCTGTTTGTACATCCATAGCTGGTCTCCATGCTCCTGTGGCTCTGAGAGTTCCAGGGAGACTCACCCTCGGGCCTCCCAGGAGGTGCTGTCTTCCTGGGGCAACTTTGCTAGAGTCACGCACCCCAGCAGATCAGAGCTGGTTCTCTCCCAGAAGCCTCTTTGCTTCTGCCCAATGGGGTGTCTAAACCTTTGATCGCCACTCAGCCCACAACCCAGCTCTGCTCTCTTCAGGACCCCCAGAGGGGGAGATGATGGACTGGAGAGGGGAAACTCATAACCACCTCATCGTGCCCCCACACCCCTTATTTAAGGGCTAAGTGGGACGACAGAGTTTATTTTGCATGCCCTGCCTGCTACAGGCTTTCCATATTTGTTAGGACACTTGGCTTGCTTGCCAGAAAGGAACTTAATTCCAGCAAGGTGGTTTCCAGTTATCTATGGCTACATTAACAAAGCACCCTAACTTTCGTGACTTAAAGCAACAACAGTATGTTATTTTTTACAATTCTGTCGTTGAAGAATTCAGGCAGGGCTCTGCTGGGCAGGTTTTCTGCTCCACATGGAATGGGCTGGGATTGCTGACCCGGCTGCGTTTGGCTGGCGGCTGGGCTGGGCTGGAAGGTCCAAGGACATGTCCATGCCCATGTGTGCTCTATGTGGTCCCTTTTTTTCCTTACTCAGTAGTCTGGTCTGAGCTCCTTTATGTGGAAGGTGAAGCCCACGAGATCCAGGATTCTTAACAGCTGGGTCTGAAACTAGTAGGGTATTAACCATATTCTATTGAAGAAGGGAAATGGGTTCCATCTGCTTGTGGAAGAATGACTTATGCATCCATAGGAAGGCATTCATGGTGGCCACCTTGGGAGACTCTACCACATTATACAACAAGGGGAATTTAATATAAGGATGCAGAGCTATTTCTAGGGATCTGAGAACAGGAACACAGCCTAGCCTCATGAAAGGGCTGCTTCACATCTCACATGGTAGAAAATATAGCCATGCTATACCTCCCCAGTGGTTATAGCTCTTCTTAGTCCTAATTCCAAATTCCCAGGGAAGGAACTCTGATTGGCTCAGCTCACTCTGAATGCCCACCCCTCATCCAATCAGCTGTGGCTAGAGATGCAAGGCTGCATGGACACTGAGTACTTCTCTTGAATGTGCAAAGAGGCTTTGTGAGTTGGACACACACCCATGAGGTGTCCGTAGGACCTTGACGTGTATTAGGGCTGGAATTAAACATTTGCTTGGAAAAATTTGTGTCTGCAATTTTTGGTTTAAAAAAACATCCCCCCCCCCCAGTGGTAGCACCCTCTGCATCCTTATCATATTTCTTTCTGCCTGGAGCTTCTCAAAGGCATTTGCTCTCAGATCCTGTCTGTGAAGGGACAGGCAGTGGGTGGCTTCCATTCGAGGTCACCATTCCTAAACAGATGGGCCCAAAAAAAGTAATTAGGATTTGTCATTAACCTTGGTGTCCAGATGCTGTGATGGAAGAGGCAATCAGAGAGATACAACCTGTTGTTGACAGGATCTGCTGGGTTCCTATCACCTCTCCATCTCTGTTCCATCAACCCTTATATTTTTGGCACAGAATTATTCCAAAATGTGGACAGAGGGAGAAGTGAATAATAGTGCTTATTAGGTAGGCGTCTTTTCTATGGCTTGACAAGCCAACAATAAGTCAGGTCATTCTCTCCTCTTTCTAAAGAAAGAACCTCCCCACTTTTTTTGACCTTGAGTCAGGCGTTCGGTGGCTAGGTTTCAGGGGTCCTGAGGGTATTCTAGACACATTGATGCATGTGTCTGTGTGCATTTTTAAGAAGGAATATTGATAGACCACACCAGGTTTGGGGGGACTCTGAACCCCCAATGTTGGAACTGCTGAGCAGCACCTCTGCTTTCTCAGGGATTGGGCCAATGCTTTCTCATGTGCTATAGCCTGTAAGGAATCTGTTTGTGCAAGAAAATGGAAATCTTCTTAATTCCATCATTAGTCAGTGTTTGGCATAACAGGGAGCACGTGTTAAATGAACCCTCGACCCAACTGTCCAAGCCTCTCATGGAACCACTTGAGTCTCATGGTGCGAGGTTGGACCGTGTGGTCTCCAGGCTCCTTCTGCCTCGGCACGATTGACATTTGGGGACAGGTAATTCTTTATGGTGGACTGTTCTGTGCATTGTAGGGTTGTTTTTTTTTAGCAGCGTCCCTGACCTTCATCCACCAGATGCCTGTAGTAACCCCCCTAACCAGATATGACAACCAAAACTGCAGACCGTGCCACATACCCTCTGGGGGGCAACAGCACCCCCTTTGAGGACCACCGCTTTGGCCTTTTTGTTAGGTTCAAAAAAAAGGAAGAAGTAAATTTGGGATTTCCCTGCAAACCCACCCCCCCCCCCCCCGCTTCAGCTTAACATGATACTAGTTCACATGCGCAAAGCTTTAGGTAGATTCATCTCTGCCATCCTCACAACAACCCTATGTAGTAGGCTATCCTGTTATTCCCATTGAATAAGAGGAGGAAACTGAGGCACAGAGAAGTTCAGCAGCCTGCCCAGAGTCATATAGTTAACTAGAGGCCCCATGCACGAAATTTGTGCAAGGGGCTTGGCCCTCATAGCCACAGCAGCTTGCCTCAGCCCTCACAGCCCCAGCTTCGTCCAGAAGGTCATCTGGAAGGATGTCCGGAAGGTAGTTCAGCTGTCCGGTCTAATTAGCATATTATGATTTTATTATTATAGACTAGAGGCCCGGTGCATGAATTCGTGCACCAGTGGGGTCCCTCGGCCTGGCCTGCGGGATCAGGCGAAAACTGGCTCTCCGACATCCCCCGAAGGTCCCAGATTGCGAGGGGGAGCAGGCCAGGCTGAGGGACCCCACCAGTACACAATCGGGGCCGGGGAGAGTCACAGGAGGTTGGCCAGCTGGGGTGGGACTGTGGGAGGGCTCCAGGGCGTGTCTAGCCCGTCTCACTCAGTCCTGATTGGCCAGACCCCAGCAGCAAGCTAACCTACCGGTTGGAGCAGCTGCCCCCTGGTGGCCAGTGCACATCCTAGTGAGCGGTTGAGCAGCCTTAGCATATCATTAGTATATTACGCTTTGATTGAATGGCTGACCAGTCAAGCAGACACTTAGCATATTAGGCTTTTATTATACAGGATCAGCAATTACAAACGCAGGCTGGCCGGCTCCAGAGTTGAGTCTTATTCTGCTGCCCTACAGAAAGGCAAGGCAAATACTCGCTGCCCAGCACTGTGCTAGGAACTTGCAAATGTGTTCTATTTCCTTTAATCCTCATGTCTTCGCTGAAAGACAGACTACGGTCTCTGCTTTACAGCCGAGAAAACAAGCTCAGTGTGGTGAGGACACTTGCCTAGGGGCACACAGGCTTTACATGGCCAAACCAGGCGTTCACCCTGAATCTGTCTTTCCACTTTATCCCGTTGCCTTTTTGGGTGCAGAGAGGGGAGGCCATGGACAAATGACTTCAGAGATTTAGGGAAGTCGATAATGTAGAGCAGCGATTGCCACCCTTTCGGACCTCACAGACCACCAATGGTCTGAGGACCACCGGTTGGTGACCGCTGATTTAAAGGGTGTCTCAGATATTCACTCGGGGCAGGTGGAAGGGTTAGCAAGGGCCCCAGCCATAAGCACGGAAACAAAACAAAGAGTAACAGCATCTGGGCAGCTAGACCTCGCCTCCAATCCCATCTCCACCGCTGGTGGCTGAGTGCCTCGGGTAGGCGACTTCCCCTGCATGTGCCTTGGTTTCCCCCACCTGTGAAATGGGAGGGAACATAGAGCTGATCCCACAGGCTGTAGATACTTAGGAAAAACACTGCACGCACAGTGCTCAGCACAGCACCTGGGAACTTGGTAACTGTGATGTGCCCGGGTTTATAATGACCCAGCACCTTGCCTGGCAGTGACCACATTAGCTCCCTTGTCTCCAACTCCAAGTCGGGGTGACCCTCCTCCCCAAAGTGCTGTGGTGCAGGCAGGAATCCCATTCACCAATCCATCAAGAGGAGAGATTGGGCTCTATGGCTCCCCGGGTGACGACAGCAATAAACAACCGTGAGAATTAATGAGTCTGAGATGCACGCAGCCCGCATACCAGCGCATGGCTTCTCGACAGAATGGCTCGGCCATTTCAGGACAGGTTCCCGAGAGGCCCTGCTCTGGGCTCTCAAGGCAGCGCTGGTCAGAACAGCCACAGCTGCCTCCTATTTCTAAACCCTGTCCCCGTCCTCAGCAGATGGCCTGATCTGAACTTCAGAAAATGCCACATTTAATAAAGTTACCGGTAATGTCCCCCCACTTGGCAATTAGGGTGACAGCGAAAGCAGCACGACCCTGGAATTGATGGTGTGTGTGCGTATATATGCGCTCTCTCTCTCTCTCTCTCTCTCTCTCTCTCTCTCTCTCTCTCTCTCTCTCTCACACACACACACACACACACACACACACACACACCTTGGCGCACACTCTCCCACTTTGCTGCATTTTTAGGAACCGCTGTGTAATGGTTAACTGCTGCTCTAATCGCAGCTGCTCCGGTCCCTCCCATGAGCAGTGGAACCCCAGCTTTTCGCCGTTTCCCTCTCCAACTGAGGAATCGGTACCCAGACCCCTCGCACATCACCGTGCCAGGCGGGGTGTCTTCCTGAGCTCCGCAGTGCTCCGCGTGGAGCCTCCTTCCTGGCACAGTTGCACATCATTAGCCTTCCCTCCCCATTCAGCCAGGCGCTGCAGCGGCACTGGGCTGAGGGCTCGAAAGCAGCTGCCTGCGTGTTTCCCAGACTGCTTGGCCTTTTTCGGGGAGAGGGAGCTAACACGCGCCATCGGTCCCGCAGTTGGCTCTGTCCTCGTGTGGGGAAGGCAGCCACTGGGCCTGGGCGCCCTGCCAGGCCAGGGTATGCACAGCCCTGCATGGGAAAGTGTGGTCTGTACGTTGGTGCTGACTATGCACACGCACGTGTGTGCACACAAGTGCACATGGACGTGTGCCTCTACAGGTGTGCCTGTAGGCATATGTACTCACATGTGGATACATGCACCATCATGTATGTGTATTTAGAGGTGGGCATGTGAGTCCCGTCAACTTCTAGTTACCACAGCCCCTTTAAAAGCTTTAGAAAGACAAATTTCCTGGCTAGCTTATAGCACCCTGGCTACATAGAAAAAATGCTAGTACAGGGAGTTATAAAAGCCACAAATTTCCAGAAGAAATAATTAGCAGCAACCGTTACTGAGTAGATACCATGTTCCAGGCATTTTACAAACACTCTCCTTTTATCTTTGCAGCAATCCTAGGAGGTAAGGACTTTGTTTGCCCCAATTTACAGATGAAAAATGAAGGCTCAGAAAGGTTAAGCAGCTTTCTTGGGATCACAGAGCTAGGAAGTAGCAAAGTTCAAAGGTGGACGCAAACAAGCTCACTCCAGAACTAGCATCTAATACCTGCTTCATAACTGCCTCCTATTTCTAACATCTGAAAGTGTGTGTGTGTAGGTGTGTGTGTGTGTAAGAGTGTGTGTGTGTGTCTAGGGGTGAATGTCTGGTGCATGTGTGTAGGGAGTCCACACTTCCCCGGGACTGAGCACCTGGAGAAGGTGATTGGCACCTGGCAGAGTCCAAAGCCTGCCTTGTCTGACATCCACAGTCAGGCAGGGAGGAAGTGCCCAGACCTTGCTCTGGAAAGGAGGGCTGGCACTTCATTCAGGCCTAATCAGGCGGGAATAGAACCTGGGTGGCAGATGGGGCCGGGGCGTGAGGATGGTAAACAGAGTAATGGTCCCCCCAAAGGTGCCCACATCCTAATCCCTGCAACCTGGGAATATGTGACCTTACCTGGTAAAAGACTTTGCAGAGGTAATTAAGTTAGGAATTTTGAGATGGGGAGGTCATCTAGATGATCCAGTGAGCCCCAGTGATCACACGGGTCCTTATAAGACAGGCAGGAGGGTCAGTGCCACAGGAAGATCGGAAAACGTTACACTGTTGGCTTTGAAGGTGGAGGAAGGGGTCATGAGCCAAGGAATGCGGGCAGCTTCGAGAAACCGGCAAAGGCAAGGGGATGATCCTCCCCTAGAGCCCAGAAGGAATGCAGCCCTGCCAAGGCCCTGACTTTGGCCCAGGCATCTGAGCTGCAGGACTGTGAAGGTCATATGTATATGAAGGTCATATTTATTTATACATAAAATCTGTTGTTTTAAGCCACTTAGTTGTGGTAACTTGTTACAGCAGCCATAGGAGACTAATACACAGAGGACTCCTGGAAACCCGGGAGCGTGCAGAGGCATTTGGTGGCCCTCCAGCTAGTGTACTCTTTTACCACTGAGTCAGACCCACTTGGGACAGCTTTGGAGTTTCAAGGGACCTGGTCCAGCTCATGTGTAGATGAAGTCTAGGGGCCTGCCTGCTTCATTCTAGCTGGAACCACCATAGTGTCTGAAACTCTTCCTGCTCTGAGCCTCCCAAGGGCTCCATTCTTAGGTCCATGTGTTGTCTCAAAACCGGGGAAGTTGAGTTGCCTCCATTCAAAGCACTTCAGTGCTTTCCCATCACTCTGAGACTCAAGACCCTGCATGGATTGGCCCCTGCCCGTCTCTGCAGCCTCATCTCCCGTCATCCAGCCCACCAGCCATGCTGAGCATCTCTCTGGTCCTTTGTACATGCTATTCCCTCTTCTTCCAGGACTCTTCCTCGCCCTCTTTACTGGGTCAGCTTCTCTTTATCCTCAGGTCTCAACTCAAGGTCACTTCCTCTGAGGCCCCATCCTGACTTCTCAGATCCCTCTCTTATGAGTTCTCACTGCTACTCAGGCTTGTCCTTCAGACAACCTACTAGGAGTCTAATTATGATGGTCTGTGTGATTATTTAAATGACATCTGAGTCCCTCACTAGAATTCCAACTCCATGAGGGCAGGGACCTCATCTGTTTGCTCCCTTTTGGATCCTTACTGTCTACTTGGCAGGTGGCAGGTGCTCCATGAATATTTGTCAAATTAACGAGCAGCTCATCTAGATCCATTTGGATGGCAAGGTCAGACCAAGTTGAGAATCCACATCCCACCACCTCCAGAGGTCATCCATTGGTGCCCAGAGGAGGGGACATACCCTTTCTGGTGCCTCTGGGAGCATCCCTGGAAATGGGAGGTACCCACCAACTTTACTGAGTAACCAACAGCCCCCCTTCAGCACACAGCCTGGTGATGGATGTGTCTCCTGGATGTGAGGCGTGAGGGTCAAGTTAATTAGGCATGTAAACACATAACTAGAGAGTGACAGGCACTTATGCTTTCCAGCTAATTGGGCACTTAATATGGAGACATTAAACAGGCAAACAAAACCAGCCTGCCCATGCAGACAGGCCTGCTAGCAGCTTCACCACTTAGAGTTTGCGTTAGCTCATTGAATATCATGGGAGAAGGGGGTAAAGGGTGACCCCCCAGATCCTGGTTTGAGCAAGCCAGTGGGATGGTGGTGCCATTTTTGGAGAATAAGGAAATGTTTGCTGGGGACGCGGATGGGAATAGAGAGCTGCTAAGATGATGGCCAGGTGAATGCCCAAGTCTGAGATGCCTGTGAAGACATCCATGTGACAACGTCATGTAGACAAGTAGATGAACAGACCTGGAGCTCAGAAGGCAGT
Organism: Corynorhinus townsendii; assembly: GCA_026230045.1. NCBI lineage: Eukaryota > Metazoa > Chordata > Mammalia > Chiroptera > Vespertilionidae > Corynorhinus > Corynorhinus townsendii. The sequence continues at coordinate 9,702,438 of JAPDVU010000014.1, read as the reverse complement.
TTCCTAGCAGAGGGCACACGAGGTAGAAAGGACTAGATAAGAGTCTTAAACTGAAGTCAGTAGACTAGATGGGCTTTGGGGGATATGGGAGGGGTTCTGTGATTTTCTGAAAATGCATCAGACTTAATGTGCTTGTTTCTTAGGGAGGTTCCAACAGTCATCATCAGATACTTAAGAGCCCATGACTCAGAGAAGAATTAGACCATCAGCCTGTTACTGTGGGAGATGCAGGTGGTCCCTGGTCCTATAAGGTCCTTAGTACCCTGTCTCTGCTTCCAGGCGCCTGGTGGACCGTCTGGAGAACATGAGGAAGAACGTGGCTGGGGATGGCGTGAACCGTTGCATCCTATGTGGTGAACAGCTGGGAATGCTGGGCTCTGCCTGTGTAGTGTGCGAGGACTGTAAGAAGGTACCATCACCCTCCTCTTCTCTTCCCTGCATCACTGCTCATTACATGCAGAGGGGCTAGGCCTGGGATCAAACCTTGGGGGACCCTGGGTCTTGGGAGTAGGGCTTGGATCCTGAAGGGTAGTTGCTAGAATATGATTCCTACTGGGATGCTATCACATCCAGCTGTCTCCGGAGGTAACCCTGATCCTGGTTCCTCCTATGAAATTCACTGTGACCCTTCTGTCCCCTCGGAGCTCAGGTCCATCCAGGATGAACTTGGGAGCTTGAGGTAGGACCTGAGCTAAGGTTGAGCCTGCAAGTATCCTGGTTGTGGCTTAACAAGTTACATGTCAGGTTGAAGAGCATGATGGACTCGTGTCTACACATGTGTGTATGTGAAAGGCTAACCCAGCATTCTCTTAACCTGGGTTATAGTACAAGTGACTTAGAATGCCCCTCTCCAGCCCAGTTAGGACCACTGGGCTTCGAGAGCCTTTATTCTTGAAGTGGGGGGTCTCTTCGTATTCCTCCACCCTGTACCCTCTCCTCAGCTGTCTGCACTTGACAATTCCAAGACACTGACAGAACTGTCCTTGGGTCTGCCTGATCCCCAGGAAAGGAACTTAGGAGAATGAGCCACCTGGAAACACTCATAGAGTCACTTGGCATCTCCTGCTTGGGGTCCCATTTAGCGTTTAGATGGAATATTGAGGGAAGTTGATCTATTCCAAAAATCTCATCTGCTGCAGTCAGCCAAGAGTGAGAATTTGGTGACCCATCAGGCTTTCCTATTTGCCTTGACTGCCAGGAAACAGCCAAAAATATAATGTCCCATCATGCAGTCGTGGTGTTTACTCACATAACTTCCTTCTCCTGGAAGATTTGAAGCTGTGGTTGTAGCCTAGGCGGTCTCAGATTGGCTTGGGAAGGGAGAAGAAATACATTAGTAAGCCATGTGAATACATGGCCTTTCCTCTTTAAAAATCCTCTCAGTCATCTCCCCTGTATGGATGCTGAAAACTCAGTCCCCACAGGGACTCCTGGAAAATTTCTTTATCCAGTGCTTGGGAATGACTCCAGTTCTTGGTATTGGAAATTAAGACTCAAGTTGGAACTTTATTCTAACTGAGCCTGGTCATGGACAGGAGGTGAGAGAAGGAAAGTTCTAGCTCTTTGCAATGGGCTTCCATTGCCACCTCCCCTGATCATGAGCACCTGGCATATCTGAGTGTACACTGGTCTCTATTTTGTCCCCAGAATGTCTGCACCAAGTGTGGGGTGGAGACCTCCAACAACCGCCCACATCCTGTGTGGCTTTGCAAAATCTGCATCGAGCAGAGGGAGGTGAGTAGACGTGTCCTTTCCAGTTTCTAGGGCACCCCTCCTTTTTATCCAATTCCCCCTTCCTCTCTAGAGCCAGGGAAACAGGGTGGCAGGTGGGGGCTGGAGAACCTAGGCAGGGATGTGTCTTAAGGGCTTGGTATAAAAGGAATCTGCTCAGCTGTGGACACTGGCAGAAGAGCCCCTGAGTGTTTGAATGATTTTCTTTTCCCTTCTAGTTCTGTGACTTTTCTCTTCCTAGTAATAGGGAGCAGCACATTACATTTAAGAGCTGGAAGACTTGGTGTCCAGTCTTTGCCCTTGCACTCTCTTGCTGGAAAGCCTTATACTAGCTCATATCCTCTGATGTCCAACGTTCTCTTTCAAGAAAATGGGTCTACTCAGGCCCTCTCTGTTGAGTGGTCAGGGATATTGTGTGGATCAAATAGAAATTCTGAAAGGCTGCATACTGGCGAGAAAAGTGTGCTGGCTGTTGTGTCCATGTGCTTAGGGGAGGGAGAAAAGTTAAAAACTGTCACTCGTGAAGGCAGGAGCAATATATTTGGCTGCCATGTCATTATCCTCTCCCTCTCCTCCCCAAGGTGTGGAAGCGTTCTGGAGCCTGGTTCTTCAAGGGCTTTCCCAAACAGGTCCTCCCACAGCCTATGCCCATAAGGAAGACCAAGCAGCCTGTCAGTGAGCCTGCTGTCCCAGAGCAGCCTACCCCCGAACCCAAGCACACTGTCCGGGCTCCAACTCAAGGTAGGACAAAATGATTGATCCTTTCAGGACCAAGGACAGCTCTCAGCTAACTGGTCTACCTGGAGAATGTCCTGATATGTTTGTGTTTCTACCCAGTTGATGGACAGGCAGTCTCTGGGTTTGGGTCTGGGAATCCTATGTCCCCTTCACAGCTCACCGTGAACCCTTATGAAGAAGATAGCACAGAGAACTCTTCAACAATGTCAGGCATTTTTGATGGAGTATTTAGAGATACAGCAGAGGTGGAAATTAAAATTAGGAACAAAGATAATATATAATGTTCACAACCAAACTACACACTGGAGCCTGGGGGCATTTGGGGCTTGCTGAGAAGGCCTTCCTCACCCCTGATATTTCTTATATCCACCATCAGCAAATCTGACATTGGACTAATTAAAACAGAAAGTTGAATAGAAAGGAAATTAGTAAAAGAGAATTATCACTACTATGGATACTATCACTATCATCCAAGTATTATTATTAGTTATTAAAATGATGATTAAAAGAGAGAGGCAAAAATATACAAAGAAAAAAGGCCACCACAATAAAAATACATTAATTGGTGAGGCCACTGGGACTGATCAGATAAAACCCTTGCAATAATTCCAATTAATACTAAGTGATCATTTTGGGATGACTCTGGAGTTGAGTGCAAGCAGTGCTTCTGTAAGGAAGGTCTCAAAAATTGAAGTGCCTGAGAATGTCTCCTATAAGATAACTTTTTAATGTACCTGGTACTGTGTCTGGCATTCAAAAGGCATCAACAAATACTTCCTGACAAAGGGAGAAATTTCTATCCCTTGCAGAGAATTACCAAATTGTCCATCTCCACTGCATTCTGAGGAGCCCTGCTTTCTACCAATAGAGCATCCTTCTTCCTGGTTAAGCACTTCCCCCTCTAGGTCAAGAAGATAATAGAGCATAACTGTCAAGATCATGGACATATGCCTGGCCAGTGTTGCTCAGTGGTTGAGTGCCAATCTATGAACCATGAAATCATGGTTTGATTCCCAGTCAGGGCACATGCCCAAGTGTGGGCTCGATCCCCAATAGGGGGCGTGTAAGAGACAGCTGATCAATGATTCTCTCTTATCATTGATGTTTCTATATCTCTGTCCTTTCCTCTCTGAAATCAATAAAAATATTTTTTTAATTAAAAATGAAAAGATCTAGGCATCTGAGGGCAGGAGGACCAGAATCTGAATTCCAGCTGTGCCACTGACCAGCTCTGTGAATTTGGGCAAGTGTCCTAACGTCTCTGAGATTCGTTCTTCATCTATGGGGTGGGGCAAAATAGATTTACAGTTGTGAGTGTGCAAAACACAGTTTATTAATTGTTTTACTGTTTTTCACATGAACAACTGCAAACCTACTTTTGCCCCACCCCATGTAACATGGGGCTAATAACTCATTGGATTCGTGTGAGTATTAAAATATTACATGCCAAGTGCTTCGCAGAGTGCAGCACTGAATAAATGCTAACTGATAACATATGTTCGTCACCTGTGCACAGACACATACACAGACACATGTAGGTGGCATGAACTAGATAAACTCTGGACAACACAGACCACTCTGGAAATGTGGTAGATGTAACCCCATTCACTTCACTGGAGAGAAGTAACATCACCAGCATTGCATAGTGATGCTTAGAAAGTTATTAGAATAACATCGATGCTGATGAATGTGTGGGGAGATGAGTACTCTCTAAACTGTTGGTCTAACCAGTGGTTGGCAAATTGCGGCTCGTGAGCCACATGTGGCTCTTTGGCCCCTTGAATGTGGCTCTTCCACAAAATACCACAGCCTCAGCGAGTCTATTTTGAAGAAGTGGCACTAGAAGAAGTTTAAGTTTAAAAAATTTGGCTCTCAACAGAAATTTCAATCGTTGTTCTGTTGATATTTGGCTCTGTTGACTAATGAGTTTGCTGACCACTGGTCTAGACTGTAAGTCACCTCCAGCCTTTTGGAATGTAATATGGCAGACTTTATTAAAATGGGGAATGTATATACCATTTGATCCAGCAATCCCACTCTGGGATTATATGGAACAGTAATCCAAGTACCATATAAAAGATATAGATATATTTGTTGCATCATTACTTATGACAGCAAAGCACTGGAAGAGGTTCGTTAGTAGGAGAATTGTTGACTGGAATATGATATATCCACACCACGCTATAGTAGGGATTATTTAAAATGGAATGATGTCAGTGTCACTTATGGATTTGGAATTATGTCCATATGTGCTTTCAGTATTCTCTTAACAAACATTCACTGGGCACCGAAGGAGTTCCAGACTCCATTCTAAGCCCTGGAGATTGAGTGGTGTTTGTAACAGACGAAGACTCCCGCCTTCATGCAGCTAAAATTCTAGTGGGGGAAACAGGTGCTCGACCAGCTGCCAATGCAAATGCAATATAGTATCGGGCATTGATAGGTGCTGGGGATGGACATGGAGCAGGTAAAGGGGCAGACAGTGACAGGAGGCTTCATTCGGGATAGAATGGGCAGAGAAGGGCTGTCTGAGGAGGATCTTTGGGGAGACACGTGACTGAAATGATAGCGAGGACCCAAAGAATCTTCGGGACTATGGTGTGCATGGGTCTTAAGGTTGGAATGTGCTTGTTGAGTCCTGGGAAAATTGGATTAAATGGGCAAAGCCCACCTAGAAGAGGATGTAGCCAGTGGTTCCAGTTTGGCCTGTGTGCGTTCACATGCTTGTGCAGGCAAAGGAAATATGTGAGATCATAAATGAAAGCTACGTTAAAAGGGAGGTCAGGAGGGGAGAGTTTTAATTTTAAAGAGCCCTTGAGAGTGGAGGGTGGGCCTCTTTGTGAAGCTGCTTACATAGTGGCCCTCCTGCACATAAAAAGCAGTCTCCCATCACTGCTCTCCCTCTCCAGGTGACGCTGAAGACAGGAGGGGCCCAGGTCAGAAGCCAGGCCCTGAGCTGGCCTCTGCACCTGGCCGAGGAAGCTACGGGCCTCCTGTGCGCAGGGCCTCAGAGGCACGAATGAGCTCAGCCAGCCGGGACTCCGAGGGCCATGGCCACGGCGGGGCAGCTGGTGACTCCAGCCGGAGCCCAGCAGGTGAGAGAGAGGTGCAAATCCGGGCAGGCTTCCTGGATGAGGAGAATCAGAAAGAATGGGGAGGGGCGTGTTTTTATTCATGTATCCATTTGGTGCTTATTGAGCACCTACTGTGTGCCGTGCTCAATGCCAGATGCTGGTTCTAGCCTATGGTAGAGGAAAGATAGGACTCAGAAACGATTCTGACTCCAGACATCCAAAATTTTTGGTTACATCCTTTTCTTGCTCTAACGCTTGCATTTCTTTTGTAGCGAGGTCATGAGCCTGCTTCTGATTAGATGGGCTGAATATTAGTTCCCTCGTGAACCTCTGGCCTTCTCTTTCTGAATAGGGGGTTCGTGGCGTGGCACCTCAGTTCCTCTTGGCAGGAGAGCTGGGGAGCAGTATCTGATGGTCACCAGCAGACTCTGGAGACTGACTGCCACAGACATTGGATGAACTCCTTAACCTTGCTGGGCCTCAGTCTCCCCATTTATAAAATGGGGTGTAGAGATTAAATAAGTTTCTTATATGTAAAGTCCCTGGCACATGGTGAGCGTTAAATAAATGTTAACTCATCCTTATCAAGTAGCCCCTGAAGTTCAGAGAGGGGAAGCGACCAGCCCAGAGTCACACAGCTTATAAAAGCGAATGCTCGGATGCAAAGTTAGGTTGATGTGAAGATATAGACCAGATTCTTTCAAGAATAATACAATAATATCAACACCTGCCAGATGTTGAGTGTTTACTACATGTTCTGAGCACTTTGCATGCATTGTATCGTTGCATCTCCACCATATGCTATGCGGTAGGTACTGTCATCCCCATTTAACAGACGAGGAGACTGAGGTCCAGGGAGGAGAGGTCATTTGTGCAAGGTCATACAGGTGGAAGCGATATCACAGAACTTGTGCTTTTTCAACACCCAGGTGACTGGCCCAGGGCGTCTGAGCACTGGAAAGAGTGAACCCACTAAGACGCAGAGAGGTCTGAGGAGCTGAGGGTGTTGGGGGGCTGCATTCAAATCCAGAAGGCCTAGCTTTGTGCCGGCTGCCCAGTCCCAGCTTCCTTCTGCTTCCACTGTGTGTGTGTGCGACATGACGGGCTGCTTCCCTTTCTTTCTCCTACAGGCTTGAGACGGGCCAACTCAGTGCAGGCCTCCAGACCCGCCCCAGCCTCGACGCCGAGCCAGGCCCCTCCTCAGCCTGGGCAGCCAGGTACTCGCCGCCCGCCCAGCCACCCCGGCTGTCATGTCAGTCAGTGGTGACCCCAATTCCTCCCATCCTTGCTGGCAGAGCCCCGACTCTCTGCAAAGCTGCAGCCACCACCGAATCCTAAGCTCTTCTAAGACCCTTAGACTGAGTAATCCTCGGGCTGGGGAGCCAGGCGGGGCACAAGCGAGCAGGGGACCCAGCTGAATGCAAGAAGGGACAGCACTTCATTGCTCAGCATTGCCCACCTTCAGCGATGGCCGCTCCACCAGCACAGTTTTTACCACGTGCACCTACCACCTACCCTCTTACTTTATTGATCTTTCTTCAGATGGACTCGCTTTGCAAACACGGCTGAGGGCCTGCTATCACAGACTCTCTCAAGGGGAATGTAAGGCCATGGGGCTGTAATAAAATGACACATGTTCCCAGAAGGGTTGTGTGAGATTCAGGAAGAAATGGTGAGCAAAGAGATTGGTAACGTGGGGAAATCTGAACACATATGGCTGTGAAAGACAAAGGAAATGATGTCTAATTGGTGCAGTGCAGGTTTTGTTATTTTAAAAGAAACCTATGAAAATGGCATCAATGGGAAACCAGTGCTCCGTACTAGAGAGAGAGTGTGTGAGAGCACCACAAACTGGGTGGTGTAGAGTAACGGAAACGGGTGGTCTCCCAGTTCTGGAGGCCAGAGGTCTGAGGTCAAGGTATCAGCAGGGCAGATTCCTTCTGAGGCTGTGAGGGAGGGTCTGTTTCATTCCTCTTAGCTCCTGGGCCTCGGGCATTCTTCGGCTTCTAAATGACGCCCTCCCTGTTCTCCCATCATCTTTCTCCTAAGGATGTCTCGCTCTCTCTGTCCAAACTTCTCTTTTATATACACTGAGTGGCCAGGTTACTATGATCTCTGAACGCATAATAATCTGGCCACTCAGTGTATATCCTATATAATAAAAGGCTAATATGCAAATTGTCCCCTGGACCAGGAGTTCGACCAGCAGGCAGGCTGGCCAACTGCCCATGTCCCCTCCCTCTGGTCAGGCTGGCCAGACCCCACCCGGAATGCATGAATTCATGCACTGGGCCTCTAATTAATAAACAAACAAACAAACAAACAAATGTGCACAAACACACATATACACACTGAGTGGCCAGATTATTATGCGTTCAGAGATCATTATTATGATCTGGCCACTCAGTGTATATATATTATTGATTTCAGAGAGGAGGGGAGAGGGAGAGAGAAAGGAACATGAATGAGAGAATCATGGATCGGCTGCCTCCTGCATGCCCCCTACTAGAAATCGAGCCTGTAACCTGGGCATGTGCCCTGACAGGGAATTGAGCCATGACCTCCTGATTCATGGTGGATGCTCAAACTCTGGAGCCACGCCGGCCAGGCCAAACTTCTCCTTTTGATAAGGACACAGTCATATAGATTAAGGCCTGCCCCAATGACCTCATCTGAACTTGACCATCTGCAAAGACCCTCTTTCCACCTGAGATCACGCTCACAGGTGCTGGGGATCAGGACTTGAAGATCTTTCAGGGAACACAGTCAAACCCACAGCAGAGGGTAATGATCTAAATGAATGTAATGAAAATTAAACAAGGCAATGAAATTCTCATGCCTCTGGCCTGAGGAGGTTCTGAGCCTGGGGCCTCTTCGCTTTTGTTCAAAGGGGAAACCCACCAAGCTTAGAGAAGTGTTAAAGACAGAGGCGCACTCAAATGAGACTTCCCAGGAGGGTCTTATTGAAAGGCAAGGGAAACCTGGGGACTCTCGTGGTGGTGGTGACTGTTATTCCATACCCCATCCCTGAAGTTATGAAGAATCCACTGGGTCAGTAATGACCCCACAGCATTGATGGATTCGAAGTGTAAACTTTCCCATCACCGCGCACACAATTCTCACTCCATTCGTTTATCAGCCTCATAGCCAGTGAAACGTGACGAGCAGGCATTATGATCCCATTTCAGAGAGGAGAAAGCTGAGGCTCAGGAAGGAAACGTTGGGGTTTGAACCCAGGCCTTCCTGACTCCAGAATCCTCCATGGGACTGTTCCTGCAGCCCCAGGTACCTCTGCACATGACCTGTTACCCCTGGGCCTGTGTCCATGCCCAGGAAACGAGGGGGACATGGGGCGGACACTACAATGATGCCACCTCCTCTGCTCTCTCTCTCCTCTCTTCTCTCTACTCAGGGCCCCCAGGAGGCAGCAGGCCCAGCCCTGGGCCAGCAGGACGCTTTTCTGACCAGAGACCAGGCAAGTGCTCGCTTCTTCCCATGCCTGCTCGAGTGACCACCTCTCTCCCGCTTCTCCACGAGAGAGCAGGGGGCTGCCTGACCTTGGCCCAGCCTACACCCTGAGACCTCCATGATGAGCTCTAAGGCTCCCCACCCTCATTCCAAAACTCTAGAAAACGACCACACGTAGAGTGATGAAGAGCGCACCCTGCCTGGATTCAAATCCCTGCTCCTTCACGTCCCAGCTGTGTGACCCGGAGCAAGTTACTTAACTTCCCTGAGCCTCAGTTTCCTTATTTCTAAAATGGGAATAATACTAGGACCTACTTCTATGACAATTGTGAGGATGAAACACACTAATACATGTAAAACCTTAGCATGTGGCCTGGAATGTTTAAGACCAGGCTAAGCGACAGTGACTAGTACATATGATATATATGCCTGGTCATCATCACACTCATCGCTGTGGCTACAGCGTAGTCATTGCTTCCTGATACACCAGGCACGATTTGTATATGTATTGGATAATTTTTAAAATAATAGCTACTACGATTTGAGTGACTTCGGTATGATAAATCCCATTTTACAGATGAGAAAACTGAGGCTCAGAGACATTAAGTAATTTGCCCTATACCACACAGCAGCGGTGCAAGCCCGGGTTATCTGGCTCCAGAGCCCACACCATTGATCAGTCCCCCTTTGAGGTCTGTTTAGCCTACATCTGATTAAGCTCGTGGGACGTGTTATAACACATAGACTTCAAGGCCCCGCTGCATGGGCTGCTGATTCTGCGTGGGGCCCAGGCACCTGCATTTTGCAAGCTCCCCTCGGTGGTTTTGACAAAGACAACACTCTGAGAGCCAGTGAACGGCACAATGTGGCCCCCCTGTCAACTGGAGGCGATAATTCTATGTTGCAGGGCTGTGGGTGAGTCTGGTGCACCTGGTATACAGTCGGTGCTCATCACTCGCGGTCATGCTGTAGCAGTTGTCACTGCTGTCATTGTAACACAGGGACTCAGCTGCCTCTTTCCTGCCCTCTCTCCATCTCCCCTGCAGACGTGGCCCCCAGTGACCTCTGCTATCCAGGGGCCTCCATCCCACCCTGGGAGGAGCGATTAGGAGTCGGAGCCAGGGAGGACCGAGCGGGCCACCCCCCAGGCCCTTATTCTCAAGTGTCTGCTGCTGCCCCCCAGCCCGTCGCAACCCCTGCCCGCCAGCCCCCAGCCCCGGAGGAGGACGAGGAAGAAGCCAACAGCTACGATTCGGATGAAGGGAGTATGTGGCACTTAAGGGAAGGGTGTCTGGGAAAAGCCCCTTCAGGGTCACCCCCCAGGGAAACGGGATGGCTCCAGGGAGGGCCCTATACACCCTCCCAGCTCCACAATATGCCAACCATGATCAGTGCATTAACCAAGTTATAAAGATACAAGCGTGTATTACTGTATTCACACGTGACATCAACTTACTAAAATATAGGTGCTATCTACTTTCTTATTGTGATAAAATACCTGTAACATCAGAGTCACCGGGCAACGCATTGTAAGGAGTGCAATTCGGCGATATTCATGTGGTGCTGTATGGTTGCTCCTCACCAAGTAGATCATGGGATTATCACGTGGCCAGCATCCACTCCTAGGTGTACCTACCTGCGTGTTTAATAGTTCCAAAACTCTCTAATGTGTGTCTTCAAGGAGCAATTTTTTTAACCCATTTAAAATTTTCTGGATGTTTCTTTTTGCATCCATGCAATCAGGGAAGTATGAAGTGCCTGCTCTATGCCCCTCCCACTGAGACCCAAGTCCTAGGGACACACACGCCCAAGAGCTCACGGTCAGGCGGAGAGATTGGACCCGCTTAGACGAAGTGGACCGAGGGCTGTGAGCGGTGGCATGGCTTTGGCCTACGATGCCACCCCTTCTCGTTGTAAAATGAGAAGCAGAATACTGCCTCCTAGGCGGGACCGAGGAGGGTAAACTGAGGCACCCCCTGGGAAGGTGCTCGGTAAGCTGGAAATCACTATCATTTTAGTGCTAACCACACACGAGGAACGGGGATCACGTAACGCGCACACCGGAGGTAATAGCCAGCGCTTGTGGAGCGCCTGTTTCGTGTCGGGCACTTTTCTAAGTGTGTTCGGGGCACGTGCTCCTGTGCTCTTCCCCCGGGGCCTGGGAAGAGTTGCTTCTGCTGCTCCTGTTTCACAGGGAGGGAGACGGAGGCTCCGGGCACTCAGGGACTTGGCCAGATGCTTAGGCCAGACAGGGCACATAGTCAGCGCTCGGGAAATGTTTGTTGAATGACTGAATGAATGTTCTCTTGGTTCCTGCCTCTGCCCCCTCCAGCCACCCTGGGTGCCCTAGAGTTCAGCCTTCTCTACGACCAGGAGAACAGCTCCCTGCACTGCACCATCATCAAGGCCAAGGTGGGTGAGGGGCCAAGCTGGGGACCGCACGGGCCGCCCTGGCTTCTCCAAGGGACTTGGGGAGGACACAGGTCACCAGACTCCTGTCTGTTGCCCTGTTTATCTGTAGCAATGACAGTGATGAGGAAAAGGCAGAAATTAGCCACAGCCCATATTGGGGTGGGGGGGAGAACTTCCTCCGGAGTTGGTCCCAGAGGGTCATGTAACTGTAGCTGCCTCCCAGGAGCAGAGGCAGCTGGGACAGAGCCCAGATCTCTGGAGGGGACGAGTGGTAATCCAACCTTGATGGAGCACTCACCATGTGCCAGGCACTTTACAGGTGAAAGCGTGTGTAAGTCTCACCCCTTCACGAAGCAGGATTGTTCTCGTCCCATTTGACCTGGGAGGAACATGAGGCTCAGACAGGTTAAGAAACTTGCCTGAGGACACACAGCCAGGAAGAGACATGACCCGGCTTGAAACCCCGTCTGCCTGATTCTGGGGCTCTTTTCCTTCTCTCTCTTCACAAGAGGAAGCACATGGGGTAGACCGACAGTCAGGACAGAGGCCAGGGGCAGGCTGCGCCCAGGGCTGTGGCAGCTGAGTGGCCGGCCCTCCCAAGGCCCTCGCACCACTGCCTTTTCTCTTGCAGGGACTGAAGCCCATGGACTCCAACGGCTTGGCCGATCCTTATGTTAAGCTGCACCTCCTGCCGGGAGCCAGCAAGGTACCATATGGCCTGGGCCTCTCAGCAAGCCAGGAACATGGGCCCTGGCAGGCACCCAAGGTTCCCAGCCCAGAGCCTAAAATAGCCCACCTGCCCCCAAACCTCCTCCTCCCTGAGTGGCCAAGTCCTCGCAAGGGGTGAGAGGTGGGCCAGGAGTCATTCTCCCTCAGGGGGCAGGGGCTCTGCCCATTTCTCCAACCCAGAAACCCGAAATCCAGGAGCTTCCAAAGGCCAGGAGAGAAGCAGATGCCCCCATGATGCCCTCGCCTGCTCACACACCTTCCATGGCTCCCCAGTGCTGACCACGGTCCCCCTCTCCCTCCCCCTCCCAAACACTCCTCATCTCTCAGGAAAAAGGAATCACTCTCTTTGGATTTCAGGGCTAAGCGCCTGAGATAATGCTCTGTTACTGAGAGAAATGTGCCCCCTCCCACCTTACAGCTCCCTGGTCATCACTTTGCTCTGGGGAGGAGACGTGGGGTTCGACCCACTCAGAGGGGTTTACTTTGTCCATTTCATGTGGATGCACTAAATACAAGGGTGACCGTGCACTTGGTTGCATGATCTCGGCAAATTGCACGTTAAAAATCTCTGCAAGTGTTAGATGCCCCTTAGGACAAAAGAGGACACCCACACGCACGCACACACACCCACACACACGCACACACACGCGCGCGCACACACGCACACTTTATCTTTTTCTTTGTTTAGATCAAGGAACAGCAGTCTCTCATCTGGCCATGGCCAGACTGTGAAGTGTTCGGCCACTTCTTCTAACTCCCCAGTGGCATTTGCTTCTCCTTAAGGCTCTTTCCTTTGCTCACTCCTAAATCCAAACTTGCTTTGCCAAAGAATCCAGTGAATCATGTCAGTCTGAATTAGATTTCTCACTAGGCCACCTCTTCTGAGGTTAGTACCTTTCTAGCCTTCTCTCTTAAAGTGAAAAACTCTGTCCCTCCCCCTGCCCCCTAACATATTTCAGGCATGAAGGATGCTATTTGGGGAAACCTATGGTATCCTCCCAGTATCCCCAGAAATTGTTCCTCCCCTGCCTAGGAGTGGGTGACTCTTATTTCAGCCTCCCTGACCTACAAATATTTTTCTCAAAGGAAAATGTCTCAGCTTTCTTTCTTATTTATTTATTATTTTTTAATCCTCACCTGAGGATATTTTTCCCACTGATTTTTAGAGAGAGTGGAAGAAAGGGAGAAAGACAGAGACAAATGTTGATGTGAGAGAAACACATTGATTGGTTGCCTCCTGCATGAGCCCCAGCTAGGGCCCCGGCCAGGGAGGAGCCTGCAACTGAGGTACATGCCTTTGCCCGGAATCGAACCCAGGACCCTTCGGTCTGCAGGCTGACACTCTATCCACTGAGCCAAACTGGCTAGGGCCCTTTCTTTCTTTTTTTAAATCCTCACCTGGGATATATTTTTCCATTGCTTTTTCAGACAGAGAGAGAGTGAAATGGAGGGAGGGAGGAAAAGAGAGAGGGAGGGAGGGAGGGGGGAGGGAGAGAGAGAAACATCAATGTGAGAGAGACACATCAGTTGGTTGCCTTGCCATGTGCCCTGACTGGGGACGGGGAGAGAACCCACAGTCCAGGTACATGCCCTTGACTGATATCGAACCTGCTGACACTCTAACTACGGAACAACACCGGCCATGGCACAGCTTTTTCATCTTAATGGAAAGTTCAGAGAGGGCCTGCTGCGTGGAGGGAGGGGTGGCTCAGCGTCCAGCCCTGTTGATGGCTGCAGACAGCACCCTGAAGATGCCCCCACTCCCTGAGATGTGCATTTGGGAGCCCCCGGACACTCCTAAAGGGAGTGCCTCCTAAACCACTCCTCCTACCCCCACCCCAAATCAGCCCAAAGGGTGTGGCTGCAGGGCTGGCTCCCCACTGAGGCTGGTGTCTGTCTCTGGGCTCTAGTCCAACAAGCTTCGGACAAAAACCCTGAGGAACACCCGGAACCCCATCTGGAACGAGACCCTCGTCTATCATGGCATCACAGACGAGGACATGCAGCGGAAGACCCTCAGGTACCTGCCGGGTGGGCAAGAGGGGGCCGAGGCTGGCGAATTGACACGTGTGCGGGTCACACGTTAAAACCTCTCTGCGTAGTGTCTTTCTTTCTTTTTTTACTTCTACAAAACAATACCTATTTCTGGTAGAAACTTCTAAAAATACAGATACGTGAAACTCTTAACATCTTGGTGTCTGGGCATCTGGTGTGTGTGTGTGTGTATGTGTATGTGTATGTGTATGTATGTGTGTGTGTGTGTGTGTGTGCGCATGCAAAAGTTTCTTAGGAAATTGAGTGCTTTAAAAAATAGACCATCATGCCCAGCTGGTGTAGCTCTGCAACTGAGCATCGACCCAGGAACCAAGAAGTTGCCAGTTTGATTTGCAGTCAGGGCACAGGCCCGGGTTGTGGGCTCCATCCCCAGTAGGGGGTGTGCAGGAGGCAGCCGACCATGAGTCTCTCTCATTAATGTTTCTACTTCTCTCTCCCTTTCTCTCTCTCTAAAGAAATCAGTGAAAACATACTTTTAAAAATGGACCGTCCTATTCATCAGGCTGTTTTAACCATATGTTGATGCATCTTATCTTCTACAATGTTGTCTTACACTGCGTTTTAAATTATATTAGTGATACGGGAATACATTCTTCTTGTAAAATATGATAGAGGAAGGAACCCCCTTTTCCGTTAGTCCCCGCCCACCGCCGGGGTCTGTTTCCTCCCTCCATGAGCATGTGCATTCTCAGATCAGTGCTGGCAACTTGGACAGTTTCATGCTGTGTATCTGGAACCTTCCTTTTCTCTTAACGATCTGTCTTAGAGTTATAGCCGTGAGGAACATTTAGATCTACGTCATTTTATCTGCTTCAGGGTTTTCCACAGAATGGATTGATTACAGATTTTTAAAAAACGTTTTCATTAATAAGTATTACAATTATACAGAAAACTGTAGATTATAATAGAACAAACATCCATGAACCCAGTACTCAGTCTTTTTTAAAAATCTTCACCCAAGGATATCTTCTTATTGATGAGAGAGAGAAACATTGACCAGCTGCCTACCATACAGGCCCCAACCAGGGATCAAACCCACAACCTTTTGGTGTACGGAATGACGCTCCAACCAACTGAGCCACCTGGCCAGGGCCTAGTACTCAGTCTTTAAAAAACAGACACACGCCTGGCCTAGTGCCCAGCAAACCGGAAACTACAGTGCTGCTATGCACATCACACATTCGTTGCCAGCATCCATCACAGCTCTCGGCACAGAGTAAGAGCTCACGATGTGCTCCTTTTCTCTCCCCACCCTTTTTGGGGACCGCAGGATCTCTGTCTGTGATGAGGACAAATTTGGCCATAACGAGTTTATCGGTGAGACCAGATTCTCACTCAAGAAGCTAAAGTCCAACCAAAGAAAGAACTTCAACATCTGTCTAGAGCGCGTGATCCCGGTGAGTGCCTCCCCGAGGGTGCGATGGGGGGCGGGGAAGAGTTCTGGGGGTGCTGCCTTCCTCTGGGCCCGCAGGGTGCCAGATGGGACAGCTGCTGAGAGGGGGTGAAGATTTCAGGTCAGAGCCTCGGCGTGGTGTCCTGACTCTGCCTCTTCCCAGCCCGCTGTTAGCATCACCTCTCTGACCGTCAGAGTCCTCTTAGATGACACTGGGGCGGGCAGAGTGGTGAGGCAGTGTGGCCGGCCTGGGTTCAAAGCCCAGGTCTGCTACTCTCCCCTGCTCCCGGCCTCGGCCAAGGGTCTGAGCTGCTCTGAGCCTCAGCTTTCCTTGTCTGTCCGTGGGCGTGATAACAGTGCCTGCCTCATGGGAGCTTTGTGTGGAAGACGCAATCAGAGCGGAACCTAGTACACAGTGAGCACTCATAAGTGGTTAACTGTTGTTCTTACAGGGGTAACACTGCCTGGCCCACCTGTCACTCAGGAAGGCAGAAAGCCCCATGCAGATGAGCAGGGGCAGGGTAGCTCAGTGCTTGAGAGCACAGACTCTGGACCCAGAGTCCCTGGGTTGGAATCCTGGCTCTGCCACTTGTCATAGGACCTGGGCCAAATCACTCAACTTCCCTGGGCCCTGTTTCTTCCTCTGTAACACGGGGTGTTATTAGAGGATCCGTCTCCTCGGGGCTCTTGAGGGTTCACGTGAGAGTGCTTCTAAAGCCTGAGGACGTTCTTGTTAGGTGTGATTCTGGCCTCTTGAGAAAGAACAAGAGCCAACTTGAGGTTCTCCAAGGAGGCGACGGCTCAGAACCAACTGGAGATTTTAACACCAGAGCCCCCCAAACTGAGATCCCGACCT
Organism: Corynorhinus townsendii; assembly: GCA_026230045.1. Taxonomy (NCBI): domain Eukaryota; kingdom Metazoa; phylum Chordata; class Mammalia; order Chiroptera; family Vespertilionidae; genus Corynorhinus; species Corynorhinus townsendii. Next base: position 9,685,982 of record JAPDVU010000014.1, on the reverse strand, counting down.
GGTGAGGCAGGGTGGGGCCAGCCACCTGCACTTTCAGACATAATCCAACCTGCCCTTTTCGACGCACGGGCCACCTCGGGCCCAGAGAGGGGCATGCGTTGCCAAGGTCACACCGTGAATCCATGGCTGTGTTCCCCGACAGCCCGAGCCCAGGTCTCCCGCAGCTGCCAGCACGCCGGCTCCCAGGCAGAGGGCTAGCTGCCCACGGGGAAGCTGGGGCCGGCGGAGGGGGTCCTATAGCAGCCTCCCACCGGATGGCTGGCCTGAGGATGGAATGTCCGTGTGCCACGCCGTGTGTGTGTGTGTGTGTGTGTGTGTGTGTGTGTGTGTGTGTGTGGTGCAGGCGAAGGAACAAGACACAGCAAGGAAAATCACAAGGAAGAATGTACACCGCATGCCAGGCTCAGAAGACAGCCCAGGAGGGGAGCGTTTCCTCTGGGCCCTGCCCAGTAACAGCGGGCTCTTCAGGCTTCCGCTTCCTTCCTGCACTCAGTGAGTCCAGGTGGCCAGGACAGTGGCCAGGCCGCCGCCTGTGTTGCCTGCTCCTAGGTCTACCCGTCTTACTGTGATGGGCGCGGCCGGCCCTAGTGGCATGGGGCTGGCAGGACCCACGGAGGCCTCAGTGGCCGCAGACCTCCGCTGGTCATCATCTTTCGCTCTGTGCCCTTCGTTCCCCATCACCAACTTTCCCCGTTGCCCCACCAAGGGCAGGGCCACATCAGTGCTGTGCCTTCCCCCCCCGCCCCCGGACCTCACTTTTCCTCATCTGTAAAGTGGGGAGATTGTCTTTAACCAGCTGTTTTCACAGCTGTGTTCCCTAGAGCCTTAGAGTCCCCCAAAGGACCTTAGGAGCCGCAGGGGAAGAAGCACCTGGTGGCCTGACCCCAGGACCCCTGTGCCAACGCCACCGAGCAGATCCAATCCTGTCGGTTTTATGCATGGGGCGCTCTGCCACGTCTTGGCTGTGCATCCTGGGGCCAGTGGCTTAACCACCGTGCCCTCTGTAAAATGGGGCTGTGAATGCAACCTGCATCACAGGCATTAACACCGTCTGCCAGTGGTTCATGTTATGCAAACTTTAGCTGAAAGGGAGAAGCTGGGTGCTCAGAAAACCTGTCCTCCTGGCTCTGATGCTAATGGAGGGGGAGGGGCTTGTGGTCCTTTCTGGTAGGGAGATGAGCCCCATAGACGATGTTACATTTCCTTTCTGTTTCCTTCTAGATGAAGCGTGCCGGGACCACCGGGTCTGCCCGAGGCATGGCCCTCTATGAGGAGGAGGTGAACACTGAGTGGATGTTGAAGCCCCAATTGGGGGCTGGCCCCTCCCTCTTCTTTCCCTCTGGCCCCACCCCCACTCTTTCTCCCAAACCCACCTGCCTGTTGGTTCACGTGAGAACTGCCTTGTGCATGGTGTTAGGACATGTGACCAGGTGGATGCTCTTCACACCTGGAGCCCAAGGTCGGGGAAGCCCCATCCTCTCCCACCAGGGACACCCTTGAGTTCCCCGGCCCTTTGGCAGAGGCCCTGCGGTGCTTCTGCAGGACGGAGCCATGCCACCTCCCTCCGTGAGGCTCTCTGAGCTCTGGGTGCCATGCCCTCAGGCTAGGTCTCTGTGCAACCCCAGGGACCACATTTGTGAGAAGATGGGTTCCATCAGGGGAGTCTGAACTCGGAGTCAGGGATCAGGCCAGGCGAGGGTCAAGGCTCAGTCCTGTGTCAGAGTCGGGGCAGTCGCTGACCAGGATCAAATTCTACCTATGACTGGAGTCAGGGCTTACTTAGCCCGTGTCTCAGTTGAAGTAAAACCACAGACCTGAGCCCAGACCAGTCCCCAGGGCTGTCTCCTTGACCTTCTGCATTCGCCCCTCCCTGTAGGGTGGGGCCCGCTGTCCATGGTGCTGAGGGCACTAGCGCTGGCCCAGCTCCTCCCACTTCCCAGGGCCCGCCCCTGATGCTCCCAGCCTGGCCCGCTCCCCTCTGGGGCTCACGCGCCCTCTTCTCCTATTGCAGCAGGTGGAGCGCATTGGCGACATAGAGGAGCGCGGCAAGATCCTGGTGTCCCTCATGTACAGCACACAGCAGGGAGGCCTCATCGTGGGCATCATACGTTGCGTGCACCTGGCCGCCATGGACGCCAATGGCTACTCAGATCCATTCGTCAAACTGTGAGTCAATGCCTTGGGACTGTGAGTGGGCCCCAGAGGGGGCTCTAGAGCCTTGCAAATGAGGAACCAGAGAACTTCCCCAAGACCATTGTACATTGAGGCCCAGAGAGGGAAACGAGCCTGCCCAAGGTCACACAGTGAGACAGAGGACCAGAACTGCTGAAGTATGAGGCTGTAGTCCCACACAGTCCCACGGTGCGTCACTCGCCCATATGAGAAGTTTGTGACTGTCCCCTCCTGTGGCAAGGTCACAGTCACCCCATTTGTAGCCCCTCAGAACTAGCAACACACACCTCCAGACGTCCAGAGCCCCAGGATCAGATAAGCAATCCGGCCTTTTCCAGATTCAAATAAAAGACCTTAGACTTTGGGGTGATTCCTGTGATCTCACTCGTGGGGGGAAAGAGACTTTGTCATCTGTTAGTCAGGGTCCTCTGAGGAAATGCCACAGTGGGATTACACAGACGAGGATTTCATGAAAGGAAATGCTGTGTGAGGGGAGGCAGGGAGGGCTGGGGTGCATGCAGAGCCGTTAGGGAGCTCCGAGTCTGACCCTAGTGAGGAGGGATGAGCAGAAGCTTCCTAGACACAAGTTCAGCAAGGCCATCGGGGAGTCCTTAGGCCCCATGCCACCTTCCCTCCCTGGCCCCACCCCTACAGAGTGGGCCTGCCTTAGTGTCCCCACCACATCTGATTGTCAGCCTGGGGCATGGCCTTGGCACAAACATGGCATGGATTTCCAAGCACAGCAGCTGGGGCCTGGGTGGGTTATGCCCCTATAGTTGGAGGTCCACCAGGCATATTCTCACAGTTGCCCTTGAATCAGACATGGGGTTCAACCCCCCTCCCATCTCTGGAAACTGCTAGCTGTGTGACTATAAGCAAGTTACCTAACCTCTCTGAGCCTCAGATTCTTCATTGGTAAGATGGAGACAATAGTTCCACTTCTTTCCAAGAATGAACATAAGGCCAAATGAGACATCATAGATAAAACAATTAGAATTGCTCCTGGTACAGAACTATTGAGCTACTCAAATAGAACTCTGCCTTGTCTCCTGGTAGCAAAGTGTGTATTTGCCTGGATGTGGTTGAAAGCCTGGGCTCTGGATCTCGACTGCCTGAGTTGGAATCCCAGGTCCAATAGTCTTCAATAGTATCTAACTGTGTGACCTTGGGCTCATGCCTTGACATCTCTGGGCCTCAGTGTCCTCATCTGTAAAATGGGAAGAATAATAGTGTGCATTGGGTCCTATTGTCCTAGAAGCAGGAGCCAAGATAGGATGAAATGTGCATGAGATTTACTGAGGAGAACACATGTGAAGGGAAATTGAGAGGGAGCCGGAGGAGGGCTGTGGAGACAACGGGCTTTGGCACAGTCTGCTCCCGGTGGGGGGAGAGGGAGGAGGATGAGGAGTCAGGAAGTCTTAGACTGCAGTGCCGTTCTGAGGAAGTTTCAGCCAGGGTGATGAGGAATCCAGAAGCACAAAGTCGCCCTTCAAACGAACCCTGCATCTCTCAGAAGCAGGGCTGCCTCGCATCTCTGCCATGAGAGCAGCCACAGGCAGCATGGCCACGTGAGAACAAAGTGGGGAATCAGAGCCCAGCAGCTTGTCAGGCAGTCCCGCCCCCTGCAGCTGGGGACCCCAGAGGTGCATATGTGGTGTCTGGTGTATAGTAAGTGCTCAATAAAAGCCTGTCGTT